>CM060932.1:106212647-107680121 GCA_030765085.1 Allium cepa | reverse complement strand
AATACACATTTAAGGGCAGATGTATATAGGTTGTTATGCTTCGAGAGAGAATAAATATATCATGCGCGCACATATTACATAATATAGCAGACATAACAATCAAATGAAAACCAATAAGTAAGTTTATATTGTGAGTAGAATACGTAACTTTTCTGGTTATAAGAAGGTTATTCTGACCCCCTCCTCATTACAATCCATAACGTAAATTTATAGGAACAGGTCACTAGAGCTGACAGAATGGTCGACGGAGAGTTATCCTTCTCATCCTTGATTTTCGGTGAGGCTGTTGGATGTCCGTTGGATGCGGTTACTTCAGAAGTGGTAGTTTTGGTTGGTATTTGATCTTATTATCTTTTCTTTCAGCTGTGACTTTTATTTGATCGATCTCCAATATTACTTGTATTGTTACATGTTACCAAAATAGCAGCCCATACCATAGTGTACTTGGGCTTCAATTTTGTCAAAATTCGAGCCCATCATGGTGCAGGGTGTTATATTTAGCGTTAGAGACTATGTTAGTCCATCAAAGGGATTATGCTATACTGAGTGAGCATATTTGTAATCTTTCTTTTTTAATCTACACCAAACTCTATAATTCTAACCTTGAAACGATTGCAACCACATTTCGAAAGAATGGACGAGGCAACCATGAGTTGGGGATCTTATGGAGTTAAAGATTACGCGCCTACTCTGATTGCCTCATGGAGCATTCACCATATCACGTTAATTCTATAGAGCATGAGCACGACATATGGAAGGATTTTCTTTGACTGGATAGTGTTTGGATTGATAGGTGGAACTAATTACCTTGTAATTATGGATTTCGATAACTTGTCGGTGGAATGTACATATTTTATTCAGACAAGTAGGAATTAAAGACCAATATGTAATTGAAATCCGGTGGCAAGTTCTCATAAGAGAATTTTCATCAAAAATATAAGATGATGGACCGGATTCTATTGGAGAAAAGTAAATCTCATTTCTTAGTCTAACCCTACGAGGGAATGCCTTGAGTTAATCGAACGAATTTCACAAAATAGTTTATATATACATATGTGTATGAAAAGTAAAATAATAATGTTTTCCAAGAGTTCATATGGAAATTATTGTTGAAAAAAATATAATATATATAGTAAACAAGGTGACTCTAAAATTTATTTTTATAAGAATTATTTACACCAATACATTTAGTGGTGTTAAAAGTTTTGGTTTGAAAAGTAAGTTTTGGGAATTTTAGTATAATAAAGGTTAGAAAGTTTTTTTAGGCAAAAAGTGAGTTTTCCAAGTTAGAGAAAAGAGAATGCAGGCATATGCATAGCTCAACGATTTTACTATTTAAAAGAATTAAAAGCTTTTGAAATTTTCTCTCAATAGGTCGGATAAAATGGAAATAGCATTGAACTCTGTATAAGGTAAGTTGTTAGGAAGTGCAGTAGTACCCACCGATAAATAAGAGAAATATTTCCATATAACAGTGGTATAGAGAATAGTAGCTAGGATAATTTTGGGTTTTGAGATTGTAGATGGTAAGAGCAGTATAAGTTAGAAATACTGAAGAATTTGAGGAAAGTTTGGGAAGTTCAACGGTAGGCTAGGGCACTATCAGGCAGAGGACAAGAATTTTTCAAGACATTTTGGATTGAGTTAGATTGGAGAAATCAATGCGGAATGATAGTTATTATTATCATTTTTAATTAACCCACCCAAAGAGTCCAGGTTCAACCTGCGCCCTAATATCGAGGATCGATCGGCCAGTTGTTGGGTTTGGGCGTGGCTCAAACCTGGAACGCGGCTTTATAAGTCACATTCATTCGTTCAGCCACCCCATTCGACCTCCTCTCTCCCTCAGAGCTAAGGCCCTTCCTCCTTCCTTCTCTCTCTACAATGCCACCACCGCTGATGCCACTTGCACCTCCTCAACGTTAAACTACGTTTTTCTCCTCCCTTTCAGTATAGTACCAAATCCAGCCCCATTCTCCTTCTTCATATCCGAAACCCTTTTTTCCTCCAATCAACCCATGGCGACACCTTTAACCTTCGACTCCTCGCGCCATCTAGAAATCTCCCCCATGAGCTAAATTGGCTCGACAAAAAGCGTGGCAAAAAATCTCCACCTACATGTCCATTGCAAATTACATTTCTGCAGAGCCGATAGATAAAGTTCGTATATTTTGCCGCCTTTGGGCTTAAGGAGCTATTCACGACAATCAGATTAGCACCAGTCCTACACCACGACACCTTTGAATAGAAGTGCTACTTGTGTGGTGTGCATTTATTCGATGCTAATGGCGTACAATTTTGATGAGAATGTCTGTCACCTTCTATTGAATGTTTATGGGGTCGATATCAATCTTTCGGATGATTGTCTTAGCAATATTTTAGGGAAACCCATCGAGGTAGTGGATTTGGGTGATATAGTGATGACAGATCCAGTGATTTTACAGTGGATCTTTTCTAAAGAAGTTGGTGCTTAGAGATCTACTAATTTGCAAACTACCGCCCGCCTCACCGTTCGAATTATCCAGCACGATATCATTCTAAAGACTGAAAGTTTTGACCGGATTAAATAGCTGATTTGTGAAACGACTCGTAAATTTCATTGATTTAATTTGGGTGAATTAATGAGTTTTTGTAATTAAATTTAGCGGGAATGAAAACCTTATAAACTAATATTGAAATGAACGCTAAAATAAAATATATAAAGGTGACTTAAAACCTATTTACTAGAAATTTGAATAAATTTCAATAAATGAGATGGGGTAAGTATTACACCTGGATATAAATTCATTTGAAGGAATTTATTCAATAAGTTAAGGTAAATTTAGAAAATATTGGAATAAATGATAATTCCATTCATACTTGTAAGCAGTTACTATAAGTTGCATGTTGAAAATGGTTGATTGAAATGGGGATTTAAAATTTAATTGAAATGGAAAAACATAAAAGTTTTCAATAACATTAATTTAGGTGATAAAGTCAGGAAAAAGTTGATGAATAATATGTAGTGCGATCCAAATTAATCTAAGTAATTGCGAGTAATAAAAGCTTATTTATGTGATAAAAGGGAAACGGTAATGCTTATGGTACGTTACCTATTGTTAATTAAAATTGGAAATAAATTTTATTAAATATAAATTAAGTAGTAACTATATGTTGCCTATTGTGGTAGCTTGTTAATTTAAAGTTTGGAATCAGTTACGATAATTATAATTTTATATTACGTTAATATTAATTAAGGTAATATTTGTAAATAATGTTAAGATTTTATTTGACAGTTGTTGTATTTTAGGGCATGAAATTAAAGTTATCAAAATATTGAAAGACAATTACATTTAGATGAAATTAATTGTCTCATATTACTTGGGTAAGAACTGTAATTGTAAAGAGTAAATGTAATTAGCAACTGAAATGCATATTTATTTCAGCAGTTAATACAAAGAAAGGCAGGATTTGTGAATATAGTAGTTTCAGGAAAGACAAACAAATCCTTCCATCTAAATCCAATTTATAATAAAGCTAAATTATTGCAGCGATTAGAATTAAATATTATGCAAGTTGAATAATGACTAATTTAACGCAATACCTATTAATGAAAACCAATTGTAATGTTTTATTTGATTGTAATTGGTAGATTAGGAATAAATGTAAAGTTATATTAATTAACGTAATAATACGCAGTAAACTATGATGTGACATAATCAAAGTTAAGTAAGTAATTTTATTATGGGTCATTTGATAATAGAATATGAATGGGAATCAAGATTTATTTCTTTTATTTTATAAATTGGACTTATTGAAATTAAATGAAATATAATGTTTAAACTTTACGTTAATTGAATTAAAGAAGGAATGAGAGGATATAAATGTTATATATTTTGAATCCAATGCTAATTTCGTCCGGTTGATAGTAATGAATTTAATAATAGAATGAAAGGAAAATTTATAGAATTATTGAAATTTTATTTATAATTTGGAATTTAAGGAAACTGAGGATTTATATTGAAATTTATAAATTAATCTTCGCTAAATTTACATTTAAAATTTGTTTAAATCATTGTAAATGTTTGAGAATTATAAAGTGATTAAGATTGCAAATTTCAGAATTTAAATTTTAAAATTTGATTTAATTAATTTATTTTAAATTTATTTAATTAATATAAAAATAGCCATTTTGGTCACATACTCGAATTTCGACGAAACCGGTTTCATCGGATCCGTAACCGCGAATTATTGTAGGGTTTCAAGTTTCGTAGCGATCGGACTTATCATTTGATCGTACGAACGCAAAACGCCTTGAAATCGATTTAATTGAAATCAATTTGAAATCAATTTGAAAATATTGATTTCAGCATAACTTGATGGAATTTGGATGTGAAACTTTTTCCATCGCGTTTAGAATATTGTAAAACACCTATTTCGATATATAGGTTGACCCAATTTTGTTCCGGGGTCAGAACGGGCTTTTTGGGCCACGTTAGCGGTAGCACGTATATCTATCAACCCGATCCATCTACTCTATTTCTAACCTACCTATATAAACCCAGTTATAAACCCTAGCCTCTATCTATTCTCATTGTTTGTGCGTTCATTTTTTCTCAACTCCTCTTTTCCAATGGCTGCAAACACTAGATCCAAATACAATCCAAAAATCAAATCCAAAGTCAAAAATTAAAAATCCACACAAAATTCTGGAAAAAATATATATCGAACATCTCGACGATATGAATCAGTGTCTGCAGTTTGTTTTTCGAAATTGCGCTTTAATCAGCGGGAAATCATGGTCAAAGGTCAAAATTTCGAAACCCATATGGTGATTTGGGCGTTTTTGATTCGGGAAGCAATCGGAGAAATGGTATATGGGTTTGGAAGAGGACAGCATGAGGAGTCGTTTGGCGGTGGCTAGAGGGTGTATCGTGGCCTATGGCGACCGAAAATCGCAACTAGGGTTTCGAAACCCTAGTAAAAAGTGGCGGTGGCTCATATAATTTTGGCGACCGAAGCAGGCATGGGGGGTATCGGTGGGTGCGGCGTGGCAAGCAGGGGAGGATGGTGGTGGCCGTTCGACCTACGGCGGCGTATGACGGTCGTAAACCGTGGTCAAACTTTGGTCTTTGCGTGCGTTTTCCTGTGTTGATGGGTCGTGGGCAGGAACGCGTGAGAGAGAAAGGGAGCAGTAGGGTGATGTGGCATAATGTAGGTGAGTAATTTTTTTTTTAATTTTTTTTGTTTTCAAACAATTTAACACGTGTAATTTTCTCATACGAACTCTGTTTTACACGCGATTTTTTTGTTAGGACCGTAATAAAATTTCGGAGATTTTGGCGCTTGTTTTGACGGATTTGAAGACTGTCAAATTTTTGGGTTTAAATCGGATTTAAATTCGATTTAAATTCAAAAGGTGAGTGTTTTAACCCACTCACAACTTCTAAGGTTTCTTATGTTTGTTAAATTGATTTAAGATATGATTAGAAATTTATTTATGACTGTTTGGCATGTTTTATTCATCATCTCAGTTACATCGCATTATTTTAATTTAACTGTTAATTAATTTTATTATTGCATATAAATTTGACAGTTAAAATTTATTTATTTGCATATAAACTGCTAGTTAAACAGTTATTAAATTTGTTATTGAATATAAACTGTTAGTTAATACCTCTTATTTATTACCTGTTATATTTTACATGCTCTATAATGATGTTTGTTTAAATTGGATGATGGTTTGTAATAAATGGTTGATGATTGATATTTGGATGAATGGATGTTTATTTATATTAATTGCAAGTTATTATGCATTTCATTTCATTCGGGATTGCGGTTTGAAATGATATACAACCGCATTTTATTATTAATTTGCGGATTGAAATGATAAATATCCGTATCACTTGACTATAGGATAGAAAATTATATACAGGCACCGCGGTATATATATAAAATTATTTTTGAAAGGATTTTATGGTTTTGGATAGGATACGGTTTAATAAATATTAATTTTTGATCTTATATAAAATCTTATTTTATGTACATATATAGTTACATTATTGAATTTAAGCTGTGTATAAATTTGTAAAATAAAATAAATAAGATGAAAATGGAGTTTGATTATTTTATATTATATGGTTAAGTACACGTTAAGATATTGAGAATATATAGAGTTTTAAATGATTTAAACCAATTAATATTGGGAGTTAAATTGAAAATTTTATTTGGAATCGAGCTTAATTAAGAATTTAACTTCATAAGTTGATGTAGAATTTATTAACTTGGAATTTAAAAAAAAGGTATGATATTTATAACTGAATTTTATTTCAAGATGAATTAAATGAATATTTCTAATATAAACAAATTGAAGGAATTTTTTTAGATAAAAGTAATTTGAGTTTTACTTAAATGATTATGGGTTTATTATGCAAATATTTCAAACTAAACAATAGGACTTTAAATTGTTGAATAGAAATTTCCAACCTTAGTTCCAATTGTTTAATATTCAAAGTTTGAAATATATTGAAACTGAAGTGGTTATTGAAACTTAAAGCGATTTTGAAATTTATGGATTTTGACTTAATTTTAAATGAAATAAATTGTAAGTCGCGGAAATTATTTTATTTCATAAAGAAATTTTAATTGCAAACTATTTTATTTTATATACCATTTGAATATCCAAACCATCCAAGTTTTAGAAGTTATGGTTTTAAAGCTATGAATTTTCGAAGTATTATGGTTTGAAAGTTATGATTCAATGTTTGGTTTCGAATTATTATAAGTTTTAAAGCAATATGATTTTGGAAAAGAAATATATTTGAAATAAAATGATATTATATTAATTTGGGGTTTATAAAAATAATATCAAATGAATTTGTTTTGGAATGGAAAGGATATCGTATTTATACGGCTTTGAAATAGATATTTTATTCTGGTTTTGGAAGTAAAATTATTTTTAAATGACCACGGTGTTATAATAACGTTTGGTGGTTAAAGAGACCGGGATCGGAAGTTGTCATACTCTCTGCCAACTCCGAAAACCGCTTTAACAACCGTGTACGCGGTGAAGATTCCAGAATGAAGTAGGTTGGTGGCAGCGTTTCCTGTAAGGTAAATACGTGGACCCAACTCCGGTGAGTTGGCATAAGGTGGCTAAAACAGGAGCAATTGACGGGTTAATAAGGTAGCACCTTTGATCGGACACTTCCCTTCGATACTATACTCTGACTTTGGATTGATTCGGTGGCCACCTTCACTTTTGATTTCTTTGATTTGGGGGAGTTTGTTCGAGGTGGGCGGTAGCTGCGCGCTACGCGTTACCACCGACTCGGAAGCATAATTGGTATATCTACCCCGGCATTGCCTAGTTGTGCCGTATCACCTACCCTATCGCGCCTTGTACGAGTTTAGATTTCTCCTGTAGCCCGTGTGGTATCCTCTGGTGGCTTCCCGATCAGGAGGGACTATGATATTGGATGGACTACTGGGACTATTATTGTGTTAAGGGGGAGATTGGGTAACTCCTTAACGCTATTTAAAAGTAAGTTTATTTTACAATTAGACACTATTATAAAGCGAAATATACTACATAGTAAATAGTTTAACGGATCCTTAAGAGATGTGAATCCCGACTATCTTTTAAGTTACTGCACTCATATTTATCCCTGTTGATTTAACTGACATAAGATCTTTTATTTCTGACTCGATTGTTTTGTCTTTTCAATTCACTCGGGTCAGTCCTAGCGTTTCAGAATTTGAAGATTTATTTCTGGAGGACGAAGACGAAGATTTGTGTTATTATCATTTATATTATTGCACTACACTCATAATGTTCCGCTGCATTGTTATTGGTATGTGTAACTCTGATATGTATTATATAACTAGTTTTGTAAACATATTTATAAACTGTATAATTGATTGTTATATTTTATCCTTCCGCTGTGAGATTCTATTTTCTTTTTATTTCTTTTTTGTTTTTCTGATTTACCCCATAACAATCCGCCCTTTCGTATGGTTTGAATTGGCATGTGTGTCGATTTAAAGTGTGCGAAAAGGCGGGATGTTACTATCTGGTATCAGAGCTTTGGTTTAGCGATAAACCTTAGCTTTGTGGGGTTTGACTCTTTACAAATGGGGTACTAATACCCTATGGGAGTCGCTGAGTGTATATATATGAGAGAGCGTATTTGTTAGTGTTATAAAAAGGTTTTAATATTGTGTTAATCTGTTTCGTTTTGTATTTATAAATTCTGGTTGATGCATGGGATGCTATGACATCAATAGGGATTTCTAAACACTTAATAGGACAGACCGACATAATATTTGTTTTAATATAGGTGAATGAAATAATTTTGCCTATTATATTTTCTATATATAAAATAAAAAATTTCAAATGATATCTATATTTAGCTGCAATAGATTGGTTGTCAGGTAATAAAGTGTATAAATAATAATAGAAATAAGATTGAAAAATAAAATAAATGAAATTTGGGAAATTTAGAACTTAAGATCCGGGGTTTTGAAATTTCTTTCGAATAAATTTTGGAATATAATAATATTTTTTATAAGTACTTTCCGATATAAATATTTATTATAATTTGAAAGAATTGTTTTAAAGAAGATTTTGGAGAAAATAAGTTTTGTACTTTCCTCTCTGTCGCTGGAAAATAATTTCGGTGATGGCAGCCGCATCATCGACTTTCATTTTCGAGTTTCGAAGGGGGAAGGCCACTGTAGTAGTTCTACTGCAGATTCATTTTTGAAAAATGTATAAAAATTGAATTGTTTAAATATAATTAGAGATATATAAGTTGTAAGAATATATTTATCTATTGTTTTAAAATAAATTGAAAATTTAACCCGGTATTAAATTCTTAAATTTCCATTAATTAATTGTTTCAATTATTGTAGTGAAATGAAAGGTAATTAATTAATAATTGAAACCTCTAATTTAAGTAAGAGATTTAAGGCTAAGTTATAAAGGAAATAAAAAGGAAGTTGAAATTGTAACTTATAAGAAAAAGGTAAAAATTGTGATAGGAAGTAATTATTATAAGAAGACAATTAAAGACTTAAGTATAATTGAGATGATACTAATTAAAAATAATGAAAAGTAGGTATTGTAATCAAGTAATCATAAACTTAAGTAAATAGATTGAAGTTGCTTCTGTATAAAATAAGAAAAAAAAAGAGAAAAAGAAAAAAATGATGAGGATTAAAAAACTTAAGTTAATAAATTTACCTACTACTTTGATTTTATATGATAATAGTAATACATGAATGTAATGCAATAAATGGAAACAAAAAGGATAAACCATTATATAAATAAAAAGGAAATCAAACAATAAATGCTATAAAATGGAATTAATAAGAATAAACTTGATTTATTGTTTGAAATTGTTGTTTGCTTGGTTTATGGTTGTTTGGGTAAGAATACTTTAAAATTGTTTGGATGAATGAATAATCTATTCAGTTTTATCAAAGACTATTGAGTAAATGGTGCACTTAGCAGTTTATTTTTCATTCTGTACAATTTGAAGTTTTGAACCCAAACAACTGTTGTTTTGTTTTAATGAATGATTGAATTGTATTGATTCTGTATGAAGGTTGTATGTTGTTTGTTGCTAGTGATTGATGTTGTATGGATTTGTTTGCTATTGATTGAAACAACGATAAATATTTCATTCTATATAATTATTAACTCTCCTGGATTATATAAGTGAAATACAGATTATGGAAGCAATTGCTGCTGCTTTTGGTTCCATAAAATAAGCGTTAATTGCCCGACTGATAGGTATGTTTTCGGATTACGGTTTTATAGCGTTAATTTATATATTTTTCCCGTGTTGAGATATATTATTTTGAAAAATATATGTGATATTTTGTTATATTTGATATTATATTTTCTCCCGAGCCTCCCCGTACAAAGGAGACTCTGCCAAAAATTTCCGTAAATTTTGGACTTAGAAAATTTTGAAAAGTTTTTCCAAACTTTATTTACTTATGTGTAAAATGATATAATGATTATAAAATGGGTATATTTTATTTAAAGTAATAAATTTTGTAAATTATGTATTGTTTGTTTAAATTCTTCCTTCTCCCTTCTTTTTTCTTTTCGGGGACGAAAAGTTTTGAGAGGGGAAGAGTGTAACGACCCGTAAATTTCGTTGATTTAATTTGGGTGAATTAATGAGTTTTTGTAATTAAATTTAGTAGGAATGAAAACTTTATAAACTAATATTGAAATGAACGCTAAATAAAATATATAAAAGGTGACTTAAAACCTATTTACTAGAAATTTGAATAAATTTCGATAAATGAGATGAGGTAAGTATTACACCTAGATATAAATTCGTTTAAAGGGAATTTATTCAATATGTTAAGGTAAAGTTAGAAAATATTGGAATAAATGATAATTCCATTCATACTTGTAAGGAGTTATTATAAGTTGCATGTTGAAAATGGTTGATTGAAATGGGGATTTAAAATTTAATTTAAATATTTAAATGGAAAAACATAAAGGTTTTCAATAACGGAAATTTAGGTAATAAAGTCAGGAAAAAGTTGATGAATAATATGTAGTGCGATCCAAATTAGTGTAAGTAATTGTAAGTAATAAAAGCTTATTTATGTGATAAAAGAGAAACGGTAATACTTATGGTACGTTACCTATTGTTAACTAAAATTGGAAATAAATTTTATTAAATATAAATTAAGTAGTAACTGTATGTTGTCTATTGTGGTGGCTTGTTAATTTAAAGTTTGGAATCAGTTACGATAATTATAATTTTATATTACGTTAATATTAATTAAGGTAATATTTGTAAATAATGTTAAGATTTTATTTGACAATTGTTGTATTTTAGGGCATGAAATTAATGTTATCAAAATATTGGAAGACAATTACATTTAGATGAAATTAATTGTCTCATATTACTTGGGTAAGAACTGTAATTGTAAAGAGTAAATGTAATTAGCAATGGAAATGCATATTTATTTCAGTAGTTAATACAAAGAAAGGCAGGATTTGTGAATATAGTAGTTTCAGGAAAAACAAACAAATCCTTCCATCTAAATCCAATTTATAATAAAGCTAAATTATTGCAGTGGTTAGAATTAAATATTATGCAAGTTGAATAATAACTAATTTACCGCAATACCTATTAATGAAAACCAATTGTAAGGTTTTATTTGATTGTAATTGGTAGATTAGGAATAAATGTAAAGTTATATTAATTAACGTAATAATACGCAGTAAACTATAATGTGACATATTCAAAGTTAAGTAATTTTATTATGGGTCATTTGATAATAGAATATGAATGGGAATCAAGATTTATTTCTTTTATTTTATAAATTGGATGTATTGAAATTAAATGAAACATAATGTTTAAACTTTACGTTAATTGAATTAAAGAAGGAATGAGAGGACATCAATGTAATATATTTTGAATCCAATGCTAGTTTCATCCGGTTGATAGTAATGAATTTAATAATAGAATGAAAGGAAAATTTATAGAATTCTAGAAATTTTATTTATAATTTGGAATTTAAGGAAATTGAGGATTTATATTGAAATTTATAAATTAATCTTCGCTAAATTTACACTTAAAATTTGTTTAAATCATTGTAAATGTTTGAGAATTATAAAGTGATTAAGATTGCAAATTTCAGAATTTAAATTTTAAAATTTGATTTAATTAATTTATTTTAAATTTATTTAATTAATATAAAAATAGCCATTTTGGTCACGGACTCGGATTTCGATGAAACCAGTTTCACCGGATCCGTAACAGTGAATTATTATAGGGTTTCAAGTTTCGTAGCGATCGGACTTGTCGTTTGATCGTACGAACGCGCAACGCCTTGAAATCGATTTGATTGAAATCAATTTGAAATCAATTTGAAAATATTGATTTCAACATAACTTTTTCATACGATGGAATTTGGACGTGAAACTTTTTCCATTGCGTTCAGAATATTTTAAAACACCTATTTCGATATATGGGTTTACCCAATTTCGTTCCGGGTTCAGAACGGGCTTTTTGGGCCACGTTAGGAGTAGCACGTATATCTATCAACCCGATCCATCTACTCTATTTCTAACCTACCTATATAAACCCAGTTATAAACCCTAGCCTCTATCTATTCCCATTGTTTGTTCGTTCAGTTTTCCTCAACTCCTCTTTTCCAATGGCTGCAAACACTAGATCCAAATACAATTTAAAAATCAAATCTAAAGTCAAAAATTCAAAATCCTCAGAAAATTCTGGAAAAAATATATATCGAACATATCGACGATACGAATCAGCGTCTGCAGTTTGTTTTTCGAAATTGCGCTTCGATTAGCGGGAAATCATGGTCAAAGGTCAAAATTTCGAAACCCATATGGTGATTTGGGCGTTTTTGATTCGGGAAGCAATCGGAGAAACTGGTATATGGGTTTTGAAGAGGACAGCATGAGGAGTCGTTTGGCGGTGGCTAGAGGGTGTATCGTGGCCTATGGCGACCGAAAATCGCAACTAGGGTTTCGAAACCCTAGTAAAAAGTGGCGGTGGCTCATATAATTTTGGCGACCGAAGCAGGCATGGGGGGTATCGGTGGGTGCGGCGTGGCAAGCAGGGGAGGATGGTGGTGGCCGTTCGACCTACGGCGGCGTATGACGGTCGTAAACCGTGGTCAAACTTTGGTCTTTGCGTGCGTTTTCCTGTGTTGATGGGTCGTGGGCAGGAACGCGTGAGAGAGAAAGGGAGCAGTTGGGTGATGTGGCATAATGTAGGTGAGTAATTTTTTTTTAATTTTTTTTGTTTTCAAACAATTTAACACGTGTAATTTTCTCATACGAACTCTGTTTTACACGCGATTTTTTTTGTTAGGATCGTAATAAAATTACGGAGATTTTGGCGCTTTTCTGGACGGATTTGGAGACTGTCAAGTTTTTGGGTTTAAATCGGATTTAAATTCGATTTAAATTCAAAAGGTGAGTGTTTTGACCCACACACAACCTCTAATGTTTCTTATGTTTGTTAAATTGATTTAAGATATGAGTAGAAATTTATTTATAACTGTTTGGCATGTTTTATTCATCATCTCAGTTACATCGCATTTTTTTAATTCAACTGTTAATTAATATTATTATTGCATATAAATTTGATAGTTAAAATTTATTTATTTGCATATAAACTGCTAGTTAAACAGTTGTTAAATTTATTATTGAAGATAAACTGTTAGTTAATACCTCTTATTTATTACCTGTTATATTTATATGCTCTATAATGATGTTTGTTTAAATTGGACGATGGTTTGTAATAAATGGTTGATGATTGATATTTGGATAAATGGATGTTTATTTATATTAACTACAAGTTGTTATGCATTTCATTTCATTCGGGATTGCGGTTTGAAATGATATACAACCGCATTTTATTATTAAATTGCGGATTGAAATGATAAATATCCGTATCACTTGACCACAAGATAGAAAATTATATACAGGAACCGTGGTATATATATATAATTATTTTTGAAAGGATTTTATGGTTTTGGATAGGATACGGTTTAATAAATATTAATTTTTGATCTTATATAAAATCTTATTTTATGTACATATATAGTTACATTATTGAATTTAAGCTGTGTATAAATTTTAAAATAAAATAAATAAGATGAAAATGGAGTTTGATTATTTTATATTATATGGTTAAGTACACGTTAAGATATTGAGAATATATAGAGTTTTAAATGATTTAAACCAATTAATGTTAGGAGTTAAATTGAAAATTTTATTTGGAATCGAGCTTATTTAAGAATTTAACTTCATAAGTTGATGTAGAATTTATTAACTTGGAATTTAAAAAAAAGGTATGATATTTATAACTGAATTTTATTTCAAGATGAAATAAATGAATATTTCTAATATAAACAAATTGAAGGAATTTTTTTAGATAAAAGTAATTTGAGTTTTACTTAAACGATTATGGGTTTATTATGCAAATATTTCAAACTAAATAATAGGACTTTAAATTGTTGAATAGAAATTTCCAACCTTATTTCCAATTGTTTAATATCCAAAGTTTGAAATATATTGAAACTGAAGTGGTTATTGAAACTTAAAGCGATTTTGAAATTTATGGATTTTGACTTAATTTTAAATGAAATAAATTGTAAGTCGCGGAAATTATTTTATTTTATAAAGAAATTTTAATTGCAAACTATTTTATTCTATCGTTTGAATATCCAAACCATCCAAGTTTTAGAAGTTATGGTTTTAAAGCTATTAATTTTCGAAGTATTATGGTTTGAAAGTTATAATTCAATGTTTGGTTTCCAATTATTATAAATTTTAAAGCAATATGATTTTGGAAAAGAAATATATTTGAAATAAAATGATATTATATTAATTTGGGGTTTATAAAAAATATATCAAATGAGTTTGTTTTGGAAGGGAAAGGATATCGTATTTATACGGTTTTGAAATAGATATTTTATTCTGGTTTTGAAAGTAAAAATTTATTTTTCAATGACCACGGTGTTATAATAACGTTTGGTTGTTAAAGAGACTGGGATCGGAAGTTGTCATACTCTCTGCCAACTCCGAAATCCACTTTAACAACCGTGTACGCGGTGGAGATTTCAGAATGAAGTAGGTTGGTGGCAGCGTTTCCTGTAAGGTAAATACGTGGACCCAACTCCCGTGAGTTGGCATAAGGTGGCTAAAACAGGAGCAATTGACGGGTTAATAAGGTAGATCCTTTGATCAGACACTTCGCTTCGATACTATACTCTGACTTTGGATTGATTCGGTGGCCACCTTCACTTTTGATTTCTTTGATTTGGGGGAGTTTGTTCGAGGTGGGCGGTAGCTGCGCGCTACGCGTTACCACCGACCCGGAAGCATAATTGGTATATCTACCCTGGCATTGCCTAGTTGTACCGTGTCACCTACCCTATCGCGCCTTGTACGAGTTTAGATTTCTCCTGTAGCCCGTGTGGTATCCTCTGGTGGCTTCTCGATCAGGAGGGACTATGATATTGGATGGACTACTGGGACTATTATTGTGTTAAGGGGGAGATTGGGTAACTCCTTAACGCTATTTAAAAGTAAGTTTATTTTACAATTAGACACTATTATAAAACAAAATATGCTACATAGTAAATAGTTTAACGGATCCTTAAGAGATGTGAATCCCGAGCATCTTTTAAGTTACTGCACTCATATTTATCCCTTTTGATTTAACTTACATAAGATCTTTTAGTTCTGACTCGATTGTTTTGTCTTTTCAATTCACTCGGGTCAGTCCTAGCGTTTCAGAATTTGAAGATTTATTTCTGGAGGACGAAGATGAAGATTTGTGTTATTATCATTTATATTATTGCACTACACTCATAATGTTCCGTTGCATTGTTATTGGTATGTGTAACTCTGATATGTATTATATAACTAGTTTTGTAAAAATATTTATAAACTGTATAATTGATTGTTATATTTTATCCTTCCGCTGTGAGATTCTGTTTTCTTTTTATTTCTTTCTTGTTTTTCTGATTTACCCCATAACAATCCGCCCTTTCGTATGGTTTGAATTGTTACGTGTGTCGATTTAAAGTGTGCGAAAAGGCGGGATATTACAGTTTGAAAGGGAACCTATGCCATCATAAGTGGTATATTTGTTAACTGGGCTCATGCTAACATGAGCAAATGCATCAATCCTGAAGTTGGCAGCCCCTTGAGCTACTTTTCTTACTGCCATCTTCTCACTCATTTCTTTAGGCAGTACGAAGTGAACCTCTTTAGGAACTAGTCCGGAAGAAAGTTCCCCCTACATTTGACAAAGCTTCCCTTAGGAAGATAGATATTTCTTAGCCATAGATGGCAGCGCCAATAATAGCGGAGCAGCCCCAATAAGAGGCCAAGTAGGGTCAGGGTGTTGAGGAATACCTGAACCTCGAGCTTGTCGCTATTTGGTAAGTCCAAGCAGAGGCCTGAGAGGTTCAGGCTGAGTAGCATTACTAGGGCCATGAGACTGGGTGCATAGCTGCTATGCGCATCCATTTCGAGGTCGTGACAATGGCTCTAGCTCCCGTAGAGGATCAGGGTCGTCCTATAGTTTGTCGGTAGTGTTTTAGTTTCAGTAGTGTTGTGTTGTTTTTCCTTCCAGCATTTGTACTTTTCTCTTTTTAGGGTTTGTTTTAGTTATAAACGTTGGTTGCCTCTGTATAAAAGCCACATATAGTATGTTATGAGATGTGCTCATATTTATTTTACTGTTGTTTCTAGATATGTAGACCGCTCTTACATATATTGTGAGAAGAAATAGTGTAAATAGGAAAAATCTTATAAGGACACTTAACTAACAGTAAAAGAAATATAAGACTGGAAGTTTGTTAAATGGTAAATTTTAGCAAGCGAAGAACAACAAAGGTTGTTGTGGAATTATCATTTATTTTTATTGAAAAGCTAAAATTTACAAATTCCTTTATGGGTTACAATAATGAAATAATAAACGTATTGATATTTCTAAATAATAATATTAAGTTTTAAAGACAATGGTTAAATGTGAAGTGTTAAAGTGAAATTTATGCGTTAGTGCATAACTAACTTCTGACCACGCTGAAATGTTGCTTAAATCATTTATATTTTTGAAATGTTGGTATTTTAAAACTGCTTGATGAAGAAAAAAAGTTCTAGCTTTTGAATTGTTTTTAACGCTCAAATAGTTTTTGGAACTTTTATCCAAATTGATTTCAAGGAAAAATTACATTTAAATATTGTGGAAATTGATTCTTCAAGTGACGTACAAATTTGAAAAGTGAACAAGATTTTTATAGAATTTATTATTTTGAAGATAGGGAAGGCTAATAAATTAATAAATACAAATTTAGCAGTGCATTAGGGTCGACGAAAATGCTGTTTTAGCCTTGAGATTTCTATTTACATACCTTATCGACGACGCACGAGAGCCCATTTTTGATTCAATTCCATTTTAGAGCTTAAAAAGCCTCCTTATATGTTTCGTACGAGGAAATATTTAGAGGAATCAAGGGAGGCAAAGAAATTTCCACTGTACAGTGGGAATTGCTAGCTCATAGAGCGATAAGAATGTAGGAATCTCCACCTAATTCTTTTTTTTCTTGGCATAAGAGTAACATTTAGAAAGCAGTATTTCGACGCGCTAAATTTTTGGGTGGTAGAAATTGGATGCTAAATTGGTTGTACCATGTTTCTATTCGTAGGAGTATGGGGATTTTTGGCCAAAAAGATTTATCCAAATCTGCATACATATAGAACAGCCAGTATATATATAAGTTGTTTTAATCATATTTTCAAATGTTTTGAAAAGAAATATATTCATATGGGAAGTCCCGATTTAGAATCATTCTACATATATATTTTATATGTTGTGATACACTATGCAGTTATGCATATTTAGTCGCAAAATTGGTTTTAAATTAGTTAGATGAGCAGTTTAGGAAAATTATGAGCAATAGTCATGATTTATTCGTTGATATAATTTTGGGGACTAAATTCTTTTAAGGGAGAAGAATGTAACACCCTGTAAATTTATGTTAGTTAATTAGTTATGCGTCAAAAATAGAATTTATGAAAATAGTGGAATCTAGCCATCAAACTTACGCGATTGTGTTCCTGCAATTTTTTTAGCAACTTTCGTTTTGGGGTTTCACAAATGGAGTTTAAACAAAAAATTTACAGACGTTTAAAGGAACCGGAACGAAAATAATTAAAAACAAAAAAATAAAAAGCAAATAATTAATCAGCCGGACCCTACTGGTAAACCCCAGATAAGGGGCGGTCGACCGATGGTTAACCAGTAGGAGCCGAGAAGGTTGAGGTTGAATCTCGATCAACTGCCTGGATTATAATTTTTAAGTCGACGCGTACGATCGATCCTTGCGTCTATAAATACACATTCAAACTTTCCTCCTCTTACCATATTTTTCGACGCAGGCAACGAAGCTCTGCACTTTTCCTTCCACGAATTTCTCCCCTAAAATAAAATAGACTATAAATATACAAATTTAAGAAGATTAGAAAATAAAGAAAATAAGATGAAGAAAGGAACGTACGAATTAGCATTGCTTAATAACAAGGTAAATCTCAAATTAGTAAATCTATATTCTCCCTTAGAATCCCAATTCTCTTCCTAGATCTATGATTCTACTATTATGTATATTCCTTTTTATACATAAGCCTTGAATTGAAAATGATAAGCGGTTGAATCATAAGAATCAGATTCAGATCTGGAAGTTTGGGAAGCTTAAAACTCCGTGTGGGAATTTATGTAAATTATTCATAACATTATAATTTATCTAGTTGGATTTTATTTAATTATTATGCCTAATTGAAAGATGTAGAGTTATAGGCTTGAATGCAATGTATAAAACGCCGCTTACAAATTCTGTAAATGATAAAAGATGGAATATAAATGTTATTTACATCTAGATCTATAAATTAGTCTCAAGTTGTTGATAGTTGAATATGAATTGAATGTGAAACTGTTTTAGATCTACCAATTAGTTTATTATAGAATTTATTTCATATCAATATTTATATTAAAGGATGTTAATATGAATTTAGTTTATTCTAATTTCTTTGAAATGTGATATTTCTGTATTCTAATCTGTTGGGTACGCAATTCGTTCAAATTTCAATAGATTTATCTAATCTTTTACTTATATTGAAAATGCGGTGTTTGACATCACATGGAATATAATTAGAAAGAAAAGGAAAGGGATGTTTAATGTATGGAATTTCACTCTATAGCTTACATTGTCTATGTCGAAGTAAAAAGGTAACTTAATAATTCCTTATAATTTCATACAATGAAATCTACCTATTTAGGTAAATTTATGGAAAATATGATAGAAATATTTTTAAGTAGAAAATGTTCCCACGGGTTGGAATATGAAGAAATGTCCTATTTAAGGACGGGTGTAACTTGAAAGATAAAAGAAAAATAAAAGAAAGTAAATGCATAAACATATATAACCGCATGAACCCTTAAGAGGAAATCATAGTCAATGAAACAAAATACATACCAACATCCATGTTAAGAGAAATTAGAAATTAAAGAAAAAACGCATAATAGAAAGTAGCAACTGGAATTAAAAGTAGAGAGGTTGTAACACTAGAAATAAATAACCACTAAATGTGCAATAAAAGAAACATGAGTTATGAGAATTGAAAGAGTTACAAACAAATAAGTGGAACTAATTAATGAAATTTATTTAAGTAACTATGAGGGAATTAGGAAAGAAATAAAGTGTAAGACAATAGAATAACATGAGATTTGTAAGTGAATAGGGTAAATCTTTTAGGAAAAATAATTAATAGGGATTAATTACTAATTAGAGGTGTAATAAGGGTTTACCTTATATGGCCATAGTTATTAATCATGTAGGATGATATATGTATATAATTGGTATACATATAAGGCATGTGTAACGACCTATTTTTCCGTATCCTTTGAATCAACAATAAACCACACATGTCCAACTCAAATTGCACGAATAAGCGGATCATTAAGGTTAGAAAGAAAATAAAGATAGAATAGAATCTCACACGAATAGAATAACATATATTATTTCAATAATAAACTTTACAGTGGAAAATTTTAGAATACAATATCATAGTCTAACGTAAATTCAGCCTGGACAGTTATAAACCTCTGTTCTTACAAATGCTGAAAACAACAAAACAAATGTAATAGATGTGGCGGATAATAGAATACGTCCATACGATGATGAAGATCTCTAGCACTCCACTGGAAACTCCAACCATCTTCAACTATATCTGAAACTACTCGGATCGGACTTGATTAAAAATACCCAGATCAGGCTAGATAAACCAACGTGAGATACTCGAAATTGAAAATGACTATGTTACCAAAACCTTTAAAAAGAAGAATATCTCATAAGACCATGCCCACACATAAATACGGACGGGTTTTTACCTTATGATAACCAAAACACTTTATACCAAAATTCACTTTATATTATTTTGATGACGTTCCTTTGAAAACACTTTTAAGTAAACTTATTCATATAAGGTATCAATATCTGGACTAATTCTAACGAAATATATCCGAACTGGGTCAACGGAATATACCAAATGAAATATAAAATACTAAAAGGTGTAGCTGAAATGTTTGCAAGTCATTACAACAATTTTGAGAATATAATCAAAACCATAAATCTCATATTGGGATTGGATTTTCAACATGATAGAAACTAGTGTAAAGATCAATTTGTATCCACGGCTTACGTCCAAGACTCAAACACCGTTATACAACAACACAAATGGCTAAAAGGAGATACAACCTGTGAATATTACATCCAAGGACTCGGACTTCATCCATCTCTGCCATGAGGCCCAAACATATCTGGTACCTAAGGCTTAGAACATATGATAACCCAAATAACTACTATCCGGAATGCAAGCATACATCTGACCATATAGAATTCCATCATAACCAGAGTTTAAGGATTGCGAGGCTACGCTCAATTTCTTCAAAGCCATGCTTTTCATACCAAACCACGCTTTTATCATAACAGGTTCCACTTTGAATGCCACACCACCATTCCCTTGATCACTATTTGACTCCCACAAGCATACAACCTCTAAGCTCGTATGTCTCAGAGAAGGGTGTTAGCATATGTACAATTGTAATAGTCAAACGTTGTATCTCATAAATGCAATGTCAGATGTTCGTCCATACAAGTTCATTCTGGGACCGAACGAAACCGAAGGCAATTTACTCGACCATTACTACGTGATATGCCCTTGCAATCCAAAAAATCTCCACAACGAGGAGACCATTGATATAAATAACTCTATAATAGGAGCAACCCACAGCCTGTCAACAAGCAGTCCTCATGCTATCAAGATCCACGATCTTCAACAATCATCATCTTCAACATGTCTTCACTTTCGAATGTATATATTGGTTCGAAGTGATTTTCGGATAGGAATCACCCAAATCAGATTCTGGTTCCTTTAAAGCTAATTATCGATAAAAAAAGATGTTAAGTTCATATGTGGATATCAATCATCAATCAATTACTTCATATTCTTTTCAACTTATTCCATTTTCTTTTAAAAGTATATAGAATCATTAAGTCTCATTTATCGAATCATTTTTTTGTTTAAACCTTTCGTAAATCCTGGAATAATTCCAAATTGTTTTCTCTTTTACTTAGGAAATTTTTTCCAAATCATCTTTTAATATTAATCAAAGATTTCTTATATTCAAGTTATACTTTTAACTTAGGAAAAATATTCCCAAATCATTCATAAATCTTAGTCAAAGATTTCTTTCTTAACTTCAAGTCATATTCTTGCAAATCAAAGATTTTCATAACAGAGCACTACTGCCACTTTAAGTATATTAAATTTCACCTCTAGGGACTAATGAAAAGTAATCCTACATCATGAAGATCTTCGTCTTCAATGATCTTTGTCTTCAATATGTTTTATTTTGAAAATTAATTTGAAGAAGTTTTCGGGTAGGAATCACCCAAATCTGATCCCGGTTCTTTGGATAGGAATCACCCAAATCCGATCTTGGTTCCTTCGTACCAATCATCGAATAAAATATGTCAAGTGGTTAATTAAAATTAAAATAATTTGTTTCTTTTCTTTTATTTTTAAAAAGCTTAAATATGATCTTTTAGAGCATCCGGGCTTTTCTTCCGATCTGCTCCATCCCTCGTCTAAAAGATAAAGCGAAGGCCATGTAAGTTCAAGGCACTAGTTGCTCCATCCCTAATATTAGTTACACATCTTGTTTTACTATTTAGCTCTCACAGGCAGGAAAAATGTACCAGTCGTTTCTGCATACTTAGTTTGTAATTATATTCAATATTCACTTTTTACATAAGTGTTACAAACAATTTCTCTTAACCATTTATCCAAACTCTTATTAAAACTTCCAAATTATATTCAAATTACTAAATTAATCTTTTAAAATCATTAACAAAAGATTTAGGAAGGAATTGTTAAGTTTAAAACTGCATTTCAAAAGTGATTTAAAATTGTTGTAGAAAGCATTGCAAAATTGTTGCAAATAGTGTTTTCAAAACTATATTCTTCAATACGACTTTCATATCATTTAGAAATCCATCCTTTCAACTTAAATTTATTTCAAAACATTTTAAAAGATTTATCAAATTTATTTAATTTTTTAAATCATTTAAAAATATCATTTATAAAGAAATCCCTTTTTGGATTCCGAACTGCAAAACCGCGATGTTTTTGAAAATTGTTTTGGATATACTTTAAAATTACTTGATGAAATCTTGATTTTTTTCTTCATTTGAAAGATATTATCATTGTGAACTGAAGGATTGTTATTTCAAAGAAATCTGACTTATAGACCATTCTCTACATTAATTTGAATTTACGGGTCGAAATTTACGAACTACCGCTACGCGACGAGCTCGATTTTGACCAATTTAGTGAATTACTTCGGACTTGTCCGAAACACTTCAAATTTGTTTTAAATCATATCTAAACTATTTTAACTTATTTAAAATAATATTTTCATCATTTCAAACTCATTTTTCATTTCTTATTGTAATATTATATTAGTATAATATCATTTCCAATCTTTTTAGATATTTTGAAATCATTAAGAGGCTAAATAATTTCCATACACACATTTATATGGATTTAATTTCCATTGAATTGACTATACTTGCTTGCCATTTCTCTTATCATTTACCAAACCAAGTTATCATCCATATCACAAACATATAATCAACCATAATATCAACCAAGTTATCATCCATTCAAACAATTTATTCAAGGGTTTCAATGGGCATATTAAAATAGTTATAAGGATGATTTAGTTTAAATAGAGCAATCACTATTAGTTCCACTCCACCAATATTTTTTGTAGACTTTCCTTTTGATTCCGGCGGCACCTCCTTCTCTTTTTCTTGCTCCAGAGCTTCAAGATTTGCTTTCCTCCTTCCAAATGGTTTGACCGTGCCTTATTCTACGTCTTCCTCCATCATTTCTTTACTTCTTAGATGTTAAACCATGTTTTGATAATGATATAAGAACTTTGGCGAAGTTTGGTGATGTTTGGAGTTTATTTAATATGATTTTAAAAAAAGTTAGTAAGGAAAGAGAAGAGAAGAAGCCATTAGAGAGCGGAAGAAAATCTTGAAAAAGGAAGATGAAAAAGTGTATAAAAGTGAGAAAGTGGATACTTAGAAAAGGTTTCGGATTAAAATAATATTTTGTAAAAAGACCAAATTACCATTTAATTGCCTTTTAAGAAACCTTATTTTTTCGACACTCACATTTTAAATCATTTCTTTATGTCATTTTCATCTAAGTATTAAATAAATAATATAATAATTATGTTTGGTTTGATTTGATGTTTACATTTTGCTTTGAAATGACATGTTTGTCTTTTTGTGCTTACTTTTTCTTAATTATATTCTAGAAATTTCTAAGTATGTTTAGTAAAAGTAAACTTGATTGATGAATTAATTAATACTTATTCTATTTGAATATATGTTCCTATATAAGAAACTAAAGGTGTAACAACGTTGCGACTATTTTTATCGACAAAACGTTGATTTTGGACAAAATATTTACGGTTATATTTTGACGTTTTAGTTAAATTATTTATTTATGTAAACCAAATTTAAAAATAAATTTTTATAGATGATTTAAAAATGTAAACACTCATAAATAAATTAAAATAATTTATTTAACCATGGAAAATTACTTTTCTAAAATCAGTATTTTGTCACTTTTGTCGATATATGCAGATGTTACTATTTTTGTGTATACTGCTCTTTCCAAATACTATCTAATATTGTTTGAATCATATAACCTTACTTATTTTACATTTGAAATCACTTTAAATAGTTAATTTTAAAGTGGTCAAATTCTGGGTCGTTACATCCTCCCCTACTTAAAGAATTTCGTCCTCGAAATTACCCAAAACAAAAGTTTGCCTAAAACATTTATCTTCAAACTTAATTCCATATAATATACATGGATCATCATTATGAAATATCTTATTTGGTCTCCAATTCGAATACACAAATTTACTTATGGACTAGAATCCATCCCCTGATCCTCTAGTGCGGACTCTGATCAGGCTTTTAGATCAGAACCTTTGCTTTCTTTGCATAGTTCTCAACTATGATAGAAAACAAAAGTACCTAACCCAAACCCTCATCAATGTTCATCGTCAAGAATCGAGTGATAAATCCTTTTTCGGACCAGTGTAAACACCTCAAAGTTCCATACTCAGATATTAGATCAACATTTGTATAACGAAATGATTTACGTATAAATTACATATTTATTCCTATTGGTTTTTTCTCAATTATACCAAATTCTCTTTATTCACATTTGTTATTTTTCACTTTCATGTTTTTTTAATATTTTCTTTAATACTAATATTGTTTAAGAATCATTTTGTCAAACTATTACTTAAATTTATAACAACTTATAACTTATGTAAATCAATGCATTTTAAAGACTTAAGTCCAAATCCTTAATTAATGTTGAAATTCATTAATAAAATATTTTCCAGGTTTTAATTACCTTTTTGAGGAGCCATTTTTTACCTAATAGTTCATGACTTAAATTTATATTTGTCTGATATACCTTCCTAAGAGTGTATAAAAATCCCAAATTTCAAATTGGTTTTACTTATATCCGTCTGTCTAAAAAATTTAGACTTTGTTGCAATTTACTATTATCTTAAATTTAGAAGTTATAAAACTTATTTCTTATTTTATGCTATTATTAATTTTCTAGGTTTGAAAACAAATTTTCAAATCACCTGTATTTAAATCCTCAAACTCTTAACTCTTAAATTTTATAAATCAGAATTATAAATTATCCTTATCTTATTTTATTTACCCAAAATGTTTCACAATCTTTTATCAATTTCTTAGCTCTGAGTTAGGTATGATTCAGAATTTTTCGACTGTACAAAATTGTCGGAAATTCCACTTTATTTTAGCAATTAGCGATCCCAATTTATCTTTAGTTTAAACACTTTTATAAAGATTACTAATCAATGATTCACATCATTTCTTTAACTTAAGAAAATTATATAGATCGAGTAATTCTAAAACAATCCAAGGAACTGGGTACTGCTCATAGTATCAGGTATCCCTTAACAAGAAGAGTAATACTTAAGAGAAGTGTTTACCATCGGAACACATCTCTCGCCTATTTTTAGTTTATTTTCGAACCAATCGAATTAGTTATCCTAAAATACCTCTATTTATTTGAAATAATACCATTTTCAAAATCCTTTAGAGATTACTTTATAAAACCTATTTTATAATTCATTTTATAAATTTAGCTTATATTAATTAACTTCATTAAATTACCACAACTCTTTCAATTACTCGAATTTAAATTCTCATTCCTTTTATATTTATCTTTTTTACACAATCATTTTTCTTTTATTTAAACACATTTACATCTTATATATTCATTTTTGGAACAAATCTTATCATCAAACATCTTATACTCAAATCATGAAACTTAATTCACAAGGCATATGTACTTAAAGTTTTAAATCACACAATTGATCAATTTATGATAGTAACTTAACATTGTCATTCTTAATTTATTATTTTGGAATAAGTATAAAAGAACTTAATTACCTTATCATATTTCTTACTTATCGATTATCTTTATGAAACATCTTACTGTCAAACCGTGAAATTCTAATCACAAGATGTTCATATTTAAATTTCATCAATCCTGATTTCTAACGATACAACTTTTCAAAATATATACTTTATGTTCAAAATATAATTCTAGGTAAAATTATTTCGTTTACCAATTTCTCAAAATCAGTATGTCGGTTCGCCTTGTTTAAATGTTTAGGAATCCCTATTGATTATGGTGATCAGTTGCATCGATCAGAATTTACAAATCACTCAATAGATAAATCAGAACAATATAATTTATTAGTCACTAACAAATACACACTCGTATATAATACACTCAAACTAATTCTAGGGTGTTACTAACCCTATCTCTAATGAGTCTTTACCCCACCAAAGCCAAGGTTCTCGCTTAACCGTCAGTTATGATACCAAATGTACCGATCCGTTTTTTCGCACCGATTTAATCGAAAATAAACCACATATGTCCAACTCAAAGTGCACGAATAAGCGGATCATTAAGGATAGAAAGAAAATAAAAATAGAATAGAGTCTTATACGAATGGAATAACATATATTATTTCAATAATAATCTTTACAGCGGAAAATTTTAAAATACAATATCAGAGCCTATCATAGATTCAGCCTGAACAGTTATAAACCTCTGTCCTTACAAATGATGAAAACAACAAAATAAATGCCATAGATGTAGCGGATAATAGAATACGTCTATGCGATAATGAAGATCTTCAGCTTTCCTCTGCAAAGTCCAACCGTCCTCAGTTAAACCAGAAACTACTCGGATCTAACCTGAGTATTAAAAATACTCGAATAAGGCTTGATAAACCAGCATGAGGTACTCGAAATTTAAAATGAGTATGTTATCAAAACCTTTAAAAAGAAGGGTATCTCATAAGACCACGCCCACACATAAATACGAACGGGTTTTTACTTTATGATAACCAAAGCACTTTATACCAAAATTCACTTGATGTTATTTTTAATGACATTTTATTGAAAACACTTTCAAATAAATTTATTCAAATAAGGTATCAATATCTGGACCATGTCTAAGGGAATACATCCGGACTGGGTCAACGGAATATACCAGACGAAATATATGATGCCAAAAAGGGTAGGTGAAATGTTTGCAAGTCATTACAGCTATTTTGGGAATACAATTAAAACTGTAAATCTCGCATGGGATTGGATTTCCAACATGATAGAAAACTAGTGCAAAGATCAATATTTATCTACGGCTTATGTCCAAGATCGGATGCCGTTATACAACAACACAAATGGCTAAAAGGAAATACAATCTGCGAATAACATCCAAGGACTCGGACTTCGCGCATCCTGCCATGAGGCCTAGACATATCTGGTACCTAGGGCTCAGAATATCTGATAACCCAAATCACTACTATCCAAAATGCGAGCATACATCTGACCACATAGAATACCATCATACCGGGGTGTGAGGCTTGCAAGGCTACGCTCAATTTCTTCAAAGCCACATTGTTCGTACAAAAACAAGCTTTGATCATAACAAGTTCCACTTTGAATGCCACGTTGTCATTCCTTTGATCACTATTTGACTCCCATAAGCATACAACCTCTAAGGTCTTATGTCTTAGAGAAGGGTGTTAAGCTAAGAGAAGTTGTCTTCTCTGCCACCAAGCAGATGTACATTTGTAAAAGCCAAACGTTGTCCCAGAAATGTAATGTCAAACATTCGTCAAAACAAGTTCATTCTAGGACTGAACGAAGCGAAGGCACTTTCCTCGGTTATTACAAGGTGAGAAGCCCTTGCAATCCGAAAAAATCTCCACAACAAGGAGACCGATGCTATATATAACTCTATAATGGGAGCGTCCCAGAGCATGTTAACAAGCAGTCCTCACGCCATGAAGATCAACAGTCTTTAATAATCATCATCTTCAACATATCTCCACTTTTGAACATATACGTTGGTTCGAAGTGGTTTTCAGATAGGAATAACCCAAATCCAACTCCGGTTCCTTCGAAGCTAATTATCGACAAAAGATGTTAAGTTCATATGTGATATCAATCATCAATCAATTACTTCATCTTTTATTTAAATCAAATATCTTTCTTAGATATATTCTTTTCAATTTATTCCATTTTCTTTTCAATAGTATATGGAATCATTAGGCCTCATATATCGAATCATTTTGTACTTTGGACTTATAAGTCATTCTAATGTGGGACTTAACAGATATCTTTAACCCAAGTGGAACCCTCTAAGAGATTTCACCTATCATACCAATAACGTAACTTATGACCCATAACCAAATTGTGATGTCCCAGATTAATCCGACTATTTATAGGTACTGGTAACCCTATTGACTGCGCTGTTTTACCCAACAGAACTGGAAATACCTCGCATTCGCTAGAGTTATTTATTATAGGTGATGTCCCACATTAGTCTGCAAAGCCATACCTCCAGTAGCAAGATTTAACTGGTCAAACTTCCATGTAACTCTGGACTTATAAATCATTCTCTATAATTATTTGAATTTACGGGTCGAAATTTACGAATTGCCGCTAAGCAACGAGCTCAATTCTGATCAATTTTGTGAATTGCTTCGGAACTTGTCTAAAACACTTCAAATTTGTTATAACCCATATTTAAACTATTTTAAATTATTTAAAATAATATTTTGATCATTTCAAACTCATTTTTCATTTCATTTCATATTGTAATATTACATTATTATAGTATCATTTCCAACCTTTTTTGATATTTTGAAATCATTAAGAGGCTAAATAATTTCCATGCACACATTTATGTGGATTAAATTTCCATTAAATTAACTATGCTTACTAAACATTTCACTTATCATTTACCAAACCAAGTCATCATCCATATCACAAATATATAATCAACCATAATATCAACCAAGTAGTGTATGGAAGTCTGACCAGTTAAATCTTGCTACTGGCAGTATGGCTTTGTAGACTAATGTAGACATCACCTATAATAAATAACTCTAGTGGATGTGAGGGTATTCCCAATTATGTTAGGTAAATCACCTCAGTCAATAGGGCTACCAGTACCAATAAATCGTCGGATTGATATGAGACGTCACGATTAGGTTATGGGTCATAAGTTATGTCATTGGTATGATATATGAAATCTCTTAGAGGGTTCCACTTTGGGTTAAAGGTATTAATTGGCTATGATAGGGTCTACCTAGGTGAAGTATTAAGCGACTTAATGTGATTTCTTACGATGTCAGTTAGTGAGGGCCAAGTAGAAACCCACCTTGGGTTAGGTCTTAAATGATGGGGACCTACCTATTTTATAGGTCTTAAATGGTCAGAGTCTTCCTAAGTTCCAGTAAAGAGGTATTAAGTGGTTTTAGGTACTCTCTCACACCATAAACGACAATGTGTTAGAATTCTGTGGTCGCACTGGAATAACCTTCGGGCTTATAATGAGAATTATTTGAACGATATAGTTTGAAGAGCGATAGTAGTACGGTAGTTAATTTGTGTATTATAAAGCCATATGTAGAAGTTAAACGATCTCTGTAGAAAAGATAGATTAATTAAATGTTACATTTGATACCAGAGCTGACCTGCTTTGGAATAGAGGTATTAAATGATCGTTGGATCTGCCCCTTTTCCAATTAAAAAGTATTTAGTTGTCATGAATCTTTGGGTAGTAAAACGTGTAGACTTGTACACATACGTTTAGAGGTAGATATATATAGGTAATTATACTTCGAGTGAGAATAAATATATCGTACGCGCACATATTAAATAACACAATAAACATAACAATTGATTGATAACCAATCTGTGTATGTTTATGTTATGAGTAGAGTATGTAACGTTTTCAGTCACTAGAACGTTGTTTCGACCCTCTCCTCTTTACAACCCATAGGATATGATAGATTTAGAGGAGCAGATCACTAGAGCTGACGGAATGGTCAATGGAGAGTTACCCTTCTCATCCTCTATTTCTGGTGAAACTAATGGATGTCTATGGGATGTTGTTGATTCAAAATTGGTAATCTTAGTTGGTATTTTATCTTTTTATCTTTTCTTTCCATTGTGAATTTTATTTGATCGATCTGTGATATACTTATGTTATTACCGGATACCAAAAATAGTAGTCCGTACCCAAGACTTGGGTTTTGATTTTGTCGAAATTCAAGCTTATGAAGGTGTGGATTGCTATAATAGAGGTCCACATACTTTGTAGAACAATGGTGAACAAGAACACGAAATCGAAGGTAAGCAAAGGTACGATCTTTAAATCATATTTCTTTTCTTGTAGTTAATTCTATTTTTGTTAACATTGCTGTAGTATAATTACCATATCTTGAGCTCCTTAACTCTGATTTGCAAAATTAAAGATATTCTAGAAAATAAATAAATAATCTATAAATTTCATTTTGTATTTTCTAGAATAATAACTTAAACCATTGAAAACTGCAAAACATTTAGTATATTATTTGAAAACAGTTTCAGAAATTCTTAACATAGTTATAGTAGTTAGATCATAACTTCAACACCTTTACGTCGAATTTTGAAATTTTTTGTAATGACTCGAAATTTTACAACTTGGGTTTGTCAATATTTATTTAATTCTAAATATTTAAATAATGGTTTTGTTAATTAAAATGTCCCTTTTTAATTTATAACTAATGATACAAAATTCAATTTTGTATTCGGTTTATAAAAATAATTATTTAAAAAGAAATTAGTGAATGTGACCAAAATGCTTTTTTAAAATTTCAATTTTTCACCATTAAAAAGTTGTAAACACCTTATTTAATACATTTACAAATTTTAAACAATACAAATATGGATTAGAAAATAAAATAAAGATTAATAACATAAGTATACTTTAGTATAAAAGATGGAACAATTTTTAAGTTTTAAATCAAAAGGAAATATAAAAATCACTTATCACTCACATCTCTTAGAGTTTAGTACACAAAAGTGCCTTGTTTATTGGGTAAAGGGGGTAAAGCCTTGGTTCTAGGCATCTGAAACAAGGTGGAGGGATAAAGTGGTGATGTGTTCAAATTTGAAAGGAAGGTAGGTACTTTAAGGGAATTTAGGCATTTTATACTTTCATTTTATATAGAACTAATTAAAATTTTCTCTCTCCCCCTCTACCATTTCATTATCTACCTTTTTTGAAAAAATTACTTTCTCTTTGAGTTTTCAAAAACTATTTAATAGCTTCCTCTTGAAATTCTAAAGTTTTAAAAATCAAAATTTTGTACTTTAAAACCTTTTAAATCTTATTTAAAGCACTTATATTCTTCCTACTTATCCTTCTTTTTGAATTTCAAACCCATATCCACCTTCTAGTATATAAGACGAGCCCAAAGGTCATTGGCCAAGCCCTTCTGTCTTCATTTGGTCCAAAACCACTTTTTTCTACAGGGTTTTCAAAGTTCTATACCTTTTCCAAAGTTAGAAAGGATTTTGGTTGATTTAGTGAGTAAACTATATTATATTTTGAAAATATTTTACCTTTAAGTCTTGAAATGTTTAATTGTGAAATATGTTGCTAGTTTGTTGTTGTTCCATGTTGTTTGGTTGTATATCTGTAGTATTAGTTGTGGTTTGAACTAGACTTGTTAAATGTAGTATAAAGTTTGTTTTTGTGTCAAAGTTGTTATCTTGCTTGTGTATGTGATCCTATATGTGAATTTGGATATGTAAGCTTCGTTGTTTGGATATGAGTTGGGAAAGTTAGTATCTTTATCTGCAAACTGAGATTGGAGATCACTTGGAAAAGATCAAAAGTTGTTTATTTGTTTCAAGTCATTAAAAGATTAAAGCTTTATTTAATTTTCAAAATAAAAACTTTACACGTATTTCAAGAGAATTTAAAATAAGAGTGAGGTTAGAAATTAAGTTGGACTTAGATCTAAACTAAATCTACATTTGACGAGTTGCATTTATAGTGATAGTCACTATGAATGCTGTTCGAGAAAAAGTTATATTTTAGATTTTAAAAATGATTCTTTTTGAAATGGTGTTTGTATCAAAATTGGGCACAACCCTCTTCCGAAGTATTTGAAGAGATAACATGAAGAAAATAAATGGAAAAGGAGGATTATCTAACAAACATTTCTAAAACAGATCAGAGAAACACACAGAAACACATGGATTTAGAGTGGTTCAGCTTATGGCCTACGTCCACTATGAAATTGATGGCTTTTTATTAACTTTTACTTGCTGGTTATAACGGATTAAGATAGTGAATTTCGAGCACAACAGTGATCTTTGAGTAAAAACACGATTTCAGTAGAGTTTGGACGTAGGAGAGCCAAAAAGTCCCTTTTCTATGTCCTAGGCTGCTATTTATAGGCGTAGGCTGCAAATATCTTGCTCAGATCTCGGAAGAACCATTCTCCCACGTGGGCGGGCCCTCATGATCGATGCAAGTTATGATTTGGTGGCATTTGGACTTATAGATTTGAGTTATGATCGATGCAAGTTTAGGCTTTTTAGTTGCTGTTCTCTTCGTATCAATGCTGTTCGTATCGATAATTTCGTAGTGGATATCCACAGCTCAGTTCGTATCGATCATTTCTGCTTTTGTTCGTATTGATGATCATAGGCTACTTCGTATCGATGACTGAAGGCTGCTTCATATCTATTCTTTTGTAAGCTCTTCATATCGACCCTCTAGATACAACTTCGTATCGATGGCATTTGTATATTTCCATCGATCACAGCGGACCTATTCGTATCGATGGAAAGCCTTAAGCTCGTATCATTCCATTAGATGACTGATATAAAATGGGTAGAAAGTGATCGATACAAAGACGGCAGCAACTGACCAGGTGGATTAGGAATGATGCTACGGGTTGATGGATACGAAGAGAGTCGGTACCCGATGGATACAAAGTGGTGCACTCGATGGATACGAGAAAATATATTTTTTGATGGATACGAATAGCTGAGGCTTGATGGATACGAATAACACCGCTCTCCTGATCGATGCGAAATTGTGTGCATCTGATCAATTTGAACCAAATCGATATGAAGTTGAGCTTTCTCTGGTTGCTTGATGGATACGAACAAAGTGATTGCTTAAATCACACCGATCGTATCTTGAGCATCCAACTCAGATGGACTTGAAACTTGAAATGTTGGCTATCATAGCTTTACTTGTCTTGTCTTACCAATTGTAGCTCGATCCGCATTTGGATGAAATTTATTGACATCCATGGTGAACCTGTGTACAATCAATCTTCGGGACGAACTGTCCTTGATTTCCAGTTAAGTTCTTGGTGTAACGGCCTTGCCAAAAGGTAGGATAACATTTGCCTCTCAAAGTACGTCTTGTGAGAACATGACGTGCTTTGAAAAGTTGCATCCTTCATTCTGAACAGTTCTATATGACCTGTCTGAATGGTTGTCGTCTTTTAGTTGAAAGCTGTGACTTTTGATTGATCTATAAAAAACATAAATCATGAACTGTTGACTGCCAATTGTTGTACTGTGTACTTTTGTAACTAAGTGTTATATGATAGTGATATGTTTTCTGTTATTGTAATCGTCATCAGACAAGTATTCAATTCCTATGAATTTTGAAAATTGGATGTTAATCCGTAATACATGAATGTATGTTAGGCTGACTCCCGTTAACGTTCGCACGTTCATGAGTCGTCGTCAATTTTTCAATCAATTTTTTTTGTATCGAATTCCGTATTGACTCTCCCCTGAATCAATATGAAATTTTCTTCGTAACAATGCTTGATGGTTTTTTTGGAATGTCCCTTTGTATCGATCCTCTCCTGGATCGATGTAAAAGGTCAAAAAATTGTTTTCGTACCAATGTCAATCGACACGAATTTAATTGTTGTTTTATTGTAGTTTGCATTGATGGATATGAATTCAGACAATTTTTAAAATGATGGACGTGAAATTACCATTACGTATCGATGATATGAAGCTTAGGTCTCCATGCTTATGGATATGAAACAGCGCTTCGTATCGATGAAATCTAGTGATTAAAGCAGGAATTCATTGGAAGCTTCATATCAATGAGACTTGAAATAAGGGATATGAAGTTGGGGGTAACCTTCTGATGGATACAAAGTGTTAACCTTGGTATCGCTCTGGTTGATGGATACGAGTGAGTCTCTTCGTGTCAATAGAACTAGGGACTGTCTCTATCGGTTTTTATTACTGGAAGGTGAATTGTTTCTTGCTTGGATACAAAACTATATGAATATCTTCTGGACTTAAGCCAAATTTCTCATTTGCCATCATTTTTCCAATTGCCTTCGTATAGATAGAAAGATTGAGAAATATGACTGCCTTCATCTCTAAACCGATTGACTCGCTAATTCCACCAACCGATTGCTTAAGCTAGGTAATTAAAACATGAATTTGCATTGTAAACGATGAGATTTGAAATTCTTTACTGTTCCACTTATTTCCGTGACCAGTTCTGATGAAGTGGTGGACGAAGAAGATCGAAACGAGGTCTAAGAAGGAGTAGGTTTTTGCAAAAATTTGGAGAAGACGAAGTGTGGGTATACGAAGAGGTCACCTGTATCGATCGAAGAGTTGCGGTTCGTATCGATCAAGAAGCAACCAAAGATCGATGCGATGTTATGGTCCATGATGGATACGAGGTGGTGAGTTGGATCGATACAAAGCGACTGGCTTGGAACTATACGAAATAATTAGCTTTGATTGATACAAAGTGTCTAACTTAGATCGATATGAAGCCCGACTTCGATCGATACGAAGTGACCGGCTTCGATCGATACGAAGTGACCAGCTTCGATCGATACGGACCAATACGAAGTGATTAACCTCAACAGATACAAAATTTTATGTTCGCTCTAACACTTGATTCCGGTGAGCTTCTGCCTTGCATATCCGGACTAAACCGTTAAATTTCATATTTGACTATCCTTGGAAGCTCGTCGATGGAACTATAGCCTAACAAAATTTTAACGAACTTTAACCTAAATCGGTCTCTATAGCCTGGGTGGCATGGCTGTGACAGTCAGCGATGACGGTCACCCCAGTTGAATTTCGAACTCTTGTCGTTTTAATTTTTTTTCAAACTCTATAGAGTTTCTCGAGTAATATGTAGCACTGCACTGTACAACACATTCACGCACTTCATAGTGGAGAACACATGGGATTATTGTCATCTAACGATGGTTTTTGATAAGTTAAGTAGCTATGGAATCCACAAGTTCTCGACAGCAGGAAACTCAAAGTCTATCTACCCCAATAATTGAGGTGCGGGCCATCGCAGCCGAAGTAATTGATCCAGCTCCGGATAAGCTACCAATAGCAACTTTTATTATGAATCCACAAGACTCTATGTCATCCAATATCTCTGAAAATATGTTGGGATGAATATGCTTAAGGCATGGTTTATCATTAGTTAATTTTTTGTTACCCGAGCCAAGTGATAGACCACATACTCCCCCGGAAGAGTTTACCGCTTTTAATCAACATTCGTGCACTGCTGGAATACTTCCCCCATTCAACCGGTACATTCGGGAAGTATTGGCTTTTTTTTGGAATTTCCCCCTCACAACTACACCCCAAAGGATACGCGCAGCTGAATAGTCTATTCATTGTATTCATGGAGTATCTTTTTCGACCCCCGACTACGATCAAAATCAGATACCTATTTAATGTTAAGAGTCGGGGAGATAGTCCTTCGTTCACATTCCTAGAGGTAATTAGGAACTGCCAAGTGGTGACGGGCTCTTGGACCTGCCTCAGCAATTTTAAGACAGAATGGTTCTATGTCCGACACCCTCCAGAATTCACCAGTCGATGGTTAGCCACACGTAAGTATCACAATTTTCTTCAGTAATTCACGAATTTGTCGTAACCGATGCTAGATCTCATATCTTCTTTCCTTTTACAGCCCAAATTCCACAACGTAAAGGCACACATTTTAAAGAAATAGTATGGTCCTTCAAGTAGTGCCAAGTGAAATGAGGGATATAGACTCGGTGCTAACAGGCCGAAATTTGAGGACCGTCGGGCTAATCGAGCGAAATCATAGCATAAGACTTGAAGGAATGCTAAGAGAGGCTCCGATGAAATAGGATAAATGTAGAACACCCGGGATCATAATAACCGAAGAGGGTGAGGAAAATGTACCCACCGATGATGAACCCTTACTCGGGCCTTCTGACTGTTTTCAAAGTCTTAAGGTAAGGAGAAAAGGCAAGGCTGTAGCACATAAGCGTCAAAAATCTTAGAGATGGAAATCCGTAATAGTGTCTTTTCCTATTCTTGGTGTTAGAATTCGGAGGCTCCTCCTTCACAAGTGGAGAACCTTTTCTAAGGGCTTGTTGGTATCCCAATCCCGGATTGTGTGTCAGTTCAACATGATGCCAGATTGGAGGAGCTTTAGAGTGCTTTAGACTTATGCGAGTCTCCTCCCACAAGCATGGCCAACATTTTCGGTTGGTCGAGGGGTTACATATATATATACACACACTTCACGGCGCTACACGATTTCTGATCACAAGCTGCTTACTTCAGGAGATTACTAACTCTGTTCTTCTTTCTTCTTTACAGTTACAATGACTAGAAGAGAATATATGTTGGGAAGTCTCCGCTCTATGCGACAATCATCTAGGTCCTACTAAAAGTCTCATAGGAGGGAGGTTGAAAGAGATCGCGATCACGGTTACTCTAGTCAGGAACGTTACAAGAAGGAGAGGGATAAAGATTATAGACATCGATCCCGATCGTGTTCTCCTCCTCGAGCCCCTATACAACCTTCAGGCCATGGAAAACCGCCAATAGAGCCTCCTTGCCGAAAATCATCTTCTCAAACCTCTAGGCTTGAATCATAATGTCGCGGACATAAGGCCGAAACTCCCATTATTGCTGAACAAACTATCACTGAGTTTACCGTGGAAGGGGCTATTAGAATTACCCAATTGAAGAAAGATTTTCCAAATATATGCTTTGACAGCTACATCTTTCCTCCTCGTCTAAAGAAAATTCCCTTAAAAGCAGAAAACACTATGAATGATTACATTCATGACATCTATACCCAATACAAGGAGTGGGTGATAGCTGCAGAAAAAGCATCGAAGGTGGCCTTTGAGTGGGCGAATACCATTGGGAAATTAGAAGTCAAGCTTGCTCAAAAGGACCGCATTATTCAAGTATTTAACAAAGAAACCGAATCTTCTTGGAAATCCAAAATTGAGGCCATCCAAAAGGCTGACGAGGCGAACCTAGCAATGGAGAGGATGCGACTAACACATTTTGCCTTCGTGGAGGAGATGGGCCACCGAAACACCACTGTCACAGCCGAACGGGACGCTGCTCTGAAAGATCTTAATGATTTCAAAGCCAAAGATTTTCGAAATTTTGAAGGAGAAGGATGATGCAAATAGTGCAGCCCAGAAAGCATGTGAACAGGTCGTAGTGCTTTGGGGTAAACAGGATGCAGCAACTGCTAAGGTCCAGGAGGTAGAGACTAAGGTCAAGGAGGAAGTCCAAATGGCGGAGTTCAGGCTAGAGGCTGACATTGAAGATCTCCTCATTACTTATAGTGTTAACATCTTGAAGCATAGGAACCTAGCCTAGCTCGATAATTATCTGACACATCTATACAACGCTTGAGGTCGATTAGTAGGAGATGAAAAGGCTACCCATCAGGGTGAATCGGTTAACAAATTTGAACTTGAGAACCGAGTGCTGAATGAAGATGAACGGAAAGTTCTCCATGATGCCATGATTTCATATGAAACGGAGAAGCTTAGTGCTCAGCACTCAGAGATTGGAAAAGGTTCTAGTGTCAAGCACCATGACAAAAGTCCAGAAACTCTTGTGCCGACTCAGCCTGAACCGACTTCTGCGGCTGATTCTTAATCCGTTCCTGCTTACAACCTAGCTCAACCGTAGTTATCTCAAGCTAGCGAGCAAATTTCTGAGTTTGTTCAACCGCCAACGAGTCGAACTGAGGAAGGTACTCTGAAAATTTCGTATGCTTGTTCACGATCAGGAGCTTCACTTGAAATATTTAATGATAGTTTTTCTTTGTCTCTTTCTAGTGATCGGAGCCACATCGGTCGCACCTCCTGCAACTTAAGAATCGCAACATGTGTAGGAGGCCATCATAACAGAAGCGATCGCTGCAATAACTACCGCGCCTATTGAAGAAGTGCAGGAGTGCACACTTTCCTTTGATGAACAGATGATGGAGGAACTTCTCGGTCATCATAGTGACCCCTTTGCGGATTTGCCATTTGTTATGAGTGGAAACGCACCTCCAACCAGCTCCTTAGGCCCAACCACATGTGTTTCCAGCAACGCATAAATACTTCATGAGGAAGAAACTATAGCCGAGATTAACACGGAAATGGAAGCAGATGCCCGGACCAGCAGCTTTGGAGGTGGAATGGCGGGCCCTGGTCCGACCCTGCTACAAATGATATCTTCCGGTGGCACTGTTGTTAATACCAACATGCCTATTCCACCTCCTATAGTGGACCTTACCCCTCTGACTCCGCCTTCCGGAAGTATTCCTGTACACTTGAGTTCCGAGAAGGAAATCGATATAATGCCCCCCAAAGGAGATCAGCCACCAAAAGGCTAAGGCTTAAAGAGGAAATCCAGTGGAAGCTCTAGCGGGTCCACGCGAAGAAGAAACCAAGAAAGAAGAAAGTGTAGATATGCTTGTTTGGTCATTTTTTGTAGATTAATAGGAATATGCTTTTTTTTTCTTTTATAGGCCATGTGTAGATGCGGGTCCGGCCCCTGCTGGTAGGACTTTTGGCATACTTTTGTACTTAGCCTCTTTCTTCCAAAGAATGATTGATATAAAATTTCATTTTGCCTTCTGTTCAACTTGTGTTAATTTACTTAAGTATATTAGCATTTGAATTTCTGTCCAACACACTTATGAAGTTTCGATCTTCGGATAGGGTTTGTGTTTATTTGTCAAGTTCTGAAATCATGGACATGAGTCATGACCGGACATTACGCTGTACTCTTTTGCAGCACTGCTTTAGTCAGCAGTCGACACTTAAGTTCTGCCCCCAATTTCAGGGACGAATTGTAAAGTTGAGTTAGTGATTGCATTTCGCCTTCAATACATCGAGCTTAGCATCGCTGAATCGATGCTGAAACAAGGATAGTTTGAGTAATCGAATCACACTCACTCTTCTATCGAAGTTTGCATCCATACTCCAAGGATTTTATTTTTATGTTGGCAGTCGGTCATGCCTGCTTCAGTTTCAAGGATATGTCCACTCTCCGGGGACTTAAGTTATGTATGGGCAATCAATCACACTCGCATGATATTTAGCCTTTCCTCCGCACTCTGGGGACTTAAATTGGTTTGCAGGCGGTCAGTCACAGTCGAGTTGTGTTTATACTCTGGCCGCACTTTGGGGACTCGAGTTGTGTTATGGTTGATCGATTCGTATTCGGTTTGTGCTCAAACTCTAATCCGCTCTCTGGGGACCTAAAGCTAGTCAAAGCTTATACTCTACTCCACACTCTAGAGACTTAGATGTTTTATACTTCAGTTCGCACTCTGGGAATTTGGAGTTAGTTTTATACTCCAATTTGCACTTTGGGAATTTGAAGTTGATGTTTATACTCTAATTCGCACTCTAGGAATATGGAGTTGGCCGACAGATGGTAAGTCACGTCTGTTTAGGCATTTGAATTTTGTTCGCAGTCCGCGAACGATGGATTTATTAGGATCGTGGACAGTCGATTCACATCTACCCTGAGTTAATAAGTGAGGTCATTAAATGGATGGACCCATCCACCTCGAACTTGGTTCGGATATGGGCGAGGTCGTTAGGGTGACGGATCCACCTCCTCGAAACCGAATTTGTAAATTTATACTCCAGTTTGCACTCTAGGAACCTGGAGTTAGTTAGATTGTCGTGTATCAATTCTATTTAGTCTTTAGTGCGATGGCTGGTTGACGGGCGACCTCTTGGTTGCCCAAGGCTCGATGCGTGCTGATGTCTAGTAGCTTGGGAATAACTCCCATCTATCCATTGGTGCGTGGATCAATGATGATGGTCTGAAGAAGTTGAACTCTCAGTAGATGAATAGGAAACCTGATTCCTCCTGGATCTCCTACGCCTTCGACGATTCAGCTGATTGGTTAATTCTGTGTTGGCACGCAGCTGTTGAGTAAGTTGCTGGCGGCTCTGTGCCAGCTCTTTTACTGGCATCTGAAACTCTTCCCTGATGGCAGGGCCTTGTGGGTCTGATGATCCGGTAGCATTCTAATCAGTCGGAGGTAGTTGCACGATATTTTGTCGATCCCATCCTTCGAGATCTGCAGCCGCAGAAGTGGTCCTTGTGTTTACCATGATGAATGACGAAGCTCTTTCCTAGACTTGAAGCAAATATGAATAGAATGGAAGAACTTTGAACTTGAGATCTGGATCTTCTCCTTAGAATTATGCAATCCAATATAGATAATAGATCCAACGAGCAGAAGAAAAACTGTGTATTCTCAGTGAAAGGACCAAAGTGTTTGTACCAAAATTAGGCATAACACTCTGTGGAAGTGTTTGAGGAGATAAATAAATGGAAAACGAGGATTATCTAACAAACAATTCTACAACAGATCAGAGAAACACGCAGAAACACGGGGATTTAGAGTGGTTCAGCATATGGTGTACGTCCATTATGAAATTGATGACATTTTATTAACTTTTACTTGCTAGTTACAACGGATTACAACAGTGAATTTCGAGCACAACAGTGATCTATGAGTAAAAAATGATTTCAACAGAGTCTAGATGTAGGAGAGCCAAAAGGTCCCTTTTCCATAGATCCTAGGCTGATATTTATAGGCGTAAGCTGCAAATATCTCGCTCAGATCTCGGAAGAACCATTCTTTCCTGTGGGCGGGCCCACACGATCAATCCCATGTCATTAGCACTCGGTCCGCGATCGATATGAACGAATTTCGTACCGATCAAGATTTGATCCAATTGAGTCAAAATTGAGCATGAACATTCTTTAGTTTGTACGTGAGGTCCTGTGAAAATTTGATGGCATTTGGACTTGTAGATTGTGCGTTATGATCGATGCAAGTTTGGGCTTTTCAGTTGCTATTCTCTTCGTATCGATGCTAGTCGTATCGATAATTTCGCATCGATGATCATGCACGATGCCTGTTGTTGTGGCACTTGTATTTAGGATCGATCCACATTTCATGTCGAACGATCGAGTCTTTCCTATGGATGCACCTCGCTTGTATAGACTCACGCTAGTCGCGTTCGCATCGATCCACCGCTCTGTTCGTATCGATCATTGCTACTTCTATTCGTATCGATGATTATAGGCTACTTCATAACGATGACCAAAGGCTGCTTTGTATCCATTCTTGTGTAAGCTCTTCGTATCGACCCTCCGAATACAACTTCGTATCGATGGCATTTGTATATTTCCATCGATCACTGTGTACCAATTCGTATCGATGGAAAGCCTTGAGCTCGTATCATTCCATTAGCTGACCAATACAAAATGGGTAGAAAGGGATTGATACCAAGATGGCAGCAGCTGACCAGGTGGATTAGGAATGATGCTACGGGTTGATGGATACAAAGAGAGTCGTTGCCCGATGGATACGAAGTGGTGCACTTGATGGATACTAGACAATATTTGTTGATGGATACGAACATTCGAGGCTTGACGAATACGAATAGTACTACTCTCCTGATCGATATGAAACCATGAGCATCTTATCGATTCGAACCAAATCGATACAAAGTTGAGTTTTCTCTGGTTGCTTGATGGATAAGAACAAGGCGATTGCTTAAATTGCATCGGTAATATCTTGAGCACACGAACTCGGATGGACTTGAAACTTGGAACATTCGCTCTCATTGCTTTATTTGTCTCATCTTACCAATTGTAGCCCAATCCGGTCTCGGATAAAATTTATTGACATCCATAGTGAACTTGTGTATAACCGATCTTTGGGATGAACCGTCCTTGATTTTCAGTTAAGTTCTTGGTGTCATGGCCTTGCCAAAAGGCGGGATAACATTTGCCTCCCAAATGAACCAAAAGCTCTAATACCAAATATGATGGCCTGTTTTTCCGTACCCTTTGAATCGACAATAAACCACACATTTCCAACTCAAATTGCACGAAAATATGGAACATAAAGGGTAATAATGAAAAATACGACAGAATAGTATCTCATACGAATGGAATAACATTTAATAGCGAACAAATATCTTTACAATGAAAAACTATTAAATACATATATCAGAGTCCAACCAAAATTCAGTCAGAACAGTTATAAACATCTGTCCTTACAATTGCTGACAAACATCAAACCAAAATACACTAAGTACAACGGATAATAGAATATGTCCGTACGTAGATGAATATCTCCAGCTCTTCTCTGGAAACTCCAACCATCTTCAACTAAATCTGAAACTACTCGAATCTGACCCTTCAATACCCAGATCAGGCTTGATAAACCGGCGTGAGAAAAACTCAATAATAAATGACAGTGTCATATATCAGCCTTTGAATAAAATCCTATGAAAAGAAAGAGTATCTTATATGACCATGCCTATACATAAACACGAACGGGTTTTTACCTTATGATAAGTGAAGCACTTTTATATCAAAACATTTGATATTATTTTTAATGACATCTCTTTGAACAAATTTGCAAATAAACTTATTAATCTTAGCCGAAATTGTTACCATTATTAAACTCCAACATGCTAGGCTCTATAAACAAAACCGTAGGTTCTTATTGGAGAATTGATTTCCATACAAATGACTAAGTGAAGAATCTATCTTCTGAATGGGTATACCTCCAGATAGATGTGTCGAGGCACAGAACATCTACCCTCTACAAGACCGGCCTACCTCTTAACTAGATAGTACCGAATATGTTATTCCTCGGTCGTTACCAACCTTTAACCGAGCGCTTGTTTCCATAGACCACATTAATTTACATCCCAAACGTCATAGTGGGAAGAAATATATATAGAAAGGTATGGCCTTACCCTACTTGGGAATACCCATTTAGCCTTGCTGCATCTAATCCTGTTTCAGTAATTTCCGGTTTGATGAGGCTTGAGGAAAACGATTACCTTTTAACATAGCACATATCACATCTATGAATGCCACATTGCCATTTCCGTTAACTCTTAATTGCCTTTCACAAAAATACAACCTTTGAGCTTGTATGTCTCAAGGAGGGTGTTAAGCTAAGAGAAGTTGCCTTCTCCGCCACCACTGATGTACGTTTGTAAAAACCAATGTACGTAACCTTTAGAAATGCAATGTCAAACAAATGTCCATAAAAGTTGTCCGAGAACACGACAAATCGAAGGCACTCTCTTACTACCACTAGTGGCGAGTAGTCATTGCAATCCGAAAAATCTCCATCACGAGGAGACTACTACAATAAATAACTCTATAATGGAAACTACTCAAAGCATGTTCAACAGGCAGTCTTCATGCTATGAAGATCCACGGTCTTCAATAATCATCATCTTCAACATGTCTTCACATTCGAACGTACATATTGGTTTGAAGTGGTTTTCGGATAGAAACCACTCAAATCCGACCCCGGTTCCTTCGAAATCCAATTATCGATAAAAAGTGAATATGAGTATACATGATTTATTAAGTCTTTTTTCACTTCAATTCTTCTCGGATGATTTTGAAATCTCTTTCTTTTAACTTAGGATAATTTATAAGTAATTCATTCTTATGCTTTGGATCTAAATTCCTTAACCTTTAGGCGGGTTAAAAACAATGTTATTTAAGACATTGTTTACGATAAACACTAAAATAAATCTTTGCAAACATTTTTGAGTAAATATAAATAATTCAATCTGGAGATCGCTTAAATTTTGGATAATACTAATCTTCTTTTATTTTTTTGTAAATTTAATAGAATCCTTTTATTTCAGAGCATTTGGACTTTCCTTTCGATATGTTCCACCGCTCGCCTAAGAAAAGAAAACATAGGCCAGGAAAGTTCAGGGCACTGCTTGTTCCATCTCTAACCTTAATTAAACACCTTGTTTACTCAATTATCAACTTTATTTTCGAATTGATCATAAAGATTTCAAATTATCTTTTAAACACTTATTTTTCCTTTTAAAAGCATTCACAATTGATTCTGAGAAATATCGTTACATTTAAACTCATTGTCAAAAGGTCATATAGTTCGCAGCATTAAAGTGCTACGGAAAGTGCTATATAAACTTATTTGATTTAACCAACTTTCTAATATTTGAAAATTCATGTTTTCCACTTTAAATCTCTTCTAAATCATTTAAATAGACTTATCAAATTTATTTCATATTTTCCATAATTAAAAATGTTCATTTAAACAGATTTTCAGTTATTGTCACTTAACTACACTAGCGCGATTTTTCTAGAAAACTGATTTTGACTTAATTCAAAATCTACTCAACGAAACTTTGATATTCTTCTTCGTTTAGAAGATATGGATATAATAGTCCGTAATTTTGTTATCTCGAAGAATTCCGATCTACATTTCACTCTACACATTCATTTGAACTTTTCGGCGCGAAATTGCGAACTACCGTTGAGCGACACACCTAGTTTTAACTTATTTTTCAATATTTGAAACAATCTATCCAAATTGGATTTTAACACTTATAAAATCATTACAAATCATTTTAAATCAAAATTTTTACTTTTTAAAGTATTTGAAATGAATTTTCACTATTACCATATTATAATATTATTATATTCCCATTATTTTAATATTAAATTTTATACTCCAATTTCAATTTAATTTCAATTCTAACTTCAAATTAAGCTTATTTATAACTTAGATTTCAAATCTAATTTCAACTTAAACATCAATTCAACCATAATTTCAAATCCAATTTTTCAAAATCGATTTCAATTTCAATTTCACTATTTGTCTCAATTTCAATTTAACTATCCTTTTTAAATCTCTTTGACTTCAAATTTCAAATTAACTTTTATTTTACTTTAATTTCAGTTCTAATTGAAAAGAGACTTATTTTGCAAAATATTCATATCACTAAAATATGGTCTTATTAAGAAAGGTGATTACTTAATCAAAAATGAGCATAATCAAATTTAACACTTATCACTAACATAATTATGGTCCATACATAAGCTAACATGATAAATAATCACAACCATAAACACTTGCTACTTATTCAGACATAACACAAACATAACCAAACATTCATAACAACATTTCAAAGGGATGTGTACTTGCATATATGTCATAAGATGATTATTATAGAAAAATCAAACGGTCTTTTAAAAGCGATGAGAATTTTCTCACTTTTAACCAAAACGTTTCACTTCCTACCAACATTTTTATCCAAAACAACAGTTCACAAAACATTTTTAAATCTTATCACAATCATGCTTCCAAGTGCTCGACCATCTCCACTTCTACTTGCTTTGCTCACGGCCATGACCCTCCTCCACCACCTTGCTCTCGGCCTAAGCCCTTAAACACCTTCATCCTCACGGCCTAAGGCCATTTTTTAAGAAGAGAAGAAGAAAAAGTGAATTAAGAAGAGGTTAGAGAGTAATAAGTGGATTAGTGCTTAAGCACTCCACTATTTTTTAACCCTCCTACCTCTCTTAAACATAGAAGCCATTAAAAAAGCTTAAAGGAAGAAGAAGAGAATAATTTGTATGAAAAATGAGAAGAATGGATGTGTATTTATAGGAAAAGTAAGGAGTGGTGAATTACAAAACTAAGCCTTTACAAAATTACCAAAATATCCTTACTTTATCTTACTTTTTCAACACTTACCATCATCTTATCACATCATCACTTTACTTTCTAATCACTTAACATTTAAGTAAAGAAAATTAAAGATTTGTGTGGATTTGATGTGACATGTTTTGTCCTTTTGTGTTTACTTTTGCTAATTATTTCCTAAACTTGTTTAGTAAAAGTAAACTTGATTAGTGAATTAAATATACTTATACTATTTGAATATATATTCATATATAAGAAAATAAGGTGCAATAATATTGCGCCAACTTTTAATCGACAAAACGTAGATTTTCGACAAAATGTTTTACGGTCATATTTTGACGTTTTAGTTAAACTGTTCATTTGTGTAAACCAAATTTAAAATGAACTTTTTTCTTCTTTTAAATAAATTAAAACATGTCTATTCATATTTTAAAGTCATACTTAAATAATATCAAAATCTCTATTTTTACAGTGTATGCAAAATTGACATAATGCGATAAATTTTGGTTATTAACATGTTTTTAAATCTTTTAATATACTTTTTTTTATCTTTATTAGGTGTTTTTAATAAGATTTAGCTTTTCAAATAAATATTTAAATCCACTTGTTTAAGCCTTTATTTATTTTTAACAAAACTTAACTTTTGTTGATTTGTTCTAAAATTCAAATTTATACCTTTTAATTTATTAACTATTAGAATAGATAATTGTTTATTATATATAACATATTTATTTAAGTTTTAAATTCCTTTTAAATTTAAAATGAACAAAATCTCTCATTTTCGAAGTAGCGAAATTACGGGTTGTTACATTCTCCCTTACTTAAAAGCATTTCGTCCTCGAAATGAAAGTTAGATAAAAGAATCTATCTCATACTCATATCCTCATGCATATATAAAAAGAAGGTTAATACCATAACAACACTAAAACAAATGATGCCAAACATACATACAGAGATTCCCCACACTAACCTGAGTACTTATCACGTAATTAAGGTTATATATACATACATCAAGTCAGACTTCTATCCTACCCATCCTAGTGCGTATTACACGCTTGAGAGAGTATATAAATTACCAAACATGACTATACACCCAAAAACAACTAAACTGATACTATATCAACGTAAATGAATACATCCATATAACTCATTCTCTGACCTGAGCATGTACCGCACCTGTGGTATATATATACATACCAAGACATAAGTCTAACCCTATATCTTAGTGCCTACTATTCTATTTAAGCTAACTATCCAAATACTATGTAGACAGACCCAAAATATCATACTATATGTGATATTTGATTCAATACATTATTCAAATCCACAACTTCACTCCCGTACCAGTATCGATCCCTTGGTTTTTTAGTGCGGACTTTGATCAGACTTTCTAATAACTAACCCTTACTTTTCTTGCATAGCTCTCAACTATGATAGAAAACTTGAGTACATAATCACAAACTCTCTTCAATGTTCGCCGTCAAGCATCGAGTGATAAATCCTTCCTCGGATTGGTGTAAACACCACAAAGTTCTGTACTCAAATCTTAGATCAAAATTTATGTGCCAAAATGATCTACGTTTAACTTATATACTTATTCACATTAATTTTTACCTAATACATTTTTTTCAAAATTTCTATTAATCCAAGTTTATTTCGCATCCATCTACTTTCTTCTAAATCCATTATTATTTAAGCATACAAATACGACTTATAGTATAATATATCTTTACTTCCTAAGAGTATATATACATAAAATTAGTAAGTTATAAAACTCAATCCTTAGTTTTATCTAAGGTCTTAATTTAGCTAATATTATTTATCTCATCCATATATTAGTAAGACAACTTTACTAAGTGTACATCTTTTTCTCACTGATTCTATCATTAACTACTTAACTTTTTACCTATCCATTTCTAAATCAAATTTCCTAACCTTAAATACATCAAATACCTTATAGTCAAATTGTGAAACTTAATTCACATGGTATTTGTTATCTAAACATTTTCATCCAACAATCAACATACTAACCATATTATTCAAAACTTCTTTTTAACTTTTTCTAATCTATCCACTTCCAATCTTACTTTATTTTGAATTACCGATGTTACCCTAGATGTATCGCTAATTCAAAGTTTATACTAGGAAGATATCTCTTATATCTCTTATTCCTAAATTTAACTTTGATTTTAACCTAATCAAAGTGTCTAAATTTCAAATTACCTTATCTCCTTTATAAGTTATAGAACTTATCCTTTTATATTATATTTACCTAAAGTCTCACTTAGGCTTATCTTTGATAAGAATATTTCCAAGCATGCATTTTCTCTTTACTTTCTCTAGTTACAAATTATAGCTTCAATGTTATCATAAAATATCTTATAGTCAAATTGTGAATTTTAATTCATAAGATATTTGTACTTAGCTTTTTAAATCAATCAATTTTGATGATCATCAAACAATTATTTCTTAATAATTAAATGTCTAGGGGTATACGATTAAAGTTCTGAAATCTAGCTTTCTACTTATTGACTATATATGGAATATCTTGTAGTCCAATTGTGAATTCTTATCACAAGATATTCATATTTTAGTTTTACAAAGAAAATTTACAATCAATCCTTAATTTCTAACCAAAAATAATAAATTCCCTTTAATATTTAAACTATAAACCCAAGGTAAAACTGTTTCATTTACTAACTTTTTTAAAACAAAATCACTTTTTTAAAAGTAACAAAAACGCGCTCGTATATATAATACTCTCATAACTCATTCTAGGGTATTACTAACCCTATCTTTAACGAGTGACTCATCGTAGGATATTACTAATCTTATCTCTAATGAGACTTACCCCTATCAGGCTTCGGTGTTCGCTCAACTAAAAGCTCTGATACCAAAAATGATGGTCCATTTTTCCATACCCTTTGAATCGACAATAAACCATACATGTCTAACTCAAATTGAATAAAAATACGGAACATGAAGGGTAATAAAGAAAAATGAGACATAATAGAATCTCACATGAATTGAATAACATATAATACTAAACAAATATCTTTACAATGGAAAACTTTTAAATACATATATCAGAGTCTATCCTAAATTCAGCCTGGATAGTTATAAACATCGGTCCATACAATTGCTGATAAACATCAAACCAAAATACACTAAGCACAATGGATAATAGAGTATGTCCATACGCAGATGAATATCTCCAGCCCTCCTCTGGAAACCCCAACCATCTTCAACTAAACCTGAAACTAGTCGGATCCGACCCGAGCGTGGAAAATGCCCAAATCAGGCCTGATAAACCAGCATGAGAAAAACTCAATAATGAATGACAGTGTCATATATCAGCCTTTGAATAAAATCCTTTAAAAAGAAAGAGTATCTCATAAGACCATGCCCATACATAAACACGGACGGGTTTTTACCTTATGATAACTAAAGCACTTTTATAACAAAACATTTGATTATTTTTAATGACATCTCTATGACAACATTCGCAAATAAACTTATTAATCTTAGCTGAAATTGTTACCATTATTAAATTCCAGCATACTAGGCTCTATAAACAAAACCGTAGGTTCTAATTGGAGAATGGATTTCTATACAAATAACCATGTGAAGGATCTACCTTCGGAATGGGTACACCTCTAGATGGATGTCCCAAGGCACAGAACATTTGCCCTCTACCAACACAAGACCGGCCTACCACTATAACTAGATAGTACCGAATATATCATACCATGGTCATTACCGACCTATAACCGAGCGCTCATTTCTATACACCGCATTAATTTACATCCCAAATGTCATAGCGGGAAGAAATATATTTAGTAGGGGATGATCATACCCTACTTAGGAATGACCCACTTTGCCTTGCTGCATCAAATCCTATTTCGGTCGTTTTCTGTTTGAAGAGGCTTGAGGCAAGCGATTACCTTTTCACATAGCACATATCATATCATTGAATGAAACATTGCCGTTTCCATTAACTTCTACTTGCCTTCCACAAAAATACAACCCTTGAGCTCGTACGTCTCAAGGAGGGTGTTAAGCTAAGAGAAGTTGCCTTCTTCGCCGCCGCCGATGTATGTTTGTAAAAACCAATGTACAAAACCTTTAGAAATGCAATGTCAGACAAACGTCCATACATATTGTCTAGGAACAGGACAAACCAAAGGCACTCTCCTACTACCACTTGTAGCGAGTAGTCCTTGCAATTCGAACAATATCCATCACGAGGAGACCACTGTTATAAATAACTCTATAATGGAAGCTACCCAAAGCATGCTCAACAAGCAGTCTTCACGCCATGAAGATCCATGGTCTTCAATAATCATCATCTTCAACATGTCTTCGCATTCGAATGTATATATTGGTTTGAATTGGTTTTCGGATAGGAATCACCCAAATCCAACCCCGGTTCCTTCGAAATCCATAAAAAGTGAATACGAGTATACATGATTTATTAAGTCTCTTTTCACATTGATTCTTCTCGGATGATTTTGAAATCTCTTTCTTTTAACTTAGCATAATTCTAAGTAATTCATTCTTTTTGCTTTGGATAAAATCTCAAACTTCCTTACTTAACTCTCGATCCAATTCCTTAACTTTTAGGTAGGTTAAAAACAATGTTATTTAAGACATAATTTACGATAAACCCTAAAATAACTCTTTGCAAACATTTTTGAGTAAATAGAAATCATTCATTCTGGAGATTGCTTAAATTTTGTATTAATCTTCTTTTATTTTTTGAAAATTTAATAGAATCTTTTTATTTTAGAGCATCCGGGATTTCCTTTCGATCTATTCCACCCCTCGCCAAAGAAAAGAAAACATAGGCCAGGAAAGTTCCTAGCACTAGTTGCTCCATCTCTAACCTTAGTTAAACACCTTGTTTTATCTTTCCAGATCCCACAGGCAGGACAAAGTACTAGTCGTTTCCGCATACTCAATTATCTACTTTATTTTGGAATTGATCATAAAGATTCCAAATTACCTTTTAAACACTTAGTTTTCCTTTTAAAAACATTCACAATTGATTCTGGGAAAAATCGTTGCATTTAAACTCATATTCAGAATGTCATGCAATTTGCAGCATAAAAGTGCTGCGGGAAGTGCAATATAAGTTTATTTGATTTGATCAACTTTCTAATAATTGAAAATTCATGTTTTCCACTTCAAATCTCTTCTAAATCATTTAAATTTATTCCATATTTTTTCATAATTAAAAATGTTCATTTAAACAGATTTTCCGTTATAGTCACTTAATTGCACTAGCGCGACTTTTCTAGAAAATTAATTTGGACATAATTCAAAATCTACTCAACGAAACTTTGATTTGCTTTCTTCGTTTATAAGATATGGATATAATAGTTTTGAATTTTCTTATCTCGAAGAATTCAAGCTACATTCCACTCTACACGTTTATTTGAACTTTTCGACATGAAATCGCGAACTACCATTGCGTAATGCGTCTAATTTTAATTTATTTTTCAATATTTGAAATAGTCTATCCAAATTGAAGTTTAAGACTTATAAAATCATTACAAATCATTTTAAATCAATATTTTTACTTTTTAAAGTATTTAAAATGAATTTTCACTATTTCCATATTATAATATTATTATATTCCCATTATTTTAATATCAAATTTTAAATTTCAATTTAATTTCAAATTGTACTCATTTAAAACTTAGATTTCAAATCTAATTTCAACTTAAACTTCAATTCAACCTTAATTTCAAATTCAATTTTTCAAAATCGATTTCAATTTCACTATTCATCTCAATTTCAATTTCAATTTCAATTCAACTATCCATTTTAAATCCGCTTCACTTTAAATATCAAAATTTTCTTTTTTTACTTTAATTTCAATTCTAATTGAAAATAGACTTATTTTTCCAAAATATCTTGTATCACTAAAATAAGGTCTTATTAGGAAAGGCGATTACTTAATCAAAAATGAGCATAATCAAATTTAACATTTATCACTAACATAATTATGGCCCATACATACGCTAGCATGATAAATAATCAGAACCATAAACACTTGGTACTTATTCAAACATAACACAAACATAACCAAACATTCATAACAACATTTCAAAGAGGAGTGTACTTGCATATATGTCATTAGATGATTATTATAGCAAAATCAAACGATCTTTTAAAAGCGATGAGAACTTTCTCACCTTTAACCAAAATCATTTCACTTCCTACAAACATTCTTATCCAAACCAACACTTCGCTAAACATTTCTAAACTTATCATAACCATGCTTCCAAGTGCTCGACCATCTCCACCTCTACTTGCTTTGCTCAAGGCCATGACCCTCCTCCACCACCTTGCTCTCGGCCTAAGACCTTCAACACCTTCATCCTCACGGTCTAAGGCCATTTTTTAAGAAGAGAAGAAGAAGAAGTGAATTAAGAAGAGGTTAGAGAGTAACTGGTAGATTATTGCTAAGCGCTCCACTATTTTTTAACTCTCCTACCTCTCTTAAAGAAAGAAGCCATTAAAATAGTTTAAAGGAAGAAGAAGAAGACAATGATTTTTGTGAAAAATGAGAAGAATGGATGGGTATTTATAGGAAAAATAAGAAGTGGTGAATTACAAAACTAATTATTTACAAAATTACCAAAATATCCTTACTTTGTCTTAGTTTTCAACACTTACCATCACCTTATCACTCCATCACTTTATGTCTTAATCACTTAGTAATTAAGTAAAAAGTAAGGATTTGGTTGGATTTGATGTGATATGTTTTGTCCTTTTGGGTTTACTTTTCCTAATTGTTTTCTAAACTTGTTTAGTAAAAGTAAACTTGATTACTGAATTAAATAATACGTATACTATTTGAATATATGTTGATATATAAGAAAATAAAGGTGCAACATCGTTGAGACAAATCTTAATCGACAAAACATTGATTTTGGACAAAATGTTTTACCTTCGTATTTTGATGTTTTAGTTAAACTATTCATTTATGTAAACCAAATTTATATTCATATTCATATTTTAAAATTATATTTAGCTAATATCAAAATCTCTATTTTACAGTGTACGTAAAACTGACCAAATACGACTAATTTTGGTTATTTTTGTAAAACGATTATTAACATGTTTTTAAATCTATTAATATAATTTTATTATCTTTATTAGTTTTTATAAGATTTAACTTTTCAAATAAATATTTAAATCCATTTATTTAAGCTTTATTTATTTTTAACAAAACTTAACTTTTGTTGATTTGTTCTAAAATTGAAATTTATACTTTTAATTTATTAACTATAAGAATAGATAATTATTTATTATATATAACGCATTTATTTACGTTTTAAATTCCTTTTAAATTTAAAACGAACAAAATCTCTCATTTTCAAAGCAGCGAAATTACGAGTTGTTACAAGAGGTTTATAAAAAGTTTTTGTAAATGATTTTGGAGATATATAAACAGGTTTTACAAACGATTTTGGAGATTTATTACAGAGTTTTATAAATTATTTTGGATATTTGTAGAAGAGTTGTATAAATGGATTTAGAATTTAAGCAAAATGGTGATTACTTAAATGAAAGATATTTATTAAAAGGATTTATTTACGAAGTTTGGAAAATAATTTGAGATGTGGTTTCCCTTAACTGGCCTTCTTAATGACGGTGGTGTGGAACTTTCGTTCCATGCCTAACACCAAAAGAATAATGTTTGAGGTTATCCTTATCTCTGATTTAAATAACGTTTGTTTGATCCTTCTAATATGATTTTGGTATAAGGATGTTTTCACAAATGTTTTGTTAATATACCTATGCCAGTGAGATAAGTATATGAATGTTTTGATAAGCATTTTGAAAAGAAATTTAAATAAGTAAAAACTTATTTTGAGGCTTAGTGGTTGTTATGGATAATTAAATCCCCGGATTGTTGCTTATTTATTTATTTGACAGTTAAGTAACCGACTATCAAATCTGGATCTAAATATAACTCCGGAAATATCTAGAAGAAACACACGAGTTATATAGCACGTCATCTTTGGTGATGTTGTACTATGTGCATAAATCTCGTTTTGTTCTCTTAGAACAAATGATAGGAAGACCCGTCCGCTTAAACAGTTATGGGGGATCTCCACTTCTATCTATTATCTGTTTATTTCTAAAAGAACCGGGGTTGAGGTTGTGGGAAACTATCGAATGTAATTTCAAAGCGACTAGGATCAGATAAGAATGAATTATCTAAAAACCACTTCGATTCAACTCAAGCGACGTACCGAAGACATCTTAAACAGTATAGAATCAGAGGCAGATATTTTGAAGTGCAAAGGCTATTTACTACTAATATTATGGGTGATGCCAAATGGATGTAGTAGACGCAGCGCCTTCGATTTCGTTCAGACCCAGAAAGAACTTGTATAAATGAATGATGGCATTGCATCTCCACCTGGAGGGTAGTGTTAGCATTCTAAGATGGTCTGCTATGAGGAGAAAAAAATTGTGGCCTCTCAAAACCTCATATTCAGGATTGGAAAAATAAAAGGAGATGCAGCAGGGCTATGTGTGTCGCTCCAATTATGGTATGATTATCACCAAGATCTAGTGTCGATATCTCGATATATGCTTTGGGGCTCATTATGCTTATTGATCACATCCAAGGGGTGATCGTATTTGGTACTAGCCAGTAAGGGGTAGGCTGGTTTTGTGTTGGCAGAGGTCATCTCACTGTACATTTTATCTACAGGTGTACAAATTTTAGAAGGTAGTCCCTTAGACATTATTATAATATTACTAGATTTTATAATAAAAATGTTGTGGTTATCCTAAGGTAAAAACTCATCCATGTTTATGTATGATGAGGTCTTACGAGATGCCTTTGATTTTAAAAGGTTTTACAAACTAAATAATAAAATTACTTGTGATTTGAGTTTCTCAAGCTACTTTTACCAGACTGGCCCTGACATTGTTTTCTTATGATCGGATTAGGCCGAGCATGTTTTCAGATTAGCTTTGGATACTTGGAGTTTAGGAGATGAGTAGGATGCCCAAGACTTACTTTTGTATTTTCTTTTATTTTCCACTGTGGTTATTATTGTAGATATCAGCAATTGTAAGGGTGGGTTGTTATAACTGTCCAAGCTGATAATAGGTTAGTGTACTCATATGAATGTAGGTATATAAAAATTTTCTTTTGTAAAGATCAATTTTATATTATAGATTATTCGTTGCGATGTGAGATTCTATGTAGTTTAGTTTCTTCTTATCATCTTTCCCCTAACTATCTGTCTTTCCAGCACTTGGTTATTCAGTGCATGACACCGTGGTAGTATTTGTGTCGACTTCTAAGGGTCGAAAAGGTGGATGTTTACATTCCGGAAAGGTAACTGATAATGCTATAATTTTACTGTTTTGAACTATTTCTTATTCATTCTGTAAAACATTGAAAAACGGCAATCATGTCGACACATTGCTTGAAAAACATTTCTGATTTATGCCAACAAGTTGTAGTATTCTAGATATATCATTTGATTGATTTATTGTTCTTGACTTGAAACCAATTTTGGGGATTAGAAATATTGAATATCTAGATTTTTCCAATTTGGTGCTAAATCAAATTACCGACTTAAAGTTTTCAAATGGGTTGGATTTTCAAAACAAGAATGGTCCATTGCGTATTTATGACGATTAACTTTCATTGCCTTTAATGACAATTAACAAATTAGTAGCTGGAGAATTTTTTAACTGTTTGTGATTTATTCGGTATAAATGACTTTGGCCTGGATGTAAATGGCTTTTCTAAAAGTTTTGAAAATTTTAAAACAATTCGAGTGATATAGTGGAGTATGCATTCGACTTGGTTAATAATATACCATCGTATGTCACCTTGGGCAACTGGAGTACAACTGCTACCTAACATTACTTCATTTATGCTCATATTTGCATTTTCAACAAATTTTCAAAGGAGCAGACATCTTTTTAAAAACACCTTGCAGAAAATGGATATTCATAACTTCTTTTAGATTTATAAAATTTTCAGATGACTTAGATTTTTATCTTGATTTTCTTTAATAAAAACACTCTTGTTTACTTTAACAAGGAATTTACTCTGGATAAGATAATCGTTGACCGCTTTAACCTTTTGAAATTTATCAAAAGTTACTAATAGTGATTGAGAAAGTGATGGGTAATGATTAAATTATATTTCATAACTATGAAAGTATATGTTAAAAATTTCATGAAAATTGAGCAAGTTTTATAATATTTTCAGAATTAGTATATATTCTATGATCATTTCTATCACTATCATCCTTCTTGCAATCCATATACCAAAATTTAATATAGTGTGCAGAAGTTGGTATTTCAAAAAATGAGGAATTATACTTAGTGTAATCTATATAATTCTATCTGAAAGTATTCACTCTTATTCAAAATAGTGGGAGCTTGATCATAACACATCAAACACATTTGTTTGTCACAAACCCTTTATATATGTTTATTATCATCAAAATGGGGAGGTTGTAGAAATTTTATGGTTTTTATTTGATGACAATAATATACATACATATTAAAATGTATTTGATACAATACTATTGTGAAATCACAGATAGAAGTAAACAAATCAAATTTTCATTTCAACTAATATTCTTTTTCAATAGTACACATGACTACAACAAAAACTTCCATAATTTTTTTTTGAGGAAGATGTGCGAGACTACACAGTCAATTAGATAATAAAATAGTTATAATAGAGTTCCAGCTGACATGCTTGACCGATAGCCAACATGGAGGGTTTAACTATGAAATGTAGAAATAAATGCAACGCAACATCGACAAACTAAAATAAAAAATAGGAAGAAGTAGCAAAATAAAATATCACAACCCAAACCTCATGGATGCAATAGCTTCAACTATAGAAACCAAAATGAGCTAGGCAGCCAAGTTGATAAAACCCCAAATAAGGGCTTCTCCATGGATGAGTAAAGACACGGTGGGCGAAGTAGCCAGCCCTACCGCTGTCCAAAATCTCCGAACTTCCTACAGATTCGATGTTTGAATTCATAGAGGCAATGCTCATACAAAAAGGAGACAAAGCTTTCCTATCCATCCAAGAGTAGAAAAAAATAAGTAATCTTATAGCAAATTCTTAGTTTGGATTGCAAAGCGTTCTTAAAACAACGCAAATTCCTCTTCTACCAAATAGCCCAGCTGAAGCCAACAATGAAGCAATCTAAGTCCACATAAGGGGTAGAATGTTTCCAGTGGTCATAATAGAAGGAGATAGCATGGATATAGCTAAGTAGGTGCATGCTAGAAGCCGCCCAAACATAGTAGGAGCAGTCACAGTCGAAGAAGAGGTGCTGGATTGAATGGAGCAAAGGAGGCACACAGGATTAATCATGATGCTTTTGCGAATGAGCCTATCTATAGTGTTAGATTTGTCAAGTGTAAGAATCCACATTAAAAAAATGAGCACAATAGGGGATTTCGCATTTCCAAAGTCTAGGGAAAGAGAACAATCAACCCAAATTGGTAAGGGAAAGGTAACATGATGAAATCGAGAAAGATTTCACAAAGTAGACCTAGTAGAAGCTATCAAAGGATGATGAAAGGTTGGCGGACTAAAGGATGCATAGAGTTTGGAGAGGTTAAGAGTGGGAAGAGCCAGAGATAGGGAGGTCAGAGGAGAAGCAATGGATACCATGGGAGATGGCTTTGGTGAGAGAAGGGAATTTGTTAGAGATCACCATGAAGAGGTCAGGGAATGAATTAGACAAGGGCAAGTCATTAAACCAAGAGTCATGCCAGAGAGAGTAGGAATGTCCATTCCTAATTTAGACTTGAAAAAAGCAAAAAACCCACGGGATGGAATAAAGGACGCAGGCTCAGAAAGGGGAAGAGTGGTTTGTGGGAACGGAGAGGAGGATATGGAAGGGCTTGGAGCCATAATGCTTAGCCAGGATCTAGGACTTTTAGAGAGGAGTATCAAAGGAGAGATAATGTCAAATCCATTTGGAAAGAAGCGCCGAGTTGAAGTAGAACAAGTTGGGAATACCCAGACCACCTTGAGACACATCTTTACAAATAATTGACTAGCTAATTAAATACTAAGTTCACGTGCCATGCCATAGGAAGGACTGGCATAGTTTATCAACAGTTAAAATAACCCATCTGGGTAATCGATGAAACGAAATCCAATAGGTAGGGATAGCAGAAAGGAGAGATTTGCTGAATATGCTAGTATATGATTTTTGTTTGATGATAATAAACATATATATAGATATGTGTGTGTGTGTTTGTTATTGTACTATTTTATTTTCAGATAATTGAATAAATATTTGCTGAATAAAATAAATAATACAGAATTTAAATTCAAACAAATATTTTATTCCAACAAATATTTTATTACAATCTTGAATAATACAAATTTGAGCACTCACCATATATACACAATTTCAAATACAACATAATTTTGATTACATCACTATACAATTATTATTTACAATAGCATCTCACTACATATCACACATTCATTCGTATTTTATCTTCGACTTTGATCCAACCTGAATCCATCATCTGAGTTATTTGCAAAATACACACTGACTAGTACTATTGAAAAAGAAATATTTGTGCGGTATAAAATAAAATATTTATTTTGAAAATATTATTTGCCTCAGTTAATTGGGTTGTTCATCATCATTTAATTTTGAATTCATCAAACATGAACAACTTGTGACATGCACAGTATATCACTATACATACTACAAGTACGTGTACACCGATATACCCTTGATAAAACTGCAGGGTAGGTGAGCACAAGGTCAAACCCAATCAAAAGCTAGATTCAACTTAAGTGCAATTAAAATAAATTCACGACACGAGCACATGGTCAAACCCGAGCTTTAAGTAAGATTCAACTCAGGTGCAATACGAAACTATGGTTCAAGACACATAAAACAAGCCTCGACCAAAAATTCAGCTGGTTATAGAAACCGCAAAGCAATAGAAAACACAAACATGGTAGGTCATATGCACAATAAGATCCAGACTAAAAGAAATGGTATGTATCAAAACAACAAAGCAGGATCAACAGCGACCAAACCAATATGCAAACAATTGCAATGCAGACAATCAGAGAAAAGCAAGCCTAGCCACATGAAAGCAAGTGCAAGCTCAAATTGAAGCATGTACAAAGCAGCAGAAAGCATATGGAAATACAAGTAAATCATCACAAATCAAATACACATGTCTCGATGCAACCAGACTACAATACAACTCAAATGGCAATGACAAGTGAGGAGCAACATGTATACATATATATACTACAGCAATGAGCAGTCGAGAAAGACCATGTCAACAAAACATCAAATGAATACAAAACTCAAGATGTCAACAAGCTCCAAGCAGACTACATGATGAAAAAAAATTCAAGACCACATTCATATGAAACCATGGTCAAATGCATATATGTAACAGTTCAGAGTTTTGGCTACAACATGATTCAAGTATACAAATGGAGATGCACGGTGCAATTACATGAACACACAATTATTCATACTCATATTCAACCAGAGTGCAATCAACCAAACTGCGGCTAGCAGATTGAACAAGCCATTACATGCTCATATGTCCATAGTCGCAGGCACAAAAACTATAAGCATGAATGATATAAGCAGTGAAACGGTGAATGGTGATCCACAAAGTATACATGAGTAAACAACATGTACACATATACAGTGACAATATGGTTGTAGTGAAGATAGCAACACGTATGAGCAAGTGCAGACTCAACTAAAGGCACACTAAAATGTGCAGTGCAACAAAGGGCAAAGTGCAGACGAATGAAATGGCGAAGACCAGACACAGCACAATACAACACAATGGTATGGAAGTGAGGCTGCAAACCAAATTCAAGTGAAACCAAAATGTAATTCGACGGACTCGGTTATAAAATTCATATAGTATGAAGCATGATCAGATCTCAAAAGGGCACAGTACAACAAGCATACATATATACATATGCAAATACACACACACACACTATATATATATATAGACAGTGCACATGTAACCTGGTCTAGTGAGCAGTGATAGTACTCAAGTCATAGAGCAAAAAATTATTGAACCGAACAATGCATATTAAAACACAAATGCAGTGGAAAAAAAAGATAGCGATCAAACAAGAAACAATCTGTTCAATTAAGAATCAAAGCAACAGTTTCAAACCAAGTCAAATGCCAAAGAATCAAGCCGTGGTCAGGAACCAGTCAAGGATGGCTCACTAGCAGGTGACACATAACTGAGCGAAGATGAAGTCAAATTTTCACAAAATCAAAGTGGCCGAGCATAGAAAATTGAATAATTCAAAGCCATGGTAACCAAGTTAAATCAACATTGTCAAAGCAATTCTAAGCCGTGATAAAAAAATTAAACAAAAATTATACGAATTGAAGAAGTTGGAGAAATCACCAATTTTCAAGTTAAATCGAACGACCAAGAATATTAATTGACAAATTCAAATAAATATATTAGAATGAAAATTAAGGGAATTAAACCCTATTTAACCTGTTAGCATCATCGGCGTGAAAGGCATTTGAGTTCAAGCAACAACAGAGAAGAATAAATCAATAACTCAAACCGAATTGAGTTCAAAGCATATCGAGGTGAGGAACAAAGAAATTACATACCAGGATCATCCAAATCGAACTCAAATTGAAGCTGCCATGAACATATAATCAATCGAAGAAAGGAATCGAAGCATCAACTTCTTTTAAGTGGCGACTTCAATAACTTCAGAAACCCTAATTTTCATAAAGAGGAACGAAGACAAGCAAAGATACAGCCATTGTCACAAACGAAAAAAAAAGCAGGCTAAAGAAATAACAAAGAAAGGAGATTCCTTATTTAATTTGGGTCGGCTTCTTTTAATTATTAATTGGGCTTTATTTTTTAAAATTAGGGTTTTGTTTTTAAAATTGTTTTTTAATTTTTATTTCTCTTTTAAACTTTTGTAAATTCTAGTCGTGTGACTAGGGGACGAACTACGATGGTGTTGTTCGAGAATTCACAACTCAATGGCTGAGTTGTGGTAGGGTTTTGAGCATAAATCAAAACCTCATGGAAAAACATACACAAATTGAAAATAGTCCAAAAAATCCTCAGAGTCTTTCCATGAAGTTTTGAAGCGAAAGTTACAGCCATTCAAGAATCAAAAGATTTGAAACAAATCAAAGTTGAAGAACTCATCAAAAATCTCACCACTTATGAGCTAGAAATGAAATTCAAGGAAGAGCGTGAAGGAGGTGATATTCGAAAGAAATCAATAGCTCTCAAAAGAACAACAGAAAGTGATGATGATAATGATGGATGAGCTGAGCTTGCACTATTAATAAAGAAATTCAAAAGGTGGAATCGCAGATATGGAAATCCAGCTCTAAATCAACAGCTGAAAAGCAGTTCTAGACAGCCCAAAAGAGCGGGAGGTCATCTGTCAGAAGTGCAATAAACCTGGTCACATCAAGTCGAATTGTCCTCAGAATCGACTTAGCCAAGAAAAGAAATCGAAAATGAGAAGATTTGCAGCATTTGGGATGAAACGATGAAGATTGTAAAAGCACTGGCGGTGAGAGCGAAAAAGCAGATATGTGCCTTCAAGGTGATATAACTGATAGTGATAATGACGATCCATACAAGGTATCAAAACTCCCTCATTCAGAATTGCTTATATATTTTGACGAAGTAAATGGCTGTTTCAAAAGACTTATGGATAAATATGCTAAAATTGAAACACAAAGAAGTACTTTGATAGATTTAAATAAATTGCTTGATCAATTGATTAAAAACTATCAAACCAAAAGACCTAAGTGTGACAAGTGTCCATCATTTGAACAAGAAATTAAAAAATCAGAAACTAAAATGAAATCGCTTGAAAATGAAATTCTGATTTTGAAAGAAAGTGAAAATACTAAGAGAGAAAATTCTATTAAAAGGTGCACTCAATTATTGAGCGAAAACGAATCACTCGAAACATAAGTCCAACAACTGTCAACGACTTTAGGAAAATTCTTAAGAGGAGAAAAATCACTAAATATGCTAACAGGAATGCAAACAGTCAATATTGATAGACAAAGACTTGGGTATACTCAATCCATACGTGTTGGTAGTGAAATTAATCAAGTAAATTCCAAGTGCACAATTTATGGAAAAACTGGATATAATTACAATATTTGTCGGCACACATCCAACACGTGAAAACCATTCCAATTTGGGTTCCAAAAGGTACAAATATAAAAATCCCTTAAAGTCAAACAAATCTGGGTGCCAAGACGAACAAATATAAATTGTTTTGGGTCTGCTCAAACATATTTTTTAAAATCTTTTGCCACTGCAATCACGTACCTATAAAAAAAAGGTCGCAATAATCTTTTCTCGTGTAGGTGTGGTGCCGGGCTAAGGAACAACAACGATGTTACCTGAATTATGGTCATTCCAGGCACACAACAGGCGACAAATCAAAGTTTCTTATCCTAGTACAAAGGTGGCAGAATCACAATGGGCAACAACTAAAAATTATTATAAAGGTAAAACAGGTAACGGTATATTCTGAACGATTTATTAAATGTGAAAATCTACACCATAATCTGAATTAAATCAGCCAATTTTGTGATAAAGAAATGAATGTTCACTTTGACTTCGAATTATGAAAATTGTTGGTCAATTATCTTTTTATGCCGAGAACACTACCTCTAGAATCTTTGAACTACTTTATATAGATTTGTTTGGACTAATGACGGTGTTTTATTGATTGATGATTACTCATGATACATGTGGATATATTTGTTTATTCTAGACCTATCACTATGTTCACTGTTTATTTGCACGGCTTTAATTCTAATCCAAAAGAATTTAATTTAAAAGTTATTAAAAATGATTTTAAGATATTTCATTACACACTTCACGGTCTGGTCTATGACATAATAATCTTGAGTCAAAGGGAAATTCGAATGCAGATAACACTTCTAATCTAGTTGATAGAAAAATTATTGGTGGAACGTGATTTATATTGAGACATTCAGTAGTTGCATCGTTTTCAAAGAAAATGTCTGCATATTTTTCATTTCAAATAATTTTCAAATAGCAGACATTTTTCTTTTAAAACCCCTTCCAGAAAATCATTTTTGTTCACCAAGTTTCAAATTAGTCATTTTTAAAAATTTGATTTTATAATTATTTTTGGATTTGATCTTAAACGGCTACATTAACTAATCCGACTCCCTATTGATTATCAAAAAGATAAATAGTGATTGAAAAAGTGATAAGTGTTGATATTGATCATATATTGTAACTTGAGACGGTATATTTAGTAAATTTCTTTAGAAATTTAAACAAGAGTTATAAAAAAATTGTTAGTAAAATTCCATGACCATTTCTATTTCTATCATATTTCTATCGACCATCACCCATCAAAATCTAATATAGTACGTCAATATGTGGTATTTCAAACGGGAAATTATTCTCTTTCATTTTATTACATTTTTAGCAATAAAAACATCCAAAGTATTTGCTCTCATTTAAAAGTCCTCACGGTTATGCATGGGTGAATTACTTGGAATTTTTGATTATGTTCTTTCATGCTCAATTAAAAGTCCTCGCGGTTATGCATGTATGAAACACATATCAAAATTGATTGATTAAATAGACAAGTTGATTCTAATCTCATTTAAAAGTCCTCACGGTTATGTGTGGTTAAAAGATACTTGAACACATTTTTTTATAAAATTTTAGAATACTACTAATCATCATTTAAAAGTCCTAACAGTTATGCATGGTTAGTAGATATTCTAATTTGTGCTATAAATATACCATAAATTGACACAACTATATGGTTTTATATATCGACATCATCCCCATCATTTTAAAGTGGAATATGCGCCTAAAAGATTATTTATGATTTTTTTTAATTAATATTCGTTATTTATACTCGAGTGGGTATTAATGTTGTATTAACGTCCATCACTTATCTCTATTTTTTTACACTGTTACTCTTTTGTTGATAACAAAAGGGAGTGAGAAAAGTTAAGATTTTGGTAAATAAATGTCAAATATTTTATTTTGTATATTCTATTTGCATCTAGGCTCATTTGCATATTTTTATTTATTTTCATGCATATATAAAGGGGAAGCATTGTGGTAGAGAGGGAGCATTCAAATTGGAGGGAGCCAATTGAATGATCAAATACATTTAATAAGCCCAAAATCTTAAATACATGTTTGTTATCATCAAAAGGGGGCGATTGTTGAACATGCTAGTATATATTTTTATTTGATGATAATAAACATATATATATATATATTCATTTAAATGTTTTTGATATTGTACTATTTTATTTTCACATAATTAAATAAATATTTTCTCAATAAAATAAATAACACAAAATTTAAGTTTAAACAAATATTTTATTCTAACAAATATTTTATTACAATCTTGAATGGCACAAATTTAAGCTCTTGCTATATACACAATTTCAATTACAATATAATTTTGGTTACATCACTATACAATTATTTCATTTACAATAGTACTGCACTACATATCACTAATTCACTCATATTTTTTCTTCGACTTTGATCCAACCTGAATCCAACATCTGAGTTATCTATAAAATACACACTGACGCGGTAAATTTGAAAAAGAAATATTTGTGCTGTGTAAAATGAAATGTATATTTTGAAAATATTATTTGCCTTAGTTATTTGGGTTGTTCATCATCATTTAAATTTGAATTCATCAAATACGAACAACTTGTGACATGCACAGTGTATCACCGTACATGCCACAAGGCCGTGCACACCGATACACACTTGATAAAACTTCAGGGACAGATGAGCACAAGGTCAAAACCAATCAAAAGCTAGGTTCAACTTAGGTGCAATAAAAATAAAGTCACAACATGTGCACATGGTCAAACCCGAGCTTTAAGTTGGATTCAACTCAAGTGCAATACAAAACTATGGGTTAAGACACATAAAACAAGCCTCGACCGAAAATTCAACTGGTCAGAGAAACCGCAAAGCAGCAGAAAAACAAACATGGTTGGTCATACATATAACAGCTCCAACTAAAACAAATGGTATGTATCAAAACAGCAAACCCGGATCAACAGCAACCAGACCAATATGCAAACAATTGCAATGCAGACAACTAGAACAAAGAAAGCCTCGTAACATAGAAGCAAGTGCAAGCTCAAATCTTAGCACGTACAAAGCAGCAGCAAGCATACGGTAATACAAGTAAGTCATCGCTAATCAAATACACATGACTCGATGTAACCAGACTACAATGCTACTCAGACTGCAATGAGAAGTAAGTAGCAACATGTATACATATATATGCTACAACAATGAGCAGTCGAGAAAGACCATGTCAACAAAACTTCGAATGAATACAAAACTCAATCTGTCAACAAGCTCCAAGCAGACTACATGATGAACAAAAATTCAAGACCACATTCATATGAAACTATTGTCAAGTGCATATATGTAACATTTCAGAGTTTCGGCTACAACATGATTCAAGTATACAAATGGAGATGCACAATGCAGAATACATGAAATTACAAGTATTCATATTCATATGCAACCAGAGTGAAATCAACCAAACTATAGCTACCAGATTGAACAAGCCATTACTCAACATAGTTTAACATGCTCATATGTCCACGGTCGCAGGCACAAAAATTATAAGCATGAATGATATAAGTAATAAAGCAGTGAATGGCGATCCATAAAGTATACATGAGTAAACAACAGGTATGCATATACAGTGACAATATGGTTGCAGTGAGGACGGCAGCTCGAATAAGCAAGTGCAGACTAAAATAAAGGCATACTGGAATGTACTGTGCAACAAAGTATATAGTGCAGACGAATGAAATGGGGAAGACAAGACACAACACAATACAACACAACTGTATGGAAGTGAGGCTACAAACCCAATTCAAGTGAAACCAAAATTTAATTCGACAGACTCGATTACAAAATGCATATACAATGAAGCATGGTCAAATCTCAAAAAGACATAGTACCACAAGCATACATACATATGCAAATACATACATACATACATATATATATATAGTGCAATGAAACCGGTCCAGTGAGTAGTGATAATATTCAAGCCACGAAGCAAAGAATTAATGAACCGAACAATGCATATTGAAGCACAAATGCAGTGGACAAAAAGACGGTGATCAAATAAGAAATAAGTCAAAATCAAAACCAGTTCAATTAAGAATCAAAGCAGCGGTTTCAAACCGAGTCAAATGCCAAAGAATCAAGTCGTGGGTCCGGAACCAGTCAAGGATGGCTCACTAGCAGGTGACACATAATTGAATTAAGTCAAAATAAAATTTTCACAAAATCAAAGTGGCCGGGCATATAAAATGAATAATTCAAAGTCGTAGTAACCAAGATAAATCAACATCGTCAAAGCAATTCAAAGCCGTGATAATCAAGTAAACATAAATTATACGAATTGAAGAAGTCAGAGAAATCACCAATATTCAAGTTAAATCGAACTGCCAAGCATATTAATTGACAAATTCAAATAAATATATTCGAACAGAAATTAAGGGAATTAAACCCTATTCAACCCATTAACATCGTCGGCGTGAAAGGGCAATTGAGTTCAAGCTGAAAGTGTACGTGTAGTACTAAGGATCATGTAATATAATATATAAATGCGGAAACTGATAATAGCAGTAAAATAAGAATTAAAGTAAGCACACCAGGAATTTTTATACTGGTTCGAACATCCCGTTCTACGTCCAGTCCCAGAATATCCTCTGGATTTAGACTAAACCCCTCACTTAACCCGGAGGAATAGGCATACCACACCTGAGCAGCCGAAAAGGAATTTTTCCGCCTCAACAGCCGAAGAGGACTTTAACTTAATACAAATAATTTATTGATGAGTGTGTTCTGAATAACATGGACTGTCTTTTGATAGTACAATTTTCCTTTAATCAAATCCTCAAGAATATGTAGCGTGTGTGAAGATTTAGAAGGAGGATAACCTCGTAGAATCGAAGTATATAAATTAATTCAGAGATTCTAGTGATATTGAATGAGAATGAATGCTTTCATTTGTAGAAATAAATAGAGAATAGATTTCAGAATTATAAACAAGAATTGGTAATTGTAGGAATGAATTAAACATGTCTATATAGTTGTAGAATAGTTACAATTTTTCATGAAGAGTTTCAATCAAAGGTTGTGACCATATCTCTTGGATTGAAGGTGATTCCTCTTCACGAACGACCGTAACTCTTCAGAAAAATAGCCGTTATTTCCAGGTCAGTTGACTGAAAATTCTGGCCGCTCAGCTTAGTTTAAAATCGTGCACAAAACAGAGCATATCTGTGCACTAATAACAGGTTCGGTCAGCCAAGAGTTCTGGTCGGTCGACCGTCCTGATGTTATGTGCACAGATCATATTTTTTCATGTATAAAACAATATACAACTATTTATATGTGTGTGACTACTTGAGGAATGATTTTAACAATATTCTAAGACTCAATGTAATAAAATATTAATACTAATCTCTGGATTGTAGTCTTGTCTCCTTTGTAGTGCACAATATACTTTTATTCTCTTTTTGTCGCCTTTGTATAGTATTCTCTTTGTAGTTCGTCTCATGATCTCTGAAGCTTGTGTCATGAATCAAAACCTATGAATCAACACAAGCAACCATAGATAAGAATAAATCAATAACTCGAATTGAATCGAGTTCAAAACATATCAACACGAGGAACAAAGAAATTACATACCAGGATCATCCAAATCGAATTCAAATTGAAGCTACCATGAACATATAATCGATCGAAGAAAAGAATCGAGGCATCACTTTCTTTTAAGCGACGACTTCAACAAATTCAGAAACCCTAATTTTCATAAAGAGGAATGAGGACGAGCAAAGATACAGCCATTATCACAAACGAAAAAGAAAGCATGCCGAAGAAATAACAAAGAAAGGGGATTCCTTATTTAATTGGGCCGGCTTCTTTTAATTATTAATTGGGCTTTATTTTTTAAAATTAGTGTTTTGTTTTTAAAGTTGGTTTTCTATTTATACTCTTTTTGACTTTTGTAAATTCTACTCGTTTGACTAGGTGACAACTACAATGGTGCAGTTCGAGAATTCGCAACTCAATGGCTGAGTTGTGGCAGAGTTTTGAGCGTAGAGTTAGGTTAGTCAATAGTGGGTGTCGCAACTTACGAAGGATTCCTCGAAGATCTTGGCATCTTGAAGTTTTATCCATCTTTCGAGTGCTTTATCACTCACAAGCCATGAGGCTATTTGAGAATCCACTGGAGTTGATGAAGAAGCACCGGTAGATTTAGTTTTCTTTCTAGGAGGCATTTAAATTTGATAAAATTTCAATGGAATTTGAGGTAAAAATTTGAAATTGGGAAAGTGAAAATGAAGAGGTAGGTGAAAAAATGAATGGGTGGGTTAAAAATTTATAACCGGTAGCACCAGTTTTATGTCGTTCGGTCGACCGAAATGTCTGGTCGACCGACCGACTCTGTTAAATAAACAAAAGAAACTTTCGGGAAGGATTCGGCTGACTGACTCAGGATTTCGATCGACCGACCCTGTTGTTCTGCCCAGATATGCTTGTTTTGGTTTAAAAAAAATTGTACAAAGAGAAATTTTATTATTTTTGAATGATATTAATACAACTTATAGAAAATCAACAACATATATATATATATATATATATATATATATATATATTAAAGAAAGCTTAGCCACCGGTTGTTAATATCGATGTTCCCAAGAATTGGGAGATGGAACATTCTCTATAGGTGACCACGTAGGAGCTACTGGTGTTTGAGCAGGATTTGAGGAGGTTGAGGGTCTAGATGTGGGTTTAACAATGTCTTCCTTTTTCGACGAACAGATTTTTATGGCCATCCTTTTTAGGAAGCTCAAACGTCTTGCTGTAACTTTTTGTTCATAGTATAACTCCTTTTGTAGATCCATTTGTTGCTTTTGATAGTGGTGTATCTCATCTATTTTCTGTTTAGTTGAAGGAGATATGACCATAGCATTCTTGCCGTTCTTATTTTCCGGTGTATAATCGGTATGAGTGTTCTCCCATGGTTTCCAGCCATGTCGGGGGTCTTTATCCGAGGAAGGAGAGAATTTAAGGACACGATTAGGTAAGGGAAAAATAGGATAGGGTCCGTTTTCAAGAATACGATCGGAATCATCGTCCGGAGATGTATACGATAAACGAGAATTTTCGGAATTGTAAGAATCATTGTTAGATGACTTTTTCAAATAATTTTGAATATAAACTTTTCTTAGTATTTGTTTGAAAACTGAACATAGTTTATATAAGTATTTGTTTACTTAAAAACAAGTGGTTAAGAAATAGTATTTAATTCTCATCACAGGTAATTAACAGCAAAATAATTTGCAAAAATAGTGTTATGAAAATACAGTTTAAACAAAAAAAGGTGATTGAGACAAGAAACAACTATAGCTCAAGTGGCTATAATACATCATATAACAAGCAAGTATGAGGTCATGGGTTCAAATCTCACTTTGGTCAAAAAAAAAAGTTTGTTTTAAACATTTTGCATATTTTTAGTTATAACTCTTTTAGAGACATTATTCCTAAATCTCATCTAAGTTTGATAAAACTATTTTCATTCAATGGTTTAGTAAAAATATCAGCAATTTGATTTTCAGTATTAATAAACTCTAAATTTATCAATCCTTTTTCCAAACAATCACGAAGAAAATGATGACGAGTATCTATATGTTTTGTTCGTGAGTGATTGACAGGATTTTTAGGAAGATTTATTGCACTAGTATTATCATAATTAATTATAGACTTTTCAAGATGACAATTAAAATCCTGAAGTATTTGTTGCATGTAAATGACTTGTGTACATGCCAAAGCAGCAGATATATATTCTGCTTCACATGTCGATAAAGAAACGCAGTTTTGTTTTTTATTGAACCAAGAGACTAAGGAATGTCCAATGAAGTGACATGTTCCACTAGTACTTTTTCTATCCGTCCGACTTCCTCCAAAATCATCGTCGCTATAGGAAACTAATTCGAAAGGACATTTTTTGGATAAAATAGTCCGAAATATTTGGTTTTAGCTAGATAACGAATAATGCGTTTAACTGCTCGTATATGCGATTCTTTGGGAGTTGCTTGAATTCTAGCACATAAACAAACACTCATCATTATATCAGGTCAACTAGCTGTTAAATATAATAACGATCCAATCATACTACGATTTAGTTTTTTATCAACACATTTGCCCTCCTCGTCTCTATCGAGATGAATCGTTGTGCTCATAGGAGTTGGTTTGGCAGAAGTGTTTTCCAGACCAAATCGTTTAATTAAATTACAACAATATTTTTCTTGATTAATAAAAATTCAATTTTTAATTTTTTTTAATTTGTAATCTAAGAAAATACATGTGAGACATTTCAAATTCAATTGCCATTATAGTTGAAAATTCCTGACATAACTTATCATTTGTCGATCCAAAGATAATATCATCAACATAAATTTGAATTATCAAAATATCTTTCTTAGTTTTCTTAATAAAAAGAGTTTGATCTACTTTACCAATTTCAAAACCAGATTCTAATAAATAGCTTTTAAGACGATCATACCAAGCACGAGGTGCTTGCTTTAAACCGTATAAAGCCATTTTAAGTTTATAAACATGATCCGAAAAATTTTCATGATAAAAAAGAGGTGGTTGTTCAACAAAAACATTTTCTTTTATGTAACCATTTAAAAATGCACTTTTAACATCCATTTGATAAAGTTTAAAATTATGAAAACATGCAAACACCAATAAAATTCATATTGCTTCAAGTCGGGCGACTGGGGCAAACGTTTCTTCGTAGTCAATTCCCTCTTCTTGATTATATCCTTGTGCAACTAATCTAGCTTAATTCCTAGTTATATTTCCTAGTTCATCTGCTTTATCTTTGAAGACCCATTTAGTACCAATGACTGATTGATCACTTGGTCGAGGAACAAGTTCCCAAACTTCATTTCGCTCAAATTGATTTAGTTCTTCTTGCATGGAAAGAATCCAGTAGTCATCAGTTGAGGCTACTTTAATATTCTTAGGTTCTATGTTAGAGAGAAAAGCTACATGACCAACTTGATTTAATTGATGTCTGGTTTTAACGTTCGTATTTACTTCTCCAATTATATTTTGTACAGGATGATCCCGTAAAATTCTAGGTGGAGATTTTATTATATTAGTAGTAATGTATGTATTTTCGATAATTTCATTAATATTATCAAAATTTTCACTAGCATTACTGTTTTTATCTGAATAGTTTCATGATCAGAATCGATAGTAATATTTGGATTTATATTTTTAAAATTTTCGTCAAATGAAACATGTAAACCTTCTTCAATAATCTGAGTTCTTTTATTAAAAATTCGATAAGCTTTACTTTGTTCCGAATATCCTACGAATATTCCTTCATCGGATTTTGGATCGAATTTGCCTAGCTGATCTTTAGTATTCAAAATAAAACATTTAGAACCAAAAACTTTAAGATATGAAATATTTGGTTTTCTTCCATTTAGAAGTTCATATGGAGTATTCTTAGTTAATGGTCGAATGAAAACACGATTCAATACATAACAAATAGTAGCTACAGCTTCTGCCTAAAAATATTTTGATAAAGCGGTTCCATTTAATAAAGTTCTTGGACAGTCTTATAACGTTCTATTTTTTCTTTCTACAGTGCTCTTTTTTTGTGGTGTTCTAGGAAATGAAAAATTATGGTTAATACCTTTCTTGTTACAAAATTGTTCAAAAACTTCATTTTCAAATTCTCCTCCATGATCACTTATGATATTTTTAATTTTTCAAACTTTAATTATTTTGTATTCTTTTAAGAAACACTTTAAAATTATAAAAAGTATCACTTTTATTTTTTAAAAAGAAAATCCAAGTTATCTAGAAAAGTCATCTACGATAACAAACACATATCTATTATGATTAATAGACTGAACTTGAGTTGGACCAAAAAGATCCATGTATAAAAGTTCAAGTGGTTGTTTTGTAGAAATTACTTTTTTGATTTAAAAGAAGATTTTGTTAATTTTCCTAATTTACATGCATCACAAAATATATTTGTTTTGAATTTCATGTCAGGTAATCCTTTAACTAATTTATTTTTAGCTAATTTGTTGACGGTATTAAAATTGATGTAACAAAATCTTTTGTGCCAAAGACAGGAATCATTTTCCTTAGCTATTAAACACAAATTTGAATCATTTTTAACGTTCATATTTAAAATATAAATGTTTTTATCTCTTATTCCTTCAAAAATAGTGTTACGATTTTTATCGAAAATATTACATTTATTTTCTGAAAAAGTTATATTAAAACCTTTATCACATAACTGACTAATACTCAATAAATTATATTTTAAATTTTTGACCAATAAAACATCGGTAATGAGAGGTAAATTAGTGGTACCGTTGCTGCTGACATCGCCTTTACCGATGATATATCCTTTAGAGTTATCTTCAAAAGTGACTGATCCCCCATTTGAGTAAATAATATTTAACAACATTTCTTTGTTTCCAGTCATATGTTTTGAGCAACCGCTATCTAAAATCCCTTTTCCTCTCCTTTTATGTGGTACATCGTCCGACGAAGCCATAAAGCACACATTTGCTTGTTCATTTTCATTGTCACTTTCACTTTCTGATGAGTATGATGAATCTGTGTCGTCCCAAGTGACTGAAAAAGCTCTTCGTTTGGTTCTGTCCTTCTTAAAATTGCTCTTTTTACGTTCTGGACAATCCTTCTTCATGTGACCTTTCTTGTGACATTCATAACATTTCATTGCTGAAGATGATGGTTTGCTACTATTGATATTGTCGTTGGAATTATTTTTGTTTCCCCTCAATTTATTTCTTTTGAATTTCAGAAATTTTTTGCAAATTTTAGCAATCATTGCCATATCTTCATTCTCTGAGTCGGAATCATCTTTTTCTGCTTGAAATTCCACATTCTTCTTTTCTTGTGCTACATTTCTCTTTGCCTGTAAATTTACTTCATAGGACATTAAATTACCTATCAATTCTTCTAGTTTTAATGTTGCTAAATCACTTGCTTTTTCAATGGATAGGGCTTTTCTTTCCCATTCGTCAGTTAAAGAGTCTAAGATTTTTGTGACAACATCAAAATCAATAAATGTTTGTCCTAATGATAGTAGAGCATGATAAATATCCTGGAATCTAGAGTACATATCATTTATAGATTCATTTGGCCTCATTTTGAAATTTTCAAATTGATTTTTTAACATAAAATTTTTGCTTAATTTAACTTTATTCGTTCCTTCATGTGTTACCTTAAGTGTTCTCCATATTTCATAACCAGAAGTGCACATGCTAACTCTATTGAATTCATTTCTATCTAATGCACAAAATAAAATATTCATAGTCTTTGCATTTGATGTAGCATCTAGTTTTTGTGTGTTACTCCAAGTTGAGTATTCTCCTGTAGGAGTTGTGTATTCTCTTTGTATAACATTCCAGATATCAAAACCACTAGATTGCATATAGATTCTCATTCTATTTGACCAATAATTATAGTTTATACCATTAAAAAATGGAGGTCGTGAAGTTGATAAACCCTCTGTGAAACTAGTATTAGTGTTAGTGCCAACATCGTTAGTTTGTGTCGTTGCTATATTACTAGAAATAAATATCAAAAAACTTTGTGATGGTTATAGGATAACCTTGCTCTGATACCAAATGAAAGTGTACGTACAGTACTAAGGATCGTGTAATATAATATAAAAATGCAGAAACTGATAATAGCAGTAAAATAAGAATTAAAGTAAGAACAGTAGGAATTTTTATACTGGTTCGAACTTTCCGTTCTACGTCCAGTCCCAGAATATCCTCTGTATTTAGACTAAACTCCTTACTTAACCCGGAGGAATAGGTATACCACACCTGAGCAGCCGAACAGGAATTTTTCTGCCTCAACAGCCGAAGAGGATTTCAACTTAATACAAATAATTTGTTGACGAGTGTGTTCTGAATAATACGGATTGTCTTTTGATAGTAAAATTTTCCTATAATCAAATCCTCAAGAATATGTAGTGTGTGTGAAGATTTAGAAGGAGGATAATCTCGTAGAATCGAAGTATATAAATTAATTCAAAGATTCTAGCGATACTGAATGAGAATGAATGCTTTTATTTGTAGAAATACATAAAGAATAGATTTCAGAATTATAAACAAGAATTGTAATTGTAGGAATGAATTAAACATGTTTATGTAGTTGTAGAATAGTGACAATCTTTCATGAAGAGTTTCAATCAAAGGTTGTGACCATATCTCTTGGATTGAAGGTGATTCCTTTTCACGAACGGTCGCAACTCTTCAGAAAAATAGCCGTTATTTTTAGGTCGGTTGAATGAAAATTCTGGCCGGTCAGCTGAGTTTAAAATCGTGCACAAAACAGAGCATATCTGTGCACTAATAACAGGTTCGGTCAGCCGCGAGTTCTGGTCGGCCGACCGTCCTGATGTTATGTGCACAGATCATATTTTTTCAATTATAAAACAATATACAACTATTTGTATGTGTGTGTGACTACTTAAGGAATGATTTTAACAATATTCTAAAACTCAATATAATAAAGTATTAATACTAATCTATGGATTGTAGTCTTGTCTCCTTTGTAGTGCACAATATACTTTTATTCTCTTTTTGTCGCCTTTGTATAGTATTCTCTTTGTAGTTCGTCTCATGATCTCTAAAGCTTGTGCCATGAATCAAAACCTATGAATCAACACAAGCAATAATAGAGAAGAATAAATCAATAACTCAAATCGAATCGAGTTCAAAGCATATCAACTTGAGGAACAAAGAAATTACATACCAGGATCATCCAAATCGAACTCAAATTGAAGCTACCGTGAACATATAATCGATCGAAAAAAAGAATCGAAGCATCACTTTCTTTTAAGCGACGACTTCAACAAATTCAAAAACCCTAATTTTCATAAAGAGGAATGAAGACGAGCAAAGATACAGCCATTATCACAAACGAAAAAGAAAGCAGGCCGAAGAAATAACAAAGAAAGGGGATTCCTTATTTAATTGGGCCGACTTCTTTTAATTATTAATTGGGCTTTATTTTTTAAAATTAGGGTTTTGTTTTAGAAGTTGGTTTTCTATTTGTATTTCTCTTTTTGACTTTTGTAAATTCTACTCGTGTGACTACGTGACGAACTACAGTGGTGCAGTTCGAGAATTCGCAACTCAATGGCTGAGTTGTGGCAGAGTTTTGAGCATAGAGTTAGGTTAGTCAATAGTGGGTGTCGCGAGTTTACCTGTGTAAGCTTTTGATTGCTTAATTTTTAGTAGAAACCTTGGGGGTAGCACGTAGGCAGAGTTTTGCCGAAGCTGGGTAAATCTGTGTTGTTCATTTTCTGCTTTTTATATTCTACTATTATCTATGTCACTATTATTCTACTATTATCGGTGCAGCAATTATTTTATATACTTCCGCATTAAATTTTTATAATTATTAATATCACCCTATTCGCCCTCCCTCTAGGGTGAAATCGATCCTACAATATTTGAAAATTAAATGACCTACCGTGGAGAGGGAAGAGTTTTTCTAGGTAGCTAAACACGAGGAGACTTTGGATACGAGCGGGAGCCAATCAGAATGAATCAATTTCATAGGACGGATAGGGATCCCTAGGTATGAGAAAGGGAACTGGTTGATACCACACTTAGAGTGTTGGCCACAAGGGGCCTAAGATTGTCAGTCCCCCCAAGCATAGTGATTCTGCTCTTGGAGAAGTTAATTGAAAGGCCTGAAGCAAATTCAAAAACATATAGCGGAACCTTAAGAAAGTGGATATGAACCAGCCCAGGTGAGGAGAACTAAATAATGTCATTAGTGAATTGAATATTAGAAAAGGAAACACTTGAATTTGGAAGATTTATCCCGAAAAGCAGATTGTGAGAGATAACCAATATGTTTACATGATTAAAGACATCAGAAACAAGGACAAAAAGCAGAGACGAGAAGGGGTCTCCTTGTCGCAAGCCTCGGTCAGATTTAATGAGACCTCCACACACCCTATTGACAGAGATGGAATACATAGTGGAGATAAGAATGTAAAGAATCCAATCAATCCAGCAGGTAGAAAACCTAGGGTAAGACATCGGGTCAAGGATGACATGCCAACTTACTAAGTCATAGGCCTTGGAAAAATCTAGTTTCAAGAGAATTCCACGGGGTGGAGGTCCAGTGGCAGTGAGAGACAACCTCCTGGGTTGCGGCCATACAATCTAGGATATTATGACCAAGAATAAAAGTGGATTTCTCTCCCCAACCAACCGAGACATCGAACTTTGAAGGCGAGCTGCTAACACTTTAGTGATGAGCTTGAAAGTGGTATTTAGGAGACAAATAGGGCGGAAATCGAAGAGTTATTGGCACCAGACTTCTTAGATAGCAGGATCACATTAGCATAGTTAACTCTAGCAATAGAGGATGGATTGGAGTAGAATTCCAAGAATAAAGCTAGAATTTCACAGTGAACAATGGACCATAAGTGCTTGAAGAATATAGTGTCGAAGCCATCAGGGCTAAGGGACTTGCCATCAACCATCCCATGGAGGGAAATTAGGATTTCGGTTTTAGAAAAAAGATCATCGAGGTGGAGGAAGCGGATTAGGGTAGAGCACATTCTAAGCAATAGGAGGTGGAAGCGAAGGGGTACAACCAAGAAGCTATCAAAAGTACGAAGTAAAGAGCCTGTTAAGGTTAGACTGTTCCTGGAAGGAGTGCCCTTCATGATGGATTTCAAAAATACGGTTTGCTATCTTTCTACAATTAGCAAATCGGTGAAAATAAGTCGTCTTGTATTACCGTTAGTCAACTACTTAGAATTTGATCTTTACTTCCACCCAATTTCTTCTTGCTTGAGTATTTTGGCCCACTTGGATTCAAGGTAAAATGTAACATCCTAATTTTTATCAATTCAAAATTAGTAATTTATTTGAGTTTTTGGGATTTAATTTGGACTTAATTTGAAAATTTTCAAGGCATAGGATTAATATGGATTTATACATACATATATATGGATTATAATTCAAATTTGAATTTGAGTTTGAACTTGAATTTAAAATTTAAATAAAAGCCTTAGTAAAATAATTTGGATTTTAAAATAATATATATATGTAATTTATTTAATGTATAATTGGTTTAAAACATTTTCTTTTAAATTAAATATTTTTAAATAAAAGAGAAATGTATTTATAAAATAGGAAAAACAATTTAAATATATATATATATATAAATCATTTTTCTCATGCAAAGGGCACATGTAAGGTTAGTAACATATTAATTAACAAGTGTTTAAATTTTAGTAAATGAATTAACAAGTGTAATTCATAAAGAAAGAAAATTTACAAGAGTCATATTTTGTTTTTATTTTTGTGAAAATTCATAAAGATAGAAAGTGAGATTTTATAAACCATTTCATCTTTTCTTTCTCATTTCTTTTATCACTTTTAAGACTTTAAACAAATCTGAGAAAAAAAATCTAAAAACTTATTAAAACAAACTTAACATTCTCAGTTCAAAATCTTAAGCTTGAAATTATATCAAACAGTAAAACAAAAATCTGAAGCAAATAGAGATTCAAGCTCAAGGTCTATGAACAAATAGTAAGCAAGTTATCAATTCAATAATCAACATCAGATTTTCAAGTTCAAGATCAAAAAGACTCAGGAATCAACAGCTTTCAAATTTTAAAAAGAAAACCCCCAGACAAGCTCTCTGTTTCAAAGCTACATGTGAGTAAGCTTCTTTAAAAAATTGGAATGGCACATGTTGTTTGAGATAAAATTGTAATGGGTTTATATGCAAGTAGGTATGTGTAAATATATGCAAGATTACTGTGCATGCCTGATATCAGGCATTTTACCTCTGCCTGGAACAGGTTTTCAAAACCTGTTTGAAATTTAACCTTCTCCCCTTTTTCTTGTTAGATCTTAGGATTCAAACAAAATTTGTTTGTTTAACATGTTTTGAGTTTTAAAAATGAATTCAAGCAAAATAAATTAAAGTTTTCTTCGAGAAAGTGAAATTACAGACAAAATTCAAAATGTGTAAAAATTCAAATATCATGATTCTTGATCTCAAATTTATAAGTCGATTTTTTTTGAAATTATTGATTTTTAAAGGAAAAATTATAATTTTTAATGAAGTGTCCTCTGAGAAAATCGAGGTGAACGGAATCTCGTTTTTGACGAAGTTCTGGTGATCGGCGAACTTTTGGGTCTCAGGATTGCTTCCAGAGGTGCTTGGGTGATCGCCGAACTCGAGAAAAATGCGAGACGAATTTATAAATCATTGTGGTGATCTAATTCTGATGATATAGGACTTAAAACCCACACTTAGTCGAGGTCGGATTTTGAGCTGCTATCGCTTCGTCGTCGCATCAGAGCCGTTCGCACTAGTGGTGATCGAAACTAGGGAGGCAAGTGTAGCGCTGGCCAGAATTTGATGAACTTTGAGGTCGGAGGAGGGAGAACGAAGTGTTCTTGGTGATCGATGTTTCGTTCCAGTTGATGATGAGTGACGAAATTTTGAGTCCATCGATGCTGTGAATTTTTGGGTGTTCAGGTGGCCAGGAAAGGTGATCTTCGACCTGTAAACTGTCATAGCACCGATCGGAGTTGGCTGGAATGGCTGTGCATGTGCGCGATGTTGTTGTGGTATCGGGAAATTGGGTTGGGGGAAGAAGCATTGGTGACTCAAAGTTATCTTCGGGAAGCTTGTGTGCTGGTTCGAGTCCTAGCTCGTGTGAATTCATGTTAGCGCCTGGTTTTATACTTAAACAAAATTTAAGTTTGGAAAATAAGGGCATACGATTTGATTTTGGAAAAACTCAAAGCAAACAGGAAATAATCTCGGGTATCATTCGAAGTAGCTTTCGGGTTTTATAATTTCCAATTATAAAAACTTTAACAATCCAAGTTAACTTAGTTTCTAAAACTATTCTTTTTAAATTGATAATTGTTGTTAAGTTGAAATATGCAATTAATGGTTTCTAAAATAAAATATTTTTAATTAATTAAGTTTAATATGCTTTAAACTTATATTTTTAAAAGAGTTTGTTTTAAATAAAAATTTAACAAAGTAATTAAGGAAATAATCAAATTTTTTACATTATTAACTTAACTTAAAAATAAATTAATTTATGTTGTTAATGATGATTAATTAATGAATGATTTATAATTACTTTATAATTAACGGATAATTAATTAAAAGTTAATTTTCAATTAAAAGTTAGTCAATTATTAATTAAAGTTAATTAATTTATAATTAAAGATTAATTAATTAAGGTAATTACTTAAGGAATAATTAATTAATAAAGGTAATTAAGGTTTAATTGATTAATAATTAAGATTTAATTAACTAATAATTAGGATTCAATTAATAATTAGGATTTAAATAATTAATAATTAAGGATTTAATTAATTAACAATTAAGGATTAATTAATGAATAATTAAGGGTTAATTAATTTAAAATTAAGAATAATTAATCATCAATTAAGGATAATTAATTAAATTAATTATGTGATTAATTAATTATAATCACATGATCAGTCCATCTTAATTTCAGATGATTTATTATTGTCGAATGCTTCGCATTGATGAATGTCTTTGATATGTGATTGTGATTTATGTGATATGACTTACTTTGTGTCGAGCTATGATATCTATGATTTGTTTCTGTATGAATGTGAAAATCCATTGGCCTGTAAAACGGTATTTGAATTTTGATGTGATAGGGAGTCAGATTCCAATTGGTTATCCGAAACCCACATCAAAGTGAATCTTTATAATTGATATATCCATGTGTTTTTAAATTAAGCGTTCACTATTCGGTTTAGCCGGGACAGGACTTTGTGTTGTATAAACCGCTCTGAATAGTGATATGACGAAGTGGATAACATTTGAAGATGGTGGTGAAGGCCGGATGTTTACGAGAACGATAGGATAACCTATCGAATGTCTCTGCACCGAGTTTCTCCAGTATAGAGATCTCCATATGTGATGGGGCGTCCAATCGGGATTGTGGATACCCGGATTGCAAGGGCTTCTTTCTTTATTGGACGAAGTGCCTTCGGTTTATGCGAACCTAGAACAGACTTGTATGGTTGTATGTCCGACATTACACTTTGAGATATAAAGCTGATCTATATAAAATACATTTCTGTTTGGTGGCAGAGAATTTATTCTTTTAGCTTAACACCCTTCACTGAGACGAACGAGCTCAGAGGTTATGTAGTTGATGGTTATCAGTGATATACTCCCAATTTAGTAGTGTGGCATGCTGACTGCTGCTGTGTGTTGCTGATCATTTGTTGATCAAAGCATGGCTTTTGTATAAAGCGTAGATTTGTGGACAAGACCTCATCGGACCTCACAAACCAGAAATGGTCAAAACAGGAAAGATATGGCAAGGTTATGAGGGTCGTGCCTATTTCCTTTCGGAAAAAGGTGGTATCATAGTATGGAGCCCATATATTTAACATATATGGTTGCTGCAAATTCATTACTTTGTGGTTGTTGCTTTGTGGTTGAGGGACCTTGGATAAATGTAACAGCCCATTTTTTTTAACAAGTATTTTTCACTTGTATTTTTAAAAACTTTGGGGTTTATTTAAAGTGATTAAAAATAAATTAGGATTAACTAATAAGATCTCTGAAAAAATCAAGTTTTAATTAAGAAAACATTAATAGCTTAGGTGGTTAAGACATCTGGGCTATTCACGACAGGTCACAAGTTTGAGTCTCGGCATGGTTAGAATTTCGAAATTTTTTTTTTATGTATAAATGAACTGGTTAATTACGCGTTAAAAAGGGCGCGTAAATTTAGAGAATAAGTACCGTATATATATATATATATATATATATATATATATATAATATAAAGAATGTAAACCAATTTAAATTTTAGTTAAGTATTAATTTTGAAGAATTTAGTGTATTTATGAACTGTTGGATTACGCATTTAAAGGACGTGTAAAGTTTATGGTATAAGTAACATAATCAACGTATAAATTAAAAACGTATTTTTTTGGGTGTTTGTATTACGTCAGTTTGGCGTATTTTAAAAATCATATTTCAACATCTATATGTATTTAAAATATCGTATCAATGGTCTGCATTCAAAATCACGCCACTATTAAATAGTATCAAATGTTGAAATCAAATTTCCATATATAAAAGAGAAACGTTCAAATCTGTTTGTAACTGTTCTTTAAAATATAATGATAATAATCAACTCTTCCATTTTTTGATTTAAACATACCATATATTTCTTCTTAAATCACGCATATATCATTTGAGAGAAAATCAATTTTGCATTCCTTTGCGCGTGACACAAAATTTTATTCTTTTAACATTTTTGGCATTTGCCTCTTACCTTTTTGTTTCTTGAGCATGTCACTGTATTCATTTATTCACGCAACCTAAATGGACCAATATATTTGATTGCCTAAAATCAACTCATGCATTCAAATTTAACCTTGCATGTCTTTTCAAATTCTCACATTCCTATTTATATCTCTCTGTTTCCACTGCCTTTATTTTGCAAGATAAAATTTTTCGTTCCTATAATCACGCATAAAAGTAAAAATCATATTTAAATATCTTTATGGATTAAAATATCAGTTAGTGATTTTTATAACAAACGTTACTTTTGTTTTAACTGTCAAAATTTGTTTTAAACTTTTGTATATACCTTTTCATCCAAATATCTTTTGCCTAAAATCAATCTCTTGCCTAATATCAGTTCTTCCAAATGTCGTTTCTTCAATCTACAATCACGCAACTATTAAATGAAAAAAAATGTTGAAATCAAAATTTATAAACTGGCAATGAATATCACGCATATAAAATCAAATCTTTTCATTAATTGGCAGTTTTAAATCACGCAGCTTTTAAATTTAGAATTGAACAAATGTATATCCTGCCGTTTCTTCCTTTAATCACGCAGGCTATATTTATTGCATATAAGATATTGGAAATATTAATCACGTACATAATCTTCCATCTTATCTCTCTCGGCCTTTCATCTAAAAGAAAGAAAGATCGATGCATGCATTTAATCTGGATTTTTTATAACTGGCATTTTTAATAACGTGCATATCCTCTGTTAATTTTGCCTTGTTTTTTTCGTATCTGATTTGCTCCTTTGCCCAACATCAATTTTTCTCTCTTGCCATTTCTTCTCTACAAAATCACGCAGTCTTATCCATTCAACAAAAAAGAAATCTTGCAACAAATATAGTAACTGATCAAACATAATTGTGTAAAACATTATTTCGTTGCCTATTCAGTGCAAAGCAAATTTTAATTGCTTATTGATTATCCACTTTAATCAACGCATGCATTTAATCAAATTTTTGTATAACTGGAAATAAATCACGCGCAACGTTCAAGAAAAAAAATCTTGCTAGATTTCACAAGACTTAACCGTGTGTACAAAAGAAAAGATAACGTTCAAACATGGAGAACTGGAAAGTAATCACCCATTTTTCGCTTGCCTTTTCACCTTTAATTTCGCATGCCTCTCTGTTTATTTTCAATCACACCTTCGTATCCATTTAGTCCTTGATCTCATTTATTTCCTGCCTTGTGATTTACACTTACCATCTTTGCATAATCTCACTGATTATATAAAGCCTTGTACGCATATTTTTTTCTCCACAAATCTCAGTTTTGCCGTAGCCTTCTTCGCTTGTTGCTTGCTCCAGGTATGGCATCATAACTTCTCTCTGTTTCCTTTTCTTTTGTTTCTCTTCTATTCTGTGATTCTCATTTGATATGCTCGGCCACTCCAACCCATCTACTTCACCCGATCTAGTTGACAAACTTTGGAAATTTATGAGTCATCGCATCTGTAGAAATCTAATATGTGTGTGCAAAGAGATGGTGTAGTTGACCCAGATTTAATTTAATGCTAGCTTAAAGTTTACACGTACTATCACTACGGAAAAATGGGTTATTCATTGTATATATCATACTTAGTTTTGGGTTAAGCAAAATAGAAAGTCAACAATGTTCATTGAAAAAAATAGTACTATTTATTTTTCACTTTTTTCAAGCGACCATTTTCAAATGTCTTCTGCTACATATATGTAGCACCGATTTTTTTTTTTCATATTGCACTCGCTGAAGACATTTTATCCAGTATAACATTTTACACCTTCATCGCTGTTACAAGGGCAATTCATTCTTTAAGTCTAAGTAGCCTTTGAATCTTGGTTATGAACAACCATGTCTTTATTTCAAGGAGAGAGCATGCGTAGGCCTGAATGCATATTTCAAGGAGGAAGAGGAACTGAGTGCATGAACGTGTTTTGCAAAGGCATGAAGGCAAAAAAAAATAATAATAATAAAATAATAATAAAAAAATATAAAAATATAAAAAAAATAAAAATAAAAAATAAAAAAAAAGAGGAAGGAAGTAACGTGCAGATCAAATAATGTACTATCCATGCATTAGTTCGTAGTATAGGCTGGGTGAAAACTTTTGCATGTGTACACGCAAATTTAGTAGGAAATAGGCAGTGTGTTTTTGCGTGAAGGGAAAAAAATAAGGGAGTGAAGTATTTGCATTTCTTTTGGGTTACAGTGAGCGTGCATTCTTAGTTGATATAGGCTTGGGCCGTGACCTTATGCATACTTCCAGTTGAAGTTTAGTAATGTGGTGGTTGTGCGTTTTGTTTAATTAAATAATAGAGGATATATATATAAGGTAGAGAAAAAAAATTTATTTTTGGGCCGAGTTGTTCGTCAAGTAGGGTGGTGTAGTGGTCGAGCGTATCGTGCCAAATTTCTTTGACTATATTCGTTCCAATTGTTTCAAATATTTGCTTTGACCATAAATTTTAAAAGTCACGTATTCGGTATTTGGATCTTGTTATAGATTTGAATCTAGGCGTGACATCCGGGGAAATTTGATCGCTACCCTCTGTGCGTTTCTTTTTCGCTGGATTTTCATTTTCGCTTGAATCAAATTTTCTACAGCTTTCAGGTGAGTATTTCTCACCAGACAAACATACCTATATTTCTGTGAATTATCGCAAGTGTATTTGTAAATTTTATTTAAATGTTATCTGTCTGTAATATAACGTAGGATGTTAAACCCCATTTTTTAAATTGACACCTCATCAATTATTTATCTGTTGTAATATTACTGCAGTTATATTATTTAATGTTTATATACTGATTTAAATCATCACTGCAAGTTCCCTGTAAATTTAAATCGTTTAAGCTGAAATGATAGGCCTAAACGATGACTATTATTCATTTATTCGGTTAACTGTTTAATTTTAACTTGGGATTGCGGGTTTGAAATGATAGAACCCGGGGTTTTGTAAATCGCGGATTGAAATGATATAAATCCGTATCACTTGACCTAGGCTAGAAAACTATATACAGACCCGTGGTTTATATAATATTTTTCTGAAATATTTTAATTTATTTTTAAAAATGGAAGCTTATAATATTCTGGTTTAAATGATTTAAAGGATTTTTATAAAGATTTATAATGATTTTGAATGAGTTAAAAATGTTAAATAAATAAATAAATGTTTGAATAAAACTTATTTTGGAAATTCTTGGTTTTGGTAAAAGTAAGAATTCAGTTAATAAAATAATTGATAATAAGTTATATTTGGAATTTAAAACTAAATTGTTAAGTTATTAATCTATTACAGCATTTAAATGCTGTCTTTTAAAACTGGACTGTTTTAACCTGTAAACTTTAGGTAGCATTTCATAAGTGCTATAGAAACTGAAATTTGATATTTTTAATCAATTTGTGGAAATAATCTTTGGGAAAAGGGAATTAAAACTTGGAATTTAATATGTAATTAATAAAATAAGGAATTGATTTTTTTTTTATTTAATGGGTTTTATGGAAGAATTTAATTTTAAAAGGTGAGAAAGGAAAATTTAATTCCTAAATAAATTGAATAGATTTAAATGGTATATTAAAATGACCAATGTTTAAAAACAATATTTTGATATTGTAGTATTGGAAATATATTTTGATTTTTAAAGTATAAATACCATTTTTTTTAAAGTTGTAACCACGGGTTATAATAACGTTTGGTTGTTAAAGAGACCGGGATCGGATATCTGGCATACTCTCTGTCGATACCGAAAACCACTTTACCAACCGTGTATGCGGTGGAGATTCCAGAATGAAGTAGGATGGTGGTGGCGTTTTCTATGAGGTAAATACGTGGACCCGACTCCCGTGAGTTGGCATAAGGTGGCTAAAACAGGAGCGATTGACGGATTAATGAGGTAGCACCTCTGATCGGACGCACTTCTTCGTATGCCATTTTATTACTTATGTGATTGTATTGGTGCGCACCTTTGATTTGGGAGTGTTGTTCGAGGTGGGCGGTAGCTGCGCGCTACGCGTTACCATCGGTCCGGAAGCGTAATTGGTATATCTACCCTGGCATTGCCTAGTTGTGCCGTGTCACCTACCATAGCGAGCCTTATACGATTTTGATTTTGTACCATACCTATGGAGTGCCCTCTGACGACGCCCAGTACGGGAGAGATTACGGTACTGTATAGACTATGGGAATATATTATGTGTTAAGGTGGAAAATGTAAAGCCTTAACGCTATTTTAAAGTAAGTTTATTTTACTAATAGACACTATTATAATAGCGCAATATACTACATAGTAAATAGTTTAACGGATCCTTAGAGGATGGGCGGTCCCAAGCATCCTTTAAGTTACTTGCTTTATATTACAGTACACTTGAATTAGCTTACACTATATAAGTATGTATGTCCTGACTCGAGTGTTTATATTTTATGTTACGCTCGGGTCAGCCTGAGTTGCAGTTCAGTCATCATCCCGGAGCTAGGACTTCTGTAGATCCTTTCAAGTTGCTGGCTTCTTTCTGTCCGTTATCTTATTTATGAAATCAAGACTTTGGGATTTTTTTTGGATTTTCTATTTGATGATTTAAACTATATTTGGGATGGAAGACTTTGTAATTTGTATTTGTTGAGACTATTTATAGTGGCTTCATGAACCACTAAGTATTTTTAAATTCCGCTGCGAGTATTCTGATTCTGTGTCTGTGATTCTGTGATTAATTATTTACTGCATATTCTGAGTTTTGCCAAATTTATTTTTACAACGCGGTATTTTGAACAATTCAAGTCCGACATGTGCGGATGCGAATGGTTGAAAATATCGGGTCATTACATTTGGTATCAGAGCTTTGGCTCTAGGCAAAAATTAGAATGTATGGTAAAGTTGATTTACAGAATCACTTTCATTTGAGCTTGAATCTCTTCCTTTTCGAATTTTGGAACGTTCCCTGCGGTTCCGAAGTTCATTCGTGTCCCTCACTATTCATTTTCTTTCGATTCTGGAGTATCCCATAACTCCATTTCGGATGATCTTTATAGTGAATTGGCGGTCTCGCCAATATTCTAATAAAGGGGTGAAACTCCTTTACAATTAGCATTGACTCACCAGAGATTTATATTTAACCTCGGTTTAGATGCTAGTATCTTTGGTTATTCTGAACTCTATCTCTTCGGATCGAATGGTAAATCTACATTCGATCTGACTCTTTAAGTCACGGTTGACCAGGTTAAGGTTGCCCGCGATTTATATAAACTTATCTAGTTCCTTGTTCTGTTATGTAATCATCGGATCTTCTGATTTCAATTTATCTTTAAATCAAAATTCTCTTGGTTTGAGTCTTTTAAATTTGAATCTCTATCCTTGTTTTGAAAAATTTATTCTTATATTTGGGAAAAATCTAATATTATATATATAAGTATAATTTTTAGAATTTAACTAGTTGTTTAGAGATAATTGTGTTTGATTTTATTTATGGTTTTGTAAACCATTGGTTTTGTCTTATATAAATAATTGAACTATAAAACTTGGTTATAAATTTATTTGGAAACAGAAATGGATTTAAAACAAGAATTTAAGAATTTAATTTCTGATAGTTTCAAACTTTGTGTTTAAAGTCTTAAAAAGATATATTATTATTTAAATTATTTTCGAATATAAATTTGTTTCCAAAGAATTTTTAAAGTTTTAAAAATTAGTGCTCTTCTCTTTGTCGCTGGAAAATAATTTCGGTGATGACTACAACATCATCAACATTCATTTTCGAGTATCGAAGTAAAGAGACCACGTTGTAATTTTGCTTCAAAAATTTAATTGATTTGAATTTCTAAATATGACTTAATTTATAATATATATATAGATATATGATTTAAATTTGATTTGACATATGCTATATGTATGTATTTATTTATCTCTAAAGGGTTTGAAGTTAAGTGGAAATTTAATTCATAAATTTATGTTAAAAGGTGATTCTAATGATAAAATAAAGTCAAATTTGGAATGAATATTTAAACTTGAATAATATAGTTGGAAAATTTTACTTTTATAATTGCATGCCAATATAACTTACCTAAATCATTCAGAAATTAACTATGTAATTGGATAATGTATAATATAAATGGATTTTATGAATAAAAATGTGAGTGGTTATAATAAATGTTATACATTTAAAGTTTCAGTTACAACAAGACAAATAGAGGTAAATAGAAATAAAATAATAATTGAATAATATACAATATCAAATGGTGTTAAAGGAAATTTAGAAATATTGGAATAGTTATATTAAATATAATCTACTTAATATGTGCGATAAGATATATTAAGTAGAATATATTTAATAATAATCTGGAATAAAGAAAATTAAATTTGTTGAATAAAAGATGATTATTATAAATGACTATACAAATTTCTGATTTTTGAAAATAATTGGATAATAAGATAATTAATTTGGAAATAGTTAAGATTGATTTAAATTCTGTAAAAATCAAATGAATTAAATCAATTATTGAATATTAATTTAAATTGAATTTATATGGTTTAGATATTGAGAAAAATATTTGACATAGATGAGAAAAATATTGAGAAAAAAAAAATTGGAATGAAGAAGAAACTAAATGGGGAATTTAGCTTATTTTGGGAAATGGTAAATTTACTTTAATTAAGTTAAATTATCATTTCAAATTTGGACTAAAATTAAACATTTTAAATTAGAATGTTATAATACCTTATGAAAAATTTGGAGAAAAAAAAAATAAATGATTTTTTTTAGCATTATACAAGTAAATATGTAAATAAATAAATGTTAAAATTTTAAGTATAAATAGATGAAATCAAAGATTAATTTAAAATTGAATTTTATTGTTTAGATTAATGATTCTAATTTAAGTTTCAATTTAGTTTTCTTTCAGGTTGTTTCTATTCCCCTACCTTCTTCCTTTTCGAGGACGAAAAGTTCTGAGTGGGGGAGAGTGTAACAGCCCATTTTTTTTAACAAGTATTTTTCACTTGTATTTTTAAAAACTTTGGGGTTTATTTAAAGTGATTAAAAATAAATTAGGATTAACTAATAAGATCTCTGAAAAAATCAAGTTTTAATTAAGAAAACATTAATAGCTTAGGTGGTTAAGACATCTGAGCTATTCATGACAGGTCACAAGTTCAAGTCTCAGCATGGTTAGAATTTCGAAATTTTTTTTTATGTCTAAATGAACTGGGTAATTACGCGTTAAAAAGGGCGCGTAAATTTAGGGAATAAGTACCGTATATATATATATATATATATATATATATATATATATATATAATATAAAGAATGTAAACCAATTTAAATTTTAGTTAAGTATTAATTTTGAAGAATTTAGTGTATTTATGAACTGTTGGATTACGCATTTAAAGGACGTGTAAAATTTATGGTATAAGTAACATAATCAACGTATAAATTAAAAACGTATTTTTTTGGGTGTTTGTATTGCGTCAGTTTGGCGTATTTTAAAAATCATATTTCAACATCTATATGTATTTAAAATATCGTATCAATGGTCTGCATTCAAAATCACGCCACTATTAAATAGTATCAAATGTTGAAATCAAATTTCCATATATAAAAGAGAAACGTTCAAATCTGTTTGTAACTGTTCTTTAAAATATAATGATAATAATCAACTCATCCATTTTTTGATTTAAACATACCATATATTTCTTCTTAAATCACGCATATATCATTTGAGAGAAAATCAATTTTGCATTCCTTTGCGCGTGACACAAAATTTTATTCTTTTAACATTTTTGGCATTTGCCTCTTACCTTTTTGTTTCTTGAGCATGTCACTGTATTCATTTATTCACGCAACCTAAATGGACCAATATATTTGGTTGCCTAAAATCAACTCATGCATTCAAATTTAACCTTGCCTGTCTTTTCAAATTCTCACATTCCTATTTATATCTCTCTGTTTCCACTGCCTTTATTTTGCAAGATAAAATTTTTCGTTCCTATAATCACGCATAAAAGTAAAAATCATATTTAAATATCTTTATGGATTAAAATATCAGTTAGTGATTTTTATAACAAACGTTACTTTTGTTTTAACTGTCAAAATTTGTTTTAAACTTTTGTATATACTTTTTCATCCAAATATCTTTTGCCTAAAATCAATCTCTTGCCTAATATCAGTTCTTCCAAATGCCGTTTCTTCAATCTACAATCACGCAACTATTAAATGAAAAAAAATGTTGAAATCAAAATTTATAAACTGGCAATGAATATCACGCATATAAAATCAAATCTTTTCATTAATTGGCAGTTTTAAATCATGCAGCTTTTAAATTTAGAATTGGACAAATGTATATCTTGCCGTTTCTTCCTTTAATCACGCAGGCTATATTTATTGCATATAAGATATTGGAAATATTAATCACGTACATAATCTTCCATCTTATCTCTCTCGGCCTTTCATCTAAAAGAAAGAAAGATCGATGCATGCATTTAATCTGGATTTTTTATAACTGGCATTTTTAATAACGTGCATATCCTCTGTTAATTTTGCCTTGTTTTTTTCGTATCTGATTTGCTCCTTTGCCCAACATCAATTTTTCTCTCTTGCCATTTCTTCTCTACAAAATCACGCAGTCTTATCCATTCAACAAAAAAGAAATCTTGCAACAAATATAGTAACTGATCAAACATAATTGTGTAAAACATTATTTCGTTGCCTATTCAGTGCAAAGCAAATTTTAATTGCTTATTGATTATCCACTTTAATCAACGCATGCATTTAATCAAATTTTTGTATAACTGGAAATAAATCACGCGCAACGTTCAAGAAAAAAAATCTTGCTAGATTTCACAAGCCTTAACCGTGTGTACAAAAGAAAAGATAACGTTCAAACATGGAGAACTGGAAAGTAATCACCCATTTTTCGCTTGCCTCTTCACCTTTAATTTCGCATGCCTCTCTGTTTATTTTCAATCACACCTTCGTATCCATTTAGTCCTTGATCTCATTTATTTCCTGCCTCGTGATTTACACTTACCATCTTTGCATAATCTCACTGATTATATAAAGCCTTGTACGCATATTTTTTTCTCCACAAATCTCAGTTTTGTCGTAGCCTTCTTCGCTTGTTGCTTGCTCCAGGTATGGCATCATAACTTCTCTCTGTTTCCTTTTCTTTTGTTTCTCTTCTATTCTGTGATTCTCATTTGATATGCTCGGCCACTCCAACCCATCTACTTCACCCGATCTAGTTGACTAACTTTGGAAATTTATGAGTCATCGCATCTGTAGAAATCTAATATGTGTGTGCAAAGAGATGGTGTAGTTGACCCAGATTTAATTTAATGCTAGCTTAAAGTTTACACGTACTATCACTACGGAAAAATGGGTTATTCATTGTATATATCATACTTAGTTTTGGGTTAAACAAAATAGAAAGTCAACAATGTTCATTGAAAAAAATAGTACTATTTATTTTTCACTTTTTTTCAAGCGACCATTTTCACATGTCTTCTGCTACATATATGTAGCACCGATTTTTTTTTTTTCATATTGCACTCGCTGAAGACATTTTATCCAGTATAACATTTTACACCTTCATCGCTGTTACAAGGGCAATTCATTCTTTAAATCTAAGTAGCCTTTGAATCTTGGTTATGAACAACCATGTCTTTATTTCAAGGAGAGAGCATGCATAGGCCTGAATGCATATTTCAAGGAGGAAGAGGAACTGAGTGCATGAACGTGTTTTGCAAAGGCATGAAGGCAATATATATATATATATATATATATATATATATATATATATATATAAAAGAGGAAGGAAGTAACGTGCAGATCAAATAATGTACTATCCATGCATTAGTTCGTAGTATAGGCTGGGTGAAAACTTTTGCATGTGTACACGCAAATTTAGTAGGAAATAGGCAGTGTGTTTTTGCGTGAAGGGAAAAAAATAAGGGAGTGAAGTATTTGCATTTCTTTTGGGTTACAGTGAGCGTGCATTCTTAGTTGATATAGGCTTGGGCCGTGACCTTATGCATACTTCCAGTTGAAGTTTAGTAATGTGGTGGTTGTGCGTTTTGTTTAATTAAATAATAGAGGATATATATATAAGGTAGAGAAAAAAAATTTATTTTTGGGCCGAGTTGTTCGTCAAGTAGGGTGGTGTAGTGGTCGAGCGTATCGTGCCAAATTTCTTTGACTATATTCGTTCCAATTGTTTCAAATATTTGCTTTGACCATAAATTTTAAAAGTCACGTATTCGGTATTTGGATCTTGTTATAGATTTGAATCTAGGCGTGACATCCGGGGAAATTTGATCGCTACCCTCTGTGCGTTTCTTTTTCGCTGGATTTTCATTTTCGCTTGAATCAAATTTTCTACAGCTTTCAGGTGAGTATTTCTCACCAGACAAACATACCTATATTTCTGTGAATTATCGCAAGTGTATTTGTAAATTTTATTTAAATGTTATCTGTCTGTAATATAACGTAGGATGTTAAACCCCATTTTTTAAATTGACACCTCATCAATTATTTATCTGTTGTAATATTACTGCAGTTATATTATTTAATGTTTATATACTGATTTAAATCATCACTGCAAGTTCCCTGTAAATTTAAATCGTTTAAGCTGAAATGATAGGCCTAAACGATGACTATTATTCATTTATTCGGTTAACTGTTTAATTTTAACTTGGGATTGCGGGTTTGAAATGATAGAACCCGGGGTTTTGTAAATCGCGGATTGAAATGATATAAATCCGTATCACTTGACCTAGGCTAGAAAACTATATACAGACCCGTGGTTTATATAATATTTTTCTGAAATATTTTAATTTATTTTTAAAAATGGAAGCTTATAATATTCTGGTTTAAATGATTTAAAGGATTTTTATAAAGATTTATAATGATTTTGAATGAGTTAAAAATGTTAAATAAATAAATAAATGTTTGAATAAAACTTATTTTGGAAATTCTTGGTTTTGGTAAAAGTAAGAATTCAGTTAATAAAATAATTGATAATAAGTTATATTTGGAATTTAAAACTAAATTGTTAAGTTATTAATCTATTACAGCATTTAAATGCTGTCTTTTAAAACTGGACTGTTTTAACCTGTAAACTTTAGGTAGCATTTCATAAGTGCTATAGAAACTGAAATTTGATATTTTTAATCAATTTGTGGAAATAATCTTTGGGAAAAGGGAATTAAAACTTGGAATTTAATATGTAATTAATAAAATAAGGAATTGATTTTTTTTTATTTAATGGGTTTTATGGAAGAATTTAATTTTAAAAGGTGAGAAAGGAAAATTTAATTCCTAAATAAATTGAATAGATTTAAATGGTATATTAAAATGACCAATGTTTAAAAACAATATTTTGATATTGTAGTATTGGAAATATATTTTGATTTTTAAAGTATAAATACCATTTTTTTTAAAGTTGTAACCACGGGTTATAATAACGTTTGGTTGTTAAAGAGACCGGGATCGGATATCTGGCATACTCTCTGTCGATACCGAAAACCACTTTACCAACCGTGTACGCGGTGGAGATTCCAGAATGAAGTAGGATGGTGGTGGCGTTTTCTATGAGGTAAATACGTGGACCCGACTCCCGTGAGTTGGCATAAGGTGGCTAAAACAGGAGCGATTGACGGATTAATGAGGTAGCACCTCTGATCGGACGCACTTCTTCGTATGCCATTCTATTACTTATGTGATTGTATTGGTGCGCACCTTTGATTTGGGAGTGTTGTTCGAGGTGGGCGGTAGCTGCGCGCTACGCGTTACCATCGGTCCGGAAGCGTAATTGGTATATCTACCCTGGCATTGCCTAGTTGTGCCGTGTCACCTACCATAGCGAGCCTTATACGATTTTGATTTTGTACCATACCTATGGAGTGCCCTCTGACGACGCCCAGTACGGGGGAGATTACGGTACTGTATAGACTATGGGAATATATTATGTGTTAAGGTGGAAAATGTAAAGCCTTAACGCTATTTTAAAGTAAGTTTATTTTACTAATAGACACTATTATAATAGCGCAATATACTACATAGTAAATAGTTTAACGGATCCTTAGAGGATGGGCGGTCCCAAGCATCCTTTAAGTTACTTGCTTTATATTACAGTACACTTGAATTAGCTTACACTATATAAGTATGTATGTCCTGACTCGAGTGTTTATATTTTATGTTACGCTCGGGTCAGCCTGAGTTGCAGTTCAGTCATCATCCCGGAGCTAGGACTTCTGTAGATCCTTTCAAGTTGCTGGCTTCTTTCTGTCCGTTATCTTATTTATGAAATCAAGACTTTGGGATTTTTTTTGGATTTTCTATTTGATGATTTAAACTATATTTGGGATGGAAGACTTTGTAATTTGTATTTGTTGAGACTATTTATAGTGGCTTCATGAACCACTAAGTATTTTTAAATTCCGCTGCGAGTATTCTGATTCTGTGTCTGCGATTCTGTGATTAATTATTTACTGCATATTCTGAGTTTTGCCAAATTTATTTTTACAACGCAGTATTTTGAACAATTCAAGTCCGACATGTGCGGATGCGAATGGTTGAAAATATCGGGTCATTACAATAAAGGTCGCTAACGACCGCGGGATTGCATACTCGAGTTGTAGTTACCTAGTTATAGAGGTAACCCGGCCTTGTGTTGGCAGAGATCTGGGTAGGTTCTTGGGACGTCCCTCCAGAGGCATACCCATGTGGCATAGGAAGTTCCTTAGCCTGACCATTTGTTAGAAATCCAAAGAAACAATACGAGCCCTGTACGGTTTTAGTTGTATAACCTACCATACTTAAATGGTAGCTATAGTAGGCATAGTATAATGTACCTATGCCGGCTAAGATTAATATTATACTTTCGAAAATGTTTACTACACTATGCACAAATAATAATATCAAAGAGTTTTTATCGTATCAAGCATGTTTGACTATCATAAGAAGAATTCTCCTCCAATTGTGCGATTGCATTGTGTGTGTGCGGGGAGGTCTTATGGTAGTTTCATTTTCCAAAAAGAATACCGGATTTATTTTATAACTATTTTTATACAAACAACTGTTTTTGTTTACTCATACCAGTCCGATGACTGACCCGGGGTTTATTGTTCCCTTCCTAAACTCTGGTGCCCATAATTTCCACACGGGCAGCCTAAAAGCAGGTTATCTGTGTTTTGGAGCTAGCTTGGATTTTGAAGCCTCTTGGTTTGGAAGCTATCGGATTCTGAAAGTTTTGACTTGGAAATCTTTTGGAAGTTTTTGTATCTAAAGGTGCTTTATTTGGAATCTCGCTATCGCTCTCTTTCTTTTGAAGACTTTCTTGAAGTTGTGATAACTCTTTTATTCCGCTATAAACTTATCATTTTGTTGTTGTATCTTATGTGTAGTACTCTGATGTTGGTGATAAATGTTGTAATGAATATTGTATCTAATGTTGTATCTACGGTATTGATTAATGAAATCGTCTTTGTTTCCAATATTTATATTCATATAATGTTGTTATAAGCTCCATCCGGACTGGAGTTCAACGTTTGAATCTCCGGCAGTCGAATGCAAGTGACGTATTTGATGTCAATTTTTAGACGCTGGATTTAGGGTCATGACAAGTGGTATCAGAGCTAAAGGTTGAGTAAGAACTTTAGCAACGGAGTATAACACATTAGGTGGCTCATTAGAGATAGGGTGAAGTATGCCCTAGAATGAGTATAACCCGAGAGATCAAAACCATAAAATTTCTTGGTCTATTCCTTTAAACTGTTATTCCATAAGATATCTCGTTCGTATACCTAAATCAAGTTTTCTTACTATTTACAGATAGTAAGAACGAGCGGGCGAAGAGGAAGAGCTAGGGGTCGGGGAAATACCACTACAACTGGTCAAGTCCCCACAACAGCAGAAGCAGCTTTATCTACTCAATCTCAGCCGTATCTGGCTAATCTATATAAAAGTTTCTCAAGACTTGGTGGAAAGTCGTTCACCAGCAAGGAGTCTATTGTTGAAGCACAAGCTTGGATCAGATCATGTGAAAGAATTTTTAAAGGGCTAAAGTTGGAAGACGATCAAATGCGACTGATATCTTCTTGGCAACTCCAAGAAGAAGCCCTAGCCTGGTGGGAGACAGCTATAGTGGATGAGCCAGAAGATGAATTCACATGGGAACGATTTAAAGAAGTGTTTGAGAAACGCTATATGTCGTCGGCTGGTATCTCCCGAATGTACCAGGAATTTTGGGACTTAAAGCAGGGAATTTTATCATTTGAGGAGTACTTAAATAAATTCAAAATATTATATCGTTTTGGTCCGGAGATGGTAAACACACTCTAAAGAAAAATGAAAGATTCATTAGTGGGATGAATAAGAAATTCCATGAAAGAATGACTGCCCACGTTAATGAATCTTTTTCTGATCTGATCGGGTATAGATATGCTACCCGGGATATGCAGGAAGCCCAGGAGGAGAAAGGAAATACGAGCAATCCAAATTGGAAAAAAAGAAAGTTTAGAGGCAAGAAACCATATCAAGGTAAGGAGAAGAAGAGCAATCAGGAAAACCCGAGAGGAATATTACTTGTTTCAATTGTCTAGAAAAAGGCCATTATTCAAACAGTTGCAAAAATCCAAGGAGAGATCAATCTATACAAACAAGGCCCAGGAAATGCTATTACTAAAGAAACCGGGACATGGAGTTAAAGATTGCCCAATAATGAAGCAAGCTCAGACAGCAAAGGTGTACATAGTCAAAGATAAACTTGCAACCTCTAAAGCAAATAAAGGGAAAGGAGTTTTAGAAGGTAACCTTACTACTTATTTTAGAGTTCTTAGAGTATTATTTGACACGGGTGCCACCCATAGTTTTATCTCCCAAAAAACTGTAAATGAATTAAATCTTGAACCCGAATTCGTCGATAAGCCCATTTGTGTGAAAAATCCAGCTGGTGGCCCTGCGAACCTTTGTCTACGATGTAGAGACGTTCCTATCTCATAACGTTGTTAACAATTCCCTATCAGTCTCTTTGTTATTGATTTTAATGAATTTGAAATCTTACTCGGAATGGATTGGTTAACAAAATACGAAGCCAAATTTGATTGTAACAATCGAATGATTTCGATCAGGACAAAATTTAGGGATTTCATTGAAATTTCTTGTGAGGATCCGAGTCTTAAAAGGGATAAATTGATGTATACCTTGGGATATCCCGAACCTAGCCTGGAATCTATACCTATAGTCCGGGAATTTCTAGATGTTTTCGAAGAAGTAAAATCCTTACCTCTACATAGAGAAATTGAAATCAGAATTGAGTTAGTACCCAATGCTTGTCCTGTCGGTCAAGCAAGCCACATGATGGCACCCAGGGAGAGGATAGAGTTGGTCAAGCAAACCTGAGATTTGCTAGAGAAAGGACTAATACGTCCTAGTGTTTCTGATTGGGGTTCAGCTGTGGTCTTCCTAGCCAAATTTGACGGATCTTTGAGATTGTGTGTTGACTACCGCGATCTCAATAAACTAACTCTCAAGAACAAGTTTCCTTTAGCTAGAATCGACGATCTATTTGACCAAGTTCATGGCGCATGATTCATTTCTAAAATGGATCTAGCTTAGTAATTCCATCAGCTACGAATTGCCGAAGACTGTGTTCATTTAACTACCTTCAGGGGACCAGACATATTCTACGAATGGTAGTCATGCCTTTTGGACTAACCAATAATCCTGCATACTTCTTAGACTTAATGACTCATGTGTTTCGAGATGTGTTGAACAAATTCATTCTTGTGTTTATTGATGATATTCTGTTCTATTCCAAAATCAAATAGGAGCATGCTGAGCACTTGAGATTTGTTTTGGAAATATTGAGGAAGAACATTCTGTTTGCCAAATTTTCTAAATGTCACTTTTGGGTCAAAGAAGTTAGATTTCTCAATCATATTGTTAACGAAGAAGGAATCTCTGTTGACCCAGGAAAAGTTTACGCTATTCTAGACTTGAAATGACCCACAACTCTGAAAGAGGTTCGAAGTTTTCTGGGATTGGTAGTTTATTACTGGAAGTTTGTTCAGGATTTTTCTAAGATAGCTAGTCCGTTGACTAAGCTAATAATGAAAAATTCCAAGTTCAATTGGACACCGAAATGTGATGAAGCATTTCAAGAATTGAAGAAGAGATTAGCTACTGCTCTTGTTCTCGCTACTATCAACGGAAATCAAGGCTTATCTGTTTACGTAGACGCTTGCGGTGATGGTGTGGGTGCAGTGCTAATCCAAAATGGAAGAGTCATTGCCTACGTAAGTACATAATTACGTCCGCATGAGAGAAACTACCCAACACATGATCTCGAGATTCTACCTGTTATTTTCACTTTGAAAATCTGACGACACTATCTTCTGAGTAAGAATCTTTTCAGCTTTCCTAACGATTTAAGAGTTTAACTTAACTTAATAAATATACGTATTGAACTCTCTTTCTTTTAGGTGAAAAATGCGAATTATTCACCGACCATAAATCTTTGAAAAATCTCTTCACCCAGAAAGACTTAAATCTGAGGCAACAACGCTGGTTAGAATTTCTAGCGTCTTATGACCTAGATATTCCGTATATGCCTGGAAAAGCCAATGTAATTGTCGATGCCTTGAGTAGAAAACATGTTATTCTTTCTCATCTAGTTGTCGCTCCTACTCTTCTTAAGAAGATCGCTAGTAAACAGAAATAAGACAAGTTTCTTCTAGAAAATTATAGGAAAAATCCATCATGGTGAAAGTTCCAGTTTTGAGGTCTATAAGAATAGAATTATAAGATTGAAAGGCAGAATGTGTGTTTCAGACATCCCTGACCTTAAGCGGGTAGTTTTGACGAGTGTAATAAGATGTATTGAGATATTAAAAGGACTTTTTGGTGGAAAACAATGAAAAGGGATATATCTTTTTATGTGAGTCGTTGTGCTAGTTGTTAGCAAATCAAAAGTGATCAAAAGAAAATGGAGGGTTTACTTCTGTCGTTGGAAGTACCTAAATGGAAGTGGGATCAAGTGTCTACGGATTTCATAGATGGTTTGCCAAGAACATGGAATGAGGCGATTTGAGTTATCATGAATCGTTTAACCAAGACTGCCCACTTCATTCCAGTAAAATCTAATCGAACGGCAGTAAGTCTGGCAAAGTTGTATATAAGAGAGATTGTTCGTCTCCATGGTATACCTAGCAGTATAGTGAGTGATCTTGACCCGATCTTCACTGGTAGATTTTGGGAGGCATTTCAAGCCGCATTGGGAACCAAACTGAACTTCAGCACTGCTTATCACCCGTAGTCTAATGGGGAGACTGAGAGGGTTAATCGAATCTTAGAAGGCCTATTGCGTGCTTGTATACTTTATTTTGGTGGTTCTTGAAAGGACCATTTGCATCTGGTCGAATTCTCATATAACAATAGTTATCAGGCCAGTATCGAAATGGCTCCCTTTGAAGCTTTATATGGTCGTCCGTGTCGATCACCTTCATGTTGGATCGAGTCAGGTGATAGACTCGTCCTTAGACCAGATATGATTAAGGAAGCCACATAGAAAGTTGATTTTATACGAAAGAAATTGAAAACGGCTCAAAGTCATCAAAAGTGTTATGTTGATCGCAGAAGAAGAGATTTGGAATTCCATGTTGGAGAATCATTTTCTTAAAAGGGTCTCCAATGCGTGGTGTGTTAAGATTTGGAAAGACTGGTAAGTTGGCACTACGATATATTGGCCCATTTCCTATACTGGAGAGGATCGATCCAATGGCTTATCGAGTGCAGCTGCCCAATTGGTTATCTGGCATGCATGATGTGTTTCATGTTTCTCGTCTTCGAAAATATGTGCACGATCCAGATAGTATCATTGAAGAAGCCACTCGGCAAGATTTGGATATCACACCAAATCTGGCAGTAAAAAGAGAACGGATAAAGATAATTGAACATGATGAAAAGCAATTGAGGAATAAAGTTGTGAAATTAGTCAAAGCACAATGGAGTGGTGATCCAAATGACTGCACTTGGGAAACAGAGAACAACATGCAGAAGTCCTATCCCAATTGCAGAGTGGATATTCCGGCTTGATTGGTAAACCATTTTCCTATCTTTCTCATTGTTCTTATATTTTATTTGTCTCTCTCTCTCTCTCTTTCAAATTTCAAGGATGAAATTTTCTTAAGGGGGAATCTGTACCATCCCAAATTTTATCAATTTAAAATTAGTAATTAATTTGAATTTTTGGGATTTAATTTGGAACTAATTTGAAAATTTTCAAGGCAAATAGGATTAGTATTGATTTATACATATGTGTGTGTGTATATATGGATTATAATTCAAATTCGAATTTGAATTTGAACGTGAATTTAAAAGTTAAATAAAAGCCTTATTAAAATAATTTGGATCGTAAAATAACATATATAGTAATTTATTTAATGTATGATTGGTTTAAAACATTTTCTTTTAAATTATATATTGTTAAATAAAAGAGAAATGTATTTATAAAATAGGAAAAAAAAATTAAATATATATATATATATAAATCTTTTTTCTCATGCAAAGGACACATGTAAGGTTAGTAACATATTAATTAACAAGTGTTTAAATTTTAGTAAATGAATTAACAAGTGTAATTCATGAAGAAAGAAAATTTACAAGTGTCATATTTTGTTATTATTTTTGAGAAAATTCATAAAGATAGAAAATGATATTTTATAAACCATTTCATCTCTTCTTTCTCATTTCTTTTATCACTTTCAAGACTTAACAAATCTGAGAAAACAAATCAGAAAATTTATCAAAACAAACTCAAACTTTTTCAATTCAAAATCTTAAGCCTGAAATTAATCAAACAGTAAAACAAAGATATGAAGCAAACAGAGGTTTAAGCTCAAGGTCTATGAACAAATAGCAAGCAAGTTATCAATTCAATAATAAACATCAAATTTTTAAGTTCAAGGTCAAAAAGGCTCAGCAATCAACAGCTTTCAAAATTATAAAAGAAAAACCCCAGACAAGCTCTCTGTTTCAAAGCTACATGTGAGTAAACTTCTTTAAAAATTTAGAATGGCACTTGCTGTTTGTGATGATGCTTGAGATAAAATTGTGAAGGGTTTGTATGCAAGCAGATATGTGTAAATATGTGCAAGACTATTGTTCATGCCTGATATCAGGCATTTTACCTCTGTCTGGAACAGGTTTTCAAAACCTGTTTGAAATTTAAAAACCATCTCCCCTGATTCTTGTTAGATCTTAGGATTCGAACAAAAGTTGTTTGTTTAAACATGTTTTGAGTTTTAAAAATGAAGTCAAGCAAAATAAATTTAAGTTTTCTTCTGGAAAGTGAAATTACAGGCAAAATTGAAAATGTGTAAAAATTCAAATATCGTGGTTCCTAATCTCAAGTTTATAAGTTGAAATGTTTCGAAATTAATGATTTTTAAAGGCAAAATCATAATTTTTAATAAAGTATCCTCTAGGAAAATCGAGGATGAACGGGATCACGTTTTTGACAAAGTTCTGGTGATCGGCGAACTTTTGGCACAGGATTGCTTCTAGAGATACTTGGGTGATCGTGAAACTCGAGAAAAATGCAAGACGAATTTATAAATCATTGTGGTGATCTAATTATGACGATCTAGGGTTAAAACCCACACTTAGTCGAGGTCGGGTTTTGAGTTGCTATCGCTTCGTCATTTCAATTGAGCCGTTCGTGCCAGTGGCGATCGAAACTAGGGAGGCAAGTGTAGTGCTGGCCAAAATTTGGTGACCTCTGATGGTCGAAGGAGGGAGATCGAGGTGTTCTTGGTGATCGATGTTTCATTCCAGTTGATGATGAGTGACGAAATTTTGAGTTCGTCGATGTTGTGAACTTCTGGGTGTTCGGGTGGCCAGGAAAGGTGATCTTTGACCTGTAGACAGTCGTAGCACCGATCGAAGTTGGTTGGAGTGGACGTGCATGTGCACGGTGTTGATGTGGTATCAGGAAATTGGGTTGAGGGAAGAAGCATTGGTGACTCGAAGTTATCTTCGGGAAGCTTGTATGCTGGCTCGAGGCCTAACTTGAGTGAATTCATGTGTACGTCGGGTTTTATACTTAAAAAAAATTAAGTTTGGAAAATAAGGGCATATGGGTTGATTTTGGAAAAACTCGAAGCAAACAGGAAATAGTCTCGGGTATCACTCGAAGTAGCTCTCGGGTTTTATAGTTTCCAGTTATAAAAACTTTAACAATCCAAGTTAACTTAATTTCTAAAACTATTCTTTTTAAATTGATAATAGTTGTTAAGTTGAAATATATAACTAAAGTTTTTTAAAATAAAAATATTTTTAATTAATTAAGTTTAAGATGCTTCAAACTTATATTTTTAAAAGAGTTTGTTTTAAATAAAAACTTAACAACGTAATTAAGGAAATAATCAAATGTTTTACATTATTAACTTAACTTAAAAATAAATTAGTTTATATTGTTGATGATGATTAATTAATTAATGATTTATAATTAATTAATAATTAATGGATAATTAAATAAAGGTTAATTTTTAATTAAAGGTTAATTAATTATTAATTAAAGTTAATTAATTATTAATTAAGTTAATTAATTTATAATAAACATTAATTAATTAAGGAAATTGATTAAGGAATAATTAATTAATGAAGGTACTTAAGATTTAATTAATTAATAATTAAGATTTAGTTAATTAATAATTAGGACTCAATTAATAATTAGGATTTAATTAATTAATAATTAAGGATTTAATTAATTAATTAATAATTAAGGATTAATTAATGAATGATTACGGATTAAATAATTTAAAATTAAGAATAATTAATCACCAAATAAGGATAATTAATGAAATTAATTATGTGATTAATTAATTATAATCACACGATCAGTCCATCTTAATACAGATGATTGATTATTGTTGAATGCTTTGCATTGATGAATGTCTCTGATATGTGATTGTGATCTATGTGATATGAATTACTTTGTGTCAAGCTGTGATATCTGTGATTTGTTTCTGTATGAATGTGAAAACCCATTGGCCTGTAAAACGGCATTTGAATTTCGATGCGATACGGAGTCGGTGGTGAAGACCGGGTGTTTATGAGAACGATAGGATAACGTATCGTATGTCTCTACACCGAATTGTTTCGGTATAGAGATCTTCATATGTGATGGGGAGTCCGATCGGGATTGTGGATACCTGAATTGCAAGGGCTTCTTCCTTTATTGGACGAAGTGTCTTCGGTTATGTTCGAACCCAGAACAAACTTGTATGGTTGTATGTCTGACATTACACTTTGAGATATAAAGCTGATCTCTATCAAATACATTTCTGTTTGGTTGCGGAGAATTTATTCTCTTAGCTTAACACCTTTCTTTGAGACGTACGAGCTGAGAGGTTATGTAGTTGATGGTTATCAGTGATATACTCCCAATTTGGTAGTGTGGCATGCTGAGTGTTGCGGTGTGTTGCTGATCATTTGTTGATCAAAGCATGACTTTTGTGTAAAACGTAGCTTTGTGGACGAGACCTCATCGGACCTCACAAACCGAAAATGGTCGAAACAGGAAAGATGCGGCAAGATTATGAGGGTCGCGCCCTTTAGGGTATGTCTATTTCATTTTGGAAAAAGGTGGTATCGTGGTATGGAGCCCAGATATTTAACCTATGTGGTTACTGCAAATTCATTACTTTGTGGTTATTGCTTTGTGGTTGAGGGCCCTCGGATAAAGGTCGCTAACGACCGGGGGATGGCATACTCGAGTAGTAGTTACATAGTTACGGAGGTAACCCAGCCTTGTGTTGGCAGAGAACCGGGTAGGTTCTCGGGACGTCCCTCCAGAGGCGTACCTATATGGCATAGGAAGTTCCTTGGCCTGACTATTTGTTGGAAATCCAAAGAAACAATACGAACCCTATATGGTTTTACTTGTATAACCTGCTATTCTTAAATGTAGCTATAATAGGCATAGTATAATGGTACCTATGCCGGCTAAGATTAATATTATACTTTCAGAAATGTTTTCTACACTATGCACTAATAATAATATCAAAGACTTTTTCTCGTATCATGCATGTTTGACTATCATAAGAAGAAATCTCCTCCAATTGTGTGGTTGCATTATGTGTGTGCGGGGAGGTCTTATGGTAGTTTCATTTTCCAAAAAGCATATCGGATTTCTTTTACAAACTAATTTTATATAAACAACTGTTTTTGTTTACTCATACCAGTCCAATGACTGACCCGGGGTTTATTGTTCCCTTCCTAAACTCTAGATGCCCATAATTTCGATATGGGCAGCCTAGAAGCAGGTTATCCGTGTTTTGGAGCTAGCTTGGATTTTGAAGTCTTTTGGTTTGGAAGCTATCGGATTCTGAAAGTTTTGACTTGGCGATCTTTTGGAAGTTTTTTGGATCTAATGGTGCTTAATTTGGAATCTCGCTATCGCTCTCTTTCTTTTGAAGACATTCTTGAAGCTGTGATAACTCTGTTATTCCACTATACAATTATCATTTTGTTGTTGTATCTTATGTGTAGTACTCTGATGTTGGTGATAAATGTTGTAAGGAATAGTATATTTGGTGTTATATATGTGGTATTGATTAATGAAATCGTCTTTGTTTCCGCTTTTTATATTCATCCAATGTTGTTATAAGCTCCATCCAAACTGGAGTTCAACGTTTGAATCTTCGGCAGTCGAACACAAGTGAGGTATTTGATGTCGATTTTCGAACGCTAGATTTTGGGACATGATAGAAAAGAGAAGGGCAAAATTCGAGACAGAGAGGGAGAGGATTCCTCTTTGATGTTGAGGTCAAGGATGACATCTTGGGTAGAGGTGATTTTGGATCTATCCCCAAATAAATCTGGACCAAGGCAGATTATCTTGTGAAGAGATTTGAGTTTAGGAACCACCGTAGTAATGAAGTCATTAAAGGTTAATGAATCACAACCATGGGACCCGCACGAATTACGCTCAAAATTATCATGGGTGATATTAAAGTATCCTCCAAGAATCTAAGGACCAAAAGAGAAACTAGCAAATTTAGAGAAATTAGACCAAAGAGGAGTCTTTCCTGGCTATTATGAGGACCATAAATATTAGAGAATAAATAGGTTGTTCCCGTAGGGATGAATTTCAAAGCAACATGAAAAACCGATGGGTGTTTAATGATTTGGGAGAGAGACCATCGTGATTCGACCTAGGCAGTCAATATACCAACTCAAGAACCACATGCATTAATGAAAGCCTAACCAGAGAGATTAGGGCCCCTAAGGTAACGAAAAAAAGATAGGGGAGGGTCAACAAATTTAGATTCTTGGATGAAAAGGATATCGAGGTGTAAAGGAGATAAAGTATGATGGATAAAGCCATGTTCATTGGTATCTCCCAAGCCCCTAACATTTCAAGAAAGAATCTTCATGAGCAAAAGGACAAGCGCTCCTTTTCCAATGCTTGCATGGTCGAATAATGATTGGGTATTATTCCCATGCAATGTAAAGTGTTTTTTTAAAGTAGAGTTAGCTGAAATAAAAATAGCAAGCTAAAAACACTATTAGTGGTGGGTGGTGTGGATCCAGCATTACAAGGCAGCAGGCGAGAACTACGGCCGATTGAAGTGGTAGAGAAAGCTAGGAGGGGCTGTTGGAGGGAGGGCACAAGAGCAGTCTAAACAAGGGTAGAAGCCTCTGGGTTGAATTACGTTGGGAGATCTTGTAGGGGGAGGTCAAGCAACTGGGAAGAAGGTAAAATAGGGAGGTTAGGTGCGGAAATAATAACATCATCCAGTGGGTCCCTTCTAGATTCAAGGGAAGCCGGCCAAGGGTCCCAGCCTCTTGGGCTAACAACTTTGAAAGATAAATCATACATTACAGGTGGTTTCTGAGCTATTGGAGGAGAAACGACAGCGGCATCAGTCAGATCAGCTTCAACGATCATAACATCAAATCTGGGATCAGAATGGAGGGAATCTAGAGATGATAGAGGAGGTAAAGTGGCTCATAGATATTTTTCCAAGCACCAGTGAAATTATCTTCATGCAATAGGTCGGTGGGGTTTAGGGTTGGATGAACATGAGCCCAATTCTCCACTAAAAGCTTACAGTCGATATTATTCACTACAACATACAAGGGAGGGCTACTGCTTTATCAAGGCTCATCTTGGAAAACATGAAATGCTGGTTCTCTAGGGCCCACTTACTAGTGCCAAAGTTCAAAAAAAGGCCAAGCTAGTGGAGTAATGCAAAAAGCATGTTATTCGAGAAGAAAACATTCTCTAGCACCCCTTTTATACAGACCCAGGATAGGAGGCAGTATTCCCTGACCCTGGCATCCGACATTAGAATCCACTAAGCAATGTGGAGTGACTCACCTGGCTTAACAATGAAATGATGGTTTGTAAGTTGGATCAGGAGGTCAGCGGATGGAAGGCAGATAAGGAAACTGCGGTCATAATGGAGGGAAATGTCCCAGTCATCGGTGTGAAAGCTGGTGGCTAGGGAGAGATTAATCGATTCCATGTTCCAATATCCAGTAATGATGGTTGCAGTTGCTAAATTGGAGAGAGGAGCGGGTATGACCATGGTCTTGGGAGAAGAGGAAATGAGGGGACAAGTAAATGATGGGGGGTTTGCAAGGAACATGAGGATTGGATAAAAGGGAAGAAGAAAGAGAGCGTAGGGCCGAGGATTGATAGAAATCTTCTTCAAGGATTTGGAAGAAGAAGAATCTATCTTGGGTGATGGTAAAGAATGTAAAGGAACTTTTTATCCCACCTCTTGACGTGTGCAAGCAAAGACCGAATGCCCAAAGAACCCATACTTAAAGCCCACGCATTCGTTCCTCCAGGTCTTGTCCACATGGCCCAATGCGGCACAAGTTAAACAACAATTCATTTTTTTAAACCTACTGAAAGAGAGATGGATTTGAAAGTGCGAAGAATCCCAGCTTTATCACGGGTGAGGTTTGATGGAAGGGGGTGAGAGGGCTGGGGTGCAGGAGCGGTCTTAGCCACTTCCGCGAAGGATCTACCGTGAAGGGAAGGCATGGCTGGTGTAGGCATGAGGAGCGAAAGGTGAAGTATTGTTGTTTGAGGTCTCCAATAGAAGTGCCTCATCCAGTAATGGATCAGGAACCGAAGACAAAGGCTGCGATAGGGAAGGAGGTAAAGAAGATAGAGGGGAGAGGGACGGGTTGGAGAAAGCATGAGCAGAAGGATTCGGAGGGGAAGGCATTTTTATGTTATGTTGGTTAGAGCATCGTGTTGCTTCCATAATATTTTAAATACAATATTCATATACACTACATTTTCCATCTCATATACAACACGCTTTCAAATATAAGCACTCCTAACCTCACTCGGTCGAATTCGATTTGTTATCCTCTTGCTCCAATTGTTTTTCTCCGTTCATCTGCTTTTCATATCAAATAACAGTAGAATGAAAAGAAAAAGGAAACAAACATAAACTACAAAAATATAAATATATTTGAACTTGATATTGCCTCGGTCTATTTTGTTCTATTCATATTTTGAAATAGGTAATAAAACATCAATAAGATACATAAGCAACCTATGACATGTATAGTAAATCACTGTACATGACACCAGGCCAAGCACGTACTTAAAACACTTTTTCACCAAATCAATTTCAGGCCAGGTGCAGCAAGGTCAAGCCCAAAGGACTAACACGGTGCATTAGTGGACGTGTCAATGCAAGTAGTGCAAGGTCAAGCTCAAAGGCTCAACATGGTGCATTTGTGGACACGTCAACATAAGTAGTGCAAGGTCAAGCTCAATGGCTCAACATAAGTGCGTAAGAAAAAATTAATAGCCAAATAAAAGCATAAACATAGAAATAGTTAAGAGGCAAGCCAAAATGCAAGTACAACAAACAATCCAAGCGCACAAGACAAGGTGCACAAGAATAATTTCACAAAGGTGCAACCAGACCAGCAAAATGATGTACAAGGAAAAAGTTAGTTCAAAAAGGCACTCAAGGCAAAGCACACAAAGATGCAACCAAGTCAGCCATAAACATGCAGCAAGAAAATTGCACAACAACAAACACACACAAGCTATGGCAAAAAGTGTACACAAAAATCCATCAGACACACCAACAAGGTGCATAACAGCAAGTAAATACGCAAATGCGTCAGACTCAATGGCATGGTACATACATAACAGCAAGAAGCAACAGGGTGCACAACAAATGAATGTCACGACAGAACAAGCACACACATCACAAATCAAAAAACAAGTTAGGTCTAGACTAGAAAGAAAATGCAGCGCAAAGAAACGAAGATGTGTACAAGAGCGTAAATATATACAAGTGCAACAACAAGCTGAGACCATAAAGTGTACCAAGTAGTTCAATGCACAAAACCAGTAGTAAGTGCACAGAAGACACAAGCAGATTTCATGTGCACAGAAACCAAACAAGTCACAAAATTAGGTCAACCAGCTTCAAGAGCATCAACTCATACATATATACATATATGTATATGTATATGGTAAATAACAAGTCAAACAGCACAGGAAAATGTAAATACATGTGAAAATGCGAAATGTCGCACATTGAAAATATAAGTTCATCAAAAAAATATGCACAGATAATTTCAATGCAAGATACAATTGAGTGTACACATAAATGATGAGAAACAACATGGAGAATATACATAGGTTGAAATATTCAACCAAAGTCAAAAAAAACATTAGAGATGAACTAGTCAGAGATCACAATACCATTGATCAGAAAATCAATAGTTGAGCATATCAAGTTAAAATATTCAAAATTGAAATTAACAAAAATATATGAAATATCAAGGGAGATTTTTCTCAAATCATTCCCTATTTAAACCAATCATCATTGGCAAAATTCAAACAAGTCGATTTCAATACAAAAAATCAAAAATTGTACCAAATTAGCAGTCGAAGAATCACTCGATGCACGAAGTTATCAAAGGCATAAATCATCTCACGAATAAAGCGATCAATCGACAAGAGACATATGTGCAATTTCATTAATCGATCGAAGATCAGTGGTATCGAATTGAAACCTATGAAAAATAAATCGGCTTGAGAAGAAGATCTGCTTGCAAATATACTTATTTTATATATTTTTTGAGTTATATTGTATTTGTGTTTAAACTTTTTTATTTGTATTAGGATTTCCTTTTTATTTTAATTGGATTTATTTTTAAATCCTAAAACTCTAGATTTTAGCTAGGATCGAACTACGGGCAAAGTTCGGGAAATTATCAACTTGAGGATAAAGTTGAGGTAGGGTTTTAGGCTTAGTTTTAGAACAATTAGGTTAGCGATAGTCGCAAGTTTACAGGATCTGTAAGCGATCGATTGTTTAATCTTAGTAGAAATCTTGGGAGCACCGATAGGCAAGTATGGCCAAAGCTGGATATATTTGTATGTTTCTTTTAGTTCCGCATCTACTCTTTTATTATCTATGCTGCATCTTTTACTATTCTATGAATTTGAATAAACCAAATTCATCTCCCTCTAGGGTTAATTCAATCCTACAACCTGTACAATCATAGTTCAACCCCTTTCTTTCATTCATTTATAGTGTACCCTACATTTTCTCTAGATAAACCTTTTTTAATTTAAACCATTCCATATCATTTATTAGCTCCTCTTAGCTCTCCTTCATTTCAAGAATAAGTTAACACAATCTTTACATACTAAAATCCCTTCATTATTTCATCCCTATGAAATAGTCCGTTAACATTTGAAAACTATCTTCTAAAGTGCTATAGTATTCTTTATTTTTATTAGAAAATATGATGTCTCAAGCTATCATGTATTGAAATTAGTTGTCGTATACTAGCTATCCTATAACTTTCGAACATTGAGCCTAACCACTGTGTCTTGGCTATCCCATAGCCATCGTGGGTTGATTCCTAGGCCATGACTAGTTTATTTTCTTTCCATAGTTATCGTGTGTTAACTTCTCAAGAGCCTTCGCGGGTTGATAGCTCCCTAAGCTATCGCCAATTGAACTTCAAGCAGTGACCGTTGGTTGACTCCCATATAGCCTTCGCGTGTTATCTCCTCCATTACCATCGTGCATTATCCCTTCTATAGCCATCGTGTGTTACCTCCTCTATAACCATCGCGTGTTATCCCTTCAATAGCCATCGCGTATAAACTCCTCTATAACCATCGCATGTTCACTTTCCTAAAGCCATCGTGGGTTGATAGATTTAGTGCTATCGGGGATTGAAAGTATTAATGCTATCATGGGCTGAACGTATATGGAGCTGTCAGGAGCTAAATGACAGAAAACTGATTCATTGCCTTGTTAAGTAATAACTTTAAACAAAATCGGTGTTGAATTCTAATTGGTGAATCTTCTTCTTTATAGTTTGCTTTTCAAAAATGGGCTAACTACATCTTCCATTTAGTAATTAATTGCTTCATTCCTTAGCCAATTAATTCATATAAAATTGAAAATTAATAAGAAAAATTCCAAAAATTCACTGAAAACCAAATTCTCTATATTTTACATCATCCTAAAATTTCATATTAGAATAGTAAAATATATTAATTTTAGTTTTAATTTATCCTAAATAAACCATTTTCTCAACTTAGAAAATTCGTATAAAATTCCAATTTAGTTCTAAAAATTATGAAATTAAATACTCATCTTTGTATTGACATTTTAAACATCTTGTCTCAATTTTAAGTCATTTAACCTTGATTAATTCATGTTTTACCCTAAACATAAAAAAAATTACTTTATTTAAATTTCAAAACATCATCAAAACAATGTTTAAGGTATCAAAACATGTTAATCATTATCGAAACATTCATTTACAATCAAAATCCAAACCTAGATAGGTTAGGAGAGTATTAGGGAAAATTTAAATCATAATTGATTATGAAAAATCTTGTTTAATCATCCTTGTTACTTAGAATTGAAAGCTTGGACTTTTAGCTTTAATTTTTCCCCTTCTTCTTTGAGAAATGGTGGTCGGCATTGGTTTTAGGTTTTAGGAATTTGTTTTATAAATGAAATGAAGGTGGGATATGAGAGTAAGGCTGTGGGAAAATGGACTGGTGGTTTTAGGTTGGGCTGATTGTTGAATATGCGAGTATATGATTTTTGTTTGATGATAATAAACATATATATATATATATTCATTTAAATGTATTTATCAATGTACTATTTTATTTTTCACATAATTAAATAAATATTTGCTGAATAAAATAAATAACACATAGTTTAATTTCAAATAGATAGTTTATTCAAATAAATATTTATTATAATTTTGAATAGCACAATTTGAGCTCTCACTATATATATACACAAATTCAACGACAATACAAATTCAATTACATCACAATTTATCATTTAAAAATGCACCTCGCTAAAATTCACTCATTCACTCGTATTTTATCTTCAAACTGAATCCAGCATCGGGGCAATCTGCAAAAATACATATTGGCAAAGTAAAATTGAAAATAAAATATTTTTGCAATGTAAAATAAAATGTGATTTTGAAAATATTATTTGCCTCATTCATTTGAGTTGTTCGTCATCATTTAAAGTTGAATTCATCATACACGAACAACTTGTGACATGCACAGTGTATCATTGTACATGCCACAAGGCCGTGCATACCGATATATACACTTGATAAAATTACATGGACAGGTGAGCATAGGTCAAACCCAAATGAAAAGCCGGGTTCAACTCAAGTGCAATAAAAATAATGTCACAATATCGGCACAAGGTCAAACCCGAGCTTTAAGATGGATTCAACACAGGTACAATCCAAATGTACAGACTCAACGATACAACACCATATGACACAAGACTGCAAACAAGTCTTGAAATCAGACTCAATGGAACAACATTACTACACTGCAGATGCAAGCAGACTTGAGTCATAGTGCAGCTTGAACCAAAGTGTATACAACAAGTAGATGAACTACGCAATAGTGAGATGTACACAATGAATGCAAGTACATGTACAATATAATGCACCAATGGTCAAACAAATGAAACTGACCAACAACATCATAATTCAAACTGCAACAAATGACAACGTGGTGCAGCAGCCTCAACATGAAAACCAAGACCAAGTCAATTGAACTCAAAAATCCAAATGTACAATGGCACAATACAGTGGAAAGCAAGAAAGAAGTAAACATGAAGCACAGGGATGCAAGCATCAAGTAGCAGTTTTTAACAAGACATAAATGCTGAAGTCATGCAACAACATTTAGACATCAAGTAAATGAGCAAGGCTGAAAACATACATCATGAAACCAGATGGTACACAAGATAATGGCACAAGGCAGTTCACAAGTCAAACTCAATGGAGACTGAACCAAGACATCACATACATATGTGTACAAATGAAGACACAGAGACATGCATACAACTCAACACACCAATGCAATCAATTGAGGCTACAAACCAGGTTCAGACTCAAGTACAAATGCAACCATACGTGCAAAGATGCACATCAGCCATAAGACATTTCACCAGGTCTCAGAATGAAAACCAAAGCTAATACATACATACATACAGTTAGCTACGGTGGTGCAGTTTGAGAATTCGTAGTTCAGTGGTTCAAAATGAAAACCAAAGCTAACAATACATATATACAGTAAGCTAACAGCAAGTAGACAGTGGCTGAGTTGTGGCAGGATTTTGAGCGTAGAGTTAAGGTTAGTTGATAGCGGGTTTCGGAAGTTTACGTGTGTAAACGTTTGACTGCTTAATTTCTAGTAGAAACCATGGGGGCAGCACATAGGCAGGGTTTTTCCGAAGCTGGGTAAATCTGTGTGTTCTATTGTCTGCATATATTATTCTGCTATTATCTGTGCTACTATAATTCAGATATATCTGTGCTGAAAATATTTTATAAACTTCCATAATAATTTTATAATTAATAGCATCACCCTATTTACCCCCTCCCCCTCTAGGGTGAAATCGATCCTACAAGTAGGCATCGCGGCTAGGAACAAAAGCCTTTTTTGTTTTTAAAAATTAATTTTTCAAAAACCAAAATTTGTTTTACAAATTTGAATTTTTAAAATGCTTCTTTTAATGAGGGTCGGTTCAATATTATTCCTTCTGTTTTTGATGGAACAGATTTTTTGAATTGGAAAATAAAAATGGAATTCTATTTAAAATCTGTTGATTTTAAATGTTGGAATATTATTGAAAATGGGTATGATATAATAGACGAAAAAATTATCTCGATTAATTCTCTTGCTATGAATATATATATTCTCATATTAATTAAAATAATTTTAATTTCATCTCTCACTGTGAAAATGCACAGGAAATATGGAATACTTTCAATGCAATATACGGTGCAAAAGTCAGCAGAATTGAGAAATCCTCCACCACTGACTCAGTTAAAGAAATGTGCTTAACAGCATTGGTAAAAGGCAGTTGTGATGAGGATGATGATGACGGAGCAACAGACCTGGCATTACTAAAGAATAAATTCAAAAAGTGGAACCGTAAATATGGAAATCCAGCTCTAAATCAGAAATTGAAAAGCAAAATAGCCAAAGCACTAGACAACCCAGAAGAACGGGAGATCCTCTGTCACAAGTGCAAAAAACCCGGACACGTCAAGCCCAATTGTCTTCGACTTCAACACGACCAAGAAAAGAAATCAAAAAGGAGAAGCTTGGCAGCCACGTGGAATAAAAGCGATAATGATTATAAAAGCACTAGCAGTGAGAGTAAGAAAGCACAACTGTGCCTACGAGGTGATATAACTGATAGTGACGATGACGAGCCAAGCGAGGTATCAAAACTCACTCACTCGAAATTACTTTTATATTTCCATGGCGATGACGAGCCATAAAGTAAATGAATATAAAATCCCCCAATGTTAAAAAAATTTGGGTGCCAAAAGGAACATATATAAATAGTTATGGATCTCCACAAAATTATCTTTCAAAATATTTTGCCACAAACAACCATGGACCTATAAAAACAAAGAAGTCACAAAAATCTTTTCCCATCTAAGTGTAGTGGCAGGCTAAGGAACTACAATAGTACTAATTGGATTTTGGCTGTTTCAAGAACACAACGGGCGACCAAGCAAAGATTCCATAGCCTAGTATAAAGGTGAAAGAATCACAATGGGCAACAAAGAAAATTTATCGTAAAGGTAAAACATGTAATGGTATATTTTAAACGATATAATAAATGTGATAATCTGCACCGTAATCCGAATTAAATCAGCCAGTAATGAGATAATGAAACGAATGTTGATAACGATTCTGACTTTTTCAAAATTGTTGGCTAATTAAATTCCTATATCCAAGAATATTATAAAAAATTTAGAGTCTTTGAACTACTTCATATTGATTAATTTGGATTAATGATAGTGTTTTATTGGTTGATGATAATACATTTAGTTATTTTACGCTCGACTTTATATTTTTGGTTTTTTATTTATTTACACGGCTTTAATTAAAATTGAAAAGAATTTCATTTAAAAAGGTCTTCAAGAATTTGTTGCAACATCACGGTCTGGTCTATAACATTCAATTAATGATAATCTCGAGTGAAAGAAAATTTCAAGTGCAGATTACACTGGTAATATAGTTGATAAAAAAAAATTCTTGTGGAACGTGATTTACGTTGAGACATTTAGTAACTGCATCATTTTCAAAGAAAATTTCTACATATTTTTTTCTTGAAATAATTTTCAAATGCAAACATTTTTCTCATAAACCCCTTTTAGAAAATCATTCTTTGACCTTGTTTCAGATTGGTCATCTTAGAAAATTTGATTTTATAATTATTTTTGGATTTGATCTTAAATGATTACATTGACTAATTTGACTCCCTTCTAATTATCGAAAAGATAAATAGTGATCGAAAAAGTGACGAGTGTTGATATTAATCATATATTATTACTTGAGACGGTATATTTAGTAAATTTCTTTAGAAATTTGAACAAGATTTATAAAAACTTTTTGTTGGTAAAAATTCCATAACCATCTCTATTTCTATCATATTTCTATCAACCATCACTCATCAAAATCCAATATATTATGTCAATATGTGATATTTTAAACAGGAAATCATTCGTTTTTTCATTTTCCTATTTTTGAAAAAAATCCAAAGTATTCACTCTCGTTTAAAAGTCCTCACGGTTATGCATGGATGAATTACTTGGAATTTTGATTATGTGCTTCCATGCTCATTTAAAAGTCCTCATAGTTATGCATGTATGGAACGCATATCGAAACTAATTAATTAAATAGACAAGTTAATTCTAATCTCATTTAAAAGTCCTTACAGTTATGCGTGGTTAGAAGATACTTGAACTCATTTTATGAAAAAAATTCGAACACTACTAATCTCATTTAAAAGTCCTAATGGTTATGCATGGTTAGTAGATATTCAAATTCTGATATAAATATACCACAAAGAGACACAACTATATGGTATTATATGATGACATCATTCCTATCATTCTAAAGCAGAATATGCATCAAACAGAGTAATTATGATTTTCATTTGATTTTTTATTGAAATTTAATATATATATATATATATATATATATATATTCCTGTGATGTCCCGGAAATTTGGGCAATATTTATTTAATAATTTCATTTATAATTTATTTTAAAATGTGAAATACTGGTTTAATAATCCAATTCAAACATAATTTTCTTTTGAAAATTTATAATTATTTTGTTAATAAATAATATTCTTTTGAAAATTTATAATAATGATTGAGTTTGAGAATCTTATTGTTTTAAAATGTTGAAAATATTTTAATGATAAAATTTTCTTTATAAGCTGATTTAAAAATATTTTATTTATAATGTATATATGTGTATACATTGTAAATAGATGTTTTGATTTTATTTTAAAATTTAATAAAAAGATCTTTTCAAATTTATAATATATATATAGCTATATAATTTATGAATTGATTTATATTAAATTGAAAATAGTATTGAACTTTTCTTAAGTCAATTAATAAATCTATCTTGTATTTTCAATAGTAATTATAGTAAATATTTTGTTATAAATATATATAGTTAAGAATTGTATTTTTATAATAAAGTTTATTTTGTTTTACTTTAAAATTGTTTTGAAATAAATTTAGTTTATTTATATTTAAGTATAATATGTTGATTTGAAATCTTTTAAATAAAATATAATTCAACATTGTTCTTTTCTTTCTAAAAAGTTTCTTTTGTAAAATTTGTTTTAAATAATTTTTAAGATATTCAAGCAAACATTTAAATATGTAAAGATAGTTCATTTGTAATTATTTAGAGAATAAATGTAAATAAACATATATAAACATCTTAAATTAAATTAGATTAGTTTTATCTTTAATTAAAAACATTTGAAAACAAAGAAATTTATTTATATCTTTAATCTTACATGTGTTTAACATTCATGTTTTAAAGTAGACACTTGTAATTTATTTTCATACTTAAGCAACAAGTGGCATTTCTAAATCAATTTTGAATAAAAACTTTAACAAATCTCTTTTGTTCAAACCCTTATCTTCTCTAATGTATCTAAATTCAGTTTTGAGAAAACTGAAAATCATTTTCATTCTAAAACCCACAACCTAAATTCAGATCTATGAAAACTAAAATCCATTTCACTCTAAATTCTTCAACCCAAATCTATGCTCTGCAAAATCAAAACCTTTAAACCTGCAAATCAAAGAACCCAAATTGAAATTAAGACCTGCAACCAAACTTCTTCAATCTGTAGATCCTGTAACCTGCAATTCAAAATAATCTGCAAACTGTAAGATTCATGCAAGCAATGATGGAAGTGGGTCTGCATGCAGTTCATAAGCCTGAAAACATCATGTTATCTCAAAATGCAGTTCCCAGACCTGCATACTTCAAGTTAATATCATCTTCAACTAGGAGCAAGCTCTGATTCAATCATGCAAGAAGAATCCAGGGTGCAGGGAATTGAATTGCAGATGTGATGCTCTTTTTCAATTTTAAGGTGAGTAAATCAATGGTTTAAAAACAGTTTCTACTTTTAAAACCAAGCCATATGGATTTTTGCAGAAATTAAAGTTTAATTTGAAATGTGTTCAAACAAGAAGACCAAAACAGTGATTAGCAAAATAAAAATAAATAATAACAACTACCCTGTTCTTTCTTTTGGTAAGTAAACATCACTATTTATAGAATGTTTGAATTAATCTGTCCATGAGTTGAATAGGCTTGATAACTGTTGTGTGATGATATTCTGCATACTTTATAAAATATACAGTAGAGTGTGATGCAATTTGTATTAACAGTCATGCTTATGTTCTTAATTGGATTTAAATACAAATCCTTTTCCATATGATTGAATCATAGCTAGAGATTATTGTGTGAACAAATTATGTTGTTTAACATAGATTTGGGCCTGTAAAATTTTAGTTTAGAACAGTGGAAACTGTTACTTGTGTAAATCAATAACAGTAGACAACAGTTTCATAAAATAAAATTACCAAACATCTTTAATTTATTCAAACTAGTTAAAGCTTTAATGCATGATTAAAACATGGATATTTAATACATGTATCAGTTTTAAAGCTTCTGAGAAGTTAGGAATTGTGGTCTGTGCAGTAATTTTGATATTCTGGAAATATCAAATCATGAAATGGATTTTTGGATCTGAAATTCCTTTTGAAGATGGAATGTGACTGGAGAGAGTGGGATGAATGAAGGGAAGAGGGCCAAAGAATGGTGGTGAAGAGTTGACAGGTTTGGCCTGTCTTGGTGAAGTAGATTCCAGGTTGACATTTGCTTGAATCTGATTTTCAAGCTACAGAGTATTTATGTTGGTGTTTGTATCAAGTGGAGAGGTGGATAGCTTCCTGGAGATGTTAGTGGAGGTAACTGGAAGTCGCCGGAGTGGTGGTCGCAGTGCACAGTGGAGATTGGTCACTGATGAAAACTTGGTGTGCAGGGTTTGAATGACTCGAAGTCACTCTCGTAAAATCCATGTTGTGACTCGAGTAGAATAGATTTTTACTCGAAGTAATTTGGTCATGGTCTCGGGTTAGTTATTTACAGATTGCAGACCTGAGAGTTTTGTTTTTTTTTTTAAATCTGGAAATTTAAGATGTTTAAAAGCAAAAGATTTAATTCAAAGTGTAGGTATGGTTTAAATTCAAGTAAGTTATGAATTCAAAAGTTTAAATTGAAGAATTCAATATAAAGTAAGATTTAAACTTAATTTTGAAACTGTATAAATATAGTGCAGTTTTTAACCTGAGAGTTGTTTTTTTCAAAATCTGGAAACTCAAGCATGTTTAAAAGCTATGATTAAATTCAAGTTCAGGTTTGAATTAAACTCAGGTAGGCTTTTAAATTCAAAATGATGAATTTAAATTTAAATTGAAGTTTAAATTTAAATCTGGGAATAGTGTAAGTGTAGTTTCAGGTTGTAAATTTGTGCAGTGTTGTTGTTTTTTTTAAAATCTGGAAACCTAAAAGTGTTTAAAGGCTATGATTTAAATTCAAATAAGTTTATGAATTCAAAAAGTTAAATGATGAATTTAAATTTAAAATAAGGTTTAAGTTCAAATTTGAAACCAAGTGTAATATAGGTTTCAGGATTTTTTTGAATCCAGTTTTTATTTTAAAAACTGTATTGTTCTTTTAAAAATTTAAAAGCAATGATTTAAAATAAGTATAGGTTTGAATTGAATTCAAGTAAGTTTTGAATTCAGAAAGTTTAAATGATAAATTTAAATTTAAGGAAGATTTAAATTTAAATCTGGAAAAAACAGTAAGGGTAGTTTTCAGGATTTAAATCCAGATTTTTATTAAAAACAGTTTTGGTTTTTTTTTTTTTAAATTTTTTTAAAGGAATTCAGTGTTTAAAATTAAAATTCAAATTCAGGTGTGAATTTGAATCAGATTCAGGAATACTTTGAATTCAAAATGAAACATTTGAATGATAAGCAAGATTTAAAATTGGGTTGAAATCAAATTCAAATATGATTTCAGTTTTTACTTTAAAACCTGTTTTAATTCAAATCAGTTTGAAAAGTTTTGAATATTGAACAAAAATGTTATTAAGTAGAATTTAAATATGAATTTGATTTCTAATAAGGTTTGAATTTAAAAGAATTCTTTCTTTAAGTATTAAATAAAATTATGATATGTTAACTTTAAATTGAAAGTTGAATTAAATTTTAGGAATGTATTATTTTAATACATTTTGAATATTAATTAAGTTATAAATAAGTAAATGAATTATTTTGAAAATAATTAAGGATTTACTTATTTATTTGATTTTAAATAATAACTTGAATTAATTTATAATTAAAGATGATTAATGAATAATTAATTTAAGGTAATTATTCTTAAGTAAGGAATTAATGAAAATGTTGTTAATTATCTAAGGATAATTAATAATTAATTAATGTAATTAATTTTGATGGATTAATTAGATTAATTATTTTAAGAAAATCAATTGTAATTTGTTAAGTAATTACTTTATAAAAGTAATTAAGGGATTAATTACATATTGTAATTAATTCTGATAATGTATTTTGTTAAATTAATTAATTTAGTTTAATTAATTTAAGAATAATTTAATAATTAAATGATAATAATTACTTAATGTAATTTATGGAGCAGGATTTCTTAGAGAAGTTTTAATTAATAATTACTGGAATGTAATTAAGGAAAGGTGATTTATTTAAAAGTAATTTGGATAATTACTTTTGTAATTAATCAAGGATTAATTAATAAAGATAATTAATTATTGGATAATTAATTTATTAATGAAGTAATTAAGGGTAGTTAATTACTGGATTTAAATATTAATCAAGGTGATTAATAAGTGTAATTAATTTTTAATTGAGTAATCAATTTAAATATTAATTAGAGATCATTAATTATTATAATTAATGATGTAATTAAGAATTGTTTAATTAAGAATTAATTAATTAATTAAGTGATTAATTAATTGTAATTAACTAAGGATAAATGTAATTAATTATAGTCAATTAATTAAGTAATTAAATGTTAATTACTTATGAATAAGGTTAATTAATTTAATGGAATTAATTTAAGACTAATTACTTATTGTAATTAGTGAATGATTAATCATAGATGTTTAATCAAGTTGAATACTTAATGAATGATTATTTAACTAGGTTGATTAATCAATAGATTTATAAGAAAAATTTATAGGATGGTAATTTATTTAATTTATTTTAAATTAATTAAAGATAGAAGTAATTAATTTAATTCATTTTAAATTAATTATAAATGATGGATAATATATCATTGCTTATGAATGATATTGATATGCTTTTGGATGGTTGTGATCTCAGAAATGAGATGAGTGGTATCTATAGGATATGGATGCTTAGTTAAAGTATGATGGATTATTTGGTTGTGATGGTTGTTGTTGTGATGTTTGACTGTTGTGATGATTATCTGTTGTGATAATGTTATGAGTTATCTATTATGATGTGAATATGTAGTTTATCTATCTGAGTGAAATAGATAAAAATTAAATGAGTTAATTGTTTAAACCCTTAAGTATAACTTGGACATTAAAATGGCGTTTGGTTTCGGTGAGACCGGGATCGGGTTTCCATATTTGGATATCCGAAAACCACATCGATTCCAATTAAACGTTAGGTCGTTAATCCAAGTGGAGCAAGTGAAGACTCGAGGTGTAAGGGCTATACGTCAGTATAACTCTGTGGGTGATTCCGTAATGAGTTTGATGGAATAGTACTTATAGATTCGAGATGGTGGTTTAGAGTGCAAGGGTTATTGTCGTTAACTCTGAGGGTGATTCCAATACGAGTGTAACGAGATAATGCCTTCGGTTTCGTTCGAACCCGGAACGAACTTGTATGGATTGAATGCTTTCAGAACATCGTCAGGTGGACGATGAGCATTCTAAGATAGATGTGTTCTCTAAAGGTAATCGCAGCCTCAAGCCTCATCAACCGGGAATGGCTAAAACAGGGGAGGTGCAGCAAGGCTTCGTGGGTAGCCCCCACTTGAGAGTAAGATTTACCCCTGTCTAGATGTCCCTTTATATTTCGGCTGTGTGGACGGTTGAGAGCTCCAACCGTCGGGGTTGTCTTATTCGGAACTATTCAGTAAGGAATGGGTCCGGCCTTGTGTTGCAGGGGAGTTAGGGTGGCTCCTCGGTACGGTGATCTAGGCCACGTACTGTGACGGGCGGTACCCCGGTAGCCCTGCCATTGATGGAATCCATAATCCAATAAGTACCTGTACGGTTTTGATTGTGCCCAACTATGTTGGAACGTGAGATGCAAGCATTCCAGCTATTTCTGTATTTTATTTTGAAAACCCTAGACACTATTATAATATCACTGGATTTCCTATCAAATGTTTTGGTTAGCGTAAGGTAAAAACTTTTCCATGTTTATGTGTGGGAAGTCTTACGTGATACCTTTTGTTTTCAAAGGATTTTCTAAAGTTAAGCAACTTTTAAACTATTTACTCACACCAGACCCATGTCTGACCCGAGTGTTTATTTTCTGTTTTATTAAACTCTTGGGTACTCATATTATGTATGAGTAGTCAAGTGATTCAGGATTGCTTTGACGAGTTATGGAGGAGCAAATGGAGCAGGAGGCTTCTGCGTTGTAGTTATCTATTTTCCGCTGTGTTGGTATCTCTGAGTCATCTCTCTGAGTTGTATCTTGTACTGTTTAGAGATGTATAACTAGACAGGTGTTTATAACTGTCTAGTATGTGTTGTATTGGCTGTAAAACTCTGATGTATATGATACTATGTAAAGTATTATGTGATATATTATATTTTATTCGTTCCGCTGTGAGATTCTGATGTTGTTTGTGTTCTTCTTTCTCTTTCTTTTCTTCTTCTATCCCTTTCTTTCTTCTTAGCGATGCAATTTCCTGGAGTTTGGAAGTTGGGTCGTTACAACGTGGTATCAGAGCAGTAGGTTGAGTGAATACCTAGGCTCTGTAGTGGTGTCTTTCTTGAGAGAGCGTACTTGTAATTTTATATATAAATATATTTAATTCTACCTATCTGTTGGGTTACTTGTTCAGGTTTTCCAATATAAGTAATAAAGGTAGATGGGGTAGTGGTGTGTGTAACACAACTACCAATGGTGAAGTTCCGAGTGTTTGAGCTTGGAAGTGATCTGCTAGGGCAGTATTGGGCATCTTGAGTAGTTTGGCAGTTTGGTGTGAAGGGTTTTTCTGATCTCTGAAGGAGAATCTTTTCAAGATTTAGAGTGTATCTTTGGATTTTAAGCTTGATTTCACTCGTGTGAGTGGATTTTTCTTGAGTCTGGATCAGTTTGGAGTGCTGAAGCCAGCATTGGTATTTTGGCAACCTTAGGAAAGAGATCCGTCTCTATTTGAGTTTGAGACTCAGTTTGACAGAGTGTTTTGTGCTTGGTTTGGAGTCGAGTTTCCTGAGGGATATCTGTCTTCTGAAGGATCTTTTGGTGGAAGTGGTTGGTGTAGCTTTGAGATTCGATGAGCTTTGGGGTAATTAAGTTTGTTGGCAGCAGTAGCAGCAGTGAGTGGCCTGTTTCTTCGATGGTTCTGAAGTCTCTGTGATTCTTTTGTCTGTAAGCCGGGCAGATGGTGAAGCTTGTCCATTTCTTCTGGAAGCTCAGCTAGGTGTGATGTTTGTGGTTGAAGGAGAACCACTAGTTTCCTTTTTGATTTGAAGGCTTTGGCTGTTCTGATTGTTGAAGAGAGAACGATCTGAACTGAGTAGAATCGCAAAAGTGACTTGCGATGATCCGGAAGTTTTCTGAGTAACCTTTATTTAGATTGGAGCATCTCTAGAAGATGTTTGAGTTATCGAAGTGGTTTGGTATTTTCTGGATGTCTTCGAAGGAGTTAAGTTTTGCATCCGCATCAGAAGTTTGAGTTCTGTTTCGACTTGGATTTTTGGAGATTTTATGGAATTTGATGAACAATGTTTACGGGGTAAATTGATCAAGTGTGTACCTGTGTTCGTCAACAGCATTCTCAAATCAGAGTTGTGCAGTGGAAGCATGGTGGCAGCTATTCCAGAATAGGAGCACCCGATTCATTTGGGGATTTGTGTTTTGTCTTGGATCAGAGGATTTCTATGGGAAATTCACTTTAATGTGGAAACTTGGATGTCTTGAGCACCTGTTCTGTTTTCCGAATAAGTGTAGTTTATCTGAAGTCTTCTGATATCTGTAGTAGAGTTTGTGTGATGGATTGGATTGATCTAGAAGTTGAAGGCAGCCCAGGATCGACAGGAAAGATTTGTGGATAAGAGATTAGACCTTTCTGTTTTTCTCAAAGGTTAAGTGATTGATCTACAGGATTGGATTGCCAGTTTGGATAACTGGAATTCGATGAGTTTCATGTATCTCTGAGGGAATACGTGTATGATTTATCCCTGGTTATGGAACCAGCAGTTCTGAAGTTTTGGTTGTTGAGTCAGACTCGTTTGTAGTTTGATAACTTGTCTTGTGTTGTAGATATAGCTGTATAGGAGTTTTTGGAATTTCTTAGTATTGATTGTTTGGATTCTCTTGAGCGAGTATCCCGGTATATATTTATACCTAGGGGAAACTCGATAGAATTTTATCCAGAATTTGTCTGGATAATTAGATTTGTTTGATTGGTTGAATTGGTTGTTTTGATTGTTAGCATATGTTTGATATATGCTTGTGTTTTAAATAAATCTTTAAAGAGATTATTAAATTACCTTTGCTTTTAAATTTCGGGGACGAAATTCTTTTAAAGGGGGGAGGAATGTGATGTCCCGGAAATTTGGGCAATATTTATTTAATAATTTCATTTATAATTTATTTTAAAATGTGAAATACTGGTTTAATAATCCAATTCAAACATAATTTTCTTCTGAAAATTTATAATTATTTTGTTAATAAATAATATTCTTTTGAAAATTTATAATAATGATTGAGTTTGAGAATCTTATTGTTTTAAAATGTTGAAAATATTTTAATGATAAAATTTTCTTTATAAGCTGATTTAAAAATATTTTATTTATAATGTATATATGTGTATACATTGTAAATAGATGTTTTGATTTTATTTTAAAATTTAATAAAAAGATCTTTTCAAATTTATAATATATATATAGCTATATAATTTATGAATTGATTTATATTAAATTGAAAATAGTATTGAACTTTTCTTAAGTCAATTAATAAATCTATCTTGTATTTTCAATAGTAATTATGGTAAATATTTTGTTATAAATATATATAGTTAAGAATTGTATTTTTATAATAAAGTTTATTTTGTTTTACTTTAAAATTGTTTTGAAATAAATTTAGTTTATTTATATTTAAGTATAATATGTTGATTTGAAATCTTTTAAATAAAATATAATTCAACATTGTTCTTTTCTTTCTAAAAAGTTTCTTTTGTAAAATTTGTTTTAAATAATTTTTAAGATATTCAAGCAAACATTTAAATATGTAAAGATAGTTCATTTGTAATTATTTAGAGAATAAATGTAAATAAACATATATAAACATCTTAAATTAAATTAGATTAGTTTTATCTTTAATTAAAAACATTTGAAAACAAAGAAATTTATTTATATCTTTAATCTTACATGTGTTTAACATTCATGTTTTAAAGTAGACACTTGTAATTTATTTTCATACTTAAGCAACAAGTGGCATTTCTAAATCAATTTTGAATAAAAACTTTAACAAATCTCTTTTGTTCAAACCCTTATCTTCTCTAATGTATCTAAATTCAGTTTTGAGAAAACTGAAAATCATTTTCATTCTAAAACCCACAACCTAAATTCAGATCTATGAAAACTAAAATCCATTTCACTCTAAATTCTTCAACCCAAATCTATGCTCTGCAAAATCAAAACCTTTAAACCTGCAAATCAAAGAACCCAAATTGAAATTAAGACCTGCAACCAAACTTCTTCAATCTGTAGATCCTGTAACCTGCAATTCAAAATAATCTGCAAACTGTAAGATTCATGCAAGCAATGATGGAAGTGGGTCTGCATGCAGTTCATAAGCCTGAAAACATCATGTTATCTCAAAATGCAGTTCCCAGACCTGCATACTTCAAGTTAATATCATCTTCAACTAGGAGCAAGCTCTGATTCAATCATGCAAGAAGAATCCAGGGTGCAGGGAATTGAATTGCAGATGTGATGCTCTTTTTCAATTTTAAGGTGAGTAAATCAATGGTTTAAAAACAGTTTCTACTTTTAAAACCAAGCCATATGGATTTTTGCAGAAATTAAAGTTTAATTTGAAATGTGTTCAAACAAGAAGACCAAAACAGTGATTAGCAAAATAAAAATAAATAATAACAACTACCCTGTTCTTTCTTTTGGTAAGTAAACATCACTATTTATAGAATGTTTGAATTAATCTGTCCATGAGTTGAATAGGCTTGATAACTGTTGTGTGATGATATTCTGCATACTTTATAAAATATACAGTAGAGTGTGATGCAATTTGTATTAACAGTCATGCTTATGTTCTTAATTGGATTTAAATACAAATCCTTTTCCATATGATTGAATCATAGCTAGAGATTATTGTGTGAACAAATTATGTTGTTTAACATAGATTTGGGCCTGTAAAATTTTAGTTTAGAACAGTGGAAACTGTTACTTGTGTAAATCAATAACAGTAGACAACAGTTTCATAAAATAAAATTACCAAACATCTTTAATTTATTCAAACTAGTTAAAGCTTTAATGCATGATTAAAACATGGATATTTAATACATGTATCAGTTTTAAAGCTTCTGAGAAGTTAGGAATTGTGGTCTGTGCAGTAATTTTGATATTCTGGAAATATCAAATCATGAAATGGATTTTTGGATCTGAAATTCCTTTTGAAGATGGAATGTGACTGGAGAGAGTGGGATGAATGAAGGGAAGAGGGCCAAAGAATGGTGGTGAAGAGTTGACAGGTTTGGCCTGTCTTGGTGAAGTAGATTCCAGGTTGACATTTGCTTGAATCTGATTTTCAAGCTACAGAGTATTTATGTTGGTGTTTGTATCAAGTGGAGAGGTGGATAGCTTCCTGGAGATGTTAGTGGAGGTAACTGGAAGTCGCCGGAGTGGTGGTCGCAGTGCACAGTGGAGATTGGTCACTGATGAAAACTTGGTGTGCAGGGTTTGAATGACTCGAAGTCACTCTCGTAAAATCCCTGTTGTGACTCGAGTAGAATAGATTTTTACTCGAAGTAATTTGGTCATGGTCTCGGGTTAGTTATTTACAGATTGCAGACCTGAGAGTTTTGTTTTTTTTTTTAAATCTGGAAATTTAAGATGTTTAAAAGCAAAAGATTTAATTCAAAGTGTAGGTATGGTTTAAATTCAAGTAAGTTATGAATTCAAAAGTTTAAATTGAAGAATTCAATATAAAGTAAGATTTAAACTTAATTTTGAAACTGTATAAATATAGTGCAGTTTTTAACCTGAGAGTTGTTTTTTTCAAAATCTGGAAACTCAAGCATGTTTAAAAGCTATGATTAAATTCAAGTTCAGGTTTGAATTAAACTCAGGTAGGCTTTTAAATTCAAAATGATGAATTTAAATTTAAATTGAAGTTTAAATTTAAATCTGGGAATAGTGTAAGTGTAGTTTCAGGTTGTAAATTTGTGCAGTGTTGTTGTTTTTTTTAAAATCTGGAAACCTAAAAGTGTTTAAAGGCTATGATTTAAATTCAAATAAGTTTATGAATTCAAAAAGTTAAATGATGAATTTAAATTTAAAATAAGGTTTAAGTTCAAATTTGAAACCAAGTGTAATATAGGTTTCAGGATTTTTTTGAATCCAGTTTTTATTTTAAAAACTGTATTGTTCTTTTAAAAATTTAAAAGCAATGATTTAAAATAAGTATAGGTTTGAATTGAATTCAAGTAAGTTTTGAATTCAGAAAGTTTAAATGATAAATTTAAATTTAAGGAAGATTTAAATTTAAATCTGGAAAAAACAGTAAGGGTAGTTTTCAGGATTTAAATCCAGATTTTTATTAAAAACAGTTTTGGTTTTTTTTTTTTAAATTTTTTTAAAGGAATTCAGTGTTTAAAATTAAAATTCAAATTCAGGTGTGAATTTGAATCAGATTCAGGAATACTTTGAATTCAAAATGAAACATTTGAATGATAAGCAAGATTTAAAATTGGGTTGAAATCAAATTCAAATATGATTTCAGTTTTTACTTTAAAACCTGTTTTAATTCAAATCAGTTTGAAAAGTTTTGAATATTGAACAAAAATGTTATTAAGTAGAATTTAAATATGAATTTGATTTCTAATAAGGTTTGAATTTAAAAGAATTCTTTCTTTAAGTATTAAATAAAATTATGATATGTTAACTTTAAATTGAAAGTTGAATTAAATTTTAGGAATGTATTATTTTAATACATTTTGAATATTAATTAAGTTATAAATAAGTAAATGAATTATTTTGAAAATAATTAAGGATTTACTTATTTATTTGATTTTAAATAATAACTTGAATTAATTTATAATTAAAGATGATTAATGAATAATTAATTTAAGGTAATTATTCTTAAGTAAGGAATTAATGAAAATGTTGTTAATTATCTAAGGATAATTAATAATTAATTAATGTAATTAATTTTGATGGATTAATTAGATTAATTATTTTAAGAAAATCAATTGTAATTTGTTAAGTAATTACTTTATAAAAGTAATTAAGGGATTAATTACATATTGTAATTAATTCTGATAATGTATTTTGTTAAATTAATTAATTTAGTTTAATTAATTTAAGAATAATTTAATAATTAAATGATAATAATTACTTAATGTAATTTATGGAGCAGGATTTCTTAGAGAAGTTTTAATTAATAATTACTGGAATGTAATTAAGGAAAGGTGATTTATTTAAAAGTAATTTGGATAATTACTTTTGTAATTAATCAAGGATTAATTAATAAAGATAATTAATTATTGGATAATTAATTTATTAATGAAGTAATTAAGGGTAGTTAATTACTGGATTTAAATATTAATCAAGGTGATTAATAAGTGTAATTAATTTTTAATTGAGTAATCAATTTAAATATTAATTAGAGATCATTAATTATTATAATTAATGATGTAATTAAGAATTGTTTAATTAAGAATTAATTAATTAATTAAGTGATTAATTAATTGTAATTAACTAAGGATAAATGTAATTAATTATAGTCAATTAATTAAGTAATTAAATGTTAATTACTTATGAATAAGGTTAATTAATTTAATGGAATTAATTTAAGACTAATTACTTATTGTAATTAGTGAATGATTAATCATAGATGTTTAATCAAGTTGAATACTTAATGAATGATTATTTAACTAGGTTGATTAATCAATAGATTTATAAGCAAAATTTATAGGATGGTAATTTATTTAATTTATTTTAAATTAATTAAAGATAGAAGTAATTAATTTAATTCATTTTAAATTAATTATAAATGATGGATAATATATCATTGCTTATGAATGATATTGATATGCTTTTGGATGGTTGTGATCTCAGAAATGAGATGAGTGGTATCTATAGGATATGGATGCTTAGTTAAAGTATGATGGATTATTTGGTTGTGATGGTTGTTGTTGTGATGTTTGACTGTTGTGATGATTATCTGTTGTGATAATGTTATGAGTTATCTATTATGATGTGAATATGTAGTTTATCTATCTGAGTGAAATAGATAAAAATTAAATGAGTTAATTGTTTAAACCCTTAAGTATAACTTGGACATTAAAATGGCGTTTGGTTTCGGTGAGACCGGGATCGGGTTTCCATATTTGGATTTCCGAAAACCACATCGATTCCAATTAAACGTTAGGTCGTTAATCCAAGTGGAGCAAGTGAAGACTCGAGGTGTAAGGGCTATACGTCAGTATAACTCTGTGGGTGATTCCGTAATGAGTTTGATGGAATAGTACTTATAGATTCGAGATGGTGGTTTAGAGTGCAAGGGTTATTGTCGTTAACTCTGAGGGTGATTCCAATACGAGTGTAACGAGATAATGCCTTCGGTTTCGTTCGAACCCGGAACGAACTTGTATGGATTGAATGCTTTCAGAACATCGTCAGGTGGACGATGAGCATTCTAAGATAGATGTGTTCTCTAAAGGTAATCGCAGCCTCAAGCCTCATCAACCGGGAATGGCTAAAACAGGGGAGGTGCAGCAAGGCTTCGTGGGTAGCCCCCACTTGAGAGTAAGATTTACCCCTGTCTAGATGTCCCTTTATATTTCGGCTGTGTGGACGGTTGAGAGCTCCAACCGTCGGGGTTGTCTTATTCGGAACTATTCAGTAAGGAATGGGTCCGGCCTTGTGTTGCAGGGGAGTTAGGGTGGCTCCTCGGTACGGTGATCTAGGCCACGTACTGTGACGGGCGGTACCCCGGTAGCCCTGCCATTGATGGAATCCATAATCCAATAAGTACCTGTACGGTTTTGATTGTGCCCAACTATGTTGGAACGTGAGATGCAAGCATTCCAGCTATTTCTGTATTTTATTTTGAAAACCCTAGACACTATTATAATATCACTGGATTTCCTATCAAATGTTTTGGTTAGCGTAAGGTAAAAACTTTTCCATGTTTATGTGTGGGAAGTCTTACGTGATACCTTTTGTTTTCAAAGGATTTTCTAAAGTTAAGCAACTTTTAAACTATTTACTCACACCAGACCCCTGTCTGACCCGAGTGTTTATTTTCTGTTTTATTAAACTCTTGGGTACTCATATTATGTATGAGTAGTCAAGTGATTCAGGATTGCTTTGACGAGTTATGGAGGAGCAAATGGAGCAGGAGGCTTCTGCGTTGTAGTTATCTATTTTCCGCTGTGTTGGTATCTCTGAGTCATCTCTCTGAGTTGTATCTTGTACTGTTTAGAGATGTATAACTAGACAGGTGTTTATAACTGTCTAGTATGTGTTGTATTGGCTGTAAAACTCTGATGTATATGATACTATGTAAAGTATTATGTGATATATTATATTTTATTCGTTCCGCTGTGAGATTCTGATGTTGTTTGTGTTCTTCTTTCTCTTTCTTTTCTTCTTCTATCCCTTTCTTTCTTCTTAGCGATGCAATTTCCTGGAGTTTGGAAGTTGGGTCGTTACAATTCCATTGAGTTTTAATGTTGTATTAATGTCTATCATTTTATCTCTATTTTTCTAACACTATTACTCTTTTCCTGATAACAAAAGGGGGAGAGAAAAGTTAAGATTTTGTCAAATAAAGGTCAAATATTTTCTATTTGTATCTAGGCTTATTTCCATATTTTTATTTACATGCATATAAGAAGGGGGAGCTTTGTGTAGAGAGGGAGCGTTCAAATAAGGGAAGCAAATTGAATGATCAAATACATTTAACAAATTCAAAATCTTAAATATATGTTTGTTATCATCAAAAGGGGGAGATTAGTTGAATATGCGAGTATATGACTTTTGTATGATGATAATAAACATGTATTTATTCATTTAAATGTATTTGTCAATGTACTATTTTATTTTTCATATAATTAAATAAATATTCACTGAATAAAAAAATAACACAGAGTTTAATTTCAAATAGATATTTTATTCAAATAAATATTTATTACAATTTTGAATAGTGCAAATTTGCGCTCTCACTGTATATATATATGTATAAATTCAATGACAATACAAATTCGATTACATCACAATTTATCGTTTACAAATGCACCTCACTAAAATTCACTCATTCACTCGTATTTTATCTTCAAATTGAATCCAGCATTTGAGCAATCTGCAAAATACATACCGACGAAGTAAAATTGAAAATAAAATATTTTTGCAGTGTAAAATAAAGTGTGATTTTGAAAATATTATTTGCCTCAGTCATTTGAGTTGTTCATCATCATTTAAATTTGAATTCATCATACACAAATAGCTTGTGACATGCACAGTGTATAACTGTACATGCCACAAGGCCATGCACACCGATACGTACACTTGATAAAATTACAGGGACAGGTGAGCACAGGTCAAACCCAAATGAAAAGCCAGGTTCAACTCAAGTGCAATAAAAATAATGTCACAATATCAGCACAAGGTCAAACCCGAGCTTTAAGTTGGATTCAACACAGGTGCAATCCAAATGTACAGACTTAATGATACAACACGCGTATGACACAAGACTGCAAACAAGTCTTGAAATCAAACTCAATGGAACAACACTGTTACACTACATATGCAAGCAGACTTGAGTCACAGTGCATCTTGAACCAAAAGGTATACAACAAGTAGATGAACTATGCAACAGTGAGATATACACAATGAATGCAAGTACGGGTATAACATAATGCACCGGTGGACAAATAAATGAAACTAACCAACCACGTCAAAATTCAAACTGCAACAAACGACAACAGTGTTGCAGTAGCCTTAATATGAAAACCAAGCCAACTGAACTCAAAATCCCAAATGTACGATGGGATAATATAGCGAAAAGCAAGAAAGAAGTACACATGAAGCACAAGGATGCAAGCATCAAGTATCAGTTTTGAACAAGACATAAATGCCGAAGTCATGCAACAGCATGTAGACATCAGGTAGATGAGCAAGGCTGCAAACATACATCATGAAACTAGATGGTACACAAGATAATGGCACAAGGCAGTTCATAAGTCAAACTCAATGAAGACTGAACCAAGACATCACATACATATGTGTGCAAATGAAGACACGGAGACATGCATACAACTCAACACACCAATGCAGTCAATTGAGGATACAAACTAGGTTTAGACTCAAGTACAAATGCAACCATACGTGCAAAGATGCACATCAGCCATAAGATAGTTCACCAGGTCTCAAAATGAAAACCAAAGCTAACACATACATATACACACACATACATATGCATGTGTATACATGATGAAGGCATAAGCGCATGCACCAATGAAACAAAGACAGGACTCCATGCAGACCTGACTGCAAGTGCAAAGCAACATGAAGCAACTCGAGCTCAAGTCAGTACAATAAGTTCAAATGAAACTGGACCAGTAAGTAGTGCTAAAAGATCAGAGACAATGCAAGTGTAGACAAGTTACATGATCACTGACCGCATATAAAGCAACAACTCAATATCAATTTGCAATGAAGATCGCAAGGCTCAAGTCTACAAAGTAAATATGAATATACATATAACATGAAACAGTAATTAGAAAAAGGTACAAGTCGAGTATGCTACAAACATGAATATATACATGCAGCCAAGCTACATGAATACTAACAGTAGCAGTTCAAACCAAAATAGTGTCGTGGGATTTTTCAAATTACTAGAAATCAAGTTGCAGTTTAATCAACATAGCACATATATAGTGATGCAGAATTTCGAACCAAAAAAAAGTCGGGACCGAGTCAAAGGAAAAGAATCGAACAAGTCAAGTTATGTTAACATAAATAAACAATATCAAGTTCAAATGCAGAAACCCAAAGCCATGGTATTCAGAAAATCAGAGAATACGAAGTCAACTGAAAATCAAGCCGTGGTGGCCACGAAATCAAACAAGCCGTGAGAGCCAAGAAATCAAAATATATACGAATTTGAAAAGGTTAGAAATCATCATGTTCATCCATGCAAAATCAAGTGGTCGAGATAAATCAATAGACGAAATCAAATGATTATATACGAACGAAAATACAGGGGTTCGAACTCTATATAAAAGTGAACATCATCGGCAAATAAAGCATTCGAGTTGAAGAACAACACAAAAGAATCAATTCAATAACTCGAATCAAAGGTCGAGTAGAATCATATCGAAAAAGGGAAAAAAATCGCATACTATTTCTGGCAATCGAACTCGACATATCGAAAAAGGGAAAAAAATCGCATACCATTTCTGGCAATCGAACTCGACCCAATTGAAGAAGCCGCAAACATATAATCAACCGAAGACAGGATTCGAAGTATCAATGCAATCAATTTGACAGAGCGGCGACTTCATCCACAAGCCCTAATTTCACACAGAGGAGCAAACAACAAAGGAAAAGGAAACAAAGCCGGGCCGAAGGAATAAACGGAAAAGGGACGATCTATTTTATCACTTAAACATTTTGGGCCGGCCTTGCTTTTATTTGAGCCTTAATATTTGAAATTAGGTTTTTTATTTAAATTGTTTTAAATTTTTATTTTCTCTTTTAAAATTGTGTAAATTCTAGTCGTGCGACTAGGGGACGAACAACGGTGGTGTGGTTCGAGAATTCGCAACTCAGTGGCTGAGTTGTGGCAAGGTTTTTAGCGTAGAGTAAAGGTTAGTCGATAGCGGGTGTCGTAAATTTACGTATGTAAGCGTCTGACTGCTTAATTTCTAGTAGACACCTTGAGGGCATCACGTAGGCAGGGTTTTGCCAAAGCTGGGTAAATCTGTATGTTCTATTGTCCGCATTTGTTATTCTGCTGTTATCCGTGCTGCTATAATTCCGATATATTTGTGTTGAAATTTTTTTATAAACTTCCGCAATAATTTTTATAATTAATAGTATCACTCTATTCACCCCCCTTTAGGGTGAAATCAATCCTACAAGTGGCATCAGAGCTTTGAATAAAAGGCATTTTTGTTTTTAAAATTTGATTTTTCAAAAACGAATTTTTTTACAAATTTTAATTTTTAAAATGGCTTCTTCTCATGAGGGTCGGTTCAATATTATTCCTCCTGTTTTTGATGGAACAGATTATTTGAATTGGAAATTAAAAATGGAATTTTATTTAAAATTTGTTAATTTTAAATGTTGGAATATTATTGAAAATGGGTGTGATATAACACAATGAGAAAATTATCTCGATTAATGCTCTTGCTATGCATATATTATATTCTCATATTAATCAAGATAATTTTAATTTCATCTCTCGTTGTGAAAATGCATAGGAAATTTGGAATAATTTCAATGCAATATATGGTGCAAAAGTCAATAGCAATGAGAAATCCTCCACAACCGACTCGATTGAAGAAATGTGCATAACAGGATTGGTAAAAGGCAGTTGTGATGAGGATGATGATGATGGAGCAATTGAGCTGGCATTACAAATGAAGAAATTCAAAAGTGGAACCGCAAATATAGAAATCCAGCTCTAAATCAGAAATTGAAAAGAAAAATAGCCAAAGCACTAGACAACCCAGAAGAATAGGAGATCATCTATCACAACTGCAACAAACCCGGAAACATCAAGCCCAATTGTCCTCGACTTCAACATGGCCAAGAAAAGAAATCAAAACGGAGAAGCTTTGAAACTACGTGGAATAAAAGCGATATAGATTATAAAAGCACTAGCAGTGAGAGTGAGAAAGCAGAACGGTGCCTACGAGGAGATATAACAGATAGTGATAATGACAAGCCAAGCGAGGTATCAAAACTCACTCATTTATAATTACTTATATATTTCCATGAAGTGAATGGCTGTTTTGAAAGACTTAGGGAGAAATACACTAAAATTGATTCACAAAGATATATTTTGATAGAATCAAATAAACAACTTGATCAGTTAGTTAAAAACTATCAAAGTAGGATCCTTAAGTGTGATAAGTGTCCAACATTCAAGAGTAGATTAAAAAAATCAGAAATTAAAATTAAATCACTTGAAAATGAAATTCTGATTTTGAAAGAGAGCGAAAATACTAGGAGAGAGAATTCTATTAAAAAGTGCACATAATTATTATACGAAAATGAATCTCTCAAAACACAAGTCCAACAACCGTCAACGACTTTAGGAAAATTTTCCAAAAGTGAAAGATCGTTGAATATGCTATTAGGGAAACAAACTATTAATACAGTTAGACAAGGACTTGGATATAATCAATCTGAAAATGTTAGAAATGAAATTAATCAAGTCAATTCAATGCGAATAATTTGTAGAAAATTTGGACACAATCAAAATAATTGTTGGTATAGACCCAAACACGTGAAAACTATACCAATTTGGGTTGCAAAAGGCATGAATATAAAATCCCTAAAAGTTAAACAAATTTGGGTGCCAAAAGGAACATATATAAATAGTTATGGGTCTCCAAAAAATTATTTTTCAAAATATTTTACCACTAACAACCATGGACCTATAAAAACAAATAGGTCACAAAAATCTTTTCCCATGTAGGTGTAGTGGCGGGCTAAGGAACTACAATAGCGTTACTTGGATTCTGGCTGCTCCAGGAATAGAACGGACGGCAAAGCAAAGATTCCTTAGCCTAGTATAAAGGTGATAGAATCAAAATGGGCAACCACGAAAAATTATCATAAAGGTAAAATAGGTAATGGTATATTTTGAACGATGTAATAAATGTGATAATATGCATCGTAATCCAAATTAAATCAGCCAGTAATGAGATAATGAAATAATGTGGATATTGATTCTGACTTTTTCAAAATTGTTGGCCAATTATATTCTTATGACCAAGAACACTATAAAAATTCTAGAGTCTTTGAACCACTACATATAGATTAATTTGGATTAATGATGGTGTTTTATTGGTTAATGATAGTACATTTAGTTATTTTACGGCCAACTCCATATTCTTGGCTTTTTGTTTATTTACACGACTTCAATTAAAATTGAAAAGAATTTCATTTAAAAAGGTCTTCAAGAATTTGTTGCAACATCACGGTCTGGTCTATAACATTCAATTAATGATAATCTCGAGTGAAAGAAAATTTCATATGCATATTACACTGGTAATATAGTTGATAAAAAAAATTCTAGTGGAACATGATTTATGTTGAGATATTTAGTAACTCCATCATTTTCGAAGAAAATTTCTGCATATTTTTCGCTTGAAATAATTTCAAATAGTAGACATTTTTCTCATAAAACCCCTTCTAGAAAATCATTTTTTGACATTGTTTCAAACTAGTCAACTTAGAAAATTTGATTTTATAATTATTTTTGGGTTTGATCTTAAATGATTACATTGACTAATTTGACTCCTTACTAATTACCAAAAAGATAAATAGTGATCGAAAAAGTGATGAGTGTTGATATTAATCATATATTATAACTTGAGACGATATATTTAGTAAATTTCTTTAGAAATTTGAACAAGAATTGTGAAAACTTTTTGTTGGTAAAAATTCCATGACTGTCTCTATTTCTATCATATTTCTATCAACTATCACTCGTCAAAGTCCAATATAGAATGTCAATATGTGGTATTTTAAACAGGAAATCATTCGTTTTTCATTTTTCTATTTTTCTAAAAAAATCCAAAGTATTCACTCTCATTTAAAAGCCCTCACGGTTATGCATGGATGAATTACTTGGAATTTTGATTATATGCTTCCATGCTCATTTAAAAGTCCTTACGGTTATGCATGTAGGGAACGCATATCAAAACTAATTAATTAAATTGACAAGTTTATTATAATCCCATTTAAAAGTCCTCACGGTTATGCGTGGTTAGAAGATACTTGAATTCATTTTATAAAAAAATTGGAATACTACTAATCTCATTTAAGTCCTAACGGATATGCATGGTTAGTAGATATTCAAATTCTGATATAAATATACCACAAAGAGACACAACTATATGGTTTTATATAATGACATCATTCTTATCATTCTAAAGTGGAATATGCGTCAAACAGAGTATTTACGATTTTTGTATGATTTTTTATTAGAATTTAATATATATATATATATATATATATATATATATTCGATTGAGTTTTAATGTTGTATTAATGTCTATCATTTTATGTCTATTTTTCTAACACTATTACTCTTTTCCTGATAACAAAAGGGGGAGAGAAAAGTTAAGATTTTATCAAATAAAGGTCAAATATTTTCTATTTGTATCTAGGCTTATTTGCATATTTTTATTTACATGCATATAAGAATGGGGGCTTTGTATAGAGAGGGAGCATTAAAATAAGAGGAGCAAATTGAATGATCAAATACATTTAACAAATTCAAAATCATAAATATATGTTTGTTATCATTAAAAAGGGAAGATTGTTGAATATGCGAGTATATGATTTTTGTTTGATGATAATAAACATAAATGTATTCATTTAAATGTATTTGTTAATGTACTATTTTATTTTTCACATATTAAATAAATATTTGATAAATAATATAGATAGCACAGAGTTTAATTTCAAATAGATATTTTATTCAAATAAATATTTATTACAATTTTGAATAGTATAAATTTGAGCTCTCACTATATATATATATATATATATATACATACAAATTCAATGACAATACAGAATCGATTACATCACAATTTATCATTTACATATGCACCTCACTACAATTCACTCATTCACTCGTATTTTATCTTCAAATTGAATCCAGCATCTGAGCAATCTGCAAAAATACATACCGACGAAGTAAAATTGAAAATGAAATATTTTTGCAGTGTAAAATAAAGTGTGATTTTGAAAATATTATTTGCCTCGGTCATTTGAGTTGTTTGTCATCATTTAAAATTGAATTCATCATACACGAACAACTTGTGACATGCATAGTGTATCACTGTACATGCCACAAGGCCATGCACAACGATATATACACTTGATAAAATTACAGGGACAGGTGAGCACAGGTCATACCCAAATGAAATGCCGGGTTCAACTCAAGTGCAATAAAAATAATGTCACAATATCAACACAAGGTCAAACCCGAGCTTTAAGCTGGATTCAACACAAGTGCAATCCAAATGTACAGACTCAATGATACAACATGCATATGACACAAGACTGCAAACAAGTCTTGAAATTAGACTCAATGGAACAACACTGCAACATTGCAGATGCAAGCAGACTTAAGTCATAGTGCAGCTTGAACCAAAAGGTATACAACAAGTAGATAAACTATGCAACAGTGAGATGTACACAATGAATGCAAGTACAGGTACAACATAATGCACTAGTGGACAAATAAATGAAACTGACCAACCACATCATAATTCAAACTGCAACAAACGACAACAGTGGTGCAGCAGCCTCAACATGAAAACCAAGCCAATTGAACTCAAAATTCCAAATGTATAATGGCACAATACAGTGAAAAGCAAGAAAGAAGTAAACATAAAGCATAGGGATGCAAGCATTGAGTAGCAGTTTTGAACAAGACATAAATGCTGAAGTCATGCAACAGCATGTAGACATCAAGTAGATGAGCAAGGCTGCAAACATACATCATGAAACCAGATGGCACACAAGATAATGGCACAAGGCAGTTCGCAAGTTAGACTCAATGAAGAGTGAACCAAGACATCACATACACATGTGTACAAATGAAGACACAGAGACATGCATACAACTCAACACACCAATGCAATCAATTGAGGATATAAACTAGGTTTAGACTCAAGTACAATTGCAACCATACGTGCAAAGATGCACATCAACCATAAGACAGTTCACCAGGTCTCAAAATGAAAAACAAAGCTAACACATACATATACACACACACATACATATGCATGTGTATACATGATGAAGGCATAAGCGCATGCACCAATGAAACAAAGACCAGACTTCATGCAGACTTGACTGCAAGTGCAAAGCAACATTGAAGCAACTCGAGCTCAAGTCAGTACAAAAAGTTCAAATGATACTGGACCAGTAAGCAGTGCCAAAAGATCAGAGACAATGCAAGTGTAGACAGGTTACATGATCACTGACCGCATATAAAGCAACAACTCAATATCAATATGCAATGAAGATCGCAAGGCTCAAGTCTACAAAGTGAATATGAATATACATATGTCATGAAACAGTAATTATAAAAAGGTACAAGTCGAGTATGCTACAAACATGAACATATACGTGCATTCAAGCAACATGAATACTAACAGTAGCAGTTCAAACCAAAACAGTGTCGCAGGATTTTTCAAATTATTAGAAATCAAGCTGCATTTCAATCAACATAGCACATATACAGTGATGTAGAAGTTCGAACCCAAAAAAAAGTCGTGACCGAGTCAAAGGCAAAGAATCGAACAAGTCAAGTTATGTTAACATGAATAAACAATGTCAAGTTCAAATGCAGAAACCCAAAGCCGTGGTATTCAGAAAATCAGAGAATACGAAGTCAACTGAAAATCAAGCCATGGTGGCCACGAAATCAAACAAGCTGTGAGAGCCAAGAAATCAAAATATATACGAATTTGAAAAGGTCAGAAATCATCATGTTCATCCATGCAAAATCAAGTGGTCGAGATACATCAATAGCGAATTCAAATGATTATATACGAACGAAAATACAAGGGTTAGAACCCTATATAAAAGATGAACATCATCGGCAAATAAAGCATTCAAGTTGATGAACAACAGAGAAGAATCAATTCAGTAATTCGTATCAAAGGTCGAGTAGAATCATATCGAAAAAGGAAAAAAAATCGCATACCGTTTTTGACAATCGAACTCGACCTAATTGAAGAAGTCGCAAAAATATAATCAACTGAAGAAAGGATTCGAAGCATCATCGCAATCAATTTGATGGACTGGCGACTTCATCCACAAGCCCTAATTTCGGTCAGAGGAATGAACGACAAAGGAAAAGGAAACAAAGCCGGGACGAAGGAATAAAAGGAAATGGGACGATCTACTTTATCACTTAAAAGTTTTGGGCCGGCCTTGTTTTTATTTGAGCCTTAATATTTTAAATTAGGGTTTTTGTTATTTAAATTGTTTTGAATTTGTATTTTCTCTTTTAAAATTGTGTAAATTCTAGTCGTGTGACTAGGGGACGAGCTACGGTGGTGTAGTACGAGAATTCGCAACTCAATGGCTGAGTTGTGGCAGGGTTTTGAACATAAAGTTAAGCTTCGTCGACAACAGGTGTCGCCAATTTACATGTGTAAGCGTCTGACTGCTTCATTTCTAGTAGAAACCTTGGGGGCATCACGTAGGCAGGGTTTTGCCGAAGCTGGGTAAATCTGTGTGTTCTATTGTCTGCATTTATTATTCTGCTATTACCAGTGCTGCTATAATTCTGATATACTATGTTGAAAATATTTTATAAACTTTCGCAGTAATTTTTATAATTAATAGTACCACCCTATTCACCCCCCCTCTAGGGTGAAATCGATCCTACAAGTGGTATCGGAGCTAGGAATAAAAGGCATTTTTGTTTTTAAAATTTGATTTTTCATAAACTAATTGTTTTTACAAATTTGAATTTTCAAAATGGCTTCTTTTATTGAGGGTCGGTTCAATATTATTCCTCCTGTTTTTGATGGAACAGATTATTTGAATTGGAAATTAAAAATGGAATTTTATTTAGAATCTGTTAATTTTAAATGTTCGAATATTATTGAAAATGGGTGTGATATAATAGATGAGAAAATTATCTCGATTAGTGCTCTTGCTATGCATATATTATATTCTCGTATTAATTTTAATTTCATCACTCATTGTGAAAATGCATAGAAAATCTGGAATACTTTCAATGCAATATATGGTGCAAAAGTCAACAGCAATGAGAAATCCTCCACAACTGACTCAGTTAAAGAAATGTGCTTTACAGGATTGGTAAAAGGCAGTTGTGATGAGGATGATGGTGATGGAGCAACTGAGACGGCATTACTAATGAAGAAATTCAAAAAGTGGAACCGCAAATATGAAAATCCAGCTCTAAATCAGAAATTGAAAAGCAAAATAGCCAAAGCACTAGACAACCCAGAAGAACGGAAGATCGTCTATCACAAGTGCAACAAACCCGGACACATCAAGCCCAGTTGTCCTCGACTTCAACACGGCCAAGAAAAGAAACCAAAAAGGAGAAGCTTTGCAGCTACGTTGAATAAAAGCGATAATGATTATAAAAGCACTAGCAGTAAGAGTGAAAAAGCAGAACTGTGCCTACGAGGAGACATAACTGACATTGACGATGACGAGCCAAGCGAGGTATCAAAACTTACTCATTTAGAATTACTTATATATTTCCACGAAGTAAATGGCTGTTTTGAAAGACTTAGGCAGAAATACACTAAAATTGAATCACAAAGAGATATTTTGATAGAATCAAATAAACAACTTGATCGATTAGTTAAAAACTATCAAAATAGGATCCTTAAGTGTGATAAGTGTCCAACAATCGAAGAGGAGATTAAAAAAATCAGAAATTAAAATTAAATCGCTTGAAAATGAAATTCTGATTTTGAAAGAGAGCGAAAATATAGGAGAGAGAATTCTATTAAAAAGTGCACATAGTTATTATGCAAAAATGAATCTCTCAAAACACAAGTCCAACAACTGTCAACGAATTTAGGAAAATTTTCCAAAAGTGAAAGATCGTTGAATATGCTATTAGGGAAACAAACTGTTAATACAGTTAGACGAGGAATTGGATATAATCAATCTATACATGTTAGAAATGAAATTAATCAAGTCAATTCAATGTGCATAACTTGTAGAAAATTTGGACACAATCAAAATAATTGTTGGTATAGACCCAAACATGTGAAACTATACCAATTTGGGTTCCAAAAGGCATGAATATAAAATCCCTCAAAGTTAAACAAATTTGGGTGCCAAAAGGAACATATATAAATAGTTACGGGTCTCTGCAAAATTATTTTTCAAAATATTTTGCCACTAACAACCATGGACCTATAAAAACAAATAGGTCACAAAAATCTTTTTCCATATAGGTGTAGTGGCGGGCTAAGGAACTACAACAGTGTTGCTTGGATTCTGGCTATTCCAAGAATACAATGGACGATAAAGCAAAGATTCCTTAGCCTAGTATAAAGGTGACAGACTCATAATGGGCAACAACGAAAAATTATCATAAAGGTAAAACAGGTAATGGTATATTGTGACATCCCGAAATTTTGACCCTATTATTATAATAAGCTTTTAATCAAATTCAAATAAAATATAATATTTTATTTGAAATAAATAAGATTTTGGATATTATTAGTTGTATATGTATTATAAAGGGATCTATAATTTCAAAATATAAAATAGACTCTTTAACAATATTCAAAATTTAATCTGTATTATTCAATTAAATTAAAAATTATATATTAATGACATTTAATATCAAAAGTATAAATGTAGTTAATAATGATGAGTATAATAATACAATTCTTTTCATATTAATAAATATAAAGTACATTAGTGCAAATACATTACAAATCAAATATTGGAAGATTAAACTTTGAATAAAAATAAGACCAAGAACTGTTTCTACAACAATTTTTATAATTAAAATAAAACAAGCTTATAAATATTTAATATGAGTATAACAACAAAATTTGATTATAACCTAAAAGTAGGATTACAGACATAAGTTCAAAATATTTATATTAATATAAGTATGAAGACATAAGAAACCATAATACAAACATACGTACAAAACTATAACATGAATACAAGGTATAAATAAAAATGTTAACTATGGTAAAGCAAACATAGAAAATCTGTAAATAAAGAAAGAAGCTAACATCTTTTACTTGTCTGCAAACTTTTTATGCATAAGCAAACAAATATTTCCATCAAATAAATCATAATAAATGCACACCTATATGAATACACATTAATACAAACACAAATAAAAACCTGCAGCAAACATTTTGTTTATATGTTAACATATGTATGTTCAAACCAAAATCTGCAATTATCAAAACAAGGTTTGTCATCAAGCATTAAAAGTGTAAACCTTTATGAACACATCTTAGTACAAACAATACTGCAAATATCTTTGTACCATATGTTTGTGTCAGCAAACATTAATAATGTGTTAGCATAAATGAAAACATTTTAGTACAAAAAAAAACAAAAAAAACTGCAAATATCTATATATAAATCCTTGTGTCAGCAAGCATTTAAATTGTGTTAACATAAGAGTAAACATACATATTTCATTAGCACAACTTTCTGCCTGGAACAAATCTTCCAGCCGAAATTGATGAATCGTCTCAGGCCTTAGTACATAGAAAAGTAAAGAAAAATGTTATTATATAGGGGAGGCTTATTTGAGAAGCTAATATCCTATACAAACTGTTCTTAGCTATAAATCCACAGCATTCTATTTGCATATATATATCTTTTAGTTCATTAGTATCTTCAAAAACAAAACTTCATATTTCAAGTTCAATTAAAATTCAAGAAGCCAGAGAGAGTTACAGCAATTCAAAATCTTCAACTGCGGTCTCTATTACCATCCTCTGTTTCGAGTTTCAATAGTGATTCATTTTGGTGAGTAAACTTATTTTAAATCTAACTTTTAATATGTAGTTCATGAAGAAAATTGTTATGTAAATGATTTAAAGTTCTGGAATGCTTGCTATTTACTGTGAGTACTGTATACTATGTTCTTCCAGGTTTCATTTTGCTGAGGCAAAGAAAACAGAGAATATATCATACTTCTTATATATATATAAAATCATTTCCTATAATTAGTAACTAAACTAAATAAATTTTTGTTTATGCTAAAGATTAGGTTTGGAATAAGTTTTTTCTAGTGGCTGTGAGATATAGTTACTGTAAACACAAATTTACAGTAAACTTAAAACAAAGGCCGAATTCGAATAACTCAAATTGTAAACTTGAACTTATAAATTGAAACAATATGCAAAGCTATGATTTTTAAGACAAAAATCATAATTTTTAATCCACTATTCACATAGTAGTTAGTCAATGAACCAAATTTGCTTTTATATGAATTTCTGAAGATTCTTTCAATAATTATTGATGAAAATCGACATGAAGCTTAAGTGGTGTTGTGAGATCACTAGAAAATTGTTAAAACAATTTTTGAATGCAAGATTTTTAAGGGAAGATCAAAAGTAGGGTTTGTGGGTTCTACTGTGTGGGTTCTGTATTTTTGGTGATCGCGTCACCATAGTTCAACCGAGCGCCGTGAATTTTCGGAGTATGGTTGAGGGTGTTGCTGGCGAGATTTCGCCGAAACCACGTCGTCTCTGGCGATCGCGATAGTGTAGTCGAGGTGAATTTGCCTCCCCCGGTCGTGTTACAGTTCAACATTTCAAGCATATTTTGATTTTGGGATTAATATGTTAAACTGGGCTTTGATTTCGTTTGAGTGGTGATATTGGGGTTTGCTAGGGGCATGGAGGGTCGCCGGAGTGGCAGCGAGCCACCGTGCACGTGCACGGTGGCGTACGTGACCGTGATTTGAGTTTTTAGGTCGACGTGTGCTCTATTCGAGAAATTTTGAAGTTGGCTTCGGGTTTTTCCCTTTGGGTCGTGTGTGAGTTTGTTTGCAGTAGTTTAAACTAAAAAAAAAACAGCGGAAGGAGAAGAGGGATGCAGGTGATGGATGCGTGAAATTTCTGGGAAGTCACGGGGTTTACTCGAGCATGTCGCGATGTTTTCTTCGGGTTCAAACTTCCAGGAATTAGCCAACTATAATATTAAGTTAAAAGGGTAAATAAGTTGAATATCAATTAAGTTATTAGTGTGGACAAATTGTTTTTAAGCTAAGATTAACTTTAAATTCATTAAGAAAGTTTTACAGAAACGTAAGATGAGTAATTAATATAAATTAAAATTAATTAAGAATGTAATTTTATAATTAAAATGAAATAAGTAGTTAAAGATTTAATTAAATTTATAATTAAAGATTTTGATGATCTTATGTAATCCCATTGGTAATTAAGAATTTATTTAATCATTTGAAGTTGGTTAATTAACAAATCCTAGTTAACTGATTAAATAAATAATTAATGATTAATTAAAAAATTTGTAATAATTAATTGTGTATTTGAGTTTTATAATCAATAATTGAGGTTATTGATCAATAATTAATTAATTAATTAAGAAAATAATTAATAGGTAATTAATGAATTGAAATAAGTTAATTAATTAATGATTGATTAAGCAAGAATAAAATATAATTTATTTTTAAGCATGCAGTTAAGTTTAAATAAATCAACTAAATGTTGATATGAATCAATGATTCTATTTGATTGCCTCTGATATGTATTTATATCCTGTGATGTTCTGTGATATTCTGGATATATCTGTGATGATTGTATATGATTTAGCAGTGTTAAATTGCTATATGATTTATCTGATGTTATTCATTCATGTTAAATTACTATATGAATTCGATTGTTAAATTTAAACTGTTTAAGTTAAATAGACAACTTGGCCCTTAAAATGGCGGTTGGATTCGATGAGACCGGGATCGGAAGAATCAATTTTGATTCCCCAAAAACCACATCGATCCAATTTAAACGTTAGGTCGTGAATCCTGAAATGAAGATCGAGATGATGTTTTCAGAATGCAAGGGTTATCGTCGTTGACTCTAAGGGTGATTCCAAAATGAGTGTGACGAGATAATGCCTTCGGTTCGTTCGAACCCGGAACGAACTTGTATGGAATGAATGCTTTCAGCACATCGTTAGGCGGGCGATGAGCATTCTAAGAATATTGTTCAATAAAGGTAATCGCAGCCTCAAGCCTCATCAACCGGGAATGGCTAAAACAGGGGAGATGCAGCAAGGTTAGGTGGGTCATGCCCAAGCAGGACAAGATATTTTCCCTGTCTAGATTTCCCTTTTTATTTCGGCTGTGTGGGCGGTTGCTAGCTACAACCGCGGGGTTTATCTTGTCCGGGACTGTTCAGTAAGGAATGGTTCCGGCCTTGTGTTGCAGGGGGTCGGGAGTGATCCTCGGTACGGTGATCTAGGCCCCGTACTATGACGGGCGGTACCCCAGTAGCCCTGCCATTGTTGGAAATCCATTTTCCCTACGAGACCCTACGGTTTTGATTTGTATTACCCACTTTGGTGGCTAATAGCTGGAATTTAATGAATGTAACAATTTCGACTATTTTCTATTTACTTGAAAACCCTAGACACTATTATAATATCGCTGGATTTCCTATGAAATGTTTTGGTTAGCGTAAGGTAAAAACTTACCCGTATTTATTTGTGGGAAGTGTTACGTGATACCTTTCTTTTCAAATATTTTTTTTCAAAGTTAAACAACTTTAAACCGTTTACTCATACCAGACCCATGTCTGACCCGGAGTTTATATTTTGTTTTTAATAAACTCTTGGGTACTCAAATTTTTATGAGTAGCCAAGTGATAGGTTTTGGACTTTGATTTCTGGAGAGCTTGGAGCAGGAGATTCCAGACGTATGTAGCTATATATCTAGTTCCGCTGTGTTAGTTGATGTGTATTGCACTTCTGATGTATGTAGTGATAGTGATAGATGTATGTATGATTGACATATGTATTGATATTGTATAACTCTGATATATGTAAAAACTATGAATTATTTATGTGATATATTATATTTTGTTCCGTTCCGCTATGAGATTCTGGTGTTGTTGTTCTTTCTTTCTATTTCTTTTCTATTTCTATCCCTTTCTTTCTAAATGATGATACGTCTTTCTGGTAGTAGAAGGGCGGGTCGTCACAGTTGGTGTCAGAGCATAGGTTGGTGATAACCTTGGCTCTGGTAGTGATTACTCATAAAATAGAGTTTGTAGAACTCTAGAATGAGTTTGAGCGTATTAATGGATATGAGCGTGTATTTGTTAGTGAATATAAAATGGTTTTATATTGCGTTGATTGATTTATTGAGTGGTATATGAACCATCGTCGGCACAGCCTCGAAAATTGTATCGAAGGGGTTTATAAACACTTAAATAGAGCAATTCGACACAATATTGTTTTTAAAAGTAGGGTAAATGAAATAATTTTACCCAAAATTATATTTTGATATAAAAGAAATTTTTTTCTGAAATAACTATATATACTTGGATGTTTGATTGTTAATAGTACAGTCAAATAAAAATTTAAATGTGAGTGGTTTATAACCAAATAAAATTATTTAAGAATGATTTTAAATAAAAAGGAATATAACTGAAATCTGATTAAACTAGAATTTAAGTCCCGGAAATTTGGAAGATGTTTAAATGAATTTAAACAAAAGGATTTGGGAATTTAAAAATCTTGGAAATGTTTGAAATGTTTTACCAAAGGTTTGAAGGCAATACTGGAATATTGTTTTGAAAAATATTATTGAATGGAAATTATTTTGGGAAAATTTGTGGAAATAAGAAAGCACTAAACTCACTTCAGTCGCTGGAAAATAATCCTGATGATGATGGCCACATCATTAGTATTCATTTTCTAGTTTCTAAAGTGATGGATTGCTATCAGGATATGGGTCATGGTATTTTTTTGGAGTTGTTGGGTATACAAGTTGTTTTAAAATTTTCAAGGGGAAATTTGTTTTGGTAAAAACAAGTGTTTGGAATTTGGAATTTTGATTGATATACCAAGTGGGTATGTGTAGTTATCATTTCAAAATGTTTTGGAAATGAAAACCAGACATTTGAATTCTAAGAATTCTAATTAATAATGTGAAAGGTTTTAGTAAATCAACTATTGGATTTATAAAGTAAAGTTGATATTTATAAGATGAAATTGGGAATTTTAATCCCGTAATTAAATTTAACTTAAGTAAATGAAAATAAGAAAACATATTGGAGCTTAACCTGAGATAAGTTAAATGGAATTGAAGTTCGAAATGAACTTAATTGGATATAAAATTTGAAGGTAAAATGATTGTAATTGTAAGGTGGAAATTTATACCTTACGATAGTAAGTGTTATATATAATCGGAAATTGTGGTTATATGATGAAATGACTCAAATGAGCAATATAAGCTTTTAACTAAACAAATAAGTTTTGAGCTCATATATTGAGAAATAAATTTAAAGAATGGTAAGTGGCTAAATTTAACTGAAGTTGAGTTGGAATAAGACTGAATTTAAATAAATGCAATCGAGTTATGGGTAAATATCGAATGAAATAAAATTCTTAAGTAAATAAGTGAGTATTGAATTGGATTAAAATGGAATTGGTGTGAGTTGTAAACAAATCTAATTCCAGCATAAATTGAATGACATTCTAAATAAATTCAATAATGAATAGTTAGCATAAATTTAAGAATGGATAGAAGAATAAACTAATCGAATAAATTAGTAAATAGTTGGGATTTGATTAAAGGAAAATCAAATCAAAGATTTAAATGGAAATTGGTGAAATAGAATAAACTTAAGTCGTTAGGTGGAACAATTGTAGAAAATAGATTACTTGAGCAAATTGTGAGATGGTTATTTAAAACATTGGTTATCGAGTTTAATAAAATGGTTTGGAATCAAACTTTTTAAGAAAATGAAAGAAATGCAATGTAAGGATTGTGAATAAATTAAATATGATGGAGTTAGGCGTAAATTAAGTTGGAATCAATTTAAAATTGTCATACAGCTTAAGTAATTATTTATTCACAATAGTATTGTCAAATTGCATAAGGAAATGGGTCTTTTGAGGTAAATGAGATTAGATAAAATTTTATGAATTATTGGAGGCAAAATAGGATGATTTTGAATATGAGTTTGTTTTGCTCAAATGGATCATATATGTAACGTATTGCGGATTTTCGTTGCCGAAAAACCGAATAGTTATGGGTTTTAAAAAGAATTTAGGAAAAGAAAAAGTAGAAAAGAAGAGAAGAAGAGAAGATAATAGATAAGGTAGAAGATGGAGGGAAAAGAAAAACAGAAGAAAATAGGACGGAACAGAAAACAACAGAACAACATCAGAATCTCACAATTCGCAGCGGAACAACATATAATAATAAATGAATAATCTTTAAACAAAGAACTATATCAGTTATTACATTACATTTCATTTTATTACATCATATCATATCATCAGAGTGTACAACAACATACAACAACAAACAGCGAAAAAGAAATACTATATACTAGTAATACGCCATGCCATCCAGCTTGCCTCCAGCAACTCCAGAATATCCAGAATATCCTGATAAACCTTAACTCTTAACTGCCCGTGTGGAAATTGGTGGGCACCCAGAGTTTAGGAAGGAAAACAATAAACTCCAAGTCAGTCATGTGACTGGTGTGAGAACTCAAAACAGTTTATTTAACTTTAAAATCAAAAATAGAGGAATATTTTTAAATTCAATTCGCAATGCTTTTAAAAATGAGACTACCATAAGGCCTCCCGCACACACACACAATGCAAACGCAGAATCGGAGGAGATTTCTCCTTATGATAGCCAAAGATGCTTGATACGCATTTAAAATAATATTTGATATTATTACTAGTGCATAGTGTAGGGGAAAAATTCATTTTTAAAGTAGAATATAAATCTTAGCCAACATACGACCATTATCGTATGCCTACTATAGCTACCATCTAAACAGTGGTGACCACCATAAGTAAATGGCAGGTTCTACAACTAAAACCGTACAAGTTTCGTATTGTTTCTTTGGATTTCCAACAAATGGTCAGGCCAAGGAACTTCCCATTGCCACATGAGAATGCCTCTGGAAAGACATCCCCGAGAACCAAACCGGAACTCTGCCAACACAAGGCCGGGTTACCCCTAACTGGGTAACTACTGACACGAGCATGCCATTCCCCGATCGTAAACGACCTTTCTCACGGGATCCCGAAAACCAACAACCACAAAGTAATAAATTCGTAGTAACCACATAGGTTAAATATCTGGGCTCCATACCATGATACCACCTCTATCCAGAAGGAAATGTACATACCCTAAAGGGTGCTACCCCTCATAACCTTGCCGCATCTTTCCTGTTTTGACCATTTCCGGGGTGTGAGGCTCGACGAAGTCACGTCCACAAAAACATACTTTATACAAAAGCCATGCTTTGGGTCAACAAATGATCAACACAATGATCACTAAGATAGACGATCAAATAAACGATCCTATCACAATAATCAACACAATGATCATTTACAGCAACACTCAGCATGTCACATTACCAAATTGGGAATATATCGCTGATAACATTCAACTACATAACCTCTGAGCTCGTACGTCTCAGAGAAGGGTGTTAAGCTAAAAGAATAAATTCTTCGCCACCAACAGAAATATATTTGAAAGAAATCGGCTTTATATCTCAACTTGTAATGTCAGACACACAATCCATACAAGTCTGTTCCGGGATCGAACAAAACCGAAGGCACTTACAAAGAAGTTCTTGCAATCCGGATATTCACAATCCTGATCGGATTTCCCATCACTTAGGGAGTCTCTATACCGCTGCAACTCAGTGCAGAGACAATCGATAGGTCATCCTACCGCTCTCGCAGATACCGGGTCTTCAACACCGATCTTTAATGCAATTCATAACGACGTATCACATATTCGGAATGGGTTATACGACCCCATGGTCCTTTCCCGGTTAACCCGAATAGTGAGCGCTTATTTAAAAATAAGTGTAGCATTCACATTCAAACAAATCACATCAATTACCCATTCAAAGGGAAATATTGATAGTCGGTTATTGAACTATCAATAGATATGCACACATCACCAGATTCCAAATAATTTTCCAAATTGTTTATTTTCCAAAAATATCTTCACTAGATATATTATTTCAATATTTCAAAAATAAATCAATATTTATTTTTAAACCAATTTCACTTTCTTTTATAAATTCCTTAGTGAATTTACATTTCACAATATCTATTGATATACGTTTTCAATTATCCATTTTCAATTTATCTTCAAAAAGATAAATTCTAAATATCACTTCATATTGGAAAACAATTCCATACTTATTTAATAAGTAATTCACAAATTTTATTTATTTTCAACACTTGGAAAATATTCAATATACTTCAATCAAAAATAAGTATATATTTCATTCTTTAGGGAAATCATTCTCTTAAACATATTTATTTGGGCCAAAACGAATGTTGCGTAAAACATCGTTACGACAACCCAAAATCACTAGTATAGGGATTTGAAATTAAAACAGATATATAAATCCCAATACTATACAAAACATTTCCTTTCGGAAATCATTTACTATAACAACAGTGTTATAGTCCACTACTTCCTTTTCATTTCTCGAAAAGGTCTATTTCAACAATTAATGTTGAAATCTATGGTTTCGAATCTCAACACCTTTTAAAACATCGTTAGATCGTTTTAATTCTATTTCAATATCACACTCAAAACAATTTCTTTAACATCTTATTCACTATTCAAAAACGTGAATATACTACGTTAACAATTTCATCCTTTTATTCATTTTAATTCAAAGGATTATTCACTATTCAAAATGTGAATATAACTCCATTTATAGGTTTCAACAATTTACTTATCAAAATAAGTCATTTGCGAATTTATAAAACAACGTTTATAAATTCCATTTCTATTTATTTATAAAAACTTCCTTTTTATAAATTCTTTTATTAACCTATTCCAGTTTATAACTCAATTATAAACTAAAAGTTCATATTATAAGTTAAATACTTATAAAACGATTATTTTACAAAATCGTTCCTCTAAAGACTTTCCAAACCATAAATCTTATAACTTATAAGATTCATTTATTTAACCAAATCTATTCTTCAAATAACTTCACAAATTTATAATTCTTACTATTTATAAATTTCATTTATAACTTCACCGTTTATAATTCTATAAATTTCATTCTTTAATGAAATTCATTTTCACTTCATTCAAGCACTTATAAAAACTCGTTTTATAATTTCAATATCTCAATTTATAAATCAATTCATATTATTCTTTTTAAACGTCTTAAATTCCTTTAAAAACTTCATTCTTTTGATTCATAAAATAATTAAATTTTATAAATCCTATATTTAAACTGCTCACAATAATTCTAAAATCCCGATTAAACTATTTTATAAAATCGTTAGCATCATATTCTCAAAAATCAGTTTTTAACTGTATTTCACAAAAATCATAATTTTTATAACATTAAAAATTATAACGTTTATTTATTTAAAATGGGTCAATTCCAAAATATTATATATTCTCAAAAATCACTTTAAAAATCATTTTAAAATCCCAAAATCTGGGTCCAATGATGCTACACACCAAATAGTCAATCACGACAACAACGATATCATATATCAATATGATAATCCATCAAATATCAAAATATCTGAAATCAAATAAATACTGTTGAGGAATCCAGTTGGATCCCTCCAACCTGTTTCCTGCATTCACAAACATTAGCACAATACCAATTTCGCTCCAGTACGAAATTATCGCGGTATATGTTCTTATTAAATATTATCCGCTTAATAACGGCGCAATAGGGTCTCATCCGCTAAACAAATAAATGCGGGAAATCAATAACTCCAATATATACATATGCCAATATATATATATTGCTACTATATATAATACCAATTTCACTGTTTATGAAACATTCGCGGTATATGTTTTTAATAAATAACATCCGCTTACTAACGGCGCATAATGTCTATTTTAACAATCAATAAATATCAATCAACATTCAAACATGCATTCAAATATTTTAAATCTAACTATTTAAAATAAAATCGAAACTGATTCGATTGAGTGAGAAATTCTCACCTTGATTTAAATTTCGTTTTAGCGATTTATTTCGAATAAAATTAAACGGACGTTTAATTTTACTCAAAATTCTCACTAACTCCAAACGACTCCAAACTAACTCCATTGCGTAGTGCTCGTCCATACGATCCCAACGCAACTGGTTTCGCGCGTTTTCGACCTCGTATGAAAAAGATATGAATTTACGAAGTTTGTACACGATTTATATACACAAATTTATAACTAAATTAACAATTTTATACCAAATCAATCTTGGCCGTGTGATCTGCATCTAAGGCCTCTCCCCCTTCTTCCCAAATCACGTTATCCATCTCCAGAACATGATTCCAAGGCCGAACCCATTCATATGAATTAGGGTTTGATTTTTCTCCTCCAACACTCGATGAAATCACATCAAACCACCGCCATCTCGAAGCTCTCGAACCCCCCTATGCTCGGCCCCAGCCCTGGCCAACTCGGCCTCCCCCTCTTTCTCGTTTCGCGTGCGTGACTGGCCATGAACGGCCCCTCCCATCTCCTCCTCCGTTGCACCAAAATCCATCATCACCGTATGGATTCAAAGATCTCGTCGTGCTCTTCCATTCTCTAGTTGAAACCTAAGGCTAATTCTTTGTAGATTGAGAGAGATTGAGGGGAAAAGGAGATTAATTTCTGGCCATTCATTGGGGGGAGGCGGCTGCAGATGTAAATTAGGGTTAGGGTTTCTTTTTTTTATTTTTTTTGATTTATGAGCCTATTTATAGAAGAAAATCGAACACTATTCATCCCGGAAATTCCGAACTCCGATTTACGCGCCGTAACCAGCGTTTCTAGGGTTTACCCCGCGTTCCGGACACAATGGAACAGGTTTCGAAAGCTAATTCGGACATCTGTGCGAGTTATGGCTGTAAACGCTCAATTTAAATTAAACCGATTTAAGCGATTTTCTAGGCGTTTTAATTTGTACAGGACAAATGGTAAATCCAATTGACTTGAAATTTGAAACCTTGCAATAATATCACATTACGGATCCGATGAACTGGTTTCGTCGAAATCCGAGACTTTTTGAAAAATGGCTATTTTAACTCGCCAAATTTAAATTAAAAATAAATCGATGCGTTTCGAGCTGCCACGATCAAACGATAACTTCGATTGACACGAAAATTGAAATCCGGTAATAACTAACTATTACGGATCCAATGGAACAGGTTTCGTTCAATTCTGAGACTGTTCAAAAATTGACTATTTTCACTAGTCGATTAAATATTAAAATATTCAATTTTCACAAATTAACTTTTAATTCGATTTTAAAAGTTCTAAAATATCTTTCTAACTCCAACATGATAAAATAAAATTTTACAAATCATTTTCAATCATATTTAACCCAATTTTCAATTATTTTCATAATTTAACGTATTAAATTGTCGATTTAATTATTCAATTAAATACAATAATTCAAATAAAAATTTATTCGACTTATAAATTCACTTATTAATATTTAAAATAAATTAAATATTCAAATTTTAATTAATAAAAATCCTGGGTCGTTACAATCTTCCCCACTTAAAAGAATTTCGTCCTCGAAATTACAAGTAAGAAAAGTTATAGAATCTATTAACTTTCCAAAATTCATAGTTAAACTTCTTACAATAACTTTACTAAGTTTTCAAAATCATACTTAGTTATCCTTTCAAAAACAATTACTATTGTTTAACTTTCAATTCCAAAATCAAAGTTAAAGTTTTCAAAATTTTCCTATTTTCTCAAAATTTTCTAACGCTTTAAATTTTCGGAAAAATTCGCCATAGTCTCCTTTGCGCGGCTCGATCCGAAAAAAAAAATGACAGTATATATATCACAAATATACATCTCATCAAGTAATGAGGCATCCCACAGGGAAAAAATGTAAAAGTACGATATGTAATCCGAGATATGTACCTTATATTTTATTAGCGAGCCTATACGGCTAATATAGCGCGAAAGCGAGCTCCAAATGCGAAGCAAACGCGATCCGCACCTACTAATCACTCAACAAACAACATGAGAACATGCATATATGACAATAATCTCAATATACAACATATAGCAACATAATGACTATATATGCCAACATAGTAATGCAGTAAAAGCAACAAATGCAATATATATTCAACCATCAACCAACTAACATCCATAACCAATATATATTCATTCATATTCTCATTAATATTCAATGAATTGGGTTTTCAATTTAAATCACATTTGATTCATATACATTGGATTTTATCAACATTCATTCTTATTCAATTTTAATTAGTTTGCATTCACTAATTCACAAGTTGGTTCACTTCCAAATCAAATTCAATTCTATTCAAATTTATTTACTTCTAATTTGAATTTCAATTACTTTAGCTTTAAATTTCACTAATTCACTTTCATTAATACTTAATGAATTATATACAATCATCTAACAATCATATAACAACCAATGTTTAATCAATACAACCAAATTTATTCACTTTACATTAAATTTGGTTCAACACATTTAATTCCATTTGGTTTAATCATTAAATTGATTTCCATTCCAATTTATTCAACTCCCAATAACATTAGATTTCAATGAATTAACACTTATATTCATTATTTCATATCAACTTAATTCACATTTAATTGATTAATATTCAATCCATTCATTCGATTCAATTTACAAAAGTTGAATTTCATTTATATAACTCAAGTTCACATCCACTTTTATTTAAAATTCATATTCATAAATATATATTCATATAGTTTCACTTCTTATATATATAAGTTTATTTCACAATTGTGAATCACTTTAATTATAATTCAATTCTTATAATTCTTTTGCTTATACAATTAATTCTTTAATTTAGATTATTCAAACAACTAAACAATCAACTTATATACTTTAATAATTCTGAAAAATTATTCCTTTTACCCAATTTAAAACAATATTATGTCGGTTTATCTTGTTTAAGAGTTTAGAAACTCCTATCTACGATAGTTAGCTAGACTACATCGACTGGAATCTATAAACAATCAACCGATAAGTCAACACAATATAAAACAATTTATATTCACTAACAAATACGCTCTCATAGCTATTATTACACTCAAACTCATTCTAGAGTACTGCTGACTCTATCTCTAATGAATTATACCCAACAGAACCATGGTTGTCGCTTAACCATATGCTCTGATACCAACTGTAACGTATTGCGGATTTTCGTTGCCGAAAAACCGAATAGTTATGGGTTTTAAAAAGAATTTAGGAAAAGAAAAGGAAGAAAAGAAGAGAAGAAGAGAAGATAATAGATAAGGTAGAAGATGGAGGGAAAAGAAAAACAGAAGAAAATAGGACGGAACAGAAAACAACAGAACAACATCAGAATCTCACAATTCGCAGCGGAACAACATATAATAATAAATGAATAATCTTTAAACAAAGAACTATATCAGTTATTACATTACATTTCATTTTATTACATCATATCATATCATCAGAGTGTACAACAACATACAACAACAAACAGCGGAAAAGAAATACTATATACTAGTAATACGCCATGCCATCCAGCTTGCCTCCAGCAACTCCAGAATATCCAGAATATCCTGATAAACCTTAACTACCCGTGTGGAAATTGGTGGGCACCCAGAGTTTAGGAAGGAAAACAATAAACTCCAAGTCAGTCATGTGACTAGTGTGAGAACTCAAAACAGTTTATTTAACTTTAAAATCAAAAATAGAGGAATATTTTTAAATTCAATTCGCAATGCTTTTAAAAATGAGACTACCATAAGGCCTCCCGCACACACACACAATGCAAACGCAGAATCGGAGGAGATTTCTCCTTATGATAGCCAAAGATGCTTGATACGCATTTAAAATAATATTTGATATTATTACTAGTGCATAGTGTAGGGGAAAATTTTATTTTGAAAGTAGAATATAAATCTTAGCCAACATACGACCATTATCGTATGCCTACTATAGCTACCATCTAAACAGTGGTGACCACCATAAGTAAATGGCAGGTTCTACAACTAAAACCGTACAAGTTTCGTATTGTTTCTTTGGATTTCCAACAAATGGTCAGGCCAAGGAACTTCCCATTGCCACATGAGAATGCCTCTGGAAAGACATCCCCGAGAACCAAACCGGAACTCTGCCAACACAAGGCCGGGTTACCTCTAACTGGGTAACTACTGACACGAGCACGCCATTCCCCGATCGTAAACGACCTTTCTCACGGGATCCCGAAAACCAACAACCACAAAGTAATAAATTCGTAGTAACCACATAGGTTAAATATCTGGGCTCCATACCATGATACCACCTCTATCCAGAAGGAAATGTACATACCCTAAAGGGTGCTACCCCTCATAACCTTGCCGCATCTTTCCTGTTTTGACCATTTCCGGGGTGTGAGGCTCGACGAAGTCACGTCCACAAAAACATACTTTATACAAAAGCCATGCTTTGGGTCAACAAATGATCAACACAATGATCACTAAGATAGACGATCAAATAAACGATCCTATCACAATAATCAACACAATGATCATTTACAGCAACACTCAGCATGTCACATTACCAAATTGGGAATATATCGCTGATAACATTCAACTACATAACCTCTGAGCTCGTACGTCTCAGAGAAGGGTGTTAAGCTAAAAGAATAAATTCTTCGCCACCAACAGAAATATATTTGAAAGAAATCGGCTTTATATCTCAACTTGTAATGTCAGACACACAATCCATACAAGTCTGTTCCGGGATCGAACAAAACCGAAGGCACTTACAAAGAAGTCCTTGCAATCCGGATATTCACAATCCTGATCGGATTTCCCATCACTTAGGGAGTCTCTATACCGCTGCAACTCAGTGCAGAGACAATCGATAGGTCATCCTATCGCTCTCGCAAATACCGGGTCTTCAACACCGATCTTCAATGCAATTCATAACGACGTATCACATATTCGGAATGGGTTATACGACCCCATGGTCCTTTCCCGGTTAACCCGAATAGTGAGCGCTTATTTAAAAATAAGTGTAGCATTCACATTCAAACAAATCACATCAATTACCCATTCAAAGGGAAATATTGATAGTCGGTTATTGAACTATCAATAGATATGCACACATCACCAGATTCCAAATAATTTTCCAAATTATTTATTTTCCAAAAATATCTTCACTAGATATATTATTTCAATACTTCAAAAATAAATCAATATTTATTTTTAAACCAATTTCACTTTCTTTTATAAATTCCTTAGTGAATTTACATTTCACAATATCTATTGATATACGTTTTCAATTATCCATTTTCAATTTATCTTCAAAAAGATAAATTCTAAATATCACTTCATATTGGAAAACAATTCCATACTTATTTAATAAGTAATTCACAAATTTTATTTATTTTCAACACTTGGAAAATATTCAATATACTTCAATCAAAAATAAGTATATATTTCATTCTTTAGGGAAATCATTCTCTTAAACATATTTATTTGGGCCAAAACGAATGTTGCGTAAAACATCGTTACGACAACCCAAAATCACTAGTATAGGGATTTGAAATTAAAACAGATATATAAATCCCAATACTATACAAAACATTTCCTTTCGGAAATCATTTACTATAACAACAGTTTTATAGTCCACTATTTCCTTTTCATTTCTCGAAAACGTCTATTTCAACAATTAATGTTGAAATCTATGGTTTCGAATCTCAACACCTTTTAAAACATCGTTAGATCGTTTTAATTCTATTTCAATATCACATTCAAAACAATTTCTTTAACATCTTATTCACTATTCAAAAACGTGAATATACTACGTTAACAATTTCATCCTTTTATTCATTTTAATTCAAAGGATTATTCACTATTCAAAATGTGAATATAACTCCATTTATAGGTTTCAACAATTTACTTATCAAAATAAGTCATTTGCGAATTTATAAAACAACGTTTATAAATTCCATTTCTATTTATTTATAAAAACTTCCTTTTTATAAATTCTTTTATTAACCTATTCCAGTTTATAACTCAATTATAAACTAAAAGTTCATATTATAAGTTAAATACTTATAAAACGATTATTTTACAAAATCATTCCTCTAAAGACTTTCCAAACCATAAATCTTCTAACTTATAAGATTCATTTATTTAACCAAATCTATTCTTCAAATAACTTCACAAATTTATAATTCTTACTATTTATAAATTTCATTTATAACTTCACCATTTATAATTCTATAAATTTCATTCTTTAATGAAATTCATTTTCACTTCATTCAAACACTTATAAAAACTCGTTTTATAATTTCAATATCTCAATTTATAAATCAATTCATATTATTCTTTTTAAACGTCTTAAATTCCTTTAAAAACTTCATTCTTTTGATTCATAAAATAATTAAATTTTATAAATCCTATATTTAAACTGCTCACAATAATTCTAAAATCCCGATTAAACTATTTTATAAAATCGTTAGCATCATATTCTCAAAAATCAGTTTTTAACTGTATTTCACAAAAATCATAATTTTTATAACATTAAAAATTATAACGTTTATTTATTTAAAATGGGTCAATTCCAAAATATTATATATTCTCAAAAATCACTTTAAAAATCATTTTAAAATCCCAAAATCTGGGTCCAATGATGCTACACACCAAATAGTCAATCACGACAACAACGATATCATATATCAATATGATAATCCATCAAATATCAAAATATCTGAAATCAAATAAATACTGTTGAGAAATCCAGTTGGATCCCTCCAACCTGTTTCCTGCATTCACAAACATTAGCACAATACCAATTTCGCTCCAGTACGAAATTATCGCGGTATATGTTCTTATTAAATATTATCCGCTTAATAACGGCGCAATAGGGTCTCATCCGCTAAACAAATAAATGCGGGAAATCAATAACTCCAATATATACATATGCCAATATATATATATATATATTGCTACTATATATAATACCAATTTCACTGTTTATGAAACATTCGCGGTATATGTTTTTAATAAATAGCATCCGCTTACTAACGGCGCATAATGTCTATTTTAACAATCAATAAATATCAATCAACATTCAAACATGAATTCAAATATTTTAAATCTAACTATTTAAAATAAAATCGAAACTGATTCGATTGAGTGAGAAATTCTCACCTTGATTTAAATTTCGTTTTAGCGATTTATTTCGAATAAAATTAAACGGACGTTTAATTTTACTCAAAATTCTCACTAACTCCAAACGACTCCAAACCAACTCCATTGCGTAGTGCTCGTCCATACGATCCCAACGCAACTGGTTTCGCGCGTTTTCGACCTCGTATGAAAAAGATATGAATTTACGAAGTTTGTACACGATTTATATACACAAATTTATAACTAAATTAACAATTTTATACCAAATCAATCTTGGCCTTGTGATCTGCATCTAAGGCCTCTCCCCCTTCTTCCCAAATCACGTTATCCATCTCCAGAACATGATTCCAAGGCCGAACCCATTCATATGAATTAGGGTTTGATTTTTCTCCTCCAACACTCGATGAAATCACATCAAACCACCGCCATCTCGAAGCTCTCGAACCCCCCTATGCTCGGCCCCAGCCCTGGCCAACTCGGCCTCCCCCTCTTTCTCGTTTCGCGTGCGTGACTGGCCATGAACGGCCCCTCCTATCTCCTCCTCCGTTGCACCCAAATCCATCATCACCGTATGGATTCAAAGATCTCGTCGTGCTCTTCCATTCTCTAGTTGAAACCTAAGGCTAATTCTTTGTAGATTGAGAGAGATTGAGGGGAAAAGGAGATTAATTTCTGGCCATTCATTGGGGGGAGGCGGCTGCAGATGTAAATTAGGGTTAGGGTTTCTTTTTTTTATTTTTTTTGATTTATGAGGCTATTTATAGAAGAAATCGAACACTATTCATCCCGGAAATTCCGAACTCCGATTTACGCGCCGTAACCAGCTTTTCTAGGGTTTACCCCGCGTTTCGGACACAATGGAACAGGTTTCGAAAGCTAATTCGGACATCTGTGCGAGTTATGGCTGTAAACGCTCAATTTATATTAAACCGATTTAAGCGATTTTCTAGGCGTTTTAATTTGTACAGGACAAACGGTAAATCCAATTGACTTGAAATTTGAAACCTTGCAATAATATCACATTACGGATCCGATGAACTGGTTTCGTCGAAATCCGAGACTTTTTGAAAAATGGCTATTTTAACTCGCCAAATTTAAATTAAAAATAAATCGATGCGTTTCGAGCTGCCACGATCAAACGATAACTCCGATTGACACGAAAATTGAAATCCGGTAATAACTAACTATTACGGATCCAATGGAACTAGTTTCGTTCAATTCTGAGACTGTTCAAAAATTGACTATTTTCACTAGTCGATTAAATATTAAAATATTCAATTTTCACAAATTAACTTTTAATTCGATTTTAAAAGTTCTAAAATATCTTTCTAACTCCAACATTATAAAATAAAATTTTACAAATCATTTTCAATCATATTTAACCCAATTTTCAATTATTTTCATAATTTAACGTATTAAATTGTCGATTTAATTATTCAATTAAATCCAATAATTCAAATAAAAATTTATTCGACTTATAAATTCACTTATTAATATTTAAAATAAATTAAATATTCAAATTTTAATTAATAAAAATCCTGGGTCGTTACAATATATGTAAGCAAGTAAGTTGTAAATCACTTAAACCGAGGGGAATGGTTTGAGAATTGACTGGAATTAATTGTGATAAGGATTGAAACTATACATATGTGCTTATGGAAATATGTAATGCTAAACAGATGGAGACTTTGCCGAAACTTTTCATAGTTTTGTAAACTGAAAAAAAAATTAATTAAAAACTTTAGGAACAAACCGATTTCAAATTGGAAATTGAAATAAATTAGTGGATGAAATTAATTTAACATAATGATAGGAATCAGTTATAAAGGGAAGATAGTCAATAAAATTAAATATTCAGAGTTGAAGAAAATTTGAATTCACATGGAATTAGAAATTCAAATTGGAAATAAGTAGATATAAGAGGATATAAAGGATAAAGTGGTAGAGTAATAATGAGAGAGATATATAATGCTTATAATAAACTTAAGAAATGAATGATGACATTCTTAAGTGGGTTGATATTGAGAAACTTATTCCAAGTGGATAGAAATCAGAATAGCGTGAATAAAAGAAAATTGATATGGTTGATAATCAATGAAAATAAATACGTAGGATGAACGTATATTATTTTCTTCGCATAACAATTTAATCCAGATTCGAGCACAGAATTTCGAGGATCCGAATTAGGATTTTTCACTCGATTTTCGACGACAAACCATGGATATGGATTTTGATTGGTTCTGGAAATTCTCTATCATAGTTGTGACTATGCAAGGAGAAAGACAGTTTCTGATCAAGAAACCAGTTCTGAGTCCGTACTAGGAAGTCAAGTGAACGATACTGGTTCGGAAATGAAATTGTGTGATCGAGTGAGCGATCGGATTTGATATTGCGTACGAATGATATATGTACATCGTACGGGCTTGATTGAATAAATATTGAAATTCTGTAAAGAGGTCAATAAATTTGGAAAGAATTAATACTGTAGATTTCAGAATTGAATTGCCAGAGTGGATATCTGAAATTCATTATATATTCCATATACCCCATCTTAGAAATTTGTTCATGATTCAGCAGTAGTTGTAAAACCAGTAATTCAGGAATTTGGAAATTTGAATCCAAATTAACTGTGGTCAGGAATCCAGTTTGGATTGTTGATCATTGAGAAACAAACTCTCGATAATTTTAGGGAAGCTTATCCGAATTTATGTTCAGATAACTTGGGTTGTTAGTTAGGGTAGACTGTTTGGTTGTCTGTTAATATATGAATGATATGTATGTTTGAATGGTTGGAATAATAGCTTTTAAAATATCTTTGTTTTAAATTTCGGGGACGAAATTCTTTTAAGCGGGGAGGAATGTGACATCCCTGAATTTTGACCCTATTATTATAATAAGCTTTTGATCAAATTTAAATAAAATATAATATTTTCATTTGAAATAAATAAGATTTTGGATATTATTAGTTGTATATGTATTATAAAGGGATCTATAATTTCAAAATATAAAATAGACCCTTTAACAATATTCAAAATTTAATCTATATTATTCAATTAATTAAAAATTATATATTAATGACATTTAATATCAAAAGTATAAATGTAGTTAATAATGATGAGTATAATAATACAATTCTTTTCATATTAAATATAAATATAAAATACATTAGTGCAAATACATTACAAATCAAATATTGGAAAGATTAAACTTTGAATAAAAATAAGACCAAGAAATGTTTCTAACAACAATTTTTATAATTAAAATAAAACAAGCTTATAAATATTTAATATGAGTATAACATAAAAATTTGATTATAACCTAAAAGTAGGATTACAGACATAAGTTCAAAATATTGATATTAATATAAGTATGAAGACATAAGAAACCATAATACAAACATACGTACAAAACTATAACATGAATATAAGGTATAAATAAAAATGTTAACTATGGTAAAGCAAACATAGAAAATCTGTAAATAAAGAAAGAAGCTAACATCTTTTAACTTGTCTGCAAACTTTATTTGCATAAGCAAACAAATATTTCCATCAAATAAATCATAATAAGTGCACACCTATATGAATACACATTAGTACAAACACAAATAAAAACCTGCAGCAAACATTTTGTTTATATGTTGGCATATGTATGTTCAAACCAAAATCTGCAACTATCAAAACAAGGTTTGTCAGCAAGCATTAAAGTGTAAACCTTTATGAACACATCTTAGTACAAACAATACTGCAAATATCTTTGTACCATATGTTTATGTCAGCAAACATTAATAATGTGTTTGCATAAATGAAAACATTTTAGTACAAAAAAAACAAAAAAACAAAAAAAACTGCAAATATCTATATACAAATCCTTGTGTCAGCAAGCATTTAAATTATGTTAACATAAGAGTAAACATACATATTTCATTAGCACAACTTTCTGCCTGGAACAAATCTTCCAGCCGAAATTGATGAATCGTCTCAGGCCTTAGTACATATAAAAGTAAAGCAAAATGTTATTATATAGGGGAGGCTTATTTGAGAAGCTAATATCCTATACAAACTGTTCGTAGCTATAAATCCATAGCATTCTATTTGCATATATATATATATATATATATATATATATATATCTTTTAGTTCATTAGTATCTTCAAAAACAAAACTTCATATTTCAAGTTCAAATAAAATTCATGAAGTCAGAGAGAGTTACGGCAATTCAAAAACTTCAACTGCAGACTCTTATACCATCCTCTGTTTCAAGTTTCAATAGTGATTCATTTTGGTGAGTAAACTTATTTTAAATCTAACTTTTAATATGTAGTTCATGAAGAAAATTGTTATGTGAATGATTTAAAGTTCTGGAATGCTTGCTATTTACTGTGAGTACTGTATACTATGTTCTTCCAGGTTTCATTTTGCTGAGGCAAAGAAAACAGAGAATATATCATACTTCTTATATATATAAAATCATTTCCTATAATTAGTAACTAAACTAAATAAATTTTGTTTATGCTAAAGATTAGGTTTGGAATAAGCTTTTTCTAGTGGCTGTGAGATATAGTTACTGTAAACACAAATTTACAGTAAACTTAAAACAAAGGCCAAAATTCGAATAACTCAAATTGTAAACTTGAACTTATAAATTGAAACAATATGCAAAGCTATGATTTTTAAGACAAAAATCATAATTTTTAATCCACTATTCACATAGTAGTTAGTCAATGAACCAAATTTGCTTTTATATGAATTTCTGAAGATTCTTTCAATAATTATTGATGAAAATCGACATGAAGCTTAAGTGGTGTTGTGAGATCACTAGAAAATTGTTAAAACAATTTTCGAATGCAAGATTTTTAAGGGAAGATCAAAAGTAGGGTTTGTGGGTTCTACTGTGTGGGTTCTGTATTTTTGGTGATTGCGTCACCATAGTTCAACCGAGCGCCGTGAAGTTTCGGAGTATGGTTGAGGGTGTTGCTGGCGAGATTTGGCCGAAACCACTTCGTCTCTGGCGATCACGATAGTGTAGTCGAGGTGAATTTGCCTACCCCGGTGGTGTTACAGTTCAACATTTCAAGCATATTTTGATTTTGGGATTAATATGTTAAACTGGGCTTCGATTTCGTATGAGTGGTGGCATTGGGGTTTGCTGGGGGCATGGAGGGTCGCCGGAGTGGCGGCGAGCCACCGTGCACGTGCACGGTGGCGTACGTGACCGTGATTTGAGTTTTTGGGTCGAAGCGTGTTCTATTCGAGAAATTTTGAAGTTGGCTTCGGGTTTTTCCCTTTGGGTTGTGTGTGAGTTTGTTTACAGTAGTTTAAACTAAAAAAAAAAAGAACAGTGGAAGGAGAAGAGGGATGCAGGTGATGGGCGCGTGAAATTTCTGGGAAGTCACAGGGTTTACTCGAGCATGTCGCGATGTTTTCTTCGGGTTCAAACTTCTAGGAATTAGCCAACTATAATATTAAGTTCAATGGGTAAATAAGTTGAATATCAATTAAGTTATTAGTGTGGACAAATTGTTTTTAGGCTAAGATTAACTTTAAATTCATTAAGGAAGTTTTACAGAAACGTAAGATCAGTAATTAATATAAATTAAAATTAATTAAGAATGTAATTAATTTTATAATTAAAATGAAATAAGTAGTTAAAGATTTAATTAAATTTATAATTAAAGATTTTGATGATCTTGTGTAATCCCATTGGTAATTAAGAATTTATTTAATCATTTGAAGTTGGTTAATTAACAAATCATAGTTAACTGATTAAATAAATAATTAATGATTGAACGATTAAGTTAATTAATAAGTAATGATTAATTAAAAAATTTGTAGTAATTAATTGTGTAATTGAGTTTTATAATCAATAATTGATTGATCAATAATTAATTAATTAATTAAGAAAATAATTAATAGGTAATTAATGAATTGAAATAAGTTAATTAATTAATGATTGATTAAGCAAGAATAAAATATAGTTTATTTTTAAGCATGCAATTAAGTTTAAATAAATCAAACTAAATGTTGATATGAATCAATGATTCTATTTGATTGCCTCTGATATGCATTTATATCCTGTGATGTTCTGTGATATTCTGGATATCTGTGATGATTGTATATGGTTTAGCAGTGTTAAATTGCTATATGATTTATCTGATGTTATTCATTTGTGTTAATTTACTATATTAATTCGATTGTTAAATTTAAACTGTTTAAGTTAAATAGACAACTTGGCCCTTAAAATGGCGGTTGGATTCGATGAGACCGGGATCGGAAGAATCAATTTTGATTCCCCGAAACCACATCGATCCAATTTAAACGTTAGGTCGTGAATCCTAAAATGAAGATCGAGATGATGTTTTCAGAATGCAAGGGTTATCGTCGTTGACTCTGAGGGTGATTCCAAAATGAGTGTGACGAGATAATGCCTTCGGTTTCGTTCGAACCCGGAACGAACTTGTATGGAATGAATGCTTTCAGCACATCGTCAGGCGGGCGATGAGCATTCTAAGAATATTGTTCAATAAAGGTAATCGCAGCCTCAAGCCTCATCAACCGGGAATGGCTAAAACAGGGGAGATGCAGCAAGGTTAGGTGGGTCATGCCCAAGCAGGACAAGATATTTTCCCTGTCTAGATGTCCCTTTTTATTTCGGCTGTGTGGGCGGTTGCTAGCTACAACCGCGGGGTTTATCTTGCTCGGGACTGTTCAGTAAGGAATGGTTCCGGCCTTGTATTGCAGGAGGTCGGGAGTGATCCTCGGTACGGTGATCTAGGCCCCGTACTGTGACGGGCGGTATCCCAGTAGCCCTGCCATTGTTGGAAATCCATTTTCCATACGAGACCCTACGGTTTTGATTTGTATTACCCACTTTGGGGGCTAGTAGCTAGAATTTAATGAATATAACTATTTCGGCTATTTTCTATTTACTTGAAAACCCTAGACACTATTATAATATCACTGGATTTCCTATGAAATGTTTTGGTTAGCGTAAGGTAAAAACTTACCCGTATTTATTTGTGAGAAGTCTTACGTAATACCTTTCTTTTCAAATTTTTTTTTTCAAAGTTAAACAACTTTAAATCATTTACTCATACCAGACCCATGTCTGACCCGGAGTTTATATTTTGTTTTTCATAAACTCTTGGGTACTCAAATTTTTATGAGTAGCCAAGTGATAGGTTTTGGACTTTGATTGCTGGAGAGCTTGGAGCAGGAGATTCCAGACGTATGTAGCTATATATCTAGTTCCGCTGTGTTAGTTGATGTGTATTGTACTTCTGATGTATGTAGTGATAGTGATAGATGTATGTATGATTGACATATGTATTGATATTGTATAACTCTGATATATGTAAAAACTATGAATTATTTATGTGATATATTATATTTTGTTCCGTTCCGCTGTGAGATTTTGGTGTTGTTGTTCTTTCTTTCTCTTTCTTTTCTATTTCTATCCCTTTCTTTCTTAATGATGATACGTCTTTCTGGTAGTAGAAGGGCGGGTCGTCACATATATTTTGAACGATATAATAAATGTGGTAATCTGCACCGTAACCTGAATTAAATCAGCCAGTAATGAGATAATGAAATAAATGTTGATATTGATTCTGACTTTTTCAAAACTATTGGCCAATTATATTCTTACGACCAAGAACACTATAAAAATTCTAGAGTCTTTGAACTACTTCATATAGATTAAATTGGATTAATGATGGTGTTTTATTGGTTGATGAAAATACATTTAGTTATTTCACGGCCGACTCTATATTCTCGGTTTTTTGTTATTTACACGGCTTCAATTAAAATTGAAAAGAATTTCATTTAAAAAGGTCTTCAAGAATTTGTTGCAACATCACGGTCCGGTCTATAACATTCAATTAATGATAATCTCGAGTGAAAGAAAATTTCAGATACATATTACACTGGTAATATTGTTGATAAAAAAATTCTAGTAGAACGTGATTTATGTTGAGACATTTAGTAACTGCATCATTTTCAAAGAAAATATCTGCATATTTTTCGCTTGAAATAATTTTCAAATAGTAGACATTTTTCTCATAAAACCCCTTCTAGAAAATCATTTTTGACATTGTTTCAGATTAGTCATCTTAGAAAATTTGATTTTATAATTATTTTGGGTTTGATCTTAAATGATTACATTGACTAATTTGACTCCCTACTAATTATTGAAAAGATAAATAGTGACCGAAAAAGTGATGAGTGTTGAATCATATATTATAACTTGAGATGGTATATTTAGTAAATTTCTTTAGAAATTTAAACAAGAATTATAAAAACTTTTTATTGGTAAAAATTCGATGACCATCTCTATTTCTATCATATTTCTATCAACCATCACTCATCAAAATCCAACATAGAATGTCAATATGTGGTATTTTAAACTGGAAATCATTCGTTTTTATTTTTTCTACTTTTTAAAAAAAATCCAAATTATTCACTCTCATTTAAAAGTCCTCACGGTTATGCATGGGTGAACTACTTGGAATTTTGATTATGTGCTTCCATGCTCATTTAAAAGTCCTCACGGTTATGCACGTATGGAACAAATATCAAAATTAATTAATTAAATAGACAAGTTGATTATAATCCTATTTAAAAGTCCTCACGGTTATGTGTGGTTAGACGATACTTGAATTCATTTTATTAAAAAAATTGCAATGCTACTAATCTCATTTAAAAGTCCTAACGGTTATGCATGGTTGGTAGATATTCAAATTCCTGATATAAATATACCACAAAGAGACAACTATAGGTTTTATATGATGACATCATTCCTATCATTCTAAAGTGGAATATGCGTCAAACGGAGTATTTATGATTTTCGTTTGATTTTTTATTGAAATTTAGTATAAATATATGCAATTGAGTTTTAATGTTGCATTAATGTCTGTCATTTTATCTCTATTTTCTAACACTATTACTCTTTTGCTGATAACAAAAGGGGGAGAGAAAAGTTAAGATTTTGTCAAATAAAGGTCAAATATTTTCTATTTGCATCTAGGCTTATTTGCATATTTTTATCTACATGCATATAAGAACGGGGAGATTTGTGTAGAGGGGAAGCGCTCAAATAAGGAGAGCAAATTGAATGATCAAATACATTTAACAAATTCAAAATCTTAAATATATGTTTGTTATCATCAAAAAGGGGAGATTGTTGAATATGCAAGTGTATGATTTTTGTTTGATGATAATAAACATATATGTATTCATTTAAATGTATTTGTTAATGTACTATTTTATTTTTCACATAATTAAATAAATATTTGGTAAATAAAATAAATAGCACGGAGTTTAATTTCAAATAGATATTTTATTCAAATAAATATTTGTTACAATTTTGAATAGTACAAATTTGAGCTCTCACTATATATATACGAGTACTTCAGCATGTGCGATGCACGTGTGCAAGTGTAACTGGTATTAAAAACCACCATTTGTAAGCTTTCTTGGATTTTACAATATGAATTTGATGTAAACAAAATTTTGTATATTTTATGTATATACATTCACAAATCAACCGTTTTTTTAAGACACAAATGAGACTAAGTTATTTCGAAAAATAATAAAACACTAACCGTTTGTTAAATTTTCTTTTAGATTAATATCATTGTGACAATTTGTAGGACCTAAATTAATGTAATATTTGTTCTGTTTGATTTTTTCAAGAAAGATATAAACAACGGTAGCCTATAAAAAATCTGTAAAAACTAAAGTACAGTTGCACCAATCGTTTTCTCTCCTCCTTTTCGCGGATTTGAGACCGCCATCAGCAATATATAGATGGCGAAGTTAACGTTGTATAAGGGATAGTTTTATGTAACCAAAATTTTAAGGGACAAAAAGAGGTGCCAATAATGCATGAAGTACGCAGTAGAAAAAAGGTAATACAGTTCATAGTGTAAAGAAAAGAAATACATGTTTAATTTTACCGTTTCAGAAATAAATTAATCATCAACAACATTAACATGATTGTACACTCAAAACAAAAAGTATTGTTCCACGGTACATAATTTATCAGTTCACATATTCTTATTGTATATTTGCACATATTTTTGGAAGTAAATTGTAATATGTATAACTAAATATATATACGATACCGAATAGTGACAATACTATATCATACAGTCAATGTTGGATTAATTAGAGACAAATTAGTTTATATTTGCCCCTCTGTACACTTAAATTTGTATTGTTGCGCTGTACAGTGACATTTATGTAAAGTAAAAACTGCTACTCTAAATCCCTTGATACATCCCTACGCTACCGACAACTTCGATGATTTCAATGTGCTTTCATTTACATGTCTTCTAAGTTAGCTTACCTCTCAGCTCTTTGCATCACTTTATGGGGGTTGCATGTTTTCATAGCCAGTGTCCTGATACTACAATGTTGATTGGTACATGGGTTGCTTCAGTCTTGTCCTTTTGCCATATGCTTCAGTTACCAACCTCCAGCAATGTCAGACCAAATAATACGGTACTATACAATGAAAAACACATAAATAAGACAAATACCACATAATATTGAAGGAAAGTAAAGAACTTGCATCTGGTTATTATTGTTGTTAGGAAATATGTTACTCCAATCAAATATAATAGTATGAACAAAAATTAATGGTTAAATAAATAGATGAAAAATATATTAATAAATATTACAGGTTTTACCTTACTATTTGATACTATTTGTATTTGGTAATATTTTCTATGCGCGTGGAAAGAAAAATAGATTTTACAAATGGCAAGTGCACCAAGAGGATAAAAGCAATGGATCACCTAAATGTTTTGTGCTTCTTGCGGTTGGAGGAAAATATTTACACAAATGGAAACCTCTTCACCTGTGGCGGAGACTTCTCTTTACAAATTACGTGTGCTTTGCACATGAAAGGAGAAACAACTTGTCAAATGCTGAACAAATGCTCCATTGTTTATATTGTTTTTCTTCAAGCATATGTCAAACTCTAGTGTCTACATGCATATAGATGCCCATAGATGATAAGCACATTTCCATATTATTGAGCTACAAATCAAAAGAATATAAGTTAATTAAAGTTATGTTGAATAGTAAATATGATGCTAAATGTATGCGTTGATGAAAATTAAAGCATTGAGAAGAGATGAAGTATGAAAATTAAATGGATATTAGCCATGCTTTGTACTCTTAATATAATTTTTTTGGTTCACATAGAATTGATCAAATATTTATTTGATAAACACGCATGTGGAAAACGTACATACAAAAACCTAGCTATAAACCTTAGTGTTGCAGCAATAAAAAGATGCTCCTCTATAAAACACCCTCTTTAAACGATTTCAATTTTTACGTCACCAACTTTTACTGCATCCCATCGATATAGAGTGAGTTAGGGAAACATTACATTAATTGTCCTTTTTCCATGCTAAAGTCAGCACCTGCAAAGTTATAGCATATTGCTCCTTACCTATCAAGTATATCTTATTACCTTCATTGTGTGGGTGGAGATATAAACATTTGATGCGTAGTAAGTGAAAGGCAACAGAGAGGAGACTACATGCATAAAACTGGCATTTTTGTTTCATTGATTAAGAAAGAAACAAAACCTCTATTAAGCACTTGCAATTTTGTTGCAGAACAGCATACTGCCCTTGGAAAATGTAATAAATATTTCAGATACATCCTTATGAATATTCTTCAAAATGAAATTAAAGAATTTTATAAAATATTAATGCAAACTAATAAATAAATAAAATAAGTTCCACATGAAAGCATCTGGCGTAGTAGATTAGCTTCTTGTAAAACAGGCATGGCGGGATCCATTGGATTTGTTGCCTGAAAGTGGAGGGCTTGGGCTGCATGAACCTGTAGAATGAAGTTGGTTGAAGTAACATTTGAAAAACTTGAATTAAGATGAGATTTTCGAATCAGGCATAAAAACGAAGAAGGAAATCGTTAGCAGGTATTGATTACTTGTAGATCTTGAAGTTATGATGTGCAGGTGTAAATTAGAACGTGTGGATGTTAATGGACAAAAATGGCCTCAGTAATTATAATCTGTGTTAGTGCTGTATAAGGCATTTTAGGAAATATGAAAAATACTTCAATACAGTAACATTATTGTAGACATTATTTAGCTAGTATTTTTAAGTGCGAGAAGAAAAAAAAGAAGAGAAAAGGAGAAAAAAATATGGAAAGTTGTAAATAAATCGCAACTTAAGTTCTTCATCGCTTTCAACAATCACAATACCATGAGAACAAAAAAATCACACTTAATTTTCGGAAGTAATCCAAGTCACCTTAAATCAGCAATATAATAGATATAAAATAACTTTCCCTACATATACTGATTAATTGGAATTTGAATACCCATTACGGATGTTTACTAATACAAATAACAGAAAAGACACTTGCTTGATCATCTTACGTATAATTGATTCCAATATAATCAATCCTAACAAATAAGATGAATAATTGGGAAACTTGAATTTTAATAAAATGAAAGTTACTACTTAATAGACATAATAATCTTTATTGAATAATATTTCATATCAAAATAAAAATAAATTCAAAGCTTGTACCCAAAAAAAAATATCATGCCCTTAAGCAACCTACGCTTGAGTTAGATTCACTCTTTCGTATTTCTTTCTCTATCCAACATCAAACGTCAGACTCAGTATTTGGATATCTCTCATCTATTACCAAAACATCAGCATCTTAACGTCAAGATATCTATAATTGAATCGAAAAACATTAACACATCAATTTTAACCTATGAAGAGAAAATTGATAAAAATGGATCTCATGCATTGAAAACAACATTCTATTTCAAGTGCATCTCCCATACAGTAAATTCCATATACCTACAGTTCTCGCTACTAACAATTAATTGAAAAGGATACTATAAAAAAGTAGATATATAAAAAGATCACACTTTTTTTTCCCAGTTCATGTAAATTTTACATGAATTGAACATGCTTAGTTCTCTGAACAGTTTTTACAGGTTCAATGAAGAGAAAACTGATAAAAATGGAACTCATGCATGAAAACAACATTCTATTTCAAGTGAATCTCCCATATAGTAAATTCCATATACCCACAGTTCTCGGTACTAACAATAAATTGTGAAGGATACTGTACAATAGATTGTGCATAAAATACAAAACTTGAACAGTAAAAATAATTTCAAACCATAATTATAAAATTCTAATAAATGAAAGGAGCAAGTCATTATATGAACTAACCCTAAAGCAAAAAAGTGCAGTTTTTTTCCATCAACATTGTTAAGAATCATTCTTCATTCCTGTCACATCCATATTTTTGTCCATATAAAAAGTATTGTCACAACTATTCTCAAATTGATCCGCTCTAGCTATTGCCCTTGATACATGCTGCAAGTATAATGAAAATCAAGAGGTTAAGGACATACAGGTAGGAAATTAGTATTATAATTGTAAAGAGAAAAAGAAACAGAAAAGCCTCAAAATATGAAGTCTAACTGTTATAGGGATATTTTGTAACCAACAATTAAATGCAATTAAACCTTAAATAATCAAGCATTAATAAACATCAAAGTATAGTTCTAGTCATCACAACTAACTTGTGCATCATAGGGTTTCACCCTTCTATTCAAAAATCTAATTTATGAACATAAAATGTAATAACCTAAAAAAACTTACAATCAGGATCAAAAGAAAAAATAACGCATTTTTATACAAACTAAGTCGAAATCATTTATTAGAGAACAATAACCTTCGTTAATCTCACTCGTCGTTATGTCTGACCGATGTAGAACCAATATACAAAAGAGGTATGGCGACTCATAATCTTTGATTAGAACGTAATAACCTTCCTTGAATCTTCACTTTCTAACTAATGGTAGAACCAATAACCCAAAAGAGAAATGAAGAAAAATCGAGGTTCGGGGGAAGATAACTGGTGGTTGTGGTTTTTTATTGTGGTTTTAGAGAGTGGATGAGAACGTGGACAACTCTACTTCCACTATCTATTCATAAATGACAAAATCAACCCTACACGAATGTTTGTGAGGATATGGCAGTAGGGGTATATTTGGAAACAGCAAAAAGGCTTCACTTTGACCCCTTTGACCAAGGTTTTGCTTTATAGTATAGATATATACAAATTCAATGACAACAAAAATTCAATTACATCACAATTTATCATTTACAAATGCACCTCACTACAATTCACTCATTCACTCTTATTTTATCTTCAAATTGAATCCATCATCTGATCAATCTGTAAAAATACATACTAACGAAGTAAAATTGAAATAAAATATTTTTACAGTGTAAAATAAAGTGTAATTTTGAAAATATTATTTTCCTCAGTCATTTGATTTGTTCGTCATCATTTGAATTTGAATTCATTATACACGAACAACTTGTAAAATGCACAGCGTATCACTATACATGCCACAAGGTCATGCACACCGATATATACACTTGATAAAATTATAGGGACAGGTGAGCACAAGTCAAACCCAAATGAAAGGCCGGGTTCAACTCAAGTGCAATAGAAATAATGTCACAATATCAGCACAAGGTCAACCCCGAGCTTTAAGCTGGATTCAACACAGGTGAAATCCAAATGTACAGACTCAATGATACAACATGCATACGACACAAGACTGCAAACAAGTCTTGTAATCAGACTCAATGGAACAACACTGCTACACTATAAATGCAAGAAGACTCGAGTCACAGTGCAGCTTGAACCAAAAGGTATACAATAAGTGGATGAACTATGCAATAGTGAGACGTACACAATGAATGCAAGCGTTGGTACAACATAATGCACCAGTGGACAAATAAATGAAACTGACCAACCACATCATAATTCAAACTGCAACAAACGACAATAGTGGTGCAGCAGCTTCAATATGAAAACTAAGCCAATTGAACTCAAAAATCCGAATGTACAATGGCACAATACAGTGAAAAGCAAGAAAGAAATAAACATGAAGCACAGGGATGCAAGCATCAAGTAGCAATTTTGAACAAGACATAAATGCCGAAGTCATGCAACAGCATGTAGACATCAAGTAGATGAGCAACGCAGCAAGCATACATCATGAAACCAGATGGTACACAAGATAATGGCACAAGGCAGTTCACAAGTCAGACTCAATGAAGACTGAACCAAGACATCACATACATATGTGTACAAATGAAGACATGGAGACATGAATACAACTCAACACACCAATGCAATCAATTGAGGCTACAAACCAGGTTCAGATTCAAGTACAAATGCAAGCATACATGCAAAGATGCACATCATCCATAAGACAATTCACCAGGTCTCAAAATGAAAACCAAAGTTAACACATACATATACACACACACATACACATGTGTACACATGATGAAGGCATAAGCGCGTGCACCAATGAAACAAGGACCAGACTCCATGTAGATCTGATTGCAAGTGTAAAGCAACATTGAAGCAACCCGAGATCAAGTTAGTACAACAAGTTCAAATGAAACTGGACCAGTAAGCAACGCCAAAAGATCAGAGACAATGCAAGTGTAGACAAGCTACATGATCACTGACCGCATATAAAGCAACAACTCAATATCAATATGCAATGAAGATCGCAAGGCTCAAGTCTACAAAGTAAATATGAATATACATATATCATGAAACAGCAATTATAAAAAGGTATAAGTCGAGTACACAAACATGAACATATACGTGCAGTCAAGCTGCATGAAGACTAAAAGTAGCAGTTCGAACCAAAACAATGTCATAGGAGTTTTCAAATTACTAGAAATCAAGCTGCAGTTCAATCAACACAGCACATATAAATTGATGCAGAAGTTTGAAACAAAAAAAAAGTCATGACCGAGTCAAAGGCAAAGAATCGAACAAGTCAAATTATGTTAACATGAATAAACAATGTCAAGTTCAAATGCAGAAACCCAAAGCCGTGGTATTCAGAAAATTAGAGAATAAAAAGTCAACTGAAAATCAAGCCGTGGTGGCCACGAAATCAAACAAGCCGTGAAAGCCAAGAAATCAAAATATATACGAATTTGTAAAGGTCAGAAATCATCACATTCATCCATGCAAAATCAGTTGGCCGAGATAAATCAATAGACGAATTCAAATGATTATATATGAACGAAAATACAGGGGTTCGAAGCCTATATAAACGATGAACATCATCGGCAAATAAAGCATTTGAGTTGAAGAACAACATAGAAGAATCAATTCAGCAACTCGAATCAAAGGTCGAGCAGAATCATATCGAAAAAGGGAAAAAAATTGCAAAATTGCATTCCGTTTTTGACAATCGAACTCGACTCAATTGAAGAAGCCACGAACATATAATCAACCGAAGAAAGGATTCGAAGCATCATCGCAATCAATTTGATAAAGGGACGACTTCATCCACAAGCCCTAATTTCGCACAGAGGAAAAAACGACAAAGGAAAAGGAAACAAAGCCGGGCCGAAGGAATAAAAGGAAAAGGGACAATCTATTTTATCACTTAAATGTTTTGGGACGACCTTGTTTTTATTTGAGCCTTAATATTTTAAGTTATGGTTTTTTTCATTTAAATTGTTTTAAATTTATATTTTCTCTTTTAAAATTATGTAAATTCTAGTCGTGTGACTAGGGGACGAACTACAATGGTGTAGTTTGAGAATTCGCAACTAAGTGGCTGAGTTGTGGCAAGGATTTGAGCGTAAAGTTAAGGTTAGTCGATATCGGGTGTCGCAAGTTTACGTGTGTAAGCGTCTGACTACTTAATTTGTAGTAGAAACCTTAGGGGAAGCATGTAGGCAAGGTTTTGCCAAAGATGGTTAAATCTGTGTGTTCTATTGTCTGCATTTATTATTCTGCTATTATCCGTGCTGCTATAATTCTGATATATCTGTGTTGAAAATATTTTATAAACTTTCGCAATAAATTTTATAACTAATAGTATCACCCTATTCACTCCCCCCCTCTAGGATGAAATCGATCCTACACTGATATCCCATGTGGCCAAGTTTCACTAATTCATTCTCCTAACACCAGTCCTTCCTATTCTAGTACTTATTTATGTATTTTCATTAAAAAGGCCACTGTTAATGGTTCTAGTTACCTTGGTCGGTTTAGTTAACCTTTTAAAGTGTACCACATTCAATTAACCAATTCTCCATTAGGTAGTCATTGCAATTAATTTATTTTATTCATCTCATTAATATTACCTTCTTATTAAATAGTTTAATTAATTTTTAATGTTATGTACCCATCAAAATATAGGATGTTACACATATACTTTATTGTATTGTGATATAATTAATTAATTGATTAATTTAATATATATTAATATGAAAATCCTTAAATAATATGTTATGTCATAATAATTGCAAATAATTGCACTCATGAGAAATTGTCATAATACGAAATTAGATTGAAGAGGCTAAATGTTTTCATTTCATTATTCTAATCAGGCTTCCACTAAAAATTTACATTCCAAAAAACCCTAAGAGAAATATTGAATCTTTCGACTTATAAGCATGTTTTAAGATTCGCTGGCTTTAGAATTTCAACCTTGAGTTTGCTCAACAAATCATAGGCCCATAAGCGACAGATAACTCTTTATCTGTTGTATTATATACAACTCATAACCATGGCCTTTTCCCTAATCTTAATCTTAACCTTGAGTTTACTCAACAAATCTACAAAGATTATTCACTTTTACCTATCTTTTCTTGATGGCCTAAGTATAATACACACTATTTGAGTTTATTCAACACATACATGCATGTATCTTACCTTGTCTGGGAATTATTTTAGTAGTGCTGCACAAATTAACGGATCTAACTTGAGTTTGCACAACAACTAGTGTATATGCAAGTAGTCTATCAATATAAATGATAAAGGACAACTATATTAAAGGTTCGCTAACTTTAATATACTTTGAGTGATATCCACTTAAGGAATAATATTTTTTAATGAAATATCCTCATGATCCAAGTGTCGAACACATCTAAAATTATAGTATAGGTACCTTACATATGTATTTATTATAAAAATCTATTTGGGTTTATTTAAGTTCCACATAAATTTAATTTAAATAAATAATTATATAAGTTCTATTTATATATAACTATAATTTAATTAACAAACAATATATATATATATATATATATATATCTTATTATTTAAATCACATTTAAATAATTTTAATTCCTAATTGATTAATAAACAACAAAACTTTATTTTTAAAGTTCAAATTTTTTAATTTATTCACCTTAAACTATTTAAGAAGAATATTTAACTATAAATTATATATACATATATATCAAATAATTAGCTATTTAATAAATTGATTGTTCAATTAAAATTTTAATAAATTTCTAATATTTATTCGGCTTAATTTCTCAAAACAATTTGAGAATCAAAATATTTTAAACTATTAAACCATAATATTTATAGTTTTATTGTGCATATATGTATAATTATATATGTTTTAATTAATTAACCTTTAATTATTTATTTATCAAATAAATTATTTAATTAATTAAATATTTTAATAATTTTTAATTTTTTTATTTAATTTACCTTAAACAATTTAAGATAATTTTACTACTATAACTTTTACAATTATATATACATATATCACTATAAACACACTGTGACGACCCGGAATTTTCAAGCATTTAAAATCGGAATATTTAATTGATTTTAAAAATTCAATAGAGTAATTTTAACTTGAATAAGGAATATTACAATTTATTGATAATTAAATTATTGAATCAAATAATTTGAAATTTGATAAGATATGAAATCTGGAATTTTAAGCTTGTTGAAAATAATTTGAAGGGTTATAAAATTTATATTGATAATACTGAAGACAATAGAAGCGTTAAAATTGAAATTAACAGTCATCTGTTCAGTTTTGAAATTTTATCGTGTAAATTGAATTAAAAATAGCCTTCCGAGGCACAGTCTCGGAATTTGACGAAACCAGTTCCATTGAGTTCGTAATACTGAATTATTATCGGATTTCAAATTTCGTAATGATCGGAGTTGTTATGTGACCATACGATATATAAATGCGTTGAAGATTTACACCGAAAATTCTATTTAAATTTTTATTTATATGCTAATCACCATCAGCTGCTTTTCCTTCTAATCGCTGCCTCCTCTCGTACATGCCATCATCATCGTGTCTCTCTTTCTCTTATCACGCAAGCTTCATTTCCCTTAAATAAATTCACTCAAGCCTCCTTCTTGATAATGGAATACTCGGTTAAACTAAAAAAAAATACGATGGACGCTGCCAATAATCGTGAGTCCTCTTCATTTATGATCCCAAACCCCTCTTTTTTTCGAATTAGTTCAAACTCCAAAAACAAAATCGTGTTTTCCCCTTTCGTTCGTCAAACCGAAAATCAATTTAAAAAAATGGTGAACGATAAAAAGGGGTTTGGCATCGCATTCGCTTAATCGCGAGGGTCGGCGACGCGGCTTCGATTGCGATGGAGTTGGCGGCCGTAGTGAGTGTGGATCTCGTACTCAAAGCGAAGATGAGTGGTTCAATTACCTTTGCTGTCGGTGTCGAGATGGTGGCTCTCGCGCGTTCGAGTTGGGGACGACAAGGCTAGGCTCGCGTGGGGGAGTGCGACGTCGTATTTGTGGCTTTAGGGTTTGTTATCAGTGGCGGCTAAGGCTCGAAATGTCGCGTGAGGTATCGTCTTCTTTCTATTTTAATTTTCGTGCAGTGATCATTTTTTTATATATATATAATCAAAGTAAAATTAGTAAATTATTGCATGATTGTTAGTAGGAGATAAATAACAGTTAGTTTATAAAACAAATTAATTCTTCAATTTATAAATCCGTTTATGTGTATACAGAAATATATAAATACAATTTTTATTCTTTTCGTTTACAGAAAACAGGTTTTAAATATACTTATATTAGTACACTTATTTTAAAATTTAAAATTTTATAGGTTAAACAGAATTATTATAGATTTGAAAGATATAAGGATTAAAAAAAACTATGTAGGTTATTTTTACAAATTATATGTACATATATACTTTTAAAAAAATTGTTTAATTATTTTAGAGATGGTTAAAGAGGAATTAGTTTAAAACTAAAACATTAGTTAATTTGGTTATTTAATGGTAAGTGATTTATTTCCAAATAGTTCAAATATTTTATTTGAAAAGAAAATAATTTTAGGTTTATATATATATGAAATCGATAGCTATTTTAAATCTAGAAATAAATAGATAAACATAAATAGGTGTATATGAGATTTTAGGAAAAATTATAGGAATTAGTTTAAGTACAAATTATTAAATTGAATTAAAATATATAAAGGAAAATTAGTTTAAAATTTACTACTTCGGTTAGGTTGAATTTAAGGTTAAAATTAATCCTTTGTAAACAAAATAAATAAATAGTGGATAATTGTTCGATTGGTTCAAATAATAATAAACCGTGAATTGTTGTACAAGGTTTAAAAATCAAGGAAACAAGTCAGTTTGGAATGGATTGCGAGCGGCAAGGCAAGGTGAGTTAATCTCACTCAGTTAAAATGAAATTTAAAGGATTAAATTTAAATAATTGTTTGAATGATCAAATTTAAATAATTGTTTGAATGATCAAATTGGTTGATGTGCTATAGTATGGTAATATTGTGGAATTGGTATTTTATGTTGTGCTAACATCTTTGGATGCAGGGAAAACAGGTTGAAGGGATCCAACTGGACCCCTCGAAATTATTTAGATTATTTAATATTCTGTGTTCTGAATATTTGATATCCTGTGATGATTTTATGAATAATTGAGTATTGAATGGTATGGTTGGATTTAATATCTCAGTAAAATAAATTATCAAATCTCTAGAATTGTATTTTCGAAAGAAATAAAAGAGTAAATTTTTAAGTAAAATAATTCTAGTGAATTGGAATAAACTAATAATGAATTGAAAATAAAATAAAATAAAAGTGATTGCAAAACTATAATAAATTTGGAATAAGAGGAATTTGAATTATTAGGGGTAATAATAAATTTTAAAGCTTAAGTGATATTATTTGAATGAATAAAGAATTTATTTTTTAAGGATTAAATTTAATTAAGAGATAAAGAAGGAATTTTGGGAATCTGAAATTGGTATCTTCAATTAAAAGGGTTTTTACTCAAAATGAGGAAATGCAATCTAAACGTTAATGAAATTTGAAATAAGTAAAGCAAGAAAGAAAATTTATTTTAAGCAAAGTAAATTGGGAATAAATTGTAAATTGATTAAAGTGTTTTGGGATTTGAAATCTAAAAGGGAAGTGAGATTTTGGAATTTTTAAACTCGGTTATCAAGTACAATAAAATACCGGTGGATATTTTAAATATGAATTCAAAGTGTAAATTTATAAAGGAATGGAAATTCGTTTAAAAATAAATAATGACTCATTTTTAAAGGATGTGAAAGAGAAGAGTGTTTCCCCGGATAGCCAAGTACGATTTTCAAGCAATTTTAAATATAGGTTAAAGGTTTTAATGTTGTTTTAAAAAGCATATCTTAGAGAATTTATTATTTTTAAATGTTTAAATTCTAAAATAAATATTTTTCAAAACTATTATCGTAGTAATTATTAAATGACTTGGTATTTGTTTTAAAGAAAAATCTAGTTTTATATTTTATAAAAGTAGCCTTATTTATTAAATATTCCAAAAGTATATATTTTAATTAAGTATTAAAGTAGTTTTAAATTTTTGAGGCTATGAAGTATATTTTATAACTAAGTGCTTTTAAATTATTTTAAAATCTAAAAGTATTTTATACTTGGTGTTTCAGTGGAAATGAATATTGGGAAATTATTTCGGGAAAGGAATATGTTTGAAACTGTTTTGAAAAGGGGTTAAAATCTAAAATATATCTTGTCAAGATATTTTGGATAAATAAATAATTTGAAAAATTATTTATTGTTTGATGGTTGTTTGTGAATATAAATTGATAGTTCAATCACCGACTATCAATATTGGACAAATACGTTGATCGTTTCGAAGAGACCGGGATCGAGATTTATTTCTCGAAAACCACTTCGATCCGGTTTGTATGTTTCGTGGAAACAAGTTTGGATTCGAAGATGGGGCAGTGAAGTGCAAGGGCTAGTCGCTACTAATCCTAAGGATATTTCCAATATGGATGTAGTAGGAATAGTGCCTTCGATTCCGTTCGGACCCGGGACGGACTTATATAGATGAATACTTGCGAAACATCGTCAGGTGAACGATGGGCATTCTAAGGGATATGTTCTAAAAGGTAACGCTTAGCCTCGAGCCTCATCAAATGGGAATGACTGAAAATCAGGGGTTATGCAGCAAGGCTAGGTGGGTAGCACCCAAGCAGGGTGAGGTCATCCCTGTCTAGATGTCCCTTTTTATTTCGGCTTAGTGGGCGGTTGCTGATCCCAACCGCAGGGTGGTCTCACTCGGGATTATCCAGTAAGGGGCAGTCCCGGTCTTGTGTTGCAGGGGAGCGGGCGTACTCCTCGGTACGGTGATCTAGGCCCCGTACTGTGATAGGTGGTACCTCAGTGCCTAGTCATTAGTTGGAAATCCATTCTCCTTACGAGCCTTGTACGAGTTTTGTTTGTATTACCCACTCTGTGGCTAGTAGCTGGAATTTAATCATGTAACAATTTCGACTATTTTATAAGTATTTGTACATAGACCCTATCATAATATCAGAGGATTTCTATAAAAATTGCTTTAGCTATCGTAAGGTAAAAACCCGACATGTTTATTTATGGCGTGGTCTTACGAGATGCTTTTGTTTTCAAAGGATTTTTGAAACTTTAATAATCAATTGAGTGTGATTTTCTCACGCTGGTATCCTAGACTGACTCGAGTGTTATTTAACTGTAATGCTTAGGTCAGACCGAGTATTATAGGATACAGGATGTGATGCTTTGGAGCTCAGGAGACGAGCTGGATGACGATACGTACTACCGTACTTGTTTATGTATATTTGCTGCTGTATTGAGTTGCTGTGTATCCATTTGTATGTTGTTGTTGAACTGTGATTGATGTACCCTGATGATGATGTGATATATAAACAGAGATATTTGATTTGAGTAAAGATCATTTATTATCTATTATATTTTATTCCGCTGCGATGGTTAGATTCTGCTGTTGTTTTCTATTTTCTTCTTCTACCTCTTCTTCTTTAACCCAAATGGTTCGTATTTTCCGTACAACTTGAGTTGATTGTTGTAGAATAGTGTTAACTCAAGGGGTACGGATTTGCGGGTTGTTACACACACACACATATCTGATTAACTATATAAAAAAATATTGATTAATTAACTTTTAACTAATTCCCTATTCAATTGATCAGGTTTATTAAATGCTTAAAGTATGAAATTAATTTCCCATTACAATTTAAAAAAAAAATTGAATTTATTTTATAACATCTATAAAATTTCCTTTATAGTTTAAACTTATCATTTAAATTTATATACCTTTTAAGTTTTTAAATCTTAATTTGAAAATTAGCAGTAAATCTGAATGAAAATCTAGGGTTTGCATTTGGGTCAACCTTTCGAACATACTCCACCCATCAGGGTAGGCTAGTTGTTAGGGAGGGTAGAATACTATTTATCTATCCCTAAGCCTAGACATTAATATTTAAGACACGATTAAATATAAAAGTCAATTGGTTGGTCCATAATGCAGGCTAATTATACTAGACTATAAAGGCTCTAATATCATTGTTGGGTCTTGGTCTACTTCGTAGCAAAAGAAACCGGTCAACTCCAAAAAAAGTTCCCTGTTTGGATTTTAGTAGGACAATGAAGTTAATTAACTAGCATTATATCCATTCCATCTATTTAAATAAAATCATATTTTATTTTAAAATTATTTTGTATTTGTTTGAGTAATCATATTAATTAATATAATTTAATATTATTTTGAATAATTATCATATATACACTCACAACATGACATGACAGAAGGAACCAAGCCAGTCGAAAGCGGATGAAATAGACAGATTTCAAAAAAAATCCTATTTAGGATCTATTGGGCTTACGAAGTTCTAAGTAGTTTATTAAATCCAATCTAATATAGGTTTAGATAAAATCTTGTTTAATTTATTTCGATCGAAAATGGAGTCTTAATTTTATTTAAATTTTAAGCAATATAAGACTTATATAATATAAAGCATATCACCGATATGTGTATGTAAAAGTTACTTGTTAAAGTTGAGGAAACCTTTCGTTTTTCTCTCTTAAGATTATTCAATTAATTGAGGAAAGATTTAGTTTTATTCAGAGGGAGAAATATTTCATTTCTCTCTCATTAATTAAATTAAATGATTTATCGAATGACATATGTGATCAAATTTGTACTTGGCATACAAAGTGAGTATATCCAAAAATACTCTCGTGTAAAATATAAAAGGGAAATATATAGACAATATACATGGTTAATGTGACTGTATATATGTGTCGGCCTTTACACAACAATAGACCCTGATATCCCTTTATATGCCTTTGTTGTCTACAGTTTTGTTTACACACACACACATGAGGAAGGGTGTAAAAATGAATTTTATAATTTTACACATAAGTTCATTTTATATAATTTGAGTTAAAATAACATATGTCCATTTATAAATAACTGTAAACAATGTGTAACATCTAAAACAACATATGTATGAAAAGTTTGTAGTCTAGTATATATATAAATTTAAGGTTAACAAGTTTAAACCAAAATTTTAATTTCGGAAGGAATTAAATGATTATGATTTTACCTAAAAGGTTAGCTTATAGATTTTTAAATTGTAACAATTTTTACATTTGTGTAAACAACAACCAAATAAATTATATTCACAATAGCAATCATGTAACACATGTATTCAATTAAATGCGAGTTTAAATAATTAAAAAAATTCAATCAAAAATTGTTTACAATCAAAATTAATTAATAGTTAATCAAAATTGTTTACATAACCACAACACACAAACACACACTTAATATGAGAAATTAATCAAAATTGTCTTTTTTATTGGACTACAATTTCTAAAACAACAAAATTGACCAGACAACCTACACATATATAAATTTATTGTAACAGATCCATATCTAAACTATGCAAACAATATGTACAAATAATCAAAAGAGACAAAGGATCTAAAATATATCAACATAATGATTATACAATCAATTAATGCGTAGCACAAAGGGGATATAAGCTAAATTAACATTAACGTATGATTGAATGAAATATGAATGTCATGTTAAACATTTCCCTTTCTAGGAGTATATGAAATATCAATTTTGTACGACACTAGGAGTTCCATCCATCTTTGTTGCAAAGAATGAGAACTTTTGGACAAATAGATACTTTAATGATTTGTGGTCAGTGAATATCTCAAACCTTTCGTCCAACAAATAATGTCTTCAAAAAAATAAAATGGTCGGAAACACCAAATCATGAGTTAGATAATTCTTTTCACGGGTCTTAATAATGTCCTACTTCAGAAGTAGAAGAAGAAAAGGAAAAGTAACGAATGAGAGAAATGTCTCATTTTGGAAATATAAAGCCAACTCTAGCCAAATTACCATTTCCCCCTAACTTCATTTTTCATTTATTTTTTAGATGATGTCCAAATTTGATGAACTTTACACACACACACACACACACACACACACAACATTACGAATGCAATGGAATACGCATCAAGTCCTAATTCATTCATCTTTAAAAATTCATTTTAAAGCAATAAGTTCGTTAAAGTCATTTAGTTCGATTGTAATGATTTATTATGCTAATCACTAAGCATTAAATATAAGTTGTTGTAAGAGTGCCTCGAAAGGTTGAGGAGCCAACGCGAAAATCATTAACTATAGAGATAGTCAATAAAGTAGTGAATTAAGCTAGAGTGGAAATCGCATGAATTTGATCTATAAGATTTGTATTGACTCCTTTGGTTGGAGATCGGCAGGGATTCCGTCTAATGCATGCTTTTCCATTTCTTTGACCATAAGTTTGCAACTTACCTCTAAGGCTTCCAGGATTTTGGAGTCAAAGAATTCTACAATAACATCAGACTCCACGAAGGCATAGCCCATCTTCTTAGCTCACCCTTGCTCATCACTTATACGTTTATCATGGATGCCGCTAAGATGCGAGGGTAGTCTTTACCAAGCCACTGGATATTTTTGGTTCTGAAGAATGTCCCGTATAAGCCAAATATCATGGAAATGAAATCAGCGGTAGTGGATACTTTATAAATGTGGGCATGCCACTTGGGCAAGTTCAACTTGAGTGTAGGTAAGAGTGAACTTAAGTTTCTTAACCTTAGATTCAAGCCCATGCACTTCTTAGCTTTCATTTTAGTTAGCCTAAGCTCCAACTTCACTTGAGGTAGTTCTTTCTATACTTTAGATAGCTCGCCGTTAGATTTTATGACATTAATTTTGCTTTGTTTTAATTCTTTAAATAGGTTATCGTTCCAAGCATGCACTTAGTCAAGCTTGTTAGAACCACCTTTGTTGTGTTTCAACGACAGAATCCATACAATTATTACAAAGAATCTCTAAGTTATATTTCAGATATGGTATTATCAAAAAGAAGCTAAACAAATGTAGATTCAAGCTTTCAACATGATAATGCATAAGTAAAATGAAGATTCAAGAATGCACATGCATAAGGACATGCACAAAACATGCTTAAGCTCAAAACGATGCAAAACGTTGAGTAAGAGCCATAACTCTAAGTATCAAGTCCTAGATTTATTGTACAATCTCCTATAGATGATTTGAGAACACATAAATACATACATAAAGTTTATTACTCATATTTAAATGAAATAAAGTTATAAAAACACTCATATTTGAAATGAAAATCAAGTTTCCAAAAATGCATGGAGCAAGACTCGAACCCGGGTCTCTAGTTTACAATGCAAGTATTCTAACCACTAAACTACAGATGCTATCGAAATAGGGTTTTAGATGTTTGAATTTTTAATTCAGAAGTCTGAATAAAGTGAAAATTAAAAATATACTCAAAAAATGTATCTAAGTCATCTGAAATAGAATTTCAAACGTCTGAAATACACATTTTTTACACATGTCTGTTTCTGTCTTTCCTTGTATATTTTTAGCCATACGAATTTTTCAAATCAGCCATCTGACTTTCACAAACAGAGTGTCTCTTCAAAAAAAATTTGAATTTTGGAAAATAGCCTTTTTCCCAAAGGTTGCAAACCTTATAATGGTTGTAACCTTTCAATTATAACTATTCACTACTATAAATAGAGTTGAAATTCATCTATATTTAAACCAATTTTTACTGGCTTACAAACTCTATATTTTCTATATACTTATGATTTAAAAAGCATTCAATTCTTCAATTTCCTATATCAAATCATTTAAATCATCATATTACAGAGATTTCAGGAAAGGTGTACTATATTGACTCATACGTGTTATTTAAAAATACAGAAAGTCAGATTTTTTTTAAATTTTATTGCATCTAGTCTTATTGGAGATCTTCAGGCACAAGGTCAAGACAATTTGTACTACACCTATTTCTTCGGGTTAAGCGAGAGAGTGGCTAGTAAAACTCCTAAGAGATGTTTAGGGACTGGACATAGGAGAGGTGCTCCAAACCAATATAAAATATTGGTGTTTTTATTTTACTTTGCGTAATTACTGCAATTAGCTTAGTTTAATTATCCATATGTCTACTATAAGATTCACTAGTACTTTTAAATTGGTACCTAAGTAAAGAATTTTCAAAATTGCAACAAAATTTTGAAAAATTATTGCAAATATGAGTTTTAACAAGTTTCAAGAGGATCAATCTACTGTTCGTCCTCCAACTTTTTACCGGTTCTAGTTATATAAATTGGACTACATGTATGAAAATGTTTATAAAATATAGTGGTCTTGATATCTAGCTAGTCATTCAAACTCAGTATGAACCACTTGCTACTACAATGAGTGTCTAAACAGATGCTCAAAAGACCGCTGCTTCCAACAACGCAAAAGCAATGACTGTATTATATCGTTTGTTAGATAAGAACGAAGTTTCTAGAAGTATGATGAGTAAAACTGCTTATGAAATTTGGCAAATGCTACAAGTCACCCATGAAGGTACAACTAAGGTTAAACAAACCAAGATTAGCTTGTTGATAAATCAATTTCAGACGTTCAAAATGAAACTAAATGAGAGTATTATAGAAATGTATTCTACATTTCAAAGTATACAACATGATCTTTTGGCTTTAGGAGCAACTTTTAATAATTTCGGCTTAGTATCACATATTTTAAATTACTTAATAGACGAGTTGGAAAGAAAAGTGTTTGCTATAGAGGACTCAAATGATTTTTCTACACTTAAATTAGAGGAATTAATTAGTAATGTAATGTTTTATAAAGCAAATTGTAAGCTAGAATAGATCTAGCCCAAGAAAAATGAAGTATTGCTTTTTAGGTAAATAACGATGATGATAATTCGGAGCTTGATGAAGAAGATGTTGTGTTCATCCCCAAGAGCTACAAGAAATTCTAAAAATTCAGCAAACTGGTTCGAAAGTAGAAACCTAAAAATTCAAATGATACATCAACTTTCAAATGCTATGGATGTGATAAATTCGTACATATAAAGAAAGATTGTCTCTAGCTATACAAAGACAAGAAAAGCTTCAAAAGGAAATTTGAAAATGAAAAAAACCAAAAAGAAGCAAGCGTGCTTTCCAAGTGACTTGGGATGATTCTTCTTCAAGCGACAGTGGAAGCGATAGTGATAATGGTGGAGAAAAAGTGAACGTGTGCTTCACGGCTACTAAAGATGAGGTATATTCTGATCTCTATTTTGAAAATGTAATTGAAATAGCATCGGAATTGGATGAAAAATTTAGAAACTTAAGGAAAATTCATAATGAATGTACTGGAAATATAAATAGATTAAATTTGAATATAAAGTAATCGTCTGATATTTCAAAATTTAATAAAGGAAAAGTGAATTTATCGCATTTAATTAGTATAATAAAATCATCTAATAACAAGCATGGTTTAGGATTTAAAAATCTAATAGGCGAAAGCCACAATCTAAACATGCTACTTTATATAGAAGTTTTAGGAAACCCAAAAATAGTCAATAAAAGAAGATCATAAAAAGATCATTAATATATGGGTTCCAAAAACTAATAATAACTTGATTGGGCAAAAATATGTAGATAAATTCATAAGTGAAGTTCATCTTAATAAAAAAAATCAATTTCAAGGTCTTACCAAGCCCACCTGAGTATGGTCACCTTATATATATGATTAACACCTGGACCATCATAAAGTAAGTGGGTATCAAAATCAATTACTATTTATTGCAGGTACTTGGAGAAATGAAAGTAAATGGTAGATTTTGAATTTTAAAGACGTTCCATACATTTTATGGAATTATGTGCTTAAAATGAAATAAAAGAACTTCAATGAATTCAATAAAATCTAACTTATTTTGCTCCGTAATTAATATTAGGTTAATATTTTATTTTTGAGGAATGCTAAGCTATTTCCAAAAAAATTTAATAATCATATTTTGGACTTATTATTACCTAAAAGGAAGTATTTTTATATTCCGTCATTCTTTTTTATAATGACAAAGAGGGAAATATACATATGCATATTGGGAGGGGGAGATATTATACTTAGGGGGTGCTTTAATTATATTATAATATATTTTTATATAGAATAAATATTTTCAAAAAAATTGTATATTTATCATCGTTAAAAAAGGAGAGAATGTTAGAACCACCTTTGTAACGACCCGTAAATTGATTGCTTTGTATTTGAATATTTAAATCATTTTAAATATTTAAATAATGGATTTTACTAACCAAATAAACATATTTTAAATATAAATTAATAATATTAAAATCATTTTCAAATTTTGTTTACCAAAATAATTAGTTCAAATAAAAGTATAAAATATGACCGAAAAATGTTTTTCGAAGTTTCGACTTTTCGATATCGGAAAGTCATCGAAAACGTCGTGCACATTTGATATGACTCGTGTACATATGCACACAAATGTACACATGTACTATGGTAAGTTAAGTAAAGTATTAATGATCGTAAACCAAGATTAATTTAAATATAGACATGAAAAACATATTATGTTATTATATAAAGGAAAGAATAAAATATGGAATAAGTTTTCATGTACCGCCATACTCAACACCATATCCTTGTACACGTTATGGAGCATGTCATGATCAAGCATGGTATAAGGCCCTTTTTGGCCATGTGCTTGAGAGGGGAGGGGATGAGATGGAGCTTTGTGATTGGCGGAAATAAGGCATGGCAAGTTAGTTATTTCACCTATTTTAATGTCTACAAATACCTCCATCCTAACTTCATTTCTCACTTCCTAATCTCATTTCTCATTTTCATAAGAAGCTTTCTCCATGATTATGTTCATGTTCACTCATGGCTTCTCTTCTTCATTCTTAGTTTGAGAAAAATCACCTCCTTTCACTTTAAATCTCTTCCTTAGTTGACAAAACTCCATATATTCATATACAAACACCCCTCCACCAAGACAAAAGCCATTTCCACCTCAGAAACTCCAAGGCCAGTCCCATACCTCGCTTAGGCCGAGTCACCTTGCACCCATCAAGCCCACACAAGTTCATAAATCGAAGTCAAGTGCATTGGAAAGCTTAGTTTTGGTGTTGTTTGAAGAGTTAGTGCAATTACAATTCAAGTAGTAAGCGTTTTGGTGAGTAAAGCTTCCACCTTCAAACCATGTGTTTTCAAACTATTTTTGCGTTCATGCCATAGCAATTAAATGCTTGTTTTATTGGTGAAACAATGGTTCGGTTGTTGGATTGATTTGTTGCTTGAAAGTTGGTCGCTTTGAAAAGTTAGTATGCAAATCTTAAGACATATGAAATGTTTAGTAGTTAAATTTACGCCTTTGTAAATAAATGCTTGAGATTTGTTGTATTACTACAAATCACAATGTTTATATTCTTATACTTTTGTTATGTGATGTGTGGTTGTTTTGCAAATAACATAAACTTGAATTTTGAACTTTATGTATAGCGATAGTAGTTATATCGGCACTTTCGAAAAATCATCTTTTATCGATACCGTTTGGTTTCATTATCGTGCTTGAAATTATTTTCCATGTTAAGCAAGTTTTTGATCAATGATGTTTCCAAAATAATTAATTATTTTAATATCGTTTATTTAATTTATTTAATTTTTTAATTAATAAGGATTAAAGTTAACTAATTGACTTATTAACGATGTGTCTAAAATTAACTGATCACTTGGTTAATGACGTATTGAAATTAATTAATCATTTTTTCTACTTTAGGGTTAATTACTCTTTAAATAATGATAGATCAAAAGGGTAAATAATCAATTTACTAATGGTGTTTTTCAAATTTATTAATCCTTTTGATTAATGGCTTTTAAAACTTAATAAATATGTTTAACCTTAATTAATCTTTCCTTAAATAACATTTTAAATTAATTAATCAATTTTAAATAATGATATTTAATTACTATTTAATTTAATTAATTAATTAGATTATTAGTTAATTGAATTAATGATGTTTCAAAGGAGATTTACCCTTTCTAATTATAGGTTATTGAAGTAAATTAATCAGGTTAGTTAACAAAGTTTTAACGTTAATTAATCATGTAATAGGGATGTTTTAAGTTGTTAAATCCATTTTGTAATGATGAATCAAAGTTAATAAACTCTTTTAACAAAGTGTTTGAAAGCTAATACTTGTAATGTAAAGCTAAGTATGAATTCGGGTTTTTTAAAAGAAAACCTTTGAATTGTTTATGGAAATGAATTAGTTTTCTTAAAGCGATTCAGTTGTATGGAAACGATTTATTTGTATAATTAGCACTGAACATCGAAGAAGTAGACTTGTCGCTATCCTGAAAGTTAAGAGTAATCGTGAGACATGACTTCGACGTAACACTACCTTGACTTGTCCGGCATTATTGTTAACCAAGAAATAGTACAAGTTTGAATTCGATGAGAGGTGATAAGTATACAAGACTTAATTTCTATATACGATCGTTTTATATCCTCGGTAGTTGGTTTCTCAACTATCGATTACTTTAGCGTCTTTAATATCATCGTTCTAAGACGATGTGTCACTCCATTAACCATTGATAGCTTTGACGAAAATGACTAAATCCAAAGCGTGAGAGGAACCAAAGCTATGAGTGGTTGCTCCCATTAGGGCACTTTCACATCTCATCTAGATTGGATTCGGTAGTGCTATTTTATGTGAATTATTTGGATAGGAAGGTTCGGCAAGGTCTAGCTTGATATTGTCTGAGAAGTGCCACGGAGTATATGAGCTAATCAGAAGTATATTACTAGAGGTATACTTCAAGGGTGGTTCACCTTCCTAGTCATTTGTTGGAGAATTTTCTTTTTCTGATTTGATTCGAATCTTCAAATTTATTTGCATCGGGAAGAGTCAACCACTCTTCAAAGTGTTTAATTGTTTAACCATTCTTTATGTTTGGATGTTGATTTATGTGGGAGTAAACCCGTTCCATGTTCAGCGACATCATCTCACATGTTTATGTTTAATTTCACACCTATTGTTTAAAGTTTTACTCATACTAGACATATCGTTTGATCCGAGTTGTTTGTTTTCCCTAAACTCTTGGATACTTATTCTATTTGAGTAGTCCGAGAGTATCACGTTTCTTATTAGGCTCTTCTGAAGACAGAATCCGAGCAGGAGGCTTTTATCTTCTCATTTATCCATTCCGCTGTATTATCTAGTTTGTGTATGTATTTTGTTTCAGCATATATAAAGGCAGGATGTTATAACTGCCCAAGTTATTTGTAGTACTTTGTTGTAACTCTAATAACTCCCTTTTAAGGAGTAGCTTGATGTACTATTGGCTATTATGTTTTATTTAGCAATTTTGTTGTGAGGTTTTCTATTTTATTTTACCCCAAAACGATTCATCTTTTCAATTCTTAGGCAACGACACATGAACACCGAGGATGTGTTAAGTGTCGTTCTTAGGGGTCAAAAACGGTGGGTCTTCACAGTTGGCATCAGAGCAAGGTTGAGTGAACACCTAAGCCTTATTGGGGTACAACTCATTAGAGATTGGGTGAGTAGATCCCTAGAGTGAGTTAATCTTGAGGGAGCGTTTCCTTTTTCTCCTTTAAAAGTCTGGTTTTAGATCCTTTATTGCAGTTTCCCTTTTATCATCTTTGACCCTATCTTTGTATTCTAATAATACCCGTCACTTATCCAGGTTATTGAAAATGAGTACAAGACGAGGGAGGGGATCTAGAACAAGCATGGCTACAAATGGTAGTGCTCCTAGAAATGAGCTAGTTGTAGAGCCAGTAGTGGAAGCGGTGATGCAAGTTCAGCCACCTCAGAACTTTAGGAACTTGTGCAAGAATTACACTGCTTTAAGTGGTAAGCCTACTGTGGAATGAAGGTATATTGGGAGTTCAGACATGGCTCCATTTTGTGAAAGGATATTCGGGGATCTTCAGTCGGAAGATGCTGGAAAGTGGTTGTTGGCATTGCGTCAGCTTCATAAAGCAGCAATGGATCCGTCGGATTCAATCACCATGAATACGCTAGAAGAATATTTCTCCTGAGCATAACTTAAAGAGGTTTATGAAGCTCATTTTATCCCAGAGCCCGGAAGGACTCAGTTGTTCAGAAGTTCCATGGATTTAAAGCAATGTGAGATAACAATGGCGTAGTATGGGCATAGGTTCAGTGCATTGTCCCATTTTGGACTAGGATTGATTGATACGCCAAAAAAAGAAGGAAATGTTCATGAAAGGAATACAACCAGAATTTCATTGGGAAATGACCAATCATCTCAACGGTACCTTTACCAATCTGATCAGTATGGATTTGAGGTTTGAAGCTCTTGATATTGAGCAAGGAGTTCAGAAGGAAGTAGTGCCAGCAGTTAATGCCCAACCTTTATCAGTGATACCTGTCGCTAGTAAGCCTTTTTTCAAGCGCAAAGGGAAGAAGAAGTGGCCAGGAAAGAATCCTGGAGATGGAGCTCCAAGCATGGAACAAACAGTTAGACTTGACCAAGATCCTTTGTTATAAGTACAACCAAATAGGCCACTCTGCAAATCAGTGCCTGAACCCAACTAGTGAACCACTCTGCTATAATTGCAACAAGCATGGACATATGAAGAACAAATGTCCATCTTCAAAGAAGGGGACTCGAGGAAAAGCTTTTTCTATTAAGGAAATGCCATCTAATTCTATGGACCCAAAAGGAAAGCAGATGTTACAAGGTAAACTATCCATTTCTGATATTCTTGTTAGAGTGTTATTTGACATCGATGCATTCCATAGTTTTATCTCATATGATCTAATGAACCAGTTGAATCTTAAATTTGTTATTCTCCATAATTATATTTTTTTGTCGACCCCAATTAGGGTCCGACCAATCTTGACACCATATGTTTGAATGTGCCTATTTCTTATCGAGATCAACCTTTCTTCTTTGACTTGTTTATCCTCGGGTTCATGGGTTTTGGAGTATTATTGGGAATGGATTGGTTATCTATGTTTAAAGTTGTATTGGACTATGTTAGAAGACTGATTGTAGTAAAAGATGTTAGGTAGAAGCATTGATACATGTTGTGGAGAGCATGGGGGGTTGATGAGCAGTTTCCTTTATTCCCTCGAGCTACCTAAAGAGAAGATAAGAATTACACCAATTATCCAGGACTTCAAGGGTATTTTTTGAAGAAGTGCAAGGTTTCCTCCTCTTTATGAAGTGGAGTTCCACATTGATTTGATTCTAGGAAACATACCTGTTTTAAAGCCTCCTCGACGGTTGGCTCCAAAGGAAAGAAGAGAATTAGAGAAGAAAACGTTTGATTTATTACAGAAGGGTTTGATCAGACGTAGCACATCGAGTTGAGGATCGCCATTAGTGTTCGTTACCAAGGCCGATGGTTCTCTTAGATTGTGTGTGGACTAACAAGAATTAAATAAGAGGACTATCAAGAATAAGTATCCTTTACCTAGGATCGATGACATGTTTGACCAGCTCCACGGCTCGAATATTTTCTCAATTGGATCTTGCCTTTCGTACCCTAGATAGTTTTTATGAGTGGTTATTCATGTTGTTTGGATTAACTAATGAAACCGCTTATTTCATGGATTGGATGAATAGAATGTTTCGAGATTTTCTTAACTAGTTTTTCCTAGTCTTTATTGATGACATCCTTGTTTATTCTAAAATGGAGGAAGAGCACAAGTACCATCTTCATGTTGTTCTAAGTAATTTAAGAAGTCATGTTTTAAAGGAAAAGTTTTTAAGTGCCATTTCTGAAAATCCGAAGTTAGATTTCTAGGGCACATAGTTTTGGGAGAAGGAATATCAGTGGACCTAGCTAAAGTAGTTGTGGTTCAAGGTTGGAGGAAACTCGAAAATGCGTTGGAGGTCAGGAGTTTCTTGGTATTTGTAGGTTTCCATTGAAGGTTCATTAAAGATTTCTCAAAGAATGCTTCTCATCTTACGAAGCTAACAAAGAAAGATGCTAAGTTCGTTTGAACACCCAAGTCCGATCAAGTATTCATTGTGTTAAAGAAGAAATTGAGAAGTTCTCCCATTTTAACTATTCCTAATGGGTGTGAATGATTAACATTTTACACGAATACTTGTAGGATTGGATTGGATGCACTTTTAATGCATAATTGTAAAGTAATAGCATATGGGAGTCGACAGTTGAGACCTTATGAGAAGAATTACACTACACACGATCTAGAGCTTTTCGCGGTTGTCTTTGCATTGAAGGTATGGAAGCACGATCTTTTGGGTGCAAAGTTTGATATATATATATATATATATATATATATATATATATATATATATATCACAAGCCATTAAAGTATCTTTTTACCCAAAAGGATTTGAAATTGAGGCAACAATGATGGTTGGAATTTCTCGCATCTTATGACCTAGAGATTTTTTATACCCCAGGGAAAGCTAACATCGTTGCAGATGTGTTACGTAGAAATGAGGCGATAATTGCAAATTTGGAAGTTAAGTTAGCATTAGTGGAGAGAATTGCATATTTCCAAGAAGAAGACCCTATTCTAGCTCGTCTTAAGAAGGATGTTGAAGATGGAATTATTTCTAGTTTCCAAAATGATTCCCGAGGCATTTTTTAGAATGAATGGTCAGATTTGTGTACCAGATGTTAGTGGAATTAGACAGGATGTGATGATAGAGTGCAATAGGTCAAAGTTTTCTATCCACCCAGGAGTAACTAAAATGTTCCAGAATATGAAGAAAACCTTCTGATGGAAAGGCATGAAGATTGAAATTTCAATTTTCGTAAGCCGTGTGCAAATTGTCAACCGGTCAAGAGTGACCATAAGAAGACTGTTGGGTTACTCCAACCATTGGAGATACCAAATTGGAAATGGGAGTAAGTATCCATGGACTTTATTGATGGGTTGCCCAGAAAGAGAAGAGGTAATGAAGACATTTGAGTAATTGTAGATCGATTAACCAAGAGTACCCACTTTATTTTGGTGAAGTCAACAAGAACTGCAGTTTCCTTGTCAAAAAATTATTTGAGTGCGATCGTCCGACTGCATGGAATTGCAGTAAGTATAGTCGGTGATCGGGATCTCATCTTTACCGGTCGTTTTTAGGGAGCCTTACAAGCGGCTTTAGGGACAGAATTGAATTTGAGCATGACCTATCACTCGCAGATATATGAACAAAGTGAAAGGTGAATTGAATTTTGTAGGATCTATTAAGAGCATGCATTTTGGATTTTGGAGGTTCTTGGGAAGATCATCTACATTTGGTAGAGTTCTCTTGTAACAACAGTCACCAAGTAAGTATTGTCATGGCGCCCTATGAAGCTTTGTATGGACGACCATGTAAATCACTTTCATTTTGGGTAGTGACTGAAGAACATTTAGTTCTTGGACCAGAGATGATTCGAGAAGCATCAAAGAAAGTGGCTATGATCAAGGAAAGGAAGAAAGAAGCCCGAGATCGATAGAAAAGTTATGTCGATCAACGGAGAAGGGACTTAGAGTTTGTGGTCGGGGATTTGGTATTTGTGAAAATTTCCCTGATTCAGAAGAGTAGGAAAGCTAGTACCCTGATTCATTGGACCATTTAGAATTCTTGAGGGAATTGGATCGTTGGGCTATAGAGTCTGAAAGATTGTTAGAAGTTCATAATGTCTTCCATGTATTTCATCTGAGAAAGCATGTTCATGATACGTCTTTGACTGTTGAGATGTCTGTTCAGGAAGACTTAGAGATAGAACCAAATTTGATGATAATCTGACACCTAGTTCATATTGTAGATCAGGATGAAGGAAATTGAGGAACAAGGTGGTGAAGCTTGTGAAGGTTTAGTGGAGTGATGATCCCCGCAATTGTACTTGAGAGACAGAGGATTATATAAGAGAAACTTACCCTGATGTAATGTCAGGTTGGTTATTTGTTGTTTGAATGCATTATAAATGTTCTATTATGGCATAGTTGCTTTGCATTGTTATATAAATTTCTTAGTACAATATATACCTTTTGGATTGTCTTTTTGTGTCTTAATTCAAGGTACGAAATTCTCCTAAGAGAGGAGGGTGTAATGACCCGTAAATTAATTGCTTTGTATTTGAATATTTAAATCATTTTAAAAATTTAAATAGTGGATTTTAATAACTAAATAAACATATTTTAAATATTAATTAATGATATTAAAATCATTTTCAATTTTTTTAACCAAAATAATTAGTTTAAATAAAAATATATAATGTGACCGAAAAACGTTTTTCGAAATTTCCACATTTAGGTATCAGAAAGTCGTCGAAAACGTCGTGCACATTTGGTATAACTCGTGTACACATGCACAAAAATGTACACTGGTCGTATGTTAAGCTAACTAAAGTATCAATGGTAATGAACCATGATTAATTTAAATATAAACATGAAAATACAAATTACGTTAATATAAAACAAAGAATAAAATATGGAATAAGTTCTTATGTACAACCATACTTAACATACCCTTATACACATTGAGGAGCATGCCATGATCAAGCATGGTGTGAGGCCACCTTGGTCGTGTTCTTGAGAGGGGGAGGGGATGAGATGGAGCTTTGTGATTAGTGGAAATAAGGCAAGGGTAAGTTAGTAATTTCACATATTTTCGTGTCTATAAATACCTTCATCCTGACTTCATTTCTCACTTGTAATCTCATTTCTCGTTTTCCTAAGAACCTCTCTCGATGTTTGTGTTCACCCATGGCTTATCTTCTTCATTCTTAGTTTGACAAAAATCACCTCCTTTTAATTTAAATCTCTTCCTTCGTTCGTAAAACTCCATATATTCATAAACAAACACCTCTCCATCAAGAAAAAATCCATTTCCACTTCGAAATCTCCAAGGCCGAGCGCATATCTTGCCTATGCTAAGCCACCTTGCACCCCTCAAGCCCACACAAGTTCATAAATCCAAGTCAAGTGCATAGGAAAGCTTAGTTCTAGTGTTGTTCGAAGAGTTAGTGCAATTTCGATTCAAGTAGTAAGCGTTTTGGTGAGTAAAGCCTTCACCTTCAAACCAAGTGTTTTCAAAATATACTTATGTTCATGCCATGGCTATTGAATGCTTGTTGTATTGGTGAAACAATAATTTAGATGTTGGATTGGTCTATTTCTTGAAAGTTTGTCTCTTTGAAAAGTTAGTAGGCGAATCTTAAGACATGCAAAAAAATTTAGTAGTTAAATTTATACATTTGTGAATAAATGCTTGAGACATGTTGTATTACTGTAAATCACAATGTTTACATGATCATACCCTTGTTATGTGATGTGCAGTTGTTTTGCAAATGATGTAAACTTGAATTTTGAACTGTCTGTATAGCGATAGTCGATATATCGGCACTTTCAAAAATCATCTTTTATCGGAACCGTTTGGTTTAGCTATCATGCTTGGAATTATTTTACAAGTTAAGAAAGTTTCTAATTAATGATGTTTTCAAAAATAATTAATTATCTTAATAACGATTATTTAATTTAATCAATTACTTAATTAATAAGGATTAAATTTAACTAATTAACTTATTAACGATGTGTTTAATATTAATTAATCACTTGGTTAACGATGTTTTGAAATTAATTAATCATTTTTTCAAATGATGTTTAAGGTTAATTAATATTTTAATAATAATGGATTAAAAGTTAAATAATCACTTTACTAACGATGTTTTTAAAATTTATTAATCCTTTTAATTAATGACTTTTAAAAATTAATAAATCTTTTTAACCTTAATTAATCTTTCCTTAAATAAAGTTTTAAATTAATTAATCACTTTTAAATAATATATTTAATTATTATTTAATTTATTTGATTAATTATATTGTTAATTAATTGAATTAATGATGTTTTAAAGGAGATTTACCTTTTTTAATTATAGGTTATTGAAGTAATTTAATCATCTTAGTTAACAAAGTTTTAAAGTTGATTAATCAATGTAATAGGGATGCTTAAAGTTGTCAAATGCCATTTGTAATGATGATTCAAAGTTAGTAAACTCTTTTAACAAAGTGCTTAAAGCTAATACTTGTAATATAAAGCAAAGTATAAATTCGGGTTTTCTAAAAGAAAATGTTTGGATTGTTTATGGAAATGACTTAATTTCTGTGAAGTGATTCACTTGTATGGAAACGATTTATTTATAATCAGCACTAAACATAGAAAAAGTAGACTTACCGCTATCTCGGAAGTCAAGAATAATCATGTTATATGACTTTGGGGTGACACTACCTTGACTTGTTCGGTGTTATTGTTAATCAAGAAATAGTGCAAGTTTGAATTTGATGAGTGGTAATAATTATACAAGACTTAATTTCCATGTACGATTGTTTTTATATCCTCGATAGTTGGTTTCTCAGCTATCGTTACTTCAGCTTCTTTATTATCGTCATTCTAAGACGATGTGTCGCTCCGTTGAGCATTTGATATCCTTTTGTCGAAAATGACTAAATCCAAAGCGTAAGAGGAACCAAAGCCATGTGGGGTTGCTCCCATTAGGGTACTTTCACATCTCATCTAGATTGGATTCTGTAGTGCTATTAGATGTGTAATATTCGGATACTCGGTAAGATTTGGCGGGGTCCGGCTTGGTATTGTCCGAGAAGTGTCACGGAATATATAAGCTTCTTAGAAGTATATTGCTAGAGGTATACTTCAAGGGTGGTACACCTTCCTTATCATTTGTTGGAGATTTTTCTTTTCTAATTTGATTCGAACCATCAAATTCATTTGCATTGGGAAGAGTCAACCACTCTTCATGGTGTTTAATTGTTTATCCATTCTTTACGTATGGATGTTGGTTTATGTAAGAGTAAACCCGTTCCATGTTCAACGGCGTGGTCTCACATGTTTGTGTTTAATTTCACACCTATTATTTAAAGTTTCACTCATACCAGACATATCGTATGACCTGATTTGTTTGCTTTCCCTAAACTCTTGGGTATTCATTTTATTTGAGTAGTCCAAGAGTTGCATGTTTCTTGTTGGGTTCTTTTGAAGATGGTGTTCGAGCAGGAAACTTTTATCTTCTTAGTTATCTATTCCATTATATTATCTAGTTTGTATATGTATTTTGTTTTAGCATATGCAAAGGCGGGATGTTATAAATGCCCAAGTTGTTTGTAATAATTTTGTGTAACAATGATAACTCCCTGTTAAGGAGTAACCTGATGTACTATTGACTATTATGTTTTATTTAACAGTCCCATTATGAGGTTTTTTATTCTGTTCTTTATTTTACTCCATGATGATTCATCTTTTTGATTCTTGGATAACGGCACACGAATACCGAGGATGTGTTAAGTGTCGTTCCTTATGGTTAAAAAAGTGGGTCTTCATAAACTTCGTTGTGTTTCGGTGACGCAACCATATAATTATTGCAAAGATTCACTAAGTTTATATTTCAGTTACAATATTATCAAAAGAAGCTAAATAAATGTATATTTAAGCTTTCAACATGATAATGCACAAGCCAAATGAAGATTCAAGCGTGCACATGCATAAGGACATGCAAAAAACATGCACAAGCTCAAAACAATGCAAAACATTGAGTAAGAGCCATAACACTGAGTATCAAGTCCTCGATTTATTGTACAATCTCCCATGAATGATTTGAGAACATATAGACACACACATAAAGGTTTATCATTCATATTTTAAATGGAAATCAAGTTTTCAAAAACACTCATATTTCAAATGAAAATCCAGTTTTCAAAAATGCATTGAGTAAGACTCGAACCCGAGTCTTCAGTTTAGAATGCAAGTGCTTTAACCATTGAATTACAAATGCTATTGATATAGGGTTTCAGACATTTGAATTTTTATTTAGACATTTGAATAAATGGAAATTAAAATACACTTAAAAGGTGTATATCAGCCATACAATTTCAAACGTCTAAAATACACATTTTTGCATGTGTTTATTTCTGCCTTTCTCTTTATATTTTCAACCATCTAAACTTTTATAATCAACCATCCGACTTTCATGAACAGAAGTGTATGTTCGTAGAAATTTGAATTTTGGAGAATCGTCTTCTTCCACAAAGGTTGCAAACCTTCCAATGGATGCAACCTTTCAATTTGAACTATTCGCTACTATAAATAGAGTTAAAATTCATCTATTTCAAAACCGATTCTTACTTGCTTACAAACTCTATACTTTATATACATTTATGATTTAAAAGCATTCAATTCTCTAATTTCCTATATTAGCTCATTCAAATCATCGTATTACAGAGATTACAGGAAGGGGGTACTATATTGACTCATACGCGTTATATAAGAACACTCGAAATCAGATTTATTTTATTTTATCAAGTCATTTTGGAGATTTTCAAGCATAAGGTCGAGACGATCTGTACAATCATATTCCACCAGGTTAAGCGATGGCGTGGCCAGTAAAACTCCTAAGAGGTGCTTTGGGATTGAATGTAGGAGAGGTACTTCGAATCGGTATAAAATCTTTGTGTGTTTTCTTTATTAACTTTACTTTTCATAATTACTATTATTAGCTTAGTTCAATTAGCCATGTTGCTATTATAAGATCCACTGTTTTCAAAGCTATTTCTCCATCACTTCAATTTTTACATGAGATGCGTTAATGATTTCCTTTTCATCGGCCCAACATGTAGCCTTTTTCTCTCTTTTTCTTGAGAACTACTACCTCTGTGTCCATGGGTGATTAGGCATTCATTCTCTTTAAACTGACCCTTCTTTTGTTGCAGAGGGTCCTGTTGATCATGTTGATTTGCCCAGAGGTATCCCTACCTTTTAGAATGACCCATATCTTATAGTAAATCAATGGCTTCATGAGCCTTCTTCATAATGTCCTTCATGATCTTGTTCAGATTGTAAGAAAATTTAAGGCTAGTGACATCCAAGTTTGGGTATTGAGATAACCCATAGGAAGCAGTAGAGTTGAAGTTGTTGGACCAGTAGTAACGGTAGTGATGGCCCCTTTGCTTTGGCGCGGTGGATGATCAGAAGATGTGATTATAGGGCATAAATGTAAAGAGGCATAGAAGCAAGAGGACCTAATGGTTTCTAACCCTCATGATTGGTGACCACAACAGAAGATGGAATAGGAGCAGTGCCTGTTGAGTCACTATAGGTAGAATGCTCAAGGCATAGAGGGCAGCTCCTAGAGTGTGAATGACTCCTTTTGTATTAGGAGTAGCTAGAATGGAAGTGGTGATGAAGGTGGTTGTTGAGAATCTATGAACTGTGACCATGGGGACAGTGATGATATCTAGTATAAGTCTTGGGTAAGTGTCATGGCATTGCTCCTTTTCTATCAACATCGCAATTCCTATCCTCCTATCTTCTCTTCGGTAGTTACCTCATTCTTCTCTTATGAGATCTCCATCATAGTAATGATAAGGGCCCTGATGTAGAGAGATAGATTGGTGTTGTTCAAAATTCCTATAGAGAGCACTAGAGAATCTTATGTCACTCATTTCACCTACAAAGGAAAAAGGAAAAAAAGTTATGAAGGATTCATGAATTATGTAAAAAAGTGAAGTTTATGCGGTCCTAGACAACATTTGTATGGTGTTGTTATATCTAATCCATGGACTAAACGCATCGAACCACATGAAAGGAGTAGGTACCCCCTATGGAAGTGAGCTCGATAAGACTCATTCCCACTAGAAGATTATCACACCTAACTATCTTAGTAAAATCAAAGTGCAGATATGCTAAGTCGATTGTGGGGTGGCTAGAAGGTCTAACATCTTCACTAGCATCGTGAGTTGCAGAAGTGGCATCCTCGGCCCTATTTGACGACGGACCGGGAGCAGCTTTGGGAGTATCTATTCTTAAACCATTAAATATGGGAGTTGAGATTGTAGTTTCTTGAGCATTAGCATTATCCCCGTCAACTCCTCTCTAGAGTCTTCTTCTTCTTTGGATTGTTCCTCCCGATTCCCCTTTTCCTTTACTTCTTTTTCTATGACACTTCCCAAGCTGGAGCTTATCTAGCATGACAAGTGCCATCCAATACTTATCTTGGAAGTTGGACTCTAGGCTATTGGATTCCAAGTACTGAGCATTCATAGAAAATTAGATGCCCATTATGTAAAAGGAGGAAGTTATGGGATCTTCTATTATTGAGGAGGAAGGAAGTTGTGGGGTCTTTTATTGTTGAGGAAGGAAGTTTGATGCTCTGGTTCTAGAATTTCTTTTAAGTCGGTGACCATGTGTCGAAGAGCACCAATGGTGAATCTACATGGAATATCTACAGAAGGTGGTATAAGTAAGAATATCAAATGGAAAGAAGTTGAATTGTAAGAACTTAGGAGTGTAAGGTGGAGGACTAGCAACTTGAGAACCATCTCTATGCAAATTTGGTAGGGACAACCACAAAAAGATATTTATCTTCGAATTCATTCTGATTATAGTGTAGGTTAACTACAACATAATTAGAGCAGTGCGCCTCAGATGAAATATATGAAGCATCCGAAGGTTGAAATTTCCACAATAATTGCAAAACTTTCTGATATAATTTGAGAACTATACTGAATTTTTACTGAATTTTTCATTTTTTTTGTCAAGTCAGTTTGCTTCTTTCTTTTACTGACGTAGTAGATTTGCCCTTCCTTCTGATTCGGATGGAAATATTCTTAGAGGAGTGATCACGAAATATACGTCTATTCTTAAAAAAGGTTTCTTTATTGAGGAGGTATTTGATCACTATTGAGAGTAAGTGATCCAAACTATTCTTAAGTCGACAACTGATACTCAAACTCGAGAGTTCGGATTGCTCCACCTAAGTAGAACGGAAAAAAAAATCGGCGCAGGGAATTGAGGCCAAGCGGTTTGAATTATGAGATATAACAGATGTTGTTGTTAGCTCCTTGCCTGATCAGTTATAGTACATCCCTGACGGCTTCGCTACTTCGGCTGCTTAGCAATCACGAGTTCCTTTTGCTTTAGGTTATATAGATATCGAATATTTTCTAACCTTATCTCTTATTTGAGACAATTAATGAGGAGCGTGTATAAGCTCAAAAAGACTGCACATGCATTTAGATGCAATTGGAAAGGAGCGATCCGTGGAGACTAAAGGCATGATGCAGGAAGTGATAAAATGGAGTAAATGCAACAAAAAGCTGCAAGCCACATAGTCGAAATGAAACTTATAAGCATGTTCACAGAGATGCGGAAGTCTAGCTTTGTCTTCCTAAATCTTATGTCATTCATAGATTATGCAAAGGTCCTTGGTAGTTAAGCGAGAACTCCGAGAAAGAGGAAAGTTTGTTGTATTGTCGAAAACTAGTACTCCTCCTAAGGCGAAGTCCAGAGCAACGTTGCTAGGTGTATCCTCAATTATCATTAGCGGAGCAACGATTAGGGGTCCTTTATGGACCTTTGGCGGTCCGACAATTGCCAGTGAATATGAAGATGACATGTAGCTTGAAGCAATAGTCAAAGAAGTAAATGTAGAGGCACAACAGCAATGGTGGTGAGTTCGGAAGAGCGGTGAGTAGCCATATCTATACTAAAAACAAGACTCGTGTAATGAATGTGATAAGGTATGTTTTATTTTATTTTCAATACATGTAAAGTTAGTGTATCTAGCCAACGGTGCTGTCAATAAATAGTGCCTCATGAAATTTAATGTGTGTCAATCCATTGGACTCTAAGCATCACCTAGGGGAACTTAATATCATATGCGTGTGTATGTTACGCTGTGTGCATGGTGTGCAGAAGTACACTATGTGAAGTGAAGGCCCATTCTTGCTTGTAGAACGACTTCGTAACATGTGATGGAACTATGTTTTGGATGGGAATTATTAATATAATGACTACGTTAATAGTCCTAATTAATCCACATGAATAGGAACTTTGGTTCTCAAACCGCCTTTCCTTGAACAAGCAATGGCATTTTCTATAAATCAAAGACTTTGGAGCTGTTGAACATGAATATTAATGGAATGTGTATTCCCAAGTATTTTAGCAACGAAATTTGGAAAAATATTCAAATTTGTAGTGTTCTACCAATATCAACCGGTATCAATCGATGTAGGATTTTCGTATTTGTCCTAAAATGCTAAAACTGACTTGAAATCCAACCCATAAGAGAGTTTTTGTCGTGTATGATTCAATCAAGCCTTGGCCTATCTAAAAATAGATTTATCTTCCTTAATCCAATCAGTGCCACCAGAAGTTGGCAAAAATAAGGTGGAAGGGGGGAGAGGAGGTCGGTGACTTTCGTGACTTGGTTGGAGAAAGGCGCATGATAGGGGAGAGGAGGCACCTATCTTGATTGACTACCTGGAGGAGGTTAATGGATATTACTAGATTTAGGATGCAGGAAAACCATGGTCGTTAAGATGGGATGAGATAGAGACGGCGACTGAATAGAGTGAGAGTAAGTGAAAATTTTCTAAGTACTAAATCTTATATATAAGACATTGGTCAGCATCGATCCTTACCGATCCATAAAATAAGAGATTTGAAAAAAGGAAGAGAAAGAAGGTCTATCACCTCAAATCAAAATGATTCTTCACAATGGGTGGAACTCAAAGATTATAGACATCGACTCTTCGATGAACTGAAAAAATCTTCATTGGAAAAGGCAAGTCTTCTAGACTTCGAAACCCTACAATTTATTTCTACTAAGGAGACGTAACCTAACGTCTATGTGGAAGCAAAGTTTGTTGAGTAGACAATTTTCCATGGAAGTGGTCTGCCCAAACAAGGATTTGGTCGCTTGTTTTTAATCAAAGCACACATTGTATTCATGAGAGCATGTTTGGGGAAGGGCAAGTGTTATCTATGATTTTTCAGAAACGTCAATTCGATGATATTAGACCTCAAAATGATTATGGAATGAATACGGTCTAAAGGACGGTCAAGTACATATAATAAGATAAAAAAGAAGAAATTTGGTTCAGTCCATGGATCAGTACCGATCCATAGGTGGAATGGTACTGATCCATCAAATCCTCCTCTACACATCATTCTCAGTGATATTGTTGAAGAACTTGAGTTAGAAGCATAAAGAAATGACTAGCACATGAAGTACCAAATATATCTTAAGAAACAGAGGAAGAGCATCATAATCCATGTATCAATACAAATTGATAAATGGACCATCCATAGGTTTGGTTATGTATGGAAATGTATTCTTGTATTCTCTTGGATCTTTATATATGACGTATTCTAGTAGACCAGCAATGAAGATTGACGACTCTATAGTCAAATAACAGTTAACTCTAACAATAAATATTGTTAATCGTCATTTTACCCAAAACAGATTTCAACTGGAATTAAGAGGTCAAGACAAGGATGAAATGACTCATGAGCTTGGAGACAAGTCTAGAAGGACAAAAGGATGGCATTTATCAAGCTTTAAGAAAAATGGGGCTCAGTGGACCACTCGGTACCAAGTGGTACGTCTTGGTACCGAGAGTTATTTCTTCCACTTAGCACCCCCTAAACTCCTCGCACTTGATGCATGACCTCTAGCAATCATGATGAAGTGTTTTTTTCAAAGAATAAATGAGCAACTTTAAGGATTGATGAGAAGAAAGAAAAGAAAGTAGGACAAGTAATATCAAGGAAATCATGAGGAACAGCTCGAATGGAAAAGATTTTAGAATACAACTATTTGCACGAAAAATTGGCACAAACACCAAATAGGTATTTGTAGAGAAACAAGTGAATCACATAAAATGAAAATAGAGAAAACAAGCAATTAAATGATAGAAAACCAAAGTAATAGCAAGAACACAATGATTTATAATGGTTCGACGTTGTTCGCCTACGTCTACTTTGAATAGGTAGCTTTATTAATCATTTTGTAAACTAAGTACAATAGGAATCAGATGAAAATACTCAGTTACAATAGAGTACAAAGTAATAAGCAGCACGAAGCCTTTGAAATGAACAATCAAACTTATATTTCATGGAAAAGCTCAAAAGTGCTGATCCCTCTAGCCTCGTATACAAACTAGCACTTCCCTCTCCACCCTTCACTTTATTTCACTTTACTTTCATTCGCCTTTATTTTCTTCAAGACCAAACCCTTCTTCCTTTACCTTAGAGCCGAACCCTTTATAATTTCATCAACCTGATTCCATTCCTTCGAATCAAACATTCACCATTTTCCATAGACTCACCATCCTCTCTTGCTCTAGATCACTACTCCATCTTCAATCTAAATCAAAAATCTCCTCTCGAGTAGCTTGTATTCTATACACTTAGGTAGGTTTTCTTGCACTTAACCTTTAACTTGTGACGAGATGATGGGCTTGATCACATTAGTGGATGGGTTAGAGCTCGATGTGTATGGAGTTGTAATTCTGCATTTAGATGGAGAGGAGATGGTCGATATTGTTCGAGGAAGATAAGGCGTATGGATTAAGAAAGGGATCGATTGGAGGATGTAGGTGAAGGAGAGGGATCGGTCTTACATGTTGCCTAAGGGTTCGGAGTGAATGTACGAGGGAAGTGTGAAAATGTTGAAGTAAAAGGATTAATATTAAATTTGAGGAGGAAGGGGTCAGTTGTATTGTCAAGTGGAGGGATTGGTTGTTTACTGATATGGAGAAAGATCGACTGTTCATGAAGTAAAGGGATTGGTGGTGGTATTTAAGGAGGTATTGGTTATAAGCTTTGCGAAAGTGATCAGCTACAAATAGGGAACACATATTTTCTTCATAAGAGGGATTGGTTGCATTGGGATTAAGGCATTGGTTATGAGGACCTAGCCGACTCTCAACCTTTGAATCAAACTTCAAAACCAATCTATGTTCACTTGCATGAATGATTAGAACCAATCCCATCTCAATGAACTTGAACATAAGAGGATAATGAATAATGGGACTTGCATATCTAAAATCGAACTCGAAATTGAACGACCAAACACCTAGGACTTAGAATATGAACCAAAACTTAACTTATGGACTTTGATAATGGACTTCACACTTCGATATGTCGATGATCGATCCCAAAGCTTACATAATTGATTAATCTAAATGTCGGTTGAGACGGTCGGCAATGACGGTCGTTCTAGTCGGAATCCAAAGTCTCGTCGGTTACTTTTGCTTTTAATTTTGAACTGTTTATTTTTGGACTACATAACACTGCACCATACTAGTTTACACTTAATATGGGGGGATATGTAAACTTTTATAATCTAGATTATTTACTGAGTTAGTTGATATGGGTTCTAGACATTTAGAGCATTTAGCCGCAATGCCTTCTGCACAACCTTCATAGCACAGCAATCCTAGAGTCGAGTTGAGTTCTGCTTCTGTATCTGATAGAATTTCCCCGGAACATCAAACTTAGCAACTTGAGATTTCTGACCCATTGGTCGACCTTTTCTCTAATGTTTCTATCATTCCGGTGAAAGAGATACGTCCTGCTCCTAACACTATAGAAGGTTTTTTTATTTTTGGATAACCACACGGATTCTCAAACCTCTGAAATTAGCAAGGCTGCTCTCCGTATACTATGCTCTAAACATGGGATTCCATTTGAAGATGTTCTAGTCTATTTAGTGAATGACAAGGCTCATTTGCCCCTGAAGGGGTATATGATATGTTATAAATTTATGTGCTAGGTCGGATGTGTGCTGCCTTTTAATTCGTTTATTCGAGAGATGCTAAATTACCTTGGAATAGCTCCTACTCGACTGCATCTGAACAGCTATGCTTTCCTTCATGGCACTTTCTTCCTATTTATGGATGTTCTATTCCGCCCACCATCTCCTGAAGACATAAGATTTATCTGCAATTTTGAATGATGGACATGAAGCCTCTCTTATACTTTTCTCGAGCCTTCGTCCAACTGTTAAGTTCTAACTAACGCTTGGAATAAGCTCAGTATCTTTAAACATAAATGGTTCTACATTCGTTGTCCGTTTGGCTTCACGAGGCGATGGTTGGAATGACGTAAGTGTTGCCTTGACTTTATTTTCAAACTCTTTAGCCCAAGTCATATCCTAAACTAACTAATACTTTGAAAATTTATAGGTGTCCATCCATGTCTAGAAGACGATAGTTTTTCAAGGGCGGCTTTTACAATCCGTGCCACCCCAGTTGAGGATAAGGATAGTAGATCATTTGTGATCGATGAGTGGTTATCTCTTTTTTTAGATATTAGAAGAAGGTGATAGCATCGGTCTTTCGAAAAGTGTTGCACCGCTAAGAAATGTAGCGGAATAAGTAGGCGGCACTAATAGCCCTGTCGTGCCCCCAGTCGACGGGGATCATGATGACTCCGAAGAGGGTGAAATTAGAGGTGATGAAGCCAACAAAGTTGGCGGCGCTTATGCAGGTCCAAGCAATGCGTCTATGGTCGAACCATCACAAGGTGCGCAATCTCATATGCCAACAAGTAGAGGAAAAAGCTCGCTTATAAACTCCGTAGGAGAAAAACCACTAAAATGCCCAAGTTCATCATCACCTTTATTGAAGAAGAGTCTTCCTCTCAACATTTATAAATTTCGATGGAAGGGTTCTTAGATCTCTCAATCCCTGATGATATCATGACCAATGATTTCCCAACGTCAGTATTGAGGGGCTTAATTCTTCCATTAGGACTGGTGATGACATTGCTCTTACTGGCAAAAGGGAAAACACTCCTATGACTAAGGCTATAGTAATTGATCCGTCAAGGGGATACTAGGATGCTCACACTCACACACACTTCACTACACTATTTTCATCTATCTTTTATTTGATGGTCACTTATAAACTCTTGTTTTGTTTGCAGGTGCTATATCTCATTCTTGTATCTTCGATCCCTTGAGGGGCACCTCGGCACAGTATGGATCCAGTCGTAGTCCACACTCGAGCAGGCATCGAGAAAGAGATAACAGTTGGGTAAGAAGTCACCATTCAAGGGGGTCTTCATCTTCTAAACACAAGTCCCAATCTCAACCGTCTCATCGAGAAGTTCAGCCCAATCTTCCTATACATAGAGACGATCAAACTTCTTCCTATGCTCCCCAAATTGTTGTGCCGCCTGAGCATTATTTAGGTTCATCTGGTTCTAGGAATTCTCACGATCATAGGTCGAGAAAATGCCCAATCACTACCTCTGATTAGTTTTGACTACCACAACTCCTAAGCCTCTACAGGATTGGCCGAACTTAAGGTCAATTTTCCAAAAGTCTACTTTGATGGGTTAAAGTTTCTTCCTTCCATTCATATAATTTTAAGGAGTGATAAAGTGAGTTCACTTACATGTATCAATGATGTTTTTGTGTAGCATGAAGCATTCCAGCATTTAGCCGAAATAATCTCTGAGGTGTCTATCCAAAGGTAGCATGAAATCGATTGCCTTAAGCTAAAGGCAATCCATGATAAAGACATAATTAAATACTAAGATGATAAGTCCACAGAGTTCACAGCAAAGCTAGTTGTGGCAAAGAAGAGTGCTAAAAAAATATCCAAAGCAGTTAGTCGTCTAGATACGGCTCACAAAAAGGAGCTGGATGCTTCCCTCAACCATAGTGGTATGCTTGCTCTGGAGAAGGATACACTGCAAAAAGAGAAAAACACTCTAGCCCACCGCATTGAGGAACTCGAAGAACTACTTAAGAAAGAGAAGGAAGAAAAACTTGAAGCTCGGGAGAAATCTCAAAGGTAATGTGAAGAGGCCGTCAAAGCCTGGAAACTAACAATCAAACTAGATGAGCAATTCACTCAAATTGACGTCCTTAAAGAAGAAGCAAAGAAAGCTGGGCATAATGAAGTATGAGAACAAATCAAGTCCCGGTTAAAGGATGCCAAAGAGGCTGGTCCGAATGAGATTAAGGACATGTTCCATCCATTGATTGTTGAATATAATGCTAAAGTCCTAATCCATTGTGATTTGAGTTTCCTTGGAGAGGGCTACCTCGAATCGCTTGCTGAGGCTTCGGAATATATTGCTGAAATGAAAAAGAAAGCCCTTGGTGAAGCTGATTTAGATGAGGAGAAACTGGTTCGGGAGATTCTTCATGGAGATGAACTTTTAGATCTAGCCGTGGCAAGCCTCTAATACTTTTATATTTTAGCGCCCTCTGGCAAAGGGAAAAACACTGCTGAAGCTTTGGTGTCTGATCCCAAAGGTCCCATTTCACTTCAAATAGCTGGAACATCAGTTTCACTTGTCCCGGGATAGGATCTAATATATGATCTAGACAAACCCGGTTATTAATCAAATGTGATGACTCCTATTCAAAAAGGGAGCACTCGAGCGACAACTAAAAGTCAGCCGGACATAGGTATCTTACTTCACTCTACAATATATGAGAGGTTTCGTTCCTCATGCCCAATAGTTATGGGATTATTTTATTGTTCCCACGAATCTGTAGGTCTTCCAAGTCCCAGCCAAACTCAAGAAAGCGGTGCCGATATGGAGCAACGATCGACATTTACTGAAATTCCAGCGGTACTAACATTCCAGGGCTCGATGCTCAAGTTATTGGAGCACTTGATGATGAAAATTCGACGACCAGCCACTGCCAGATGAATCAGATAATGTTGTGATCACTGGTTCCTCCGAATATACCGATGAGCTCAGCCTGAAGGAGCGCATCGAGAGAGAAGAGTTATTAAAGAAAAAAGCTAAAGCAAAACTCGCTAAAATGGACACCAACGATCCAAATCTTGTCTTACTGCAAGTCATTCCACCTAGTGGGTCGGTTCTTGAAGAAGTCCCTCCAATCTTTGAAAGCTCCTACCAAGGGTTGTAGAGGATCGAAGAGAAGGACAGGCGGAGGCTCGGGTGGTACCACCCCAAGAAATCCAAAAGAGAGAAAGGGTAAAGGATACAACCATCACTTCGGCTTTTTTGTATATTGCTCATATAGCTGTTTTTTTTCTTTTTGTTGGCCATGATTGTGCGGGTACGACCCCTGCTTTTGAATAAACTTGTACTACATTCAAGTTTAATGTGCAAATAAAAGTTCTTTATTTTTCGTCGAAATCTTATGTGAATTTTGTTCAAGCACTCGAGCCATTACATTTTCATTCATTGTGCTTAAAATTTGTTGCTCGTTAATTTAGATAATCATCCGTTAATTTTCACTCAAGGCCTCCATGTGGTCATGGCCTATAAAACACTAGGCATAAGCCCTAGGGTTACGTCGTCGAATTCAGCGGCTTAAGTGATTACACTCCTACCACCAGTCTCGGGTTAGCAGAGTTAGATAATGGATAGTAAAACTCCATCCTTAGCATGTTTATACTCCTTACGCCAATTTCAAGCTGGGTTTTATGGTGTGGTGAGTGACCGAACTGCACTCATCTATTTGTTTATACTCATATCCGCACTATGGGGATAAGAGTTAGTTGTAAAGTGATCGGATCGAATCCAACTCTAGTTTATACTCCAGTCCACACTCTGGGGCTTACAGTTATGTCGATAAATGGTCAGACCGAGTTTTCCTTAATTGGTTGATTTGCCCCAAATTCCAAAGTTCAACTTAGCAAGCGATTGATCATATCACCATCGCTTTTGATTTATGTCTGTTCCATCGCTTGGTAGGATTAATTTGCTTATCGGATGGTCAAGTGTAACGACCCGCTATTTTGGACTATTCGCATCCACACATGTCGGACTTGAATAATTCAAAATACCGAATTATTAATTTAAATTTGGCAAAACTCAGCATATACAGTAAATAAATAATCACAGATCATAGACATAGAGTAATAAATGCAGCGGAAACAAAAGATAGTAGTTCGTGAAGCTACTATATACATATCAGAGTTAAATAAGGTACAACAGAAGTTTCGAATACAATAGTCAAATACAAGAATCGGAATATATCACAAGAATCAACTGAATATCTGAAAGCTGGATAGATGGCTGAATCTCCAAGCGAAGCTCCAACTCCAAAGGTGAGTCTCGAATACTAGTACACTCAGTCTGACCCGAGCGTAAAGCAAAACACAAGACACTCGAGTCAGGATTAACATTCTTATATCAATAAATCCAACTTAAGTGAAATAACAACTGAAATACAAGTAACTCAAAGGACGATGGAATACCCATCCTTTAAGGATCCATTAAACTGTCTACTATGTAGTAGTGTAATGCCTATCAGTAATATAAAGTATCAAAATAGTGTTAAGGCGTTACCATTGTCCCCCTTAACACATTTTATATAAGTGTCATAGTCTATACAGCACTGTAAACTCCACCGTAAACTAGTGAGATATCAGGAAGTACTCCATAGGTATAACACAAAAAAATTCATAGTGGTCGCATATATAGGGATACAAGTATGACAAGGCACATGAGGCAATACCCAAGGTAGTGAAACTACCGTTTGCCTGATCCAGACTGGTGAGAACGCATCGCCGCAACGATCGCAACACCGTGAAACAACACTCCCAAAATTCGAGGGTGCACACCAATCAATAACAAGTAATGAGCAGTTTACGAAGAATTGTGTTCGCTCGAGGTGGCTAACCTCATTTGGCCCGGCACGGCTCCTGTTTTAGTCATTTCCAATTTGACACAAGTGTCAAGGCTATCCATTATCGTTCTCTTTCTTCAGTCATCACGTACATCATTCCAACCACTTCATTCTGGATCACACTCCGTGTATAGTTATTAAAGTGGTTTTCGGTTTAGACAGAGAGTATGTCCATAACTGATCCCGGTTTCTTTAATAACTTTCGTAATTATTACACCGATTGGTCGTTTAATAACTTTCAAAACCAAATCAAATTCAATTTCACTTAGTATTTGTAACCAAACATTTCATATGTCTTTCTAAATCATTTTCCATAATTTACGTTTCAAAACTACCAAATTACTATTTCAAAATCTTATAATTCGATTTCAATTTTTATTTAAAATAATTCAACTATTGGTTCGAGTTCGTATATACGTTTCATTCCATAAACATTTTAATTAATTTAACATAACATTTGAATCAATTTAAATTCATTGATAGATTTCATTCAATATTCGTTAAGTTAATTTATCATTCAAAACAATTTCTATTTAATTTCCAATTCATTAAATCAATTTAAGTTTTCCTATGCCATATCAACTTCCAAATTAAATTAAATCAAATTCGTCAAATCAAATTCTTTAAATTTCAAGTCTTATATTAATTCCAATAAATCACATTTTATTTCTTGTTAAAGAAATTCAGTTTCACTTATTTACTTATTTAATTTAAACAAATTTCCAAACTTAATTATTACAGAACTCAATTTTACTTATTAAAGAAGTTCAATTTCAAATATTACGAAGTTAAATTTCATATCCAAGAATTCAATTTCATTTAATTATCAAATAATTCAATCTTATTAAATTATTAAATAATTTCAAAACTTAATTATTAAATAATTTCAAAACTTGATTATTAAATAATTTCAAAAATTAATTATTAAATAAGTTCAAAACTTAATTATTAAATAATTTTAAAACTTAATTATTAAATAATTTCAAAACTTAATTATATCATTTCTTAATTTAAACAACGTTCTTTCATCAATTATTTTGTTAATATTTTGTTTCAGATTATTAAATATTAACATTTTCCTTTCATTAAAATTCAAATTCCAACTTCATTTCAAAACCTTATTATTTATTCAAATAAAATCTTTATTTCTATTTTTTAATCAAGTTATTGACCAATCGGGTTTTTATTTAATTCTATATCCTAGGTCAAAGTTTTATTTGGGTATTTATCATTTTAACCCGATTCCATTTCAATTCAAAAATCAAAGCATAGCAAAGGGAACTTGCAGTGCGATAACTGGGATGGTGCCAAGGTAAAAAAACAAGCAATGGCAAACATCAATAACAACCCAATAATTTATTTAAATAATGCCAAAATAATCGTATTAATTTACATTGTTGTTTGTGCAAATTAATATAATTATTTCTAGAATCTACACTGTCATTTCATGTAGATTAAAGATTATTACATTAATATTTATAATGTTCTTCACTTGATATCCATTATTCAATTTCATACTATATCGATTTAAACAACATACATTTAAATGGTTCAAGGTGTAAATACCTGTATTTCTACATGTCAATTTTTTTTTAAACATTTAAAGGGGTCATATTGTACAAATTTTATCTAATCAAAATCAGCACATATATCAATTTCAAATTCTTGACCCCTATGTCAATTTCAATTGTATATTGTTTATCACTTCATAGATTAACAATTTAACGTCCAATATTAACATCAAACAATCAATCATTTATCAACCAAACTGGATTATCATCGTATAAATAACAGATAATGGTGTCAGATGTCACAGGTGAACTGATACAGGTAATAACATATATATAACAGTGTAAACAACTAACAGCCCTATACTTCAATTGTCGTTTCAATTGAAATCAAATTTAATAAATAAAAGAACATTAATCGTGAGTGATTACTCACCTTTCGAGGCTAGAAAGAAAAATATACGGACCCAAGCACGGATTTCGAAGCGAAGCACGATGGACTCGAGTTCAACGGACAAGCTGATAGTTCGGAATTGGCGATATCAAATCAAACAGGATTGGTGAATATAAATGGTATAAGTCAACTTATATATATAAATATATATATAACTGTTTGTGTATATATCAAGTCATACTCTAAATTCAAACACAAAAAAATCTTATATTTATATATTTCAAACATCCTTGCTTTAGATTAAAACACAAATATTAAAATCAAATATATATATTTAGAATAATATATATATATATATATTAAATTTCAAATGAATATTAAATCCCAACACATAAAGATATACATATAAAATTGAAAACTTCTATACTATTGCTATGTACCATTTATACAAAATTTATAATTTAAAAATTTATGTATATTTATAAAACTGCCAAGATATATAACCTATAAATAGAGCAGACTAGTACCTCTATAGAGCTAGCTGTAAATAAAATACTTGTTTCAAAATCATGTACAGACACATACAGAAACTTTAAAATAAAACATAATATATATATATATGTATATATATATAACTATAGTCACATATAGACACTATACTTATAATATTACTATAGACCAAAATACATGCATACTTTGAAATCAATAGTATAAATATATATAACATACACTTTATAAAATTGTTGTCACAAGTAAGATATATATTATATACATGCTTATATAACCTTATACTTAACATAATACTAAAGTACACATATATATAGTAATATTTAGTGAATGCAAACTTTACATATATAAAATCTTACATACATATAGACTTATAAAGGATAAAATAAAACAGATTATATATACACGTATAAGACTTATATACATACCACACCTATACCATATAACAGCAATCGTATAAATATAGTAAACACCTAAACACATCAATAATCACTATAGACAAGGATTTAAAATATATATAAGTTTAAGACTAACGTGAAATATGCAGTAGATCTATATATAATACACGTATACATACTAATACATATACAATTTAAATGGTACATATAAACTGGAACTGTAGCTTACCAATATACTCAAATAGAATATCACTCATATATATAAATCAATTATAATATATATGTGTGCATGCGATGAATAACTTGCGAACCAAAGAATTATATAGTAGTTTACGTTTGTATATAACTCGGGTACTTCATATTCAACAAAACCCAAAATATTATATAAATTAGAAATATATATACAATATAACACTTTATGTGTATAAATACATACCACCTACACTATATATATATATATATATAATATTAAAAATCAATATTCATGTAATACCATATGTATTCAAACTATATACAACATGTAGACATTAAATATATATACACACAATAATACTTTTAAAAGAAAACAAGTCAGACAATTATATATACGTACACCTTTAAAATAATAATAACTATTATATATAAATGCTTAAAATACATGCAAACATATTTGAGTATACAACAAAAATGCAACTTTAAACATGCGTAGACTAGTAAATACTAAACATATATGTGTAGACCTGCAAAATATATGTACCTACAAGAAAAAAGAACGCTGCTATACTTTGCCAGATCGGCTCGGATGCGAATGCTAGCTGAGGAGTGGGTCGAATGATAGCATTGGCGTGGAAATGGGTCCGCGAGTTGGCCATGGAGGTTGCGTTGTGAGGAGGGGAAGGGGTCTTGGAGTATGGAAAAATACAAGGCGGTCGGGTTGGATAGGCAACCAGAGAAGCTCGGTCGAGAAGAAAAATATTGAGCAGGGTTCGACAGCCAAATAGGGGATGCACGGTTTCAACGGGGAGGAAGAAGAATAGGCTTGAGGAGGTAGAATTTGATAAGAATGGGGAAAATGGAAAGAACAATTAGGCAAAAATAGAAATATGAACGAAAACAAAATTGAACGCATAAAATTCTGAACGGTACAAAAATAATTGAACGTGCCTATCCATAGAAGGCTATTCACTTTCATAAGTTATTAAATATAGAAAAGGTCACATGTTTAGATACAAAATTTAAAGAAAATGTTGCTTGGCTCGCACGGATGAAATATAAAAAGGCAAAGGAAACAAAAGGCATAAAAATATATACCGATATGGTTGCTGTTTCCATGAATTCCACTACGTACCGGACTTCAAAACACAGAATTTGAATATACCATATAGATCGGCGCGATGAGACGATCATAATGGTATACATACATTAGTGATTCGACTGAATTATAAAAATTCGAATTTTTCTACTAGCGGAAAATGCAGCAAAAACGCAGAAAAATAAGATCGACGGAGCTAAAGAAGTCCAAATTTGAAAAATGAAAAATGACGTCTTGCTCAGAAGATGATTTACAATTCTCTATATAAAAATATTTAGGTTTCGAAAACATTTTATTTTCATCAATTCCTAACTGATTAAATTGAAATATTACATACGAAAATAAACTATCATATTTTCGGACGAAAATTTACTGTCTTCTATATTTAAATATACGTATTCCAAATATAAAATTTTAATTTCAAATTTTATTATTTAAAATTTCTCCAAAATTCAATTAAATACCTTACTAAAACAGTTAAAATTTACGGGTCGTTACACTCTTCCCCACTCAAAACTTTTCATCCGCGAAAAGGAAGGAGGTAGGAGAATAGAAACAACTAGAAGAAAATAGACTTGAATTACAAAATAAAACAATTAATTTAAACCATAAAAATTTTAATTTATATTCTACGATTGACTTTAAACTCAAGGAATTTCATTAACTTGGTTTATTTTCAATTTACCATTGTTTGTTATAAAATTTATTTCAAACAACAATTTATTTTATTAATCCATTTATTATTCAACTAACCTAGTATTCTATTTATCTCTATTAATCATTTTATAATCAAACTTTAAGTGTATAACATTTTTATACGCACTCAAATTTTAATTATAAAGACAATTTATATTGTATACTATCTGATTACATAGTTAACTTTTTAAGCAATTTAGGTAAGTTATATTGAATGCAATCGAGTATTATACAAGTAAATTTCTAATTCAGTTCTCTTAAGTTTAAATATTAATTCAAAATTTTAGTTTCATTCATAATTGAAATCATCTTTACCTAAACTTTAAGAATTAAACTTCCGATTAACTTCAAACAATTTTGAGATAATTATATACATACAATATATCCAAGTCAAATCTAAATCAAATACTAATATATATATTTTAAATCAAGTCATGCTTTAGAAATTCAAATCAAATTCATTTCAAAATAAAGTATAGCAAACTACTGATGGTCTCTCCTCTTCGAAACTCGAAAATAAATGTCGATGATGCGGCCGTCATCACCGAAAATATTTTCCAACGACAAAACAAGAGAGCAATAATTTAAAACTTTAAAGTTTCTTTGAAATGATTTCTATTCGAAAATAATATACCTTCTAAAACTTAAAAACCAAAGTTGAAATCACCGAAAAATTAAATTCTCAAAAAAAAATTGATTTAAATACATTTCAAATTCCAAATCAAATTATAGCCAAGTTTTATAAATTCATTTATTTATTATTTCTGACAACAAATTCATTATCAAGTTAATTTCATAAAATTTATACTTATATATAATATAATCGTACAAAACCATTTTATTTACCAAATTTGAAAACAATATTGTGTCAGTTTGCTCTGCTCAAGTGTTTTGGAAATCCTATCGATAGCGTTGATCGGACAAATCGACCGAAAACCCAAATCAACATCAACAACTCAAACAACACAATATATATATATAATAATTTAATATTAATTTACAAATACACTTCCTCACTCGACGATACAAGGACGGATTTCAAAGCAAGGATAGAGATTCAAATTTGATGGGCTCAAATCAAAGAGAATTTGGATTCGAAGATAAGTTTGAAACAAATATACGATAATCAAACGATAAAATAGGGAGGTGGATAAGTTTACTAAATCACGGGTAACCTTAACCGGGTCAACCGAGACTTCAAAAATAAGATCGATGCATAATTCAGAGGCAAATCAACATTCGATCGCAAAAGATAGAATTCAGGCATAGCAGGAGATAAATAGCATCGTAAACCGAGGATGCAGAAATCTTCGGTAAATCAATGCCTATTGTAAAAGAGTTTCACCCCTTTACAAATCACATGAATGTTGGCGAGACCACCAATCCATTATAAAGATCATTCGAAGTGGAGTATGAGATACTCCATAATTAAAAGAAGACGAATTGTGAGGGACACGAATGGATTTTGGAACCGCAGGGAATGTTCCAAATTCAAAGGAATCGAGGCAAAAGGAAGAGATTCAAACTCGATTGAGAGTGATTCTGTAAATACATTTACCATATGTGCTAAGTTTTTCCTAGAGCTACCAAATCTCTGATACCAACTGTAACGACCCGCTATTTTGGACTATTCGCATCCGCACATGTCGGACTTAAATAATTCAAAATACCGAATTATTAATTTAAATTTGACAAAACTCAGCATATATAGTAAATAAATAATCACAGATCATAGACATAGAGTAATAAATGCAGCGGAAACAAAAGATAGTAGTTCATGAAGCTACTATATACATATCAGAGTTAAATAAGGTACAACATAAGTTTCGAATACAATAGTCAAATACAAGAATCAGAATATATCACTAGAATCAACTAAATATCTGAAAGCTGGATAGACGGCCGGATCTCCAAGCGAAGCTCCAACTCCAAAGGTGAGTCTCTAATACTGGTACACTCAGTCTGACCCGAGCGTAAAGCAAAACACATGACACTCAAGTCAAGGTTAACATTCTTATATCAATAAATCCAACTCAAGTGAGATAACAACTGAAATGCAAGTAACTCAAAGGACGATGGAATAATCATCCTCTAAGGATCCGTTAAACTATCTACTATGTAGTAGTGTACGCTAAATAGATAATGCATATCAGTAGTATAAAGTATCAAAATAGTGTTAAGGTGTTACCATTATCCCCCTTAACACATTTATATTAGTGCCATAGTCTATACAGCACTGTAAACTCCACCGTAAGCTAGTGGGATATCAGGGAGTACTCCATAGGTATAACACACGCAAAATTCATAGTGGTCGCATATATAGGGATACAAGTATGACAAGGCACATGAGGCAATACCCAAGGTAGTGAAACTACCGTTTGCCTGATCCGGACTGGTGAGAACGCATCGCCGCAACGATCGCAACACCACGAAACAACACTCCTAAAATTCGAGGGTGCACACCAATAATAACAAGTAATAAGTAGTTTACGAAGAAGTGTGTTCGCTCGAGGTGGCTAACCCCATTTGGCTCGGCACGGCTCCTGTTTTAATCATTTCCAATTTGACACAAGTGTCAAGGCTATCCATTATCGTTCTCTTTCTTCAGTCATCACGTACATCATTCCAACCACTTCATTCTGGATCACACTCCATGTATAGTTATTAAAGTGGTTTTCGGTTTAGGCAGAGAGTATGTCCATAACCGATCCCGTTTTCTTTAATAACTTTCGTAATTATTACACCGATTGGTCGTTTAATAAATTTCAAAACCAAATCAAATTCAGTTTCACTTAGAATTTTTAAACCAACATTTCATTTGTCTTTCTAAATCAATTTCCATAATTTACGTTTCAAAACTTCCAAATTACCATTTCAAAATCTTATAATTCAATTTCAATTTTTATTTAAAATAATTCAACTATTGGTTCAAGTTCGTATATACGTTTCATTCCGTAAACATTTAAATTGATTTAACTTAACATTTGAATCAATTTAAATTCATTGATTGATTTCATTCAATACTCGTTAAGTTAATTTATCGTTCAAAATAATTTCTATTTAATTTCCAATTCATTAAATCAATTTAAGTTTTCCTATGTCATATCAACTTCCAAATTAAATTAAATTAAATTCATCAAATAAAATTCTTTAAATTTCAAGTCTTATATTAATACCAATAAATCACTTTTTATTTCTTGTTAAAGAAATTCAATTTCACTTATTTACTTATTTAATTTAAACAAATTTCCAAAACTTAATTATTGCAGAACTCAATTTTACTTACTAAAGAAGTTCAACTTCAATTATTACGAAGTCAAATTTCATATATCAAGAATTCAATTTCATTTAATTATTAAATAATTCAATCTTATTAAATTATTAAATAATTTCAAAACTTAATTATTAAATAATTTCAAAACATAATTGTTAAATAATTTCAAAACTTAATTATTAAATAAGTTCAAAACTTAATTATTAAATAATTTCAAAACTTAATTATTAAATAATTTAAAAACTTAATTATATCATTTCTTAATTTAAACAACATTCTTTCATCAATTATTTTGTTAATATTTTGTTTCAGATTAGTAAATATTAACATTTTCCTTTCATTAAAATTCAAATTCCAACTTCATTTCAAAACCTTATTATTTATTCAAATAAAATCTTTATTTTTATTTTTAAATGAAATTATAGACCAATCGGGTTTTTATTTAATTCTCTATCCTAGTTCAGTTTTATTTGGGTATTTATCATTTCAACCCGATTCCATTTCAATTCAAAAATCAAAGCATAGCAAAGGGAACTTGCAGTGTGATAACTGGGATGGTGTCAAGGTAAATAAACAGGCAATGACAAACATCAATAACAACCCAATAATTTATTTAAATAATCCCAAAATAATCGTATTAATTTACATTATTGTTTGGGCAAATTAGTATAATTATTTCTAGAATCTAAACTATCATTTCATGTAGATTAAAGATTATTACACTAATATTTATACGGTTCTTCACTTGATATCCATTATTCAATTTCATACTACATCGATTTAAACAACATATATTTAAATGGTTCAAGATGTAAATATCCATATTTCGACATGTCAAATTTTTTTAAACATTTATAGGGATCATATTATATAAATTTTATCTAATCAAATTCAACATGTATATAATTTCAAATTGTTGACTCCTATGTCAATTTCAATTGTATATTATTTATCACTTCATACATTAACAATTTAACGTCCAATATCAACATCAAATAATCAATCATTTATCAACCAAACTGGATTATTGTGACGACCCGCCCTTCTACTCACAGAAAGACATATCATCATTAAAAAAGAAAGGGATAGAAATAGAAAAGAAGAGAAAGAAAGACACAACAACATCAGAATCTCACAACGGAACGGAATAAAATATAATACATCACATAACTATTACATAGTTTTACATATATCAGAGTTATACAATATCAATGCACATGACAGTCATATATACATCTGTCTATACATACATCCTGAAATACAACATATATCTACTAACACAACGGAACTAGATAGATATCGACTTACGTCTGGAACTCCTGCTCCAAGCTCCTCTAGAAACCAAATCCAAAACCTATCACTTGGTTACTCGTAAAAATTTGAGTACCCAAGAGTTTATGAAAAACAAAATATAAACTCCGGGTCAGGCATGGGTCTGGTATGAGTAAACGGTTTAAAGTTGTTTAACTTTGAAAACATTTGAAAATAAAGGTATCACGTAAGACTTCCCACACATTAATACGGGTAAGTTTTACCTTACGCTAACCAAAACATTTTATAAGAAATCCAATGATATATAATAGTGTCTAGGGTTTTTAAGTGAATAGAAAATAGTCGAAATTGTTACATTCATTAAATTCCAGCTACTAGCCACAAAAGTGGGTGATATAAATCAAAACCGTAGGGTCTCGTAGGGAAAATGGGTTTCCATCAATGGCAGGGCTACTGGGGTACCACCCGTCACAGTACGGGACCTAGATCACCGTACCGAGGAGCCACCCTAACTCCCCTGCAACACAAGGCCGGAACCATTCCTTACTGAACAGCCCCGAACAAGATAACCCTACGGTTGTTGCTAGAAACCGCCCACACAGCCGAAATAAAAAGGGACATCTAGACAGGGGTATATCTCGTCCTGCTTGGGCATGACCCACCTAACCTTACTGCACATCCCCTGTTTTATCCATTCCCGATTGATGAGGCTTGAGGCTGCGATTACCTTTACAGAACATATCTATTAGAATGCTCATCGTCCGCCTGACAATGTTCTGAAAGCATTCAATCCATACAAGTTCATTTCGGGTTCGAACGAAACCGAAGGCACTATTTCGTTACACTCATTGTGGAATCACCCTCAGAGTCAATGACAATAACCCTTGCATTTTGAAACACCATCTCGATCTCCACTTGAGAATTCACGACCTAACGTTTAATTTGGATCGATGTTGTTTCGGATAATCATAAATGACACCCGATCCCGGTCTCATCGAAATTCAAACGCCATTTTAAAGGCCAAGTTGTTTTAATAGTTTAAACAATTTAATTCGACAATTGAATTCAAATTACATTTATCACAGATAAATCATACACAATCATCATGGATATATCAAAGTATATCATAGAACATCATAGAATATCACCACATAAATATCACAAATCGGATATCTTACTTACACAACATTCATAAGCAACCATCTTAAATTCTTAATGTAGTTGATTCAATTTAAAATTAATTACTTGAGAATTAATCTCTTAATCCTGTTTAATTAATTATTAATTAATTAATTATTCCTTTTCAAATTATTTAATTCATAAATCATTTCTTAATCAATTATTAAGTCTTAATTATTTAATTAATTACCCTTAATTATTAATTAATAACCTACTGATTAATTAATAAAACTTAATTATTCGTTTATTAACTACTAATTACTTGATTAATCATTTATTAATTCGTAATTACATTTCTTAATTAATTAACTATTAATCATTAATTAACCTTAAGTAGTTAACTACAAATTTATTTATCATTTAATCACTAGTTAATTTATCTTTAAACTTTGAAAATCAATTTAATATTGACTACAAACTTTAAATGTTAATTATTTTCATACTTAACATAATTACTTAATTAAAATAATGATTAAGTCTTTAAAACATTCTTAAAGTATTAACTAAAATAATTAAGACTTGTATTAAATTTTTAACTTAAACAGCTAATCCCTTTATTAAGTTACAGTGCTTAAAACTTGTAGAAAACAAGCTGCTTAACTTTACTTTTAAATACAATACTGTAGTTTTGGGATAAACCCGAGACTTCCCTCAATAAAACTCGAGTAGCACATCGAGTTAAACAACCATTTTCCCGTGTCACTTCCCTGTACACAACTTCTTCTTCTCCCTCTTTTTTTTACTTTATTTTCCAGTAAGTTAAAGTTTGAAACTAAATAAAAATATCAGGTACTCACTCAAACTCTCGAACACCAACCCGAAGCACTCGACTCGGTTACTCGAGTAACGACTCGAGATCGTTCCCTCATCAACAACGCTGACACAACTCACCGCCGTACACGTGCACGGCGGCGCCACCCAGCTCCGGTGAACACCAACACCGCAGGCACATCACAAAACACCCACATACTCGAAACACAAACTCGATGCGCTTACCAAAAATGCGAATTCGAAATTTAGCATTACGCCAAAAACTACAAACTCGACCTTCAACGAAAACTCCTCGCGATCGTCACTCCGACCACCAGAGAAGCTCGAATTCCATCCACACCATAACAACACGCTGCTCTTCCACCCCCTTGAATCGCGTGAAGTTCGATCCCGCATAGATGACGAACTTGTCACATTACTAACATGATCAAAAGCTCGAGTCTAAACCCTAAAATGATCTTGTTTCTTAAATTTACTCAATGGAAAAATTATTGCACATTTTTCTCAAGATCACTGATGTACATACTATCTTCATATCAAATTTCAACTTTTTAAATTGATTAAAGTGTCTGAAATTTGTAAAAATGTAATTTTTATTCAAATTCAAACTGCTCATAAAATAAGAGTCTAAAAATCTTAATTTTTGTTTTGAAAATCATAAATTTCAATAAGCATTCAAGTTATAAACTTGAATTAGCTTTTTATAACAATTGAATTTATCAATTTATTGCTTGATTAACTGTAATCAACGCTTCCAGTAAAAATATTCCACTAACCTATTTAACCAGCTTTGAAAAACCTTATTTAAATTTTAATAATCTTGTTTTGATTGAAATTGAAAGTTGTACAAAAATTTGATTAGCATAAATTTGAGTTTGAAAAGAAATATGTACATGTAACAACATACAGAGCATCACAGTATTATATTGAAACCATAACATAAGCAAACCATATTATCCATACATCCAGAATTATTTTTAGTCAACTTAGCTTTAAAATTTATGTTTACTCACCAGCAAGATTTCAGTAAACAAAGAACACTCCTATTTCTTGAAAACTGCAGTTGAATCTGCTCTTAATCCCTGTCTGTTTTTGGTTTGAATTCAATTTTATTTTACTTCTTTTTTTTCCTTGTTTTTTTTCTCTGGTTTACTAGGTTCTACTGAACGAACTAAAAAAAAGATGCATCCAAATATATATATATAAGAAAAGAACGTGATGCTTAAGGAAGGTATTATCTGGTAAAGTTGTTTTCTTATTTTTGTTTTAACTTGACAGATTTTGTGTCTGAAACGTAAAGATTTGCAAACATTTGAATTGACAAAAGTTTAGGCTTGAGCAGATAGCATTAAATGTTTTGTTTCTTAATATGTTTCCTTACTTATGATTACCTTTGCTGCATAAAGATATTTTGTATGAAGACATACATTTAGCATGTAGGCTTTGGCTTGTGAATGAAGACATTCTTGTATAAAAATGTTTGTGTAAAAATATTTGTCTTCTTGCTTGATTCAAATACATATGTTTGACTTGTTACTTCTAGCTTGAACTTCAATATACAAGTGTTTGTGTCAGGTTTTACTTTATACATTTGGCTTTGTTTATGAAGATATTTTTGTATATAAATATTTGTTTTGTAACTAGCTTGAGCTTCATATACATATTTTTGTCTGCTTTCATGTCATACTTTGTTCTTATTTTATTCTATATTTTGTATTTCACTTTATACATTTGTTCTTATATTTTGACTATCAATATTCATATGGTTTACTTATACTTATATTTATTTGTATTTGTATTTTAAATATCAATATTTAAATTAGATTCATAAGTTTGACTTACTTATATTTATATTTTATACTCATATTTTATATTGATAGAATTTGATGTTATTTCAAACATTATCATCTATATATATATTTTTACACCAAATGTTAACAGGATAAAGTATTTTAATTCAATTACATAAGATAAATTTTATTGTAAATATTATTAAGAGATTTTATTTTAAATTTCCAAATCAAATTTTCCTTTTTTAAAAATACAAATTTATATATACAAATGGAAATTATTTCCAAAATCATATTCATTTTAAAATGATCAGTTTACTTTATATTTAGTTAGATTAAATATTTATTAAAATAATATGGCCAAAATCCAGGGTCGTTATCCTTCCCCCTTAAAAGAATTTTGTCCCCGAAATTTAAAACAAAAGAAAATTTTAAAACTGTCATATCAACCATTCAAACATACATATCATTCATACATTAGCAAGCAATCAAACAACCTATCCTAACCAACGTCACTAGTTACCCGGACACGAACCCGGATAAGCTTCCCTAAAACTATCCAGAGTTTCCCAGGTGCAACCACTGGGATCCTCACTCCACTGCACTTCGACAAGCTTCACTACCTTACTCCTGAGTTGCTTCTCGTCTCGATCAGTAATCTGAACTGGATTCCTGACCACTCTCAAATTCGGCTCGACCTCCAAATCTTCCTGAACTACTGGTTCTACAACTAATAATGGATCATGAACAAATTTCCTTAGATGGGATACATGGAATACATTATGAATTCTAGACATCCGTTCTGGCAATTCAATCCTGTAAGCTACAGCACCAATCCTTTCCAATACCCGAAATGGTCCAATATATCTCGGGGCAAGTTTTCCCCATTTTTCGAATCTAATAGCACCTTTAATCGGGGAAACTTTGACAAAAACTAAATCACCAATCTCAAATTCCAATTGTTTTCGCCTCTTATCTGCGTACTTCTTCTGACGGTCCTGAGCAGCTCAACTTTAGCAGAAGCTTCACGAATCAAAACTGGCCTTAGCACAGGTTGATCTTTCGACTCTATCCAACAGAATGGGGATTTACACGGTCTTCCATGCAGAGCTTCATAAGGAGTCATCTTAATACTCGCTTGGTAACTATTATTATAAGAGAATTCTACCAAAATGAAGATGGTCTTCCCAATATCTTCCCAGAATCCAAAACACAAGCTCGCAGCATATCATCTAGAATACGATTCAGTCCCCCCGTCTGTCCGTCAGTCTGAGGATGATAGGCTGTATTCAATCTCAAACTCGTTTCCAAAGCTGATTGTAGAGCCTCCCAAAATTTGCTGGTAAAGATAGAATCATGATCACTTACTATGCTAACAGGAACACTATGCAATCTGACTATCTTCCTCAAGAAAAATCTCTGCCAGAGAAACTATAGTATGAGTTACTTAACCGGTATAAAATGGGCATTCTTAGTTAAACGATCCTCAATAACCCATATTCCTTCGTTTCCTTTCTTATTTCTAGGCGAACTGTCGATGAAATCCATCGAAATCATCTTCCATTTCCATTTTGGGATTTTCAAAGGTTGCAATAATTAGGCTGACTTCTGTTGATCTCCTTTCACCTACTGACAGATAGCACAACTATTAACGAAAGCACCTACATCCCTCTTCATGCTCGGCCACCAAAAAATTCTTCTTATATCTTTATACATCTTAGAAATTCCTGGGTGAATATTCAGTCTGGAGCGATGACACTCAGCTAAAACTTCCTGCCTCAATCCATCTATATTAGGTACACACAAACGACCATTAATCCTCAAAACACCTTGATATCAGAATATCGACCATCCTTAGTTCCAAGAATTAGTTTCTCAAAAGATCTATCCCCCATTTGCTTACTTATGATTTTTTTTCCTAGAGAGATGGAACAACTTCCAAAAGAGATAAAACTACATTCCTTCTAAGAGCATCAGTCACAACATTTGCCTTACCCAGGGTATACAGAATATCCAAATCATATGATGCTAGAAACTCGACCCACCACTGCTGCCTCAGATTAAGATCCTTTTTAGAGAAAAGATATTTCAACGGTTTGTGATCCGTGAATAACTCAAACTTTACTCCCAAAAGATAATGTCTCCAAATCTTCAAAACAAAAACAATGGCTAACAACTCAAGATCGTGCGTAGCGTAGTTTCTTTCATATGGCTTTAATTGCCGACTCGCATACGCAATCACTCTTTCATTCTGCATCAACACTACTCCCAGACCAACTATACAAGCATCTGTATAAACTTCAAATTTTCTTTTTCCATCTGGAATAGCTAGCACCGGTGCACTGGTTAGCCTCGTCTTTAATTCTTGAAAAGCTTCTTTACACTGAGGGGTCCAATTGAACTTAGCTCATTTCCTTGCCAACTTGGTCAGATGTGAAGAAATCTTAGAATGGTCCTTGATAAATTTCGTGTAGTAGCCAGTTAATCCCAGAAAAATGCAAACTCCCATCGGTGACTTTGGTTGCTTCCACCCCAGAATAGTCTCGACCTTCGCTGGATGTACAGAGATCCTTCACCAAAAATAATGCGCCCTAAAATTTGATTTTCGATTTCCAACAATGACACTTAGAGAACTTCGCCTTAAAACGTGCCTCCTCAGTGTCTCCAACACTATCCTCAAATGTAGCTTGTGCTCTTCTTCAGACTCAGAATAGATCAAAATATCATCGATGAATATGAGAACAAACTTATTCAAAACAACCTGAAAGACTCGGTAATCAACACAGAACCTTAGCGATCCATACGATTTAGTGACAAACACCGCAGCAGAATCCTAACAAGAAAAACTGGGCCTAATCAACCCCTTCTCCAAAAGATCCTAAGTCTGCTTAACTAACTCATCACTCTCTCTAGGAGCCATTCTCCTACTAGACTGAATCACTGGCACTGCTCCTAGAATCAAATCAATGCGAAACTCTATTTCTCGATGCGGAGGCAAACACTTGACTTCCTCGAATACATCAGGGAAATCTTGGACCACATCGATATCTTCAATCTCCTCTTGAGAAGTCTTAATTCCATGTAAAAGACTACTCAAGTGAATTCTAGAATTTTTACACGACACTTTGGCAATTCTACCCAAATCAGTTTCCAACGAAACTGTTCTCTTATCACAATTCAGAACAGCCTTAAACTTATCAAGCCAATCCATCGAAGAAATGGATCCACGCTGCTACTCCTGTAATTACCTCAAGAAAAACTGCTAACCAGAAAACTGCTCGACGGCACACAGAACACTCCGAGCTGCACTGCTGACTCAGATGTCCAAAGACTTCCTATCCAAAGCTCTTCGAGAAACTCGAACCTCGAATCAAACAGAAACACCCTACTGAACTTAACCACAACTCCAAAGAAAACATACTTCCTAAACTTGTTCCAAAGAAACATCTTCGGAGACATCCATAATCATTGTGTCTCATCACACAGCTACTACATCCTGAGGTATCAAGATACCATGATTTGCTTCTGTCCAATCGACAGATCCAAACTCTAGCTCATCCAAACTTACACTTTAAAGATGAACTCCGAACCTTAACAGGTTTCCTTCAGAGATCGATGAAATCCTTACGCCACCCAAAGCTCAATCGAGATGGTAATAGGTCTACAGTCTCGACAGATATACTTCCAACCTCAAACATTCAAACTCCAACCATTGGTAGTCGTGTTACACACACCACCACCCTATATACCTTTATAACTTATACTAGAAAACCAGAACGGGTAACCCAACAAATAGGTAGAAATAAATAAATAAATAAATAAATAAATATATCAAAATTACGAATACGCTCTCTCAAGAAAGAAAACACTCAAGAGCCTAGGTATTCGCTCAACCTAGCGCTCTGATACCAACTGTGACGACCCGCCCTTCTACTCACAGAAAGACGTATCATCATTAAGAAAAGAAAGGGATAGAAATAGAAAAGAAGAGAAAGAAAGATATAACAACATCAGAATCTCACAGCGGAACGGAATAAAATATAATACATCACATAACTATTACATAGATTTACATATATCAGAGTTATGCAATATCAATACACACGACAGTCATATATACATCTGCCAATACATACATCCCGAAATACAACATATATCTACTAACACAGCGGAACTAGATAGATATCTACTTACGTCTGGAACTCCTACTCCAAACTCCTCCAGAAACCAAATCCTAAACCTATCACTTGGCTGCTCATGAAAATTTGAGTACCCATGAGTTTATGAAAAACAAAATATAAACTCCGGGTCAGACATGGGTTTGGTATGAGTAAACGGTTTAAAGTTGTTTAACTTTGAAACCATTTGAAAATAAAGGTATCACGTAAGACTTCCCACACATAAATACGGGTAAGTTTTTACCTTACGCTAACCAAAACATTTTATAGGAAATCCAGTGATATTATAATAGTTTCTAAGGTTTTCAAGTAAATAGAAAATAGCCGAAATTGTTACATTCATTAAATTCCAGCTACTTGCCACAAAAGTGGGTAATACAAATCAAAACCGCAGGGTCTCGTAGGGAAAATGGGTTTCCATCAATGGCAGGGCTACTGGGGTACCGTCCGCACAGTACGGGGCCTAGATCACCGTACCGAGGAGCCACCCTAACTCCCCTGCAACACAAGGCCGGAACCGTTCCTTATTGAACAGTCCCGAACAAGATAACCCCACGGTTGTAGCTAGCAACCGCGCACACAGCCGAAATAAAAAGGGACATGTAGACAGGGGTATATCTCGTCCTTCTTGGGCATGACCCACCTAACCTTACTGCACATCCCATGTTTTAGCCATTCTCGGTTGATGAGGCTTGAGGCTGTGATTACCTTTATAGAACATATCTCGTAGAATGCGCATCGTCCGCCTGACGATGTTCTGAAAGCATTCAATCCATACAAGTTCATTCCGGGTTCGAACGAAACCGAAGGCATTATTTCGTTACACTCATTTTGGAATCACCCTCAGAGTCTACGACAATAACCCTTGCATTCTGAAACACCATCACGATCTCCACTTGAGAATTCACGACCTAACGTTTAATTTGGATAGATGTGGTTTTCGGATAATCATAAATGACACCCGATCCCGGTCTCATCGAAATCCAAACGCCATTTTAAAGGCCAAGTTGTTTTAATAGTTTAAACGGTTTAATTCGACAATTGAATTCAAATAACATTTATCACAGATAAATCATACACAATCATCATGGATATATCAAAGTATACCATAAAACATCACAGAATATCACCACATAAATATCACAAATCGGATATCTTACTTAACAACATTCATAAGCAATCATCTTAAATTCTTAATGTAGTTAATTCAATTTAAAATTAATTACTTGAGAATTAATCTCTTAATCCTGTTTAATTAATCATTAACTATTAATTAATTAATTATTCCTTTTTAAATTATTTAATTAATAAATCATTTCTTAATCAATTATTAAGTCTTAATTATTTAATTAATTACCCTTAATTATTAATTAATAACCTAATTATTAATTAATAAAACTTAATTATTCGTTTATTAACTACTAATTACTTGATTAATCATTTATTAATTCGTAATTACATTTCTTAATTAATTAACTATTAATCATTAATTAACCTTAAGTAGTTAATTACAAATTTATTTATCATTTAATCACTAGTTAATCTACCTTTAAACTTTGAAAATCAATTTAATATTAACTACAAACTTTAAATGTTGATTATTTTCATACTTAACTTAACTTAATTACTTAATTAAAATAATGATTAAGTGTTTAAAACATTCTTAAAGTATTAACTAAAATAATTAAGACTTGTATTAAATTTTTAACTTAAACAGTTAATCCCTTTATTAAGTTACAATGCTTAAAACTTATAGAAAACAAGTTACTTAACTTTACTTTTAAATACAATACTGCAGTTTTGGGATAAACCCGAGACTTCCCTTAATAAAACTTGAGTAGAACTTTGAGTTAAACACCCATTTCCCCAAGTCACTTCCCTGTACACAACTTCTTCTTCTCCCACTTTCTTTTTTACTTTATTTTCCAGTAAGTTAAAGTTTGAAACTAAATATAAATATCAGGTACTCACTCAAATGCTCGAACACTAACCCGAAGCACTCGACTTGGTTACTCGAGTAACGACTCGAGATCGTTCCCTCATCAACAACGCTGACACAACTCACTTTAGTACATGTGCACGGCGGCGCCACCCAGCTCCGGCGAACACCAACACCGCAGGCACATCACAAAACACCCACATACTCGAAATACAAACTCGATTCGCTTACGAAAAATTCGAATTCGAAATTTAGCATTTCGCCAAAAACTGCAAACTCGACCATCAACAAAAACGCCTCGCGATCATCACTCCGACCACCAGAGAAGCTCGAATTCCATCCACACTACAACAGCACGTTGCTCTTCCACCCCCTTGAATCGCGTGAAGCTCGATCCCGCATAGATGACGAACTCGTCACGTTACTGACATGATCAAAAGCTCGAGTCTAAACCCTAAAATGATTTTGTTTCTTAAATTTACTCAATGGAAAAATTATTGCACATATTTCTCAAGATCACTAATGTCCATACTATCTTCCTATCAAATTTCAACTTTTTAAATTGATTAAAGTGTCTGAAATTTGTAAAAATGTAATTTTTATTCAAATTCAAACTGCTCATAAAATACTAATCTAAAAATCTTAATTTTTGTTTTAAAAATCATAAATTTCAATAAGCATTCAAGTTATAAACTTGAATTAGCTTTTTATAACAATTGAATTTATCGATTTATTGCTTGATTAACTGTAATCAAGGCTCCCAGTAAAAACATTCCACTAACCTGTTTAACCAGCTTTGAAAAACCTTATTTAAGTTTTAAAAATCTTGTTTTGATTGAAACTGAAAGTTGTATAAAAATTTGATGAGCATAAATTTGAGTTTGGAAAGAAATATGTACATGTAACAACATAAAGAGCATCACAGTATTATATTTAAACCATAACATAAGCAAACCATATTATCCATACATCTATAATTATTTTTAATCAACTTAGCTTTAAAATTTATGTTTACTCACCAGCAAGATTTCAGTGAACAAAGAACACTCCTATTTCTTGAAAACTGCAGTTGAATATGCTCTTAATCCCTGTCTATTTTTGGTTTGAATTCAATTTGATTTTACTTCTTTTTTTTTCCTTGTTTTTGTTTTCTCTGGTTTACTAGGTTCTACTGAATGAACTAAAAAAAATATGCATCCAAATATATATATAAGAAAAGAACAGGATGCTTAAGGAAGGTATTATCTGGTAAAGTTGTTTTCTTATTTTTGTTTTAACTTGACAGATTTTGTGTCTGAAACGTAAAGATTTGCAAACATTTGAATTGACAAAAATTTAGGCTTGAGCAGATAGCATTAAATGTTTTGTTTCTTAATATGTTTGCTTACTTATTATTATCTTTGCTGCATAAAGATATTTTGTATGAAGACATACATTTAGCAGGTAGGCTTTGGCTTGTGAATGAAGACATTCTTGTATAAAAATATTTGTCTTCTTGCTTGATTCAAATACAAATGTTTGACTTGTTACTTCTAGCTTGAACTTCAATATACAAGTGTTTGTGTCAGGTTTTACTTTATAAATTTGGCTTTGTTTATGAAGATATTTTTGTATATAAATATTTGTTTTGTAAATACTTGTTTTATTATTTGACAGCTTGAGCTTCATATACATATTTTTGTCTGGTTTCATGTCATACTTTGTTCTTATTTTATTCTATATTTTGTATTTCACTTTATACATTTGTTCTTATATTTTGACTATCAATATTCATATGGTTTACTTAGACTTATTTTTATTTGTATTTGTATTTTAACTATCAATATTTAAATTAGATTCATAAGTTTGACTTACTTATATTTATATTTTATACTCATATTTTATATTGATAGAATTTGATGTTATTTCAAACATTATCATCTATATATATTTTTATACGAAATGTTGACAGGATAATGTATTTTAATTCAATTACATAAGATAAATTTTATTATAAATTTTATTAAGAGATTTTATTTTAACTTTTCAAATCAAATTTTCCTTTTTTAAAAATACAAATTTATATAAACAAATGGCAATTATTTCCAAAATCATATTCATTTTAAAATGATCAGTTTACTTTATATTTAACTAGATTAAATATTTATTAAAATAATAGGGCCAAAATCCAGGGTCGTTACAATTATCATCGTATAAATAACAGATAATGGTGTCAGTTGTCATAGGTGAACTGATACAGGTAATAACATATATATATATAACAGTGTAAATAACTATCAGCCGTATACTTCAATTGTCGTTTCAATTGAAATCAAATTTAATAAATAAAAGAACATTAATCGTGAGTGATTGCTCACCTTTCGAGGCTAGAAAGAAAAACAACGAGATGTGTTACGGACCTAAGCACGGATTTCGAAGCGAAGTAAGATGGACTCGAGTTCAACGGACAAGCTGATAGTTTGAAATTGGCGATATCAAATCAAACTGGATTGGTGAATATAAATGGTATAAGTGAACTTATATATATATATATAATTGTTTGTGTATATATCATGTCACACTCTAAATTCAAACACAAAAAAATCTTATATGTATTTATATATTTCAAACATCCTTGCTTTAGATTAAAACACAAATATTAAAATCAAATATATATATTTAGAATAATATGTGTGTGTATATATATATATATATTAAATTTCAAATGAATATTAAATCCCAACACATAAGGATATACATATAAAATTGAAAACTTCTATATTACTGTTATGTACCATTTATACAAAATTTATAATTTAAAATTTTATGTATATACTTACAAAACTGTCAAGATATATAACCTATAAATAGAGCAGACTAATATCTCTATAGAGCTAGTTGTAAATAAAATACTTGTTTCAAAATCATGTACAGACACATACAGAAACTTTAAAATAAAACATAAAATATATATATATATATTTAAAACTATAGTCACATACAGACACTATACTTATAATATTACTATAGACCAAAATACATGCATACTTTGAAATCAATAGTATAAATATATATAACATACACTTTATAAAATTGTTGTCACAGGTAAGATATATATTATATACATGCTTATATAACCTTACACTTAACATAATACTACGGTACACATATATATAGTAATATTTAGTGAATACAATCTTTACATATATAAAATCTTACATACATATAGACTTATAAAGGATAAATAAAACAGATTATATATACACGTATAAGACTTATATACAGACCACACCTATACCATATAACAGCAATCGTATAAATATAACAAACACCTAAACACATCAATAATCATTATAGACAAGGATTTAAAATATATAAAAGTTTAAGACTAACGTGAAATATGCAGTAGACCTATATATAATACACGTATAAATACTAATAGATATATATAATTTAAATGGTACAAATATAAAATGAAACTGTAGCTTACCAATATAATACTCAAATAGAATATCACTCATATATATAAATCAATTATAATATATATCTGTGCAGGCGATGAATAACTTGCGAACCAAAGAATTATATAGTAATTTGCGTTTGTATATAACTCGTGTACTTCATATTTAATAAAACCCAAAATATTATATAAATTAGAAATATATATACAAGATAACACTTTATGTGTATAAATACGTACCACCTACACTATATATATAATATTAAAAATCAATATTCATGTAATACCATATGTATTCAAATTGTATACAACATGTGGACATTAAATATATATACACACACAATAATACTTTTAAAAGAAAACAAGTCAGACCCTTATATATACGTAAACCTTTAAAATAATAATAACTATTATATATAAATGCTTAAAATACATGCAAACATATTTGAGTATACAACAAAAATGCAACTTTAAACATGCGTAGGCTAGTAAATACTAAACATATATGTGTAAACCTACAAAATATATGTACCTTCAAAAAAAAGAACGCTGCTATAGTTTGCCAGATCGGCTCGGATGCGAATGCTAGCTGAGGGGTGGGTCGAGTGATAGCATCGGCATGGAAATGGGTCCACGAGTTGGCCATGGAGGTTGCGCTGTGAGGAGGGGAAGTGAGTCTTGGAGTATGGGAAAAATACAAGGCGGTCGGGTTGGATCGGCAACCAGAGAAGCTCGGTCGAGAAGAAAAATATTGAGCAGGGTACGACAACCAAATAGGGGATGCACGGTTTCAAAAGGGAGGAAGAAGAATAGGCTTGAGGAGATAGAATTTGAGAAGAATGGGGGAAACGGAAAGAACAATTAGGCAAAAATAGAAATATGAACGAAAACAAAAATTGAACGCATAAAATTCTGAACGGTACAAAAATAATTGAACGTGCCTATCCATAGAAAAAGTATGGCCATTCACTTTCATAAGTTATTAAATATAGAAAAGGTCACACGTTTGGATACAAAATTTAAAGCAAATGTTGCTTGGCTCGCACGGCTGAAATATAAAAAGGCAAAGGAAACAAAAGGCACAAAAACATATACTGATACGGTTGCCGTTTCCATGGATTCCACTACGTACCGGACTTCAAAACACCGAATTTGAATATACCGTATAGATCAGTGCGATGAGACGATCAAAATGGTATACAAACATCAGTGATTCGATTGAATTATAAAAATTCAAAATTTTCTACTAGCGGAAAATGCAGCAAAAACGCAGAAAAATAAGATCGACGGAGCTAAAGAAGTCCGAATTTGGAAAATGAAAAATGACATCTTGCTCAGAAGATGATTTGAATTTTCTATATAAAAATATTTAGGTTTCGAAACATTTTATTTTCATTAATTCCTAACTGATTAAATTGAAATATTACACACGAAAATAAACTTTCATATTTTCGGACGGAAATTTACCATCTTCTATATTTAAATATACTATTCCAAGTATAAAATTTTAATTTCAAATTTTATTATTTAAAATTTCTCCAAAATTCAATTGAATACCCTACTAAAACAGTTAAAATTTACGGGTCGTTACATCAAGTCACATCCATTCCTCATTAGGCATTCCGTCCATCGGGTTGTGAGCAAGAATCATCAAATGAACGATCGGACCACACTCATTTTGCTTAGTTCAATCGTGAACTTACGTAGTCGGCTAACTCTAATCTCTGGAAACCTACTCAAATATATCAATATTAGTTAGTCGGGTATCACAACTAATATGTAATGCACAACAATCACAAATATGAAGAAAATTTCAAACTTTATTTGCCAAATGGAAAGAAATGACATAATTAGTCTTATTACATATCTGGAGAACTAAACGCTAAAGCAAATTCGAAGATTGAATACAACTGAATGAAAAGAAAAAATTAAGTGAAACAGCGTCGTAAATTCTCACTATTCCATGCCTTTAGGAGTGTGGCGCCCTCAATAGTCACTAGCTAGAAAGTTCCTTCTCCAAGCCTTTGTCCAATGACATATAGTCCTCCCAAGTAGGATTAATGTGAGACGGGCTTGAAAAACCCATTTTAAGACGAGATCGCCGATTTCAAAGGTTCTAGATCGGACTTTATTATTGTAGTATCAGGCAACTCGGCGTTAATGTATAGTTGCCCTTAAATCATCTTCTTTGCATTCTAATCTACAAAATATAAAGATTCTAAGAGGAGATCTTCGTTCATTCTGGGATCGTAGTAGGCTACTCGATGAGAAGTGATTTCGAGTTCAGTAGGAATGATGGCTTTGAAGCCGTCGGAAAGGGCGAATGGATTAAGGCCAATCGTGGACTTGTGGGTGGTTCTGTAAACCCGTAGTTTAGGAGTTCATCCATCCACTTGCATCTAGCATTTTCTAAATGCTTCTTCAGAATGGACTTTATGATTTTTTTTCGTAGCTTCAGCTTGTCCATTTGCTTGAGGGTGAGCAATTACTGCAAATCTCTTTTCAACATGATGTCAATGGCAGAAATCTTTGAATTCAACGCTGTCGAATTGAGTCCCATTATCAGTTATAATAGTTCATGGAAGGCCAAAATGATAGATGATATTTTGGACAATGAACTTGAATACTTTCTTTTCCATGATCATGGCTAAAGGTTCTACTTTGTCGCATATGGTAATGTAATCAACTGCTACGATGGCATACTTTGCACCACCTCTTGAGATTGGTAAGAAACCGATAATTTCTATAACCCATTTGGAAAATGACTGTGGACTGACCATTTGTGTGATTTTATTGGTGGAGCTCTCGAAACTTTTGCATATATCTAGCACTTGTCGCATCGCTTAGTGTAATCAACAGCATCTTGGTTGACAGTAAACCAATAATACCTATAACAGAGTATTTTCTTTGCTAGGGTTTGCCTCCCAGTGTGATCACCACTTCTCCTTCACAAACTTCTTTTAGGGCTCGTTTTATTTCATAAGCGATACACCGAAGTAGGGGAACGAAAAAACCTTTTCTATACATGACTCATTCTTGAATATACCGTGAAACTTTGCAGAGGACTAGTCGCCTTTCATTCCTTTGTTCGGGAAGGACACTCTATAGCAAATAGTCTTTAATCAGAGTCATTCATGACTCATTTTCAAGCTTGTGTCTCTAGTACCCAGTCAATTTCCATATGGTTTATGCTCGGAGTGTGTAGTATTTCGTCTAGAACCAAGCCCATTGGTTGCGCACCCCGTTGCTAGTAAACTTTGCTAATGAGTCAGCCTCTTTATTTTGATCTAGGGGAATATGCATGATGTCATAATGCTCAAAGCCAATCAATAGCTCTTAGACTTGGATAAGGTATGGAGCGAGTCGTTGTCCTTTAGCTTGGTAATCTCCTTGACTTAGTATACAACCAACTATGAATCGCAAAAGGTTTCAAGAGATTTTATCCCCAGTTGTCTAGCAAGTTTGAGTCCAGCAATCAAAGCTTCATACTCATCTTCATTGTTCATTGCAGAGAAGTCAAGCTTCAAAGCATAGCAAACCCTTTGGAGTTACTAGCATTATTTCGGCTCAAGAACAACCAGAGTTGGTTGCTCCATCTATATACATTTTCCACCGAATGATAAGGGCTCCACCGCTCTCTGGGAGATCATCTTGTGCGGTAAATTCTGTTATAAAGTCCGCCAGTGCCTGTTCCTAAATGGCTCTCGAGGGAGACAAGTGAGGTCAAATTGGCTTAGTTTGATGTTCTACTTGAGTAACCTTCCAAACGTCTCAGGACGCTGTAGGATCTGTCGTAACGGCTAGTCGGTGTAAACGTTATTGGAATAAGCCTAAAAATAGAGGCAGAGCTTTCGTGAAGAAATCAACAAGCAGTATGCTGATTTCTCCATATCCGGATAGTTCCTTTCAACTCTTGTTAATCGCTTGCTAATATAATAGACTAGTCTTTGGATTTGATTCTCTTTACGAAGCAGTGCGACACTTATAGCGTGTACCAATACGGCCAAGAAGATATACAAGTCTTCATGATCCACTGAAAATGATAAGATAGGAGGCCTCTCTAAGTGGTTCACCAAAGCTTGGAATGTGTCTCCATAATCCTGCGTCCATTCAAATTTCATTTTCCCTCTTCTAATCAAATCGAAGATAGGAATGCATTTATCGATGGCCCTGGAAATAAATCGACTTAGGGCGGCAACCTTACCGTTTAAGCTCTGTACTTTTTTGATGGTCTTTGGTGCATGAATGTTGCAAATTGCTCGAATCGTCTTGAGATTAGCTTCGATTCCACGAGCATTGATGATGAAACCCAAGAACTTTCCTGATGCAACACCAAAAGAACATTTCAAAGGATTGATCTTCATTTTGTAAATCAGAGGATATCGAACATTCTGCTAAGTCTCTAATGTGGTCGCTTAATCGTCGTGACTTTATGAGTGTATCATTCACATATACCTCCATCATCTTTCCAATCTGATCTTTAAATATTCTATTGACTAGGCATTGATAAGTTGCTCCAGCATTCTTCAATCCAAATGGCATTACCACATAGCAATACAATCCAGCATCGGTAATGAAGCCGGTGTGCTCTTCATTGTGGTGTGCATCGGGATTTGGTTAAATCCAGAGTATGCATCCATAAAAGATAGCAACTTGTGTCCTGTGGTTGAATCTACCAATTGGTCGATCCTTGGAAGGGGAAAACTGTCTTATGGACATGCCTTGTTTAAATCCGAGTAATCAACACATCTCCACCACTTTTCATTTTCCTTTCTCATAAGTAAAAGATTTGATACCCATTTAGGGTAGAGGTCATTGCGAATAAACCCATTGCATTTGAGCCTATCCACCTCCTCTTTAAGGATAGCAGATCTCTTCGGATCCATGCCACGCTTTTTCTTTTCACCAGGACATACCTCAGGTTGATATTTAATACATGGCTCGCAATGGTAGGAGAGATCCCACACATGTCAGAATGAGTCCACTCGAACATATCAAGGTTCGCTCGAAGAAAACCAGCAAGTTTTTTCATCATCGGGAGGCTGAGTTGTGATCCGATCTTTAGGACCCATGACGGGTCGTCATGGCTGATTATGATGTCAATCGTTAGCTTAGCTAGTGCGGACTTGGTCTCTTTGGGCTCCTCGTCGTTGTCCCTTGGATCTATGTCTTTATAGAACTAATTGTGGCGCACGAGCCAAGGCTGAGGCGCTGGTTGTCAATCTTTGGTGGGTTGGATGCGGAGGGACTTGTCCACACCCTTACCTTTCTCCTTCCATTGAGCGTCTCTCAATTACACCACATAGCAGGCACGTCCGATCGTCTGATCACCATGTAGAACTCCAACATTGTTATCAGTTGGGAATTTCAAAGTCAAACACCATGGGGAAGAGCTGCCTGAAATTTACCTAGGGTGGTCGGTCCAAAAAGCATTATATGGAGAGTCAACATCCAAGACAACAAATGACAACATCCACACTCTCCTGCGGCCACCTTCTCCCAACTCTATGGGAAATTCAACATATCTGACAGCTTTGGTCATAGCACTGTCAAAGCCATGAATGCAGGCTTTAGATAATTTCAAGTTCTTGGTTTTCATCCTCATCTGATCGTAAGCCTTTTAGAAAATTATATCTACGAAACTTCCATAATCAACCAATATCCTTCTCATTAAGGCGGGGCCGATCATGGTCAAAATGACCATTGGGTCGATCATTGGTGCCTCCACCTTGTTTGCATCTTCGTTTATAAATACAATGTTGTCTGCCATTGTACATTGCTGTTTTGCTGGAGCCCCATCTTCTGTACTTGAACAACACTCAAAATTATATGTATGATTACGCAAGCATAGCGCTCCATCTCGTGCCAGCTTTTACCAGTTGGATGGAGTCCTCTGACTATTGTATTGATCACTAATCTACAACCAGTCCGTGCAAGCTCCTCGACCCTGTGCGGCCCTTATCCTCGATTGGGTCGAATGTCCCCTGCCCTCCATCCTGAAGGGGCTTTAACAAACTGTTGTAGTTTTCTATCCTGAATCAGTTTCTCGATAACATACTAGACATGCCTATATTCATTCGTGTTGTGACCATAACATTCGTGGAATCAGCAATATTTTCCAGTCTACTTTTTCTTCTCTATCGATTCATTTGGAGATGGCTTCCTATACTACATGGCATTGCATGTATACAAGTACACGTTCTCTAGAGATGTATTCGGTGGTGTGTGGGTATCATACATTGGAATTATCGGCTTTACACTTTTGGAATCCCTTTTTCGCTCACAGTTCCTATCACCGCCTTTCTTATGCTGATTTGGTTTATTTTGTACATTTACTTGAACTTTTCCATATCTATTCCTAGACTATGTCACTGCAATGTTACTCTGCACTGCCTCTCCACTTGATCCTACAACATTCTTCTTCCTAGAGCAACTAATTTCCTCTTTCCTCAAATACTGAGCTGGTTTTGCATAGAAACATTCCAATGTTGCGAGTGGTTTGCTAGCTAACCAATTGCCAAAGTCATATTCTGGATCAATCCCTTTTGTTACGCCATCAATATTAAAAGTTCATTCAGATTACCTACTTCTGTGATGACCGTATGAAATCTCTCCAAATAATATTTCAGCAACTCTCCCAGAGCCTGGATCATGATGGATAGGTTCATTACATCTTTTGGGCGAGTTGCATGCATATGGAACTGCTCTATAAATTTCGTTGCCAAATCATCAAATCTAGATATTGACCACGGGGATAATCTCGTAAACAACATCGTTACTACGCCAAAGAAGGTAATAGGAAGGCATCGATAGAATGTTGAACCTCCTTGGATACTCCGCATGTAAGATATTATCAGTGAACGATGTATGGCTTCTCGAGATCCCCAATCATCATTGGTCAAGCTTTGGCTCTTCCTCATTAGCTATTTAATTATAGTTGACAAGTCCGGCGTTTGGACAGTTGGAGCCAAGTGGTAGTCATGCTCCACATAACATGAATGGTCCGGTCAATGTCTACGGGTCATTCCACGCCGTCTTGGCTCAACATCCTCACGATGTATATTGCGTACATTCACTTCATCGTCATTTCGAGGAGGTAACTGTTCTGCATCCACCAAAACTCCAGCATCGAAATTAATCGCAGCAGCTCCATCTTGTGCTCCAACTGAAGGGGCATGCTTTCTTCTCTGGAGAGGGATCGGAGCAAATCGGTCCTGGCAACCTAAATAGGGTTGTTCGTTGATGTCCAGAAGTTTCTGTGTGATATCCATCAGTTTTGCGACGTCTACATCTGTGATTATTATCTGATGAACTAAAACTCTCTGATATGGAATAAGGAGTTGGCTCTTTCCTAGTTTTCCCATGCTGTTGCTCCCTAAGTTGATTCATTAGATCGATATTGGATTGAATCTGTTGGTTCAACTCTCAGCGTCTATCCACTAGCTATCTCATCAGATTCTGGAAATTAGCTCTTGTGATGGAATCAGCAGGATTCTGGACATCAACTGGATTAGAAGCATTCACATCTAATGGTAGATTACTCGGGCCTCCTTACTAGATGTTAGCGTTCTCGTTTCCTTCTGCGTTTTGTGAGGTAGATATGGTGTTCCTAACCGTTGTTGATAGTTTTTCTTAAAATTTTTCAAATTTGAATAGAATGGATAAAAAACTTGAAGATAATTTTGGATCTCTTTCGGGGATTTATGTAATCCAACGGCAGTAAAGGGATCCAAATAGAGCTGAGAATTTTGATTTTTAGTGAAAGCACCAAAATTTTTGCATCAAAAATTGGCACAAACACCGAACAGATATTTTGTAGAGAAATAAATGAAGAATATTAAATTAAAATAAGAGGAAACAGGCAATCAAATGATAGAAAATCAAAGCAAGAATTAGAACACAATGATTTCTATGGTTCGGCGTTGTTTGCCTACGTCCACTTTGAATAGATAGCTTTATTAGTCAGTTTGTAAAAAAAATACAATAGGGATTGGATGGAAATCCTTAGTTACAATAGAGTACAAAGTTATAAGTAGCGTAAAGTCCTGAAAATGAATAATCAAGCCTGTATTTATAGAGCAAGACGATGAAATATCTTCTTGAAATTCTGCAGAAGGATCCCCAAAACCATATGGACCCACAAGAGAGATCGCATGTTCCAATTGGGTTAGCCTCCAAGTTTCATGCCAATTGGGTTAGTAGAACTTGAGTTATTTCTCTATTATTGCTGCAAAGTGTGTTGTTACCTGATTATGGCTGATCCCTTTTGAGAGAAGAGGGACAATCCCATTTGCTTAGTGCTTTTGAGGTATGATCTTTATGGTAGGCTCCATAGGGTCCCCATATCTTGTTTCCAAAATTTCATATGCATTGGACTTACGGACCTTAAGATATCGACTGTTTTCCATTAAGTTGCACTTATTCCGCTGAAATATGTCGATCCCTATGATTGAGAGGGATTATAGCCGATCTCTTTTCTGTGTTAACTATATTCCATACTTTGAATATTATGCATTGCATATTTCTCAATTCTGTTCGATTATGGATTCGTATGATTATTTGTGCTTGATCTTTGAACCCCACAATCATCGCTTTGGCCTTACTGGCCTTAACGACGGTCGAATCTAACTTTTCCAATCAGTTTGGATATAGCCGAGTCAAAATATCGGATAATAACAACAAATCAAGGGAAAGGATGGCAAAACAAGTGATAAAAATGGTTCTCACCTATCAAAACCACTCGATACCGAGAGGAGCCTCTCGGTATCAAGAGTTTTTTCTTGTTATTTGGGCCAGTTTTCACACTTTAGGACCTAAGGACATGCATCCAGACCTTGGATTTCGTTGGCTTCTGAGTCTACTGGCAAATTCATCTATAAATATCAACTCTACAGAAACCAAGAGAGAACTTTTTTTTAGCACTTCTCCTTCTTCATCCCATATCTCTCTTTATAATAGTTACCAAGGTAAACACCATTGACGGTTCAAAGCTTAAGAACCTATCAATTCCTTGTACTTGTGATTTCAACCTCTCAAATTTATAATAAATATAATATAAATTGAGCGTAGGCCGTAGATTGCCGAACCACTATAAATGTCTTGGTGGTCTTACTGCTTTACATTTATCTGCTATTAAATCTCAATATTTCTTTAGATTTTTGGGTGTTATGCCCTTTTTGGCATTAACATTTTGGTTTTTTCAATGAGAAAGAGCTAGATTTCATAACCTAAAGCTTGGATCTAAAGTTTGGGGAAGATGAAGAGGCCTAACACTATATCTATGGTTAGAGGAAGTCAACCAGAGCACGGAGGCAAGCAAGAGGCGTCCTCAAATTCCAATCAATCCATTTATATCATTAGAGAGGAAATGAAGAGAATGATGAAAGAAATATAAGATGAAATAATAGCACGACAACAGGAGATGCTAAATGTATTTTTCCAATGGTTAGGACAGCAAGCAATAGCTAGAGCAATCAGAATTTAGAACCAAAAACCAAGAACTAATGCAGGATCATATAGAGTTGGAGCAGAGTAAGTTGGAACAATACCCCCATGACTAGGATCTGTCGGTACTGATTCCAATCCTTTCGGTATTGAGAGAACTTTACCTAAGGGCAATGTCGGTTTAGGCTTAGGGCAAGCTGGGATGTCGAGAACGGATGACGCTGGAGCCAGAAATGCAAATCAAAACATGAGTGCACAACAATTAGAGGAGTGTGTGCCGGAGCTTCCCCGTAGGAACATAGGGTAGAATGAAGCCGGAGGTATGGATTGGAATGTAAGCGCCTAGCCAGAAGAGTATGTGCTAGAGTTCCCCCATGGAAGCGAAGGGAGGGGTGGCAGAATGTAGTTATTGATCGAAGACCTTCATTAAGTAGCAGCAGCCGAATAATTGAGTTGGTTAGAAGGATAGTGAAAGATGGACCACCAAACCAGAGTGTGGAGGACATAAATAGGAATCGATTTACCCCTAATAGTTGGAATGTAAGGAACTTTCCCGATTTCAAATTTCCGACGTTGAAAATGTATGATAGGTAGACAGACCCGACTATTCTTCTAATGAAATACTTCCGACATATGGAGATATTGGGTACTTCTAAGGAGGTGATTAGGTGGTGCTTCTCATTATATTTGACAGATTTAGCAAAATGTGGTTCAAACGGCTGGAGATTGGATCCATAAGCACCTGGACTGACGTAGTATAGGTTCTTGAGACAATTCAAAAGTTCATATCTCTCGACCGGAGTAAAGCAAAGGCCCGAAGAAACCTTAAGAACTTATCTGACAAGATTTAACACGGTAGCCGCCACAGTCGATAAGCCGGATCCATCAATAATCCTGATGGCGGTAGCATCTGAAGTCATAGGTAAAACTAACTTCAAAATTGCATTGGAATGGGATCCACCGATGAATCTCGCGGAGTTTTACCATGAAGTTGAGAGATATCCACATTAAAATGACATCAAATCTGATTATGTTGATGTTAATGCTGTGAATGATGGAGGACTATCCTGAGCAGAATATGGAAAAGACAAGGGGAAGCAAAAAGCTTATAATGACTTCGAAGGACCGAAATCACAAAGGAGGGAATCAAAGTTATCTTCTCACACTGATCCAACTGAAACCCCGAAGAGGATATACCTAGAAACTAGGGGTAGATCCCTTATCGAAGACAAGCTAAGAGGGAAGCTACGGATTAGGAAAGAAGGTCGGGTAAGTTTTGCTTGTTCCACAAGCTACACAGACATCAAACGAACTAGTGTAAACACCTTCGCGAATTTGTAGAAGGATTGGTTTGGTGTAACCAGCTACAACATAAGTAAGGAATCGAACTATGATAGTGCAGCCGAAGCAGCTACTGTCTGAAGTGAATGCATCAAGACACGACCATGGATCTGGGTCGAGACTAGCAGTCCTATGATTGATATGGATAGGAGATAGGTTCGTTTCCATGCTTTGCTTTCTATTTTGAACAGTTAAGATGATAATAACCTTAGACTGCTTACACGTGCACGAGACGTCGATAGGTCTCTAGGCATGCTCTTAGTTAGATATCTGAGACCAATATTAAGGATATTTGTTGCTTTCTCTAATTTTTATTTTTTATTTTTGAAGTCCACTTGAACGTGATGACTAATATTGATCGTGGTAGTTTCGTCAGAAGAGATGGGGCGGTGACCGCAAGAAGTAAGTCCCCTTACCGAAGAGTAAATGAATGGACTTGCTTGTCATTGAGTTCGCTCATCGAAGAGCAAGCAGATTTAGGCTCAGCAAGAAACTAGAAAAATCAAAAGTAAGTCCCTTCACGAAAAGTGAGCGGATGGACTTGCTTGTTGTTAAGTCCCATCGTCAGAGAGTGAGCGAATTGGGCTCAACAAGGATCTGAAGATATTGAATCCTAGATTGGATGTTAAATGATTCAGAGATATCAAACCTTAGAATGGATGATTAAACGGTTCGGGGAGATCAAACCTAGAACGGATGATTAAACGGTCCGAAGAGATCGAACCCTAGTTTGGATGATGAAACGATCTGATGAATCAAACCCTAGAACGGATATTGACTTGGTATAAGGATTTGAATGCTCACCATCAAAGTAAAATTGATAAATCCTGGATGAACAAAGGTTTATTTTGATATACAATATGATGCCTTGGATAAAGACAGGCTGATCATGGTTCGTGGTCGACATTAATTAAGAGCCAAAATTCTTAGTTATAATAGGTCTGGAACGACTTTTGGTTTGCATGAGGATCCGAAGGAACCATACGATTCACCACAACTTGTATTAATGGATAGCTGGAAAGCTTGATTGCCAGAAGTCAACTACTGCTGAAACTTGTTTTTGAGCAAAGCACATCTTACATTCATAAGGCGTATTTTATGGGGCAAGTGTTAATCGGCTATTTTCAAAGCAAATTTTAACACGAATCGGGAGGTCAAGACGAGGAAAAAATGACTCACAAGCTTGGAGACAAGTCTAAAAGGACAAAAGGAGGGCATTCATTAAGCTTCAGACAAAACGGAGCTAAGTGGACCACTCGATACAAAGAGGTACCTCTTGGTATTGAGATGTATTTCTTCCCCTTAGCACCCTCGAACTCCTCGCACTTGATGCTCAACCTCTAGCAATCGTGATGAAGTCTTTTTCTCAAAGAATAGATGAGCAAATTCAAGGATTGATGAGAAGAAAGTAGGACAATCAATATTAATACAATCGTCGAGAACAACATGAATGGACAAGAGTTCAGAATACAACAAAGCAAGAGAAAGGAGGGTAACACAAGTGAGAAAGAAAGGTTCTCAACCATCGAAACCACTCAGTACTGAGTGTTGGGCGTGTTCTCACCCAGAAGTCCGAACCAACTCGAGCCAAAGCGTCACCGGCCCTGGCACCACCGAACCACCGGACCAGGCGCTACCGAACCTCTCCATGTCCATGCCGAACCAACCACTTCCAACGAACCACCGGACCAGGCGCTACCGAACCAACTCACCCCTAGGATACCACCGGACCAAGCTACACCCCTCACCACCGGACCAACCCACATACCATCCACTACTGAACCAACGTGAAGACGACCTCCGGACCAAGGCTTGCCGGACCAACTTCGCCAGGCCAGATTGCATCAGCCCAGGCCTACCAGCAGCTATATACATCCAGGACCCCTGCCCCCAGCCTCACTCTATAAATAGAGGGGCGGGGGTACAACAATGGTAGAAAAGTTTGAGAGCTCAAGCACGGACGAAACTTTCAAACAACTTTCATATACTTGTATACAAAGCTTTGTACTTGTAATCTGAAGAGAAAAAGGAGAATAACATATAAAGTGGACGTAGGCACGTTCTGGCCGAACCACTATAAATATGTGTGTCTTTTACAGTTTAGTCCTTGCTTTTTATATATTTGCATAAATCACCCAAATCATTAAGAACAACTTAAAATTGACTAAATCATACGACTTGGAGGTGTTTGCCCATTTTTTGTGCAAACATTTTTGGTGCTTTCACTGAGAATCGAACTCAAGGAGCTCGTAGCTTCAGCTTCTCCCACTTAACCCTTTTCCTATCAGCATCGTTCATTGCTTGGAAGATATGCCTCCCGGATGGAAGAAAGATGCTAACAAAGGAAAGAACATCGCAACTGGCAGTATCCTAGACCCAGTGATCAGAGACCAAGGCAATCATCCGGTTTCAACAGAAATGTAAATCAGACGAATCCGACAGCCCCTGCTACGGAGCAACCAATTACAAAGGCGGATCTGGACAGGGTTGTAGCTGAAGTAACTAACCGCTTCGCATCTCAACAAGAAGCCCTGGTGGATCAACTCATGTCACGCTTAAGGGATGTTGAAGAAACCAACCGCAACACTGAATCATGGGGTGAGTCCCGGTCTGGAGGATCTGGGAGACGACAAAGGTCTTTCTTCTTTGAAGAGGCTAACAACCGAAATAGCTATGGTAGGAGCCGAGCCCGGACTCAGCCCGAATTCCGACCCGAGGAAACACTTGGAACCGAACCCAATAGGGGAGGTACCAGGCAGGGGTCGGATGTTGCTGAGCCCGTCATGCTACATAACCACGGAAACGCCAATGGATGGGGCCGAGCTGGAGTCCCACCCGAAGTTGGACCCGAGGAAGTGCTGAGAACAGAACCCAGCAGGGGAAAATCAAGGCAAGGGCCAACTGCGGCTGACCCCAGCGTGCCCCCAGAAGACCGGAGGTAGCCATTGGAGAATGTTAGGAGTGATAAACGATACCATCCCTACAGGTCATCTGGACGGAATCAATCCCGTAGGGAAGAACCAAACTCATTTCTATCCGCTCCAAGTTCCGATGAAAGGATGGCGCGATTGTTCAAAGAGTACGTCTAACGAGAACAAAGGGATCGAGGGATAGGCGCTAGGGTAACCAGCCCCTTCACCCGCAATATCGAAACTGCCATCAACCCCCGGGAATGGAAAATGCCAACAATGGAACCTTACAAGGGAACCTCTGACCCCGTTGTGCACTTGCAGAGATACACACAGCATATGCTCATGAGCGGAGCTACAGTGGGAGTGTTGTGTAAATGCTTTCCACTATTCTTGGTGGATCTAGCTACCTCCTGGTTCTTCCATCTGCCCCAAGGATCCATCAGCTCATGGGAAATGTTGAAAGAAAATTTCATCAGCCAGTTCCGCATTCATGTGGAATAACCCAAGGACGCTTATTCCCTATCTAATATCAAACAGAAGCCCGGAGAGACAGTGCAACAATACCTAACCCGATTCAACGCCGCAGCGGCCGCAGTCCAAGATGCCGACGAGAAACTTATCCTAATGGCCCTCTGCAGTGGTGTACACTCGGATATTAAATTTGCCAGGAGACTAACGAAAGACAAGCCAGCTACCTTACCCGATTTCTTCCACGAAGCCGAGAAATATATGAGACTTGAAGACGCTGCCATTGAAAGGCAGACAGGGCAACAAACCAAGGCAGCTCATTGCAACACATCCGCAGTAGCAAGGGACGTTCGAAGAAATGACTCCAGAGATAGTGTTGGGGGTAAGAAGGGAGAAAAGCGCTTATATAGACCAGGACCAAGATTTGACTCTTACACTCCTCTAAATGAAACAATCGAAAACATCTTCTTGGCCACCCAAGACGAAGTTAGATACAAGCGCCCCCTCCCCCCCCCCCCCCCACAAGAAGGAATCAGATAATGCAATTAAGTCTGGAAAGTTCTGCCGCTTCCACGAATCTCATGGGCATGACACCAATGAATGCCATCATCTCCGGGACTTGATTGAGGAACACATCAGAAGGAAGAAACTGGAGCGCTATGTGAAAGGTCAGAACAGGACTTCAACTCCTGCCAGTGAGAACCCAGGGCTACCCCTCTCGAAAGTTGGCGGAGGAAATCGCAACACCAGCGGCTCCAGTCAAGAGAAGATAGTGGTCCTTACCATATCAAGAGGACCACACATCGCCGATGGAAGTTGGGCAGAGATGGAGAGATACAGTAAGTCACATAGAAACAATGAAGGCTACGTTAATTCTGTTACAGAAGAGCGCCATCTGAAACGGAAAGAGAATGATGATATCACATTCAGTAGGCGTGATCTAGAGGGAAGGAAGTACCCTCACATTGATCCTATGGTCATCTCTGCCTGGTTCGGTCCAGCCAAGGTTTTCCGAATCCTAGTAGACACTGGAAGCTCAGTAAATATCTTATTCAAGCACGCTTTCGACAAAATGAAGCTGTCAATGAAGGATGTGTCTCCCTGCAGCAAACCGTTACATGGTTTCACCGGAGATGCGAAAATGCCCCTCAGGCAACTGGACCTCTTTGTCGAAATAGGAAGTCATCCCCGCTCCGTTGTGCGAAAACAAAAATTTGTGCTAATACAGAACCACTCAGCCTACAACGCCTTTTTGGGAAGACCAGCATTGTCTGACTTCCAAATTATCCTAGCCCCGTGGTGCCTGAAGATGAAATTTCCAACGGATAACGGAATAGGAGAAATAGAGGGAGATCAAGATGCCGCTCGAGATTGCTATGTAACCGAATTTCGCAATAACCGCAGGAAGGACAAAGGGAAGGATGCAGAGACTTCTCTATGTAAGAAAAACTTGAAAGCATAGCAATTAAAGAAAGCCCCTCCTCTTCGATACACCAGCGATCCTTTCAACGAATTAGACCCTAGGGACAAGGAGGAGGAGGCCACCACCGAGCCTGCAGAGGCTATGGAATTTGTATCTGTAGACAAACACGACCCAAGTAGACTGCTAAGAGTCGGGTCTCAGTTAAGAGCGGAATTGAAGGATCAACTCGTCGATTTCCTTCGCCACAACATGGATGTATTTGCATGGACGCACGCCGACATGACAGGAATCTCCCCATACGTAGCATGCCACGTACTGAACATCGATCCCACCAAGGTGCCAGTGAAGTAGAAAAAGAGGAGCATGGGGGCAGAACGATCAGCAGCCCTCGAGGAAGAAGTAAAGAACTTACTTGCCAATGACTTCATACGAGAAGCCATCTACCCAGAATGGATCGCCAACCCGGTACTGGTAAAGAAGGCTAACGGGAAGTGGCGAACATGCATCGACTTCTCCAACTTAAATGATGCTTGCCCGAAGGACTGCTTCCCACTCCCCCGAATCGACCAGCTCGTGGACAGAACAGCCGGACACGAACTCTTATCCTTTATGGACGCATACTCAGGATATAACCAAATCCCCATGCACGCCCCCGATCAAGACCACACTAGTTTCATCACGGACCGGGGATTGTACTGCTACAAAGTAATGCCTTTTGGACTTAAAAATGTCGGAGCTACTTATCAGCGCCTCGTCAACAAGATGTTTGCGGAATTAATAGGACGAACTATGAAAGTCTATGTGGATGACATACTGGTAAAATCGAGGAAAGCCAATGATCGTATAAACCACCTGGAGATGTTTCAAGTACTTCGCTAATATGGAATGAAGCTGAATCCTCTAAAGTGCTCCTTCGAAGTATCGTCAGGAAAGTTCTTAGGACTCATCGTCCATGCCGGGGGATTGAACCAAACCCCGAACAAGTCCGGGCTTTGCAAGGTATCAAGATACCATCCACGCGAAGAGAGATGCAAAGCCTAAACAGGAAGGTGGCTGCCCTAAGCAGGTTCATCTCTAAAGCAACCGACAAATGCATCCCTTTCTTTGAAGCTCTGAAGAAAGACAAAGGAAAGTTCGAATGGACTGACAAATGCTCGATAGCCTTCCTTAGCTCAATCGAACACCTCCAGAAACTACCAGTACTCTCAACTCCAAATGAAGGCTAGGAACTATGCCTATACCTTGCTGTATCGTCCCATGCTTTAAGCGCCGCTTTGGTGAGAGAAGACAACCACGCACAGCGGCCCGTATACTTTGTAAGCAAGAGATTTACGGGGGCAGAAGACAGATACCCTAAACTTGAAAAGCTAGCATACTGTTTGTTAATCACGTCACGGAAACTGCGACACTATTTCCAATCTCATTCCATCAGAGTTTTGACTGATCAATCGCTAAGGCAGGTACTCCATCGCCCCGACACTTCTGGGCGACTACTTAAATGGTGCATTGAACTAAGTCAATATGATATCACCTACCATCCTCGCACCGCCATCAAAGGACAAGCCATGGCCGATTTTATTGCCGAATTCACTACCAACGAAGGTAAGGGTCAATCCGAAATAGCAAAAGATATTAAGTGGAATCTCTTTGTAGATGGAGCATCAAACGAACAGGGCTCGGGGGCAGGTATTGTGATAATCACCCCTAGGGGAAAGAAGCTGCACTATGCCCTAAGGTTGGAATTCGCTGCCACCAACAACGATGCAGAATATGAAGCAGTAATAACAGGACTGGAACTTGCCTTAGAAATTGGAGTCGGTTCTTTATGTCTCCATAGCGATTCTCAACTTATTGTAAATCAAATACTGGGGGAATTCCAGACTCAAGGAGAACGACTCACAGCATATCTAAAGAAGACCAAGTTGTTGCTCACTCAATTGGATCACTATTTAATCAAACATGTTCCTCGAGAGGAGAACCGAGAGGCTGACGAACGGGCGAAACAAGCTAGCATGAAAAACAACACCATTTCTGGAACAGTAGCCATCTCAAAACAACTAGCCCCAAGTTTCGAACAAGAGGATCTGGTAGCTGCAATCGAAGAAGAAACTTGGATGACTCCTATCCGGAAATGCTTGCAAGATGGCACACTACCCAACGAGCGTAGCAAAGTCAGGAAAATCTTGAGGAGTGCTTCTCGCTACACGATACAAGAAGGCATCCTCTATCAGCGCGGCTTCTCTAACCCTTATTAAGATGTGTCGCCAGAAGGGAAGCCAAGGAAATCTTATCCAACATCAATCAAGGAAGTTGCAGAGACCACACTGGGGGGCAGACTCTGGCAAAGAAGATACTCCGATATGGATATTTCTGGCCCACCTTAAACAAAGACGCCCTAGACTTCGTCAAGTGATGTGATAGATGTCAGAAATTTGCTAAGATTCCTCGACTGCCAACAAACGAAATTACTCAAATGACCAGCCCTTGGCCCTTTGCAGTATGGGGAATTGACTTGATTGGCGAACTGTCGATGGGCCGAGGAGGAGCCAAATATGCCATAGTGGAAGTTGACTATTTCACTAAATGGGTGGAAACGGAGCCTCTAAACAAAATATCTTCGGCAAAAGTTATTAACTTCTTGATCAAAAATGTTTTATGCAGGTACGGGGTTCCACTCAAAGTCATATCGGACAATGGACTTCAATTTGACAGCGAGGAATTCACCGACTGGTGCCGAGAGCATGGAATTCACAAAAGCTTCTCATCTGTAGCTTATCCCCAGGCAAACGGACAGGTCGAAGCTGTCAACAAAATTCTCAAAACTCTAATCAAGAAGAAACTTGAAAAGTCAAAAGGCGCTTGGGTGGATGAACTTCCTACGGCAATTTGGGCCTACCGCACATCTTACAGAACATCAACAGGACATACTCCTTTCTCTTTGGCATACGGATCGGAGGCCATGCTCCCAGTTGAAACTGTAGTGCCCTCCCATCGTAGGATCCACTACAACCCAGAAGAGAACGAAGAACTCCTCCACATGTCTTTGGATTTAATTGAAGAGAGAAGAAACGATGCAGCACTCAAAGCGGCAGCTCACAAGCAAAAAGTGGCAGCACAATACAACTCCAAAGTCAAACACCGCAGCTTACAAGAAGGAGATCTTGTCCTCAAACGGATCTTTCCGCGCCCCGGAGCGCTAGATCCAATCTGGGACAGACCCTATGTAATTCATAAAGATCTCCACAACGGAGCTTATATTTTGTCAACAGTGGACGGAGAGGTGTTCTAGAAGGCATGGAACATCCAACACCTTCGTCGATGCTTTTCTTAACTTGTACTGCCCATATGAAATGAATTAATAAAGAGAATCAGTGGGCGTAGGCATTTTCGTGCCGAACCACTCTAAAAATCCTGTCTCTTTTTTAACTTGCTCCTTTATATCTTGGCTGCTTGTTAAGCTTTATCCTTTTCTGTTGAACAAAATCCTGTATAACGGCATTTCCATTCTGGACACTTCGCAGCACAACCTCGCCTGGACAAGACCTAACAGGTACTATACGAATCTATGCCCTCGTCAATGAGACACTTTTGCTCCAGCATCCCTCTGCTGCGGGTTAACTCATTGCTCGCGACGGCCCTCAAAGCCAACTGTAATGAGCCAATCATAAGCCACCGAGAAGGCCGACTATAGCCGAGGCAGCTTATTACGACGTTCGGCTCGCCGATGACTGTGAACCGATTATAAGCCCCAACATAAGGTATGCCAAGAGAAGTTCACAGTTGACGATCGGCACCCACGCTAGCCGTCCACGGTCAATCGAATAATACCCACGATTACGGGCCATAATGGCCCGTGTAGTTACTGTGCGCGATCTCGGCTCCGATGTGTCTTAAGTACGGCTGTGGTAAAAAAGAAACTCCCCGCGGAGGCGTAAGTTGGGTGACGAATGTCTCCAAGACCCACAGCTACGGAAAGTGACTACAAAACCCGTTTGCCACGAACTTAAGCACATCGAAGGCTTCCGTGATTGGAAGTTTTACTATTTCTTATATTTCCATTTTATTTATAAAAACTTTCCTCCTATCCTCTATAACGATCACTAAAGCACATGACACAAAATGGGAGACACTCGCTAGTGGAAATGAGAACTCACAACTGGATAACAAGTCACTCAAATGCATTCCATCCTCAGTCACACAAGACATTCAAAGCTATCGTCTACAACTAAAACATGAAGGGAGGTACTTCCTTTTCTTCTACATAAACATGTAGCTATAGCCTATTCACATATCACACTAACATTGCGAGACGTGAAATTATATTTTAAGCAAGAGCTTAGCATCAAACACGATTAAAGCACATGCATATACACAGCTATATTTCTTATGCAACACGTCAAAATAACGACAGCATTCAAATATGACAGAATTAGCTTATGTTAGAACATTATATAAGAATGAAATCATTCGCTACAATGACATAATTACATAATTACAACCTGAAAGTACATTAATGTTTTGGACTAGTATATTCAGGAATGCTAAGTAAACCAAAAAAGTAGTCAGCTGCAGCAGGGCTCCGCCTCTTTCCTGCTAACCCTCCAGGACCTACTTGACCGTTGGATCAGAGCCCCAGCATGCTGACCAGAGATCCCACCTGTCCGATTCAGAAGAAGAATCCATCAGATAAGTGATACCCAATATGGTTAAGAAAAAATTGAGAGGGAAGACTTACCAGCATCTGCTCCCTGATCATCATCCCCCAACTGCACACCCACTTCCTCGGTGGTGAGCAGCCGCATGCCTTCCTTCACTGCCACTTTCTCCTCCTCAGTAAACTGGGCCGTGACCACATCCATTCTGAAAGCTACACCACCCTCCTTATCCGCCTCAGCCTTGGCCTCCTCCAAAGCCCGGAGATATATCCTGGCCATGACCCGAGGACAATCGTCCATCCAGGACAGATTGCCCTGTTTCCAGGTACGGAAGTACATGTCCTGGAGCATCTCATCCATCATCCCCTCGTTCTCCTCAAACTCCCTCATCCGGGCCTCGAAAGCCGACAGCCTTGCAACGGTAGCATCTCTCTCCAATCGGTATCTCGAGCAGTCAGCCTGAAGGGATTTCCGCATCACCTCCATCTCCTCCTTGAGCTTGGCTTGAGCAAGCTCTGCGGCCTCAAGCCTCCCAGATAACTCCTCTATCTGCCCAAGATCCTCTCTCCGAACCTCATCCACTGTGGCAATGTCCATATCGATTCGTTCCTTGCAGGTGACCTCCATTTTTCGCAACTCGGCTCTGCTAGCCTCCTCCATAGTTTTCTTTAGCCGTCTGGAGGCCGCCTCATGCTGGAAGATCTGAATGGCCTGATCGGCAAGCTGTTTGGCCTGATTGGAAACCATTAGCCGCAGCCGAATGTTAGCACTTCCGATTTCCTCTCCAGCCTTGACCAGTCGGGCGTGATGCTCCATTAACTTCTTGGTCTCTTCAGCCACCCGATCGATGTTTGCCTTGGCCGCATCGCCCATAGTCACAATCCGAGTGGTCAACAAGCCGAGATCCAAAGACTTAGCCTCATCAAGCACTCTTACCATAGGATTGCGGGGCAGGAGGTGCTCACCGGTAACCTCATCGAAGGAAGTATCATGAGAACTCGGGTCCAGATCTGGATGACCCGCAAATGGGTTACGAGCCAAGCCGGGACGATCAATATGAGTAAGGGAAGGATTCTCTGATGGATGCGGAGATGGTATTGACTCAATATCCTCCTCCGTGATGTCATGAATAGGCTGGGTTGGGGGATGAGGTCCAAGCGAAGGTTCGAACATGGAACGCCTCCTCTTCCTTTTTTGGATATCCTCTTCAATAACTCCGAGAAGAGGACGATAGCCGACTACGCCCCCGGAACGGTCAGTCGAAGGCTTGGGTTTAGCAGAAGCTTTAAAGAGTTTGAATTGCTCGAGGCGGTGCCGAATGTATGATGTTTTAGCCGCCTTACTCGTTCCTGAAATAAAAACCAAGTGTTACAAGCATGCATGAGACTATAATTCAAGAAACATATGAAGTTAAAAAAAGGAGTTAAGAATTCACCTTGAACCGCCGGAGTCTCCTTAGCCGGAATACTCTGAGAAGATGAACCGGCACCAGTCCCGGCCTTATCAGTTTCCTTCGGTTTCTCCACCAAGGCCGACCCTTCCTCCAACCCCTCAAAGGCTTGGCGGAAAGCATCATCCGTCCACTCTTGAATCTCGCTCGCTTGCCCAGAAGTCAAGGCACCAACACCACTACCACTCTGCCCTTCGCCACCGTTACCACCGTCACCTTCTCCATCACCTCCGCTTTCCTCCTCGGCTCTTTCCTCCTCTCCGCTTTCCTCCTCCGGAATATCTAGGCATGTGCTGGGAGAGGGTCCATCAGATTTCTTAAGCTTCTTCCCCCCGACGACTGGAGGTATCGAGAAGGGCCTCCTCTTGCTACTCTTTGTCGTGGCCCCTCCTTTGGCTTTGGAAGCTCTTTCCTCAGCCATATCCCTCTGCTTGACCACAGACTGATGTGGTAGGATTAAGTTGTGTTCCAGGAGGGTGGCATTCCTAACTAAGTAAGAAGCTGACCTATCCCTTTCCGAAATGGCCTCTATCTCCACGGCCATCCAAACCAGGTGATCATTCTCCACGACCGCAAAGCCACCTGTTGCTAGTAAGAAATAAAAACACATAAGAAGAAGCATCTCAGTCAGAACGGAAATTATAAATAAGCTTCAACTTACAGCCAGAGGTGAAGCGGTGGATCGAAACGGTGTCATCCCGGACGAAGAACGATTCCTTCTTGGACATGGTGAACTTTGAATACAAGTCCAGGACCGGCTTGAAGGACACTGCCGATTCCAAGCTGATGTATGGAGACCCCTTATTGTAACCCCTCAAGTTATATAGATATCGAATTTCCCGGTTAGAAGGGGAGCGTCCGTACTTTCTTTGGAAAATCACGAATAGGCACACCAAGATAGCGTAGGAGTTGGGTTGGAGCTGGAAGGGGCCACCTTCAAATAAGTAACGAAGCTAAATATCCAGGCATTGATTGGAGGAATGGCCCCACACATGCAGTGGTACCTACTATAAGCAAAGTATCCTTCAGGGGGATTATACTACATGACCCCCTCCCCTGGCAACAACATGCGTGCTCTATCAATCCCAAAGGAACGGGAGATAACGTCAAGCTGCTCCTCTCTGAGAGAGCTCGGAAAGCAATCAGGAGGAGAGTTCAGAAGCTCTTGGGGACCATACCCATCTACTAGCGATCTCGGGATGTGTCCACGACGTTCCGGTCCTGGCTAGGCTGGGGGAACAACGGGGGACTCTCGTCTATTCGTAGACTTTCTCTTTTCTGATCGAGTTTCCACTTTGCGAGACATTTATCTGCAACACCAAAAACAAACACAACGTTAAAACAAGGAGTATGGAGATATAAGCAAACAAGAGCGTGTAGTCTGGAATCTCGTTCGCAATTCAAAACATGAAAGACAGATCGGTAGTTTGAGAATAAGGCCCGTTCGGCCTCGTACTTCTCAAACCCGTCCGGTAGTACAAGGCCCATTTGGCACTTCTCAAGCCGTGTACCACGGTTCATTCGGCACTTCTCAGGCCGAGTACCACAGTTCATTCGGCACTTAAGCCCGCGAGTTCATTCGGCAAACCGAATACAACAGTTCATTCGGCACTTGCTACATTCGGTAGTCAAAAAGCTATTCGGCGAGAGAAGGCTAAATCACCTGATTCGGTATTCTAACAAGATTCGGCTGCGAGTTTGATTCGGCAACGAGTTTGATTCGGCAGGAAAATTGGTTCGGCTATCTCTCTTGGTAAGGAATAACAGTAACTTGCAGCCCCTACTTATAGGCCAACATGGAACGACCGGACCAATGGGTTCGTCTCTCAGGACCGAATGGGGATAAGCAACCTAAAACAAAGTGCGGCATATATCGGCATATGCCCCACTTTGGGGGGCAAATGTTGGGCGTGTTCTCACCCAGAAGTCCGAACCAACTCAAGCCAAAGCGTCACCGGCCCTGGCACCACCGAACCACCGGACCAGGCGCTACCGAACCTCTCCATGTCCCTGCCGAACCAACCACTTCCAAAGAACCACCGGACCAGGCGCTACCGAACCAACTCACCCCTAGGATACCACCGGACCAAGCTACACCCCTCACCACCGGACCAACCCACATACCATCCACTATCGAACCAACGTGAAGACGACCTTTACCGGACCAAGGCTTGCCGGACCAACTTCGCCAGGCCAGATTGCATCAACCCAGGCCCACCAACAGCTATATACATCTAGGATCTCTGCCCCCAGCCTCACTCTATAAATAGAGGGGCAGGGGTACAACAATGATAGACAAGTTTGAGAGCTCAAGCACGGACGAAACTTTCAAACAACTTTCATATACTTGTATACAAAGCTTTGTACTTGTAATCTGAAGAGAAAAAGGAGAATAACATATAAAGTGGACGCAGGCACGTTCTGGACGAACCACTATAAATCTGTGTGTCTTTTACAGTTTAGTCCCTGCTTTTTATATATTTGCATAAATCACCAAAATCACTAAGAACAACTTAAAATTGAATAAATCATACGACTTGGAGGTGTTTGCTCATTTTTTGTGCAAACACTGGGAGGAGCCTTTTGGTACCGAAAGATTTTTCTTAGTATTTAGGCTGACGTACACTCTTCAGGACCCATGGACTTGCATCTGGACCTAGGATTTTATGAGCTTCTGAGTCTACTAGCTAATTCCTCTATAAATATCAACCTTGCAACACCAAGAGATAACTTTTTGGCACTTCCCCTTCTTCATCCCCTATCTCTCTTTACAACAGTCGCCAATGCAGATGTTATTAGCGGTTCTAAACTTAAAAGCTTGTCAATTCCTTATACTTGTGATTTCATTCTCTCTCAAATCTCTAATTAATAAAATGTAAAGTGGACGTAGGTCGGAGATTACCGAACCACTATAAAAATATTGGTGTTCTTATTGTTTTACATTTATTTTCTACTAGATCTCAATATTTCTATAGGGTTTTGGGAGTTGTGTCATTTTTAACATCAACAAATATGGTTCTACATGCAACATAATAAAAGATCTTAGCATTTTTTTTTCATATCCAAGGGAAAATGCAGTCGTTATCAATCTGTATTGAATTTTGAGACTGTAATTGTATTTACTTCCGGATATAGTATATGAACAATAACAAAATATCATTAAAGTAGACGTATGCATAGTAAAACCACTATAAATTGTGTATTTGTTTTTCGTGTCTTGTTGTTAATATATCTACATAATTTCGTTGATTTTCTTGTTTTTTATCTAAAATAAAAATTCAGAATTATCATATTTTCGAAAATATAGGCTATAATCCTCAGAAAATCGGACTATAATAAAAAAAACAAAGTCAAATATTACATACATGTTTCTGGCTCTACGCAGTTATTTGGAGGTGTTAAACCCGTTTTTAACTACATGAAGACTATTTCTTGATGGAAATTAAATGCTCTTTAGTCGGTAGTCTTGAAAACCACCATTTTGCCTTTTTTGCTTCTACTGAAAATTAAGATTAAGGATGAGAAAGTCAAAGGTGTATCTCATGATTATGAAATCAATGTGTATATATATTGGACATAGTTTGTCTGGACATAATTTGTAGACAAACGGCGATACAAAAGATCTTAACTATTAGATCTTTCTCTAATTTTAATCTTTTGCATAAGAAAAATAAATCCAATGGTCAAGATCTATCGTGTCAAAATTTGTGTTTTACTTTGTACGTTTTTTTTTATGGTTAAACTTCGGAACCTGTTTCTGTCTATATCACTTTGTACACAACAAGAACAGTATTGAAGAATCAAACTTTGCTATCAGTCTATATCACTTTTTACAAGGAGATAAAAATTGCATTCAGTTCCCTCCACGCAACAAAGAATTAATAATCATACTGTTCCAGGATTACTACAATTGAAATGAAATCATACGGGTTTTGCATACTTAAGAGCTGTGTCAAGGTCGGTACGTTGATTATTTGTGCCTAACACAACGCATATACGCTACAATTTGATGTGCGAGATGTCCCTATCTCAGTGGACTACGTTATGCTGCAAATTAACTGCACTTCCATTCAAGTTAAAACGAGCCAACACATCATCTATTGTTAACTGATTGACATTTACAACACAAAAACACAAAGTCGTTTTCAAGCGCTCACGGTATTTAAAAAAAATAAAAATAAAGGTTTGAGTAACAGTGTAGACCATTTCTCAAATCCATATAGTTAACAATAAACATAGTCAGTAAAACAACCGACATGTCCGAATTTTAGTTCAACCATAAATTAGGTTTGTAGCCGGCGAATATTAGAGATCTGTCAAATCTTTTGACTTGCTATGAAATCAGTCAGATAGCACAAGGTTTCAAATAAAGAAAATTCGAAAATTGCATTAGTCCGTATGTACATATTCCTTACAACCTAACACTGCAAAGACCTTAACCATTTCCTTCTTTTCCCACCGTATACAAATAAGCTGACCCATTTGACCGTTTGACTAAATTTATTTTTCTTCAACTACGACCTAAATCACCCCAACGCTACCCTACAACCTAAACATACGTTCATGGTCCGTTCTAAAACCAACAAAAGAACACACTTTTCCAATTAAGAGCAAGACCTGATAAGCCCCAAAAGGTTCAAAGACGACTTAACAACATTGCCCAAGTAATGTAATCCCACTATACTACGTTCTCGAGCTGGCTTTTTGGTCACTTTCTGCAACTTCTCTTCAGCTATTTTGATTTTATTCGATCCAATCTTCTCAATAACATCTTCAGCTGTCTTTGAGGCAACAACAAAACCAGATGCGTCGGTCAAGTAAAAAGTGTTGTTAGCCATGGAATCATTCGTAGATATCTCTGCTCTTGCTATTGACAAACCGTACTCTCTAAACGTTCTTGTTACCTTAGCTAACAATCCTCGTTCATCCATTGTGCTTAATTCCATTTTCAACCCCTATTTAATTCACATCATAAAAATGTCAATAACAGTAGTAAGTACCTCATACTGGATTAAAGAAAATATACGAATCAATCATACCTCATCTGACCTTCTCTTCACTGCAGCACGTAAACATTTGATCAATTGATCCCTCTCCGTTTCTAAAGTTATCATAGTACCATCCAAATGCCTGACATAGAACTCCTAAAAAAAGACAGTTCAAAATTAAACACAATCATACTTGTTTTGAATCCAAAATCAAAATAGAACATACCAAATGTGCACGATCATCTCTAGTGTCGACATTTCCATGAGGAATGGCATATTTCATATCACTAAGCGTAAACACAACATCGAACAAAAGCTTAGGTCTATCCTTGCATTGAACAGTCACAACAGAGTAGCCTCTCTCAATCCAATTCTGGATTGTAACACTAACATCCTCCTTCCTAGGCTTCAAGCAGGAATCTGAATAGTCCTCTTTCGATTCCACATCATAATCGCAGTCCTCGAACATCATCTTATGCAGCCTCCTGTCCACATTCACGACTCCTTTTTCTGCCACATGGACCTTCGCCCCTTTCTCGTCGTGATCTCTATTCAATACGTTCTTCAATCTAGCAGTGATTAAATGAATTTTCCTAAAATCAGCGTTTTTGACAAAAACCAAAGCAACCATTCTGCCAACGTGAGTCCAGACAACCGAATTCACAATTTCGCAGTGCAAGTCGGAAATAACGGCCGATATCTCGGACAAAAGCCCTAATCGATCCGTACCGATAAGCTCCAAACAGGTCGAGGAATCGAAACATTTAACTTCATCTCTATCAAAGGAAGGCTCGACGTTGAAAGACTCTTCCAAATAGTTAATGACTTTATCCTCGGCTAACTTGTTTCCGTTCAGATCCGTGACGTGAAACACGTCCATGCACCAACGGCCATCGGATGAGATGTACGCTTTCCTGATGTTGAGATTGAGATCTGCTAGCACTTGTATTGCTTCTAAATGAATTCCATGCTTTCTTACGCTGTCCACTTTCACTAAAGTGGCAGTTGGACAAACGACATTGTCAATCTCGACTCTGAAGGTAGAATAAAAAAACAAATAAAATAAATAGTAGATAAGAAGAATAAAAATACATATCTAATGTTTGTTAAGAACATACCGTGGATTGTTCATGTGAATCACCATCTTCTCGTATTCGTTCAAAGAAGGAGACCAACCCATGAGATGATTCATGATTCTGTAAATTTTGCGAAGATTTATTCAAAAGGATGATTTATGCAGGATTTGAGAAGAAGAAACAAAATAAAAGCGTTGTGATTTCAGCTATGGCTTTGACATAATCGCCAGGTTTTATAGAATTTGACGAGGAGAAATAAAGGGAAGTAACGAATTTGAAATTAATATTGACTTATTTAAGCCCGAAATTACTGGAATGTATAGATACGATATCCTTTAATTCACCAGCTGTCGCGAGCTGATTAATTCCTGATTTATTTCGTAACCGTTCCTGATTTTTACACGTGGCACGTTGATGGAATTAAATTTTGTAAATTTGAATAGGAAATCGAAATTTTCGCGTGTTTAACTACGCACAGCACAATATTTATATTTATTAAATGTTGGGTTGAAGAATTACGTTCCAGCAATTTTTGCATGATATTGATTTACGTACGTTTTTCTTCGTTTCCAATTTTATATTCCCATTTATTATCACGTTAAATTTTCCCCGAATTACTTTATTTTATCGATGGAATAATTTAGGGTATGAAAATCAAAGATAATATGCTTCGTGGACAAGGCAATATTAAGTTGGTGGACGTAAATATGAGTGTCCATTGTTAATAAAATCTTAATCTAGTTATGTTTAGTTTAAACTGACAAAACTATTTGTCAAAATAATAAGCTTTAGATGAAAACATCAAATTTTGGTTTGTTTAATTATCAAACATGATTCATATAAATGTTTAACATGATTCAAACCCTGATAAAATTGATTTAAGCCTTCAAAAAAACACTACTAGCAAACTTTGGATCAGGATAAAAATTTATATGTAGACGGTTATTTTGGATGAAAAATTCAAAATTGAAAGGGTTTTATAAGGATTATTCTATGTTATAATTTTATTGAGAAGGAAATTGAATTAATAGTTAATTTAAAAGATCTATAATAATAAAGCTAAAGAAAATAGTATCTTAGCTCAGAGCTGTGATATTTTTATAAATAATTTTAATTTTCTACCCACTGACAACAATGTATTTTGTTATATTGCTCAAAAATATACTATTGTGGTCTTTTGCAATTATGAATACTTGTTAGGCATATGAGTTTCTTTCTTTTTGAAAAAAGAAAAATGCAAATAATAATAATAATAATTGATTTATCTTTAAAATGAGGTTTGAAACCATAATTTTGGACTCCCTAATCCAAGTCTTTATACCAATTTATAGAAAGGTTTCAAAACCTAGAGCGATAATTTTTAATATTTTTGGTTAAATATTTTAAACCATTTTTCATGTTTATCATCATCATCTCGTCATCGTAACCTATAATGATAGTCCAAAGCCTTATTTTGCGATGCACAAATAAAATAAATATTTCTCACTTTCTTACAACTAATTTTTAAATATCATTAAAGATAACATATAAAGTTTCTATTTTATTTAAATTGTGCTCATGGTTTGCATATAATTGTGATTGTTGTTATATATGCATACAAGAAGATGTGCGAGAGTTTTGTTGACATTTTTCTTTCCAATAAATACAAAAATGAAAAACAGCTAAATATATTTCATATGTTATTATTTTTGCTCATTTTATTTAAGACGATACCACGATAAAGCTAACGCCTATTACGCTTTCGGGTTCTTTTATTATATTGCAATGTTCAATCCGTTAATTACAATGGGAGAGAGATCATTTAAAGTTGAAATGTCGTTATGATTTATTTATGTCAATTTTACACTCTATAATTGGAGCATTTACTTTAGTTTGCATGACTAAAATTCATATTTACATGGAAGAAATAAAAAGAAAAGAAACTACTAAATTAAATAAGGTATTAATACGCTAATTACTCGCTAAAATTTAATTCTGCATTAACCAATAAAAACTATGGACGTAAACGAAAAGTCCATTGAAAAAAAAAAGTTATTTATATGCATAAATGAGGTATACACAAAGTTAAAAATAGGTAGGATTGGTTTGATAATGATCCGGCTATAACTCGTGTGTACATGAAAATTGTTCAAAAAATAATACAAAATGTGTGCAAACTTAATTATTGATTGCTTATTTTAAAGGCGTTTATCAACCCAACTATAAATATGCACAATGAAAAAGAAATGGATTAGGAAACGTATAGCAGGCGACGTATGAAGCTTTAAAATCAACTTAGCATCTTCTTTTAAAGCCAACCGACTAGCACGTGTGCGTGCAGGTATTTGTATTCGGCTAGACATGGGAATTTTTTTCCCTATAGATGACCCATGAGCTACGAATTAGTTGAGGAATATTCTTCACAAGAATCTTTAAATTAACAACGTCATTTATATTTTACTATTTACGTTGAGGGTGGTTAAATATTACGTTTCAACGCTGATCAAATGTTTTACTATTTAAATTGAGGGTGGTTAAAATTTTCGTTTCAACATTGAATGCAAAGTATATACATGTGGTAATTTAATTTTTTGTTTTAATATAATACAGGTGGTAACAAAGATTTTGGTCGTCGATCAATAGATTGCCGTTTTTATACTAGATACGCATACCACTATAACTGGTAAGATAATCAAAACACAACTGCATTTTTATGAAAATGACAAAAAAATAATCGATTTACTATATGTTTTTATTTTCAAATTTTGTTACAATTCTGAAGAAAGCAAATGATCAATTTATTTTACCTTACCATATATATGTAAAAAAAAAAAATGGGTTATACTGCCACAAAAATATGTAGTTAGCAAGGATCGAATTCATTTTACATTTTCTTTGGAAAAACTTTGAAAAGTGAACAAATAATATTCACTTGTAAACTTTATTGAAGTATGCACCAAGTTCACAACGCATACACCAAGTAACTCCTAAAGTGTTATATCTCTGCCAACACTATCAAAGCTCGATCTCGTGATATCTTATCACAAAAATCCCCTTCCTATCAAGTGAATCACGTTGTGGGGTTTGAATTCATTTAAAATAAAGTTGAACTACATTTTTTTGACTTCTTTTAGCAAGTGATACAATGAAATATGTAATAAAACACTAATTCATTAGAAACAACCGAACATACTAATTTCCAAACAAAACAATAATTTTATGATTTTCAAATGAAATGATAAAAATTACGAGTATAACGTAAAAAATTTATATGTACACTAATCTCTACTATATTGATAATCCGATGACGCTAACAATTTGCACTTTGAATTTCTAAATAAAAATGTTACAATACTGATTTTTCCATAAATGACAACGGTGACTGTCATTGTAAGTGCTCTAACCATTTTATACTTTGTTTGCTTAAAACAACCTACCCCCTAAAAGAATACACGTAAATACAACAAAAACTTCAACTAGTTAAGATGTCGAATGATAATGGAACCGAGCCGGTCTGTGGTGGTTAAATTAGCTACATTTCAAAAAAATTCCCTATTTGAATCATAATAGGCCTAAGAAGTCTACTGGATTGTACTAGATCCAATCTAGTTAATTTAAATAAAATTCAATTTTATTTAATTTTTCCAATTTAGTTAATTAATGAATTAATATATATATATATATACACACACTATACACACGTACATACATATACATACATGAATACATACATGCATATATATGTATATATATAGTCTATGAGTATATCATTATATAATCATATATGTATAACATGGGCTACATAATAGTAAAGTATATATAGTTAATGTCAACGTATGTAGACATTGGGAGATACACTTACAACGTATACAGTCATCATTTATATACGCATTTACTGTCTTAAAATAATATTTAAAATATGTACATATTTATAAACAGATTTCGAAGTTTATTTTATATTTAGTAAAATAAACCTTTTTTAAAATATCTAAATATATTTTGACTAAATCTGCAATTTAATATCCAAAATATACCATCTGGACAATGTAAAATAATTTTTCAAATCCAAGTCCAAATCTATACAGTTCAAATAGAAAATCTATTAATAATTTAAAATAAATAAATAAATATATTATAAAACTAATATATTACCGGAAACATTTTTTATTTCAAATTATATGAAATAATCAATTCTGTATTTTACTGTAAAATGATTATTAAATTAATATATGTGTATATATAATAAAATATTTATATTCTACCATAGAAAAGATTAAATCTGAAAGCAGTTTATCATTCAATAAAATTAATATTAAAGTATCTATATATACACATAAATTTATTAATATAAACACTTATTAAAATTATTATAAAATAATTATAATAAAATTAGTTTAAAATATAGTTTTGAATTATTATTAGTTGCCAAAACTTATTTTTAAATAATTCTGGATATATAAGAGATATATATAATTTAAAATTTAGAATCACTTTGATTATTAAAAATTAATTTCAGTATTTTAAAAATTATGTATGTATGTGTGTGCGTGCACACGTGCGCGTGTGTTTATGTGTATGTGTATGTATGTATTCATGTATGTATGTATATTATTATGTATGCATTATCATGGCCAAATTGAAATGTTAACATATATGAATATAACTTTACTTAGTTACATGGGTCAAACAGTAACAAAAGTAATTAAATCAGGTAACACAGTGAGATATACTAACGTATGTTTATTAGAGATAACAAATGCGTGTATAAAATTGTTACATAATCTATCTACAACATCATATATAATATAAAATATAAATAAGATTTATAGCATAAGGATATAGTGTTTGAATACACATTGATTGATGGGATGTTCTAAATTTACCTTGAATCGATCTCCTAATGCTACAAGGGGCTGGAGTACCATCAATTTTATCTGATTTAATGAGTTTTGGGACAAACTTATTTTTGACCAAACAGGGTGTTGATGATACTCAGAGCCATGAAAAGGAGGCAAGGAAGAAGAATGTACAATAAGGTGAGGGTATGGGTTCGTTTAAATAGAGAAATGGGAGGAGACAAATTCTCCTTCTTTTACTCTTTTCCATTTAACTAATTATATATATATATATATATATATATATATATATATATCCAAAATCTAAACAACCTTACCCCCTCCTTTAGCTCTCCCTAGGCCAGCCATACAAGAGGCCTTCTTGGGACAATGAACAACCATACCCATTTAATAATTAATGAATTTAAATCATACTTTAAACGTGTATCGGTATCATATATCAGTGTGTACATATGTAACAATTATATACATGTTCAATTAATTGTTAGTGTCACCAAGAAAATATTAATACACCCAATACAAAAAATAAATAATTGATTAATAAATATTAATTGATTTATAACAATCATAAATCAATTAAATCGTGTAATATTTTGGAGATATCACTAATACGACTGTGTGACTCGTAGGTATAAATTATGCCAAATGATCAATATCGAATTATTGGAATACTAACGTTCACGTGTCGCCTTAGCTAATGGAGTGATAGTTTGGCCGAATTTATTACTTACACATCTTTATTAGTAAAATATTTTAGTAACGATTATTTACACCAACTTTCTTCGTTAACATTATATCACTTGAGGGTTTATGAAAATTGATTTTGGTCAAAATTCGAAAATCATCCCCCTTCGGCTTAGTTAGTCCATAGATAAAGTCATTGGTTCAATAATAACATTTATTATTCTGGCTAGAGATTTTGACTCTGAGTTGATCGCAGTTGACCATGATGATAACCTCCTACAACTAGAGAGAAAAGTTCTCTTTTGAATAGTGTTTCACTTTCAATGCTTCAATTCAAACTCATCTATAGTCGCTCGATAGTCATCATGCCATTTTTTAACAATAATCAAAGTAGAGTACCCATATTGAAGCTCGGTAGTATTCTCAAGTTGAGAGAGTCGTGCATCCATCACTTTGCGATTTCCTATTCGACCTACTTGTTATTAACTAACGGGAAACTCTTATGTACGTCATTACATAGTTATCCTATAACTATCAATACGTAACGCCTTGGTTCCCCCAGTAGCTATGAGTAAGCTCAATATTTGGAGAGTGCTGCATACTCTGGTCTCTATGGATGAATCGACATCCTTTCTCAAAACATCTTGATTATGAATACTTAAAATAATATGTTATTTTATATTATGATAATTTTTTTATGATTAAAACTATTTATAATTATCATCACATAACATATCATTTAAGGATTTTCTATTTAATATGTTTAAATTAATTTATTTATTATATCACTATATAACAATGTGTATAATAGAAATCAAATACCTTTATTTTGAACAAGATCGGTCATAGAGTTAAATATACGTAACAAATTATATAATTAGCCTTAAGGCATACTCCTAACTCTCTCAATCTCCCACTTGCACTAGGTGTCAATTATGAAATCATATACCCATTCCACCCAATCAATTTTCTTAAAATTGATTGAGCTAGTCCCTTAGTAAATGGATATGTTGTAATGTCTACTATGTCAATGAACTCTTTCAAATGCTAATAAACTGCATCTGTCATATGGAACTTTTCGAAGTATGTTTCTTGACTTTTAGCAAGCTCTAGGTTCTTTCATGATATGTATCGCAACATTATTGTATCTCATAACAATGTTATAGGATTCTTAACATTCGGAACCACCCTTAGCTTAGTTATAAATTTATGCATTATATATACAACTTTTACTAAGACAAAAATCAAGGCGATGTATTTAGACTTTTGGTTTGAATTAGACACAACCTTTTATTATGAACATTTCCACCTTAAAGCTCCTTAACTCAAGTTTAACATGAATTTAGAATTGACATACTATACTCGATATCACGTATGAAGTTTGAGTTCGAATATTCCATCATAAGAAGCTCAATATTTCTATAAACAATTCTCTAGTATTTTATTAAATACTTAAGAATACTCTTGAATACCAATTTAGTAATGTTAATTTGGATTTGGTACTTGCTCCTTGTATTACATAAGCTAAATGCAATATTGTTGACTATAACATATATGATAATTCTTATTGCCGGTACATAATGAATTCATCTCATATGCTCCATATTAAGCATTTTAATATGGCGTCTATGTTAACCATTTTGGGACAATCCCAACATCCTTCAAATCCAAAGTTGAGCATTAAACAACTGTACTAAAAACTAATTTAAACATAGGTACAACATTAAGAACCAGTAGTAGTATATTGTTTAGAAATATCTTAGTACCTTTTATTGTTCTTTCTTATAGACACACTCTTCATCTGCATTTTGATTGAAGATCAAACTGTTTGATTTCTCTATCAAAATACCTGCTCAATTCCGATGCTTATTGGATGATACTTTTATATTAATTCATTAGATCCTAATCGAAACTCAAAACTCATTTATTGCTCCCAATAACTTTGAGATGCTTTGGTTGTTATGTGTAAATAGTTTATTCTAAATAATCAATTAGAATTTTGTTTCAATATAAATGTACAAAAACTCAAAATCACACTAGATGATAACTTTACGAGTAAAATCCAAATTACTTAAGTAGATTGAATGATGAATGTATTACGTTAATTTCAACAATTGAAATTAACAATGTAATTTTCATCAATGTCGTGTATGTTAGAAATTGATACCTGAATTCGGGAAGAATCCGTTGGAGAAGATCGCGGAGGAGGAAGTGAAGCACCCGAAACCGTAGATCTAAGTGATGATATTGAAAGAGAAGTTCGTTCGATGCTGATTTGGGAAGCTAGGGCTTCGCTCGAAGAAGAGGTAAATTTAGAGCGGTTTTGAAGCAGTTTTTGGTTCGGTGATTGTGCCGAACGAAAAAGGTCGTTCGGTGGAAGAGGCAGTAGAAGTGGAGCAGCATGGCATTGGAGCGTTAAAAATGGATGCCGAACTAGTATTTTCATTCAGCATCGAGGACAACTGGATGAAATATCTCGTCCGGTGGTGGTGACTTCGAAGATGCTGTGTGTTTTGCCGAACCAAATGTCTGGAGCGGCAAAGCTAATATGCCTGTCCAGATTCAAGAAGATAAGGCCGAACCAAATATTTGGTTCGGTATTGGACCATGCCAGTCCAGATCTTGAGTGTTGTTTGCCGAACCAAAAGCTATTGTACCGATTGCTGGACCAAATCATGCCGGACGTGCTGAACCAAACCTCAAGGCTGCTATATAGCAGCTACCCCTCATCATATCTTCACTCTATATTTTGTAGAGCTTATGGACAACAATGGTAGTCATCCTAGAGAGCTAAAACTCTGTAGAATTTTATCTAAATTGTTAATTCTTTTTATGTATAGCCTCCAAAAGTGAATCAATTTTATAACTCTAATCTTTCGGCGATTAATAAAATCTCCTCTCCCCGAGTGGACGTACACTGCCTCGCGGTAGTGAAACCACTATAAATACTAGTGTTATTTATTTTTCTGCATTGCATTGATCTATGACTGTCTATTCTAGTGTTTACCTCTGTTTGTTTCATCTCACTACAATCACAATCATGTTGTTTTCCGCTGCGTTGAGTTTTTTTATTCCCTTAGACCGATCATCTGAAGGGATTTTTATCAATAGTGTACTACATTCCAGTTGCATTGGTCTTCTTCTTGAAGCATATATGCGACTCATTGATCATATCCCTTTTGGAACAACTATCAAAATCATATGTTGATAATGTACTTGAAATATATTCTAGATTTGCGCATTGTTCCATATGGAAGAGTTAATAAACTTTATGGCTTATTGACAACTAAAAAGTTCCTTTATCGACATTGATACAAAACTCACAGTTTCTCTTCAATGTGCGAAAGTTCTTATTAAGCATTTTAAAAAGTTGTGTCTATTTTGGCTTATTTAATTTCATTTTACTCTACATAATCAGTTTTATCTTTGGATTGTATCCAAATTCATTTTAGTACCAATAATAATGAAATTCCTTTATCACGAAGTTGATGTTTCCTGAAACATCAAATATTTCTTAATATGATGGAATAGACGTTCAAAAATGTTGTATGAACTATCTTTATCCGGCTTAATTTTAGTTTATGATACTTATGTCTGTAACATAAATTAGTCAACAATATAGGTTTGTCCTGAACTCTTTGGGCGATTCACATAGGATCCCTTGAGAGCAAGTATTACGTGCAACCTCTCGACTCACACAACCTGTCAACTCATTGACCTATGATATGTAGGGGTTTTTAATTAACTCTTATCTTGTATGATCTCGTAAACTATGCTTTAGAAGAAAATAAATTTTTACTTATGTACTTACTCTTATGTACACATCCTAACAGAATTAAGTTAACTTCACTCGTCATTAATTGTACTTTGTCCAACAAAGTTCGATCACTCATTACCGATACATCATTATGTATCATAGGGAAAAATGACTTTTGAGATTGAATCTTATTTGTTTTTAGGCACTTTTGTAAACCTTTTTGATACATTCACCCATTCGATCAAATCAAGTTCTTTTATTTTCTTAGTGTGTTATGTTTCTACTTCCATTTTATATTCAATGAATTTATCACAAATATACTACTTGTAGAAAATACACGTCCATTTCTATGTTAACTCGCTTGTGAATTTGATGAAGTAAGTGGATCTGTTTTGGTATCAATAGACTTTGAACTGCATATATCTATTTATATGTATCAATCCCAAAAGTTTCTCTTCCACGAATGGGTGTTTTTCCTTAATCGTTTGAATATAGTTCATAATGCCATGTGATTCATAATCATATGATCAAAAAATTATTTCTCAAAGATATGGCTTAGTCCATAATTCCAAAATAATAATAAAATTTTAGTTACTTCTATATTATTTAGCTAATGCAACAAACATGTTATTCTAGATTTATTTTACAATGAATATTCATAATATTCGTAATAAAACAAATCTATACATATATGTATGTTCAGTCAATATTGAAAACATTTATTATTTTGTAAATAATATTTGGTATATTTATATAAATAATTTTCATATGTTGATGCATCCGCTGATGAGTGTTATACGACATGCGCTAACCATTTCCACCATTACTATAACAGCATATGGAATAAGAAGTTCCATCCAATAACTTAATATGGGCTCTTTATTTCAATTACTATAAATATTTTACAATCAAGAGTTTAAGATCAAATATCTTAAACTCAAAGAAATAACTCTAATAGAAAAAAAATTCTGTAGGAAAAATATATTTGAAATAGAATTCACATATATCGTTCCATATTAAGTAACTACTTATATTTTATAAGATTCTCGTTTCCAATGTCCCTTCATAAAGCAGAGGTGACCATTCACTCTCTTTATCTTAATTGTGCCTAAGTTACATCAACTTTTGTACATTCGCTTACCTTTCCAAATGGTCGAACCATTCAAAGGAAATCCTTACTACAAGTCTCTGTGCAGTTAATGCGCTCGTTAGATTCGAAGCGGCGGAGGTGTAAAAAGTCATAGCGGGGGTACAGCGAGGATATAGCGGGATATAGCGGATAGCTCTAAAATAGCATATAAAACTCGTACTTAATGTTTTTATATATATATAAATGGTAATTAAATGAAAATTTATCATTCAATTGAATTATAAATAATACATAAATAATTTTAAATAAAAACATGTGCGAATATACTTTAAATAAACGAAAAACTGTTATATAACATAATTGAATTTGGTTGAATATTAAAGTATTTTCATTTCTGAAAGTATATTAAAAATTAAATCAATTAAATTATTTTCATAATTTTATAATGTATAAATGCAATTTTTCAATTCATTTTATTAAAAAAGATATAGCGGAAATAACGGAATATAGCGGAAATAGCGGGGATTAAAGCGGAAAGGCTATATTCTGTGGCTATATGGAAAAATCGTAGCGGTAGAAATTCGCTATGAGATATAGCGTGGTTGTAGCGGGGTAATAGCGGGGCATTAACTACACAGCTACGAGAATATACCAAACTCATTGCAAAAGTACATTCGACCATTTTTAACATTTCAGGATATTAAATAAGTTACACTTTACGTAAATTAATCAACCGATATTTCAGTGATTCAATTTCCAGGTCCATTTTGTAACTCTAGGTCTTGTTCTGCATCTAACATACTAAGATCCTTACTATAATCAATCGTATGGAATGCATGATCTCATATATTAATTTACTTGCTCATTTTGATTGAACTATTTTCATCGATGTTTCGTACATTATGAATCGTGAATAATCACTATAAAACATTTATTTGTGACCGAATATGGATCAACTATCCACGTTCTATTGCTTTTAGAGTTCAAAACTCATGGAAGACAATACATGGCCTTGGACAACTTGAAGGAACACGGTCTGTTTCGTAGTGGGTGAAATGGATAGATTCCAAAAAAATTCCTATGCAGATCATAGTGCGCCTATGAAGTCCCATTATTTTCATTGGATCTACTCTAGTTATTATTAATAAAATCATATATTATTAGTATTATCTTATTCTTAATTAATAAAATCTATGTTAATTAAGTGTAAGATTTGAAAAGGTATAAATACATCAAATATATTCATTTTTTAAAAGATGTAACAAATATGTGAAATATATAGTGAGTGTAATTGTTTGATGTCCAAGAATACAAATAAACATGAAATTAGGTCTGGATATAATTGAAGGAACTAGGCCAGTCGAAAGCAAATTAAATGGATGAATTTTCGATAAAAACTTCCATCTTTAGATCTTTATTAGGCCAACGAAGTCTAACAAGATTTTAGATCCAATATAAAATATATTGAATAAGATCTTTATTTACTTTATTTATAAAAAAATTTATTTAATTTATATGAGTTGTAATTTATAAGTGTATCAAATACACTTATACATGTATAATGCACGTACAATAAATATGAGGTGTTCATGACTAATATGTTGCATATAAGTGTTGGAATTTACACCACGACAAACACATTTGTCCCTTTATATAGGCATTTATTGTCCATAGTTATGTACTTGGTGCCAAGTTATGTACTTAGCCCCATTTGAGTTGTGACTCATCATGTGTCTTCCCACCATGCTCCATAGCACACCTACCAAGTTTCATCCAATTTCGACCAACTTAGCTTCTGATTTTCTCAATTCTCCGATTTATCTTTGTATGCATGCAGAACGCTAGCGAACAACATCAAATCTTATCATCCAAACATAGAATAACAAGCAATTTCATCCAATCAAACTTGCAATTCATCAAATAAGATAAATAAGGAAATTTCTAACATAGATCTACATATAGCATGAATATATGAACATAAATTAAGGTGAGTTCTAATCAATCTATATCATATGCATAGACTAACAAGTCACCAAAGTTAAAAAAAGGTTTTTATGGCCAAAATCAATTTAAAACAAGCTAAATCCTCTAATTCTACTATATAAACATGTATAACATAGTGATAAGACATAAACTACTCACCAATTACCAAATTCAACTCATTTATGTGCGAATCTAGTTCAGACAGCGAAGAAAAGCACTTCAAATCAAGAAAATCGATGATCTCTATCTTCTAATTGAGGATCTAATCTTTAAACCGCAATTTAGTTTAATTTAAAGAGCAACTTAGGTTATTTTGAATGAAATTAAGATGGATCTAGGGCTAATTAGGTTTTAGACCTGATTTAGAATAAGAGGGAAAAGTTTTAATTTAACGCTCCATCCCTCTATTTATAGTATTCTCTAACTAGACTAATGGGCTCAATCAATTACACACTAATCCTAGCCAACAGCTTTAAAAACCTAAAACTAGCATAAATTTCTAAACATAAGTTCGTTTTTCTATTATTACTACTCTACAAATGAAAAAAATATCATTTTGAAGCAATGGAATTAGTTTGAGATCCTAATTCAAATCCTATCAAAGTTATAGCCCAAACAAAATTTTCGGGGCCAAAACGGTCACGATGAAATTTGGGAAAAATCATAGATGTGTAAAAAGGTATATTGCAAAATTGTAGAATCATACGACCTATATGAATAAAATAAAAATATTTTACGATCACTCGATACGTAAAATATGGATCGTTAAATTTTAGCCTAAAGAACAATATCTCGGTTGATATTTCAGTATCGCTTCTTAGCCAATATATCCGCCATATTGCCATATCTCTGTTGGTATATTTGAAACGAGATCTACATCGCTACTTGCGGTTTCGTTTCAAGGGAAGATCGAGCCGAGATCCCAACCAAGATATCTATCAATATTTCTGGGACATGAAACAATGGACGTTGATGTCGAGAATCAAGAATGGTGAAACAAACTCGTTGTGCCGCACTACAACCCCTATAAATACGGACCTACGGGATTGGAAGAAGGAGAGAATATATTTTTCTCATTTTCTTACATTATAAACTTTGTAACCCTAAATTGATTTGGGGATTTTAATGCCAAGAGGACGATTGTACATAGAACTTTGTGCATTCAACATTATATGAAATAAAAACAAGATATCTAGAATTATGGCTTACTTTCGAATTTCAAAGCACTTGTGATTTCTTATTTATAGCTTGCTTCGAATTCCAAAATTACTCATACTCTTGATTTCTATTTTTGCATACAATCGACTATGTGAATCAACTCAAGCACATACGAATTTACATGATTATGCATATTACTTCTTCATGGACTTAAGCCTGCTTATTTGCTCCTGTTAAGCCTTAAGTGTGACAGCCGGGATTTTCGACCATCAAAAATCGACACTAATACATTCTCAGTATTCACGTGCTGCAAAATCCAAATGCCGAAAACCCAATCGTTAAGGGTGAGAAAGAAAATAAAGACAGAACATAATCTCATACGAATGGAATAACATATTTAAATATATCATCTTTGTAGTGGAAATTTTAAATATATTTATCAGAGTTAAACATGGACAGTTATAAATATATGTCTTTATAAATGCGTAATACAATAGTACACAAGTGTGATAGAAACAAATAACAATCTTCAAAAGAATCTTCTAACTCCATGCCCCACGTACTTCCAGATTTCTTCCAACTAAACCCTACTACTAGAATGCCCGAGAAAATTAAGGCACCCGAAGTTTAAGGGAAAAGGAAAATAAACTCCAGGTCAATAATGGGACTAGTGTGAGAAACTCAAAATACACACTTTGAAAACAAAGGTATCTCATAAGACAACACTGCACATAAACACGGAACGAGTTTTTACCTTATTATTACCAAACCATTTGCTATGTAAAATATGGAAATATTATTTTTAATGGCGTTCTTTTGAAAACATTTGCAAGTAAACTTATGAATTTTAGCCGAAATTGTTACCATTATTAAATTCCGGATATGTTAGGCTCTATAAACAAAACTATTGCAAGGCTCATTCGGAGAATGAATTCCATACAATGGCAAGGTAAGAGACTAACTTCCATATATTACACCTCTAGAGGGATGTGCCTAAGGTCCGGATACTGAACGCCTATACCAACACAGAACCGACCTACCCCTTTGTTGGATAGTACCGAATATGACATCACCCCGACCGTTATCGACCGATCCAAGACATCCTATAGCATACACAACATACCCGATATGTAGAGGGTTATCTAAAAAGGTGTTGACCATATCTGAATGGGAGTGACCCACTTAGCGCTACCACATCTACCTTGTTTTTGCCATTTCCATTTGATGAGACCTAAGGTAATGTTTTACCTTTCACATAGCACATTTAACTTTGAATGTCATACTTCCATTCCATGATCACACAATCGATTTGTATAAACGCATAACTCCTGAGTTCGTATGTCTCAGGAAAGAGTGTTAAGCTAAGAGAAGGTGCATTCTCCGCCACCAAACAAATGATACGTTCATAGAGATCAATTAATTTAAGTAGAAATGCAACATTAGACATTCATCCATACAAGTTGTCCAACAACAGGACAAACCGAAGGTACTCTCCTACCACATCTGACAGGAATTACCCCTAGCATTAGTAGCGAAGAGCCCTTGCATCGAAGATCTCAAATGAAGAACTACTGCCATATAATATGATATAGAAATTTCCCCCGATGGTCAGTGACAAGTAGCCCTACACTCTATCCTCCAAATCATTTCCATGTCTTCACCTCGAATACGTAAATTGACTAGAAGAGGTTCTCGGATAAGAATAACTTCAATTCGACCCCAGTTCCTTCAAACCAATCATCGATAAAAAGATGTTTGGTGAATAGGGAATTATTCTTTGATTGATTAATTTCTTTTTATCAAAAATATCTTCAAGAGATATGTATCTTTTAAAATATTTCTTTCTGGTATAAACAGAATCATTTAACCTCTCTTATCAAATCCTTTGATTACTTAAAACCTTTTTAAATTCCAAATTGTTTCATTCTTTACTTAGGATAATATTTCCAAATCATTTATTTAAATCTTAAAAAATATTTCTTTATTTAAAATCAAAATGTTGATTGAGTTAAAACTATGTTATCTAGGATGTTAATCCCAAACTAGTAAATATTAAGTGAGCAAAAGCTATAGAAATCATCTAATTCTATTCAATATAATTCTCTTATTCAACAAGTACTATGGGCAGAATAACAGCGAAATGACCTTTTAAATTCCACAAATAGTATGAGTTCCCTCTTCGGGCTTTAACACCAAGTATAAGAAGATTATCTACATTAAATCCAAGTTGTTTAAATTTAAAAATTTTAATCTTTTATACTTAACTCGTTTCCAACATTTTCACCTTATCTATCCCTCGCCCTGGAGAGGCCAGGTGAGGCAGGGCAGTGGTTGCTCCTGAAAATATCCTTAGTTTAAGCACCTCACTCGGATCTCAGGAATAGAAAAATCCAATATACTCGTCGGCTTTTAGTACCAAGATTAAATCACTTGATTTTTGACAGCTTTTCCTTAAATCATATATTTAAACATTTTTAAATAAATTATAAAACTTTCAAATCATCATATAAACAGTTAAATATTTACTTGAAAACATTTATAAAAGATTTGGAAAAAAATGTTTAGTTTTAATCCATACTCAAAAGTTATAGAATAGTGATGCGAATGGTGCTTTTTAAGCTATAATGATCAAAACGACGTTTCTATCGTTTGAAAATTCATTTTTATAACTTAAATCACTTTTAAAACATTTTAAATATTTTTAGAATTTATTTCATATTTTTAAACAATTTTAAAATATTATTTTTAAAGAAATCCCTTTATGCATTTCGAACTGCAAAACCACGATTCTTTCGAAAACTTGTTTTATTCATATTTCAAAATCTACTTACAAAATCTTGATTTCCTTTCTTTAATTGAAAACTATGGATTTAATAGTTCGAAAAATTCTTATCTCGAAGAATTCCGATCTATATTCCATTATATATATTCGGTTGACTTTTACGATGCGAAATCGCAAACTACCGTTACGTTACGTGTCTATTTTTGACTCAATTTTCAATATTCGTTTAAACTTTGCCAAAACACTTTTAAATGTTTATAAAACATTTCTAAATCATATTAAACCATTTTTAAGAAGTTTAAACATCCCGTACACATCATTTCGTTCAATAAAGGAAAGTGGTTTCCTTTGTGTTTATCGACGTGTATTAACGTGACTTGCATATATATTCAACAACCATATTAAAAAACCATCATTAAAAATCATATCCAAATATATATATATATATATATCATCTAATAAAATATATGACTATAGTTTAGGAGTTTCACACCATAATCCAAATCAACACTTCCTAGCAACATTCATATAAATCAATACTTCACTAAACATCTCCTAAACACCCAAAACTCATGCCATGCCCCTCCACCTTGCCTTTGCTCTCGGCCCAATCTTCTCTTCCTTGCTAATCATACTTCCTATGATGTTTTAGGCTTAATGCTAGAGTTTATAAGAGATTAGAGAAGATTTGGTTAATTTTTGAGAAAGTTAGAGAGTAATCAATGGATTAGTACTTAATCACTTCCACTATTTTTAACCATCCCCTTTTTTTAAAGTTTTGAGAAAGAAGAAAGACTTCCATGGAAGCCACTAAAGAGCATTTTCAAAGCTCAAGAATGAAGAAGAAGAAGTAGTGAAAGATGTATGGAAATGAGAAGGTATGCATAGGTATTTATAGGATTTTCTTTAAGTAAAGCCTTCTCCACATCTACCTCCTCCCCCTTCCCCTAACATCATACACGCATCACTCCCCCATGTACCATACACGTTAGCTCCCTTATTTCCCCTGTGGTGGTGGTGATGGCGGTGTAAGATGAGTTGATGGTTGCTTTTTATTTGCTTAAGTATTAAGTTTTAGGAAAATATCTTAATATTTTGTAATATATATACATGTTTAAGTGTATATGTATATTAGTATGTATATACATGTTCATGTGTATGTTAGGGTATGCATATGTATGTTATATATGTGCATATGACATATAAACAAGGTTACAATAACTTTAAACAACTTCCGTTCGTTAAACCGTTGAAAATCGGAAAACCGATTTCCGGTCACATTTTCACTTATAAGTTAACATACATACATTTGTTAACAAAGTTTGAAAATAAATTTCTAATCATTTTAAATTAATTAATATGATCTCAATTGAATTGTGAAACCACATAAATTAATATTAATAGTTATTTCCATAGCTATTATATCGATAAAGCGATACAAATTTTCTTATATTTTCGAATAAAATAAATATCTTTTAAAACTATTATAAATGATTATTACCACTTCATAACTATTTAAAATGAATTATTTTCATTTAGAAACAATTATTTGAATAATTATAATAATTATTAAATCGATAAATCTTAATTTAAATTTATTAATCTATATTTAAATATAAGAGCAATACTGATGAGGTCATAAATACATTTAATTTCTAAAAATAAAATAGTTAACTTTATTTCATATTCTTGTTCAATTATAAAAATAAGTGCATGTATCCAACTTCATGCGCGATGTTTTATGATTATAAAGCTGGTTATCGATAAAACGATTTTCTGCTGGCTTTCTTAGGCATGAAGGTAAGCCATAAAAAGGGGCTAATTTTATTTGTATTTTTCCAAAGGAAATATTTTTGCAAATATTTATCCATAGTAGTCCATTATTATTACTTATCACTTAAGATTTGATTATTTATGAAAAACAATCTATATTTGAATATTTAAGTTTATCTAAATATCTTTAATTAAAGTGATCAAAATTCGGGTCGTTACATACTTCCCTCCTAAAAGAATTTCATCCTCGAAATTACCCAAAAAAACCCAAAGGGTTTTCTTAAAATATTTATTATTAAACTGACAGTCGTACGATGTATATAGATCATTTGTACACAATATCTGATTCAATCTACTATTCAAATCTACAGCTTTACTTCCAAACTAGTATTGATCCCCCAACCCTTTAGTGCGGACTATGACCTGGCTTTTTGATCATACCTTTAGTTTTTCCTTGCATAGCTTTCAACTATGATAGAAAACTCAAGTGTCTACCCACAAACCCTCATCAATGTTCGTCGTCAAGAATCGAGCAATACATTCTTTTTCGGACCGGTGTAACTGCCTTAAAGCTCTGTACTCGAATCTTTGATCAGTATGTGATGAAATAATCTACATACTTCATATGGATTAAATAATCTTTCAAAATTTTACGAAAACATTTCATAAAACTTTCATTCTTTATTCAAACATTTTTATAAAGATGCTTCTTTTTATTTAACTATTTGCTAACATTTCTAAGAAATTATTCTAGTTAAAGATGACTTACCTTTTGTTATAATATACCTCTTATATTATAATTTGCTTCTTTTTAACCAATATTAAATGCAACACCGTTGTATTTAATAAAACTTCTTTTGTTAATCAAGACTTATTTTATTAATTAATACTCCTTTATTAATTAATATTCCTTAATTAAAACTCTCTCTCTCTATATATATATATATTCATTCACTTATATCTGTTTCAATACTTATTATTACCATTAAAATTCCATTATTAAAGATCTAAATATATTTATAAAATTTCTTCCAATGCCATATAAGGGTTTAAAAATAAATGTTGCTGAAACATCGTTTACTAAAACCATTCATTAGTAACTTTTACCATTTCTTTTAGAGATCAAAGCATACCCATGCTTATCTATTAAGATAATAAACTTTGATAAAAATTGAAAACCATTAACTAATGATTCACATTATCCCTTTTTAAATTTGGAAAATTATACAAATCGAGTAACTCAAAAACGATACCGAGGAACTGGGTACCACCAATAGTATCGTATATTTCCTTAACAAGAAGGGTAATACTTAAGGGAAGCGTTTACCATCCGAACACATCTTCTGCCCATTTTTAGTTACTTTCAAGCCGCTCGAATCAATTAATCATAAGATTGTTTTTCGTTTTCAAAATCTCATTTTATAAATAATACTATTATTATTCCTTTTCCAAAAATCATTTGAAATTCCTTTCAAAAATACCAAAATTTAAATTCTCAAAAGTTCTTTTATAAAGTACATTTTACAAATCCATTTTATAATATCACTTGTATAAAACATATTCATAAGATTAATTTATCTTAAATAAATTCCTTTACTCTTAAACTAACAATATTATTTATCGAGTACCCCATAGTCAAATTATGAAACTAAATTCACATGGTGGCCGTATTTAAATTTTTTAAATTAAACAACCAAACAATCGATGATATTAAATGAGTATTATCATTTCCTTAATCAAATAACTATACAAAATAATATCTTTACATTCAAAATATAATCCTAGGTAAAATTATTTCATTTACAATTTTTTCAAACCCAAAATCATTTGTATATATCATTAAAAAATACACGCTTATATATAATACTCTCAACTCATTCTAGGGTGTTACTAACCCTATCTCTAATGAGTTACTCAACCTACGGTATTACTAACCCTATCATCGATGAGACTTTACCCCACTAAAGCCAGGGTTCTCGCTTAACCTTGCGCTCCGATGCCAAAATTAACCGTTGGGATTTTTGATCCTCAAAAATGGACATAAATACATCCTCGGTATTCACGTGCCACAAATCCAAGTGCCGGAAACCCGATCGTTAAGGGTAAGAAAGAAAATAAAGATAGGATCAAATCCCATACGAATGGAATAACATATATTATTTCAATATATAATCTTTACAGTGGAAAATTTAAATACATTTATTAGAGTTAAACATGGACATTTGTAAATATATGCCCTTACAAATGCGGAATACAATCGTACATAAGTGTGGTGGAAACATATAACAATCTTCAGAAGAATCTTCTAACTCCATGCTCCGAGCTCTTCCAGATTTATTCTAACTAAACTCGACTACTTGACTGCTCGGGAAAATTAGAGCACCTAGAGTTTAAGGGAAAAGGAAAATAAACTCTGGATCAGTCATGAGACTAGTGTAAGAAACTCAAAACACGCATTTTGAAAACAAAGGTATCTTATAAGACCACGCCATACATAAACATGGAACGGGATTTTACCTTATGATAACCAAACAATTTGCTACGCAAAATATGGGGATATTTTTTGTAATGACATTCTTTAGAAAACATTTGCAAGTAAACTTATGAATCTTAGCCAAAACTTTTACCATTATTAAATTTCGAATATGTTAGGCTCTATAAACAAAACTCTTACAAGGTTTGTTCGGAGAATGGATTTCATACAATGGAAAGGTAAGGACTACCCTCCATATTGGATACCTTTAAAGGGATGTACCTGTAGGATCGATTTCACCCTAGATAGGGGGTGAATAAGGTGATACTGTAATGACCCGTAAATCCCTACCCCTTAAGTCAACACTATTCTACATCAATCAACTCAAGTTGTACAGAAATACGAACCATTTGGGTTAAAGAAGAAGTAGAAGAAGAAAATAGAAAACAACAACAGAATCTGACCATCGCAGCGGAATAAAATATAATAGATAATAAATGATCTTTAGTCAAAATCAAATTTATCTGTATATATATATTACATCATCAGAGTACACCAATCACAGCTCAACATCAATAACATACATCTGGATATATAGCTAGTCAACACAGCAGAATATATATATATATATATATATATATATATATATATATATATATATAATCAAGTACGTAAGTACGTATCGTCATCCAGCTCGTCTCCTGAGCTCCACAGCATCAAATCCTGTATCCTATAATACTCGGTCTGACCCGAGCATTACAGTTAAATAACACCTGAGTCAGTCTGGAATACCAGCGTGAGAAAATCACACTCAGTTGATTATTAAAGTTTCAAAACCCTTTTGAAAACAAAAGCATCTCGTAAGACCATGCCACAAATAAACATGTTGGGTTTTTACCTTACGATAGGTAAAACACTTCTTTTTATAGAAATCCTCTGATATTATAATAGGGTCTATATACAAATACTTATAAAATAGCCGAAATTGTTACATTCATTAAATTCCAGTTACTAGCCACAAAGTGGATAATACAAACAAAACTCGTATAAGGCTCGTAGGGAAAATGGATTTTCAACTAATGACTAGGCACTGGGGTACCACCTATCACAGTACGTGGCCTAGATCACAGTATCGAGGAGTACGCCCGCTCTCCTGCAACACAAGACCAGGACTACCCTTTACTGGATAATCCCGAGTGAGATCACCCCACGGTTGGGATCAGCAACCGCCCACTAAGAAGAAATAAAAAGGGACATCCAGACAGGGATGACCTCACCTTGCTTGGGTGCTACCCATCTAGCCTTGCTGCATAACCCCTGATTTTCAGTCATTCCCGTTTGATGAGGCTTGAGGCTAAGCGTTACCTTTTTAGAACATGTCCCTTAGAATACCCATCGTCCACCTAATGATGTGCCGAAGCATTCATCAATACAAGTCCATCCCGGGTTCGAACGAAACCGAAGGCACTACTCCTATTACATCCATTTTGGAAATATCCTCAGGATTAGTAGCGACTAGCCCTTGCACTTCACTGCTCCACCTTCGACTCTAAACTCGTTTCCACGAAACGTACAAACCGGATCGAAGTGGTTTTCGAGAAATAAATCTCGATCCCGGTCTCTTCAAAACGATCAGCGCATTTGGCCATTATTGATAATCGGTTATTAACTATCAATTAACATTCACAAACAACCATCAAACAATAAATAATTTCCCAACTTATTTATTAACCTCAAAAATATCTTCACAAGATATATTTCTATTTTCAACCCTTTGAAAACAGTTTCAAACCATTCTTTCTTTTCCAGAATAAACTTTCCCAGATATTTTCTACTCTTCACTGAAATTACCAAGCACAAAAGTAGATTCTTAAAATAATTTAAAACACTTTACTTTGAAATATACTTTAAAACATTAAGTTAAATTACTTCAAGAATTTGCTAAAAATACATACTATATGAATATTTGAAAATAAGGTTACTTAATAAAATATAAAACTAGATTTACACTTTAAAAAAAAAATACTATGTCACTCTTTAAATATTTACTGCTATAATAGATTAAAAGAAAATACTTACTTTAGAATTTAAATATTTGGAAATAATAAATTTTCTAAAACTTGTTTTTTAAAACAACTTTAAAACCTTTAATTTATATGTAAAATTTTGCTTCGAAAACGTACTTGGTTATCCAGGGAGAATTTCCAATTTCAATCACTTAAATCAATTTTCCAAATTGATTTCTAATTTACTCCATTTGAAATAAATTTCTTTACTTACTCAGTACATTTCAAAATTCATTAATTATGGATTTTATTTTTATTGTTATTATTTTCCGTTTGATTTAAAATCTTTTAACTGAAATATACAAATTTCAGTTTTTTCCCAATTTTCTTCTTTATTGTTTCCGATAATTTAAATCTTAAATTTTAAATAAATGTTTTATTCTTTTGAAATAATAATAATACTGAAGTTTTAAAGTTCATGAATCTTCTGATTATTCAAAATTACCCTTTCTATACTCAAGATTTATTTATTAGAATTTTAAAGTCACTTTATTACCTTTCCAATCCATTCTTAAATTTATTTAAATTTATATAATTATTTTACTTACAAATTCACTTTCTTTATTTTCTTTCAAAAATCCAATTTATATATTTTTGGAAATTCATTATATCCAATCGAACCATAACATTCAATATTCCAATATAATTCATCATAGAATATTGAATAATAACAATAGAGGGTATTAAATAATTTAAATAAATGTTGAGGGGTCCAGTTGGATCCCTCCAACCTGTTTTCCCTGCATCCACAGATGTTAGCACAACATAGAATACCAATTCCAAAATATACATACTATAGCACGTAAATCAATTCAACCATTTGAACAATTATTTAAATTTAATTCTTTTAAATTTTAAATTTAACTTCAGCTGAGTGATATTAACTCACCTTTGCTTTGCTGTGTGCAATCCATTCCAAACTGGCATGTTCCCTTGATCTTTTAAACCTTGCATAACAATTCACGGTTTATTATTATTTGAACCAATCAAACAATTATTCACCATTTATTTATTTATTTAACTAATGATTAAATTTTAACCTTTGATTTAATTTAACCAAAGTAGTAAATTTTTAAACTAATTTTCTTTTTAATTCCAGTTTAAACCTAATTACAATAACAATATCTAACCTCATTTACATTTTCTTTTCTAACCCGACAATTTCCATTTCTAACTTACACTTTCAAAATCTTACCTATTTTATAATTCAAATCTATTGGATTAAGAAAATTCCAAATTTACTTTCCTTCCTATAAAAAATTTAAATGAATAGTTTTAACTTACTTATCATTAGATTGAAACGTATAAAATAAATTAACCATCTCATAACAACTTATGAATTTGTAAATATTTGATTTTCATCATGCTTTACAATAGATATACCACCATAATAACTACTAAATTTTGACAGTAAAATTAAAAATGTATATGTTCATTATATATATTTTTCTTCTTCTTGTTTTTTTTTTAAAAAACAAGATTAAAATATATGATACGTCATCGGTCGAGCTTGAAACTACATCACCAGGTCGTCGAGTTCTCACGTATGAACGCGACACAATCCCAAGTCCTAATCTCGAGTTTCCCCCCAAATCGAAAGGCGCTTCAACGCGCGAGGCCTCGCCGAACCCTAGCTCGCACTCCTATCAGAAATCGCCTCTTCCCTGCAACCGCTTCTCTGTCGCGATCAAGTTGAGGCCGCGTGCGACCCCTTTGATTACAGATCGAAACCCTAACCTTAGTCGACACCATCTCGTCGCCAGCACCTCCCCTTGGACTTCGACAGCGCCATCGCCTCGAATTGCCGAGCGCATTAGAACGCGACTCGATCGATTCGATTTGATTGACTTATTTTTTTATTTTTACAAATCTCGGCTCCAAAAATTTCTGCCATTTCATTTTTTTCTTATCACGGAATGGTTTGGGGAAAATAAGAAAAGGGGTACGGCCTTATCGTGCTTTGTTTGTTTTATTTTTTTTGTTTTACGCGGCTGAAAGCTTCCTATTGAAGCTTTTCTTCTTTCTTTTTTTTCTTTTTCTTTTCGGCAGTTAATATTTAAAGAGGGGAACGTTTTGGAGACGCTTAGCTACAGTGATTTGAGTAGAAAGCAAATAAATCCTGACGTCTAGTTTATTTGACCAGTCAAGGTATATAATTATTTTAAATTTAAATAGTCTCGAATTTTCGATATAGATTTAAGCGCGTTTATATGTCGTATGCTCACACAACAACTCCAAACACTACGAAAATTGTAATCCGATAATAATTCAATATTACGGATCTAATGGAACTGGTTTCGTCAAATTCTAAGACTGTGCCTTGGAAGTCTATTTTTAAATTCAATTTAAACGATATAATTTCAAAATTTAACAAAACACTTACGAATTCAATTTTAACACTTCTATTATCTTCAATATTATCAATATAAATTTTATAAGCCTTCAAATTATTTTTAGCAGGCTTAGAACTCCAGATGTAACATTTTACTCAACTTTGAAATATTTAATTCAATAATTTAATTATCAAATAAATGGTGGTATTCGAAATTAAAGTTACAAATTAACTTTTAAATATTTAAAATTAATTAATTATTCCAATTTTAAATGCTCAAAAATTCCGAATCGTCACAGATCTATTAATTATAAAAGTTTAATGCGGAAGTTTATAAAATATATTCAACAAAGATATACCAGAATTATAGCAGCACAGATAATAGCAGAATAATAGATGAAGAAATAGAACAACACAGAATTTATCCAACTTCAGAAAAATCCTGTCTACGTGCTGCCCCCAAGGTTTCTACTAGAAATTAAGCAGTCAGATGCTTACACACGTAAACTCGCGACACCTGCTGTCGACTAACCTTAACTCTACGCTCAAAACCTGCCACAACTCAGCCACTGAGTTGCGAATTCTCGAACTACACCATCGTAGCTCGTCCCCTAGTCACACGACTAGAAATTACACAAGTTTAAAAGGGATTACAAAATTAAAAGCAATTTAAAAACAAACAAGAGTTTAAAACCCTAATTAACTAAAGCCTTTGTTGAAATAAAACAAGGCCGACCTTTTTATTTCATTGCTCTACTTTCCATTGTAAAAATGGCGGCCTCATTCATTATTCTCTCGTTCCTCTTTTTCTTTGCTCGAAAATTAGTGATTTTGGAGAAATCGATGAAATCAACTGATCGTTGGTCAATTACAATTGTTGTTCCTCTAATTTGCTTCGACAATCGACCGTTTCTTCGATTCGAACACGGCTTCTTTGATTTGATCGAGTTCGACTACAAACTGGTATGTGATTTTTGCTTTTTGCTTTATGTTAATATTCTTGAACTTGATGATTTCGTAGCCGATGATGATTGGGTTTAGATAGGAATCGAATTCCTATATTCTCGCTCGAATTGATTTTTGAATTTGGCTGATAATGTTGTTTTGAATTCATCTCGGCCACTTGATTTTAGTTGAATGTTTGAGATTGGCCTGATTTGTTCAATTCATTCTTTTCGTTGCTTGATTATCACGGTGTTGATTTCTGACTTGGTTCGTTTACTTGGCTATCATGGTTTGATTGATTTTGGTTTGAAACTTGCAACTGTTCGTGGTTGACTTCGGTTATTTTTGATTTTATAAACATATGAACTTGTTCGATTTTTGTCTTGGTTGGTGATTTTGACTTCTGCGTCTTCGGCACTGTCACTGCTAGTATGACTTCGACCACCACTGTTGCACTAATATTGCTTCTGGTCATTGCACATGTACCATTCGAAATGTGATACTAGTTATCACTACATACATCATATATATGTACACACATTCATCATTGTATGCTTTGTACTTCATGTTCACTATCATGTGTCTTGTTTCATGTGATGTTTGTTTCACTTGAGTTGTTGATTTGTTGGTCTATCTGATCCTGTTAGTCGATTCATACAGTTGCCTATGTAATTTGCTTGAAGTTTGGTCTGCACTTCAGTAAAACTGCCTCTGGTCATTGGTGGTTGTTTTGCATTGCTTTGTCTTTGACATTGCCTGACCATATGCATGCTTCGAGGCAGTTTGCATTTGCTTTTATGTTGTAATGTCTTCATGTTACATTATGTATCACTTCTGAACTTCATGTGTAGTTGCTGTCTACATTCATGCCTTGGTTTTGGTTATGGTCACACTCCTGCATTGACTTGAAAACGATGTATATTGAACCGTTGCCGATTTGTTCCTGTTAGTCTTCACTATGCATTATCTTGTACTCGTGATGCATTGAACTCTGTTGTTGTCTGGATTTGAGTTCATCCTGGTTTGTATCTTTATGAATCCACTGTCATATATGTTTGTAGCCTACATATATATATATATGTATATGTTCACGCATGTGTATATTCAGTTATATGTTGCAGACTTGAGTTTGTTGCACTTCATTGCATAATTCGAAGTCTGGTCTGGTATACATTTTAGTTTATTGAACACAGTCACTTAAATTTGCACGATGTCTATATGTATACATGTTGTTTCACACATGTATATATGTATGATTGCTTTCTTTCGTGTGGTAGCTGGACTTGCTCGATTTGCTTGATCACAAGTTTCATTGTTTGCCACCATGCCTTCACTAGGTTATTGGTATGTTTCATTTAAAGCTGTACATGTGTGTTTGCATATGATACTCCATATTGTCACCGTGCTTCTTTTGTTGGTTGTTGTTCTTTGAATGCATCTGTGCATGTCACTGGTATCACTGTTTTGCTCTGTTCACTTTGAGTATGATTGATGAAGCTTTATTGCTATTGAACTTCGTGTTGAGGCCTGGTGATTGCTTACATTGTTTTCATAGTCATGCACTTATATGTGCAGTCTGGTCGACGCCTGTATTTTGTTTTATATGACATTTGAGATGTTGTAAGTGCATTTGTATTTAAGTGGCAGCCTCTGGTTTTCTTGAGTCTGATTTCAAGAGTGGTTTCATTTGTGCATTGCTGAACTTTTTGGTCGAGGCTTGTTTTAGTTGTTTTGACCATTTTTTTGAATCTGCACCTGTGTTGAATCCAACATAAAGCTCGGGTTTGACCTTGTGCTCGTGTCGTGTTTTTATTTGTATTTCACTTGAGTTGAACCTGGCTTTTAATTTGGGTTTGACCTTGTGCTCACCTATCCCTATAGATTTATCAAGTGTGTATATCGGTGTGCATGGCCTTATGGAATGTACAGTGATACACTGTGCATGTCACAAGATGTTCGTGTATGATGAATTCAAAATTAAATGATGACGAACAACCCAAATAACCGATGCAAATAATATTTTCAAAAATAAAATTAATTTTACACTGCAAAAATATTTCCTTTTCAATTTTACTGCATCAGTTTGTATTTTTGCAGATTACTCAGATGATGGATTCAATCTGAAATGGAGTTGAAGAAAAATATGAGTGAATGAGCGATATATAGTGCGGACATTTGTAAATGAAAAATTGTGATGTAATTAAAATTTGTATTGTGAAATTGTATATGTATAGTGAGAGCTTGAATTTGTACTATTCAAAATTGTAATAAATATTTATTTGAATAAAATATCTATTTGAATTTAAACTCTATGTTATTTATTTTATTCAGTAAATATTTATTTAATTATATGAAAAATAAAATAGTACATTAACAAATACATTTAAATGAATATATATATATATATATGTTTATGATCATCAAACAAAAATCATATACTCGCATATTCAACAATCTCCCCCTTTTGATGATAACAAACATATGTTTAAGATTTTGAATTTATTAAATGTATTTGATTATTCAATTTGCCCCCCCATGTTAATGCTTCCTCTCTACACAAAGCTCCCCTTCATATGTGATGTAAAAGTGAACAAATGAACCTAGATACATATAGAAAATAAAAAATAAAATATTTGACTTTTATTTTTCAAAATCTTAACATTTCTCTTCCCCTTTTGTTATCAGCAAAAGAGTAATGGTGTTAGAAAAATAGAGATATGGTGATAGACATTAATAAAATATTAATACCTAATTGAGTATAAATATTAAATTTCAATAAAAGAACAAACAAAAATCATAAATACTCTATTAGGCACATATTCCACTTTTAGAATGACAGGAATGATGTCATCATATAAAACCATATAGTTGTGTTTATTTATGGTATATTTATATGAAGAATTTGAATATCTACTAACCATGCATAACCGTTGGGACTTTTAAATGAGATTTGGAGTACTCCAATTTTTTTTATAAAAAATGAATTCAAATATCTTCTAACCACGCATAACCGTAAGGACTTTTAAATGGGATTAGAATCTACTTATCTATTTAATAAATCAATTTTGATATGCATTTCATACATGCATAACCATGAGGACTTTTAAATGAACGTAGAAGCACATAATCAATAATTCCAAGTAATTCACCCATGCATAATCGTGAGGACTTTTAAATGAGAGTGAATACTTTGGATTTTTTTAAATAATGAAATAAAAAACAAATAATTTCCCATTTAAAATACCGCATATTAACATACTATATTGGATTTTGATGAGCGATGGTCGATAAAAATATGATAGAATTAGAGATGGTTATGGAATTTTTACCAACAAAAGTTTTTATAACTATTGTTTAAATTTATAAAGAAATTTACTAATTATACCGTCTCAAGTTATAATATATGATCAATATCAACACCCATCACTTTTTCAATCACTATTTATCTTTTCGATAATCAATAGGGATTCAGATTAGTTAATGTAGTCATTTAAGATCAAATCCAAAAATAATTATAAAATCAAAATTTCAAAACTAACTAATCTGAAACAAGGTCAAAAATGATTTTCTGGAAGGGGTTTTCTAAGAAAAATGTCTGCTATTTGAAAATTATTTGAAATGAAAAATATGCAGATATTTTCTTTGAAAAGAAAACGATGCAGCTACTGAATGTCTCAACATAAATCACGTTCCACTAGTAATTTTTCTATCAACTTGATTACCAGTGTAATCTGCATCTGAATTTTCTTTTGACTCAAGATTATAATTAATTGATGTTATAGACCAAATTGTGAAGTTGCAACAAATTCTTGAAATTATTTTTTACAGTTTTAAATGAAATTCTTTTGAATTTGAATTGAAACCATGCAAATAAATAAGCAGTGAACACGGTGTCAGAACAATATATCCACGTGTAACATGAGCAATCAGAAACCAATAAAACACCATCATTTGACCAAACAAATTTATATGAATTAGTTCAAAGATGAAAAGATGATTGGTCAATATTTAAGCACAAATCAAAGTCATAAATAAGAACAAGTCACATAAGAACATATGAATAAGTCAGAATCAATATCAACATTTATTATATAATCACATAATCGCTGATTAGATTACAGTGCAGATTTTCACATTAAATATATCGTTCAAAATAAATATATCGTTACCTCTTTTACCTTTACGATATATTTTTTCCATAGCGGTCCATTATGATTCTGCCACCTTTATATTAGGCTAAGGAACTTTGATTTGTTGCCCGTTGTGTGTCTGGAATAGCTAGGATCCAGATAACACTATTATTGTTCCTTAGCCTGCCACCACACCTACACGAGAGAATATTTTTGTGACCTATCTGTTTTTATAGGTCCATGGTTGTTAATGGCAATTGATTTTGAAAAATAAATTGTGGAGACCCAAAGCTATTTATATATGTTCCTTTCGACAACCAGATTTGTTTAACTTTGAGGGATTTTATATTTGTGCCTTTTAGAACCCAAATTTGAATTGTTTTCACGTTTTTGGGTCTATACCAACAAATGTTTTGATTGTGTCCAATTTTTCTACAAATTGAGCACTCGGATTTTACTTGATTAATTTTTCTTTTAACATGTTCAAAATGATTATACCCATGTCCTTGTCCAACAGTATTAACCGTTTGTTTCCTTAATATCATATCCAATGATTTTTCACTTTTGGAGAATTTTTCTAAAGTCATTGACAGTTGTTGGACTTATGTTTTAAGTGGTTCATTTTAGTTCAATAATTGTGTGCACTTTTTAATAGAATTTTCTCTCCTAGAATTTTCACTCTCTTTCAAAATCAGAATTTCATTTTCAAGCGATTTAATTTTAATTTCTGATTTATTAATCTCTTCTTCGAGTGATGGACACTTATCACACTTAGGGATCTTACTTTGATAGTTTTTAACTAACTCATCAAGCTGTTTATTTAAATCTATCAAAGTATCTATTTGTGATTTAAGTTTGGCGTACTTCTCCCTAAGTCATTCAAAACTCTCCATTTACTTCGTGGAAATATATAAGTAATTCTGAATGGGTGAGTTTTGATACCTCGCTTGGCTCGTCATCGTCGCTATCAGTTATATCACCTCGAAGACATATATGTGCTTTCTCATTCTCACTGCTAATACTTTTATTATATTTATCACTTTTATTCCACGTGGTTGCAAAATTTCTCCTTTTTGATTTCTTTTCTAGGTCGTATCGATTCTAAGGACAATTGGGCTTGATGTGTCCGGGTTTGTTGCACTTGTGAAAGATGATCTCCCATTCTTCTGGGTTTTCTAGTGCTTTGACTATTCTGCTTTTCAATTTCTGATTTAGAGCTGGATTTTCATATTTATGATTACACTTTTTGAATTTCTTCATTAATAGTGCCAACTTAGCTGCTCCATCATCATCATCATCACTTTTCACTGTTCCTTTAAGCGCTGTTGATTTCTTTCGAGTATCACCTCCTTCTCGTTCTTCCTTGAATTTCATTTCTAGCTCGTAAGTGGTGAGATTTCCGCTGAGCTCTTCAACTTTGATTTGTTTCAAATCCTTTGATTCTTAAATGGCTGTAAATTTTGCTTCAAAATTCCGTGGATGGACTCTGAGGATTTTTCGGACTATTTCCAACTCTGTGTATGATTTTTCAAGAGCTGTTGATTTGTATATGAGATTGGAACGTCGTGCATACATCTCTTTAACATTTTCTTCCTTGGTTATTGTAAAATTCTCGTATTCGCTACTCAGCATGGCATGGCGAGATTCCTTGACTTAAGATGTTCCTTTGTGAGTCTCTTCTAGTGTGTGTCATATTACGTGCGCAGTTAGGCAATGTGAGACACGATTAAATTCAATACGATCTAATGAACAAATAATAGAATTTATAGTTTTAACATTAGCATTCTGCAACTTATTTTCTAGATCTATCCATTAATCAAATGGTTTTTCGATTTCTTGATTATTTACAACTATAGTGGGTGTTGTATAACGTATCTCAACTATATTCCAAGCATCATGTTTTTCAAAAAAATTTCATTCTATTTTTCCAGTAAGCATATTCATCATTGAAAATTGGCGGTCTAACTATGGACCGACCCTCAGCAAAAGAAATATTAGAAGAAGCCATTTTAAAAATTCAAATTTTTAAAACAAAAATTGGTTTTTGAAAAATCAAATTTTTAACTTTTGTTCCTAGCTTTGATACCACTTGTAGGATCGATTTCACCCTAGAGGGAGGGTGAATAGGGTGATACTATTAATTATAAAAATTTAATGCGGAAGTTTATAAAATATTTTCAACAAAGATATATCAGAATTATAGCAGCAAAGATAATAGCAGAATAATAAATGCAGAATTAGAACAACAGAGAGTTTACCTAACTTCTGCAAAACTCTGCCTACGTGCTGCCCCCAAGGTTTCTACTAGAAATTAAGCGGTCAGACGCTTACACACGTAAACTTACGACACCCGCTATCAACTAACCTCAACTCTAGGCACAACTCAGCCACTGAGTTGCGAATTCTCGAACTACACCACTGTAGCTCGTCCCCTAGTAACACGACTAGAAATTACACAAGTTTTAAAGGAATTGCAAAATTACAAGCAATTAAAAAAAACAAGAGTTTAAAACCCTAATTAACTAAAGCCTTTATTAAAATTAAAAAGGGTGCCCCTTTTATTTCTTTGCTCTACTTTCCACTGTAAAATGGCCGCCTCTTCCCTTTATTCTCTCGTTCCTCTTTTCCTTTGCTCGAAAATTAAGGCTTTTGGAGAAATTGATGAAGTCGACTGATTGTTGGTCGATTGCAATTGCTGTTCCTTTGATTTTCTTCGGCAATCAACTGTTTCTTCGATTCGAACACGGCTTCTTCGATTTGATCAAGTTCGACTTCAAATTGGTATGTGATTTTTTTCTTTTTGCTTTATGTTAATATTCTTGCATTCGATGATTTCGTGGCCGATGATGATTGGGTTTAAATAGGAATCGAATTCCTAAATTCTCGCTCGAATTGATTTTTGAATTTGGCTGATAATTTTGTTTTGAATTCATCTCGACCACTTGATTTTAGTTGAATGCTTGAGATTGACTTGACTTGTTCAATTTGTTCTTTTCGTTGCTTGATTATCACGGTGTTGATTTCTGACTTGGTTCGTTTACTTGGCTACCATGGTTTGATTGATTCTAGTTTGAAACTTGCTACTGTTCGTGGTTGACTTTAGCTATTTTTGATTTTGTAAACGTATGAACTAGTTCGATTTTTGTCTTGGTTATTGATTTTGACTTCTGTGTCTTCGGCATTGTCATTGCTAGTTTGATTTCGACCACCACCATTGCACTGATATTGCTTCTGGTCATTGCACATGTACCATTCGAAATGTGATACTAGTTATCACTACATACATCATATATATGTACAAACATTCATCAATGTATGCTTTGTACTTCATGTTCACTGTCATGTGTCTTGTTTCATGTGATGTTCGTTTCACTTGAGTTGTTGCTTTGCCAGTCTATCTGATCCTGTTAGTCGAGTCGTCCTCTTGCCCATGTAATTTGCTTGAAGTTTGGTCTGCACTTCAGTAAAACTGCCTCTGGTCATTGGTGATTGTTTTGCATTGCTTTGTCTTCGACATTGCCTGACCATATGCATGCTTCGAGGCAGTTTTCATTTTATTTTATGTTGCAGTGTCTTCATGTTACATTATGCATCACTTCTGAACTTCATGTATAGTTGCTGTCTACATTCATGTCGTTGTTCTGGTTATGGTCACACTCCTGCATTGACTTGAAAACGATTTATATTGAACCGTTGTCGATTTGTTCCTGTTAGTCTTCACTGTGCATTATATTGTACTCGTGATGCATTGAACTCTGTTGTTGTCTAGATTTGAGTTCATCCTGGTTTGTATCTTTATGAATCCATTGTCATATATGTTTGCAGCATGCACATATATATGTATATGTTTACGCATGTTATATTCAGTTATATGTTGCAGACTTGAGTTTGTTGCACTTCATTGCATAATTCGAAGTCTGGTATGGTATACATTTTAGTCTATTGAACATAGTCACTGAAATTTGCACGATGTCTATATGTATACATGTTGTTTCACACATGTATATATGTTTGATTGCTTTCTTTCATTTCGTGTGGTAGCTGGACTTGCTCGATTTGCTTGATCACGTGTTTCGTTGTTTACCTCCATGCCTTCACTAGGTCACTGGTCTGTTTCATTTAAAACTGTACGTGTGTTTGCATATGATACACCATATTGTCACTGTGCTTCTTTTGTTGGTTACTGTTCTTTCAATGCATCTGTGCATGTCACTGGTATCACTGTTTTGCTCTGTTCACTTTGAGTATGCTTGATAAAGCTTCATTACTATTGAACTTCATGTTGAGGCCTGGTGATTGCTTAACATTCTTTTCATAGTCATGCACATGAATGTGCAGTTTGGTCGACGCCTGTATTTTGTTTTATATGACATTTGAGATGTCGTAAGTGCATTTGTATTTAAGTGGCAGCCTCTGGTTTTCTTGAGTCTGATTTCAAGACTGGTTTCATGTGTACATCACTAAACTTTTTGGCCGAGGCTTGTTTTAGTTGTTTTGACCATTTGCTTGAACTTGCACCTGTGTTGAATCTAGCATAAAGCTCGGGTTTGACCTTGTGCTCATGTCGTGATTTTATTTGTATTTCACTTGAGTTGAACCTGGCTTTTAATTTGGATTTGACCTTGTGCTCACCTGTCCCTGTAGATTTATTAAGTGTATATATCGGTGTGCACGACCTTGTGGCATGTAGAGTGATACACTGCATGTCACAAGCTGCTCGTGTATGATAAATTCAAAATTAAATGATGACGAACAACCTAAATAACCAAGGCAAATAATATTTTCAAAAATACAATTTATTTTACACTGCAAAAATATTTCCTTTTCAATTTTAATGCGTCAGTGTGCATTTTTGCACATTGATCAAATGTTGGATTCAATCTGGAATGGAGTTGAAGATAAATATGAGTGAATAAGCGATATGTAGTGAGTACATTTGTAAATGAAAAATTGTGATGTAATAAAAATTTGTATTGTGAAATTGTATATGTATAGTGAAAGCTTGAATTTGTACTATTCAAAATTGTAATAATTGTTTATTTGAATAAAATATCTATTTGAATTTAAACTCTATGTTATTTATTTTATTCAGCAAATATTATTTACTTATGTGAAAAATAAAATAGTACATTAACAAATACATTTAAATGAATATGTATATATATATATATTATCATCAAACAAAAATCATATACTCACATAATTCAACAGTACCTGGGGTCCGGGTACTGAATGTCTATACCAACACAGAACCGGCCTAACCCTTCGCTGGATAGTATCGAATATGACACCACCTTGATCATTACCGACCTATCTAAGACGTCTCATAGCATACACAACATACCCGATATATAGAGGATTACCTAGAAAGGCGATGACCATATCAAAATGGGAGCGACCCGCTTAGCCTTACTGCATCTACCCTGTTTTTGCCATTTCCGGTTGATGGAGCCCGAGGTAATGTTTTACCTTTTACATAACACATTCCACTTTGAATGCCACACTACCATTCCATGATCATACAACTGATTTTTACAAACGTATAACTCTTGAGCTCGTACGTCTCAGAAAAGGACGTTAAGCTAAGAGAAGTTGCCTTCTTCGCTACCAAATAGATGATACGTTCATAGAGATCAATCAATGTAATTTGAAATGCAACGTCAGACATTCATCCATACAAGTTGTCCAGAAATAGGACAAACCGAAGGTATTCTTCTACCACATCCTGTCAGGAATTACTCTATGATTGGTAGTGAGGAACCCTTGCATCGAAGATCTCAAATGAAGAACTGCTACCAGATAATATGATATGGAAAATTTCCCCCAAGGATCGGTGACAAACAACCCTAAACTCTATCTTCCAAATCATCTCCATATCTTCATTTCGAATACCTAAATTGACTAGAAGTGGTTCCGGATAAGAATCACTTCAAATCCGACCCTGGTTCCTTCGTACCAATCATCGATAAAAAGATGTTCGGTGAGTAAGGAATTATTCTTTGATTGATTAATTTCTTTTTATCAAAAATATCTTCAAGAGATATATATCTTTTAAAACATTTCTTTTCGGTATATATAGAATCATTTAACCTCTCTTATCAAATCCATTAATTACTTAAAACCTTTTTAAATTCCAAATCATTTCATTCTTTACTTAGGAAAATATTTCCAAATCATTTATTTAAAAGTTAACAAAGATTTCTTAATTCAAAATCAAAATTTTGATTGAGTTAAAACTATGGTATCTAGGATGTCAATCCAAAACCAGTAAATATTAATTGAGCAGAATCTACCGAAATCATCTAATTCTACCCACCTGTCAAAATATGACCCAATTCATTTACGCTACTTATAAATGGGTTGGGTCAATCCATTTATGAATATTATTAAATGGGTTATGGGTTGAGTTGACCCATTTTTAAAAGGGTTATAAATGGGTAATCCATTTATCCATTTATTAAAAAAATTAAATTTTAATATAGAAAAATAAGAATTTTGAACATACATTTATAGTTTTTCATGTAGAATGACAGTTGTATTTAGAAAATAGTAGGCTACCGCATCCCATATTTGAACTCCGCCTAGTGCAGAAGCCGCTATTTTTTTTGTTCAGACTGCAAGAACTTCTTCATTCTAACTCGGAATCAGGCAAGACTTCGGCCGATGAACATCCACCTAAATTATGGACAACATGGAACACTCGGATACTTCATCATGTGAATGCACACTGCAGTTCTATAAGGGGATTGATAGTTGTACTTAGAAAATAACAGGCTACCACATCCCCATATTTGAACTCCGCCTAGTGCAGAAGCCGCTAATTTTTTTGTTCAGACCGCAATAACTTCTTCAATCTGACTTGGAATCAGGCGAGACTTCGACCGATTAACTCCCACATAAATTCGGACATTATGGAACACTCGGATACTTTATCGTTTAAACACACAATGTAGCTCTCCAAGGGGAACGACAGTTGTACTTGCAAAATAAATTGCTACTACATCCCCATATATGAACCCCACCTAATATAGAAGCCGCTATTTTTTTTGTTCAAACTATAATAACTTCTTCATATTAACTTAGAATCAGGGGGACTTTGATCGATTAGCTCCCATCTAAATTACGGACGGTATGGAATACTCGGATATTTCATCTTGTGAACGCACACTAGAGTTCTCTAAGGGGACCAATAATTATACTTAGAAATTAACAGACTAGCACATCCCCATATTTGAACTCCTCCTAGTGCAGAAGTCGCTATTTTTTTGTTTAGACTGCAATAACTTCATATTAAATTGGAATTAGACGAGACTTCGACCGATGAACTCCCACCTAAATTATGGACAGTATGGAACATCGGATACTTCATATTGTTAACACATAATATAGTTCTCCAAGGGGACTGACAGTTGTACTTACAAAATAACAGGCTATCACATCCCTATATTTGAATTTTGATAAAAATTAGAATTAAAATTTTAATTTTTATCGGAATTCAAAAGATAAAAATTAGAATTAGAATTATTTTATATTTATTTGTTTTCTATTAGTCAAATCAAATTTAAATCTTTAAATGGGTTAAATGGGTAACCCGCTTCTTAAGTGGGTTGACTCATAAATGGGTTGGGTCATGATTGGATAAAAAAGAATGGATCATAAATGAGTTGAGACAAACTCGACCCAACCCATTTTGGTCCAACCCAACCCATTTGACAGACCCGTATTCAACAAGTACTATGGGTGGAATAACATTGAAATCACCTTTTAAATTCCACGAATAGTACGAGTTCCTTCTTTGGGCTTCAAAACCAAATATAAGAAGATTATCTCTATAAAATCTAAGTTGTTTAAATTTGAAAATTTTAATCTTTTATACTTAACTCGTTTCCGACATTTCGACTTTATCTATCCCACACCAAGGAGAGGCCAGGTGAGCCAGAACACTAGTTGCTCCTAAACAACTCCTTAGTTTAAGCACCTCATTTGGATCTTACAAATAGAAAAATCCAGTCTACTCGTCGGCTTTAGAGCCAAGATCAAATCACTTGATTTTTAATAGCTTTCCCTTAAATCATTTTTTAAACATTTTTAAATAAATTATAAAACTTTCAAATCATCATTTAAATACTTAACTATTTATTTGAAAACATTTATAAAAGATTTGAAAAAGAATCATTAAGTTTAAAACCATATTTCAAAAGTTATAGAAAAGTGCTACGAATGGTGCTTTTTAGGCTATATTGACCAAAACGACTTTTCTATCATTTGAAACTTCATTTTATAACTCAAATCACTTTTAAAACATTTTAAAATATTTTTGTAATTTATTTCACATTTTTAAACAATTTTAAATATCATTTTTAAAGAAATCCCTTTATGGATTCAGAATTGCAAAACCACGATTTTTTCGAAAACTTGTTTTATTCATATTTCAAAATATACTTATCAAAATCAATATTTTCTTTCTTTTTTTGAAAACTATGGATATACTAGTTCAGAAAATTCTTATCTCGAAAAATTCCAAGCTATATTCCATTATGTATATTTGTTTGAATTTTGCGGCATGAAATCGTGAATTATCGTTACACGACGCGCCTATTTTTGACTCAATTTTCAATATTCATTTAAACTTTGGAAAACAACTTTAAATGCTTATAAAACATTTCTAAATTATATTAAACCATTTTTAAGAGGTTTAAACATTCCGTACACACCATTTCATTCAATAAAGGAAAGTGATTTCCTTTGTGCTTAGTGACTTGCATATATATATTCAACAACCATATTAAAAAACCATCGTTAATAATCATATCTAAACATATATATATATATCATCTAATAACATATATAATTATAGTTTAGGAGTTTTTCACCATAACCAAAACCGATACTTCCTACCAATATTCATACAAATCAAAACTTCACTAAACATCTCCTAAACTGTTAAAACTCATGGCCATGCCCCTCCACCTTGCCTTTGCCTTCAACCCAACCTTCTCTCCGTTGCTAATCATGCTTTACATAATGTCTTAGGCTCAATACTAGAATTTAGAAGAGATTAGAGAAGTTTTGGTTAACTTTTGAAAAAGTTAGAGATTAATCTGTGGATTAGTGCTTAAGCACTTCCACTATTTTTAACTCTCCTATTTTTACTTAAGTTTTGAGAAAGAAGAGAGACTTCTATGAAAGTCATTAAAGAGCATTAAGAAAGCTCAAGAATGAAGAAGAAGAAGCGAAAGGTGTGTGGAAATGAAAAGGTATGCATGGGTATTTATATGATTTTCATTAAGTAAAGCCTTCTCCACATCCACCTTCCCCCACATCATGCACACATCACCCCCATGTGCCATACACGTTTGCTTCCCTCTTTCATATGTGGCGGTGATGTTGACGGTGTAAAATGAGTTGATGGTCGCCTTTTGGTTGCTTAAGTACTAAGTTATAGGAAAATATCTTAATATTTTATAATATATATATGTTTAAGTGTACATGTATATTTTGTATGTGTGTGTGTGTGTATATATGCTCATGTGTATGTTAGGGTGTGCATACGTATGTTATATATGTGCACATGACATATAAACAAGGTTGCAATACTTTGAACAACTTCCGTTCGTTAAACCGCTGAAAATCAAAAAAACAATTCCCAGTCACATTTTCACTTATAAGTTAACGTACATATATTTGTAAACATAGTCTGAAAATAAATTTCTAATCATTATGAATTAATTAAAATGATCTCATGTGAATTATAAAACCATATAAATTGATATTAACAATTATTTACAAAAATCACTATTGTTTCGATAAAGCGATCCAAATTTTCTTATATTTTCAAATCAAATATATGTCTTTACAAAACTATTACAAATGATTTATTATCACTTCATAGATATTTAAAATGAAGTATTATCATTTAAAAACAATTATTTGAATAATTATAATAATTATTAAATTATTAATCTCAATTTAAATTTATAAATCTATATTTTAGTATAAGAGCATCACTGATGAGGTCATAAATACATTTAATTTCCAAAAATAAAATAATTAATTTTATTTCTATTCTTGTTCAATTACAAAAATAAGTGTATGTATCTAGCTTCATGCGCGATGTTTTACGATTATAGAGCTGGTTATCGATAAAACGATTTTTGGCCATTTTATCGGTATTTTTTCCAAAGGAAATATTTTTGCAAATATTTCTCCAAAATAAGTTCATTATTATTACTTATCACTTAAAAATTGACTATTTCTGAAAAATAATCCATGTTTGAGTATTTAAAATTATTTACATATCTTTAATTAAAGTGATCAAAATTCGGGTCGTTACATAAAGTCAAGCAAGTATCGCATTTGCCAGCACTCGTTAAGGTTAAATCTAGTGTAACGACCCAGAATTTTTAGTAATTAAAATATGAATATTTAATTAATTTTAAATATCAATAAGTGAATTTATAAGTCGAATAAATTTTTATTTGAATTATTGGATTTAATTGGATAATTAAATCGATAATTTAATATGTTAAATTATGGAAATAATTGAAAATTGGGTTAAATATGATTGAAAATGATTTGTAAAATTTTATTTTATCATATGGAAGTTAGAATGATATTTTAGAACTTTTAAAATCGAATTAAAAGTTAATTTGTGAAAATTGAATATTTTAATATTTAAATCGACTAGTGAAAATAGTCAATTTTTGAACAGTCTCAGAATTGAACGAAACCAGTTCCATTGGATCCGTAATAGTTAGTTATTACCGGATTTCAATTTTCGTGTCAATCGGATCTATCGTTTGATCGTGGTAACTCGAAACGCATCGAATTATTTTTAATTTAAATTTGACGAGTGAAAATAGCCATTTTTCAAAAAGTCTCGGATTTCGACGAAACCAGTTTCATCGGATCCGTAATGTGACATTATTGTAAGGTTTCAAATTTCGTGTCAATTGGATTTACCATTTGTCCGGTACAAATTAAAACGCCTAGAAATCGACTTAAATCGGTTTAATTTAAATTGAGCGTTTACAGCCATAACTCGCACAGATGTCCGAATTAGCTTTCGAAACCTGTTCCATTGTATCCGAAACGCGGGATAAACCCTAGGAACGTCAGTTTCGGCGCGTAAATCGGAGTTCGGAATTTCCGGATGAATAATGTTCGATTTTCTTCTATAAATAGCACCCACACCCTTCATTTATTAAAAAAAAATAAAAAAAAATAAAAACCTAAACCTAACCCTAGCCGCCACCCACATAACCCATGGCCAGAAACACGCGACATTCATCCCTCCAAATCTTCAAATCCGTGCAACGATTCAAGAATCTTTCAACTGCAAACTTGTAGAGCACAACATGTTCTACGTATTCAACGGTGGAGATGTGATTTGGAACTATAAATTGGGAGTTAGGGAGCCGCGTTCATGGCCGTTCATCTTGCGTGCGCAAGTATCAAGGAGAGGCCGAGCTTCATTCTGTTGATGGTGGAGGTAGCTCTCGCGAAGGGCTTCGACGTGGTATACTTGGATCGAGTTCTAAGTGTTCGGTTAGTTTGCAAAAATTCAAACCCTAATTGGAGCTATGGGTTGTTGTGCGGCCTGGAATGAACGAGAGGGGAGGGAGAAGATGCGTGCGGTCATGATGGAGGAGAAGTGAATCTAACGGCCTATAATTGTTAGGTTTTAAATTTTATAATTAATGTTGTAAATATTAAGTATAAATTCGTGCAAACTTATAAAATCAATAACTTTTTCATACGAGGTCGAAAACGCGCGAAACCAGTTGCGTTGGAATCGTATGGACGAGCACTACGCGATGGAGTTGGTTTGGAGTCGTTTGGAGTTAGTGAGAATTTTGGGTAAAATTAAACGTCCGTTTAATTTTATTCGAAATAAATCGCTAAAACGGAAAATAAAATCAAGGTGAGAACTTCTCACTCAATCGAATCAGTTTCGATTTTATTTTAAATAGTTAGATTTAAAATATTTGAATGCATGTTTGAATGATGATTGTTATCTATTAGTTGTTAAAATAGACATTATACGCCGTTAGTAAGCGGGTGTTATTTATTAAAAACATATACCGCGAATATTTCATAAACAGTGAAATTGGTATTATATATAATATCAATATATATATATATTGGCATATGTATATATTGCAGTTGTTGATTTCCCGTATTTTTTAGCGGATGAGACCCTATTACGCCGTTATTAAGCGGATAATATTTATTAAGAACATATACCGCGATAATTTCGTACTGGAACGGAATTGGTATTGTGCTAATGTTTTTGGATGCAGGAAAACAGGTTGGAGGGATCCAACTGGATTCCTCAACAGTTTTTATTTGATTTCAGATATTTTGATATTTGATGGATTTTCATATCGATATATGATATCGTTGTAGTCGTGATTGACTATTTGGTTTGTAGCATCATTGGACCAAATTTTGGGATTTTAAAATGATTTTTAAAGTGATTTTTGAGAATATACTATATTTTGGAATTGATCCATTTTAAATAAATAAACGTTATAATTTTTAATGTTATAAAAATTATGATTTTTGTGAAATACAGTTAAAAACTGATTTTTGAGAATATGATGCTATTGATTTTATAAAATAGTTTAATCGAGATATTTTAGAATTATTGTGAAAAGTTTAAATATAGGATTTATAAAATTTGATTATTTTATAAATCAAGAGAAATGATGAAATTATAAAGGAAATTAAAGACATTTTAAAGAATAATATAAATTGATTTATATTAAAGGATTTATAAATTGATATTTATAAATTAAAACATTTGAATTATAAAACGAGTTTTTATAAGTGTTTGAATGAAGTGAAAATGGATTGCATATGTGAATGGGATTTATAAAATTATAAATGGTGAAGTTATAAATGAAATTTATAAATAGTAAGATTTATGAATTTTGTGAGGTTATTAAAGAATATATTTGGATAAATGAATGAATCTTATAAGTTATAAGATTTTTATATTGGGAAGTTTAAAAAGAATGATTTTTGTAAACAAAGAAATTATAAGCATTTAACTTATAAGATGAACTGTTAGTATATCATTGAGATATGGAATTGAATAGTTTAATAAAGGAATTTATAAACGTTGTTTTATAAATTCGCAAACGACTTATTTTGATAAGTAAATTGTTGAAACTTATTAATGGAGTTATATTCACGTTTTTGAATAGTGAATAATTCTTTTAAATAAAATGTATAAAAGGATGAAATGTGTTAACATAGTATATTCACGTTTTTGAATAGTGAATAAGATGTTAAAGAAATTGTTTTGGATCTGGTTGTTTTAAATAGAATTAAAACGATCGAACAATGTTTTAAAATGTGTTGAGATTCGAAACCATAGATTTCAACATTTATTGTTGGAATAGACGTTTTCGAGAAATAAAAGGAAATAATGGACTATAACACTGTTGTTATAGTAAATGATTTCCGAAAGGAAATGTTTTGTATAGTATTGGGATTTATATATCTATTTTAATTTCGAATCCCTATACTAGTGATTTTGGGTTGTCGTAACGATGTTTTACGTAACATTCGTTTTGGCCCAAATAAATATGTTTAAGAGAATGATTTCCTTAAAGAATGAAATATATACTTAATCTCGATTTAAGTATATTGTATATTTTCCAAGTGTTGAAAATAAAGAAAATTTGTGAATTACTTATGAATGTATAAGTATGGAAATGTTTTCCAATATAAAGTGAATATTTTGAGAATTTATCTTTTTGAAGATAAATTGAAAAGAAATATTGAAATGAATAATTGAAATCGAATATTCATAGATATTTTGGATTATAAATTCACTAAGGAATTTATAAAAGAAAGTGGAATTTGTTTAAAAATAAATATTGATTTATTTTTGAAGTATTGAAATTATATATCTAGTGAAGATATTTTGGAAAATAAATAATTTGGAAAATTATTTGGAAACTGGTGATGTGTGCATATCCATTGATAGTTCAATAACCGACTATCAATATTTCCCTTTGAATGGGTATTTGATGTGATTTGTTTGAATGTGAATGCCACACTTATTTTTGAATAAGCGCTCACTATTCGGGTTAACCGGAAAAGGACCATGGGGTCGTATAACCCATTCCGAATATGTGATACGTCGTTATAATTGCATTGAAGATCGGTGTTGAAGACCCGGTATTTGCGAGAGCGATAGGATGACCTGTCGATTGTCTCTGCACTGAGTTGCAGCGGTATAGAGACTCCCTAAGTGATGGGAAATCCGATCAGGATTGTGAATATCCGGATTGCAAGGACTTCTTTGTAAGTGCCTTCGGTTTTGTTCGAGCCCGGAACAGACTTGTATGGATTGTATGTCTGACATTACAAGTTGAGATATAAAGCCGATTTCTTTCAAATATATTTCTGTTGGTGGCGAAGAATTTATTCTTTTAGCTTAACACCCTTCTCTGAGACGTACGAGCTCAGAGGTTATATAGTTGAAGTTATCAGCGATATATTCCCAATTTGGTAATGTGACATGCTGAGTGATGCTGAAATGATCATTGTGTTGATTATTTGTGATAGGATCATTTATTTGATCGTCTATCTTGGTGATCATTGTGTTTATCATTTGTTGACCCAAAGCATGGCTTTTGTATAAAGTATGTTTTTGTGGACGTGACTTCGTCGAGCCTCACACCCCGGAAATGGTCAAAACAGGAAAGATGCGGCAAGGTTATGAGGGGTAGCTCCCTTTAGGGTATGTACATTTCCTTCTGGATAGAGGTGGTATCATGGTATGGAGCCCAGATATTTAACCTATGTGGTTACTACGAATTTATTACTTTGTGGTTGTTGGCTATCGGGATCCCGTGAGAAAGGTCGTTTACGATCGGGGAATGGCGTGCTCGCGTCAGTAGTTACCCAGTTAGGGGTAACCCGGCCTTGTGTTAGCAGAGTTCTGGTTTGGTTCTCGGGGATGTCTTTCCAGAGGCATTCTCATGTGGCAATGGGAAGTTCCTTGGCCTGACCATTTGTTGGAAATCCAAAGAAACAATACGTGACTTGTACGGTTTTAGTTGTATAACCTGCTATGGAATGTGGCGGTAACCTGCTATTGAACATAGTTAGCTATAGTAGGCATACGATAATGGTCGTATGTTGGCTAAGATTTATATTCTACTTTCGAAATGAATTTTCTCTACACTATGCACTAATAATAATATGAAATGTTCTTTTAAATGCGTATCAAGCATCTTTGACTATCATAAGGAGAAATCTCCTCCGATTCTGCGTTTGCATGTGTGTGTGTGCGGGAGGCCTTATGGTAGTCTCATTTTTAAAAGCATTGCGAATTGACTTTAAAAATATTCCTCTATTTTGTTTTCAAAGATAAATAAACTGTTTTGAGTTCTCACACCAGTCACATGACTGACTTGGAGTTTATTGTTTTCCTTCCTAAACTCTGGGTGCCCACCAATTTCCACACGGGCAGTTAAGAGTTAAGGTTTATCAGGATATTCTGGAGTTGCTGGAGGCAAGATGGATGGCATGGCGTATTACTAGTTTATATAGTATTTCTTTTTCCGCTGCACTATTTGTTGTTGTACACTCTGATGATATGATGTAATGTAATGTATAAAATGTAATAACTGATATAGTTCTTTGTTTAAAGATTATTCATTTATTATTATATGTTGTTCCGCTGCGAATTGTGAGATTCTGATGTTGTTCTGTTGTTTTCTGTTCCGTCCTATTCTCCGTTCCGTTCTATTTTCTATTCTCTTTTCTTTCTATTTTAAAATTTTCTATTCTTTCTTCTCTCCATCTTCTACCTTCTTCTCTTCTTCTTTCTTTCTTCTTTCTTAAACCCATAACATTTCGGTTTTTCGGCAACGAAAAATCGAAACGTTACATCTAGGCTCTCAAATTCCATCCTTAGCCAAGGTTGCGTTCCTTGCACTTCTTGAGGTTAAGGAAGAAATTCGTTAATATTTTTCACTAATAAAGGATGTTGAGCGTCATAACAAGAGTCGTCAATGCAGAAATCATTAACGCCGCATGCCCCATTAATGGGGCAATATCGAATCCCAATTATGCATCCAAGAATGCTGAAAGTCATCATTGGACCAGATGAGCACCATATGATATTGGTGATGCTGACAACCATGAATGCCAAAACAAACCTGTTGTGCCACACTTCAACACACACACACATATATATATATATACATATATATATATATATATATATATATATATATATATATATATATATATATATATATATATGTACGGACCTAGGGGCTTAGAAGAAGGAGTAAATATTTCTTTTCTCATTCTCTTACATTTTAAACTTTGTAACCCTAAATTGATTTGGAGATTTTAGTACCAAGAGAGCTATTGCACGTAGGACTTTGTACATTAATATTATATTGAATGTAAGATTTCTTGAATTATAGCTTATTTTCGAATTCTAAAGCACTTGTCATTTCTTAAACATAGCTTGGTCCAAATTCCTAAAGCACTCATACTCTTGATTTCTATTTTTGCATACAATTGACTATGTGAATCAACTTCAAGAACGTATTGTTACCTGCCTTTTGGTCAAGCCTGAGATATCAACAAATTGGCTGGAAAAGATGGATATCAGGGTTGGAGATTGATTGAAAACAACGATATGATCGATACAGTCAAAATTGGACGTAGCTCCAATCAAGATGGGATCGACTGGGAATGATGAACAAGGCTTAGAAGCTGCGTTTCAAATTTCAGGTCAATCGAAGTTCGTATGCTCGAGATATGGATGGATAAATATTGGTGAGAAATGGTTCTAGGATCGATACCTTCATATCGATCATTGTGGTAATTGGTTTGGTTCGATTGGTCTTGGGATTGATGGCTTTCGTATCGATGCAATGTGCATCAATTTAGTTGGACACGGCAAAAGGAAGGTGGCATGCCTCATATCGATCGGGGCAGAGATAGATATGAAGAATGGAGCAACGGTTTCAGGGACTTAGATGGACATTTCATATCGATCCCCTGTAGATTGATACGAAGGAGGTAACCAGGATCGATACGAACATCATAGACTTGAATATGACTTGGATTGATACGAAGTATGAGGCAGCTGGATGGATACGAAGTCATATAACTTCAATTAGATATTCATATCGATGCAAGAGTGGGAATAGAGCATGGACATGAAGCGATAATTGAAGGATTCTGGGAAGGCATTTCGTATCGATCAATCATAGATTGATACAAATTGATTGATGGATACGAACAGAGGCACAAGTGATCGATACGAAAGGCTTAGCAACCGATGGATACGAAGAAGGTCAAGGCAAATGAAGCGGTCAATAAATATGAAAAATGGATCTACATGCGATTATCGCTCCACGTCATCGATCTAAGAACGATCGATACGAAGAGGATTGAGGTAAAACGATTGATACGAAGGCCTACATTGGAAAACACCAACTTGGATCGATCATAACTTTCATTCTACAAGTCCAAATGCGATGAAATTTTCACAGGAGCTTCCTTATGCACTCAAGAACATCCATGATCGATCTCAGCCCAATTGGACTACTTTTGGATCAATACGAATTGTACATGGATCGATCCAAAATCACCCTGGATCGATCTGGCGGACCCACCTGCGCACGAGAAGAGGTATTTCAGGTTTTGAGGTGGATATTTTCGGATCTACACCTATAAATAGCAGTCCTAAGGCAACTAAAAAAGGGTTCTTCTTCTTCTTTTCTAGGCTAAACTCTGCCATTTTGTTTATTGATTCCAAAGGCTTGTAACTGTAGTTACAGTATAAAATGAATAAAAGGATTAATTCTAAGTGGATGTAGGTCGGAAATAGCTGAAGCACTATAAACCTTGTATTCATTCTTGTTTCTTTCATTTTAATTTTGCTATTTCTTCATTTTTATCTCTACGTTATCTGGATCTAAGTTATGTGTTAAGATATTGAAGATTTGTGTATAATCACTAATGCTTTCATTATATCTGGGGTACGTATGACCTCACATGATTATGCATATGACTTCTTCATGTACTTAAGCTTGCTTATTCAATCCTCTTAAGTCTTAACTCAACCAAGTGTCGCTTTTGCCAACACTCGTTGAGGTTAAATCTAGACTCTCCAAATTCTATCATTAGCTAAGCTTCCCTTCCTTGCACTTTTTGAGGTCGACGAAGAAATTCGTTAACGTTTTTAGTGCTAGAAGGACTTGAATCTCCATCTTTGTTAAAACCTTAAGTGGAACTACTCTGACTTGCATACATAGGGCTTAAAGGACTTGTCCAAGCATATTCCATTCCAAACTAGCATACCTTGATTTTTACACTAGTTAATCGCATCAACTAAGTTTGCTTAGTCATGCTTATTAAACGTGTTTAAGTCTCCAGGAAAGGATCATCCGAGCCTCAAGTGATTCACTAGAAGAAAGTATGTTATTAATAACATCACTCGTTAACGCATTATTCTAGAGCGTTATTGTTCATCCTTAACTATTTAGACAATGTTTGATTTATTATTTTTAGTTTTGGATTTTCGGCCATACAAAAATGCACATGATGCATGTATATTGTCAAAAACGAAGTTAACATACAAAATAAAAAAATAACTTTATTTTTTATTTTTCGTGTTTTGAAAAATAACACAAGCACGTGAACAATATATTTTTCCATCCTCCCTTTGTCCACTTCGTCGTTAACATTCATGTTGAAAATTGAAAACGCTACATATCTTCAAAAACAACCGCTAACTTACCTTTTTAGTTTCTTTGTTCTGCTCGATATACATGGAACGCTTGGCCCAAAACCGAAGATATTCCTCCTCCAATTTTCGTCACGCTCTCAGTTCGTCTTCCTCCTAATCGCTCATCGCTCCCAAAATATCCCTCTTAATAGCTCATCGATCGCCATCTTCCATCTTTGATCGAGCTCGCCATCTCCGAACTCTGATTGAGCTTGGCATCTCTGATCTCCACTCATCGCTCTTCAACAGTTCCGAAGTCGATGCTATATCACCTGCTTAGATTTCTAGGTTAGAAATTTATAAGTTATCTTTATCAACTATGTTTCAAAAATCTTCATATAATTTTAAACGATAGTGGGCTTTGTATAATAATTTATTATGATATAACGGTGTTCTTTCTAAATTGGTGAAATTCTAAAGCCCTGGTAAAATTCTGATGTAAAGGAGACAGGTCACGTTCCTTTAGTTTTGCAAATGACATCAAGCTATAAAACAAATATAAGTAACAATGTAATCTGAATTTTATCAAGTACATTTTTTTTTTGAAAATTGAATATTCTGATCTAATAATATGTGACTGAAATCTTATATATTATCTACTTAGCTTGATATTCCTGCAAATTTTCTTTGTAATTACAGATCATAAAAAATGCATAGGGGTGATAGTGATACCTGGGGAGGAAGCACAATCAACTTTATGGTTTTGTGGAGAAACATTCCATGGGGTAAGTTTCTTTTGACTTGTTGTATGAGACACATTGACAGTAATTGTTTACATGATATCTTATTTATTTATTTATTTCCATTGCTACAACATTTGTCATAACTATATGGTTTTTTGTGTACAGTTGTTTGTAGCTCTACATTCTAGCATTGGGAAGATGATTGCTATTGGAGATGGATTTTGCTACACAATCTTAAGATGCAATCACAGGGAACAAAAATTCAGTACCCCATAAGAAATTGAAGCTGCTATCTAATGTCATGCAAAATCAGTGGTGGAATTAACTGTTGTGGAGGAATGCTTTGTTCCTGTGATTGATTCTAAAACAAGCATTCAAACCATACAGCATATACTGTATAATCAAGGGTCAGATTTGACTTAATCTTGTATTTTTTTCTCTAATTTCTTCATTTTTATGCACATTGTACATTCTAAATTCCATAAATCTATTGAAATTTGACACCGTTGAAACTTTTATTTCGGATCTCATTTTTCTCGGTTGAATTATAAAGGTTTTTACACCGTAGTCTTGGAGAGAAGATGAAATTATTTGTGTGGCATCAATTAGGTAATGTTCAATTTCATAATGCACATAAAAACGTAAAATTAAATGGATTGCACATTTCTTTTATTTTGCTTTCTTTTTATGATCAGACTTCTTTGGAAGTAACATGTGTCACCATCTAATACAATGACATCATATTCCTCTAGCATAAGATGAAGTTCTCTCATCCAAAATATATGTACCGATGGAAACTAAAAACTTGCGTCCTAGTAGGAAAAAAATATGCATTTATAAAGTATGCTAATTCACTTCACGATTAGCTTCTTACATACATAATTGTTTAAATTTGTCTTAGTTATAACCTGAGATATCATTTTATGCCTTGTTTCTTCTAAATGAACAGAGTATCTGTGCTGAAATACCACTAATTGCAACTAGTAAGTAACAAGTATCATTGTCAAGGAATCTGCAGGTGCTTGATGAGTGCAATAGAAGAGGTAAGACTGAAGTGATCTAAACAACAACCATTTAAATCTATTATGTTAATAATTTTGCATTTAAAATCTGATTCTTAGATGCCCCTCCGTTTTAAGAATAAAACTAGTCATTCATATTTTTGGTTTTCGTATAAAATATAATTAATTCATTGTCCATACTTTTCAAAGCAAGTTTGTTCAATAGAAATTGATTTTGTTAATATTATGTTTGTCAGCAATAGGCTATATAATATATATGAACTACAAAGTATACTGTAATATTTATCTATGATATGTTTCTGGCTTCAAGATACTTTTTGGTGTAGTTATTTATTATCACCTAGGTTAGCTAAGACTGGTGAATGCTTGATCCTTTGTACCAACCTTAAACTTGGTTGTATAGACAGAAAAAAGATTCAGGATTGTCTGAAGTATACTGTACAAGACTGTCTATTTATTTGATGCAACTCTGTTTCTCGCCTACAAAACCAATAACTTATTTTTCTTTACTTGTTTAGCTATTGAAATTTCTCAAATACAAGGATCTAGGATTACTATGGTTGTATTGTTGGGTGCTCAGTCACATATTAGTATGCTTTTAGTCATATATACATTCTTATATTTTCACTTTTATATTATTAGTACTTTCATATATGAGATTTCTTTAACCTTTGGTCAAAAAATGCCATCACCCATTTGACTTTTGATCATATGTAGCATTCAAAGATTGTTTATCGATGTATACGTTAATACCGTTTTTTATTTTTCTTTTTTTTCCTTTTTTTCTTAAAAAAATGAAAATGAAAATGAAAGGAAACATACTACAATACTGCTAATGTAACTTGAAATTGCTTTAGCTATTTTCATGTCTAATAGCATTGATTGTGATAGTCGACATCTTGTTTAACTTCTGTAAGGCTTATTTATTTATTTACCTTATTTCTTTTTAAAATTGTCCGCTATTTATTTACACACATGTTCATCTTATATTTATTTTTACCTGTCAAACACATGGAAATAAATCATGAACATAATTTTAGACTACTTGTGATAAAAATTTAATAAACATGAAAAATTAGAAAAATTACAATGTAGCATATCCTTTATAAGTTTTATCATCTTTTGCGATAGTAAACGGATAATTTTCATTTCTCTTGGAGTTTGGAAGCTAGATGCAAGAAGTTTGAGTTATGGTGAAAAAATTGTAGTTATTTAATAGAAGTACACTTAAATATCAATTATAACTACTCACGAATAAACAAAAATTCAACTTCTTATTTTTTGCAAAACATTTCAGAAACACAAATGTAGCATATGTGTGTGCGTGCGCGAGCGCGTACACATACATTTAGTTATCCATGTAGATGCACTTTCCAGACTCCAATTATGTCAAACTTGTCAGATTTTCCCCTACCAACATCTATAAGTATTACCTATATCTTGTAGCATTAATCAGGTGCTTATGACTTATGAATCTTGAAAAGTTGCCTTTTAATTTGATATGCTGATGGACTTAAAACTATCATCTTTTGATGAAGTGATACTAAAGGTATACATAGAAATAGTAATGTTTCATGTTTTTATTTTCATAAATGGTACTCACACCATTTCAAATTCTTGCATGATTTTAATTTGACAAATATAAAATGCTTGCCTGATTTTAATTTAAAGCTTTTCTTATTATAACCTTGTTTATATAGCTTGAAAATTTGATGAAGCAAACATTTCTTTGTTTACAGCTTAATGAATATCAAGTTAAACAAGTGAGTTTTTGACGGAAAAAAATATGACATGGCTTAATTTTGTTGGACAATAAAATGGAGAAATTAACAAATATGAAGTAGCAACTAGAAATCTTGAAGTAACTTGTTTTGATTGGTCAGTAGGAGGAAAAATGCAAGTATATAGCTCAAGTTGAAATTAAAGGTCAGAAAACAGAAGGTAAAGAAAGTTCATGTTAGGTGGAAATGAAGTGAACTTTGTAATGATGTGTAAAGTTGGGAAAGGAAATACAAAACAAAATAAAGCAAAAACGAAGATACGCAGGGATCAATATAACAAAACAAAAAAGCATAAATGTCGAATGAAATAGGTTCAACAATCTCATAACAAAATAAAGAAGCAAAAATAGGTAAAAATAATTGGATCAGTATATAGAGAAAAGAAATAAAGAATCAAACATAATCCACATAGATCAAATGAAGATTTTTGTTAACATGCAACTATTTTTCAAATAAAATGTGCAATGCTTGTATAGTTGATGGTATACATCTGAAGGTGGGTTGGTTAACTAAAAGTAGATGATCGACCAGTTTTAAGGTGAAGCAAAAGATCAGTAGCCACGGTAAAAACAAGACAAGTAGGAGTGTATAATGTATTAACTATTAAGGCAGAGTATTATGATTTGTGAAAAGAATACATAATGTTAATAATAAATCATAAAATATTAATTAAGTTAACTAAATTTTATAAAAATTAACTATATATATAATTAACCATAAATTTTATAATAACAATAATTAGCTAAGTTTATAATAATAATAATAAATTAACTATAAGTTTTATAAAAATTAACTAAGTTAATAATAATAATAAACTGCAAAATATTAACCAAATTAACTAAGTTTTATAAAAATTAGCTAAATTTATATAATAATATTAATATTAATAATAAATCATAAAATATTAACTAAGCTAAATAAAATTTATAAAAATTGACTATATATATATATATAACAACAACAATAATGAATTAACTAATTTTATAAATTTTTATAAATCAATAAAGTATTAACCAAGTTAACTAAATTTTAAAATTGAACTAAGTTTGATAGAAATTAAATAATTTTTGAATAATAATAAATTATAAATTAACTAAATTATAACTATGTTTTAAAAATTAACTATATTTAAAATAATAATAATAATACTAATACTTACAATACATAATGAAATATTAACTAAATTTACTAAGTTTTATAAAAATTAACTAAGTTTATAAAAACAGTGACACTTTAACTCTAAAAAGCAATATAGTAATGAAACCAATGATACTAGAGCAAGAAAGCAAGAACAACTTGCAAATAGTAAAGTACTATAATAGTGACACTCTAACTTGTATTATAGGTCAAGTCACCAGATTTCTGGGATATTGGTGGTGGTGGAACAGGAGGCAACCCACTTTATCAACAGGAGGACTAGGAGCCATATTGCACCAACAACTCCTCCTGATGCTCCTTCTATGTTGTTAGAGATATGAAGTATTTGGTTTTCTTTGTTCCTTTTTCTTATGGGATTGTATGTTTTATTAATGGCATCTTAAAGTCTATGGGACTGTTATACACCTTTTGTTTAATCCGTCACAGAATTAGTTATTCCAATATTATTTTCTTTGTCGTAACACAAATAATTTTTATAGATGCATGTAGAGAAGATTTATATTAATTTTGGTTCTGGCAACATCTTCTTAATGTACAACCATCATTAGAATTAAGTTTACATGCACACAAACACACATAATCGGTCATAATAGCAGATTCTGATGAAAGAGATTAAACAAAGTTAGTCAACAAGGAGAGATGTAGAAACTCTGCAATATCTATGGTTATTAAGTTTGCATGAACAACTAACTATTCTGGTGTTATGATTTTCATTGCTTTTATCATTTCACGAAAATAAAGTTGGTGCTTATTTCGTTCATAAATTCTTGATAGGAGAATCTGAAGGAAAATATTTTTGTTTTAACATTTCATTTTAAAATTTTCATCATTGGCTTCTCCATTTAACAGATAAGGTGACCATAAGCGAGTTCTTCCTTGTGCCACGCTATGTCTATTCTGTTGAGCTTTTTTCTTTTTTCTGTTATGTAGAGCTTTTTCCTTTTTTCTTTTGTCTAAATAATTTCGGTTTCATAATTTCATTTGGTAAGTTTAAACATTTCTGCTTATTGTTAATGTTCAATATTCTAGTATTTGTAACGAAAATCAAAATTCTACAATATTCACAGGTTGATCTTCGTGTTAAATAAAGAGAGCTAGAGATGCTCAACTGCTATAGACATGTCCTGATGCTGCTAGTTTAAGTATACTATTTCTATCTTATGGTTTCTCATTTGCTCCACGCATTGTTGTAATTTTGGTTAAACTTCTAGCTGTATAAAATCTTCTGGTATTTTCTTACTTTTTTATTTATGACAATCTAACCACCAGTTTTTATTTGGCAGATGTGAAGAATGAAGAAGAGATTTCGTGTTTTTGTCAATCAATGGTTGATGTACTCTTTTTTGGGTAAGTGCAAGGAGGGATGTCTACTTTTGGTGGCTTGCCTTGACAGTGCCATGTGGCAAGTCAGATGAAACATGATTGAATCAGTATGTTGTAGTCTTACATTGTTTGATATAATGCGTTGCACTTTCTGATTTTTATATTCTTTGACTCTTACATTGTTCGTATTGTTATGTGTTTAAAAAGGATTCATTTTTAATATGCTAGCAATAAACTGTAATATATGGTAGGATGTACAAAATATATAGAAAATTAAACCACAACGCTTAAAAAGCGTTGTAGTTGTATAATATAAGCGTTTTAAAAAGGTACTATAATGTAGGTGCTTACCGTTGAAGGATAGCGGAATAAAAGCGCAATTGTATCTACGCATTTTATAGTGACATAAACACACTGTAGTAATATGAAATAGTTGACATATAGCGCTATAAGAAAAGAATGTTATAGCAGTCTGTATGTGCTATGAAAGTTTACTATTTTACAACCACATTTTTTGTGTTATAAATATGACACTGGTTTTTTTATAGCATGTCGATGTACAACGTTTATTGAATCGCTATGGTTTTCTTTTATAGCGGTTATATGCCGCTATGGATGACTCTTTTTCTTGTATTGATTACTCCAACCTACCAAATGACTAAGAACCCTCGACTTTACGAGGAATAAATACTAAAAATCACGGCCCCAAGAATTATGGAAGGCAAGTGAAAGCAAGTAGCTCCTTATAATTCAAGCAAATGGAGTTTAAACCCATTTCACATATGTCCTACCCCAATCTTTGCTTTGGAAAAGGAAGATAAGAGGGATAATATCTTCATTAAAACGAGAGAAAGAATCCATCTCCAAGCAAGGGGAACATTTTTTGGTCAATTCATTAAGAGATGAGAGAATGTGCTTAGTCAATTCTATAGATTGAACGAAGCTCAATGTTCTTTGGAGAGAAAGTTTGCTATAAAAGTTAAGAAGTCCATCACATATAACAAGAGTCAAGAAAGAATCGTCTTCCAAAAGATTAAGGCTTTCTAAGATTTACTCCCTTACTACTTCCTATAAGAATATCTACCTCTTGACCAAGGATAAACTTAACTATTAACCTACCCAAAAGAAGAGTTCAAAGAATGAACGGAACCTCGGAGGATTATGCTACCATTATCATCGCTCTAATGGGCACAACACGAATCAATGTCGAAGTTTGGAGAGCTTGATCAACAATTTCCTAGGACAAGGAAAGCTCAATGAATTTGTAAAAAAATGTTAAACAAGTCGTCAAATAAATAAGATTTTCTACATAAAATGTATCTACATGGTAAGAATAAAAATAAACTCCTATAATAAAGAAAAAGCCTTTGATCCCGCCAAGTTGGCATAGTCAAAGCGCCTCCTAGAGGGAGGATGGAGTATGCCTTTGGTCTCGCCTAAAATGGTCTGACCAAAGCTCCGACTAAGCTTCGATCCCGCCTACGTGGCCTGGCCAGAGCATAAGCACTTATTCCCGCCTTCATGGCCTGACTAAGGCACCTCCTAGAGGAAGGTCAGAGTAATCCTTTGGCCCTGCTTGAAAATGGCATATCCAAAATTTCTACAAGCCTTGGGTCCTTCCTACATGGCCTAGTCAAGGCGTTTCCTAAATGGAGGACGGAGTAAGCCTTTGGTACTGCCTAAGATGACTTGACCAAAGCATTGAACCAGCCTTAAGTGCCATCATCAATGGCCTTACCGAAGCGCCTCTTAAAGGGGGGTTGGGTAAGTCTTTGGTTCTGCTTAAGGATGAACCAAACACACTGTACAAAGGACCTAAATCATCACCTAAGACGTTTATAAGAGAGTTTGATCCAAGCACAGATCATCGTCTAAGATGGTGCCAAACAAATCAATCAAAAACGAGCCGTTTGTGCTGCAAACCAAAATCAATCTTGTGGAGGAAAATCTGTTAAATATGAGCCGTTTGTACTCCAAGCAAAATCAATCATCTAGAGGAAGATCTGTCAAATATGAGCCGTTTATGCTCCAAAGCAAAAGTAATCTTCTAGAGGAAGATCTGTCTAGGAAAACCCTTTGCGCTCCAAAACAAAGTCAATTTATCTTTTAGAGGAAAGTGAACTAAATATGGTGTCTCATGATTTGAAGTGGGATTTCTCTATTAGCTCAAAAGGAAGCACTATTGCCAGATAGGTTTACCAAACTTCTAGCTATTGCCAGATGGGTTTTTAGTTCTTCATTTCACTATTACCAGATGGTTTTTCTGGTCTTCTATCGACTATCAGATCGTTTTCTATTTATGATCTGATGATAGACCATATTAAATTCAAAATATATTTATAATACAACATCAACCAAGCAATTTCAAAGATGAACCAGTGTTTAACTCAAAGCCACATGCCATAAAGCAAATATACATATTCAATCCAACAAACTCAAAAGAAAGAGTGCATACCGTACACTCTAGGTAACATCTAAACAAGTATAAGTTTATTTACAATCTAATACATTATCTACAAAATTTACAAGTACGAAATATAGACAGCGATTTTTTTAATTAAAAGTGATTCTTTGTTAAGAGTCAATATTTTGTGCCACCCTTTCCAAATCTATGACAACTGATGAAGAATCTATAATGTGATGAATGGCTATATCCAAAAGCTTTTCAAGTTTCTTCTCTTTTTTCCAAATGATGTTCGCATCATCAACTGAGGTAGTTTGAGTTTTCAATGCATGCATGAGAGTCTTATTGGCTCCTTTTTAATTTTTGAACCATGCTCTCTAATTCCTTAATTTCCTGTTCAAAAGTGTGCTTTTCACTATCAAGCTTTTCAACCTGGCTTTCATAAGTATTAAGACATTGAGAAACTTTTTCATTCCATTTCCTATCGAGAAACTGCGTACACTCAAACTTGACTTGTCTACTCCATTTGGAGATCACTTTATTACTTAAGCCCGGAGGTGAATTTAACAAAGTAGGAAATTCTTTGCTGGCTAAGGATTGAGATCTTGTCACTCTCCTAGGAGTAGGAGTATAAAGGCTAGTATTGTCCCCGTTCATAATGAGTTCTAAAGATTGGTAGGATACGTGGCTCTTCATTAAATCCACTTCAAGATCATTTATCCGTTAATGTAATCCAGCTAACCCCTCTTCAACTTCAATTGAAGGTTTAGATCCTAAAGCCGTGTCAATCTTTTCTTCCAATTTTTGAAATTCTTGGTTCTTCTTATTGATTTGATTCACCAAGCTAGAAGTCATTTATTTATATTTACTAAATGTTGAATGTAATTCATAATACTTGCTATGCCACTCCTGAGCTTCTAGATTATTTGGAAACCATAAAACCGAGGCGTCTTGGGAAGACCGTCTCTTTTCAATATCAGCTAATAATTTATCTTGATATCATCTAACCAAGAAAGAATATTAAGGGGGGGGGGGTCAGATGCAAGCACTAACTAGGTTTCCTATTCAAAATGAGTGAAATAGGAATTAATACATGAAAAACAAGTTCTTTTATTAGTGACAACAAAGATTTACAAACGATAAGGAATTTTGAATTACATCATAATTCTATTTTTAAGTATTCAATTAACTCTTAAAGTTTTGAAATAGTGGTTTTGGCCTTTTTAAATTGCCCAACGACAAGGTAAAAGTGGAACCAATGAAGTTTTAATCCCTTCCAACATATTAATTGGAGGGAATCAATGATAGTCCCATTTCTCGGACGAAGGGCTAGTTTGATCACACAACAATTTAGCGCGATAAGTCCAGATTTCACTAAGAAATTTATCTTTCTCATCGCGCAAGAAGTCGAAACGAAGCTGAGGAAATCACATGTAAATCTCCTGTAAATCACTAAGGAAATAATACTTTGTTAACTGAGAAGTTCTAAGAATCAGAGGTTTCTCCTTAAAATCCCGCTTTAGCATGATAAATTTATTTTAAAATTTCAAGGGAATAGAACTATTTAGGGATTTCCTAATCTGCATATTAAATGGAATATTAGACCATGTATAGGAGAAACAAAAGTGATAAAGTTTGTGAGCTACTTGAGTTACATAATACAATTATAAATCATTCAGGTTCATACAAAATCGATTTTTTATACAGTTCAAAAATAAATCTCTTCCTACTGTATTTGATTTTTTCGAGGGAAAGAAAGCGAGAAGAAAGAGGAACATAAGCAACTATTGGGATATTACAACATATCCTGGGATGAGGATCGAATCCATGTTCATTCATGTATCTATGATGGAAGCGCCTATGCAAACCTCGCAGTTGTCGCACAAATAGGAGAAGCCGATGAGTTTACCCCTAGAGTAAACTCAAAACTCCTCCAAGGCATTCCGACCAGCATCCAAAAGAGGGTCATTAACTCTGCATTCTTTGTTAATAGTATCTCCCGATGAAGGCGTGCTTTCTTCATCCCGTGGAGCAAATTGCTTTTCTTTAAAGAATCTTAGTTTTGATGCACTAGCAGCAAGGCTCTTATATTTCTCATAGAATCTATTATATTCTTTCAATTGTCTATCCAATTCCCTATTCAATCGATCTATTTCCATTTATCTCTTTTCGAGCATAATGTCATAATGATATTTTGATTTTCTCCTTGACTAAAATAATTAACATATTAACTAAAAACTACTTGATAACTTAAGACATTTAAGTAAAGTGTAACACCACACCTCTATATCTATACTACCAAAGAGAATTACTAGATAATCCTATCTGATAATATGGAGAATGAGATTTGTTATAAGCGACCATACGTGAATTTTTCCTTGGGCTAACACCGATACGTATTAAAAATCTTGTATAACACATCCATACGTATCCGATATTGGCACAAAGAAATATACATGTGGGTTTATCAGGACGGAACAATATACAACATATATTTAAATGAACACAGAGTCACAGATTGCTATATAAAAATATAATACATCACAAATATAATGTGTGTCTCACCATGACAGTATATACAAGTCAAGTTCATAATGCAAGAACTCATTGCCATCTCAATACAAACAAATATAAGGAGACATCCAAATAAAATACATATCGACACTCAAACACGATGTAATATATAAATACAACGTCTCTAAAGCCCACATCCAAAATGGCCAATGTCCAAGTACCTGAAAATTCTCGGACTGACCCGATTATTATATAAATAATAAACGGGTCAGACTATATCTAAATCCGAATATGAGAACATAACAGTAAGCATGGTATCTAAAAATAAAGTACGAATACGACTCAAAGTAACATCCATCATAAACATCGTCGTAATAAACCATGCCATGCATTCTTAAATATTATCCAAGGAATACATACAAGCAAGTGGGAGTCACAAAAATCCATAAATTGGGTGATAACAATTAAACTCATCGAAATCATAAAACACTATGGACAAGCACACAACGTGTCCATAAAATCACCAATAAAGGAATGATTTGCAAATCATGCCAAACACAAAAGTCGATAACCAGAATATCAATCTTGGCTTACAGTCCTATTAGAAGTGAGACTCCGATTGTTAAGCACTAAATGGTAAACCAAGAGTTGCATAATCCTAAATAAATAAGCAAAGCATCAAATCTCGACTTCCCGCCCTAATGGAAATACTAACTTCTGACTGCTAAGTCATAAAAGATAAATCAGGAAATATAGAACCTAAATAGAAAGAAATCCAAACTAAATACAAAAATCAATATTCAGGAATACTATCTCGACTTCCAGTCCTAATTGAAGTATAGACTTCCGATTGTTAGTCCTAAGAGATAGCTAGAAACACAAATCCCAAATAAAACAAAATTCAACCAAAATATATCAAAAACAATATCCAGATAATTATCTCGACATACAGTCTTAATGGAAGAGATAACTTCTGACTGTTTTTCCCTTGGAGATATCAAGAAAATCCAAACTCAATAAAGATTAAAATCAATCAAATGGTCAATGCATAAAACCCCTCGACCCCCAGTCCTTTGAGAGGCAAAACTCTCGACTAAACGCTCCTAAGAGATAGAAATAGCAAACCATATAAAAGAAAGATCTCTCAACCATATGCTCATATGAGTGGATGACAGACAAGCTCACATCATGTCTCTAATGCCAAAAATAGACAACATGAAGCTATCTTAGGTTAAACTAACTCAAAAAACAGACCAACATGCAACTAGTCTCTAATATCATTAGATCATCGTCTCTAGCGAGGTGATAATATCAAATGTCTTAAATATAATGGATCTATAATATTTACTTCATGGGCGAGGTCTTCGGTCCAAGTCCAGGATGGCCCAACTACGCTAAGGAAAATAATAGAAGAAGCAACTGTCTCTTTCATGCATACTCCACTTCGCTCTGGGGGATATAGCTTAGTTGGTAGAGCTCCTCTCTTGCAATTGGGTCATTGCGATTACGGGTTGGATGTATAGTTGTCCAGGCGGTAATGGTAATATCTTGTACCTAAATCGGTGGCTTACTTTTTCTAAGTAATGGAGAAGAGGATCGAAACATGCCACTGAAAACTCTATTGAGACAAAAAATGGGCAGTCAAGAACATAAGGGAAGTAGGATGTATCTAGGTAGGAGGCCGACGTACCGCAGTACAGCTTTAGGAAATGCTAATGACCACAGACCGTTTCCTGTAGTCCCTTAGTTACTCCCAGAATCGTGATACTCGTATCCCTCGCATGTCATAATCATGCCGTCGGACTACGTCGACCATTGGCCAGATTCTTATTTTCCCTTGGTAACGGATTATTGGTCCTTAAGCAATGTTAGGGAAATGGCTCTAATGAGAGAAATAACTCTCAGCGTACAACTCAACAAGGCGACATCACGGATCCGGGACGCAATTGCACAATTAGGACCGCTAAGGTGGATAACTAACATATCTGGTAGATCTAATTTACGTGCTGTCCATACTGACGTGAACCCTATGACATAGATTCCCAATAAATGCTCTTGACTATATATGTCATAATGAGAGTGATAACGAGTACTCTCGACTCTAGGAGTCCTAACGAGAGTGATATGTACTACTTTTTCCTATATAAATTCTGATGAGAGCATATCGACATAACAAATCATTTACTGCTAGCCCTAAGAGTAGATAATGATACTCGACTAGTTAGTCCTTAGAGGATGTAACAAAATATACTCTCGATGAGATGAGTCCTAATAAGAGTTACAATAAGTACTCTAGACACTACATATCCTAATGAGGGCATTGAAACATACTAATTCGTCAACTACTAGCCCTAAGAGTAGTATAATATAACTCGGCTAGTTAGTCATAAGAGGATAAACTATAAATTCTAACATATCTACAGCTTATAGCCCTTGGAGAGTAATATAGCTCTCGACTAATAAACTCTAAGAAGTCACCTCTAGACGATATCACAAGTTTCTAACCCATCTCAAGAATATAAGTGACATCTACTCACTAATAGTAATCAAACAAGTACTACCTAACATACCATACGACTTAATATTACTGGATCGTTTACTAGAAGTTAGTAAACCACACTCGTCAAACAACAAATACTCTATAATACGAGTCAATAGAATAACCAAGAAAAATATTGCTGAGCATCCCATACCACTTTATACGACTAATCCGTTTATTCAATATCCTCATTATACTAAATTTAATCATAAAATCATTTCAAATCAAATGATATATAAAAGGGAATTATAACTCAAAACTCTCAAATCCATTAAATATTTTACAATCTAATTTAAAATAGATTGTATATTTTAAAAATCCCCTTACGATAATATTTCTTTGTACCCTTTTTTTTTGATCAAATCAAATAAACCAATTTTGAACCATTATACACACACACACACACACATATATACAAAGGGGAATATATTTTAAAACTTCTTAAATAGATTTTTATAATCAAGAATCCCCTTCTTTTTTAAAATTTCTTTTTAACCTTATTATTAAATATGCAATTTACAAAAGAATTTCCTTTCTGGAAATTTTATTAAAAATTCCTCATTTATACTTATAAAAATTTCCCTACATTCGAATATATTGAAAAATTTCTACTTTCATTTTCAAACAAAATTTATGTCAAAACAATTTCCAATGAACAATTTTACTTTCCAACCGCAATTAACTTATTTAAAAATATACTTAAATCCAAATTTAAAACCCTTTAAATAATTTTCCAAAACTCCCAATAATCTTTTAAAAGTATAAAAATCAATGAAACATCTAATAAGTCGCATATATTTATCTCGACTAAGCAAGCTCTCGATTGCATAGCCTTAAGAGATATGGCATACACAAATACAAATGCTATCAGACAACATCTTACATTTTAGACCATTCAATATACACAAATCCAAATTTAAATCCAATATCACAATAATCAATCAAATATTCCCAAACAAACATCTCAACCAAACAATTCAACCAATATATGGAATAATTATCTATCAAGCAATTCAATTGATAATCTCAATCCATTAACCAAGCAATATAAGCAATTATCGAAATATATATGTAATGGGCTGAAGATTTTCGACCCCAAAAATCGATACTAATACGTCCACTGTATAGAATGTCGAACAATCGAGTGCCCGAAACCCCAGACTGTTAGGGTTTAGAAGAAAATAAGGTAGAAGAAGAAATAGGAAATAACAACACAGAATCTCACAATCGTAGCGGAACAAAATATAATATAAAAAACAGAATTTACACAAAGAAAAGCTGTTAACTGTCAATATATACACAAGGTATCAAAGTATAACAAATCTAGATAGTTGTAATAACTTGTCCCCGACTACTGTCTAAACAACCCATAATTCACAGTGGAATCATATCGATACGTCTATGCTATCCAGCTCGTCTCCTGAGCTCCAGAACGTCCTAACTTGAAAAATCTGTAATACTCAGTCTGAGCCGAGCATTACAATAAAGTAACACCCGAGGCAGGCTGGAAACCAGCGTGAGTAAACCCATTTAATATGGAATACTTAAGTTATAAAACTTCCTTGAACAAGGTAACTCGTGCTACACTACGAGTTTTTATTCCATTACATCCAACTCTTGTTACAAAAGTCCATTGATATTTAAATAATATCCAGATACAGTTGCTTATTTAAAAAAGTCGGATTTTTCTTAATTCATTCTACTCCAGCCTATTAGACTTAAAAGTCAAACTCGTAAAGGTTTGCAGTGCTTATTGAATCAAAGTGGTTTCGGATAACGCTGATATCCGATCCCGGTCTCTTCAAATCCAAGTGACAAGTTAAAAGGGTAAATTGTTTAAAATGAACAATTTATTTATATTAGATGACACCATTTAAATATGGAGAGACTCGTCTGTTTACTTAAGGGTACATACAAGAATAATTGAAACGAATAACAAATTTAGATAAGCAAAGATTTGGACCGTTAGCTAATTTAGCGATCAACAACCAATGCCAAGATGGCCCGCTCCTTAAGATTTCATTATCTTTACTTAATCGATCTCATTTATATTTATCCAAACTTATTTCAAATTAATCAATTTCTTTACGGAAAATAAATTATGAAATATCACTAGTTACACACAAGCTTAAGTCAAATAATAATACGATTAATTACCATTGAACTATAAAATATCATTTCTCTTTAAATTTTACGGATTTTAAATGGAAATAGATTTTTAGTGAGAGAGAATATAATATATATATATATATATATATATATATATATATATATATATATATATATATAAAAACTCCAACCTTCTTTCTTTCTTTTCTTTTATTTTTTTTTCTTATTTTCCCTATTTACCTTTTCCCTTTATCTTTTCCTTTTCTCTTTCTTTTTCCTATTTATTTCCTTAACTTCTTTTTATTTCTGTTCTCTTCTGGCCCATACCGGTCCAAATTCCTTCCCTCCTCCTATTTCATTTTCTTTCTAGTACTTCACTTTCTCTCCGCTCCTCTCCTTTTTTTCTCTTGCAGCACGCGGTGCACGTCATCGTGCACGTGCATGCATCGCCAGCCCCCTCTCTCCAGCCGTCGATCCTTTGAGCACATCACCCACGCTTCTCGCTTTACTTCCAACCACCTAGAACACGATCACATCCTCTATTCCCACAATTCGAACTACAGAACATTTCCCGACCAACAGTCCACCCTTTGACCATCTCGTCTCGCCATCATACACCGCCATCTACCACCGAGTCCTGCCAAATCACTCGCCACCACCTGCCCTTGCTTTCCCCCCATACCGCATGTCTCCCTTGACCTCTAATCATCGCAGTTTCCCTAAAGCCTAACCACCAGAAAATGAGTCCCAAAACCCTAGAATGCCCTCGCCTCGTCATCACCCCCCACTGGAACCTACCATACCACTTTCCGAACCTTCCCATCACCCCAGCAAGCTCCTTCACCAATGTCGAGCCATCACGTCCTCTCGGCCGTCCAAATCTGAAACAAAACCCATTACCGATCATCCCCTTTTCTCGTTATATACGCAACGAAAAATCGTGAAACAACCCTTAAAATTCATCATTACACCCAATGATCATGTTTATGTAAGCAAGACATTAAAACATGATATTTGATCTTTTCCAAATTTGGGTTACTTGCAGTAGATTTCATTTTGTACTGTTTATACTCGATAATACTTGGCACAATCATTTTTAGAATAAAGTAAACTCGAAAACAAACAATTTCTCTTTAAATATCATAATCTAAAACAATTTGGAAAGAGATATAGGAATTTTTTTTTGAAACTAACATACTCTTTTCTGTATATACAGAACAAGATGAAGCATATACTAGTTTTCCTCTAGTTCCACCCTTAATCTATGTTCATAATTAAGTATGTATATGTTCTTCTTCAAAGCATATACATCAACAACCACTACATTCATACCCAGACATAAGTTACAGAACACAAGAGTTAGTTTTACTCACCTTTCTTCCTTTGAACAGAGCCTGTTTTCATTTTGGTTTTGATCCTCCTGGTGTTTGATTATTTTGATTTTACTTAAGTTTTGATGGCGGCTAGTTTCTGTTTACTTTAAATTTGAAGAACAAGTGAAGCTCGGTCATATTTATATATTTATATATGTGGATTAGAAGTGCAATAGAAGCCATAGTGACTAATATTTCTTTTACATGCTATATTCTTTTAACGAGAAAAGGGGAGATGGTCGGTAATGGGTCTGTTTCAAATTTAGACGGCCGAGGGGACGTGGTGGCTCGTCGTTGCTGGAGGAGGTTGCTGGGGTGTTGGAAAGGTTCGGAAAGTGGTACAGTAGGTTCTGGTGAGGGATGATGGCAAGGCGAGGGCATTCTAGGGTTTTGGGACTCGTTTTCTGGTGGTTTAGTTTTGGGGAAACTGCGGCTGTTAGAGGAAGACGTGTGATTTTTAGGGTCGAAAATCTTCGGGCCGTTACAATACACACACACACATATCAGGCAATGGAATAGAAATAGTTATGAATGAAAAAACTCACCGAAATTAACGAATGCAATACCTAAAACAGAAGCTTCATTAGCTCGTCTGTTGCTGCTCAACAACCCAAGCATGCCCTAATCTAACCGATAATCCCTAAATTGCCACCACCTTGTCGCCGTCAATGCACCAATTTGCACTCCCATCGCCACATTGTCCAGTCCAAGCCTCTACCTCTATTAACTCAACTACAATTTTGCTACGTATCCGAGCACAAGAGCTTTCGGGTGGTGCATGAACTCCCAAGCGATCGCTCATCCATGTACAAGCTCTATTCACAATCCCCAGCTGCATCGCATGGCTCCTCCGGGTCGTATTGACCCTGCCTACCCCGCCGACTTTGCACCTCCTCCTTCGTTACCATCCATGCCGTCGAGCACAATAGGCTGCAAAAGTTTTTTATTTAATATTATTAGGTCGTGATGTTTTATTTTGAAAATTTAGGGTTAGGGTATCGAATTTGGAAAAATGCTCCCAAGCATCGACTATTTGGGATTACTAGTGAAAAGTCTTGGTGAGTGTTTTTCATCTTCTCCTTAATCTCCCATGTGCTTTCTATCGGATTGTACCCCCATTGTACTCGGACCAACTTAATTACGGAGTCTCCTAGTACCATGCTCCACAATGCATGTGGGGGCATAAGGCCCCGTCGGCTCCATCTCAAAATCCCCCAACTGATCAGGCTTTATTGTGCTAGCGGTTTCGTGATGGTATTTCCTAAGGTGAGAAACGTGGAAAACAAAATGGAATCCTACCAACTTTTACATTTGATTATAAATTAAATTAAATTCAATATATATTAATTTACAGTTCATTCTACAAGTCATATTTCGATAATTGGACAAATTTATTTAACTATTTTAATCATATCAAAATCTTTTACATTTTAAAATATTTATGATTAATTTAAAGCGATTTGTTCTATCACAACATATTATTCAAAAAATTTATTAAAGTAATTCAATTATTAAAACAAAAATATTTTACCAAATAGATTTCAGTTAAATAAATATTAACTTTTAAAATATTAATTATCAAACATCACATTCGAACCATTTTATTTTAGTTATATTTGTTTAATTTACGGCATAGAAAGCAGGGCTGTTACAGACTTCATCTTTAACAACCCGCCTTTTTGTACGCTTTAAATCGATGATAAACCACACACGTCAAACTTAAACCATACAGAAGGGCGGATTGTTATGGGGTAAATAAGAAAAAGGAAAGAAAGGAAAGAACAAAACAGAATCTTGCAGCGGAAGATAAAATATAATTATCAAATATACATTTCATGAAGCTGTTTTACAAAATATTCGATTATACTTATACAATACTTATCAGAGTTACACATACCAGAGAATAATAAATAATGCAGCAGAACAGTATAAATGCAGTGGAATAACATAATAGATAATAGTAATATAATTTTCGTCTTCGTCCTCCAAAAATAAAGTCATCGTATCCTGAAATGCTCAGATTGACCTGAGCGAATTGAAAAGACAAAACACTCGAGTCAGAACTAAAAGATCGTATGTAAGTTAAATCAACAGTAAATAATATGAGTGGAACGGCGTCAGAGATATTTACGGGATTTGACATCTCCTATCCAGTGTCAACGTGAGTGCAATAACTTAAGAGATGTTTGGGATTTACGTCTCCTAAAGTTTCGTTAAACTATTTACTATGTAATAATATTTCGCTATTATAATAATGTCTATAGTAAAATAAGCTTACTTTTAAATAGCGTTAAGGGGTTACCCATATAGCCCTTACCACATAATAGTCCCAGTAGTCCATCCAGTATCAACGCATCTCCAGATCGGGAGACTACCCTAAATACTCCACGGGCTACGAGAGAAAATCAAACTCGTACAAGGCGCGCTAGGGTAGGTGACACGACACAACTAGGCAATGCCAGGGTAGATATATCAATTACGCTTTCGGGCCGGTGGTAACACGTAGCGCGCAACTACCGCCCATTTCGAGCCACACCCCCAAATTAAAAAGGGTCACAAACAATCACAAAGTAATAGAATGATATCGAAGGAGTGTGTCCGATAAAAGGTACTACCTTCTTAGCCCGTCGATCGCTCCTGTTTTAGCCACCTTATGCCAACTCACGGGAGTCGGGTCCACGTATTTACCCTAAAGGAAACGCCGCCACCATCCTACTTCATTCTGGAATCTCCACCGAGTACACGGTTGTAAAGGTGATTTTCGAAGTTGACAGAGAGTATGAAAACTTCCGATCCCGGTCTCTTTAACAACCAAATGTTTTTATAACACCGCGGTCTTTTCAAAATAATTTATACTTCAAAACAGAATATAATATCCATTTCGAAACCATATAAATACTATATCCTTTCCATTTCAAAAATCAAATCATTATGATATCATTTTTATAAAAACCCAAATCAATATAATATCATTTTATTTCAAATATATTTCTTTTCCAAAATCATAGCACTTTCAAATTTATAATATTTCGAAACCAAACGCTTGAAATATAACCTTTCAAAACATAATACTACGAATTTCATAGCTTCAAAACCATAACTTCCAAAACTTAAATGGTTTGGATATTCAAACAGAATATAAAATAAAATAGTTCAAGTTTAAAATTACCTTATAAAGTAAAATAATTTCCTCGACTTCACAATTTTTTATTCACTTTAAAGTAAATCTCAATTCATAACTTTCAACTCACTTTCAATTTCAATAAACCATTTCAATTTCAATATATTTCAAACTTTGAGTATGCACCAATTTCAAAACTAAGGTTGGTAATTACGATTCAACAATTCAATGTTCTATTATTTAGCTTTGAAATATTTGCATAATAAATCCATTATCATTTAAATAAAACTCAAATTACAAATAACTAAATACTTCCTTCAATTTATCTATACTTGAAATATTTGTTTAATTCATCTTAGACCAAAATCCAATTATAAAAATCATACCTTTAAAATCTCAATTTTATTAAATTTCAAATCAATTTCATATTTATCTTCCCACCTTATTCTCATTTATGTTATTAAGACTCCAGAAATATAATTTAAATAAATACTTTACCATATTATATCTTAATAAAATCAAACTTTATTATTGAGCTTCTTTTATACTTTAAACCAATTTTATACATAGATTAAAACCAAGAATTATACTATATATAGAATAACATTATAAAATATCCAAATAAATATCTCATAAAATCATATATTTCTTTACAAAACCATAGTAAAATCATTTCAAAATAGTTTTATATATAGACCACATTGTCTGTATTTAATTTTCCACCCTATGGTCAAGTGATACAGATATTTATCATTTCAATCTGTAATTTAAAATAAAATATGGCTATATATCATTTCAAACCGCAATCCCGAATGAAATAAAAATGCATAACAACTTGTAGTTTATAACAATATAAAATACAACCTCCATTCATCCAATATCAATACGAACCATTTATAACAATCATCATCCAATTCAAACAATAACATCAATATAGAACAGATAATAAATAACAAGTACTTACTGGCAGTTTATATTCAATAATAAACTAAATAACAATTTAACTGACAGTTTATATGCAATAAAAAATTAAATAACAATTTAATTCAATAAATTCAATTTAACTGGAATGATGATAAAAATATACCAAACACCCATAAATAAATTTTGAATCACATCAGAAATCAATCTAACACACATAAGAAATTTTAGAAGTTGTAAGTGGGTTAAAGCACTCACCTTTCGAATTTAAATTGAATTTAAATCCAATTTAAACCCAAAATTTGAACAGTCTCAGTATCCGTCCAAAAAAAAGCCAAAATGTCCAAAATTTCAATACGAACCTAGCAGAGAAACTTGCACATGAAACGGACCTCGTATGCAAAAGTATGCAGTTTAGAACATTTACTGTTTGAATCAAATCAAATTAAATAATATAGTATAATTTACCACGTTAGATTGCCATGTCACTCACAAAAACTCTGAGGCCAAAACCCTAGCTTGCGTGAACATCTCGTATGCAACTCCAATTCCAACTTCCACCATCGACCCAAGACACCACCGCCTACAACGACCATCACCCAGATCAGAGGCCACCTCCGCGACGCCTACACCAGACCGACTCCCCTCTACAGACGCCTCGACCTCCGGCGCCTCCTTGTGCCGTGCGACCGCCGCCGCTTCCCAGGCCAACCACGGCCACTCCCTCATCCCGAGGCACAAACGAACGCCACCCCGATGATCTACTCGATGCCAGCTTCATAACGGTACTACCCGATCGTTGAACCGTCGACGATCCGCCGTTGGATCGCCGAAACTCCATAACGAACGGCCGAGGTTCAACCTCGATTTCTGGATAAATGATAATTAGAATCCAAAAAGGAATTGCAGATATGAGATACGCTAATTGAGAGCTTCAGATTGATATAAAATTTGATGTTGTTTGAAGAGTTTGAATTTTTGAGGTTGAATTTGTATTGAACTGGGTTGTGAATTTAGGGTTTGTCTACCATTGAGAAAGAGGAGCAACAGAAGTTTTGTACGTACATAAATGAGAAATAGAAGTTTGCTAGGGTTTATAACAGTGTATATATAGGCAGATCTGAAGTAGAGAGAATGAACACGATTTATTTACACGTTGAATGATAATATGGCCCGAAAAGCCCGTTTTGACTCCGAAACGAAATTGGGTCAACCCATATATCAAAATAGATGTTTTAAAATATTTTAAAATCAATAGAACAGGTTTCAGATCCAAATTCCATCGTATGAAGAAGTTATGCTAAAATCAAATTATTTCAATTTGATTTCAATTGATTTCAAGGCATTTCGAGTCTGTACGGTCAAACGATAAGTCCAATCACTACGAAACTTGAAATCCTACAATAATTCACCATTACGGATCTGATGAAACTAGTTTCGTCAAAATCCAAGTCAGTAGCCAAAATGACTATTTTCCAATTAATTAAATAAATTAATATTAAATTAAATTAAATTAAATTACTTTTCTCCTCAATTATTATTATTTCAATTGCTATGAATTCAGATTGCTTAGAAAAAATTCACAATCCTTCATAACCAATTTTCATATGGATTAAATGTTGCATATTCCACACTTTCAAAGCTTTAAATTTCTATTTCAATTGTTTATAGATTATATATTAAATTTTCAATAATTCAATGAAATTAGCTTTTCATTTACTTTCAGTACTTTCAGTACATTCTTCTTACGGCACAACTAGGCAATGCTCGGGTAGATATACCAGTTACGCATCTGGACCGGTGGTAACGTGTAGCGCGCAGCTACCGCCCACCTCGAGCCACAATCCCAAATCAAAAAGGGCCCCAAACAATCACAAAGTAATAGAATGGCATCGAAGGAGTGTGTCCGATAAAAAGGTGCTACCTTCTTAGCCCGTTGATCGCTCCTGTTTAAGCCACCTTATGCCAACTCACGGGAGTCGGGTCCACGTATTTACCTCAAAGAAAACGCCGCCACCATACTACTTCATTCTAGAATCTCCACCATCAACACAGTTGTTAAAGTGGTTTTCGGAGTTGGCAGAGAGTATGCCAACTTCCGATCCCTGTCACTTTAACAACCAGATGTTTTTATAACACTACGGTCTTTTCAAAATAATCTATACTTTTTTTTTTGAGAGAACGGGTGTGTAGCGTGAAGCTACACAGCCGATTACCATAATTATCTAAATAAGTAAGAGTCGACCAACAGGCCTGGTCGATGGCCATTCAAAAAGCATTAGTACAGATCATAACGTTGCATTTAGTAGGTTGATTACAAAATGTGTTACAACAGCATCAGTATCTAAAACATAACTTCGTCACCAAGCCAAAGATACGTTTCTACTTCTATTTTCTAACTACCTTCATGAGTTGCTGAGGAAGCACTGCCAACAGACTCATCAGAAGCGCCTCGAGGTGCAGGTAGACGATATCTGAATGGAGCAGAAGAAGACGCCCCTGTCCAATAAGCAAAAATATAAGAAATTTTATTACATAAACCTCTAGCAGAAGTGGCTGGTTTGTCGAAGATGATGGCGTTCCTTTCCGTCCAAATAACCCAGCTGAAGATGGCCAATAGCGAATACAGAAGACTGTCCTGGTTTCCATATTGCCAGTATTCAAAAAAATCGTTGATCAAATGGATTTGACTAAGATTGTGAGCGCAAACCGATACCCAAATATGGAAGGAGAAGTCACATTCGAAGAAGAGATGATGAATAGTTTCAGCTTCTGATCTACATAGAACGCAAATCTGATCTGACGTGATATTAACCCGCATGAGTCGGTCTTTAGTGTTAATATGTCCGTGAATGAGACACCATTGGAAAAATCTAATACGAGGAGGGACGGCGCATTTCCAGACCCGAGCAAAGTTGAATAAGCGATCAGGATGGTTGAAGAAGGAGTAAAACTGAGAGACCAAGAAACCATGAGTAGGTGAAAGAGACCAGGTGTGACGATCCCTAGATCTTGGATCAAGCGAGATAAGAGGAAGCAAACGCAGGACAGAAAGGAGTTCCTCGAGAATATCAAGGGAGAATAGGGATGATGGACAAAGATACGTGAAGCCATAAGAAACAGCGTCCGCCACAGTCAAGAGGGGAAAGTTAGAATGAGAGAAAAGAAGAGGGAAAGATCTGTAGAGAGGAGAAAGACGATGCCAGGCGTCAAACCAGAAGAGACAGTTAGCGCCATTGCCAATATCCACCCGGATAAAGGATTTGAAGTTGACGGAAGAATCTAAGACACCAGACCAAAATGGAGACGGTTTATGGAGGGGAGTGAAGTGGAGAGCATGGAAGGGGTCAGAATTGTAGTACACAGCTAGGATCCAATTCTTCCAGATGGATTGTTCAGGTGAAAGAAGTCGCCAGAACCACTTTACTAACAATGCTTGATTAAAGGTGATCAAGTTGGGGACACCTAGACCCCCATGAGATTCATGCAAGCAGACTTTTTTCCAACTAACAATACATTTGATTTTTCCCCCATTCCAGAGGAAAGTCCGTCTAATGGCGTCGATTTTTTTAGATACCCAGCTAGGAATTTTATGAAATGAGAGCCAGTAGGAGGGGAGAGAGGAAAGAACAGCCTTTACCAAAACCAATCTTCCAGCTGATGATAGTGAATTGGCCTTCCAACCAGCGAGTCTGGTTTCTATTTTGGCTATAAGAGGATTCCAGTCTGATCGATGTAACTTTGTAGGACGCAAAGTGATACCCAGATAAGATAAAGGGAATGAGTCAAGAGGACAGTTAAGAGAAGAGGCTATAGATGGACCAAGGTGATTAGCATTGCCCAGCAAAATAATGGAGCTTTTACTGAAATTGATAGATAATCCGGAAATAAGTTCGAAAGAATAGAGAAGGACCTTGAGACAGTAAATATGATCAGGAGAAGGTGAAACAAAAAGGATGGTATCGTCTGCATATTGAATATTGGTAATCATAGGGATGGGACCAGAATTTTGCGTGGAGCTAGGGGGAAGGATTCCAGATAGATAGTTGTTGGCGATAGCCAGGTTGATCATACGATTGAAGACGTCCGCCACCAGGACAAAGAGGAGAGGCGAGAGGGGATCTCCCTGTCTAAGCCCCCGAGCTGATTTAATGTGACCACCAGCTATGCCACCAACCTGAATGTTAGAGAGACTTGAAAAGAGGATACTCTGGATCCAAAGACACCATTTCGGGGGAAAGCCTCTGTGCTTGAGAAGTTCTAAGATGAAATTCCAATTTACTGAATCAAACGCCTTAGAGAAGTCAAGTTTAAGCAGAAGACCCGGGATGTTATACGAATGACACATTGAGATAACTTCTTGTGTTGCAGCGACACAGTCCAGAATGTTCCTACCATGAATAAAGGCTGCTTGTTCTGTTCCTACCAGCGCTTCCATGTAAGGTTGAAGACGATTAGCTAGAACTTTGGTGATGATTTTAAACGTGGTGTTAAGCAGGCTAATAGGGCGGAAAGCAGAGAGAGAATTAGCCCCAGCCTTCTTGGGGAGGAGGATAATATTGGCGTAGTTAAGCTGGGCTATGGACCGAGGGTTGGAACAAAACTCTGCACACATCTCTAGAATATCTTCCTTAATCACACTCCAGAAGTGCTTGAAAAAGAATGGGCCAAAACCGTCTGGCCCAGGAGATTTATTATCGTCCATATCTTTGAGAGCAGCCAAAATTTCATCTTCGAGAAAAGGACAGTCGATGGGAATAGACGTAGGGTTAGGATATAAAAGATTCCAGTCAATGGGTGGGAGGGAGGCAGAGGGTGAGCCAAGAATGGATCGATAGTAATTGGTAAAAAGGTTTTAAAATAATCTATACTTTAAAACATAATATAATATCCATTTCGAAACCATATAAATACGATATCCTTTCCATTTCAAAAACTAAATCATTATGATATCATTTTTATAATAACCTAAATCAATATAATATCATTTTATTTCCAATATATTTCTTTCCTAAAATCATAGCACTTTCAAATTTATAATATTTTGAAACCAAATGCTTGAAATATAACCTTTCAAAACATACTATTAAGAATTTCATAGCTTCTAAACCATAACTTCCAAAACTTAAATGGTTTGGATATTCAAACAATATATAAAATAAAATAGTTTGAGTTTAAAATTACCTTATAAAGTAAAATAATTTCCTCGACTTCACAATTTTTTATTCACTTTAAATTAAATCTCAATTCATAACTTTCAACTCATTTTCAGTTTCAATAAACCATTTCAATTTCAATATATTTCAAACTTTGAGTATGCACCAGTTCCAAAACTAAGGTTGGTTGTTACGATTCAACAATTCAATGTTTTATTATTTAGCTTTGAAATATTTGCATAATAAATCCATTATCATTTAAATAAAACTCAAATTACAAATAACTAAATACTTCCTTCAATTTAACTATACTTGAAATATTCGTTTAATTCATCTTAAACCAAAATCCAATTATAAAAGTCATACCTTTAAAATCTCAATTTTATTAAATTTAAAATCAATTTCATATTTATCTTCCCACCTTATTCTTATTTAAGTTATTAAAACTCCAAAAATAAAATTTAAATAAATACTTAACCATATTATATCTTAATAAAATCAAACTTTATTATTCAACTTCTTTTATACTTAAAACCAATTTTATACATAGATTAAAACCAAGAATTTAACTACATATAGAATAACATTTATAAAATATCCAAATCAATATCTCATAAAACATATATTTCTTTACAAAACCATAGGAAAATCATTTCAAAATATTTTTATATATAGACCACGGTGTCTGTATGTAATTTTCTACCCTATGATCAAGTGATACAGATATTTATCATTTCAATTCATAATTTAAAATAAAATACGGTTATATATCATTTCAAACCACAATCCCGAATGAAATAAAAATGCATAACAACTTGCAGTTTATAACAATATAAAATACAACCTCCATTCATCCAATATCAATCATCAACCGTTTATCACAATCATCATCTAATTCAAACAATAACATCAATATAGAACAGATAATAAATGACAGGTACTTGCTGGCAGTTTATATTCAATAATAAATTAAATAACAATTTAACTGACAGTTTATATGCAATAATAATAAATTAAATAACAATTTAATTCAATATACTCAATTTAACTGGAATGATGATAAAAATATACCAAATAGCCATAAATAAATTTTCAATCACATCAAAAATCAATCTAACACACCTAAGAAATTTTAGAAGTTGTGAGTGGGTTAAAATACTCACCTTTCGAATTTAAATTGAACTTAAATCCAATTTAAACCCAAAATTTGAGCAGTCTCAGCATCCATCCAAACCTACGCCAAAATGTCTGGAATTTCAATATGAACCTAGCGGAGAAAACCGTGCGTGAAACAGACCTCGTACGCAAAAGTTTTGCAGTTTAGAACATTTACTGTTTGAATCAAATTAAATTAAATAATATGGTATAGTTTACCACATTAAATTGCCACGTCACTCATGTAAACTCTACAGGCCAAAACCCTTGCTCGCGTGAACATCTTGTAGGCGACTCCAATTCCAGCTGCCACCATCGACCCAAGACGCCACTGCCTACAACGACCATCACCCAGATCAGAGGCCACCTCTGCGATGCCTACACCAGACCGACCCTCCTCTGCAGACGCCTGGACCTCCGGCACCTCCTTGTGCCGTGCAACCATCACCGCTTCCTAGGCCAACCACGGCCACTTCCTCGTCTTGAGGCACAAACGAACGCCACCCCGATGATCTACTCGACGCCAGCTTCGTAACAGTTCTACCCGATCGTTGAACCATCGACGATCCGCCGTTGGATCGCCGAAACTCCATAACGAACGGCCGAGGTTCAACCTCGATTTCTGGACAAATGATAATTCGAATCCAAAAATGAATTGCAGATCTGAGATGCGCTCCTTGAGAGCTTCAAATTGATATAAAATTTGATGTTGTTTGAGGAGTTTGAATTTATAAGGTTGAATTTGTATTGAACTGGGTTGTGAATTTTAGGGTTTTCTGCCATTGAGAAAGAAGAGCAACAGAAGTTTTGTACGTACATAAATGAGAAATAGAATTTTTCTAGGGTTTATAACGGGGTATATATAGGTAGACCTGAAATAGAGATGAATGGACACGATTTATTTACATGTTGAATGGTAAAATGGCCCGAAAAGCCCGTTTCGACTCCGGAATGAAATTGGGTCAACCCATATATCAAAATAGATGTTTTAAAATATTTTAAAATCAATGGAACATGTTTCAGGTCCAAATTCCATCGTATGAAGAAGTTATGCTAAAATCAAATTATTTCAATTTGATTTCAATTGATTTCAATTAAATCGATTTCAAGGCATTTCGAGTCCGTACGACCAAAGGATAAGTCCGATCGCTATGAAACTTGAAATTCTGCAATAATTCACCGTTATAGATCCGATGAAACTGGTTTGGTCGAAATCCAAGTCAGTGGCCAAAATGGCTATTTTTCAATTAATTAAATAAATTAATATTAAATTGAATTGAATCACTTTTCTCTTTAATTATTATTATTTCAATTGCTATCAATTCAGATTGCTTAAAAAAATTCACAATCCTTCATAACCAATTTTATATGGATTAAATGTTGCATATTCCACACTTTCAAAGCTTTAAATTTCTATTTCAATTGTTTATAGATTATAAATTAAATTTCCAATAATTCAATGAAATTAGCTTTCCATTTATTTTCAATACATTCTTCTTATGGTGTAACTATTTTTTTTCATATCTATTACCTTAATGTTTCACAATTTCTTCTTAGTTCTAATCATCATAGTATTGAATTTCATCTGCTACAATAACTCCATTTATTATAAATTAAATTTCAATAAATTGGTTTGTTTCAATACCAATCCTTTTATTAACCTAGCTAACCTTTGTTTAACCTTTCATTATTTACTATACTCTAATTTGATAACTATTAAACATTGTATTACATTTCCCATAAATGTAACACTTATTTATTTTATTAAAATTTATTTCCAATTCCAATTCCATCAACTAATTAAACAGGTAACTTATAATAATTGTTTACAAGCCAAGGTTACACTTAAGTTTATCCTGCTTCAACCAATTATTATAATTACCTACATAATCCCGAATTCATTCAATTACTATAAATTATATACAAATTCCTTTATTTATACCACCCTTACACTTATTTACTTATTTTGAATTTTATACCCAAGTGCAACAATTTCACTATTTCATTTTTTATTGTGATTTCACTTCAATTATCAATAATTAGTTTTTAATAACCATTGCTACAATTCATTCTTAACATTTACTTCAATATAAATGATAAAATTTTATTTCTTTCTAAATTTAATTACAAAATCTTATTAATTTAACCAATTTAATTATCAAAATTTATGGGTCGTTACACTCTCCCCTACTCAAAACTTTTCGTCCCCGAAAAGGAAAAAGAGGGGAGAAGAAAGAATTAAGTAAGCAATACATCTTATTGAAAATATTAACTTTATAAACAAATAAATTTACAAAATTAATTAATTTAAATAAAATATATCAATTTATAAACATTAAATGTTTTTATACTCAAATTAATAAAGTTTGGAAAATATTTTTCAAAATTTTTCTAAGTCTAAAATTTACGTAAACTTTCGACGGAGTCTCCTTTGTACGGAGAGGCTCGGGAGAAAATATAATATCAAATATAACGATATACAACATATATTTTCCAAAATAATGTATCCCAATACAAGAAAAAATATAATAACGCTATAAACTGTAATCCGAAAGCGTACCTATTTGTCAGGCAAAGAACGCTTAGTTACGAAACCAAAAGTAGTAGCAATTGTTTCTATAACCTGTATTTCACTTATATCATCCTAAAGAGTTAATAATTATATAAAATGAAATGTTAAAGTTGTTTCAACCATAAACAGACAAATCAATATAAACAACAATCATTCGCAACCAACAACATACACATCACATACAAATCGACCATTCAATCAAAGCAAAACAATTGGTTGGCTCTGGTTAAGACACTTTAAATCACATAGAATGACAAATAACTATGAAGGATTCCATTTACTCAACAGTCTTAGATAAAACTCGATAGATTATTCATACGTTTAAGCAATTTTAAAGTACCCTTACCCAAACAACCATAAACCAAACAAACAAAAGTTTCAAACAGTAGATCAAATTCTTACTTATTAATTTCATTTCATACATTTGTTGTTTGATTTCCTTTTCATTCGTATGTTGATTTATCTTTTTATTTTACTTATATTTTCTTGTAGTTTTCATTTATTTACCTTTAGTTATACATAGCTTCAAACATTAACTTAAATTTATGTCTTTCACTTACCGTATTCATCTTCCTACTTACTTTTAAAATAAATAACCTCAACGTTTACTTAAGTCTATAATTACTTACTTACAACATTTACCTTCTATCATATTTTATTATAGTAGGATTTCCATTATAACTTAAGTTTATAACAATTACAACATCAAATTCTTATTTATAAAAGAATTTCATTGAATACTTTTCACTACTTCAAGTTTATTAGTGTAATATCCTAATACATTTCTTATAAGCAATAGAACTTTTAATATTTGGTAAGTTATATATATATGCTTTTAAGGATGTAATTGAAAGTTACATAAGTTTATTTTATTTCTTTTAGTTAACTTAATGTTCTATAGTCATATCCTTTGCTTTATAGGTTACAAATTCAAAATTTCTTTTAATTTCATTTATAAGCTAGAATTTAATCTCTTATTTTAATTAAAGGTTCCAATTATTAATTGACTTCCATTTCACCCCGCTGATTGAACTATTAATTAATGGAAACTTAAGAACTAAATACCGGGTTAAATTTCAAATCATTTTAAAATAATAGATAAATGTATACACTTACAATTGATACATCCAATTATATTTAAAACAATTTAGAATTTATATTTGTTTATCAAAATAAATCTGCAGTAAAACTGCTACAGTGGCCTTCCCGCTTCGAAACTCGAAAATGAATGTCGATGATGCGTACACTCATCGTCAAAATTATTTTCCAGTGACAGAGAGGGGAGTTAGAACTTATTTCTTTTCAGTTTCTTTTAAACAATCCTTTCAAATTATATTGAAATATTTATATCAGAATACTTCTAATAATATTATTATTATATTCCAAAATCATTTGAAAGGAATTTTCAAAACCCCGAAACTTAAGTTCTAAATTTCCAATTTCCACTAATTTAGTTTTATCTCTTATTTTCAACCAATATCTAAAATTTTCACAACCTAACAACTAATATTTTTCAACCAAATATATATATCATTTATAAAACTTTAATTTATATATATAGAAAATATAATAGACAAAATTATTTCATTCGCCTATATTAAAAACAAATATTGCGTCGGTCTATCCTATTAAGTGTTTAGAAATCCCTATTAATGACATAGCGTCCTATGCACCAATCAGAATTTATAAATACAAAATGGAATGGATTAACACAATATTAAAACCTTTTTATAACACTAACAAATATGCTCTCTCATATATGTACACTCAACGACTCATCATAGGGTGTTATTACCCTATTAATAAAGAGTCAGACCCCACAAAAATAAGGTTTATCGCTAAACCAAGCTCTGACACCAGATGTAACAACCCTCCTTTTTGTACGCTTTAAATCGACGATAAACCACATACGCCAGACCTAAAACATACAGATGAGCGGATTGTTATGGGGTAAATAAGAAAAAGCAGTGAAAGGAAAGAACAAAACAGAATCTTACAGCGGAACGATAAAATATAATAATCAAATATACAGTTTATGAAGCTGTTTTACAAAATATTCGATTATACTTATACAATACATAAGAGTTACACATACTAGAGAATAATAAATAATGCAGCGGAACAGTGTAAATGCAGTGGAATAACATAATAGATAATAGTAATATAATCTTCGTTTTCGTCCTTCGGAAATAAAGTCTTCGTATCCTGAAATGCTCAGACTGACCCGAGCGAATTGAAAAGACAAAACATTCGAGTCAGAACTAAAAGATCTTATGTAAGTTAAATCAATAGTAAATAATATGAGTGGAACGGCGTCAGAGATGTTTACGGGATTTGACATTTCCTATCCAGTGTCAACGTGAGTGCAATAACTTAAGAGATGTTCGAGATTTACATCTCCTAAGGATCCGTTAAACTATTTACTATGTAATAATATTTCGATATTATAATAATGTCTATAGTAAAGTAAACTTATTTTTAAAAAACCTTAAGGGTTATCCATGTAGCCCTTACCAAATAATAGTCCAGTAGTCCATCCAGTATCAACGCATCTCCAGATCGGGAGACTACCCTAAATACTCCATGGACTACGGGAGAAAACCAAACTCGTCCAAGGCGCGCTACGGTAGGTGACACGACACAACTAGGCAATGCCTGGGTAGATATAACAGTTACGCATCTGGACCGGTGGTAACGTGTAGCGCGCAGCTACTGCCCACCTCGAGCCACAATCCCAAATCAAAAAGGGCCCCAAACAATCACAAAGTAATAGAATGGCATCGAAGGAGTGTGTCCGATAAAAAGGTGCTACCTTCTTAGCCCGTTGATCGCTCCTGTTTAAGCCACCTTATGCCAAATCACGGGAGTCGGGTCCACGTATTTACCTCAAAGAAAACGCCTCCACCATACTACTTCATTCTAGAATCTCCACCATCAACGCAGTTGTTAAAGTGGTTTTCGGAGTTGGCAGAGAGTATGTCAACTTCCGATCCCTGTCTCTTTAACAACCAGATGTTTTTATAACACTACGGTCTTTTCAAAATAATCTATACTTTAAAACATAATATAATATCCATTTCGAAACCATATAAATACGATATCCTTTCCATTTCAAAAACTAAATCATTATGATATCATTTTTATAATAACCTAAATCAATATAATATCATTTTATTTCCAATATATTTCTTTCCTAAAATCATAGCACTTTCAAATTTATAATATTTTGAAACCAAATGCTTGAAATATAACCTTTCAAAACATACTATTAAGAATTTCATAGCTTCTAAACCATAACTTCCAAAACTTAAATGGTTTGGATATTCAAACAATATATAAAATAAAATAGTTTGAGTTTAAAATTACCTTATAAAGTAAAATAATTTCCTCGACTTCACAATTTTTTATTCACTTTAAATTAAATCTCAATTCATAACTTTCAACTCATTTTCAGTTTCAATAAACCATTTCAATTTCAATATATTTCAAACTTTGAGTATGCACCAGTTCCAAAACTAAGGTTGGTTGTTACGATTCAACAATTCAATGTTTTATTATTTAGCTTTGAAATATTTGCATAATAAATCCATTATCATTTAAATAAAACTCAAATTACAAATAACTAAATACTTCCTTCAATTTAACTATACTTGAAATATTCGTTTAATTCATCTTAAACCAAAATCCAATTATAAAAGTCATACCTTTAAAATCTCAATTTTATTAAATTTGAAATCAATTTCATATTTATCTTCCCACCTTATTCTTATTTAAGTTATTAAAACTCCAAAAATATAATTTAAATAAATACTTAACCATATTATATCTTAATAAAATCAAACTTTATTATTCAACTTCTTTTATACTTAAAACCAATTTTATACATAGATTAAAACCAAGAATTTAACTACATATAGAATAACATTTATAAAATATCCAAATCAATATCTCATAAAACATATATTTCTTTACAAAACCATAGGAAAATCATTTCAAAATATTTTTATATATAGACCACGGTGTCTGTATGTAATTTTCTACCCTATGATCAAGTGATACAGATATTTATCATTTCAATCCATAATTTAAAATAAAATACGGTTATATATCATTTCAAACCACAATCCCGAATGAAATAAAAATGCATAACAACTTGCAGTTTATAACAATATAAAATACAACCTCCATTCATCCAATATTAATCATCAACCGTTTATCACAATCATCATCTAATTCAAACAATAACATCAATATAGAACAGATAATAAATGATAGGTACTTGCTGGCAGTTTATATTCAATAATAAATTAAATAACAATTTAACTGACAGTTTATATGCAATAATAATAAATTAAATAACAATTTAATTCAATATACTCAATTTAACTGGAATGATGATAAAAATATACCAAACAGCCATAAATAAATTTTCAATCACATCAAAAATCAATCTAACATACCTAAGAAATTTTAGAAGTTGTGAGTGGGTTAAAATACTCACCTTTCGAATTTAAATTGAACTTAAATCCAATTTAAACCCAAAATTTGAGCAGTCTCAGCATCCATCCAAACCTACGCCAAAATGTCTGGAATTTCAATATGAACTTAGCGGAGAAAACCGCGCGTGAAACGGACCTCGTACGCAAAAGTTTTGCAGTTTAGAACATTTACTGTTTGAATCAAATTAAATTAAATAATATAGTTTACCACATTAAATTTCCACGTCACTCATGTAAACTCTGCAGGCCGAAACCCTTGCTCGCGTGAACATCTTGTAGGCGACTCCAATTCCAGCTGCCACCATCGACCCATGACGCCACTGCCTACAACGACCATCACCCAGATCAGAGGCCACCTCCATGATGCCTACACCAGACCGACCCTCCTCTGCAGACGCCTCGACCTCCGGCGCCTCCTTGTGCCGTGCAACTGTCGCCGCTTCCCAGGCCAACCACGGCCACTTCCTCGTCTTGAGGCACAAACGAATGCCACCCCGATGATCTACTCGACGCCAGCTTCGTAACAGTTCTACCCGATCGTTGAACCATCGACGATCCGCCGTTGGATCGCTGAAACTCCATAACGAACGGCCGAGGTTCAACCTCGATTTCTGGACAAATGATAATTCGAATCCAAAAATGAATTGCAGATCTGAGATGCGCTCCTTGAGAGCTTCAAATTGATATAAAATTTGATGTTGTTTGAGGAGTTTGAATTTATAAGGTTGAATTTGTATTGAACTGGGTTGTGAATTTTAGGGTTTTTCTGCCATTGAGAAAGAAGAGCAACAGAAGTTTTGTACGTACATAAATGAGAAATAGAAGTTTTCTAGGGTTTATAACGGGGTATATATAGGTAGAACAGAAATAGAGATGAATGGACACGATTTATTTACATGCTGAATGGTTAAATGGCCCGAAAAGCCCGTTTCGACTCCGGAATGAAATTGGGTCAACCCATATATCAAAATAGATGTTTTAAAATATTTTAAAATCAATGGAACATGTTTCAGGTCCAAATTTCATCGTATGAAGAAGTTATGCTAAAATCAAATTATTTCAATTTGATTTCAATTAATTTCAATTAAATTGATTTCAAGGCATTTCGAGTCCGTACGACCAAAGGATAAGTCCGATCGCTACGAAACTTGAAATTCTGCAATAATTCACCGTTACGGATCTGATGAAACTGGTTTCGTCGAAATCCAAGTCAGTGGCCAAAATGGCTATTTTTCAATTAATTAAATAAATTAATATTAAATTGAATTGAATCACTTTTCTCTTCAGTTATTATTATTTCAATTGCTATCAATTCAGATTGCTTAAAAAAATTCACAATCCTTCATAACCAATTTTATATGGATTAAATGTTGCATATTCCACACTTTCAAAGCTTTAAATTTCTATTTCAATTGTTTATAGATTATAAATTAAATTTCCAATAATTCAATGAAATTAGCTTTCCATTTATTTTCAATACATTCTTCTAATGGTGTAACTATTTTTTTTCATATCTATTACCTTAAAGTTTCACAATTTCTTCTTAGTTCTAATCATCATAGTATTGAATTTCATCTGCTACAATAACTCCATTTATTATAAATTAAATTTCAATAAATTGGTTTGTTTCAATACCAATCCTTTTATTAACCTAGCTAACCTTTGTTTAACCTTTCATTATTTACTATACTCTAATTTGATAACTCTTAAACACTGTATTACATTTCCCATAAATGTAACATTTATTTATTTTATTAAAATTTATTTCCAATTCCATCAACTAATTAAACAGGTAACTTGTAATAATTGTTTATAAGCCAAGGTTACGCTTAAGTTTATCCTGCTTCAACCAATTATTATAATTACCTACATAATCCCGAATTCATTCAATTACTATAAATTATATACAAATTCCTTTATTTATACCACCCTTACACTTATTTACTTATTTTCAATTTTATACCCAAGTGCAACAATTTCACTATTTAATTTTTTTGTTGTGATTTCACTTCAATTATCAATAATTAGTTTTTAATAACCATTGCTACAATTCATTCTTAACATTTACTTCAATATAAATTATAAGATTTTATTTCTTTCTAAACTTAATTACAAAATCTTATTAATTTAACCAATTTAATTGTCAAAATTTACGGGTCGTTACATCATCCCTTAAGAAAATTGCTTCCTCGCAATTTCATATGGGGCACGTTATACACAACGCCAACCCTAACTTTCAGTGTATTCTACAACTTCTAACAATTTATACTAATATTGCTCTATCACAAACTCCTGAATCATATGCCACAGATTCATTTAACAACTTTCTATTTTTTGCATAGGACAATTTGTGAATTTTTTAAATAATTTGGCAATCCTTACTGTACGGAGAGCATTCCGAAAAATCAAAACGCAATATAGTCACAATAATATACATCTCAATCAATATGGCATTTCGAAATACGAGAAAACATGATATTATCACAATATATACAATATACCATAAAAACGTACCTTAAATTTACATTTTTAAGAAGGCTTACTTAATTTTTTTATGCGATCATAAGCAACATTTGTCAAAGCCACTAGGAATAGCCTTCTTCATGTACCTAGTCTCAACTCAGATAACTCATATGAGATCATGTAAAGGTGTAAAACATGACCTTGCATTCATATAGTACATGAGAACAATATCTGCTTCTTCCTTTGGGCGACTTTGAATCTAAGTTTAAGGTATCAAAAGGACATATTTAGGTAATGTTCTATAAAGTAAAGTTGTAGAACAACCCATTAGCTTTTCAAAACATCTTTTGGATCATAAAAATATAGAGTACATCAACTATAAGTTGTAACCATAAACAAAAGTCTTTAGCTTTTCAAAACATCTTTTCAAAACATCTTTAGCTTTTCAAAACTTCTTTTTGCCATGAAACCATCAAAATTTTACAATAACCATAAACAAAAGTCGTAGCTTAACTTCTTAGCTTTTCGGAATGTGTAACATCGTCAAAATCAGACTAACTGTTCGAAAGATACGATCACATTAGTTCAGCTCGGTTATGTGCAGATTTGGCATTTCGTAACAGCGACATATAACAATTTTGACTCATGTATAAACCGTAGCTAGCTTCAAAATTTTGCAAAGTAATAAGCATGAAAATTATTCTATATTGAAATATCTTGAAAATAGAAAAAGAATCATCAAAATTGGACAATAAAATCAAAAGTGATGACTATTTTTGCACAATGCCTTCAAAGTGTAAAGTTTGTCAATTATAAACCAAATTGCCGAATGAAATTCATATAGTCAATGGACATTAAATTGATAATGGGTAAACTGATTTGCAGTGCAAGTCGAAAATGAATCTTAGGCTGCTTTAAGCAATGTGTTAGTTAGTTTTATAATAACAAAAAATAAATAATCTTAATTGCAATAACTAAACAATCAACACCTATTTATATATAATAACAAATGAATCTCATATAAAAAAATGTAGAGTTAAATGGTATAACTTTGTAAAATTACTAAAGTTTCCAAGCATCATCAAATAATTACAGAAATTATGACCCAAATTAAGTTAGGATTTGTACTTTCCTATCATATCTTTTTAGTAATTGCTTTAACTTGTTCAAAGCTTTGCACTTTTCTTATTGTTCCTGATAGCAAAATTATTACCATTTTAATATTATAGAACAAAATGACATGCCAACTCTATATGAATGTGCAAGCAACTCATCAATATAACACAGACTTGGAACACAACACAAAATGTCGTCAACATGAAGTCAATTGACCACTTCAGACAGGGTAAAGATCAAGCATTTAAAGCGTTTACAACATCAGCTGCACAAAATATAAAGCATAATTCATCAAAAGAGAAAGAACAAATTAATGAACCACATCCATATTAAAAAGAGAATCAAAAGACTTTTTCTTCTTTTCTTGTAGTAACCTGCTGCTGAATGGAGCAGCTTGCTGTTGCTGCCGCTTGCATCAGCATATATTAATTTATTTTAAAACTATCTATAATCCTAGGAATGCTAAACATAATGAAATTATTAATAATAGTTGATATATTAACCATAAGCCGTAACTAATCCAATAACAATGTAGAATAAAATTACATACGTTGGCACTTATGTAAACATAGATTTTTAGTTGAACTTCATATCATATTAATTACTAAATTATTATTAGACCAACGAATATAAGAATAATCCTTTCACAATGAAGCCAAGAAGTATATGACTTGACTAAAGCATTTTACTTTCTATAAATAACACTTAGAAAATAAATCAAAATAATAGTTTGTCCGTCTTATATCATTTTATAAGCCTTTACATATATATATATTCAATATATAGCTCAAAATATTTACTTCTTCCCATAGTGTTGCATCACTTTTTAAAACTTTGTGTCGATACGTCCTGTCCCAGCGTTTAAAAACCCTATCGATAACGTAGGCCATACATTGATCAGAATTCTTAAAGCACTCAATGGACAAATCAACACCAAAATAAACTACTAAAACATTTTTAAATCACTTTGCAAAATCAAATTCATATCTTATTAAATCATATGCTTATTGAATTGAAATATTCATCTTCAAAATTCATAGATCCATTCTTCAATCATCTACAACAATAAAATTATCTCACAACAATTTATACATTTCAAGCAAACAGACACACCTTCAGTGGAAAACTATCTATCAGTTTCCGTTGCACAACTCTGATCATCACTAGATCACTACATTCATATTAAATCCATGCAAAGGTTTATTCACCATCATCAATAACGACACTACTCATCGAGCTAACTACTCCTTACTTCACTACCTCTTACAACTGCCACTTCACAAAAAAACATACAAAAGAGGTATAGATAAGGAATATATTACACACACACATACATACATACATACATACATACATACATACATACATACATACATACATACACACACACACACACATATATATATAGTCGAAAAAATAACAGGTACATTGCCAAATGATTACTCTAGTACTCATCATATATTCCTACTATTCCTTTAACATGGTGTAACTACCACACACCTAAGGGGAAAAAGGGACTCTAAAGTGACTCTAAGACCAAGAATTATGTCATAAATTTTCTGTATTATTCTGAACCTACTCTGTTACCAAACTGTAGAACCCCACCTCTATACCCATACTAGAAAAAGAGAATTACTTTGTAATCCTATCTGGTAATAAAAAGAATAAGGCTTGTTAGGAGAGATCACACGTGAATATTCTGATGGGCTAACACCAGTACGTATTAAAAATATTGTATAGCACATCCATACATATCCAATATTGGAACAAAGCAATAAACATGTGGGTTTATCAAGGCAAAACAGTATATAACATAGAGTGATAAAATCACAACAGAAAAATATAATACATCACAAATGTAACGTCTGTCTCACTACAACAGTATATACAAGTCATGTTCACATGCAAGAACTCATAACCATCTCAATACAAACAATTACAAGGTGACATCCAAATAAAATACTTATCGACACTCAAACACGATATATATATATATATATATATATATATATATATATATATATATACATACATACATACATACATACCATGTCTTTAAAGTCCACATTCAAAACGGTTAATGTCCATGTACCTGAAAAGTCTCGGACTGACCTGAGTATTATATAAATAGTAAACGGATCATACTATATCTAAATCTCAATATGAGAACATAACAACAAGCATGGTATTTAAAAGAAAATTACGAATACGACCCAAAGTAACATACGTCATAAACATCGTAATAATATATCATGCCACGGATTCTTGAATATCATCCAAGGAATACATACAAGCAAGTGGGAATCACAACAATCCATAAATCAGGTGATAACAATCAAACTCATCGAAATCACAACATACAATGGGCAAGCATGCAACATGTCTACGAAATCACCAATAAAGAAATGATTCGCAAATCATACCAAATACAAAACCGATAACCAAACTATTAATTTTGGCTTACAATCCTAATGGAAGTGAGACTTCCGATTATTAAGCACTAAAAGATAAACTAAGAGATGCAAAATTCCAAATATATAATCAAAGCATTAAATCTCGACTTTCAGCCCAAATGGAAGTGCTAACTTTCGACTGCTAAGTCGTAAAAGATAAATCAGGAAATATGGAACCCCAATAGAATGAAATCCAAACTAAATACGAAAATAAATATCCAAGAATACTATCTCAACTTTCAGTCCTAATGGAAGAATGGACTTCCGGCTGCTAGTCCTAGGAGATGGCTAGAAACATAAATCGCAAATAAAGTATAATTTAACCAAAATGTACCAAACACTATATCCAAATAATTATCTCGACCTATAGTCCTAATGGTAGAGATAAATTTTGATTGTTAGGCCCTCATCAGGAAAAATCAAGCTCAATAAACATCAAAACCAATCAAATACTCAATGTGTAAAACCATATATCTTAACCCATAGTCCTTAGAGAGGCGAAACTCTCAATTGAATGGTCCTAAGAGATATGAACAACAAATCATATAAAATTGAGATCTCTCAGTCATATGCTTTTATGAGAGGATGATAAATAAGCTCACAACATGTCTCTAATATCACAAATAGAAAACTTGCAGCTGTCTCGGATCAAGTTAACTCAAACTATAGACTAACATGTAGCTAGTCTTTAATTTCATAAAATCATCGTCTCTAGTGAGGTGATAATATCAAATGTCTTAAATATAATGGATCTACCTAAGTCATCCTGATGGGAGACTAACATACCGCAGCACAACTCCAGGAAATGATAATGGCCATAACCCATTTCCTACAGTCCCTTGGTTACCATCAGAACCATGACACTCATATCCATCGCATGTCATAAACACGCTAACGGGGTACGCCGAGCATTAGCCATGATTCCTACTTGCTCTTAGTAACGGACTATTAGTCCTTAAGTGACATTGTTGCAATGACTCTAATGAGATAAATAATTCTCAGCCTACAACACAACAAGGTGACATCATGGATCTAGGGCACGACCCCGCAATCAGGACCGCTAGAATGGATAACTACCCTATACGATGGGTCTAATTCACGCGCTCTCCATAGTGGCGTGAACCCTATGACTAGATTCCCAACAAATGCTCTCGAATATATAAGTCCTAATGAGAGTGATACTAGTAATCTCGACTCTAGGAGTCCAGATGAGAGCGATAACTATTGATCTCGAGTATATGTGTCCTGATAAGAGCATATCAACATAACAAATCCTCGACTGCTGGCCCTAAGAGTAGATAATAATACTCGACTAGTTGGTCCCTAGTGGATGTAACAAAACATACTCTCGATGAGGTGAGTCTTAATGAGAGTAACAATAAGTACTTTCGACTCCACATGTCCTAATGAGAGCATCAATACATATCAATTCCTCGACTACTAGCCCTAAGAGTAATATAATACAAATCAGCTAGTTAGTCCTAAGAGGATAAATCTATAAATTCTAACATATCTCCAACTTATAGCACTTGGAAAGTAATATAGCTCTTGACTAATAAACTCTAGGGAGTACCTCTGGATAATATCTCCAATTCCTAACCCATTTCTAGAATATAAGCGATACCTACCCACTAATAGCGATCAAATAAGTATTACTTAAGCATCCCATACCACTCAGCATTATTGGATTGTTTACCAGTAGTTAGTAAACCATACTCATCAAAAAACAAATATTTTATTATATGAGTCAATAGAATAACTGAAAAAATATTACCGAGCATCCCATACCACCTTGTGCTACTAATCCATTTATTCAATATCCTCATTATATAGAATTAAATCACAAAATCATCAAATATAAATAATTTCAAATCAAATGATATGCGAAAGGGGACTATAACTCAAAACTTTCAAATCCATTAAATATTGCACAATCTAATATGTCTTTAAAATAAATTGTATATTTCAAAAATCCCCTTTCAATAATATTTCTTTATATCCTATTTATCAGATCGAATCAAATAAACAAATTTTGGACCATTAAATAAATATATGTATGTATATATAAAGAGGAATATATTTTAAAACTTCTTAAAATAGATATTTATAATCGAGAATCCCTTTTTTTCTTAAATTTCTTTTTACTCCTTATTATTAAATATGCAATTTACCCTTATGGAAACTGTATTAAAAATTCCTCATTTATACTCATAAAAATTTCCATATATTCGAATATATTAAGAATCTCTATTTTCATTTTCAAACAACATTTATGTCAAAACAAATTCCAATTAATAAATTTACTTTCTAATAGCATTTAATTTATTTTAAAATATAATCCAATCCAAATTTAAAACCCCATAAATAATTTTCCAAAACTCCCCATAATCGTTTAAAAATACAAAAATCAATGAAACATCCAATAAGTCGTATATATTTATCTCGACCAAGCAAGCTCTCTATTGCACGGCCCTAAGAGATATAAAATACACAGCTCAAAATGCAATTGAATTACATCTTCTTTGCATTTTGGACCACCCAACATACACAAATCCCATAATAAATACATATCCAATATCGCAATAATCAATCAACTTGTAACACCCCTACTTTGGGGCCCTAAACTAACAGTTACGGATGCTGTAGTCATCCATAGTTATTTACCCTCGGCAACCAAATACGACGACATTAGATAATTGATACACAAAACAAAAGTATGGAAAAAATTTGAACAGCAAACAAATTCCACATTCCATTTCAAAATATTCCAAATTGATTATAATCCCAAATCACAAACCACGTTTAGATAACATATAATTATTACAAAGTACGCCAAAAGCGATATACGAAGATGCCTCTTGGTAGATCAGAGTATATAGATAGGCAAGAAAACAATTTGCCTTTACAAATAAACACACAGCGGAAATAAAGAACTCTAATAACAAGCTTGCCTCCTGCACGTCCTTTAAAGCTTTATTTGTCTAAAAGAACATTTGAAAAACCTAACTCTTGTAACGACCCAATATTTTCAACCCTTCGCATCCGCTCATGTCGGACTTGAAGTGTTCAAAGTACTGCGTTGTAGAATAATTTTGGCAGAACTCAGAATATGCAGTAAATAAAATCACAGAATCACATACACAGATATCAGAACTCACAGCGGAAATAAAATATTTAGTGGTTCATGAAGCCACCATAAAACTTTTAACCAAAAAGAATTTACATAGTTTAGAATCTGCAATACAGCTGTAGACATAAATAGAAACAGATTCCTCCAAAGTCTTGATTGCAGATAAGATAGGGACTGAAAAGCTTCCGGCAGCACGAATGATCTACGGGATGACCTAGCTCCGGAGAGAAAAACTGAAACTGCAACTCAGGCTGACCCGAGCGTAAAATAAAACATAACACTCGAGTCAGGACATACATACTTATATAATGTAAGCTAATTCAAGTGTACTGTAATATAGAACAAGTAACTTAAAGGATGCTTGGGACCGCCCATCCTCTAAGGATCCGTTAAACTATTTACTATGTAGTATATTGCGCTATTATAATAGTGTCTATTTATAAAATAAACTTACTTTTTAATAGCGTTAAGGAGTGACCCAATATTCCCCTTAACACAAATAATGCCAATAGTCTATACAGTACCGTAATACCTCCTGATCGGGAAGCTACCAGAGGATACTCCATAGGTACGACACAAATAGAAACTCGTAGTAAAGGCTCGGTATGGTAGATGACACGGCACAACTAGGCAATGCCAGGGTAGATATACCAATTGCTATCCAGGCTGATGGAAACGCGTAGCCGCAGTTACCGCCCACCTCGGACTAACTCCCCAAAATCAAAATATAGAGGTGGCCACCGAATCAATCCAAAAACATAGTATAATATCGAAGAGGAGCGTCCGATCAGAGGAATGACCTCATTGGCTTGGAATTGCTCCTGTTTTAGCCACCTTATGCCAACTCACGGGAGTCGGGTCCACGTATTTACCTTACAGGAAACGCCACCACCGACCTACTTCATTCTGGAATCTCCACCGCGTACACGGTTGGTCAAAGTGGTTTTCGGTATCGACAGAGAGTATGTCCATATCCGATCCCGGTCTCTTTGCCAACCCATCGTTATTATAACCCGTGGTCATTTAAAACATTTTATACTTTAAAACCAGAATAAACATTTCCATTTCAAAATATAAATACGATATCATTTTAAAACCCAAAAACAATATGATATCGTTATATTCAAATATAATTCTTTCCAAAAACCATACTGCTTAAAATTTATAATATCTGGAAGCCAAATATTTGAATTATATCTTCAAAACATAATATTTGGAATTTTTACTTTAAAACCATAACTCCCAACACACAAATGGTTTGGATATTCAACGGTATATAGAATAATGGTTTAACTTTATGGTTACTTTGTAAAGAAGATAATTTATATAGCTTTACAAATATATTTCTTTATTTAAAGTTTAAACCATAATTTAAATATCACTTTATGTCCCCAAATCCATTACAATTCCTATATATATATATCCAATTGGAGTATTTCCTATTCAAAACTAAGTTTGGATTTTATTCTTTCAACAAATCAATGTTTTATTATTTAGTCTTGAATATTCCCATAAATTCCATAAATAAACTCCAAATGTTAGTCATTTAATATCTTCAAAATTCACTTAATACTAGAATATTCATCTTAAATTTATTAAGGAAAATCCAGTTATAAATATCATATCTTAAGATTTTCCAAAACTTAACATAAAATAAAATTTATCAAATTCCATGAGTTTTAAAACAATCAATTCTAGATTCTGTAGCACTTAGGAAATGCTACCTAAAGTTACGGGTAAAACTAGTCCAATTTCAAAAAGACAGCATTTAAAATGCTGTAGCAGATTTGTTTAACTAAATAAATATTTCCAAATATAACTTATTTATCTATTTATTTATTAACTGAAGGCTTATTTTTCAAAATCCAGAATTTCCAAAATAAGTTATATTCCAAAATTCTATTCAAATATTTATTTATTTATTAACATTTATAACTCATTCAAAAATAAAAATAAAAAAATCCTTTAAAGATATTAAATCAAATATTTAACTTCCAAAATAATTTTAAATATTTCAGAAAATATTATAAGAACCACGGGCCTGTATATAGTTCTCTAGCCTAGGTCAAGTGATACGGATTTATATCATTTCAACCCGTAATTTACAAAACCCCGGGTTCTATCATTTCAAACCCGCAATCCCAAGTTATCAGTTAAGCAGTTAACAGACTAGTTTAACAATAATCATTATTTCAGCCCATAACAATCCAACTTTAACAGGGAACTTGCAGTGGTGATTTAAGCAGTAAATAACAATTAATAATATAACTGCAGAAATAATATAACAGATAATACTGATGAGGTGTCAATTTAAATGGGGTCCATCATTCTATATTACATTACAGACAGATAATAGTGAAATACAATTTTACACATACACTTGCAATAATTTACCAAAATATAAATACGTATGTCTGGTGAGAAATACTCACCTGAAAGCTGCAGAAAATTTGATTCAAGCGAAAATGAAAAATCCACCAAAAAAAAGAAACGCACAGAGGGTAGCGATCAAATTTCCCTGGATGTCACGCCTAGATTCAAATCTATAACAAGATCCAAATACCGAATACGTGACTTTTAAAATTTATGGTCAACGCAAATATTTGAAACAATTGGAACGAATAGAGTCAAAGAAATTTGGCACGATACGCTCGACCACTACACCACCCTACTTGACGAACAACTCGGCCCAAAATAAAATCTTTTTTTTTTCTACCTTTTATATATATACTCTATTATTTAATTAAACAAAACGCACAACCACCACATTACTAAACTTCAACTGGAAGTATGCATAAGGTCACGGCCCAAGCCTATATCAACTAAGAATGTACGCTCACTGTAACCCAAAGAAATGCAAATACTTCACTCCCTTAATTTTTTCCCTTCACGCAAAAACACACTGCCTATTTCCTACTAGATTTGCGTGTACACATGCAAAAGTTTTCACCCAGCCTATACTACAAACTAATGCATGGATAGTACATTATTTGATCTGCACGTTACTTCCTTTATAAAATTTTATTATATCATTTCTAAATTATAAATATTCTCTTTTTTTTTTATATGTGTAACGACCTGTCATTTTCGTTAATTAAATTTGTCATTTTAATAAGATTTACGCAAATTTACTTTAGAAGAAATAAAGATTTTAAAATTAATAATGAAGCAAATGTTGAGAAGGAAATGAAACCATGGGAATATAAGGCTAAGTATTTACAGTTGAAACAAAATGACGAATAAATTGAAGTGATGTAAATTGTTATATTAGGCTAAGAGTTGCATATAAGAGAACAAAGGTAAGTAGTGAATTTAGTTAATGAATTAATAATATTAAATAGTAAATTGAATTAAATCAATGTCCGGTACAAATTGAAATATTGTTTGGAATGAAAGCTTATAAATTGTAAGCATTTAATTTACAAATGAAATCAGTGTGTGTTTTTTTTTTTTTTTTTTTTATAAATATATATATCACATGCACAATTCGCCCAATCTTTCGACTAAATGCATGGATCTTTTTTAATAGATGCTTGCACACACACTATATGGTCTGAACTATATTTATGTTAAAAATATGCAGGCACTGCTTCCTATATGATATGCATTTAGTACAGGTAAATTATCTAATATATGCAAAAAGGCAAAGCTTCTCACTGATACACGCATGTACAAGTACCCTCAAATCTCTCCTCTCCCTCTTCCCTTCCTCTCCTTCCTCTGTTTTACATATATATTTCTTTCTTCTTTTTTTTTTTTTTTTCAATGAACATTATTGACTTTCTATTTTGTTTGACCCAAAACTAAGTATGATATATACAATGAATAACCCATTTTTCCGTAGTGATAGTACGCGTAAACTTTAAGCTAGCATTAAATTAAATCTGGGTCAACTACACCATCTCTTTGCACACACATATTAGATTTCTACAGATGTGATGACTCATAAATTTCCAAAGTTTGTCAACTAGATCGGGTGAAGTAGATGGGTTGGAGTGGCCGAGCATATCAAATGAGAACAAAAAAAAAAACTGAGGAAAGGAAAAACTGGAAGGAAAAGAAAGAGAAAACAATAAGACAATTACCTGATGCTTCGAACGAAATTGCCAGAGGAAAATTTGCAATGCTTTGAAGAGTGGTGAGTTTTTTTTTTCTTTTTTTTTTGAGATGTGGATCTCTGGCATATTTATACACGAATTTGTGAAACGGCAAGGCAGTGATCAAGGGATGTGGCGTGATTAACTCATTTCAGTTTTGCAAAAGGATAAATTTTTTTTTCCAACTTATAAAGTTTGATCAGTATTCGAAAATTTGTAAACAAAAAGGCAGAGAAAATGGCAGCTTGGATTATGGGAAATAAATGACTTGCATGATACATGGTTTGATTTATAAAGTTTGTACGTTACTTAAGGGGAATATTGATCAAAGGAAGGGCAAGCGTGATGTTTGGTAAAGCTGATGACAACAGAGGGTAAGAGGAATAAGCAAAAATGCGAACGTTACATATATACAAATGCACTAATGTTGCTCACGTGTGATCCATTTTATTTTAGCTAAAATCTTGATTTTAGTTTGATACCCATAAATGAAAAGGTGAATATTTATGTAAGCTTTAGGCAAAGAACGTATACCATTTATTAAAAGAAATCAAACGGTCCTTTAAAACAAAATAACGTCCGTCTTAAAATCACTGACTGATATTTTTCTCCATAAAGATATTTAAATACGATTTTTTACTTTATATGCGTGATTATAGGAACGAAAAAATTTTTATCTTGCAAAATAAAGGCAGTGGAAACAGAGAGATATAAATAGGAATGTGAGAATTTGAAAAGATAGGCAAGGTTAAATTTGAATGCATGAGTTGATTTTTAGGCAATCAAATATATTAGTCCATTTAGGTTGCGTGAATAAATGAATACAGTGACATGCTCAAGAAACAAAAAGGTAAGAGGCAAATGCCAAAAATGTTAAAAGAATAAAATTTTGTGTCACGCGCAAAGGAAGGCAAAATGGATTTTCTTTCAAATGATATATGCGTGATTGTAGATTTAGGCAGATAAGGTTTCGTGATCAGAGGAATGGCAAAATATGAACCATTCCAATTATATGAGAATTGATATATTATTTTTTTTAGTTTGATTTAATTAAATGACGGCAAGAATTTTTCAAAGCTTTTGGAAATGGAAACGTATATACACATTTTATTTAAAACCAAACTGTCAGTTACAACCAAAAGTAACGTTCGTCTTAAAAATCACTAACTGATGTTTTAATCCATAAAGGTGTTTATATATGATTTTAAAAGTACGTCAAACTGACGTAATACAAAACATCAAAAATATATATATAAAATAACGTTTTAAATTTTACACGTTTTATTACATTACTTACCATAAATTTTACGCGTCCTTTTAAACGCGATATTTAACAGTTTATAAATACACTAAATCCTTCAAAAATAATACTTAACTAAAATTTAAATTGGTTTACATTCTTCATATTTTATATATATATATACACGGTACTTATTCCCTAGATTTAGGCGCCCTTTTTAACGCGTGATTACCCAGTTCATTTATACATAAAAAAAATTCGAAATTCTGACTGTACTGAGACTCGAACTCGTGACCTGTCGTGAATAGCCCAGATGTCTTAACCACCTAAGCTATAAATGTTTTCTTAATTAAAACTTGATTTTTTCAGAGATCTTATTAGTTAGTCCTAATTTTTTTTTCATATTTTGTTTTAATCACTTTAAATAAACCCCAAAGTTTTTTTTTTTTTAAAAAAAAAAAATACAAGTGAAAAAAAATTGGGCTGTTACAACTCTCAACCTACTCAAAATCTATTCAGTACCTGATAGTTTATGGGGAAAACAAAAACTTAGAGTCAGACATAAAGCCAGGTATGAATTAATTTATCATCTCAAACCATTAGATATCTAGCGAGACTACATCACTTAGCGGAACGGGTTTTCCCCTCACTAGTATCCTAAAACATTTAACCATATACTATGCTCCTGCATCCACAATGGTTAAAACATGGTATTTTGAAACATTATGATGATATGCAAAACAAATAAATCAATTCTGGATTACCCATCCCCATTCATTCTGACTATCTGTCTCAATTATAGTTTCTAAGATTACTATTAACCTATTAAATATTAAGGACTATCTGCCCAATTACTTTGTATTCATGGGATCACTAAGAACCTCCTGGTAACTCCAATATCTTACTTCTTATCCTAGTTTTCATGGGCTAACTTGGGACCTATTAACTGACTGTCAATATCTTAATTCGGATATAGTTCTCATGGACTAACTATAAACCTACTGGTCCCTGCCAGTATCAAATCATAGTTTTCATGGGCTGACTATGAACCTATTGGCCCCTGCCAATATCATATAATTTTCATGGGCTTACTGTAAACCTATTGGCCTCTACTAATATCTTTAATTAAGAATTTAACATCTGTTAAATTATATTCACTATTGGGTTAACCTAAGGGGTTATTATGCCCTTTTCCTAAAATACAGTTATGGGTTAATAACATTGTGAATAACATTTCCAAAATCTTTATTTACGCCATCGTTTTTCCTTAAAAATGAGAATGGGTTATTTGTTTTGAAACCTTAAAACATCACTTTTGAAACCCGTAGATGACCTCCTTCGAAAGCGTAGACAACCTCTTTTCAAGACTATAAGTATATACCTTTCGAAACCTCTGAAACCTTTCGATGGTATGTAGAAAACATTCTTTAAAACATAGGTTTGAAACAGATAAAATACCCATTCGAAAGCATTAAGTTTACACTTTAAAAACATCATTTGGGACAAAATGGTCATGCACGAAAGTATCTCTTTCGAAGCCAACTAAAATAAATTTGAGAAAATGTTGATGGTGTCGGAACCATCTAGTCGAATGCAAAAGACTTCTAAAAATTAAAACTTCGAAGGACGGAGTCGAAACCCCCTTTCGACTTATCTCCTTCAAAACCCCAACCCCTTTCGAAAGCAATTAGGAAGCGGCTTAACTTTGGTTAAAGAAGAGATAACCTTTTGAAAGCATCACAGTCTAAAGGTAGTATAGCGGCCGGGTTTCGAATGGGTCGGAACCTACCCTTTCGAAAGCTGTTGTTTAAGGAAAAAGGCACCCCTTCGAAAGCTAATATTTTAACATAATATGAAAACCTTCTTCTAAAACTAACTACAAAACCCTTTCAAAAGCATATGTTTCGATTATGTCAAAAGCTTTATGTAAAAGAAGGCAAGACCTTAACTTATGAAAACAAAGCAGTGTTTCGACCCCATCGGAAGCTAACCTTTCGACACCAAGGCTTTCGCCCTCCTTCCAATCCACTCCATACCATCTATGTGATATCTTGTGTATAAGTTTCGACTATGGTGTGTTGCTTTTGACTGGGACGATGGAACCAAAGGAGTCGAAAGATACTTACTATCCGAGGCGAAACACCTTTTTCTAGGTTAAAGGCTGAATTGTTGCAATCTTTGGTAATTACTTTATAACAATTTGGTTATTTGTAAAACATTGATTGGCTTCCATAAAATTTTTTCAAATACTTTGCATTTAAAACAACCGCATTTACATCAGATCAAAACCATAAAAATGTACGTTTAAACCCTTTCATATACTAAAACCAATTATTTCAAAAAAGCCCTTCTTTTAAAATAATTTATTTTCCCTAGTAAATCAATTAGCAAAAATCTTCAAAAATCACAGAAATTCAATTTCATCTTGTAATCAAACATATTAAAATTTTAAACCCACTTTCTTCCCGAAATTCTAGAAAACAAATTTTAAATCCAATTATATCATATTTTTCATCAAAATTCAAAATAAATTTTCCATGGCTTGGAAAATTCTAAAATTAAAACCCATCTCCAAAATCATGTTTTACTTAACATAAAAATTTTCTATGGCAATCTAAAATCATAGATTCTTGGTTTTACATCAAAATCATGTAAATTCATATGCGTATGAATTAAAATAAATCAACATAATATAACTCAAGCATATCATCGTCCATTTTGTCACAAAAATGAATTTAAATCATAAATCTAAAACCATATAATCATAGAATAAAAATAGAGAAGGTATGAGATTATTATTCACGTTAAACTTGATAAGGAACTTGAGATTTGTTGTTGATTAATCACTTTAGCTTTTGATTTTTACCTTTTGATTGAAATCCCTCTTTTCCTCCTTATTAACAGTCGGCTGTCTTATGGTTTGCGTATTATTTTTGATTTGAGAAAAATGAACGTGAATGGACCATTACACGAAGATATAGCCATGTATAATAAATTGGCTAATTTACTAATATGCCCATATGTAGGTTAATTAACTTTTAAATCAATTTAAAGCCCATTTATCTTATTGTTAAGAGCGACCCTATGTAATTTATTCAAATCTCAATCCCTTATCATCATTATTCTATTTAATTTATCTAACTAAATCTTCTGAATAATGTTATCAAAAATTAGGAATGTTGCAGGCTCCCCCCTTAAAGAATTTCGTCCTCAAAATTCAGTAAGGACTAAATGCTAAACATAGCAATCATCTGTAACAACTCCTAACAGCCATAGTAGTCTAACAAACTAGCAACTATCTATATAAATCTAGACATACCCTCAAAGCGGATCAAGATAAGTATCTTTAATCCTGTCCTCTGTCTTCCATGTACAGTCCTTCCCGTTATCGCTCCACTGAACTTTCACCAATCCGACTGTCTTATTCCTTAATATTTTCTCATATCTAGCTACAACCCGAACTGGTTGTCTAACAAAAGTCAAATTAGGTTCTACCACTAAGTCATCCAACCTTGTCGGAGAAATAGTAGTCTTTGGATCATGCACATACTTGCAAAGATGAGACATATGGAATGCATTATGGACACTTGCAACACTGCTTGGCAACTCTATTCTGTATGCGAGATTTCCAATCATCTCTATAATCAGGAATGGACCTACATATCTTGGGGCTAACTTCCCTGACTTTCCGAATCGTATCACACCCTTCATAGGTGATACCTTAATGAAAACCTTCTCTCGAACCAAGAATTCTAGGGCCTTACGCCTCTTATCTACGTAACTCTTCTATCTGGACTTAGCTTCCTTCATCCTTCTCCGAATTAACTCAATCTTCTCTGATGCCTCTCTAACCAAATCTGGACCTAAGACCAATCTGTCACTAGTCTCCAACCAACATGCTGGTGATTTGCATGGTCTTCCATACAAAGCTTCAAACAGTGTCATTCCTATAGTAGCATGATAACTATTATTACAAGAAAACTCAAATAAATGTAGGTGATCCTCCCAAGACCCACCAAAGTAAAACACACAAGTTCTCAGTAAATCTTCTAGTATCTTATTGGCTCTCTTCATTTGACCATCTGTCTGAGGGTGATACACAATACTCATATTAAGCTTGGTACCCATCACTTCCTGTAGACTCTTCCAGAATTCACTAGTGAATAAAGCATCTCCGTCGTTGACTATGCTACTAGGAACTCCATGATTCTAACTATGTTCTTTAGGAACAACTTAGATAAAACAGGCGCCGTTCTGGTTGACTTAACTAGAATGAAATGGGCACTCTTGGTCATTCTGTCCACTATAACCTATATACTTTCATTTCCTTTATTTAACCTTGGCAACCTGTCTATAAATTCCATAGATACCGAATCCCATTTCCAAACTAAAATACCTAAAGGCTGAAGTAACCCATTTGGTTTCTGATGTCTAACTTTCACTTGTTGATAGTTTGTACACTGTCTAACCCATAAGCCAACATCCCTCTTCATGCCTTCCCAATAGAAGCTCCTCTTCATATCTTGATACATCTTGGTTCCTCCAGGATAAGTCATAAACTTGGGTTGATGATATTCTCCAAGAACTTTTTTCCTCAAGTTCTCCACATTCGGAACACACAACCGTCCCTCCTTTCTTATCCATCCTTTCTGGTCAAGGGTAAAATCCTTTAGATCATCAATCTCTATTCCAACCTTAAGCCTTCTGATCCTTTCAGCTAATACTGTATCCTCCTTCTGCTTAGAAGCAATTTTCTCAATCAATACTGGTCGAACTTCTAAACAAGACAATTAGCAACACTCTAGCTAGAACCAATAGTTAATCTTAACTGCACACCACAACTAACTAAAGCTTCTAAATCTTTTCATTCTGCCAACATAGCTAACACCACATTATGATGTTTCCTGCTAAGAGCATTAGCCACTTGATTACCTATTCCTGGTGTGTATTCTATACCAAAATCATATGTAGCTAAAACTCTAACCACCTCTGCTGCCTCATATTCAACCCCTTCTAAGTGAATAAATACCATAAGGATTTATGATCGGTATACAACTCAAATCCCTCCCCTAAGAGATAAGGTCTCCAAATCTTCAATGCGAAGATCACAACTGCCAACTCCAAATCATGAGTAGGATATCTAACTTCATGTGGTCTAAGCTGCCTAGATGCGTAAGCAATGACTTTACAACTCTACATCAACACTGCTCCTAATCTAGTTCCACATGCATCAGTATAGACCACCAATCATTGGTTTCCGTCTGGAACTACTAACACTGGTGCATTGGTCAACAAATGCTCTAACTTAAGGAATGCCACCATACATTTTCCGGACCAAACAAATCTCACTTCCTTCCTGGTTAGCTTAGTTAAGGCTGCTGCTATCCGCGAGAAATCCTTAATGAATCTTCGGTAGTAGCCAGTAAGTCTAAGAAAACTCCTGATCTCGATCACCGCCTCTGGTCTCTTCCAATTGTTCACAGCTTCGATCTTATCTGGATCGACTGACAATGAAACAAACCGATTTTTTATCACCTTGATTAGCGATTATTAATTAAGAAAAGTAGATTTAAATTGAGTTTAAATTGAGAATAAGGTTAATAATGAATATTTGTGTAAATTTGAGAGTGTGATCTTTTTAAAGATTAATGTGGAAAATTTTGAAATGTTTTAACTTATTTATAAAGGTTAAATAAGTTAAAGAATGATTTGAATTAATAAACTATGTATTTTCCTTAATATTGGTTCTTAGTGAAAATAATTGATAACGTAGGGTTTTTGCGCAAAATTCCCGATGAGAACTTGGGTAAAAATCTTATTTATGTTTTAAAAGTGATTTATTACATTTATTTTGAAGAAAGAATAATTTTGAGAGTTCAAATCTATTTTTAACATGTTTTAAATTTTTGTACAAACATGCAAAAGTCAATTTTCAATAAATTATTTGAAGGGTCTAATGACTATAAAAATAAGTGATTTCAAGCTCATTGCAAAGACTAAGTCCTATAATTATTTTTAGAGTATAAATTTGTGTTTTTATGAGCTTTGGTTTAGAAGATATCATTTTTCAAAGTTAGGCAAAACTTGTGTTTTGTATGCGTTGTATTCATTGCAAAACTAATTAAATTGAGTTTTGGGCCTAAAAGACTTTAGCAGCCCATTAAGCTAATACTTAGAGAAATTGGCCAACCTCTTTTCTCCAGATTCCTAGATTAGAATTTAGTACATACTTCTCAAAAAACTTCAGAAGCAAAGAAACCCAAAACTTGAAAACACTAGCTCTCATAAATCAGGCAAATAAATTAGGAAAAAATTCTAAAAAATTAGGGGAATAATAGTGGTAAATCTCTTTCCCTAATCTACATCTCTAGATACTAATTAATTTCAGTTTAGACTATGTTTTTATTTCGCCTCCTTGCTGTTGTGAGTACAAATTTGGGTTTTTAGGCATGTTTTGGTGATGTTTGACAACTAGCAAGGCTATGGAGGGATTTAGGGTTCCTACGCAAGGAGTTAAGACGAGTTCTCCTCACCACTATGTCTATATGTTGTTGTTTAAAGCTCAAAACTTGCTGCTACAACTGAGAATAACTTGCATATTCTATGAATTGAGAAATTAGTCGTAGGAATTGCTTGCATGTTGTTGATTTCACGATATAGAATTAGTAGAATAGAAATCTAGGTTGAAAAACACAGGTCTGTAATAAATTCATAACTAATTCTAGAAAAATCAAAAAATTCCTAACTTTGGATATGTTATTCCCAATACATATATCTACCAATTATTAAAATTTTATAGCAAAATATTGTGTTTTGATGTGATGAACCTCTCTGCACTGGAGGTGAAAATGCAGCAATTTTCTGTATGGTTGGTTGCAAGTTTAAGGTGAGTTTTCGCTTACCAAAATATGTATAAATGAAGTTGTGATGATATTAGATGCATGAATATATTTTTAAGTCGTTAATTAGGTTTAATGCTTACTGAAATGATGTTGTTTGATGATGATTTACTCATGATTCATTATTTTGAAGTTTTTGTTTGCATATTAGATAATATTAGAATGGTTGTAAAAGAATATTATATCTAAACCAATTGGTTAGGAGTTTTGCTTTGAAATTTGGTACATATAAACTAGACTAATATTTAAAGCTGCTGCAAAATTTTGGGTTGAAAAGATTAAATTTCGAATTTATATGATTTTTTCAAAGCGGGTATATGTAAACTGAGATTTACAAATATGAGCTGAAAATGGTTGTTAAAGAATATGAAATATGCACCACTTGGTTGGGAATTTAACTTTGAAATTTTCCACATATAAAATAAACTGATACTCAAAGCTACTGTAAAACTTTGAGTCACTTTCCTGGGTTTGTTTACCTATGTGTTTTCCTGACTTTTATTCTGCTGGTTTGCGCTGTTTCTTCTGTATTTTCAGAGATGAATTACGATGTTTTCAAAAGGCTACTTCTATACATTAGAAAGCCGAAATTCCATGACGATTTTAAGTTTCAATGTTGTTGATTTATTCAAGTTTTGATTTGAGAAAACTCTTTTGAATTTGAATTTATTTTGATGATTTCGTGCACAGATGTTATAATCGATTTCAAGGTGAATTCTCGATTTAAAAACCAGATTTGAAATAAATATTTTTCCAAATTGATTTTATAAATATGAATTTATTTTCGAGCCTATTTTAAATATTAAATAATATAATTAACTATTTTTAATGGGATTTTAAAAGGAAATAATTTTCAAATATTTATAGAAAAAAAGAAATTGTTTTTAACTCGTTTTCTCGAAGTAAATTATTTTCTATAAAATTACACGCTTTTGCACTCTTTGAGTGAACAAGGAAGTGACTTAAACGATTTATTAAAACATGTGGTATATGACAACTGCGATTACTTTTTCGGTTAATTTCGGACTTGTTTGATTGAGGTCATCCTTAAGAGTGAAATTAACTACCTTATAGTAAATAGTTATGTGAGAATGTGTGGCATGGGACACACTGTTGTTACTGATTATAGTTACTATCTGGAATTTAGTGACACTTTATGTTGGACCTCCGGGTATGTGGATTGCCAATACTAGACCTTTGGGTCGTTTGTTGGACTTTCGGGTCATTTGATGGGCTTTCGGGCCATTTGTTGGACCTTCGGCTAATTTGTTGGGCGCCAAATTTGTTGTTGATAGTATTTGGCAGGCTTTGGCCATATGTTGTTGATGCACGTGTGGCGTAGCTTGGGCTCGTCATTTTTTGGGATCCACCTTTTGTTGTTGTTTTCTAGATTTCATTATATCCGATTTCTAGAATTTGTTGATTTTCAAATGTTTTCACCATTTTGTTGGATGTTGGAGTTGTACATAGCCTTTGTGCTAGTTGATGACAACTACATGGTGATTACATTTTTGTTGTTTTGAACTCCTTAGTGAGTTCGACATGTTGAGATTTATGCTGTTTTGTTGATATGGCTTATATGTCTTATGTTGTTTGATGTTTTGGCTTTTATGCCTTATTTGTTTGGTGATTTGGTTTTTAAGCCTTAAATTGTAAGTTGATTTGGCTCATATGCCTTATGTTGTTACATTATTTGGCATATATATGTTGCTTGGGCATGTTTATCCGATATGGCTTATGATTAAATCATAAATTTTGGTAACATGTGCACGCGCGTGCGCACACACACACACACACCTATATTGTTTGAGCATACTTAATTGTTATGACTTATTTTATATGGTTAAGTCATATATTCTTGTCATCATTATATCACCCTTTTGATATTTAGAGATAATCTGAACCGAGTGTTATTTTGCTCGGGTCAGGCCGAGACTTTTCAGCTTATAGGCAGACTTTTGGATGACTGGTCTAGCTGGGGAGATATACTATTTGGACTTCTAGTTTATCTCATTTAGCCATTTAGACTTTGTAAATTTGAGATTATAGAATTATCACGGGTATATTATTTGAGTCTAGATTCTATGTTGTAGACTTGAAATTTGTATAAGTTATGAAAATTATTATTCCACCGTGATCTGTGTATCTCTAATATTTGTTTCCTATTTTATTCCATTCTGAATACTATTAAATCAGTGTGTTTATTACTTTGTATTAATATTGTAGACGTGGAATTTAAATTCATATATTAATTAAAAGATATAAATGACGTGTCAGTGTTAGTATAAAGATATATTCACATTCGATCTCCCTTATGAAGCCATATTCTCCAGATTAGCAGACAACATTACTTATAATGTTCTTTGCTAAATTGTGCATAGCGGTGGGGTCGTTGCAGTTGGTATCGGAGCTATATTCAGAACGTTATAAAATATAAATCGATTCAGAGTATAGATCTTGATCTAGATGATTTAGAAATCCTATCCCTTAGGTGTGTTGTAGCTAGTAATTTTTACTAACCATTAGGGATATGGATATAAATTGATTACTGGATAATTAATTGGGTCATATTTTATGATTTCTTGAGTAAAAATATTATTATATAATATTTGAAGATGGTTTTAATGTAAAATTTGGAATTTATTTTGAAATTTTGGGGAAAATTAAATAAATAAGTTTAAAAACCTGATTGTTTTAGGAATAATCAAAGTTGCACAACTGAATTTTAGAAATTAAATTGTTCCACTGATGGCTACTATTTAGTTTTAATTGAACACTATTTTGAATTTCACTTTTGTTAGGAAGTAATATTTATAGTACAGTATAAAAATTAGTATAAAAATTAGACCTCCGGTGGCTTAAAAGTTAAATTGTGGTGGCTTGATCTAAATGTTGATCCGAGTTGCACAACGGGAGCTAATGGACTATTTTCGCTGAACATCTTAAAAAACTATAAATAAATATGTTTGATTGGTTGATGGATGCTTGCTTATTTTGATTAATTGTTGGAATTAATGTAGAGGAAGAATCATTACTTGAAAAATTTATAACCTACTCGATATTAATTATAAGACTTTGCAATATATTCTTTAGTGTAGCTACCACAAAGGAAATTGAAAACTTTGTTTTGTATAAAATAGAATATTAAACTATCGGTGCCACAAATTAAATGTTAAGATGTATTATGGAATCGTTATTTATTTAGAATTATTTTGTTTAAAATCTTGACATATGTATAAAGGATTTAAAAAGGCAAGCATCCGTTTAGATTAAAATTGTGAAAAAAAATATACGTACGAATAATAATTGATTATGTTTATTTAAGCAAGCAATAAATTGATAAAAGTGTAAAATACTAAAAGACATATGTATATCATATGAAAATTTATTTTTGTGTTAAATTGCCCGTTGAGTGCTTTAAGAATTCTGGTCAATGCGCCTGATCAATGTTACCGATAAGAATTTCCTAAACACTAAAACGAGACAGTTATGTATAGTAAATTGAGTTATAGTAAATAAAAGTTAGAAGTAAATTAATATGAGATTGAATATTAATTTTATTTTGGATGACTAATGCAGCCATTGAACCTTACTGATTGTTGAGATCAGTGGCTAGGCAGTTTCGATCAATCAGTCAATTCTACAACCAATTGATGAAGTCATTCACTATAAGTAAATGGTGAGGCAATGCCATTGTATGATTTGATATTTGTGAAATTGAATATGGGTATGCTTTTAATTGGTTATATAAGTACAACCTATAGGAATATAAATAATAACATCGCATGGTAATTTCGGTAAGTAGAGCAAATAATTCTAATTAAGGAGATACCTTAATTGGAAGAAAATATCATGTGATGCAATGGTTAATAAAACGATATATCCAAAATAATAAAATGCATTGTTTAGAAATCTAAAATATTGATCAAAAAGAAATTTTAGTAAAAAGTTATAAATGTGGATTATAAAAAATAAGTTTTGGACACATGGTTATTTGATCGATAATAAGTGATAAGATATAAATCTATATCTTTAAATAAATTTAAAAATGCTAATTTTGGACTTTTTATATTAGCATGAAATTGTAAAGAGTGAAACCATTAGCGTAAGCATTGGTTTTAAATTTAGATATGGTTAAAATATTGTTAATAATGAAATTGTAAAATTCTTTGAAAGCAAGATTAAGTTATTATCAACCTTAACTTTTTTAGGTTGATAATAAGATAAAAGTTAATTTTGTTGTTTAAAAAAATACAGATTTGAATGGTTCATTTATTATGAAAAAATGTTATGTAATAAATAAATTAGCACAAAGATTTGTTTATAAAATATATAGTTTGGATTTAAAAATGGTTCGAGAGTGGTAACTTTAAATATATTTTAGTGCTAAAAATTTAGTTGGAAATGTGCTGTAGTAAAACAACAATAACTTGAGATTTATAACTCCAAATGAGTTTAGTCTATTTGTAAATGAAACTAATTTCAGTAAGCTATAAGTTTTATTTTTACCACTTTGAAAAACTTTGCAGTTTGTTTGGTCTAAAGTGGATTTAAAAATGAGTGGGCATCTCTGTCCCACAAAAAAATTCTGAGATTTAAGCTGAAAGTAATTTGGGCATAACTTTCAAACCGCAAATCCGATATTGATGATATTTATATTGCTAGAAAGCTTAAAACTGATTTGAATAGCTTTCATTTTATGAGCCTTGTCAGATTTCATGATTTACTATAGAGAAACTCGAATTTTATACTACTGTCCTAAGATTACATTTTTGAAGGTAATGTTTCTTATATTCATAAATGAAATCTAGTAAGATTCATTTGATTTAAGCACAGGTGCACAAGGATAATTGGACTTTATTTTGTGCATAAACATGTAAAAAGTCGACCAAACATGCTTAAAAATGCTAACAATAAAGGTATATTTCGGAATAAATTTAGAAATGATGAATATTGATATATATTATGTTTCTAACCTTATGGTTGATGTATTTTATATAAATCATATTTGTGAAATTGTAAACTGCTCTTCACACAAAGGAGACTCACTGATTTTTTCAAAAAATTTTGACGCTTCGAAAAATTTCGAGTACTAATTGCGAAAATTTATACAATTGAGTTTTGTGTGAATATAGTATCTTCTAATGAGTTGTAAAAGACTTAAAGTTCATAATAGTAGAAAATGGGCATTGAAGAAAATTTTTAAATTGTGTAGCCATCGATGAAGGATTTAATAGTTGTGCTTGTCAAGTCTTGAAGGAAATTGTTTTGAGATCGATTATTTGTGTGGAGAAATATATTACAAACCGTAGTATATTTATAATAGAATTAGAGGATGAAACAACTTTAATTTGATTTACTTTAAATAAAAGGACTGAATCTAAAATTTAAGTAAGAAACTTTGAAAATTTTCAAGTATTGAAATATGAGATTTTTTTTATGAAAGACAATGGATTTGAAAATTCTAAGAAAATTTATTTAATAAAAGAAATATGAAATCCATTTTTTTATGTGTTTGACTTTGCTTCGTGCAATTGCTTAGTGACTTGCTTTTATGCAGTCATATGATTTGATGGTTTTCATGATATAACTTATTGATGTCACTGCGAACATGTATCATAAATGATAATGAATTGGAAGTACTAATTAGCAACAATTAGTAGTAAGTGCAAATGTGAAATTTATTAACAGTAAATAGAACTCCATGTATATTTTCTTGTAACACTGAGTTGGATAAATCTGTCTTTTGTGTTTATTTGTCTTTTGGGTGTATGGTTGTTACTAAAATTTATTAACAGCAAAGCTAAGTAATAACATGTAAGGGAATTTCTTTTCGATTCAAATTGCGAGAACGCAATTTTATTAGATGGGGAGTTCTGTAGCAACCTGATTTTTTACCATCTTGATTAGCGATTATTAATTAAGTAAATTGGATTTAAATTGAGTTTAAATTGAGAATAAGGTTAATAATGAATATTTCTGTAAAAGTGTGATCTATTTAAAGATTAATGTGGAAATTTTTGAAATGTTTTAACTTATTTATAAAGGTTAAATAAGTTAGAGAATAATTTGAATTAATAAAATATGTATTTTTCTTAATATTGGTTCTTAGTGAAAATAATTGATAATGAGGGGTTTTTGTGCGAAATTCCCGATGAGAACTCGGATAAAAATCTTATTTATGTTTTAAAAGTAATTTATTATTTTTATTTTGAAGAAAGAATAATTTTGAGAGTTAAAATCTATTTTTAACATGTTTTACATTTTTGTACAAACATGAAAAGATCCATTTTCAATAAATTATATAAAGGGTCTAATGACCATAAAAATTGGTGATTTCAATCTCATTGCAAAGATTAAGCCCCATAATTAATTTTAGAGTATAAATTTGTGTTTTTAGGAGCTTTGGTTTAGAAGATATTGTTTTTTAAAGTAAGGCAAAAATTGTGTTTTGTGTGTTGTATTCATTGCAAAACTAAATAAATTGAGTTTTGGGCCTAAAAGACTTTAGCGACCCATTAAGCTAATACTTGAAGAGATTAGCTAATCTCTTTTCTCCCGATTCCCGCATTAGAGGTTAGTATGTACTTCTCAAAAGGCTCTTTCTATACATTAGAAAGCCGACATTCCGTGATGATTTTAAGTTGCAATGTTGTTGATTTATTCGAGTTTCGATTTGAGAAAACTCTATTGAATTTGAATTGATTTTTATGATTTGTGCATGGATTTTATAATCGATTTCAAGGTGAATTCTCGATTTATAAACCGGACTTTAAATAAATATTTTTCTAAATCGATTTTTTACGTACGAATTTTTTTTCGAGCCTATTTTAAATACTAAATAATATAATAAACTATTTTTAAAGGGATTTTAAAAGGAAATTATTTTCAAATATTTTCAGAAAGAAAGAAATTGTTTTTAACTCATTTTTTCGAAGTAAATTATTTTCTATAAAATTACACGTTTTTACCCTCTTCAAGAGAACGAGGAAGCGACTTAAATGATTTAGTAAAACATGCGGTATGAGACACATGCGATTACTTTTTGGTCATTTCCAGACTTGTTCGATTGAGGTCATACACAAGACTGAAATTAACGACCTTACAGTAAATGGTTTAGTTAGAACGTGTGGTATGAGACGCATTGTTAGTTACTATTTAGAAGTTTGTGACACCTTATATTGGACCTTCGGGTATGTTGATTGCCAGTACTAGACCTTTGGGTCATTTGTTGGGGTTTCAGGCCATTTGTTGGACCTTCCGGTCATTTGGTAGGCTTTCGGGCCATTTGTTGGACCTTCAGATCATTTGTTGGACGCCAAATTTGTTGTTGATATTACTTGATAGGCTTATGCCATATGTTGTTGATGCACATGTGGCGTAGCTTAGACTCGCTATTTGTGATTCGCCATTTGTTGTTGTTTTCTAGATTTCATTATATTTGATTTCTAGAATTTGTTGATTTTCATATGTTTTCACCATTTTGTTAGATGTTGGAGTTATACATAGCCTTTGTGCCAGTTGATGATGATGTCATGGCAATTACATTTTTGTTGTTTTGAACTCCTTAGTGAATTCGACATGTTGAGATTTATGCTGTTTTGGTGATATGGCTTATACGCCTTATGTTGTTCAATGTTTTGGGTTTTAGGCCTTATTTGTTTGGTGACTGGACTTTTAAGCCATATGTTGTAAGTTGATTTGGCTCATGTGCCTTATGTTGTTACATGATTTGTCATATATATGTTGCTTGGGCATGTTTATTCGATATGACTTATGATTGAATCATAAATTTTGTTAACATGCATATATATATATATATATAAATATATTGTTTGAGCATACTTAATTGATATGACTTATTTTTATACGGTTAAGTCATATATTATTGTATTAGTACCTCACCCTTTTGATATTTAGAGATAGTCTGACCCGACTATTATTTTTCTCGGGTCAGGCCGATACTTTTCAAGTTATAGGCAAACTTTTGGATGATTGGGCTAGCCGGGGAGATATAATATTTGAACTAGTATTTTATCTCATTTCGACATTTGGACTTTGTATAGTTGAGATTATAGAATTTTCACTGATATATGATCTGTGTTGTAGACTCGAAATTTGTACATGTTATGAAAATTATTGTTCTACTATGATCTATGTATCTCTTATGTTTATTTTATATTTTATTCTGTTATGAATACTATTAAATCGACGTGTTTATTACTTTGTATCAATATTGTACACATCAAATTTAAATTCATATATTAATCACAAGGTATAAATGATGTATCAGTGTTAGTATAAAGATATATTTACATTCGATCACCCTTAACAAGCCGCATTCTCTGGATTAGCAGATGATATTACATATAATGTTCTTTGCTAAAATGGGCATAGCGGTGGGGTCGTTACAGTATCCTTTCTATAAAAACATATGACAAAAGAACTTTACTTCTTTCTTTCAGAAATGACACTTGGTAAATTTCGCCTTTAGCTAATTCTGTCTTAGTGTCTAAGGCACCACTCTAAGATATACTTCATACTATCTCTCATCCTTAGAGTGTACTAGAATATCATCTATAAACACTAGTACAAACCTATTCAAGTACTCTCGGAAAACTTGATTCATCAAATCTACGAAGAAAGCAGGTGCATTTGTCAATCCAAATGGCATCACCAACCACTCATATGAACCATATCTAGTCCGAAATGCTGTCAAAGGAATACTATCCTTCGCCACTCTAAATTGATGGAAGCCCATCGCCAAATCCAACAAGGAGAACACTCTGGCTCCACTCAACTGATCAAGCAGATCATCTATTCTTGGCAAAGGATACTTATTCTTAATTGTCCTTTCATTTAATTTATGATAGTCAATACACATCCTTAACAACCTATATGGTTTCTTCACGAGCACCATAGCCGCTCCCCAAGGCGGACTGCTTGGTCTAATAAAACTCCTTCCTTCTAAATCTACAGCCGCACCTTCAATTCCTTCATTTCAGTTGGTATCATCCTGCTAGGTGTTTTCTACTTATAGGTTCAGCTCTTGGCACAAGATATATTCTAAACTCAACAGCACTTTTCGAGGGTAGTCCAGTGATTGGCTCAAAGACATCTGCAAACTCTCTTGCTACACAAACCTAGCTTAACTCATTTCCTACCTCCATAGCATTAAGCATAGCACTAACACTCCGGTCAGTAATCTCTACTGAGACTATCACTCGGTTATGACTATCAGGATGTCTCAGTGATATTTCCCTATCCTGGAAAAATATTCTAGCTCATACCTACCCAACAAATCCAACACCAAAATGACCCAAAATCTGAAATCAATAACATACAAACTGTAGGCAAATTTGTGACCTAACAAGTCAAGTTCTAACTTGTCACATTTCAATCCTAGAGTTGCATACCCTCCTATAGGATTTGCAATACCTAAGGAAGTAACAAGGTAGGTGGGTTCTAAGTATAATCTATCAACCAAACGCTGAGATATAAATTAGTGTGATGCACCGGTATCAAAAAGTACTCTAACTGAAATACTCTAAATAAAAACGTTCCTTCCATCATAGTCTTTCCCTTATTTGCTGCAATAGGCCTAGCTGGTCTTATGGCAAAAACTTTTCCTTTGTCCACCCTAATTGGCTCTGGACAGTGATTTTTGTAATGCCCAACTTGATCACGGCTGAAGCATTTCACGTTCTTCTTAACTGCAGCTTTCTTTCCATTTCCTGACCGGCATTCATTAGCAAAGTTACCCTTCTTGTCACACTTTTAACAAACTTCCTCGGCCTATGACTTCTTGGCAGTATCTCCCTTCTGGATTCCATCTTTTCTTAAAGAACTTCTCTTCTTTCCCTTAGAACCCTGAGTTTCCACTGACTTCTCTTTAGCTAAATCAGCAAGTAACTCCTCATGGCGAAAGGCCATCTCCACCACTATATTACAAGGATCACGGACATGTGTCATGGTCATTCTAGAAAGCGCAGGCCTCAGTCCCCGAATGAGCTTCTCATTCCTTTTGACGTCAGTATCTATAATAGCATGTCCATATTGACATAGTTCTTCGAACTTAGTAGCTGTCATCCGGGTTTGTAACCAAACAGGACCCATCAGAAAGCAGAACAATCTCGTGACATCAAAATGGATTCGAACTTAACCAGAAAGGCTAAGGAAAGGAGTTAATAAGAGCAAGACATACTGCTAAGGCAAAGACTGAGATCGACTAAACCAAGAGACCAGCCTTCTTTCTGCCCAATCCACAGCTGAGTGTAAACAGCTAGTAAATTGTCATGAAAACCAAACACGTGCAATGAGACTATGTAAACAACGACGATACAAGACCATGGAGACATCCCAAACTCCAAACTCCATAAATATCCTAAGTGCTTGGATCCCCAACGACTCATACCCTATAGATCGTTAGTGAACCTTGCAAAATGGAGGGTCGCTATGGTGCATAGAAGAAGAGAAGGAGGTAGAAAGATGTTGAAAAATCTAAGTGTATGGATTGCTAACGATCCATACACCATGGATCGCTAGCGATTCATGCTTGCCCATGAGTCTTTAGCAAGCTAACTATGGAGGCAATGGAAGAAAGGAGCCATGTCATTAGCTCGTGTACGAGCCAAATCTATGGGTTGCTAATGATCCATAGACCATGGGTCGCTAGCGACCCATGGTTTTGGCTCAGATCGCGAGCTAAACCCCCTAGGTTGTTCTACACCTACCTGCGAGCAGTTGATGAAGTGGCCTGGCCTAGAAGCTCTCTGATCCCTATGAGTACCATCCTACTTGCAATATAAATTAGATCTTCTCCGGACTGATTGCTGAAACTCTGCTTGAAACTTTCTTCACTCTCTACCTTCCTCACAATAATCTCCAAAGGAATTCACTGTGATTCCCTAGTAGATTCCAACTCTAGGGATACAATCTAGTTAGGGATAATCAAAGGCTTTGTAATCAAACACCACTTGTAACAGTAATCTATCACAATAAAACTATAAAGTGGACGTAGGCTTCATTAATAACCAAACCGCTATAAAACTTCCTTGTCCTCTTTCTTTTACTATTCTTTTTCTATACCTATTATCTGTGATATTTCTCTATAAGAACATGGTTGGTGCTTTCAAGCTCAAATCAGGGTGTTGATCCATTTTTTGGGTTAATATATTGGTGCTTTTATTGAGAACTCCAACCCAGGATCTAGATCTAGCTATCTACTTTAGATCCCATAGATTTAGAAGTTAGATCCTTAATCTTTGCTTGAATAATCTGCTGTTCAAAATAAATGGCCTCTGAAAGGAGAAGAACCGCCTCTGGAAGATCCATAGGGACATTAATAGCTGGAGAAGATGTTAATCCTCAATAAACTGAACTAAATGGTGCTAACTTAGGAAATCAGGAGCTAGCATCCTCCAGCCAACACGAAGTTATCGCCAGGGATGTGTTGAATAAAATGGTTGATGAGATCAACCGAAAAATGAAAAATAGCCAAAAGGTTCTAATAGGTAAGCTTAACGCTCTCCTAACCCTATAGTCAAACCTTGCTCCAAGGACTGTGTCTGAACCCGCGGTTGCTACAGAACAAGAGAATTCCTTCGTTTCTGATATACACAGAAGAAACGGAAAAAAACCACAAAAATGGTGACAACAGGACTTAACATAGACGGAAATGCAAGTACTCCGTTCGCGCAAGGCAGCCTATTCTGAATTCGAATCAAGGGGAAAAGACCCCATTGGAAGACATAGGTATGGATCTCTCTTGCTCAAAGGATGGAGAGCAAGACGACAAAGTGGAAGAAAATGCTAATGCATTTGATAATGCAACGAATACCCAAATTACTCTAGTTAAACCAACCGCAAGCCAATGGGACCCTGTAGGAGTGGGTCTCTCGAAGATAGGCAAGCCTAGATCTCAGCCCACTCACCAAGATCATTTGTAAAGTCAAACACTTGGTGCAGTGACTGATTGTCGTCCTCAGGATACCGGACATCAAAAGCATGCATAGCGGATATGGTTAAACGATTAATCGAGGAGAGTAAAAATAGAAGATATGATGAATGTGGATCTACGCTAAGTCGGAGTCCCTTCATCGATGAAATATCGAATGAGAAATATCCAAAAAAAATCACAATACCAACCATTCCATCCAATGATGGGACGAAAGACCAAAAGCTTCAGTTGTACAAATATAGTTGGTATATGGACGGAGAAAATGCCTTCGAAGCTGTCCGATATAGATGCTTTCCTATCTTTCTCGAAGGTGTTGCGTCGATGTGGTTCACTAGGCTTCCACCGAGATCTATCCCAACTTTTGACCAACTGGCGACAAAGTTCCTGGATCAGTTTAGACTCCAAACTGTGCAACCAAAAGACGTTATGTTCCTATCCGAATTGTTCCATGGGCGCGTCGAATCATTAAAATCTTTCATGAATAGGTATAACACCGCAGTGACAGAAGCAACCTACCACCAGGAAGGATTTCAACCATAAAGCAAGTCAGCTCCTAAGATTGGAGGAAGCACAGGAACTGGAAAGGAAGTCTACTGGTGTGCAACCAATGAACGTCGGGCAAAGTGATGCAACAATGAATCAAAATGCGCACACTTCTTGGGCCACTGAAGTAATCACTAGGAATTATGGAAACTCAAAGAGGAAAATTCAGAACCCCGATAAGAAGAACGGTAATGGAAACAATAAAAGGCTCAAAGGATTTAGGATCGAAGGCTACACTCCTCTAAATGACACACTGGAAAACATTTTTTTCACGATCCAAGGCATTGAGGAATATAAAAAGCCACCCGGAAAGGAGGCAACTGAGCAGCAAAAGCGCTCGGGGAAATTCTGCCACTTCCTTGAAACATACGGCCGTAATATGAATGAGTACAACCACCTAAAAAACCTCATTGAGGAGCTGATCCTGAACAAAAAACTCCAGCAGTACATAAGACAGCCACAGACCCTCGACCAATTTGCAGATCCTCAAGAGCGAAGGAATCAAGCTAGAACTAGAGAAGATGGGTCAAAACGAATCGCCAAAGGCTTATTATTGGAACAATATCTAGGGGACCACACCCTGTGCAAAGAAGTTAGGGAGAAATAGCAGGCATGCAAGTTCTTTGAAACATGCTCCAAAGCACTCATGTTTAGCTATAGAAGATGAAACTCTATTCAAGCTACAAAGGTTTTTGAATGACGATATAGTGTTCCAAAATCGAGACACCTAAGGGATTGAAGCTCAAAATCTTGATCCGATGGCGGTAATGGTAGGAATAGGACCTTCTGTGGTTCGATGGGTGTTGGTTGATAGTGGCAGTTCAATTAATATACTTTTCAAATGTACTTTCAATCAGATGAAGACTGGCATGAAAAGCGTATCCGCGTGCCAAACAAAAGTTCAAGGGTTTACTGGTGGGCCCAAATAACTGGTGGGAACAATTTACCTACCTATGGAGCTTGGAGAGGGTGAGCGAAGGGCCACCCTCATTCAGACTTTTGTGATTGTGGATGAAATTTTAGCATATAACGCCTTCTTGGGACGGCCCACACTAGCCGACTTCAGGATAGCATTGGCCCAATGATGCCTACAATGAAGTTCCCTACAACGCAAAGAGTCAGATTTGTGAAAGGAGACTAGTGCACTACTTGGGAATGCTATATCATAGAACTGCGTGAGTCAAGAAGAAAGGAAAAAGGAAAGGATGTGGGGAAAAACTCTCCACATTCGTGAGCCCACCGAATAACAATTGCAGTGCCACCCCTGGCTTGAGGACCATAGCCAATTCGATAAGGCTTTGGACCCTAGAAAGAACAGTTTAGGGGGGATTAGGCAGCACTAGCAGAATTGATGGTGTCTTTCCGAGTCTGTATGGATGACCCAACTCGTGTCTTGAAAATCGGATCGCACCTTGGAAACATGATGCGGTCAGAGCTAACTAAATTCCTCCACACCAATTTGGATGTATTCACTTAGACACACTACAATATGTGTGGGGTATCACTTAAAATTTCCTACCATGCGCTCAATATTGACCCCAAATTTACACCCGTGAAGCAAAAAAGGCACAGCTTGGGCCCTGAACGGTACAAGGCACCGAGAGAGGAGGTAAATAAATTGATGGCTAACGGCTTCATCCAAGATGCAACTTACCCTGAATGGGTATCAACCCAGTCTTAGTCAAGAAGTCTAATGGAAAACGGCAAACTTGTATTGATTTCTCGGACTTAAACAAAGCTTGCCTAAAGGATAGCTTCCCACTCCCCATAATCGATCAACTTGTTGATGGAACGGCCGGACATGAATTGCTGTCATTTATGGATGCATACTCGTGCTACAAACAGATCCTGATGCATGACCCTGATCAAGAGAACACCAGCTTTATCACTGATTTGGGACTATACTGCTTAGGGTAATTCCATTTAGTTTAAAAAATGCCGAGGCAATATATCAAAATATAGTAAATGCTATGTTCAATCGCCGGATCGGAAAGACTATGAAAGTTTATATGGATGACATGTTGGTCAAATCTCGACTGGTTGTTGACCATCTAGAAAACCTTGTCGAAATACTCCGAAAGTATGGAATGAAGCTCAACCCACTCAAGTGCCACTTCGTAGTAGCCTCTGGGAAATTATTGGGGTTCATGTTAAGTGCCCGAGGCATCGTAGCGAATCCAGAACAAATAATGGTTCTATGAGAAGTCCAAGCCTCAAAGAATAAGAAGGAACTCCAAAGCTTGAATGGAAGGTCGCAACACTGAGCTGATTTATCTCGAAAGCTACAGAAAAGTGCATACCATTCTTCGATGCACTGAAGAAGGGGAAGAAAAACTTCAAATGGAGTGAAGCTTGTTAAACAACTTTCGAAGAACTGCTACGACACATGGAAGTACCGCTAATCTTATCTAAATCGGTGGATGGGGAAGACCTATTCGTTTACTTAGCGGCCTCACCGCATGCACTAAGCACCACGCTTGTGTGGGAAGAAGCGAAAATCCAGCGACCCATGTATTATATTAGTAAACGGTTCACGAAGCTGGGAAAAATTACCCAAAACTAGAAAAGCTAGCGTATTGCCTCTTGATCGCATCTCGGAAGTAATGACCCTATTTTCAGACTCGTCTAATTATAGTATTGACTGGCCAACCCTTGAAGCAAGTGTAATACTGACCAGAAACTTCCGGACGACTGCTTAAGTAGAATATGGAGTTGAGTTAATTTGATATCACCTACCATCCAAGAAAAGCCATCAATGGGAAAGCGTTGGCCGACTTCATCACCGGATTTACTACGAGGGATGACGAGGAAGAGGCTCAGTTAGAAATAGAAACACAATGAAAGATCTTCGTCGACGGTGCATCCAACAACTTCTGTTCGGTAGCAGGAGCAGTAATTGAAATCCCTGAGGGGCGAGCCATTAGGTACGCCTTGCGCTTGGAATTCCCTACCATAAAAATCAGAATATGAAGCACTGATCGCTGGATTGAAAGTTGTAAAGGAGCTCAAGAGAAAATCTATTCACATATACAACGAATCGCAGCTGGTCATCTATTAAGTAAAAGGAGAGTATCAGGCACGTGGGGGAGAATCTTGCCTCATACCTATCCAAAGTACAGGAACTGCTAAGCGACATCGAACACTACAACATAACTCACATCCTACGGGAGAAAAACACCCAAGTGGATTATTTGGCTAAGCTGGCAAGTTTCGGAGAAGCTCGACCATTGGGACTAGTCTCAGTTGAGACTCTAACCAACTCAAGTATGGATGAAATGGATGTCGAATGGATTCTTAAAACCACCATCGAACCAGATACGTGGATGACATCAATAAAGGACTATCTACTTGCAAGAACCCTTCCAACTGACCGAAATCAATGGAAGAAGCTCCTTCGGAAGGCGCTACAGTTCATGATATAGGATGGAGTGCTCTATAGAAGGGGATTCTCAACCCTCCTTCTTAGGTGTGTCACTGATGATGAAGCATGAAGAATCATAAAGGAAGCACATGAAGGAGAATGCGTAGACCACACTAAGGGGCAGACCCTTGCGAAGAAATTCTTTCGATACAGGTACTTTTGGCTACAATAAATCATGACGCTGCAGATAATGCCATAAGATGCGGTCACTGCCAAAGATTCGGCAAAATATAGAGAACTCCTTCAACGGAGCTAACATAGATGGTTAGTCCATGGCCGTTTGCAATATAGGGGATCGACTTAATTGGCGTCCTGCCAATAGCAGAAGGAGAGGCCAAATATGCTATAGTTATTGCACACAATGGGCTGAAGCGGAACGTTGGCCACCATAACTACAAAGAAGGTTACTAACTTTGTTAATAGAAATATCTTTTGCAGGTTTGGTGTGCTACAAAAAATCATCACTGACAATGGAACCCAATTCAAAAGTGCAGAGTTCAAAGACTTTTGCAGCGCTTCCGAATTGAAAGGTGCTTTTCTGTAGTGGCTCAACAGCGAGCAAACGGGAAGGTGGAAGAGATAAAAAAGATCATCATATCCACTATCAAGAAGCGACTAGCAAAGGCCAAAGGAAACTGGGTTGATGAACTTCCACTCGCACTATGGGCTTACAGAACTACCGACAAAGTGGCAATCGACCACACTCTGCTCGCATTAGCATATGGTTCAGAAGCAATGATTCCAGTTGAATTAGATGTCCCTTGCACCGAAGGTAGAATTTCAATAGAAAAATGAGCAGCTCTTACTTGAATCGCTAGAGATAGTTGATGAAAAAGAAGAAGAAGTAGAGTTGAGAACTGCCACCCACCAAAAAAGGGACGCATGGCATTTCAACTCCAAAGTTCACAATCAAACCTTCAAGGTGGGAGATCTTGTGCTCAAACGAGTTTACCCGTTCCGAGGGCCTTCGAACCAAACAAGCAGGGACCATATTTCTCAATCAAAAGCTAAGAGATGGGACTTTTAAGCTAACAACCATCGATGAAATTCAAGTTCCCAGCATGGAATAGCGAATCGCACCACTGCTACTTTGTCTAAAAGCTACCTTATGTACTTCTTGTAACGACCCTAAATTTTGAACAATTTAAATTGAAAATATTTAATTAATTTTAAATATTTGAATGATGGTTTGATTTAAATTTCAAATTTTTAGAACGAATTTGGCGATTAAATTATAAAGTTTAATCTATTGAAAGTTGAATAAAAATTTGAATCTTCAGTTTTGAGTCGATTAAAAATATTTCAAAGGCTTGTAAAATTCATATTGACAACACTAAAGATAATCGAAGCTTCAGAATTGAATTTGAAACTACTTTGTTCAGTTTGGAAATTTTATCGTTTGAATCGATATTTAAAAATAGTCACTTTTCACATAGTCTTGTAATTCGACGAAACCAGTTCCATTGGGTCCGTAATATCGAACTATTATCGGATTTCAAATTTCGTATTATTCGGAGTTGTTATGTGAGCATACGATAAGTAAATGCGTTGAAAATTTACATCGAAAATTTCAATTTAAATAATTATTATATACCCACGTACTAGTCAACATCAGCACGATACCCTTCCTAAATTTTTGCCTAAAATCACGAAGATGATCGTGCAGAGCATGTCTCGTTCAAAATTTTAAATACTCCTCTCGTTCAAATCGAAATTAAATGGCCGAAGCCTGGGGAGTCAAATTCACGGAGATAATAAAATGGCGGCCATCTCTTTTTCCTCAACGAAAAGCAAACTCGTTTGATTTGGGGTAGAGATCTCTCGAGATTCAAGCTCGAGCTCGGTGGACTCGCGAGAGAAACGGCGGCGACAAGGGCTGGAGTTCGAACGTCAGCATAGTCTCGACTACGACAAGTTCGACGATGGTACGCTCGTGCGTGCTAGGGGAGGCGTCGAGTTCGTCAATCGCGATTGGTGGCGATGGCGAATCTGTAAAGGGGAGCTCGACGCGATGGCATTCGCGTTCATCTCCTTCGTGATTTAGGGTTCCGAGGTTGTTTGGATCGGGGGATTTTGTGGTATTTGTTTTCGATTTTTATTTATTCATTTTTATTTAATTAAACCTGATTTTTATATATATGTGAATATTTATGTTAAAAAATGAAAATGAAGTTATTAATTCCAATAAGCTTTATATATATACAGATTAGAAAAATATATAGAAACATGTTGGAAGTATAGGAATTTTAAATTTATGGAAGTTCTTATATTTAAAAAAACAAAATGATTTTGGAATCTATAAATTGATTTAAAAATAAATCGTTAGTTAATTAAAATTTTAAAATAATAACAAATTGTTCAATATGCTAGGATTAAATTTATCAAATGGAGACTAGTTTATTTTAGAGGGTATGGGTTGATAGTCAAACTGTTTTAATTAGCTCATTTAATTGTGGGTCTGCTAGAAATAATTTGTTAAAGGAGCTATAAATATACAACTATGCATTTTCAGTTTACTAGTTATTTTGGAAATAATGCGTTTGGATGATTAACCCGATGAATTAACTTATTGAATTTATTTTTAATTACTAAATATAATCTATAGAAAGGAAAATTTGTTTTGAATTTAATTTTTTGTTAAATCAAATTATTAAAAAGGAATTTTGTTTGAAATTTAAAAATATTAGCTTAAGAGCGAAATTTTATTACAATGAATGTATATATATAGACAAGCAGAAAATATAACTTACTACAGTAAGTATGAACCATTTTCTGTTTAATATAAATGCTAGAAAGAATGTTTTTCTTTTATTTTCCATTTGAATTTAATGAATATATATGATTACAGAACTAAATGTATGAGAGCACAAGATTTAGAAAACAACAAAATGAATACAATGAATTTAGGTGATTAATTTATCAAATGGAAATTAATTATTCAAATTGTTCGAATATTAATAAAATCATCTAATATTTATTCAAGGTATAAATCAAGAAAATCGAGTCAAGATGGAAATGGATTGCAAAATAAAATCAAAGGTGAGATCTTCTCACTCAAATTGAAAATTTGGATTGCAGTTATTGATTGCTGTTTGGTTGTGATATTAGATATAGTAGGATATATCTATATGTAGCAATATATATATATATATATATATATATATATATATTGGAATATGTATATATTAGAGTTGTTGATTTCCCGCATTATATAGCGGATGAGGCCCTATTGCGCCGCCTATTAAGCGGATAATATTTTATAAATCCCATATACCGCGATATCCCGTCTTGAAACAGGATTGGTATTGTGCAAACATCTGTGGATGGAGGGAAACAGGTTGGAGGGATCCAACTGGATTCCTCAACCGTATTTATTTATTTACATATATTGTGATATTTGTTGATTATCATATGATGATATATGATGTTTGGATGCCATGGTTGATTATTTGGTGTGTTGCATCACTGGGCTTATTTTTAAATTTAAAAATGTTAAAGTAATGATTTTCAATATAAAAGGATTTTTAAGTGATTTTTGAAAGTATATGTTTCATTAAATTTTTGAATGATTCATTTTAAATAAATTAACGTTATAAAATTTAATGTTATAAAAGTATGATTTTAGTGAAATATAACCAAAGCATGATTTTTGAAATAAATAGCTGACAAATTTATAAATAGTTTAAACTGGGATTTTTGAATTATTAGATTTATATAAAAGATTTATAAAATTGATATTTTATAAATTAAAGATATTGAAATTATAAAACAAGCTTTTATAAGTGTTGAAATAAAGTTGTACCTAGTTTTATAAGTAAATTAGAATTTTAGATTTATTAATAAATGATGCTATAAAAGAATGGATTTGTGAATAAATGGATTATAAGTAATTTACTTATAAGTTGGATTCAACATGTAAATGAAATATAAATAGAATTGGTTATTAAAGGAGATTTATAAATCGAAGTAGTTATGAAGTAGAAATGGAATTTATAAACGTTGTTTTATAAATCCGTAATCAAATAAATTTGATAAGTAAACATAGAAATTGTTAAAGGAATTATATCCACGATTTTGGACTGTGGAAAATCCTTTAATTTAATATATGAAAGTGTTGAATTTGGATTAACGAAGTATATTCACGATTTTGGATAATGAATAATATATTAAGGAAATGTTTTAGGGAAAAATGATATTTTAAATAGAATTAAAACGATTAGAGATGTTTTAAATGTATTAAGTATTGAAAACATAGATTTCAACATTCATTGTTGAAATAGGCGTTTTCAAGGAATTGAAGGAAATGGTGGACTATAACACTGTTGCTATAGTAAATGATTTCCGAAAGGAAATGTTTTTGTACAGTATTGGGATTCATATATCTATCTAAATTTCGAATCCCTATACTAGTAATTTTGGGTCGTCGTAACGATGTTTTACGCAACATTCGTTTTTGACTCAAATAAATGTGTTAAGAGAATGTTTTCTTTAAAGAATGAAATATAAACTTAATTTCGATTTAATTATATTGAATATTTTCCAAGTGTTGGAAATAAATAGATTTGTGAATTACTTATTATTAAATAAGTAGGGAAATGTTTTCCAATATTGAATGAACGTTTTGAGAATTATCTTTTTAAAGATAAATTGAAAATGAATATTTGAAATCGATTTGAAAATTGTATATTCACAGATATTTTGGAAATGTAAATTCAATATGGAATTTATAAATGAAATTGGGAAAATTGGTTTAAAAATAAATATCGATTTTTTTTGAAGTATGGAAATTATATATATGTGTGTGTATATATATATATATATCTTGTAAAGATATTTTTGGAAAATAAATAATTTGGAAAATTATTTTAAATCTGGTGATGTTGTGCATACCTATTGATAGTTAAATAACCGACTATCAATATTTACCTTTAAATAGGTATTTGTTGTGATTGCTTGAATTTGAATGCTACACTTATTTTTAAAAATAAACGCTCACTATTCGGGTTAGCCGGGAAAGGACCTTGGGGTCATATAACCCATTCCGAATAAGTGATATGTCGTAATAGATAGCATTGATGACCGGATATTTGTGAAAATGGAAGGATTACCGTCGAATGTTTCTGCATCGGCTGATCCCCGATATAGAAATTTATTACCCTTTGTGATGGGAAGTCCGGTCGTGATTAGTGAATATCCGAATTGCAGGACTTCTTTGTAAGTGCCTTCGGTTCCGTTCGATCCCGGAACGGACTTGTATGGATGTGTGTCTGACGTTACAATTTGAGATGTAAAGCTGGTTTCTATCAAATATATTTCCGTTGGTGGCGGAGAATTTATTCTCTTAGCTTAACACCCTTAGAGGTTATGTAGTTGATGGTTACTAGTGATACATTCCCAAATTGGTAATGTGGCATACGAAGTGCTGTTGAGCATTTGATGATCAAAGCACAACTTTTATATAAAGCGTGGCTTTGTGGACGAGACTTCGTTGGACCTCACTCCCCGGAAATGGTCAAAACAGGAAGGATGCGGCAAGGTTATTAGGGGGTAGCGCCCCTTTAGTGTATGTTATTCCTTCTGGATAGAGGTGGTATCATGGTATGGAGCCCAGATATTTAACATATGTTGTTGCTGCAAATTTATTGCTTTGTGGTTGTTGGAAATCGAGGATCCTCGGATATAGATCGGTTACGATCGGGGGATGACATATTCGTGTCAGTAGTTACCCAGTTAGGGGTAATCCGGCCTTGTGTTGGCAGATATCCGGTTAGGTTCTCGAGACGTCATTCCAGAGGCGTTTCCATGTGGCAATGGGAAGTTTCTTGGCCTGACCATTTGTTGGAAATCCAAAGAAACAATATGATCTTGTACGGTTTTAGTTGTAGAACCTATCATTCACTTATGGTCGCGCCCCACTGTTTGGATGGTAGCTATAGTAGGCATAAGTACGGAATGCCTATGCTGGCTAAGATTTATATCTTTACTTTCGAAATAATTTTTCCTACACTATGCACTAGTAATAATATCAAATGTTTCATTTTAATGCGTATCAAGCATCTTTGACTATCATAAGGAGAAATCTCCTCCGATTCTGCGTTTGCATTGTGTGTGTGCGGGAGGCCTTATGGTAGTCTCATCTTCTAAAAAGCATTGCGAACCTATTTTAAAATTATCCCATTCTTCGTTTTAAAAATAAATTGTTTTAATTCTCACACCAGTCACATGACTGACCTGGAGTTTATTGTTTCCCTTCCTAAACTCTGGGCGCCCACCAATTTCCATACGGGCAGTCTAGAGTTAGGTTATCAGGTCATTCTGGATTCGGGAGTTGCTGTAGAAATCTGGAGGCGAGCTGGATGGCGTAGCATATTACTAAGTATATAGTATTTCTTTTCCGCTGTTTGTTGTTGTAAACTCTGATAATGAATGTAATGTGATGTAATGTACAAAACATACAGTTCATTTTGTTTTAATGAATATTCATTTATCTATTATATGTTGTTCCGCTGCAATTGTGAGATTCTGATATTGTTCTGTTCTATCTTTTTCTTTCTTCTTCTACCTCTTTCTTTTCTTAAAACCCTAAGGGTTCGTTTTTCCGTTCATCTTGAGTTAATCACTGGAGATTAGTGTATATTCAAGGAGTACGGATTTGCGGATTTTTACATTTGGTATCAGAGCACATGGTTAAGCGACAACCATGGCTCTGTTGGGTGTTACTCATTAGAGATAGAGTCAGCAGTACTCTTGAATGAGTTTGAGTGTAATAATAGATATGAGCGCGTATTTGTTAGTGAATATGAAATTATTTTGTATTGTGTTGACTTATCGGTTGATTGTTTGTAGATTCTGGTCGGTGCAGTCTGGCTAACTGTGTCGATAGGAGTTTCTAAACTCTTAAACAAGATAATCTAACACAGTAGTGTTTTAAAAATTGGGTAAATGAAATAATTTTGCCCAAAACTATTTTCGTAGATAAAGGAAATTATCTTTATAAATTATTATAGTATATGGATGCTTGGATGTTAGGAATTAATAATATTAAAAAATTATTACCATTGATTATTGAATAAGAAATTGGAATCATAATCAAAAGTTTAGAAATAAAATCCATATACAAATGAAATTGGAGAATGTAAATTGTAAATGTGATTTATAATTAGAAATAGAATTCCAGGGAAGTATTTGGAAATTTTAGAAATTAAATTCCTTTTTGATTTGAAAATAATTTTCAAAGGTTTTTGGAAAAATGTTTGGAAGGTATGAAAAGCTCTAAACTCTTTTCGGTCGCTGGGAAATAATTCCGATGATGATTACAACACCATCGGTGTTCATTTTCGGGTTTCCAAAAGAGGGATTGCTGCCAAATTGTTTTAAGTGAAAGTTGTTTGGAAAATTTGGGTTTGGTTTTGGAAATTCAAAGGATAGTTTGAATTGTTTTCAATAATGGTTTTGAAAGATAGAAAAGACTCTGGAATCCTATTTAAAATATTTATGGGAATAATAAATAAGTTAATAACTTATACAAACTAAATTTTAATAGAATAAATTTAATTTAAAGAATGGAGTTAAATTAAAGTAAGTATAAGTGAATAAATTTGAATAAAGTAAATTGGAAGAAATGTCTAAGGACACGAAGTGAAGTATTGAAATAAAAAAAAATTTAGTAAGCAAAACTAATTAAAGAAATGACAAATTTAGTATGGTTTAAAAGAATTGAATTCACATAGAATTGAAATCCAATATAAATATAAGTGGTTATAAATCAAAATGGTGAATTGAAATTAAATTGTGTTTGTAAATGAACAAATGAAGTAACATTTGTAAATAAATGAATTGAAATTGAAAAATGGAATGAGTTTTGAATCAAGTTGAATAAAATCCAAACTTGGGTAAAATAAAATAGATTGAATTCAAGTATACTAGTATGAAATTTATAAATTCATGAAATACTGAAATGGAAGTTGAATTAATTAAATTAAAATTTGAATTGTGAGCTAAATAAAAATGGTTCGAAATTTGCAGATAAATTCAAGTAAGTTGAAATAAATTGAATATGACCTTGTTGTTGATAAAATAAATTCAAAATGAATGTGAATATGAAGTGCAAATTGAATTGAACGAAATCAAATGGAAATAAGATAGAATAAAATGTAAATTGAGGTGGTATCAATTTAAAATTAGTTATAAACTAGAATGGATATTCTATTAAGTGCATATCGTCAAAATTTGCATAGAAATGGTTGTCGTTTGACGCAAATGAGTTGTATAAATTTCTATGGCTTAATAAAAACAAATAGAATTCATATTTGAATCAATAGAAATGAGTATGAGCTGTTTGGACATAAAAATGAATAGAATGTAGAAAGTGTGTTGTAAATCACTTGAATTAAATAGAAATGGTATGGAATGTAGTTGTAAGCGATTAAATTTGTATTGAAACCATATAAATTGCTTACGGAAATTGTTTTATGTACATTATTCATGAAATGCATATGTGTTGCTATTGAAAATAAGTGAAATGCAAATAAATTTCTTATATATGTCACTTACGTGTTTAAATTTTGTAAGTACAGGTACAGAGGAGTCGCATGGCTGGACTTGATCGTGTTAATAAGCTAAAAATAAGCCGCTTTGCTTAAAAATGCTAAATAAGGTACGCCTACGCAATAAAAATAGGAAATATGAACTGTTTTTGGTTTTTCAGACCGTGTGGGTCGATGTATATATATTTATATCTATTGTTAAATTGCAAAAGCTCCTCCGTACAAAGGAGACTCTGCCAAAAATTTTTGAAAATTTTGGGAGTTAGAATTTTTTTGGAAATTGTTGAAATTTTTTTTGTTAACGACAAACGATTTCAAATTGAAACTAAAGTAAATTAGTGAATGAAACTAATTAAAAATAGTGAGACGAATTAATTGTAAATGAAGGTTAATCGATAAAATTCAATATTCAGAATAAAAGATAAATTGAATTCAAATAGAATTGAAATTGTGAATTGAATTCAAACGAAATTGAAATGCAAAATTGAATGAAATTGAATATATAACTTCAATAGTGAAATAAAGATGTATAAGAAGCATATGTTGAAAATTTTGTAATGGAATTGATAAAACGGTTTGAATGTTGGAATTGGATACTACTGCTAGCATGATATACATGTGTATTAAAAGAAATGGAATGGGGATTTTTATTTCAAAGATAAAAATTGAATTGCTCGACAAAATGGTACGTATTTCAATTTCAGTATGAAATTTGGTGATTTTCTTGTCCAGCCGCTTGGCTTTTCGTTTTCATTTTGAATCTGAGGGGCCGTGGTGCCATTTTGTAGTCGTACCAAGCTAGCCGCGCAAAGGAGACGCTAGCGAAATTTTTCAAAAATTTAGAGTGTTAGAAAAATTTTGAGAAAATTTTGAAAGTTTAAAATTTGAATTTAAATTTAGATTTGAATTGTTAGGAAAACAATGTTGTTTGAAACTTATAATTGAAGTGGGAAAGCTAGTTGAAATGATAATGAATCTCTAATAAAAAGATTTAGGTTAGTAAGTTGATAAAACTATTGGACTGTGAAAGATAGCGAACGGGTTAAGGACCATTTTTCTTAACTTGTAATTTCGGGACGAAATTCTTTTAAGGGGGGAAGATTTAACGACCCTAAATTTTAAACAATTTAAATTGAAAATATTTAATTAATTTTAAATATTTGAATGATGGTTTGATTTAAATTTCAAATTTTCAGAATGAATTTGGCGATTAAATTATAAAGTTTAATCTATTGAAAGTTGAATAAAAATTTGAATCTTCAGTTTTGAGCCAATTAAAAATATTTCAAAGGCTTGTTAAATACATATCGATAATACTAAAGATAATCGAAGCTTCAGAATTGAATTTGAAACTACTTTGTTCAGTTTGGAAATTTTATCGTTTGAATCAATATTTAAAAATAGTCACTTTTCACACAGTCTCGTAATTCGACGAAATCAGTTCCATTGGGTCCGTAATATCGAACTATTATCGTATTTCAAATTTCGTATTATTCGGAGTTGTTATGTGAGCATACGATAATTAAACGCGTTGAAAATTTACATCGGAAATTTCAATCTAAATAATTATTATATACCCACGTACTAGTCAACATCAGCACAATACCCTTCCTAAATTTTTGCCTAAAATCACGAAGATGATCGTGCAGAGTATGTCTCATTCAAAATTTTGAATACTCCTCTCGTTCAAATCGAAATTAAATGGCCGAAGCCTGGGGAGTCAAATTCACGGAGATAATAAATGGCGGCCATCTCTTTTTCCTCAACGGAAAGCAAACTCGTTTGATTTGGGGTAGAGATCTCTCGAGATTCAAGCTCGAGCTCGGTGGACTCGCGAGAGAAACGACGGCGACAAGGGCTGGAGTTCGAACGTTGGCATAGTCTTGACTACGACAAGTTCGATGATGGTACGCTCGTGTGTGCTTGGGGAGGCGCCGAGTTCGTCAATCGCGATTGGTGGCGTTGGCGAATCTGTAAAGGGGAGCTCGACGCGATGGCATTCGCGTTCATCTCGTTCGTGATTTAGGGTTCCGAGGTTGTTTGGATTGGGGGATTTTGAGGTATTTGTTTTCGATTTTTATTTATTCATTTTTATTTAATTAAACCTGATTTTTATATATATGTGAATATTTATGTTAAAGAATGAAAATGAAGTTATTAATTCCAATAAGCTTTATATATATACAGATTAGAAAAATATATATAGAAACATGTTGGAAGTATAGGAATTTTAAATTTGTGGAAGTTCATAAATTTAAAAAAACCAATTGATTTTGGAATCTATAAATTGATTTAAAAATAAATCATTAGTTAATTAAAATTTTAAAATAATAACAAATTGTTCATTATGCTAGGATTAAATTTATCAAATGGAGACTAGTTTATTTTAGAGGGGATAGGTTGATAGTTAAACTGTTTTAATTAGCTCATTTAATTATGGGTCTGCTAAAAATAATTTGTTAAAGGAGCTATAAATATACAGCTATACATTTTCAATTTACTAGTTATTTTAGAAATAATGCATTTGGATGATTAACCCGATGAATTAACTTATTGAATTTATTTTTAATTACTAAATATAATCTATAGAAAGGAAAATTTGTTTTGAATTTAATTTTTTGTTAAATCAAATTATTAAAAAGGAATTTTGTTTGAAATTTAAAAATATTAGCTTAAATGTGAAATTTTATTACAATGAATGTATATATATAGACAAGCAGAAAATATAATTTACTACAGTAAGTATGAACTATTTTCTGTTTAATATAAATGCTAGAAAGAATGTTTTTCTTTTATTTTCCATTTGAATTTAATGAATATATATGATTACAGAACTAAATGTATGAGAACACACGATTTAGAAAACAACAAAATGAATACAATGAATTTAGGTGATTAATTTATCAAATGGAAATTAATTATTCAAATTGTTCGAATATTAATAAAATCATCTAATATGTAGTCAAGGTATAAATCAAGAAAATCGAGTCAAGATGGAAATGGATTGCAAAATAAAAATAAAAAAATCAAAGGTGAGATTTTCTCACTCAAATTGAAAATTTGGATTTCAGTTATTGGTTGCTGTTTGGTTGTGATATTAGATATAGTAGGATATATCTATATATAGCAATATATATATATATATATATATATATATATATATATATTGGAATATGTATATATTGGAGTTGTTGATTTCCCGCATTATATAACTGATGAGACCCTATTGCGCCACCCATTAAGCGGATAATATTTTATAAATCCCATATACCGCGATATCCCGTCTTGAAACGGGATTGGTATTGTGCTAACATCTGTCGATGCAGGGAAACAGGTTGGAGGGATCCAACTGGATTCCTCAACCGTATTTATTTATTTACATATATTGTGATATTTGTTGATTATCATATGATGATATATGATGTTTGGATGCCGTGGTTGATTATTTGGTGTGTTGCATCACTGGGCCTATTTTGAAATTTTAAAAATGTTAAAGCAACGATTTCAATATAAAAGGATTTTTAAGTGATTTTTGAAAGTATACGTTTCATTAAATTTTTGAATTGATTCATTTCAAATAAATTAACGTTATAAAATTTAATGTTATAAAAGTATGATTTTTGTGAAATATAACCAAAGCATGATTTTTGAAATAAATAGCTGACAAATTTATAAATAGTTTAAACCGGGATTTTTGAATTATTATAAACGATTTATATAAAAGATTTATAAAATTGATATTTTATAAATTAAAGATATTGAAATTATAAAACGAGCTTTTATAAGTGTTGAAATAAAGTTGTACATAGTTTTATAAGTAAATAATGATTTTAGATTTATTAATAAATGATGATATAAATGAATGGATTTGTGAATAAACGGATTATAAGTAATTTACTTATAAGTTGGATTCGACATGTAAACGAAATATAAATAGAATTGGTTATTAAAGGAGATTTATAAATCGAAGTAGTTATGAAATAGAAATGGAATTTATAAACGTTGTATTATAAATCCGTAATCAAATAAATTTGATAAGTAAACACAGAAATTTTTAAAGGAATTATATCCACGATTTTGGACTATGGAAAATCCTTTGATTTAATATGTGAAAGTGTTGAATTTGGATTAACGAAGTATATTCACGATTTTGGATAATGAATAATATATTAAGGAAATGTTTTGGGGAAAAATGATATTTTAAATAGAATTAAAACGATCTGAGATGTTTTAAATGTATTAAGTATTGAAAACATAGATTTCAACATTCATTGTTGAAATAGGCATTTTCAAGGAATTGAAGGAAATGGTGGACTATAACACTGTTGTTATAGTAAATGATTTCCGAAAGGAAATGTTTTTGTACAGTATTGGGATTTATATATCTATCTAAATTTCGAAACCCCAAAAGAAAATGTTTTTGTACTGTTGTTGTAGTAAATGATTTCCGAAAGGAAATGTTTTTGTAAAGTATTGGCATATGAAGTGCTGTTAAGCATTTGATGATCAAAGCACAGCTTTTATATAAAGCGTGGTTTTGTGGACGAGACTTCGTCGGACCTCACTCCCCGGAAATGGTCAAAACAGGAAGGATGCGGTAAGGTTATTAGGGGGTAGCGCCCTTTAGTGTATGTCATTCCTTCTGGATAGAGGTGGTATCTTGGTATGGAGCCCAGATATTTAACCTATGCTGTTGCTGCAAATTTATTGCTTTGTGGTTGTTGGAAATCGAGGATCCTCGGATATAGATCGGTTACGATCGGGGGATGACATATTCGTGTCAGTAATTACCCAGTTAGGGGTAACCCAGCCTTGTGTTGGCAGAGATCCGGTTAGGTTCTCGGGAAGTCATTCCAGAGGCGTTTCCATGTGGCAATGGGAAGTTCCTTGGTCTGACCATTTGTTGGAAATCTAAAGAAACAATACGATCTTATACGGTTTTAGTTGTAGAACTTATCATTCACTTATGGTGGCGTCCCACTGTTTGGATGGTAGCTATAGTAGGCATAAGTGCGGAATGCCTATGCTAGCTAAGATTTATATCTTTACTTTCGAAATAATTTTTCCTACACTATGCACTAGTAATAATATCAAATGTTTCTTTTTAATGCGTATCAAGCATCTTTGACTATCATAAGGAGAAATCTCCTCCGATTCTGCGTTTGCATTGTGTTTGTGTGTGCGGGAGGCCTTATGGTAGTCTCATTTTCTAAATAGCATTGCGAATCTATTTTAAAATTACCCCATTTTTCGTTTTAAAAATAAACTGTTTTAAATTCTCACACCAGTCACATGACTGACCTGGAGTTTATTGTTTCCCTTCCTAAACTTTGGGCGCCCACCAATTTCCACACGGCAGTCTAGAGTTAGGTTATCAGGTCATTCTGGATTCGGGAGTTGCTACAGAGATCTGGAGGCGAGCTGGATGGCGTAGCATATTACTAAGTATATAGTATTTCTTTTCCGCTGTTTGTTGTTGTAAACTCCGATAATGAATGTAATGTGATGTAATGTATAAAACATACAGTTCTTTTTGTTTTAATGAATATTCATTTATCTATTATACGTTGTTTCGCTGCGATTGTGAGATTCTGATATTGTTCTGTTTTATCTTTTTCTTTCTTCTTCTACCTCTTTCTTTTCTTAAAACCCTAAGGGTTCGTCTTTCCATTCATCTTGAGTTAATCACTGGAGATTAGTGTCTATTCAAGGAGTACGAATTTGCGGATTTTTTCACTTCTTATTTTCCAGCAAATAATCGATCCTAGGATGCCAGGTGCATTGTACATAGGCAAACACTACCCATCTTTCCTTAATAAAGTTTGCTTCTTGAACCAACAAAACCGTGTTCATAATAATTACCTGCCGAGTCGAAAGAAGCGAATCAACTCAAACCGTTAGGTCGACGAAACCCGATCTTTGCCTTCTAAAAACCGGCATTGCTCCGGCAGCATCGGGAGGGCTAAACCTAAGACTCCTCACATTACCCAAAGATAGGCAACAACGAGGAAAACCAAAAGCCGCGCACCTCATAAACCGCACACTAAATAATAACTCCTCATGTTGCCCAAAGATAGGCAACACCAAGGAAAACCAAAAGCCGCGCACCTTATAAGCCCCGCACTAAATAATAACCCCTCATGTTGCCCAAAGATAGGCAACACTGAGGAAAACCAAAAGCCATACACCTCATAAGCCACACATTAAAAATAATAACTCCTCACGTTACCCGAAGATAGGCAACACCAAGGAAAACCAAAGCCGCACACCTCATAAGCTGCGCACTAAAAATAATAACTCCTCATGTTGCCCAAAGATTGGAAACACCAAGGAAAACCATGAGCCACGCACCTCATAAGTCGCGTACTAAAAATAATAACTTCTCAGGTTGCCCAAAGATGGGCAACGCCGGGGAGCACGAAAAGCCGTGCATTTCATAAGTCGCACACTAAATTCCAGAATAGTAACTCCTCACATTGCTTGGAGGTAGGAAACAACGAGGAGCATGAGAAATTATGCACTAATTCCTAAAAAATTTCCAGACCAACGAATCATATCGATCCTGGAAACCGCGAATATCATATCCAGTGTCAACTACTCCTATAATTGGAAATAATGAGCACAACTCCAACAAAATTGAAATGCTACAAACCAACTGAAAAGTTTCGACTAAGGACGCTTAACAACTAAAACTGCTCTCCCTTTACCCATGCAATGTGCACCTCTCAAACACGAACATATTGCATAACTGCTGGAACATCACAAGAAAATTGGATTACATGCTCAAGTTTCAAAACTTTCGAAAAAGAAAAATCAAGCTGCGACTTAGCCAAATCTCAAGTATAGAATGAGAATCATCTAAACCCTAAGTTACCGGCCATTTGAAAGTTGTTTGAAGTAAACAACCCTATGAACTGGGGATTATACACTAGTACTTCGATAAAAACACGTGGAAACGATAAGTTCACAAGTTCTGTCACTCCAAACAAAGAATTTTTAAATGAAGAAGTTAACAAAGAATTTCTAAACAAAAAATTATTAAGTTCTGTTAGTTTCTAAGTTCTGTTAATCTTTGAGTTCTGTTATTTCAGACAAAGGATTTTGGCTGTAATCATGGAACTAAAAATATATATAATAAAACTAGCACAAGTATACAGAACACGTATGAACAGACAAATAAAAGTACAGTCAAATTATCAATATATTGCTTATAATTTTCTTTACACAGGGTCAAAAAGTGGGGCCCATACCCACACAACACCGGCCAACAAAAAGAAAATACATACTCCACAACAAAGACACTAAGTGCAGACTCTGCACTTGGATAAAATGACTCAAAATATAATAAAAAATCAGTGCTCATGCAAACTTTTCAACAAAAACAAGTTAGTCTTCACACAAGCTTCTCAATGCTTCCTTCCATCGCTCCCCTTTCTTCCCTTTGTCGGCAGATTCTACTTTATTTTGCGGGTAATGTTAACGAACACCTCGGTTGCTATGTCCTCCTCTCCCTCTGAATCTGACTCGGATGATTCTCCCTTCGCCTTGCATTTTTGTGATTCGGGGGTCCTATTTGAGGCTTTGATTGGTCCAACCTTTTCCTTCTTGATAGCAACCAGTTCGTGCTGTGTCTTGCGAGGCTACTCGGTTTAAACTTCCTGCTCCTCATTTTCTACCGCTGTCACGTCACCTTATAAAGACATAGAAGGATCATCTAGGCCATCAAGCGCAGTTATCTGCTTGGACTCCGGCCCAGGCTGCAAGCCAGACATGGAAGTAGGAATAGGAACAGGAACAGAGACGGCCACAGAGGCTGTAGAGATAGCAGCGGGTCCAGGAACTGAGGAAGCTGGCACATCAAAAGGAAAGGTGGATGGACCTATAAGATCAAAAAAAGTATTAACTTCTTCCTGCTCTTGCGACGTAAGTTGGAAGCTCCCGAACTCAGAGGAAGCGAGAACATTACCTGTACCAGAGGAATGGTTGAGAATGTCGAGTTAATACTCACCACCTTTGCCCTCTTTCGATGGCTCCGCTACCTGAAGGAAAGTTTCAAATCTTGAACTTGCTGGCAGGTCGTGGGGTTGCTATGATGATTCACCCAAGATAGAAATGAAAGTCTTGATGAGCGATTCGACAACGGTCGTCATTGAAGCATCGGCGGCCTCTTGCTCTCTTTCAACTCGAAGAATTTCCCTACCTTCGAGCAATGCCTTCATTGATTCGTCGTCGAGGTGGCGTCATGCAACACCCGCTTGGAAGAGACGTCCCTGGTATCAGCAAAACGAGACAAGATTTCCTCCCAAACCAATGCGAGACTGCACAAAAACTTTGAAACCAGATAGCCGAGACTTCCTTGATGCAACAGAGAGTTAACATAAGAATTTAGAATGGTCGAATCTAGCTTCTCCATCTTTCTTTCAAAGGCATTCTGAAGCTCCAGGAAATCTGCTCTTACGGCACCCTTCTCAACCTCAACAACAGACTTACTAGCACTGAGGTGCGTGACCTGAGCTTGTAACCTTGAAATTGCCTCAGCCTGGTCAGAGATAGTCTTGTTGTGCCCCTCAACAATAAGATCATGGTCAACAATGCTTTTCCTTTGGGCCTTAATGGTGGCGTTGCAAGCGGCCACTTCCCCTTTTAGCTTAGCCTCTTCTGCGTGAGTTTTCCTAATATCGTCCTTGTAGACGATCTCAAATCTCGCATGCACCTTCCTTATTTCCTTTATTAGGCTGGCATTTTTCTTACTCTTGCGAAGGGCTACTTCCTTCTCCTCCTCTAATTGCTTAATCTTGGCGTCACGACCGGCCAACGCCCTCTCATAGTTGTCCTTCTCTGATTCGAAAGAGAGTATCTCCTAATAGTTATTGCGATTCATATCCGCCAGTTGTTATAGAGTTTCTCCCATCCTTTGGCCTGCTCTAAATTGCTCTGAATAGCCTGGAGGTGCGGCATATACGAACCTTTACGAACTAGATGCAAATTGCAGTCGAACTTAACCCCCTTCAAGAACCAACAGAAAGCGCTGCCTCAAGTTTACGGGGGCCCAAAGGAAGGACATAGGCAGGTCTCCAGTGGGGATGAGAAGAGGGGAATAGTAACAATAGAAGATGACAAAATATGAGTTGAAGGCAGATTTGAGTAGATGTAATGGGAATTTCTTGGCCTATCGAAGAATGTGTTGGAGCAAGCTCTGAAGAATGAGGACGATGTTCAAACTTCGACCTTTTTAATGGTTCATCCCTTTCCTCAAAATTTCTCCTCTTCTCATACCCGCCTTTATACGATCGGCCTCGATCTCTTTCTTCTTGGCGGCGAGTTTCGGCTTCAAGCTCTTTCCTCCTCCATTTCTTGGGATTGATGACAGCCTAAGGTGTTCTTGGAATTCCGCTGCAGGTCATTGAATTCTTCGAAGTCGTCGTAAAGGCCTCGTGCCCTCATCATACCTGGCATGAAGCATAGATAAAAGGTTTCAGAAGCATAAAAATAAACACCATGAAAATAAAGGAGTGAAGAGAAGTGAGTGTAATCCTTGTGGGACGTGCAGTGCGTTTCTAAGGTAGGCCTAACTCGCCATCACGAATCGAAACGAACAGCCGTAGTAGGTGGAGTTGGACTAACTTCGACCATCGTAGGTCAAACCGGGCTAACTTCTAGTGTCATATCACTCGAGCAGGGAGGCTCCACATCAAATTTAAAATCTTCTTTCATGAGTGCATCAAAGTGAACATAAACGTCGCTAAAATCCCCAAACTCCACTCTGACGTCGTTACTTGGAGAACCTTGATGCCCTCTGGTCTCTAGGGCTTTGTCTTTTCACTTGTATTAGGAAGAGGTGAACTTGGAAGAACGGGACTCATTCCTGGAGTCTCATCGCAAGATTCCGAGTCCCCACCATCAGATTCTAACAAGAAGTAGTCACTAGAAGTGGACTCGTCACTACTACTCTCGAGTTCCTCCTCCTTCTTTTCTAAGTCTAATGCGGCCTTGCCTTCTCTCTGCTTGAATTCCTCTTCTCCTACTTTCAGGATCAGAGGCATTCTAACCGGACTACTAAGTCCAGTCGCAAAGACGTCCCCTCCTTCATGGATTTCTTTGGTCGATTCTCCAGACAAGCCCTCTTTCTCCTGGAAAGTGCCTTCTTCGGAGCCACAAGAGGAAGAAGTGGATCGTGTGTGAATCTTGAATCGAGCAGGAGAAGGGACTTTAACTTGAATGGCAGTTCTACCTGGATGTAGTAACCCATATCGATGTAAATTTTCATTGGTTAGCAGAACTTTAACACATCTTTCGTCAGAATCAATAGCCTTCAGAGTCTGAAAAACTTAATCAAGAGCCATACTCTATTTGGACTTAAAATAATTGTAATAGGCATATGTTTAGTTAGAAAATTCATTGCAATGCATCAGATCTCTATCGATGAAAAAAGGAACATACCCCCTGTTGTCCGTAGACGATTGAACCCCTTAGAGTATCTAACGAAGAAATATTGCATCTTAAATTATGATAAGTTGCTTTGCAGGCATAACTTGATTTTTCAGTTCCATTGGGCTTTAATTGTGATCAAGAAAGGCCAGTCGTCTCTCCTTTTAAATGACAGGAAGTACCTTAACTCGTCAAAGTTCAGAGAACGATTGAATGTCTGCATGAAAAGAACATGTAGGCAAGTCAATATGGCATAACCATTAGGGTGGAGCTGGAATGGGGCAATGCCTAAGTTCGAAAGCGTATCCTGTAGAAAGTTATTAAAGGGAGGCACAACTCCATTCAGACACATGCGTCAATGACAGTGGTATACCATAGAGGAGACGGGCGAGCGAATTCATTCTTCTTCGGCAGGCATACATTCGCTATACCGTGTTGCGTGCAGATGTTGTGAAGGACTTTGGCAGAAATCACCGAAGAAGCTCTCTTCGGTAGGTTAAGTGGAACTCTGAAGTTGGGAGGTGTTCGGCCCAAAACTGGACCAACTGGCCATATTGAGCTTGCGAAGTGGAAGAAGGAAGGATGACGGATGTTGACTCGGCTTCTGAGAGTGTCGTGCTACCCCCGCTTGACTTATGACGCATGGATGGCTACTTCGTTCGAAGTAACAGAACTCGTGTCCAAAATGGTCAGGCAATTCTATCCTAAGCTAGTACTTTCCCCTATCACACTAGAATTCCGAAGTGACATAAATTTATGATTGGAACATTGGATTTCAAGTGCGAACTGGGGCAAGTGCAGTGTGCTATCATTTAGGATAAATTCGTTGCTCGAAACACTACAAACGCTCTATCCCTTGTAGATAGTTCGCTCACAGCGGAAGAAGAAAAGGACTTCCCGCATTGCTTTATTTAATTTTTACTCTCCTACACTTACCCGTTATTGATCAACGATCGATAAAGGATCCATTGTCCGAAGTGACATGGAAGATTCTTTTCATTACAGGGACACCAAGTGTACAAACGAAAACATTATACTCTGCAACTATGATATGTCCTACTGCCTCAACTATGTAACTTCGCACAAGTCGACTTTGATTCTTGGGAAGAAGATAGTAAAGGTGCCGAGCATCATGAAAAAATCCAAATGTCATTTCATAAAGAACTCGCGGCTCGGTTTACTATCTTCTTCTCGGAAATCGCAACGGACTCAAACTTCTCGCGACCAACATTGCAAATGGAAACTCACCATCAAATCGTTACACAAATGCTATAATTAGCAAACTAATTAGAAAACCCACCTTGGATTAAGCTTTAAGTGTGAAATTGGTCAAAATCTTGGATCAACGGTCTTAAAGGCAAGCCAGTGACAATACTCAAGTCGGTGGTGAGTTAAGAGGATCAGCGAATAGCTAACGATGGATTGGGGGCGATCTATAGGTGAGCTAGGGTTTCGTTCCAAGATGAATTGAGGCGGTGGTGGAAATGGAAATCAAGGCTGAGAACTTGGGAAGATGGATCCAAGGGAACAATGAATGGATCGAGACACTGAGAAGGATTGGATCGCATGAGTTTAGATCGCACAAAGATAGAATCAAGTGAAGAAGGTGAACAACTCAGGTCGAATGAGCTATTGGGTCGGCTCGGACATATATACAGGCAGACAAAAGATGAAGCAATTTTTTTTTGCTAAGGCATTGGGTCGCCTGTGATCCATCATGGATCGCTAGCAACCCTACTTCCGAAGTAAAATTTTACAACTATATGGATCATTAGCGATCCATATATGATGGATCGCTGGCGACCCATAGGTGGGGCCAGATCTTTCTTGAACTTTTCCTCTGATATTTATCTATCGTTTCGGAGCATACCAAGAAATTATGTGAAGAAATTTGATCCGTTACGGCAAGCAATAGCAATCGAAACCAAACCTAGATTATCAACACCAGGACCTACCACTTATTCGTACAACTCTAATGTGATCACTTGGAATTCGATGGAAAGATATTGAAAGTGATAACTTCTAGAGCATGCCTTGTTTACAACGAAGACGCACTCTGGAGGGAAAATGTTACTTGGGTTTTCAACCCAGCAGGCCCACTAGAAAGTAGAACAATCTCATGACATCAGAATGACATAGAACTTAACCAGAAAGGCTAAGGTAAGGAGTTAACGAGAGCCAAGCCATATTACTGAGGCAACGATTGAGATCGACTAAACTAAGAGAGACTAACCTTATTTCAGCCAATTCGCAGCTGAGTGCAAACAACTAGTAAATTATCATCAAAACGAAACAACATGCAATGAGACTATGCAAACAACGACGATACAAGACCATGGAGACATCCCAAACTCCAAACCCCAAAAATATCCTAAGTTCTTAGATCGACAGCAACCCATACCATATGGATCGCTAGTGATCCATGCAAAATGGAGGGTTGCTATGGTGCATAAAAGAAGAGAAGGAGGCAGAATGATGTTGAAAAAGCTAAGTGTATAGATCGCCAATGATCCATAAACCATGGATCGCTAGCTATCCATGCTTTCCCATGAGTCTTTAGTGAGCTAACTAAGGAGACAATGGAAGAAAGAAGCCTAGTCATTAGCTCGTGTACGTGCCAAATCTATGAGTCGCCAGCGATCCATAGACCATGGGTCACTAGTGACCCATGGTTTTGGCTCGGGTTTCAAGCTAACCACCCAAGGTCGTTCTATACCTACCTGGGAGCAGTTGATGAAGTGGCCTGGCCCAGAAGCTCTTCGATCGCTATAAATACCATCTTACCTACAATATAAACTGGATCTTCTCCAGACCGGTTGTTAAAACTCTGTTGGAAACTTTCTTCGCTCTTTACCCCCTCACAACAATCTTCAAAGGAATTCACTGTGATTTTTCAGCGGTTTCCAACTCCGGGGATACAATTTAGTTAAGAATAATCAAAGGCTTTCTAATCAAACACCACTTGTAACAGCAATCTGTCATGATAAAACTACAAAGTGGATGTAGACTTCATTAGCAACCAAACCATTATAAAAATTTCTTGTCTTTTTTCTTTTACTGTTCTTTTTCAATACCTATTATCCGTGATATTACTCTGTAAGAATAGGTCTGGTGCTTTCAAGCTCAAACCAAGGTGTTGATCCATTTTTTAGTTAAAAGTAGCATACTTGACCACTAACATCTCTCCTTGCACTAAATCTATAAATTTCCTCATCAGCTCAGACCTGGCAAACTCAAATATAAACTTCTACTCAAATCTTGTTTTAAAATTAGCCCAAGTTAACTGCTCTTTCGGCACTCTGATAGTGACACTACTCCACCAATGTAGTGCTGACCCCTGCAACTATCTAGAGGCCAACCTTCTCTTTTGCCCATCATTCAAGCCCAAATCAGAAAATATATGTTCACAAGTCAACAGCCAATTCTAAACATCCACAGCACTTTCCATTCCCAAGAATGGTTTTTCACCCAAACTGGTGTCATCTCTACTCAGCAAAGCAATATTCCATACCGGAGTCACAATTTTAGCTCCCTCTACATTTCCGACAACTCCAGCAGCTCCAGCTGGCATCAAACCGGCAAAGAACTGATATATCATTCGCATATCTACTAGTGGATTTCCAGCACCTATATTGGCTTTATAATTTTGGTTACTAGCATTATCCGATCGACCTGAGTTTCTCTGGTGGTGGGTCGAGCATTTTCATTAATTATGGTGCTTCCTCCACCGAGATTTCCTCTTCCGTTTCCTGTTTCCATATCTCCTTTTTCGTAAATCTGCATACGAGCTTTAGTAAGATACAGAAGAACGGTCTAAGAGACTGGGAGATATGTACTTACATATATATAACCATATATAGCAAATACAAGTACGTTACTATAGCGTTAACCCAAACCCTAACCTTATTATTTGATTCATTGGATTATGTTTGGAAAATTATTTCAGTTTTAAGTTTCATTTAAAGTTTCATAAACCTATGCTCTGATACCAACTTAACATCACCCTGCTAGGAGGCCCAAAATTAATAGCTATGGATGCTGTAGTCATCCATAGTTATTAACCCTCGACGACCAAATACAGCGACATTAGATACATTGATACATAGAAACACAAGAATATGGAAAAAAAAATTAAACAACAAACAAATTCCACATTCGATTTTAAAATATTCCAAATTGATTACGTAATCCCAAATCACAGATCACGTTCAGATAACATAGTTATTACAAAATACGCCAAGAGTGGCATATGAAGATGCCTTCGTGGTAGATCAGAGTATACAGATAGGCAAGGAAACACTTTACCTTTACAAACAAACACATAATGGAAATAAAAAAACTATAATAACAAGCTTGCCTCCTACGCGTCCTTGGAAGCTTTACTCGTCTAAAAGAACACCTAGAGACCTTAACTCTCAACCTACTCAAAATCATTTGAGTACCCAAGAGTTTAAGGGGAAAAAAACTTCGAGTCAGACATAAAGCCTGGTATGCATAATAATTTACCATATAAAACCATTTAGATATTTAGTGAGGCCACGCCGCTTAGCAGTATGAGTTTTTCTCACTAGTATCCTAAAACATTTATAAAGCCATATACCGTGCTCCTACGTCCACAATGGTTAAAACAAAGTATATTAAAATATTATGATGATATGCAAAACAAATAAATCAATTCTGGATTACCCATCACCATTCATTGTGACTATCCGTCTCAATCATTGTTTCTACGGTTAATATTAACCTGTTAAATGTTAAGGACTATCTGTCCAATTAATCAGTTTTCATGGGATCACTGAGAACCTATTGGTAACTCCAATATCTTATTTTTTATCCTAGTTTTCATGGGCTAACTAGGAACCTATTAACTGACTATCAATGTCTAAATCCAGATTTAGTTTATGTGGGCTAACTACAAACCTACTTGCCCTTGCCAGTATCCAGTCATAGTTTTCATGGGCTGACTATGAACCTATTGGCCCATGCCAATATCATACAATTTTCATTGGCTTACTTTAAACCTATTGGCCCTTGCCAATATCTTTAATTAATAATTTAACATCTGTTAAGTTATATTCACTACTGGGTCAACCTAACTGGTTATTCTACACTTTTCTCAAAATACAGTTATGGGTTAATCACAATGTGAATAAAATTTCCAAAATCTTTATCTATGCCATGGTTTATCCTTAAAAAAATGAGAATGGGTTATTTGTTTTGAAACCTTACCTTAACTTATGAAAACAAAGCAGGGTTTTGACCCTATCAGAAGCTAACCTTTCGACAATAAGGCTTTCGTCCTCCTTCCAATCCACTGCATACCATCTATGTGTTATCTTGTGTATTTGTTTCAACTATGGTATGTTGGTTTCAACTGGGATGAGGCGGAATCAAAGGAGTCGAAAGATCCTAACTATCTGAGGCAGAATATCTTTTTCTGGGTTAAAGACTGAATTGTTGCAATCTTTAGTAATTACATTATAACAACTTGCCTATTTGTAAAACATTGATTGGCTGCCATATAAACTTTTCAAATACTTTACATTTAAAACTACCACATTTACATAAGATCTAAACCATAAAAGTGTAAAGTTTTAGCCCATCCATATATTAAAACTAATTATTTCAGAAAAGTCCTTCTTTTAAATAATTTATTTTCTCTAGTAAATCAACTAGGAAATACCCCTAAAAATCACAATTCAAATTCATGATGTAATCAAACATATAAAATTTCTAGACCCAAATTCTTTCTAAAATTCTTGAAATAAATTTTAAATCCAATTATATCATATTTTTCATCCAAAATTCATAATAAAATTTACGTGGCTTGGAAAATTCTGAAAATTAAAACCCATCTCCAAAATCATGTTTTACTTAACATAAAAAATTTACATGGCAATTTGAAATCATAGATTCTCGGTTTTAGGTCAAAACCATGCAAATTCATATGTGTATGAATTAAATAAATCAACATAATATGACTCAAGCATATCATCATCCATTTTATCACAAAAATGAATTTAAATCATAAATCCGAAACTATATAATCATATAATAAAAATAGAGATGGTATTAGATTATTATTCACCTTAAACTTGTTATGGAATTTGAGATTTGTTGTAGAATACATTCCTAGCTTTGATCTTTAGCTTTTGATTGAAATCCCTCATTTTCTCCTTATTAATGGCCAGCTATCTTAGGGTTTGCGTTTTATTTTTGATTTGATAAAAATGAACGTGATTGGATAATTACAAGAAGATATAGCCGTGTATAATAAATTGGCTAATTTACTAATATGCCCATATGTAGGTTAATTAACTTTTAAATAAATTTAAAGCCCATTTATCTTATGGTTAAGCAAGACCCTATGTAATTTATTCAAATCTCAATCCCATTATCATCATTATTTTGTTTAATTTATCTAGTTAAAACTTCTGAATAATGTTATCAAAAATTAGGGTTGTTACATATTCCCAAAAAAACATCTCAACCAAACAATTCAACCAAGCAATGTAAGCAATTATGGGTATATATATATATAACAGGCAATGGAACAGATATAGTGGTGAGTGAACTTACGAAAATTATTGAACGCAACACCTATAACAAAAGCTTGATATAGTGGTGAGTAAGAAAACTCATCGAAATTAACGAATGCAATACCTAACATAGAAGCTTCACTTCTTCGTCCATTGCTGCTTAGCAACCCAAGCATGCCCTAATCCAACCACTAAACCCAACATCACTACCACCTAGTCGTCGTCAATGCACACACTCCAAACCCCATATTGTCCAGCCCAAGCCTCCACCTCTCCTAACTCAACTACAATGTTGCAGAATATCCGAGTATAGGAGCTTCCAGGTCGCGCATGAACTTATAGGTGATCGCTCATCCACGTGAAAATTGCATTCACAACCCTCAACTGCATCGCATCGCTTGTTCAGGTCGTATCGACCTTGCCCATGCCACCGACTTCATGCCTCCTCCTTCGTTGCCATCGATGTCGTGGAGCTCAATAGGCCGTAATGTTTTATTTTTGAAATTTAAAGTTAGAGTATCGAATTGGGAAAAATCCTCCTAGGCATCGACTATTTCTGAAAATAGAGTAGAGAGAATAAAGATAGGCTAGGGCCTATTTTACTGAGGCCCTTTTTTATTTAATTCTTTTTTTCCTAATAACTTCTACGTTTGACTATAAATTTATTTAATTCAATATAAAATAAGTTACATTTCATTCTACAAGTTATATTTCGATAACTGGACAAATTTATTCAACTATTTCACTCATATCAAATTATTTACACTTAAATTATGAATAATTAACTAAAGCATTTTGTTTGACCCCAATATATTATTCGAAAAGAATTTATTAAATTAACTCAATTATTAAAACAAAAATATTTTATTAAATAGATTTCAATTAAATAAATATTAAAATTTAAAATATTAATTATTGAACATCACATTGAAATCATTTTATTTTAATTATATTTATTTAATTTACGGTGTAGAAACCAAGGTCGTTACATGAAGAGATCCACATCTCAAAGAGAGAAATCAAAGATGAAGGAAAATGCACTTTCCCTTTGGGTCTGTAGCTTTGAGGAGCACTTTCTTTTTGAGGAGAATCTTTAGTTGAGGAATTAGGAATTTCAGTAACATCTGTACCATGGACCGCTAAATCTAGGTTAGTATCCCTCAATGCATCCTTCACCTCGGCGATCTAGAAGGAACCTTTCCATCACCACCACCGTTGTCATCATTGTCGTCATTATTATCATCACCATCATCATCATGATTGTCATCACCTTTGTGCTCATTATCATCCTCTCCCTCATTATCAGATTTTGTTTCTTCGTCTACTGGAGGGTCATCAAAAGTCAGCAGTTTCTTAGCATCAATCTCCTCATCCTCCTTTAAAGAAGATTCTTCTCCAATGCCTGGGCTTTCTCCAGCATAGCTTTGAATTTATTATTAAACTCTTCATTCCAAGCTGGAAGGAGAGATGGGAAGTCCATTGTAATGACACATAAATTTATCACCTTGATTTTTGGAATATTCAATTAGATTTAAATATCCAATTTAGGGTTTTATTTAAAATATAATAAAAATCTATGTTAGAGCTGATTCTTAATTTCGTATTTCTAATTTAATTTCTAAGATTTTCCATAGTTTTTAATTTAAAAAAATTGAATTTCTATTTGACGTATTTTATGTCGAATGTTGGTATTTTCAAAATTTAACAGAATCCAATAACCGGTGTGTTTTATTTCTGTTTTGCGATCACACCACATTTCTGTATGCGATCATATTTTGTTTTCCATTGTTCGTGGCTCGTACGTGGACTCAATATGGTGTGGCGAGATACCAGGATGTTTTCAAACTAAGCACCCACATGTACACCATGTCCACACAGTACACACCATTCCAACTCAGCCAACATTTTGTTTCACTTTTTCACTGCCAGCCACCATTGTTCCCCTGTTCTTTTCACCTTAGTAGCCGTTTTGTACACCCCTATTTCTTTTGATATATGCTTTCATTTACATCTTTGGTTGTCTAGCTTTATGTAGGGGTCTTTGTTCGTGTATATATACAGATGTGCACAACAGTTTCATCTTCCTCTTCTTTGAATCAAGTCCACCGAATGAAAATATAAAATCTCCTCCATTCAAAAGTCCACACTCCTAATTCATTTACTTTCAACCTAATCTCCGAACATGAAAGTTGTTCGGGTAGATCTCTAGTTTTTATTTTATTTTTCGCACTCGATTTTCATTGAGCAATGAGCAAGATATCGCCTCATAACAGTAAGTAGGAAATATAATTCAAAAACTTCAAAAAATTAATTCTCTCGATTCGATCGACGCCATATGCATCTTCAGGATCATATGGAGGAGTGCTATTTTTGGTAAATTTTTGGTAGCATTCAGTGTCGATGATCGACGACGATGACCACCTTGGGTTTAGCTCTTCAAGTGATTTAGACGACGATTCGTGAAATTGAGCTTGGATTAGTGTTCGTGGAGGAGAGGCGCTTAGACGATGAAAATTTGGTGGTAATTGGAGCCTAAAGTGTCGCATTTTTACCGCGACCTGTACATGATGGGTTTTCGGCTAGAGGGTCAGGTTTTGATCTAGAGGTCTGGGGAGGGTGGCGCGGCATGCAAGTGGATGAGCTCATTATGGCGGACTCGTTAGTGGCTATGGTTTTGAAGATGAGTTGATGGAATTGAATGCATATGCACGCCATGCACTTTGATGATGTATTAGGAAGTAGGGAAGAGAAATAGGGAAGAAGAAGAAGGAGGCAGGTTGGGTGCATTTGGTTTGGTAGTTGGGTTTGGCCTATTTAATTGATTTGGTGAGAAACGTTTAAAGTTGATTAATTTGTTAAATTGATATAAATTATGTTTAAACCAAGATAACTTGCTCATCGTGATCTATTTTTCTCATTAATTTTTGCATTGGACTCATATCAACGAGTAAAATATTGCAGTAATTTGTTAATAGTTTTCAAATGTATAAAAAATACGACATATTAAAATGAACTGAATTTAAATTACATTGTTTTAATTAGCAACATCATTTAAATTTGTATACCTTAATTAGTGATGTTTATTTGGCCAAATAAAATATTGTTGAGTTAAATTGGATTGAATATGGTAATTGGATATATTTTTTAAGCGGAATAAAAAAACGTTCCGCTAATTAAATTAATTGGACACCTGTTTAGCATAGTAAATCGCCATTCTGTTATAATTAAATGGATAAGTTAAAATTGGACATTTGTTTAGCAAAAATTATCCCCATTTTGCTATTACATTAAAGTGGACACTTAGTTACATTCTAATTGAATAGTATTGGATAAGTGTTACATTCGTAATCTGTTATCACTTATGAGTTTAATTTACAAACGTGATGTTATATAAATACATGGATTATAACTTGGATGGCAATGGAATTATTGGTGACTTGATTAAGTACCATTGGAGTTGCTAAGCCTCTTCTAATTTGAAAAGTTAATTACTTAGTAAAGTTATTTAAAGAAATTATTATTTATTAATAATGTATTAAGAAATAATTAATTATTATTTTAATAATAAAAGGTTAATTATTTTATATTCTTTAAAGTATTTCATAAAGTTATTTAAAAATATTTTTCCAAAGTTATTTAATTATTGTTTTAAAAATGTTTAATTATATTGTAATTATTTGTTTAAAAGTTAATTAATTATTAATTAAAGTTATTTTTTTACAATTTGATTTTAAGTTTATTTTTATTTATAATTAATTATTTTATAATATTTTAAAGTTAAAATATCATCATTATAGTATTGGTTAAAGTTAATTCAATATATTATTAGTGGTGTTCTAAAGTTACAATTTTAAATAAGGTATAAAGACAATTAAATAAAAAAGGTGTTTTAGATGGTAACTTGCTATGTGACAAGTGTTTAGATTATGGACTTGTTTGGTAAATGTGTTTTGGATAATAAATGGTTTATAAGAAGGTGTTTAAAAATAATAAAATGCTTATTTAAAAGGAAATCATTTTAAAATGGAAAGTTTCTTATAAAGGTTTATATAATGAAAAATGAATGAGTTTATAAATTTAGGAAGAGACTTTGGAAATTTTGGAAAGAAGTTGGATCCCGAATGATGATTAGAAAAGAGATTTACAAATGTGGTTTATTGATTTGAAAAGGAAAGTTTTATAAATGGTTTGAGATTTATAAAAGAGTACAACACTAAATTCAACTTGCAAATTTATAGAGAAGCTGTATAAATAATTTTGGAGATATTTATGAAATAAAAGGAGTTGGAAATAAATAGTTGATTTCCATGGCATAATTCGTGGGGTAGTGATTGCCTAGAGTTTACCATGTTTTCGCTAGGATTTTTTAAGCTGGGATCCATGGTTGATATTGGACGGTACTTTCCTTGTCCATTTTTAAATGTTTTGGAGTATTTTAGAAAAGAATGGTTTGTGAATTTACTTATTCCAGTGAGATAAGTAAATGAATTTTTTTATAAAGAGATCCAAATTAATGAAAGATTAATTTAAGGGTTTTGGTGATTTTATGGGAAATGTAATCTCTATTTGAATGTTTGTTTATTTGATAGTTAAATAATCGACTATCAAATTCTGGACCAAAATGTAACTTTGATAATATCTAGGAGAAACATTGGAATCATAGGGTACAGTTACCGTCGGTGGTGCTATACTGTACATATAAATTTGTTTCATTCTTCTAGGATAACTGATAAGGAAATCCATCCACAAACGATTAAGGTGATCTTCGCTCTTATCATTGTGTACATATTTCCTAAAGAACAAGGGTTGAGTTTACCGAAAACTGTCGAATGTTGTTTCAAAGAGACCGAGATCGGAAATGTTATCCAAAAACCACTTCGATCCTACTCAAGCGTTTTGAATGAAGACATCTTGAAGAATATGGAATCAGAGATAGAGCTTTGAAGTGCAATGGCTATTTGCTATTAGTCCTGGAAAGTATTCCCCAAAATGGATGTAACAGAAATAGTGCCGCCTTCGGTTTCATTCAATCCCAGAACGAACTTGTGTGGATGAATGCTGACACCGCATTACTTCTTGGGGTGCAGTGTTTGCATTCCAAGTGGGATTGTTATTCAAAAAGTTAAAACTTAGCCTCAAGCCTCATCAATGGAGATGACTAAAATAGGAGAGATGTAGTAGGGTTATACGGGTCGCTCCTATTAGGATATGATCACCACTCATCTATAATCGATATTATCTCTCATTTGTATGCTTCGAGACCCATTAACCAAGGGGTGATCATATTCGATACTACTAGTCAATTGGTAGGTTGGTTCGTTGTTGGCAGGGGATCCAAGCAAGGTCCTCAGTGTTATTTTATCTAGAGATGCACCATGATGGGCAGTTCCCTAGTAGCCTATTCATTGTATGGAATTCATTCTCCAATAAGCACTGTACAGACTTAGTTGTACCCAAATATGTTAGAATGCGAGATGCAAGCATTCCGGCTATTTTAATATTTTATTTTCACCTCTTCACATTATTATAATATCAGTGGATTTTCTATAGAAAATGTTTTGTTTATCGCAAGGGAAAAACCTATCCGTGTTTATGTGCGGCGAGGTCTTATCAGATACCTTTGATTTTAAAAGAGTTTACAAGTTATAATAAATTAAATTCCTTGTAATTTGAGTTTCTCATGCTAGTTTTACCGGACTAATCCGAATGTTGTTTTTCCTAAATGCTCAGGTCAGGCCGAGCATATTTTCTAGATTTAGCTTTGGATGTTTTGGAGTTCAGAAGACAAGCTGGATGGCTAGGATGTATTCACATATCTTATATTCTTCCACTGTATTCTATGATGTTCTTGTCTAAATTATCAACTAATATGAGGACAGTTTGTTATAACTGTCCAGGGCTAATTATGGGTTAGCATTTTACTCTAATTGATTGTATGTATATCAAACTTCTTTCTTTTTGTAGAGATTTGTTCCTATATTATATGTGGTTTGGCATGAAATGTAGTGGACGTATTAGTGTCGATTTTTGAGGGTCAAAAATTCCGGTTCATCACATCCAGATCTGGGCATCATTGGATGTTGTTGGCATATGCTTATAGAGTGCCTTCTCGTAAGATTTCTCGATAATAGTATCGAGAGTTGTGACAAGGAAATGAGACTCCTTTTGCTCTGCATATTTAATTATACCAGTCGATTTGTTCTGGAGTGTTCTTTTCCTCTATAGCCGCTCCTTTGAAAATTCATTCTCCTTCACAAGCTTAGCCTCCTTCATACCAGCCTCCTTCATACCAGCCTCCTCAAGTCCTATCTCTAAAGCATTCACCTTATCATATAAGTCCGTTGGCACTTTTCTCTTTGTTAAGCGAATTTTTACCTCATTAAGTGAAATGTCAAGTTTTTCTTTCTCTTTTATAGCCTTGTCCTTTTTTGTTGAGATATTGATTATATGATTATTGAGCGATGAAACTTGCTCCTTTAGTTTAGACATTTCACTAGAAGATCCTATAGCATCCTCTTGAAGAAGAAACATATATTTAATAGCCTAAAATGAGTAATAGGTACGAATCATAATATTATAAAAAAGATTAAGAGCCTGAAACGGCTAAATAGAAAAAGTGTACACCATGAAGAACTGTTAAAGAATAGTAAATCGATGGTATTAAGAATAAGACGAGGACCGTGGTGGCTTAAGAGCAGCAAAAGACAAAAAATGGATGATCAATTGGAGAAGGTCATCAGAATTGCTAAAAGGGGTTGGAGACCAAGTCTTGGAAGGGAGTGGATCCTTTGAAGTAAGACACAAACCAAGCTCCTCGCATAAACGATTTAGAGCCCCAAGAGAGTTAGAAAAAGAAATGCAAAGAAGTGAACTTGAGAATGCCCTGCCTTAGTTGGTTGTTGAACTTTTTCCCCAAAGGATTTAAGATGTAAGACCTCAAGGCTAATATCAGTATCCATAAATGGTTCTTCATCCACAATAATAGGGGTATGTATCCCCCAACCTTGGGCTTCTTGCTTGGAGTTATGGCAGTTGGAACCATCACTTGGTTTCCTTTTTAAAGACTTGAACGAGTTAGTAATGATGTCCTTGAAAGATCGAGATTCAGGGGCCTGACCCGAGGCAGAAGTATCATCTTTACACTTCTTTTCTTTGGGAGCATCACTTATGGTCTCCTTCTTTGCGTAGACAACAACTAAGGTAGATGAACCTGAATTGAAAAGAAAAGGCTTATAAGATAACATTACAAGAGATCTGATATAGGCAACGATAACTCACCAAAATGTTTTACTTGAACGGGAGAATTAGTAGTTAAAGACCCTGGCTTGCTCATTGCCAATGATCAGTTTCCTTTAGCATTACCTTTGACCATCAAAGGTTCCCCAAGATCTGTAGTGATGTAAAATAATAGAATATTGAAGGAGCTTTTTTGGAGTTAACAGTTTAAGCCTGTTCCTCATATTATCTACTGCTTGAGTCAAGGATTGCATAGTTATTTGGTCTGTGAGGCTTAGCCTTTTGGGAGCAGGATCTAAAAAAACTTATCAGTAAGGAATAATGAATGAATATAAATAACTAGAGATAGAAACCTACGGGCAGTAGAAAATGTCCCTCTAATGTTGGAGTAGCATTTGACATTAAAGAACGTGTCTCCCATCCTCTTCCCTTATTAACATCTTCAGAAATTAAGCTTTTTGGGGGAGGACAAATCCGATACAAGGGGTGATCTTGTTGCTTACCAATCTTAGCAGAACTAGCTATTGAATAGAGAATCTCAACATTTAGAAGAAGTCCTGTCTCTCAGGACAATACTTCTAGATAATTCAAATATGTATATGAGTCGAGGAGAATTGGATTAGGGCAACGTCTAAGTGCTCCAAGTATCTCAAAATGAAATGAGAAAAGGGAAGATAACCCATGTGCTAGACGTGTATCAGGATAAAAGAAAAATATTCTTCCAATGGATTATGAATGTTGTATGAAGGACCAGCTGGAGTGACAACAATGCCAGTAATTCCAAATTGTTCCCAGATGGAGTCAACTTCAGCTTGAGTGGTGATGTATGATGGATTCAGGAGGTGGTCCTCCTTCTTACTGGTGGAAGGTGAAGCTTTAGGGTATGTACTAGTCTTTTTGATAGATTTCCTAATTTCCTTCAAACCTTCCATTTTCCTTCCAAGTGATATTATTCCAATTTTGAGAAATGCTGATGCTTGTTGAATGGATATTATTAAAAAGCATCCAAGTGATTTACCAACTCTCTAGGCTATGATTCAGAATATTAAAAATATAAAGTCTAGCGAGATGTTAATTAAGTAGTCAAATGTCGAAATTTAAATCAAAGACGTAAATAACTATTAAATTTATGATAATAAAGTAATTTATAAGAAATTGCATGAAATTTGAATAAAAGTTAACTCAAAGGTACCTTAGGCATAATGCAACATCAATAGACCCATATAAAATGATACATCAATGCCGATTACTGCATTAGTTATATTATCAAACAATAGTGAATGCTAAAGTTATAACCAAAGTCAGAGTAATAAAGTTGTCTACACTAATGAATAATGACGACATAGATTGATGATGTACTGACGTTTAAGTAACTTATATGGTTTAGAAATAGTAGTGTCATAAGTAACGATATCGAATAAGGCTCAATTTATATGTTAAAGATGTTGGTATTAAACCATATCCATAAGTCAATGTTTAAAATAAACGACATCATTTATAAGTCATACCAAACTAAATAATGTCGCATCCAACTGGTACAAATTTCCTTATAACAATGGGTGAATTACCACACATCAAATTGTTAATTAACGATATGAAAGTCTTATGCCATAGTTTTACTAAAACTCAATGTCGACTATTAGAATAATGGAATAGTAGGAAAACTCAAGTAAAGCCGAATATCATATCTATATCGAAAAATAACAATCGGCATAAAAAATGAATCAATATCAAACACTATAACAATGTCGTATGGCATAAATATTGATATAGGGTAAAATAACATCGGGTATAAGGCCTAATAAAATCATCTTACTCATCGTTGAACTAAGAATACACCAGTTTTTGTACCAACGCTGATTAACTTAAAATCCATTTGTACGACATAGGAATTCAATGCTAATCTAACCTCAAATCACAATCGATTATAAACCTTGTTAATACTATAAGCATCGAGGCCCCATAGTCGTACTAAATGTTAACCTGAAGTCGAACTCAAACCAAACCCTAGCAGCAATTTCAACCCAAAATTACCTATTTTAATTCATTAACTTAATCGATATATAGTGAATGTCGTACATGAAATTTGATTTGAATGCTTGAGAATTAAACTTTTGGATTTCTTTGAAAAAATTAAATTCTTGCTGGGGCTTCTCAATTGCCAGTAAATATAGAAGAAAGGTAAGCTCGGCTATTTATAGAAAAGAAAGAAGAAGAACAAGCACGATCGATTCATTTTGAATAGACGGCTGGATTTGCATAGAATACCAATAGGCAATAAAGTTTATTGACGAGGTTATTGACTTGAAAAGTCAATGCTTCTTCTTTACTATGGATCAAATGTTACTGCAACAATTGCCTTTGTAGATATGCGACATAAATATAACAACGCATTAGTTGTTAATGCCAAATGAGCGATAAGGAATAAATATCGAAGGGTTATGGTACCACACCTCATTAACGTCAGTTAACGTGCAATATTGCATGTCGTCAATGAAGCCAAGGACACCAAATGACATTAATACCGCATATCACCTATAGAGTTGGGTAGTCTATATCGAATCTCTCATATCGCTAATCAATGTCGTAGTTCATCAATAAAGCAGTGATCCTATATACAAAGCCATCAATGTTATAGCAGTGTGATCTATGCGATCTATGCCGCACTTCATCAATGAAGAATCACATGTGATGTCGCAACACAGCAATACCGCACCTTATCGGTAGTACTCATCATTGATACTATCATTTAACAATATCGCTATTTCCTGCCGCCACATTTCAATGTCGACTTTCAGATGGCACGTTTAGTCAACACTTGGAAGACACCGCACATCTATACATGCAATGTTTATGTCGAAAGTCGTGAATATCCATAGAAGCCATCAATGTTGCTTCTTCTTAATGCTGCTCCATATTGATGCCGCTCCTTATTGATGCTGCTTCATGCTCATGTCAATTTGAGCTGATATTGCCACCTGCTAATAAAGGATGTTAATCGTCATAATAAGAGCCATCAATGTCGGAAGTCACTGACACTATATGCCTCCATTAATAGGGTAATGTCGAAGACCATTTATGCACCCAAGAATGCCGAAAGTCATCATTGAGCAAGGATTAATGCCATATGACATTGGCGATGCCGAGAATCATGAATGTCAAAACCAACCTGCGGTGTCGCGCTTCAACCCCAATAAATAAAGGCCTAAACGCTTCGATGAAGGGGTGAATATTTCTTTTATCATTCTCTTACATTTTAAACTTTGTGACTCTAAATTGATTTGGGGATTTTAGCGCCAAGATGGCTATTGCACTAGGACTTTGGACATTCAACATATACTGATTCAAATTCCAAGAGTACTTATTCTCTTTATTTCAATTTGTGCATACAATTGACCATATGAATCAGCTTCAAGAACATATGACCTTACATGATTATGCATATGACTTCTTCATGGATTTAAGCCTTCTTTTCCACTCCTATTAAGTCTTAACTCAACCAAGTGTCGCTTTTTCCAACACTCATTGAGGTTAAATCTAGGCTCTCCAAATTCCATCATTAACCAAGGTTCCCTTCCTTGATTTTTTAGGATAACGAAGAAATTCATTAACTCATTTCATTAATAACTTTCATATTATTACATACCATTACATAATCCTATCGATTCCACATTCAGAGAAAATATGGTTATTACAATTATAATCCAAGGGCGTTGTATGAAGATGCCCACTTGGTTGATTAGAGTATAACTACTTGGCAGTTATAAATCATGTCATTACATCCATTCAACAAGCAAAGACATTAAACAACATACCAGAAATAAACTCCTACCGAGCTTCTTTTCAATGAATCAATACTTCTTTTCAATGATTTAATAATTTAAATAAAACCTTTCTTCAGTCAATTTCATATTTTAGAACTAATAAAACTAGCAAAACGTTTATATATTGAATAATTCTCATTATATGAATAATACTAAAAATAATTATTAAACACTATAATTTTCTCTCATATCCTTATTTATATACTTATAAAACATTCAAAACCATTTAAAAAATCAAATATAATAGAAATCATTATATAATTTTGTACATTAAATTCTATTCCGAAATAATTTATAACTTTTAAAGTAATTCTACTTTTATTTCAATCCTTTAAATATAACTCAAATCCACCATTTTAAATTCAAAACATCTGTAGCTCAATCCATTATGTAGTTTAAAAACAATCAAATATGAATTGGGAAAATTTATTTAAAATAATAATATTTCTTTGAAAGTAGAATTTACAAAATAGTAGTATATTTATTTAGCCCTATAAAAAACTCTGAAATTATAATATTTTATAATATTAATTTTAAAAATAGTTTTATAACCAAAAGAAAACTAAACTTATATTTATAGCTAAATTTCTATTCCTAAATATAAAAATAGGCAAATCAAATAAAATTTAGCAAGTTGTTTATTACTTTTAATAAGATTTTTAAAACCCTTAAGTAATATTTCTAAGATTTTCAAACATTTTTTAAAACAAGAAATATATATATATATATATATATATATATACATAAAATCATAAAGTAAAATTACTCCACACATTTTAGTGAACATTACTATAAACACGTTCGTGACATACCTGTCACACTGCATTAGTCGTCATAGTCGCTACTTCCAACTGCCCATGCCATCAATGTGTGGAGCAATGTGATCCCGTAATTGGAGTGTCGAGCACCTCCCGGGCCATTATATATATATATATATATATATATATATATATATATATATATTGGATGCGATTTTGATTTTGGTATGTTAGGGCTAGCTTCCATTGTACGGGTTCGAATGGTTCAGGCTCCAAATAAAGTTGCCAAGGAAAATTCTAGAAAAGCGGAGAATAAAATGTAAATTATAATGAGCTTGGTCTAAGATTTCTTAACTTTTTTGTTTATTATTCTCCTTTCATTTCTTTTAAATGACCTTTCATTGATTTTAAATTTATTTCAAACTAATTTAAATTTATTTACACTTCATTGTTTTGATAGTTGTCCAATTTATTTCAATTGTATAAAAATTGTTTACACTTTAAAATATTTATAACTAATTAAAACATTTTATTTAATTCTAATTTATTAGTCAAAAAGGATTTGTTAATTTAATTCAATTTATTATAAAAAAATATTTTATTAAATATAATTTAAGTAAGTAAAATTTTATTTTCATAAATGATAGTTATTAAAATCAAATTCAAATTTTTTATTTTAATTAAATTTATTTATTATGGTATAGAAAGCAGGGTTGTTACAGACTCTCCTTTATGGAAATGGCGTACTCACAATTTCTTATGGGGGAGACGTCAAACAACTCATACACTAATTTTCTTTGTATTCAACACTCATTTATCAAACTCAACTACTAGATCATATATGTGGCTCTTACTCCAATTCTCTTATCATAAGATACAATTTAAGTAGATCTAATTAAATGACTTTCTATTTCTCGCATACGATATATTTTGCGTAAATATTCTAATTGTCAGATTTTTCGGAGAATTTCAACAGAGCCTCCTTGTATGGAAAGCGTTTAGAAAAATTAATTTACAATATAATTATATGATATACATCTTTGAAGAGACATCCCAACGTCGAACATCTTAAAACATGGGAAACAACATAATATAATATATATATCTATCGCCAAATACATAAAATCCACAACTTTGCTTTGCATTTTAAGTGATTTTTATTTATTTTTCATGTAAATAAAAATGGGCTTGCATTAAACTCAACCCAAATAGACATCTTCATGTACCTAAGCTTAACTTAAATAAAAATATAAGTCTCATATACAACTTTTTTGACAATATGGCATTTATTAAGATCAAATCAACAAGCTGTTTGTGGCTTCTGAATTTTCATATTCAACCTGTACATATCATTTTTTGTATAACGTAAATAAAATTTGGTTATAAAAATGTCAGTTCAGATATCATTATTCTTTATATACATAAACACACATATTAATTTGAGTATTTAGTTTGTTGAAATTCTTCACAGCCTGTGAAATAACTAAAGTTTGAATATAAAATGTATATGTTCATTTTGTTTTATGAATATGGGAAACTTCTCTATACTTGTGTTGGTTAAATTATGTATCATCGGTTTGATTAAAAAACAATACTAGTAGTGACTGGTTCTTATATAATATTCGCACGAAGGCAAAAAAATCGAAATCAGGTCAGAGACGTGGAGCATATTGAGCAGTTATGCATACCATGTTGTTTTGGTCATGTAAACGAATTGCTTTATCTGTGATATGAAGTGATATTTCAATATTAATGTGAATTATGTATGGATCCAAAACCTTAATGATATAGTTCAGATGATTTACAAACATTCCTTTTTTCCTTCTCTTTTTCTTCTTCCCTGTGTTTGAGTCCTATTACTTCTTGTTACAATAATCAACCTTATTAACTATGGACCTCTGTTCTGAATTCTTGAGAGGAGACTACTAAATCATGAACAAGCTGCTAGTGACTTATGTCTCGGCTTCTAAAGTACAACTTGACTACTGCATATATACACTAGTTGTTTCATTAATTTAAAACTAAGTATAGTTGAACAAAAGATACAACAAACAGAAGATAAAACTAAGTAAACATTAATTATTTTTAGTTTCCATAATTAGTGTGTATAGAATAAAAGCTATATTATGAACAAATATAAATATCCAAAGTTCAATTTCCAAAATATTGCTCTTTTAAATTTATAATAAATTAAATACCTTTCTTCCTTGTAAATTAAAATTACTATATAACTTGAATAAAAGACTAATATTTATTTACTTATTTAGTTCAAAATAATAATTTTTCAATTTTCCTAACATTCTACATATTTTTCATGTATATTTCTACAAGGCTTGCAGCAGTTTGTATTGGCTTTACAAGGATGAAGTGCACACTTTTGGTTAGCCAATCTATGATGACCCGAATGCCTTCATTTCCCTTTTTTGATCGAGGCAAACCATCGGTGAAATCGATCGACATTTGGTGTTATTTCCAAGTTGGAATTTCAAGAGGTTGGAGTGGCCTGGCAGTCTTTTGCTGATCACTCTTTATCTGTTGATAATTTGCACACTTGCTAACATGGATGGAGCTATCCCTCTTCATTCTTTCCCACCAAAATGTCCATTTTACATCCTTGTACATTTTTTTAAATCCTGGGTGGATATTTAGTTTAGATTGATGACATTCTGTCAATACTTCTTGCCTTAAGTTGACAATCTCTAGGACCAAAATTCTCCCTTTTAACTGTAATATCCCACGTTTACCGATTTCAAAGATTGAACTCTGCCCTTGGCGTACACTTTAAAAATCCGCTTTAGCTGCGATCTTCTTTCTTCTTTTGGTGAATTTTCTTAGAAGAGTCGGGATAACTACACGATAAGCTGTAATGGCAGGTTTTCTGCTTAATGCATCTGCTACCACGTTTGCCTTCCCAAATGTATATAAGAAATCAAGATCGTATGAAGCGAGAAATTCTAAGCAACACTATTGTCTCATATTTAAGTCCTTCTAAGTGAAAAGACATTTCAAAGATTTGTGGTCTGTGAAGAGCTCAAACTTTTCACCTATTTAAAGAAGGAATATTATTTACTAGGGTCAATCAAAATCTATTTAAAATAAACTATAATGAATTCTTGCCCGGTAGATAATGTCTCCACATTTTTAATGCGAACACAATGGCTAATAACTCCGAGTCGTGTGTTGCATAATTCCTTACGTGGATCTTCAATTGTCTACTTGCATAAGAAATGACCTCTCCATGCTGCATTAAAACAGCACCAACTCCCACCGCATAAGCTTCTGCATATACGGTAAATCCATCCGCTGCCACTAATATGGGAGCAGCGGTTAATCTTTTCTTGAGCTCTTGAAAAGCTTCTTCACATTTTTGTATCCACTCGAGCTTCACATCTTTCATTGTCAGCTTTGTTAAGTGAGAGGAAATCTTGGAGAAGTCTTGAATGAATCTCCGATAATATCCTGCTAAACCTAAAAAACTGTAAATGTTCTTCGGAGTTTGGGGTTTCTTCCAGTCTAGAATAGCCGTAATTTTTGTTGGATCAAATGTAACTCCCTCTCCTGACACCATGTGTCTAAATAATCATACTTCTTTTTCCTAGAAGTGACATTTTGAGAATTTAGTTTTCAGCACATTTCTCCTCAATATTTCTAATACGATTTCAAGATGCTCTTTATGTTCTTCTTCATTCTTTAAATATATCAAAATGTCATCGACAAGGGCTAATACAAATTTATTGAGTACTTCTCTAAATACCCTATTCATAAGGCCAACGAAATAGGTGGGAGCATTTATTAGCCCAAAGGGAATAAATAGCCATCCATAGAATTCATTTGAGCTTCTGAATGCGGTTAAAGGAATGCAATCTTCTGCTATCATTGGCTGACGGAACTGGTGGCTAGGTCCAATTTTGAGAATACTCTAGGCCCATGTAATTGGTCAAACATATCATCTATAAAGTGTAGATGATACTTGTTTTTTTACTGTTCATTTATTTAGATCTCTATAGTCCATACACAACCTTAGCGAGCCATCAGATTTTACAGCAAAGACCACTGCTGCCCCCACTTCAGTGGTTGGGTCTTATCAATCCATTCTTTAACAACTCATCAGTTTGTTTTCTTAATTCTTCCTTCTCTTTAGGAGCCATCTTCCTAATTGGGTGAATAACTAGACTGGGTTGGGAAGTAAATCTATGCAGATTCATTTCTCGATGGGATGGTAGACTTTTTACTTCTTCAAAAACATCAGAAAATTCCCTTACCGTGGGTATTTCTTCTGGATGTTTTCGAAATAAATTAAGTGTACATAGGTAATTCTCCTTTACCAGACTAGGATTCTCGCATTTATCACAAAAGGTCCACCTCTTCTATTTTGTAATAGTACCGTCCTTTTAGCACAATCAAGAATAGCTTTATATTTGGACAACCAATCCATACCGAGTAAAACTTCAAATTCATCAAAGTTGAGGATTATTAGATCACATGGAAAATTTTGGGATAGGTAGGTGACTTGGATTCCTTTACAAATCTTAACGAGATTAGTCATATTGCCTATCAGATTAGACACACATATGGGAATATCTAATATTTTTGGTTTAATTCTGTCTACCAACTAGATTTTTGGAAATAAAGCTATGGGAATCCCTGGTATCAAATAATATTCTAACTAATATTTCATTGCCATCAATTTTTTCTTCCAGTGCTCTCTTTCCCTTTGCATATGTTAAGGTTGAAGGTTCATCTTTAATAGCAAACACTCCAGCTTGCTCTCCTTTCTTTACTAAGGGACATTCCATTATCTTGTGCCCTCGCTTGTGGCAATTGTAGTAGATTCCCCTTAGTCTCTTAGGATCTTTGCAGTTTGTGGAAAGGTGACTTTCAACTGGCAATTATAACAGGTTACATCTTTCAAACGATCTACTTTCGTCTTGGCTTGCTCTGGTTTCTTCCCTTGCGGGTTAAATTTTCTTTTCTTCCAATAGTTGTTGCCATTGCTTTGGATTGTGGGTGGGTTTTTCTTGTCTAGGGTTTTCTATCTGAAACCCATATCCACCAAAACCATGAAAGTCCCTTTCACATGTGTTGTCATTCTGTCCTGATATTATTTCTTCATTCTAGAAATAAACATTTCAGTCTTTTTCATAGGAGTGTCAATTAGACCAGGTCCAAATTGTGGCAATTCATTAAATTTGTTAGCATACTCTTCTATGAACATTTCTCCATGATTTAAACCCATAAAGCTTCTATAAAGGTATGCTTTTCAAGATGTAGGTATATACTTCTCTTCCAATACCTCCTTGAATCATGTCCAAGAAAAATTGTCTTTCGACTCATTCATAGTAATGGACTCCCACGAGGCAAGAGTCCCATCCTATAATTGGCATGAAGCCAGGAATCTCTTTTTCTCATTTCTAATATTTAGCCCTTTGAAAATCCTTTCACATGAGCGGATCCATGCTTGAACTTCTATGATGGATTCCATTCCCCTGAACGGCTTTCCTCCCATACTGGTATTGTCCTTGCATAAAGTGGCAAAGTTGATTTGGGGTTGTACCGGAATTGTTGCTTCTTCGATTATTGTGGAGGCAAAGTTCGACCATTTGTGTTTTTTGTACTCCTACCTCCCCTTCCCCTATCTCGTCTTCTTCTTCCACTCATTCCTACCATCTACAAATACCGAGGAAATATCTTTTTAGAATATGTAGATGAGATATCTTTGGGAATTAGCATAAAGTTTGAATATACTTCTTCCGATAATTTTTTTTTAAGTGTGCGCTCTCTCAGACTAAACTCAGTCTAAGGCATCACTAACCCTATCTCTAATTAGTTGACCTCATTCAGGCTCCGGTATTCACTCAACCATAAGCTTTGATACCAATTGTGACGACCCACCTCTTCGACCCTTAGAAATCAACATTTATACATAAGGCAAAGAAGAGAGTAAAAATAACTTGGATTTATTTGAAAAATCCAAGTTATTTTGAAAAATCCGATAAATTTGAAAAATCATATCCTTTATTATCAAAGTTATTTTGACTCGGGTAAATCAAATTTACCATTCCCTCTGTCGGGCCAGTCCGGATAGCCAGGGAGAGCAGAGAACTGATTTTCCAAATTCAAGCCTAGACACTATCTCTTTGTCACCCATAAGGCGGTCAAGTTATTTGATTGACTCTAAATCATTTAACATTTACTTAACCATTCCATAAATCCTTTAAATTACCTTTAAAATACTTTATAAATCATTTAAAAATATTTGCAAAGGAATTGTTGCGTTTAAAACTGTATTTCAAAAGTTATAAAAAAAAAAGTATCGCGGAAAAGTGCTACGGAAAGTGCTTTTTAAGCTATATTGATCAAAATGACTTTTTATCATTTAGAAATTCATTTTATTAACCAAATCACTTTTAAAACATTTTAATAGATTTTTAGAATTTATTTCATATTTTTAAAAAAATATTAAACTATCATTTTCAAAGAAATCCTTTTATGGATTCCGAACTACAAAACCGCGATTTTTTCAAAAACCTGTTTTACTCATATTTCAAAATCTACTTACTAAAATCTCAATTTTCTTTATTTGTTTGAAAACTATAGATATGATAGTTTGGAAAATTCTTGAAAAACTCCGAGCTAAATTCCATCCTATATACTCGTTTGACTCTTCTAGCGCGAAATCATGAACTGCCGTGGCGCAACCTTTCGAACTTCACCAAAACACTTTCATATGTTTATAAAACATTTAAAAATCAATTTTAAACCTTTTTAAAGAGGTTTAACATTCTATATACACCAATTCATCCAATAAAGGAAAGTGATTTCCTTTATGCTTATCAACGTGTATTACCGTGACTTGCGTATATATTCAACATTCGTATTAAACAATTATCATCAACAATCATAACCAAGAATATATATATATATATATATATATATCATCCAATAGCATATTTTACTATAGTTTAGGAGTTTCTCATCTCGGGTTTAAACCACTAACTAAAAATTGGCTATAGCTCCGCTATCTGGTTTTTAAAGCTCATGATCCTTTGGACTTAAGCTCCTATAAGGGTCGGTTTAAGCTTGGGATGGCTTAAGGAGCCCATAGCCAAGGGTAGAGGAAGAAGAAGGCTCGATCTTTGATGGAGGAGGTGGAGGCCGTGGATGGTAGAGAGAAAGAGTGAAGCTTTGGAATCATTTTGAGGTGCTTAAGTGTATATAAGTATATATTATAATTTTAAATTCTTTTTGAGAAATATTTTGGCATTATTTTCTTTAGGTTGGAAGCTATAGAAGTATGGAAAGATAGCTTAGGAAACGAAGAGGAAGGTGAATGAAAATGAAGAGGAGAGTGTATGGTATTTATAGGCAAAGAAGAGAGTAAAAATATCTATGCATACATTACCATTTTCATCACCATCATCATCACTTCCTCCTCCTTTATGCATGTCTACAACCCCCACTCCCAATCACTTCCATCACTTTAAGGTGTGCATATGTTGACTTTTTCATACTTAAGTAGTAAGAAAACTAAAAATATCTTATAAATTTTATATAATACTTATATACTTAAATATATGTGTATATGTATGTTTATGTGCATGTGAATATGTTTTCATGTATGTACATGTACATGTGTATATGTATGTTATATATCTCCACAACATTGCACAACGTTTATATGGGTTGTATCGTTACGAATCCCAATTTCGATTTTCGATCATATTTTCACTTTATAGTTAATATGCATATGTTTGTAAACAAAAATTGAAAATAAATTTCTTACCATTTTTAACTAATTAAAATGATCATATTTCATTTATAAAACCGTATAAATTAATATTAATAATTATTTGCAAAATTGTTAATATATAGACAAAGCGAAACGAATTTTTATTATGATTTCAAATCAAGTATACATCTTTATAAAATTAATGATAAATTATTACTCTATATCTATTTAAAATAAGTTATCGAAATCATTATAATAATTATTAAGTCATTTTACTCCCAAACTAATTTAAATAGATAAATTTATTAAAGTAATATAGTTGCGGGTCATTACATTTAATTAAATTTATTTATTATTACAGCATAGAAAGCAAGTTTGTTACAGTGTCTATATAAAAACTTATAATCTTTTATGTTTACAATTTGAAATCTAATTTTGACTTAGGATACAACATTAGATCTAAAATTTACGCAAAGTCCATTTGTATATTTTTTTTGAAAAAAAGGGTATACATGTATGTGTGTATAAATAAAACAAACCATGTTTAAATCTAAAATAACACACACACACACATGCACACTCAGTTTTATAAACATGTTACAACATTTTCCCAACTAATTAAATTAGTTTTAAATATGAACGCTGCCAAATTTTCTAAGAAACTTGTAATTTATAAAACAATGGCAGGAGGTTGGACAACATAGACATATACAAATTCTTTGTATAAGACAACTGATTGAAAGCACCAATTGCAATGACTGAAAGCACCAGATTTGTATTTATTTATTTGATTTTGTTTTAATTTGTTTTAAGAATTTTACTTTGGTGAAGACATGAATTTTAGGCCATGAATGGAAAAGGGAGCAGCGCAGGAGGAAAAAATGAATTGTTAGGAGAATAAATGAATGAAAGGAAATTTTGTTTTAAAGGAATTATTGGAACTTTTCCAATTCCATCCTTAAAACATTTACTCTTTACTTCCTCATAAAATATTAATCAAATCACCTTCCCTTTATATTTTGATAGCAAAAACAATAAAAATTAACTAAAAAAACCATTTCGTAAATGTATTTTAAATAATGCATAAAGAAGAGTAAATATGAAGATTTAATTCCTTCGTTTAATGGCTCCTTTACCTTTTCAAATCACGTTTGAAACTTCTCCCCTTCTTCACTTTATGGCCGACCATAATGGAGCCATTATCGGATTTCAAAAACTCCGACATCCACTTAGTATTTAATTGATTAAATCAAAGCCAAATATTTTATTGATATCATGCATCGATATGCGCATACTTAATTTTTATAATGTGCACTTCATTAAATACCAATGGCATTCAAATGTTAAAATAAAAATATAAAAATTAATACTTCATATATATTAATTAATTTTCAATGGCTATAAATTAACTAAATCATGTGGTGTTTTGCAGTTTTCATCATTATGGTGTGTGACTCAATGGCGTAAATTCAGTTAGTGATTAATAACGTATAATTTGTATATTAACATTCACATGCCACCTTAGCTAGTGGTGCGACATTTTGGCTGAATTTATCGTTTACATATCTTTTCGGTAAAATTAAAATTTACTATTACAAGTGGTACACGATAGTAACGATAATTTACACAATTTCTCTTTGTCAACACTATATCACATTAGAACTTATGGAATTTGGATTTGGTCAAAATTCCAATCATCCACATTCAACTTGATTAGTATAAACACAAAAGCCTAGGTTTTATAATAACAATTATCAACAACCATACTGCTTCGGCTAAAGAATTTGAATTTGAGTTGACTACAGCTAATCATAATACTAACTCCATATAATCAAGTAGATTAATTCTCTATTGAATAGTGTTTCACTTTCGATGCTTCAACTCAAATCCAACTATAGTCGTTTTATGGATGTCATGCCATGATTTATTGATAATCAAAATGAAGCGTCCACACTAAAGTTCAACAGTATTCTCATGCTGAGAGAACTATGTAATATATTCGCTTCCAGATCCTCTATTTGACCATAGTTATATTAACCAACATAAAACTCTCAATTGGGTCATTCTATTATTATCCAATAACCATCAATATGCAACCCATTGGTTCCCCTATAGGCCATGAGTAATACACTGCCTAATATTTGAAAACCGTTGAATATCTAGTCTCAATAGATGAATCGATTTCCTTTCTAGAACATCTTGACTAAAAATATTTAAAATAATATGTTATTTTTTATGTGATAAATTTCTCCTGATCGCAACACATTGTAATTACTATTACAAAACATATCATTTAAGGATTTTCTATTTAATATACCTCAATTATATAAATTATTAGTATGTCACAACATGACAAATATATATTTGAAAGAAAAACACCTTTTATTATGAACAAGATTGGTTATCAAGTTAGATATATGTAACAAAATACATAATTGGCCCAAAGGCTCTACAGCTTCCTGATCGCAACTCTTTCGATTGGTGTTTTAAAATCTAATCTTGCTAGTCCCTTAGTAAAGGGTTATACTATATTATTTTGACTATCTACTCTATCAATTAACTCCCACTTATGTTGAAAAACCACCATTATCACGTGGAACCCTTTGGAGTGTGTTTTTTTTGAATTTTAGTGAGCTTTAAATTCTTTAACGAACTATATCATAGCATTGTTATCTTATAACAATATAATGGGATTCTCAACATTTGGAATAAACCCATACGCATTTATTTATACTTCTTTTATTATAGTGCTATTTAAGGCGGTGTACTTAGCCTTTGGTTAACCTAGCTACTACTTATTTTTTGGAACAATTCCAGCTTGAAATTTTCAACTTGAGATTGAACATGAATTTAAGATTGACATATTGTACTCGATATCACTTATGAAGTTCGATTTCATGAACTTCTTCACTGGGAGTTTGTTGTTTCAATAAAAAATTCTCTAGTGTTTCGCAAATACTTAGAAACTTGGGAGCACTCTAAATTATCATTAGTGATCTTAGTTCGAAATTGATACTTTCCTTATGTATCAGATACATAAGCGAAGTATTATATTGTAGAGAATATAGCATGTATGATCATTCCTATTATCAATGCATTAGGAGTCCATCTTGCATGCTCTATATTAAACAATTTAATGTAGTGTTTATGTACATCGTTTTTGGGGCAATCCCAACACCCATTTACACTGATTATAAAAGATGTCAATTTCAAATCCGATATCAAGAATTAAACAACTAAACTAAAATAATTTTAATGCAAGTACATCGTTCACAATCATAAGTTTTTAGTTTACTTACAGTTTTGAAATATATTAGCACCTGTTAATTTCTTTCTTACAAAAACATGCTTCCTCTGCATTTTGACTAAAAATCAAACGATTGGATTTCTTTGTCAAAATACCTACTCAACTCTGTTGCTTATCAAATAATACTTCCATTTCATTTCTTACATCATATCCAATAGCCCAGAATCACTCCCACTGACTTCGAGACGCTTTGGTTATTAAGCATAAACAATATATTCTAAATCATTATTTAGAATTTTTGTTTCAATATACATATACCGAAACTCAAAATCATGTTGAGCGATAATTTTGTGAGTAAAATCTGAATTAACTAAAGTACGTTGAATGACGGATTTTTAACAGTAATTTCAACAATTGAAATTTGCATTGTAATTCTATCAACATAACTTACATATTCCTGTTGCATTTGTCTTCTTATCAAAGATAGTTTTAATGACAATAGATCATATCCCTTCGAGTACAATCATTAAAATCATATTTTGATAATGTAAATGGAACCCATTACGAATTTTCGTATCATGTGGTATAGTAGAGCTGATACTTTTAATGGCTTATTGATAACTAATGAAATTCTTTTCTCGATGATAAGAAAATTATAGTTCCTCTTTAATGAATGAGAGTTTTAGTTAGACATGCTAATTAGTCATGTCCATTTAGGCTTAGTAAATTTCATTTCATCCTATGATAAATTTTATCATTGGATCATATCCAAATCATTTTACTATCGATAATTTCTCAAAAATATTCCTTTATCTGAAAGCTGATATTTCTTGGTACAACAATTGTTTCTCTGTGCTAGATATTCAGAAACATTTTACGAATTGCCTGTACATATGTGTAAAATAGATTTGGCTTTTATGTTTATAAAAATTATGTTCATAACATAAATTGATCAATCAATATTGACCGATCCTAAACTCATTTGGAGTGGTCCATACAAGATACCTCATGAACAAGTATTGCATGCAGTCTTTCAACTCACACATCTCAATTCCTTGAGCTATGATATGAAGGGATTGTTTCACTAATTCTTATCTTGTATGATTTTGTATACTTCGTTCCACATGAAATTAAATTTAACCTTGTGTACCTTACTCTTAAGTACACATCCTTACAGAAAGAAGTCAACTCAACTTCACTCATCATTAGTCATACTTTATCCAACAAAGTATGATTACTTCTTATCGACACAAACATTATGTGTCATAGGGAGCATTGACTTCTGAGATTGAATCTTATTCGTTTTTAGGTAAAATTAGAGTTCCTTTCCAATCTAATTACATATTTGATCATATCGAATATTTTTTTGCATGTTATGGTTTCTAATTTTATTTTACATATGACGAACTTATCATAGATGAAAACCTTGTGTATCAAATACACATGTTCATCTCAATGATATTTCATCTGTGAATTTAATGAATTAAATGGATCTATTTTAATACTGTTAGCCTCGTGACTATATACATTTATATTTATCAGTCTAAAGAGTTCATCAACTCTTACGTCACTCCCACCAAATGGGTGTTTCCCTTTATTATTTAAGGTATAATTTACTAGTATCGTATGATTCATAACCATACGATTAAAGAATTATTCTCATAACTGTGGCTTAGTCTATAATTTAAAAATAATTGTAAAAATTTTAGAGACTTATATATTTTCTACCTGTTGCGACCTGCCTTTTTGGATAATTTAAATCGACAATAAACCACACACGTCAGACTCAAACAATTCGAAAGGCTAGATTGTTATGGGGTAATAAGAAAAAGCAGAGAAAGAAAAAATAAATACAAAATCCCATATCGGAATAACAAAATATAATAATCACATAACAGTTCATGAAGCTGTTTACAAATAAATTTGATTATTCTTTTACAACACAAAATCAGAGTTGCAGAAACAAGAATAAATAAATGCAGCGGAATAACATGATGCAGTGGAATACATATAAGAAGAAATAATAGTACAAATCTTCGTCTTCGTCCTCCAGAAAGCAGTCTTCATAAACTGAAAAGATCAGACTGAACGAAGCGAATTGAAAAGACAAAGCACTTGAGTCAAAACTAAAAGACCTTATGTAAGTTAAATCGACAGTAAATAAATATGAGTGCAACGATGTCAGAGATGTTTACGGGGTTTGACATCTCCTATCTAGTGTCAACGTGAGTGCAATAACTTAAGAGATGCTTGGGATTACCATCTCCTAAGGATCCGTTAAACTATCTGCTATGTAGTAAAATACGCTATTATGATATGTCTATAGTAAAGTAAAGTATTAAAATAGCGTTAAGGCATTACCCATATCCCTCTTAACACATTTTTATATAATCCCATAGTCTATACAGTACCGTAATTCCCTCATAAACTAGAGGGCTATCAGAGGGCACTCCATAGGTATGGTACAACCAAACTCATAGAAGGCATGCTACGGCATGTGAACACGGCACTCGAGGTAATGCCAGGGAATATATACCAATTACGGATCTGGACTGGTGGTAACTCATAGCTGCTACTAACGCCCACCTCGGAACACACTCCCATAATCAAAATTAAGGGGTGGCCACCAAATCAATCACAAAGTAATAGAATAGTATTGGAGAAATGTGTCCGATAGGAGGAATGACCTCACATGGCCCGACGTGGCTCCTGTTTTAGTCACATCTAAGTTAACTCACGATACTCAGGGTCATGTAAATACCTCATACAAATCTTTCACCAAACCATCCTACTTCATTTTCGGAATCTCCACCACGTACACAGTTGTTAAAGTGGTTTTCGGTATTAGCAGAGAGTATGACAATATCTGATACCGGTCTTCTTAACAACCAAATGCTTATTTCACACTAGATGGTTCTTTTACATTTCAAAAGTAAATTTACAATTGATATCAAAATATCATATTCTCAAAACCATATCATTTCAAATCATATTCACTTTCAAGATCACATTCACTTCCAAAATCATATTTACAAATATTTCATTTCACAAAAGGTGCCAATTCTAAATTCCAACTTAGGTTGTATTCTCATCAAGGATTTAAATATAAATACTTTAGCTTTACACAGTTTGGGATTTTAGATAATAGTTTAGGTAGTCATAAGTAGTTTTAAAAATAGTTTAAATAGATTTAAAATATTTTAAATAGTAAAATAGTTTTAAATTTGATTTTGTTAGATTTAAAATGATTTATATAGATTTAAAATACATTTAATGGATTTAAATAATCTTATATGGGTTTTAAATAGATTAAATAAATTTAAAATAGGCTAAATTGATTTAAGTTACATTAAATAGATTTAAAATAGATCGAATAGATTTAAATTATCTTAAATAGATTTAAAATAGATTAAATAAATTTAATTATTTTAAATTGGTGAAATAGATTTAAACTGGATTAAATAGGTTATAATAGATTAATATAAATAAAAATAATTTAAATTGATTAAAATAGTTGATCCAATTAAATAGTCTAAATTAGTTTAAACTAGATTTCAAAGTTATATCCAACATTTCAATAACTCAATTCCGATAAATTCACTTATATTTGACACCTCAACTTTAAAAATTCAAATTTAAATCCTCTGAACAATTCATTAAATCAATTCCAATTTCAAAATTTACATTTGGGCTTTGAAAATAATTCAGTTTATATAAATCAATTTCTATTTCAAAATACCAGTTAACCAAATTCTAAATTTTTAACGATTCAAAAATCATTTTATTTAACCAATCCGGTGTCCATATATAATTTTCTAACCTAGGATCAAGTGATACAGATATTTATCATTTCAATCCGCAATTTAAAATTTACGATTATATAACATTTCAAACTGCAATCCTGAATTAAATAAAATCCATAAAATCACTCGATTCTATCATTTCAACCCATACGGATTTTTACTAATCTATAGATCGTTCGAGTGTGTATCATTTCGAGCCATAGAGAACTTGCACTTATAACAATATAAAGTACAACATCCAATCATCAAATATCAATAATCAAACATTCATCACAATAATCATCCAAATAAATCAATAAACATCAATAGATAACTGATAATCAATAACATGTGTTAAATTGACGATTTAACTTCAGTATTAACTTAAACGATGATTAAATGCAGTAAAAGTTAAATTTAACCAGAATAACAACTTAAATATACCAAACATCAATTAATTGATTTTCTAATTACATCATAAATTAAATTTAACTAACATAAGGAAGTTTAATAATTGTGAGTGGGTTAAATACTCACCTTTGAATTTTAATCGATTTGAAATTCAAATTGTAACGACCCAGAATTTCTAGTTGTAAATTTTGAATATTAATTCATTTTAAACGTTAAATGTGGATTTTGAAGTAAAAAGATTTGGTTAAATTAATAGAATTAGTTAAATTTCAAATACGGTAATTTAATTGGATTTGAATAATAATAATTAAATATTTAGAATTGTGATAATTGGTGAATCTGGATATAAATGGTTATGAATTGGTTTCTAAAATTTATTTTGAATTTAAATAATGATGTTGGGCTTTTGGATGGAATCAAAAGTCGATAAATTATGGTTTGGGATTTTATATTAATTTAATAAGGGAATTTAATAATATAATAATGCAAATAATCAGATTTTGATTTAAACTGAATCAGAATAATTTCTAATGTGAATATAAATTCAATAAGATTTATAATAGAGTTAATAAAATTTTAAAAGTGAAATTTTAAATGATTTCGACGATTTGAAAATCGTTCGAATTAATCGACGAGTTAAAATAGCCTTCCGGGGCACAGTCTCGGAATTCGACAAAACCAGTTCCATTGGATCCGTAATAGTTAGTTATTATCGGATTCAATTTTTGTAGTAATTGGAGTTGTCGTTTGACCCTGGCAGCTCAAAACGCATAGAAACTATTTTAATCGATTTAATTTAAAATTGATCGTTTGTTTCTGTAAATCATGCATATGATCAAATTAGCCTCCGAAACATGTTCCATTGTGTTCGAAACGTGGGTAAAACATTATAAACGCCTGTCGGCATGCGTCGTTTGGAGATCGTGTGAAAAAGTTTCTTTAAAGTGAATTAAATAATTAAATAATTGGTTTACGCATATATATACGCACTTAAACCCTCTTAACCTAACCCTAACATCAGCCACCGCTTACTTATGTTTTAACGGGGAGAAGCTTCATCGTTCACCTCTAATTTTCGAGCAATCCATCGCGAATTGGCGAATTCTTCCAACTACAAAGATGGAGAGGCCATCGTGTTCTTCACGTTGAACGGCTGCGATCGTTGTAACGACCCGACTTCCTGCGCCCAGGAAGACGTATCGTTCTTGAAGAAAGAAAGGGATGAGAAAATAGAGAAGATAGAGAAGAAAGAACAACAACATCAGAATCTCACAGCGGAACGAATAAATTATAATAATCACATAAGTATTTACATAATATACAACATCAATCAGAGTTATACAGATAATACATCACATACTAGACAGTTATAAACACCTGTCCAATTATACAACTCAATACAATACAGCTCAAACAATAAGACTCAGAGATACTAACACAACGGAACTATATATATATATATCTACAACGCTGAAGCCACCTGCTCCATTGCTCCTCCAGAATTCGTCAAAGCTAACCTGAATCCCTTGGCTACCCGTAAAAATTTGGGTACCCAAGAGTTTATGAAAAACAAAATATAAACTCCGGGTCAGACATGGGTCTGGTATGAGTAACAGTTTAAAGTTGTTTAACTTTGAAAATCTTTTGAAAATAAAAGGTATCACGTAAGACTCCCCACACATAAACATGGGAAAGTTTTTACCTTACGCTAACCAAAACATTTGATAGGAAATTCTGTGATATTATAATAGGTCTAGGGTTTTCAAGTAAATAGAAAATAGCCGAAATTGTTACATGATTAAATTCCAGTTACTAGCCACAAAAGTGGGTAATACAATCAAAACCGTTGGCACTTATTGGATTGTGGTTTCCATACAATGGCATGGCTACTGGGGTACCGCCCGTCACAGTACGTGGCCTAGATCAACGTACCGAGGATCACTCCCGATCCCCTGCAACACAAGGCCGGAACCATTCCTTACTGAACAGTCCCGAACAAGATAACCCCGCAGTTGGTGTACATCCAACCGCCCACACAGCCGAATAAAAAGGGACATCTAGACAGGGGAAAATCTTGTCCTGCTTGGGCATGACCCACCTAACCTTGTCGCACCTCCCCTGTTTTAGCCATTCCCGGTTGATGAGGCTCGAGGCTGCGATTACCTTTAGAGAATACATTTCTTAGAATGCTCATCGCCCACCTGACGATGTGTTGAAAGCATTCAATCCATACAAGTTCATTCCGGGTTCGAACGAAACCGAAGGCATTATCTCGTTACACTCATTTTGGAATCACCCTCAGAGTTAACGACGACAACCCTTGCACTCTGAATCTTCATCTTCACTTCAGATTCACGTCCTATGGTTAATTTGGAATCGATGTGGTTTTCGGATATTCCAAATAAGGAAAACCGATCCCGGTCTCATCGAAATCCAAAACGTGTCTTTTAAGGCCAAGTTGTCTATTTAGTCTTAACGGTTTAATTCAAAATCATCAATAGATAATTCATAATACCACAGTAGATAATCATATCATCATCATAAACAGACAATCAAAAATTATCAACCCAATAGATATTCTTCATCTCATATCTGAGTTCACCATCAAATGAAATATCAATATCATTCATCCATAAGCAATGATTTATAATCATACCATTTGTAATTAATTTAAAATGAATTAAATTAACTACTTCTATATCTAATTAATTTAAAGTAAATTAAATTAATTACTTCATCTATAAATCCTGCTTATACAACCATTAATCAACTATAAATTAAATTAATTGATTAATCTCTAGATATGCATCTTGATTAAACATCTTTGATTAATCATCTCTAATTTCAATAAGTAATTAGTCTTTAATTAACTGCACAAATTAATTATACTACATCATTCATAGTAATTAGCATTTAATTACCCTTTAAATTGATTTAGATATAAATAATCATATTTATTGTTAATTAATTATATTTATTAATCAACACATCATTAATTATTCTTAATTGCCTCATTAATTATTAATTAATGATCTTTAATTTAGATTTAAATTAAATTACTTTATTTAAATCGATTACATTAAGCAATTAATCCTTAATTAAACACAACTATTGACCGTCCTTGATTAATATCAACCAGTAATTAACTACCCTTAATTACATATTAATCAATTAATTATTCCATAATTAATTATCTCCATTAATCCTTCGATTAATTTCAAAAGTAATTATCCAAATTACTTTATTGACACATCATCTTTCACTAATTACATTCAGTAATTATCATTAATTACTTCCTTAAGTAATTATGCTCCATTAAATGCACTAAGTCATTTACACTTATCAATTTATCAAATGATTTCCTTAAATTAATTAAAATAAATAAATTAACTTAAATTAATCACTTATCAAAATTAATTACCATAAGTAATTAATCTCTTAATTACTTTTATCAAGTAATTACATTTAACAATTTACAATAGATTATCTAATTAATCTAATTAATTATCCAAAATTAATCATATATATTAATTAATTAATAATCCTTAGTTAATTGTCTACATTTAATAACGTTTCTTAATTTACTTCTTAATTGATCTTTAGTTATAAATCAATTTAAATTATTAACTTAAATACATAAGTCATTCCTTAATTACCCTATTATTCTTAAGATAATTTTTTCTTTATTAATGACTTTATTATCATTACATTTTAAATTTACATTCAAATATCATTTGAATTGAAGATTCAAAATGACTATAATTTAAATTCAATTTAAAATCTTTTAAATAAATGTAAATAACATTTATTATTTACATATGAACTTTTATAAGAAAATCTTTTAAATTTAACTACTTGAATCTTAATTTAAATTTAAGTTCCCAAAATACATTTATATTTTAACATGCAACTTCAAGTTAAACCATTCATTTACTTTTCATTCAAAAATCTTTAATAAAAGAATCCTCAAAATCAAGTTAAATATTTATTGAAACAAATTTACTTTTCAGAACCATTTTATTTGAACTTATTCATATTCAAAAAACTAATTTAAGCTTTAGATTTGGATTTTAAGTAAACTTGAATTCCGTCAATTTATCTTTGATTTTAAAACTTTGATCTAAACTTTCTTTTAACAACTTAAATTAGAAACTCGATTTTCACATCCAAATCTATTTTAAAATCTTAAGATTTCAATATTCATTTGAATCAATACCTTAAAAATTCAAATTTAATCTATGGTTATAGCCTTTATTTCAGATTTAAATATTTTTAAAAATCTGGAAATTTTCAGGTTTGCAAACCTGAAACTTATTTAAATATTTAAACTTATTTTAGATTTCAAAATATAAGTTTGAATTCATTCCGCAAACTGAATTTAAACTTAGTCTAAATCTATTATTTATTTGCTTTAAATAGGTTTCATTTGAAATTGTTTTTTTTTACAATCAAACTCTGTTTCCAGTTTAACAATGCCTGAACAAAAACAGTCTCGACGCAAACCCAAAATGCTCGGAGACTTTACCCTCCTTGCTTCGAGTCATCTACTCGAGTGACTCGAGTTCGTCCCGAGGTCAAAACCCTGCACCCACAAAACTGCGACAGTTCAAAACCTGGAAACAGCACGACCCCCTCCATATCCAAACCTGTCAACACGTCATGCTCGCGACTTCCACCACCGGACCGCCAACGTCTCCGGCCACGGCCTCAACTACCATCCCACTACCACCTCCCCGAGTTTAGACACACTCGATCAACCAGAGCCGACGCTATGATCAAGTAAATACTATCTGTTCAAACTAGGTTTACCCACTGAAAACGTAAACCACCATTGCCACAGTGATCGAGAGTGCCTTCGACCATTTTTCATGGCCTCTTCGATCACCCATCTCCCTCCAGAACAAACCTCAATCCCTCCGATCAACGACACCTCCAGAGACAACCCAAAATGCTCGAATTGTTCAACCCAGTAAAGCATGTTCATAGCTCAACTCAAAAATGTGATTTGAGTTTTAAAAATCCTAATTTTGATTTAGTAATCAGTCCATAAGCTTGAATGGATAATTTAAGACATTCGAAATTATCACTTGTATTAGATTTAGACTGTTCCTAAAGTTTTACAGAGCAAATCAACTTTGTTTAGCATGAGTTAAATTTTAAAATTTACTTTATAATCAACAAAACATATTTTATTTAGATGCTTTGTCCTAACAATCAATAGGTTGAGCAATAAAGATTTTTGAATTAACCCAGGCTTTTGAAATTTTAAACAGAGGCAAACTCCAGATAACATGCAGGCTTCATTTCATCATGATATAATGCAATGCATATACAAACAAGCATCTCTGCTATTCTTCATACAACTAAATTAACTTAGGTTATTTTAAGATATAAGTTTCTCACAACAATGGAAAACAAAGCAAGTTTATAATGAAACAGTTTGGATTTGCAGGCTTGAAACATACAGTAATTTCCATTTCACAATAATCCAGAGTAAAAATTAATATATAAATATTCATACAATATATTCAAGCATTCAAATATTTGCATGCAACAGATTTTACTACTTAAGAAATTTAAGAGTGTTACTCACCTTGCTTTTGGAAAGAGACAGAGCATTCTCTTTTTTTTGTTTTCTTTTTATTCTGAAACAATTTAACTTTAAAAACTGGAAGTGATTTGCTTGATTTTCCTATGATTCTTCTTGCCTTTATTGATGTATGATGCTTCAGTTATAAAAATATAAATGTTTACTATGCTATGCTATGTTGAACGAACTGAATAAGAAAGCAGGTATAAAAAGAAGCTTATAGAGGAAGGTGGCATCTGAGGCAAGCTATTTGCAGATACTATGTGTTTTGTTTTATCAGGCCAAATCTTGTATTATGAGGCTGAAATGATCTTTAAAACAATTAGAAATGACTTGTTTGCTGCTAAGAAATGGTGTCACTAATGCTAATGTACTTATGTCTCAATTTACCCAATTTTATGCTTAGATATTTTGTTATGTTTAGCATACTTGTCTCATTTTTTTTCTATTCTTGCCTGCATCTTAATTTTTTTTTACAGGCTACCTACATAATTATGTTTGACTGCTAAAAATATGTGTGTAAGTGTACAATCTGTAGGTTAGAGTTTAGCTTGTATATGAAGCTACTTGTTTATAGATATTTGTTTTATTTTATTTTTATTTTTATTTCTTTTTCTCTTGCCTGAATCTAAATTTTGTAAGCTACCTGCACATATTTTTTTTTCTTGTTTATTCCTGTCTTGCATACATTACTTACAGGTTACATAATCTATTACTTTTACTACTTGCATGCATGTTATATCTAGTTGTTTTAGTCTTTACTATGAATTTAGTCTAAGTATTTAGTTCTATTTTCTAACATGTGTGTTTACTTTTATTTTTCTTATTATTTTTAAACATAGACTAAAAAATATTTGATTACCTATTATTATTTATTTTTTACTTATGTTAATATTAATAATGGTTATTTTAATTTAAACATTTTGAAACCCTTATTTTTACTTTCCAAATCATAACTTTCATTCAAACACACATAAATATAATTAAAGTTGAAATAACAATTTTATTAAAAATTCATTTGTAAAGATTTGCATTATTGATAGAGCTCATTGTTAAGTCAAAATGATTTATAAAAGAATTTTCTCTTTATTAATAAACTACTTATTTTTATCGAGCTAAATTTAAAACAAATTAAACAACCCTTTTGCTAAATTTAAATGTAAGCTAAAATTATTTTAAACAAACTAAACTTAAATCTTGAGTAATTTAAAATCATATGATCATTTATTAAATAGCTTAACATCAAACTTCTAAATTATCAAAAATATTGGAATTAGAAACATGTCTATTTATTAAATTTAAAACAAAGATTATCCATTTACAATATATACAGATATATACATTATAAATAGAAGGCAATTTGATTAACTTTTAAAGGATAAATTATCAGTTAAATATTTATTTAAAAGAAGATTAATAAATCAATTCATATATTATTTACAAATATTATCAAATCAATTTAATTTTTATTGTAGATTATTAAATTGATATTGTCCCAAATTTTCGGGATATCACATTCCTCCCTCTTTAAAAGAATTTCGTCCTCGAAATTTAAAACAAAGGTAATTTAATAATCCGATTAAAAATTTTAAATTAGAAACACAAGCATATATCAACATAAACTAACAATCCTAGCAACCGATTCATCCAAACAAACAAATCTAACTATCCAGACAAAATTCTAAATAGAATTTTCTCGAGTTTCCCTAAGTATAGATACCGGGTTACTCGCCCTATAGAATCCAAACAACCAATACTACTACTAAACTACAGAGTTCCCACTCATCTAAATCTACAAAACAAATCAAAATATCAGTCCAAACTCAAGTCTGACCCAACAACCGAAATTCCCTGAACTGCTGACTCTAAAATCAAAGATAGATCTTACACGTACTCCCTCAGAGGTACGTGAAACACTCCGAATTCCAGTTATCCAAACTGACAATTCAATCCTGAAGACCAAACACTTATCAAATCTCCGATTTGGGAATACAAATTTCTTCGTTTTTAATCCACAAAACTCTTCGGATGATCCTGGGCTTCCTTCATCCTTACTGATCAGCTCAATCCTTACTGATGTCCCTATAAACAAACTGAACCAAAGACAATTCAACAAATTCATCTTTCCAAGATCAACCAAAACTCAGAATACAACTCTATTCCAAAATCAGAGAACAGAACTCACACCTCTCGTCCGGAGAGATAAAACAGGTGCACTCCAATCTGGTCTCAGATCTTGAAAAATTTCCTGTAGAACTCTCTAATCCAAATACTGCAATTCCCAGTCACTTCCGCTTTAAACCATCTGCCACCATGCTTCCACTGTGCAATTCTGACTGAACAGATGAAAATGTTGATTATGAACTCAAGCAAAGACTGGTCAACACATTCCAAAAATAAAACTTAGAAGTTCCTCCAAAATTCTGAGCTGCTTCACCAAACTCAATTTCCAGATGTTAACAAAACTCTAACTTCCAAAAGACATCTAGAAAAATCTCTGAAACCCCAAAAGAACACCCAAACCATCGCAAGTCACTTTTGCGATCGATACAGCCAATTTCCAAAGATACTGCTCTCTTTTTACAAATCAGAACAGCTTACACTTATGAGGCCAATCCATCGAAGAAACGGGTCTACATAATTACTTCTAAATTCCATTCTAGAAAAACTGCTAAGCCAGAAGATCTCTTGCCAACACCAGAAACATCCCAAGCTGCATTGCTGCCACAGATGCTAAGATTTCCTATCCAAAGCTATTTGAGAAACTCAGACCTCAAAGCAAACAAAAACACCCAGCTGAACACAGCCACAACACCGAAGCAGTCACTTCTCCTTACTTGTTCCAAAGAAACATCGTCGGAGATATCCATAGTCACTGTGTCTCATCACACAGCTACTACACCTTGATGTATCAAAATATCTTGACTTACTTCTATCCACCCGACAGATCCAAATTCTAGCTCAACCAAACTCTTACACTTCAAAGATGAATTCCGAACCTTAACAGGTTTCCTTCAGAGATCAATGAAATCCTTACACCGTCCAAAACTTACTCGAGACAGTATTAGGCCTGCAGTCTCGACAATTACACTTCCAACCATTGATAGTTGTGTTACACACACTACTACCTATCTACCTTTATAACTCATTGGAAAACCTGAACAGGTAACCCAACAAATAGGTAGAAACAAATATATAAATATATCTATATCAAAATTACAAATACGCTCTCTCAAGAAGAAATCACTCTAGAGCCTAGGTATTCACTCAACCTAGCGCTCTGATACCACTGTAACGACCCGACTTCCTGCGTCCAGGAAGACGTATCATTCTTAAAGAAAGAAAGGGATGAGAAAATAGAAAAGATAGAGAAGAAAGAATAACAACATCAGAATCTCACATCGGAACGAATAAATTATAATAATCACATAAGTATTTACATAACATACAACATCAACCAGAGTTATACAGATAATTCATCACATACTAGACAGTTATAAACACCTGTCCAGTTATACAACTCAATAAAATACAGCTCAAACAATAAGACTCAGAGATACCAACACAGCAGAACTATATATATATCTACAACGCTGAAGCCACCTGCTCCATTGCTCCACCAGAATTCGTCAAAGCTAACCTGAATCCCTTGGCTACCCGGAAAAATTTTGGGTACCCGAGAGTTTATGAAAAACAAAATATAAACTCCGGGTCAGACATGGGTCTGGTATGAGTAACAGTTTAAAGTTGTTTAACTTTGAAAATCTTTTGAAAATAAAAGGTATCACGTAAGACTCCCCACACATTAACATGGGAAAGTTTTTACCTTACGCTAACCAAAACATTTGATAGGAAATTCTGTGATATTATAATAGGTCTAGGGTTTTCAAGTAAATAGAAAATAGTCGAAATTGTTACATGATTAAATTCCAGCTACTGGCCACAAAAGTGGGTAATACAATCAAAACCGTTGGCACTTATTGGATTGTGGATTCCATACAATGGCAGGGCTACTGGGGTACCGCCCGTCACAGTACGTGGCCTAGATCAACGTACCGAGGATCACTCCCAATCCCCTACAACACAAGGCCGGAACCATTCCTTACAGAACAGTCCCGAACAAGATAACCCCGCAGTTGGTGTACATCCAACCGCCCACACAGCCGAATAAAAAGGGACATCTAGACAGGGGAAAATCTTGTCCTGCTTGGGGATGACCCACCTAACCTTGTTGCACCTCCCCTATTTTAGCCATTCCCGATTGATGAGGCTTGAGGCTACGATTATCTTTAGAGAATACATTTCTTAGAATGCTCATCGCCCACCTGACGATGTGTTGAAAGCATTCAATCCATACAAGTTCGTTCCGGGTTCGAACGAAACCGAAGGCATTATCTCGTTACACTCATTTTGGAATCACCCTCAGAGTTAACGACGACAACCCTTGCACTCTGAATCTTCATCTTCACTTCAGATTCACGTCCTATCGTTAAATTGGAATCGATGTGATTTTCGGGTATTCCAAATAAGGAAAACCGATCCCGGTCTCATCGAAATCCAAAACGTGTCTTTTAAGGCCAAGTTGTCTATTTAGTCTTAACGGTTTAATTCAAAATCATCAATAGATAATTCATAATACCACAGTAGATAATCATATCATCATAAACAGACAATCAAAAATTATCAACCCAATAGATATTCTTCATCTCCTATCTGAGTTCACCATCAAATGAAATATCAATATCATTCATCCATAAGCAATGATTTATAATCATACCATTTGTAATTAATTTAAAATGAATTAAATTAACTACTTCTATATCTAATTAATTTAAAGTAAATTAAATTAATTACTTCATCTATAAATCCTGCTTATACAACCATTAATCAACTATAAATTAAATTAATTGATTACTCTCTAGATATGCATCTTGATTAAACATCTTTGATTAATCATCTCTAATTTCAATAAGTAATTAGTCTTTAATTAACTGCACAAATTAATTATACTACATCATTCATAGTAATTAGCATTTAATTACCCTTTTAATTGATTTAGATATAAATAATCATATTTATTGTTAATTAATTATATTTATTAATCACCACATCATTAATTATTCTTAATTAACCAATTCTTAATTGCCTCATTAATTATTAATTAATGATCTTTAATTTAGATTTAAATTAAATTACTTTATTTAAATCGATTACATTAAGCAATTAATCCTTAATTAAACACAACTATTAATCGTCCTTGATTAATATCAACCAGTAATTAACTACCCTTAATTACATATTAATCAATTAATTATTCCATAATTAATTATCTCCATTAATCCCTCGATTAATTTCAAAAGTAATTATCCAAATTACTTTATTGACACATCATCTTTCACTAATTACACTCAGTAATTATCATTAATTACTTCCTTAAGTAATTCTGCTCCATTGAATACACTAAGTCATTTACACTTATCAATTTACCAAATGATTTCCTTAAATTAATTAAAATAAATTAATTAACTTAAATTAATCACTTATCAAAATTAATTACCATAAGTAATTAATCTCTTAATTACTTTTATCAAGTAATTACATTTAACAATTTACAACAGATTATCTAATTAATCTAATAAATTATCCAAAATTAATCATATATATTAATTAATTAATAATCCTTAGTTAATTGTCTACATTTAATAACATTTCTTAATTTACTTCTTAATTGATCTTTAGTTATAAATCAATTTAAATTATTAACTTAAATACATAAGTCATCCTTAATTACCCTATTATTCTTAAGATAATTTATTTCTTTATTAATGACTTTATTATCATTACATTTTAAATTTACATTCAAATATCATTTGAATTGAAGATTCAAAATGACTATAATTTAAATTCAATTTAAAATCTTTTAAATAAATGTAAATAACATTTATTATTTACATATGAACTTTTATAAGAAAATCTTTTAAATTTAACTACTTGAATCTTAATTTAAATTTAATTCCCAAAATACATTTATATTTTAACTTGCAACTTCAAGTTAAACCATTCATTTACTTTTCATTCAAAGATCTTTAATAAAAGAATCCTCAAAATCAAGTTAAATATTTATTGAAACAAATTTACTTTTCAGAACCATTTTATTTGAACTTATTCATATTCAAAAAACTGATTTAAGCTTTAGATTTGGATTTTAAGTAAACTTGAATTCCGTCAATTTATCTTTGATTTTAAAACTTTGATCTAAACTTTCTTTTAAAAACTTAAATTAGAAACTCGATTTTCACATCCAAATCTATTTTAAAATCTTAAGATTTCAATATTCATTTTAATCAATACCTTAAAAATTCAATTTTAATCTATGGTTAGAGCCTTTATTTTAGATTTAAATATTTTTAAAAATCTGGAAATTTTCAGGTTTGCAAACCTGAAACTTATTTAAATATTTAAACTTATTTTAGATTTCAAAATATAAGTTTGAATTCATTCCGCAAACTGAATTTAAACTTAGTCTAAATCTATTATTTATTTGCTTTAAATTGGTTTCATTTGAAATTTTTTATTTTACACAATCAAACTCTATTTCCAGTTTAACAATGCCTGAACAAAAACAGTCTCGACGCAAACCCAAAATGCTCGGAGACTTTACCCCCCTTGCTTCGAGTCATCTACTCCAGTGACTCGAGTTCGTCCCGAGGTCAAAACCCTGCACCCACAAAACTGCGACAGTTCAAAACCTGGAAACAGCACGACCCCCTCCATATCCAAGCCTATCAATACATCATGCTCGCGACTTCCACCACCGGACCGCCAACGTCTCCGGCCACGGCCTCAACTACCATCCCACTACCACCTCCCCGAGTTTAGACACACTCGATCAACCAGAGCAGACGCTATAATCAAAGAAATACTATCTGTTCAAACTAGGTTTACCCACTGAAAACGTAAACCACCATTTCCATAGTGATCGAGAGCGCCTCCGACCATTTTTCATGGCCTCTCCGATCACCCATCTCCCTCTAGAACAAACCTCAACCCCTCCGATCAACGACACCTCTAGAGACAACCCAAAATGCTCGAATTGTTCAACCCAGTAAAGCATGTTCATAGCTCAACTCAAAAATGTGATTTGAGTTCTAAAAATCCTAATTTTGATTTAGTAATCAGTCCATAAGCTTGAATGGATAATTTAAGACATTCGAAATTATCACTTGTATTAGATTTAGACTGTTCCTAAAGTTTTACAGAGCAAATCAATTTTGTTTAGCATGAGTTAAATTTTAAAATTTACTTTATAATCAACAAAACATATTTTATTTAGATGCTTTGTCCTAACAATCAATAGGTTGAGCAATAACGATTTTTGAATTAACCCAGGCTTTTGAAATTTTAAACAGAGGCAAACTTCAGATAACATGCAGGCTTCATTTCATCATGATATAATGCAATGCATATACAAACAAGCATCTCTGCTATTCTTCATACAACTAAATTAAATTAGGTTATTTTAAGATATAAGTTACTCACGGCAATGGAAAACAAAGCAAGTTTATGATGAAACAGTTTGGATTTCAGGCTTGAAACATACAGTAATTTCCATTTCACAATAATCCAGAGTAAAAATGAATATATAAATATTCATACAATATATTCAAGCATTCAAATATTTGCATGCAACAGATTTTACAACTTAAGAAATTTAAGAGTGTTACTCACCTTGCTTTTGGAAAGAGGCAGAGCATTCTCTTTTTTTTTTCTTTTTATTCTGAAACAATTTAACTTTAAAAACTAGAAGTGATTTGCTTGATTTTCCTATGATTCTTCTTGCCTTTATTGATGTATGATGCTTCAGTTATAAAAATATAAATGTTTGCTATGCTATGCTATGTTGAACGAACTGAATAAGAAAGCATGTATAAAAAGAAACTTATAGGGGAAGGTGGCATCTGAGACAAGCTATTTGCAGATGCTATGTGTTTTATTTTATCAGGCCAAATCTTGTATTAGGAGGCTGAAATGATCTTTAAAACAATTAGAAATGACTTGTTTGCTGCTAAGAAATGGTGTCATTAATGCTAATGTACTTGTTTCTCAATTTACCCAATTTTATGCTTAGATATTTTGTTATGTTTGGTATACTTGTCTCATTTTTTTTCTATTCTTGCCTGCATCTTAATTTTTTTTACAGGCTACCTACATAATTATGTTTGACTACTAAAAATATGTATGTAAGTGTACAATCTGTAGGTTAGAGTTTAGCTTGTATATGAAGCTACTTGTTTATAGATATTTGTTTTATTTTATTTTTATTTTTATTTCTTTTTCTCTTGCCTGAATCTAAATTTTGTAAGCTACCTGCACATATTTTTTTTTCTTGTTTATTCCTGTCTTGCATACATTACTTACAAGTTACATAATCTATTACTTTTACTACTTGCCTGCATGTTATATTTAGTTGTTTTAGTCTTTACTATGAATTTAGTCTAAGTATTTAGTTCTATTTTCTAACATGTGTGTTTACTTTTATTTTTCTTATTATTTTTAAACATAGACTAACAAATATTTGATTACCTATTATTATTTTATTTTTTACTTATATTAATATTAATAATGTTTATTTTAATTTAAACATTTTGAAACCCTTATTTTTACTTTCCAAAACATAACTTTCATTCAAACACACATAAATATAATTAAAGTTGAAATAACAATTTTATTAAAAATTCATTTGTAAAGATTTACATTATTGATAGAGCTCATTGTTAAGTCAAAATGATTTATAAAAGAATTTATCTCTTTATTAATAAACTACTTATTTTTATCGAGCTAAATTTAAAACAAATTAAACAACCCTTTTGCTAAATTTAAATGTAAGCTAAAATTATTTTAAACAAACTAAACTTAAATATTGAGTAATTTAAAATCATATGATCATTTATTAAATAACTTAATATCAAATTTCTAAATTATCAAAAATATTGGAATTAGAAACATGTCTATTTATTAAATTTAAAACAAAGATTATCCATTTACAATATATACAGATATATACATTATAAATAGAAGGCAATTTGATTAACTTTTAAAAGATAAATTATCAGTTAAATATTTATTTAAAAGAAGATTAATAAATCAATTCATATATTATTTACAAATATTATCAAATCAATTTAATTTTTAATGTAGATTATTAAATTGACATTGTCCCAAATTTCCGGGATATCACAATCGTATACAACAAGGCGTGGGGGGAGATATGGGGATGCGTTCGTCAGTCGTTTGGAGGCGTTTTCCTCAGCCTAGAGTGGACTGAGCTCGGTGAAACTCTGGGTGATGACGGTGTGTGCTTCGCCGGTCGTCGTGGTGTTCCCCGACCAAGTGAATTGATGTTGTGGAGGTCGCGTTTTGGAGGCATCAACGGCGGCAATGGGTTTTGCGTTCGAACCTGGTACGCGATCGAGGAAGAGAGAGTGACGAGCGGCCTTGATTTTAAGCTTGGGATGAACAGTTGATGGTATTGTAAATTATATTAAAAGGGAATTGTTTTAAATTATAGTTTAAAGTATAATAATACATATCTATCACATACGTTATCAGATTTCGACGAAACTGGCGATGCCGGAATCACAACGACGAGTACTACGCAGTGGATAAATTCTGGAATCATTCGGAGCAAGTTAAAATTTAGGTTAAATCGAATGCCGTTCGATTTAAGTTAAATTTGAACGCTCGTCGAAAATCCAAGGTGAGTTAATCTCACTCAAATCTAGATACCAGTTAATTTATATAGCTAATATTTAAATGTTTGATTGGTTGTTTAGCTGAATATAATAATTATTATCAGATTGAATCGATATTTATTGTTTGTGCTAATATCTTTGGATGCAGGGAAACAGGTTGGAGGGATCCAACTGGATTCCTCACCAACAGTAATTTTATTTATATTCTGTGATATATCTCATTGATAAATTTATTTTATCTACGAGTCTATGGATGAAAATAAGCGTTATGGATTATACTGCTTATCGATGTTAATATGATTGAATCTGTAATGGTTGATGTTGTGCACTATTGTGTTAAACCCCTGGACTACACTATACACACACTAATGTGGATTGCACGTGGAAATTGGTTAAGTCACAGTTTTTTGAAATAATTTTTAGAATTGAATTTTTAAATCCAAATGGTTTTGGAAATAAATCGGATTTAAAGTGGAAAAACTTTTGAAAAGGAATTTCAAAATAAAAAGTTATTTTTGAATAACTTAATTTAGATTTGAAATTTGATTTAAATTTGAATTAAAAATTTGGAATTGAATTCTATGTTGGGAACTTATGATTTAAAAAAGGTTATATATGTTTACATCAATTTAAACCATTTCAGAAAGCGTTGCTTTGGGAATTTAAATTAACCTAAAGATTTTAACTTATATAAAAGAAATCGGATATTTTGGAAAAAAGAAAAACCCTATTTGTTTTCAAACGATATAAGTTTTTCATATGAGAAATGAATTTCCAATTTGTATTAAAGGAAGTTCAAGTTAAATTGAAAATGGTTTTCCAAGTTACGAATATTTGGAAACGGGGTTTGGAAGCTATAAGTTGAATCTTTGATTTAAAGATTAAATGAGCTAATCCAATTGAGGTGAATATTGTTTTGAAATCCGTGAATGGATCTTTGTGAAACTGGGTGAACTTTGGAATGAATCTTTTATTTAAACGATTTAAAATGGTAATTTGTTTAAACCATTTGAAAGAAAAGTTTTGGATAATAAATTGCGACTTAACTGAAATCCCAATATCCATATATTTTTAAATTTATGCTCATTATTCAGTTTAGCCGGGAGAGGACTTTGTGTCATATAACCCATTCCGAATAATGATACGTCGATATGGATAGCATTAGAAGACTGGTGGTGAAGAACGGGGATTTTCGAGAACGAAAGGCTAACCCGTCGATTGTCTCGGCACTGAGTCGCGCCGGTATAGAGATTTCCTAAGTGATGGAAAGTCCGATCGGGATTGTGAATACTCGAATTTGCAAGGGCTTCTTCGGAAGTGCCTTTGGTTCTGTTCAAACCCAGAACAGACTTGTATGGATGTGTGTCTGACATTACACTTTGAGATGTAAAGCTAGTTTCTATCAAATAAATTTCTGTTGGTGGCGGAGATTTATTCTCTTTGCTTAACACCCTTCTCTGAGACGTACGAGCTCAGAGGTTATGTAGTTGATGGTTACTAGTGATACATTCCCAGTTTGGTAATGTGGCATGCTAAGTGCTGCTGTGTGTTGATGATAATTTTTATCGAAGCATGGGTTTGTGAAAAGTGTAGCTTTATGGACGTGACTTCGTCGAGCCTCACAACTCGGTAATGGTCGAAACAGGAATCGTGGCAGCCAGGTTATTTGGGGGTAGCTCCCCCTGAGGGTATGACCATTTCCTTCTGGATAAAAAGTGATATCATGATATGGAGCCTAGATATTTACTTATGTTGATTTTTTATATAAAAAGTGGTATCATGGCATGGAGCACAGATACTTTACTGTGTGGTTGTTAGATTGAGGGCCCTCGGATAAAGGTTGGTAACGACCGGGGGATGGCATACTCGTGTCAGTTGTTACCTAGTTATAGTGGTAACCCAGCCTTGTGTAGCAGAGATCCGGTTAGGTTCTCGGGGACGTCCCTCCAGAGGCATTCCATTTTATGTGGGAAGTTCCTTTGCCTGACCATTTGTTGTAAATCCAATAATCCAATACGAGCTCTTTACGGTTTTAGTTGTATAACCTGCCATTTACTTATGGCGGTCGCCGCTGTTTAGATGGTAGCTATAGTAGGCATAGTACGAAATGTCTCTTCTGGAAAAGATTAATATTATATTTTCGAAAAGTTTTCTGCACTATGCACTAATGATAATATCGATCGTATTAAGCATGTTTGACCATCATAAGGAGAAATCTCCTCCAATTCTGGTTTGCATTGTGTGTGTGGCGGGAGGCCTTATGGTAGTTTCATTTTCTAAAAAGCATAGCGGATTTCTTTTCTTTCCTTTTTCTTTGTGGAAAATAATTGTTTTGAGATCTCACACCAGTCACACGACTGACCTGGAGTTTATTGTTCCCTTTCTAAACTCTAGGTGCCCACAATTTTACACTCGGGCAGCCTAGAGTCAGGTTAGCATTATTCGGGAGCAAAAATCGAAAAAGAGATGCTGTGGAGATCAGGAGCAAGCTGGATGGCGAAGCGTATCATTAGTATATGTTATATTCTTTTCCGCTGTTTGTTGTTGTAACACTCTGATAATGTAATGTGATGTAATGTAATAACTAATATAGTTCTTTGTTTTAAAGATATTCATTTATCTATTATATTTTTCCGCTGCGATATGTGAGATTCCTCACCAATGGTAATTTTATTTATACTCTGTGATATATCTCATTGATAAATTTATTTTATCTACGAGTCTGTGAATGAAAATAAGCATTATGGATTATATTGCTTATCGATGTTAATATGATTGAATCTGTGATGGTTGATGTTGAGCACTATTGTGTTAAACCCCTAGACTACACTATACACACACGAATATGGATTGCACGTGGAAATTGGTTAAGTCACAGTTTTTTGAAACAATTTTTAGAATTGAATTTTTGAATCCAAATGGTTTTGGAGATAAATCGGATTTAAAGTGGAAAAACTTTTGAAAAGGAATTTCAAAATAAAAAGTTATTTTTGAATAACTTAATTTAGTTTTGAAATTTGATTTAAATTTGAAATAAAAATTTGAAATTGAATTCTATGTTGGGAACTTATGATTTTAAAAAGGTTATATATGTTTACATGAATTTAAACCATTTTAGAAAGCGTTGCTTTGGGAATTTAAATTAACCCAAAGATTTTAACTTGTATAAAAGAAATCGGATTTTTTTGAAATAAAAAAAAACTATTTGTTTTTAAATGATATAAGTTTTCATATGAGAAATGAATTTCCAATTTATATTAAAGGAAGTTCAACTTGAATTGAAAATGGTTTTCCAAGTTACGAATGAATATTTAGAAACAGGTTTTGGAAGGTATAAGTTAAATCTTTGATTTAAAGATTAAACGAGCTAATCAATTTGAGGTGAAAATTGTTTTGAAATCTGTGAATGGATCTTTGTGAAACTGGGTGAACTTTGTGAAATGAATCTTTTATTTAAAAGATTTAAAATGGTAATTTGTTTAAACCATTTGAAATAAAAGTTTTGGACAATAAATTGGGCCTTAACTGAAATCCCAATATCCACATGTTTTTAATTACGCTCATTATTCGGTTTAGCCGGGAGAGGACTTTATGTCATATAACCCACACCAAATAATGATACGTCGATACAGATAGCATTTGAAGACCGGTGATGAAGACCGGGGATTTTCGAGAACGAAAGGATAACCCGTCGATTCTCTCTGCACTGAGTCACGCCGGTATAGAGATTTCCTAAGTGATGGGAAGTCCGATCGAGATTGTGAATACCCGGATTTGCAAGGGATTCTTCGGAAGTGCCTTCGGTTCTTTTCGAACCCGGAACAGACTTGTATGGATGTGTGTTTGGCATTACACTTTGAGATATAAAGCTGGTTTCTATCAAATATATTTCTGTTGGTGGCGGAGATTTATTCTCCTAGCTTAACACCCTTCTCTGAGACGTACGAGCTCAGAGGTTATGTAGTTGATGGTTACTAGTGATACATTCCCAATTTGGTAATGTGGCACGCTAAGTGCTGCTGTGTGTTGATGATCATTTGTGGATCATTTGTGATTGAAGCATGGCTTTGTGAAAAGTGTAGCTTTGTGGATGTGACTTCGTCGAGCCTCACAACCTGGTAACGGTCGAAACAGGAATCGTGGAAGCAAGGTTATTTGGGGGTAGCTCCCCTTGAGGGTATGACCATTTCCTTCTGGATAAAAAGTGATATCATGGTATGGAGCCCAGATATTTACTTATGTTGATTATTTATAAAAAGTGGTATCATGGTATGGAGCCCAGATACTTTACTGTGTGGTTGTTGGATTGACGGCCCTCGGATAAAGGTCGGTAACGACCGGGGGATGACATACTCGTTTCAGTTATTACCTAGTTACAGAGGTAACCCGGCCTTGTGTAGCAGAGATCCGGTTAGGTTCTCGGGGACGTCCCTCCAGAGGCGTTCCATTTTATGTGGGAAGTTCCTTTGCCTGACCATTTGTTGTAAATCCAATCATCCAATACGAGCTATTTATGGTTTTAGTTGTATAACCTGCCATTTACTTATGGCGGTCGCCACTATTTAGATGGTAGTTATAGTAGGCATAGTTCGAAATGTCTATGCTGGCTAAGATTAATATTATATTTTCGAGAAGTTTTCTGCACTATGCACTAATGATAATATCGAAAAGATTTTGCGTATTAAGCATGTTTGACTATCATACGGAGAAATCTCCTCCAATTCTGCGTTTGCATTGTATGTGTGGCGGGAGGCCTTATGGTAGTTTCATTTTCTAAAAAGCATCGCGGATTTCTTTTCTTTCCTTTTTCTTTGTGGAAAATAATTGTTTTGAGATCTCACACCAGTCCACGACTGACCTGGAGTTTATTGTTCCCTTTCTAAACTCTGGGTGCCCACAATTTTCCACACGGGTAGCCTAGAGTCAGGTTAGCATTATTTGGGAGCAAAAATCGAAAAAGAGATGCGTGGAGATTAGGAGCAAGCTGGACGGCGAAGCGTATCATTGATATTCTTTTCCGCTGTTTTTTGTTGTAATACTCTGATAATGTAATGTGATATAATGTAATAACTGATATAGTTCTTTGTTTTAAAGATATTCATTTATCTATTATATTTGTTCCGCTGCGATATGTGAGATTATGTTATTGTTTCTGTTTCTTCTTCTTTAAACCCTAACGGTTCGGTTTTCCTGCATTCGACTGTGCGATATTTGATACAGTGGACGTATTGATGTCGACTTTCGGGCGTCGAGAAATCGGGCATGTTACAATGTGGTATCAGAGCTTAGGTTGGCGACAACCTAGGCTTTGGTGGGGAAATTACTCATTAAACAGAGTCAATAATACTCTATAATGAGTTGAGAGTATTAATAGATATGAGAGTATTTCTGTTATATTCTTATTACTAAATCCCAAATTTTTATTTCTACCAACATTAAATCATAAACCATATTAAATTAACTATTTTAATTATCGAAAATTTGTGGGTCGTTACACTTTCCCCTACTCCAACCTTTTCGTTCTCGAAAAGAAAAAGAAGGGAAACGAAGGAATTAAGTAATTAGTATATCTTATTCAAAATATTAATTTTTAAACAACTAATTTACACAATTTAATAATTTAAATTAAATGTATAAATTTATAACAATTAAATCCTTTATATTCAAGTTAACAAAATTTTAGAAAATATTTCACAAAATTTTCTACGTCAAAATTTTGTGGAAAATTTCGTTAGAGTCTCCTTGGTACGGAGAGGTCTGGAAGAAATAATAATTTCAATAATAGCAATATCTATCATATTTTTTAAAATAAAATATCTCAAACCACGGGAAAACAATATAATATCTCTATAAAACAGCAATCAGAGAACGTGCCTATTTGTTGGGTAAATAACACTTATTATATGAAACCAAAAGCAGTAGCAATTGCTTCCATAAACTTGTATTTCACTTATATAATCCAAAAGAGTTAATAATTATATAAAAGAGAAATATTTTAAGTTGTTTCATCTAATAACAATAAAACAACACAACATAAAATAGTCACAAGTAACAAAACCATACAATCATCATATGTAATCAAAACAATTCTACCATCCATCTATAGTAATCAAAACGATGGGTTTGTTTGGGTTCATAAGCTTTTAATCGTACAAAATGATAAATAAACTACTAAGTATACCATACACTCAACTGTCTTAGATAAAAAATGAAAAGATCATTTATACATCCTACACATAGAAGTATCATTTTCCAACCAATCCATAAGCCAACAAACAAAGAATTCAACACATTTTAAGTTTACTCTATTTATCTTTTCACATCATTTATTGTTCATTTTTTTTCATACAATGATTTTCTTAAATTCACGTTCACTACTTACAAAATTTTAATTTCCATTCATTCATGGAAGGCTTATTTTATTAATTTACATTCTCTACTTTCATAGGTTATATCCATTTCAATTATTTGGGTCATAAGTGAATTCATTATTAAAGTACTGTATACATTTTATTTCAATTTACTTCACATTTACAATTTAGTTTGATTTTTCCTTTTTTCTTTCTTTTCATTTCTCATTTATATAATGTTAATTTTCATTAATTTACATACGTTATTACTTATAAAATTTCATTTCTCCTTTACTTAAACAGTGCCATTTTCTTTCATTTTATTACTTTACATTCATTGCTTAAATAAGTTATTTTTATTTCAATTATTGGGTTTTACATTATTAGGTAAGCTTCTTTACAATTCAATTCATCATTTATAGATTATTTCTTTTTATATTCATTTTTCCATATAAAGTATTATTGAATATTAACTCCATTTCTAAATCATTTCCAATGTTTTATGAAGTTATGACCATTTAATTTATATAGTACTCATTTTAATTATAAATGGCTTCAACATTAATTCAAGTTTATAGTCATTTACCTACAGTATTCACTTTTACCATCAAGTCTGATAATAAGGAGCTTAAAGTATTAACTTAAGTTTAAAATCATTTTTCTTACATTATTAACTTCTATTACATTTTATTAGTAACATTTCAAATTATTAACTTAAGTATGTAACAATTTATAACATTACAGTTCTTATTTATAGAAGCAATTTCATTGAACACTTTCATTTTTCCAAGTTTTATTTATATAATATTCTATTACATTTTCTGACTAACATTACAACATTTAACATTTTGGTGAGTTATACACACACACACACACATATATATATCTCTGTGTGTGTGTGTGTGTGTTATGGATGCAATTGAATATTACCCAAGTTTCTCTTATTTATTTAGTTAACAAAATGTTCAATAGTTACCATTTCCTATTCTCATTTCCTTTTTATTTACAGATTTCAAATTTTTAGTTTCTTATCAATTTAGTTAATCATTTTAACATTAAATTTCTTATTTTCAATTTTAGAAGTTTTCAATTATTAATATAGTCAAGGTTCAATTCATTACAATAATTTCAAATTTCAAATTTATAGAACTTATGAACTAAACAACCGGGTTCCATTTCAAAAATAATATATATAATCATACATACATACATACATACATATATATATATCAAATCAAATTTGGAGTTCAAAATGCAGACTGATTTATCAGTAAAATTACTACAACGGTCTACCTACTTTGAACTCGAAAATGAACGTTGATGATTTGTGCACTCATCACCGAAATTATTTTCCAATGACGGAGAGGGGAGTACAGAACTTATTTCCTTCAAAAAAGTTCTTTTAATACATTTTTTCAAATCATCTTGAAATATTTATATCAAAAAATACTTCTAAATACTACTAGTATTGTATTCCAAAATCTTTCAAAAGAAATTCTCAAAAATCCCGAAACTTCAGTTTTAAACTTCTGATTTATATTTACTTTATTTGTAAATCTTATTTTTCAGTCAATATTTATTAGATTTCTCTACCAAACAAATAACATATTACATCCAACTATATCGTTTATAAAATTATTATTTTATATACAAAAATATATAATAGGAAAAATTATTTCATTTACCTATGTTTGAAAACAATATTGTGTCGGTCCGTCCTATTAAGTGTTCAGAAATTCCAATCGATGTCATAATGTCCTATCTACCGACCAGAATTTATAAATACCATACGGAACAAATTAACATAATATAAAAACATTTTATAATAGTAACAAATACGCTCTCTCATATATACACTCAACGACTCATTCTAGGGTGTTACTACTGTATTTAATACGAGTCAGACCCTATAAAGCTAAGGTTATCGCTAAACCAAAGCTATGATACCAACTGTAACGATCTGCCTTTTTGGACTATTTAAATCGATGATAAACCACACACATTAGACTCAAACCATTCAAATGGGCAGATTGTTATGGGGTAAATAAGAAAAACAAACAAAGAAAAAACAAATACAGAATCTCACAGCGGAATTACAAAATATAATAACCAAATAACAGTTCATGAAGTTGTTTACAAATAAATTTGATTATTCTTTTACAACACAATCATAGTTGTAGAAAAAAGAATAAATAAATAAATGCAGCGGAACAACATGATGTAGTGGAATACATATAATAAGTAATTATAGTACAAATCTTCATCTTCATCCTTCAGAAAGCAATCTTCGATAAACTGAATAGCTCAGACTGACTCGAGCGAATTGAAAAGACAAAACACTCGAAGTCAGAGCTAAAAGTTTTATGTAAGTTAAATCAACAGTAAATAAATATGAGTGCAACGGCGTCGGAGATGTTTACTGGGTTTGACATCTCCTATCCAATGTCAACGTGAGTGTAATAACTTAAGAAATGCTCCGGATTACCGTCTCCTAAGGATCCGTTAAACTATCTACTATGTAGTACAATATGCTATTATAATATGTCTATAGTAAAGTATTAAAATAGCATTAAGGCGTTACCCATATCCCCCTTAACACATTTTTATATATTCTCACAGTCTATATAGTACCGTAATTCCTCCGTAAACTGGAGGGGTATCAGAGGGCACTCCATAGGTATGGTACAAACCAAACTCGTAAAAGGAGTGCTAGGGCATGTGAACATGGAACTCGAGGCAATGCCAGGGTAGATATACCAATTGCGGATCCAGACTGGTGGTAACGCATAGCAGCTACTACTGCCCACCTCGGAACACACTCCCATAATCAAAATCAAGGGGTAGCCATCAAGTCAATCATAAAGTAATAGAATTGTATCGAAGAAATGTGTCCGATAGGAGGAAAGACCTCACTTGGCCCGGCATGGCTCTTGTTTTAGTCACATCTAAGATGACTTATGTGAGTCAGGGTCGCGTAAATACCTCATACAGAATCGTTCACCAAATCATCCTACTTCATTTATGGAATCTCCACCTGTACACAGTTGTTAAAGTGGTTTTCGGTATTAGCAAGAGTATGACAATATCCGATCCCGGTCTTTTTAAAAACCAAATGCTTATTTCACACCGGATGGTTCTTTTACATTTCAAAAGTAAATTTACAATTGATATCAAAATATCATATTCTCAATACCATATCATTTTCAAATCATATTCACTTTCAAAATCACATTCATTTCCAAAATCATATTTACTCAAATATGTCATTTCACAAAAGGTACCAATTTCAAATTCCAACTTAGGCTGTATTCTCATCAAGGATAAATATAAATACTTCATCTTTACACGATCTGGGATTTTAGATAATAGTTTATGTAGTCATAAATAGTTTTAAAAATGTGGAAATTAGCCACAAGGGCCTCTTTAGCAAGTGCAATTAGTTTATAGGACACACAACCGAAATAATTACTTTTAAGGATAAAATGAAAAATAATTAGTTTCTAAGGCCTAAAAACCTATGAAATTATGTCCTTGAAAATAATTGGACTGCTGACTTTGTCCTTAAAAGTAATTATTCTGCTGACTTTGACCTTGAAATTAATTTCTGTGGATGTACATCCTAGAAACTAATTGGACTGCAAAGTTTGTCCTTCTAGTGAAATGCCCCTTTAAAAATGGTTTAAATAGATTTATAATAGTTTAAATAGCAAAATAGTTTTAAATAGATCTAAATTTTATTTAATTAGATTTAAAATGATTTATGTAGATTAAAAATAGATTAAATGGATTTAAATGATCTTATATGGGTTTTAAATAGATTAAATAAATTTAAAATAGGTTAAATAGGTTAAATAGATTTAAATTACATTTAATAGATTTAAAATAGATTAAATATATTTAAATTATCTTAAATATATTAAATAAATTTATTTAGTTTAAAATTGGTGAAATTGATTTAAATTGGATTAAATAGGTTATAATAGATTAATATAAATAAAAATAGTTTAAATTGATTAAAATAGTTAATTTAATTAAATAGTTTAAATTAGTTTAAAATAGATTTAAAAGTTATATCCAACATTTCAATAACTCAATTCCGATAAATTCACTTATATTTGACACCTCAACTTTAAAAATTCAAATTTAAATTCTTTGAACAATTCATTAAATCAATTCCAATTTCAACATTTACGCTTGGGCTTCAAAAATAATTCAGTTTATATGAATCAATTTCTATTTGAAAATACCACTTAACTGAATTCAAAACTTTTAAAGATTCAAAAATGATTTTATTTAGCCAATCCAATGTCCGTATATAATTTTCTACCCTAGGGTCAAGTGATACTGATATTTATCATTCCAATCCATAATTTAAAATTTTACGGTTATATATCATTTCAAACCACAATATCGAATTAAATAAAATCCATAAAATTGCTCGAGTCTATCATTTCAACCCATAATGATTTTTACTAGTTTATAGATCGTTTGGGTATGTATCATTTCAACCCATAGAGAACTTGCAGTTATAACAAAATAAAATGCAACAACCAGTCATCTAATATCAACATTCAAACATTCGTCACAATCATCATCCAAATAAATCATTAAACATCAATAGATAACTAATAATCAGTATTAGGTATTAAATTGACGATTTAAATTCAGTATTAACTTAAACGATGATTAAATGCAGTAAAAGTCAAATTTAACCAGAATAACAATTTAAACATACTAAACATCAATCAATTGATTTTCTAATTACATCATCAATTTAATTTAACTAACATAAGGTAGTTTAGTAATTATGAGTGGGTTAAAACACTCACCTTTGATTTTCAATCGATTCGAAATTCAAATAAAGGCCCAATACTCAACAGTCTCGGAATTCATCCAAACTAGTTTCAAAATGTCCGAAATTTCGATAGGATCCCAATGGAGCAAACCACGCATATATCCAAGTTCGTGCACAAAAGATACGTAAGTTAGAACGATCGAATTTGAAATTAAAAACAAAATAAAATAATAAAAGAAATGTTACCCACGTCAGCACGCTTCTTTACATGAATCACTGTTCAAGATACATCTTAACCCACGTTGTAACAAACAAACTGCCACCCTTCATTGTGAAATCGCCGTCAATATCCTCACCTTCGTCTAGATTGGAGGCTGCCGTTCGCCACCACGCCTCACGCTGACCTCCACCTAGCAATGCGGCACCACCAGCCTCGCCCAATTATGCTCCACCATAGCCATGCTTTAAACGACAATCGCCCCAAAATCCGGTCACTATAATCACAAGCGAGCCCATATCCACGACCTGCATCGCCCCGTATTCCCAATGACGCCTCCCGATCGTTGATCGGGCGAGATCCACCGTTGGATCGTCCAAAACCTAGAATGAACGACTAAGGATCATTCTCGATTCCTGGATAAACGGTGAACCCGATTGAAAAACGAATCATACCAGTGGATTGTGCTTGTCGAGATGTTCAAACGGATATAAAAATTGATATGGTTTAGAGGAGTTTTATTTTTTTGAATTGGTTTTGGTTTCCAATTGAATTTGAAATTTGTTTTGCTTTGTCTTCCATTGGAAAGAGAGAAGCTTATAGAATTGTACGTACAGACAATTGGAATAAGAAATAGTTAGGGTTTATAACTGGCTATATATAGAAGGATCAGAAATAGGAATGAATGAGCTAGATTGATTTGAAAGTTAAACGATAAACGACCCAAAAAGCCCATTTCGTTCCTGAAACAGAAATGGGTCGTCCCATATATCAAAATAGTTGTTTTAAATATTTTAAACTCAATAGAACATGTTTCAAGACCTAATTCCATCGTATGAAGAAGTTAGCTTAAACTCAGCTTATTTCAAATTGATTTAAATTAAATTGATTTCTAGGCGTTTCGAGTTCGTACGATCAAACAACAAGTCTGATCGCTACGAAACTTGAATCCTTACGTTAATTCACCGTTATGGATCCGATGAAGCTGGTTTCGTCAAAATCCATGGCAGTGGCCAAAATGGCTATTTTCATGTTAATTAAATAAATTATTATTAAATTAATTAAATCGCTTTTTAATTTCAAATCTTATAATTAACAAATATTTATCATTTTTGATTACTTTGACATTTATAATAATTTATAACAAGTTTACGTATAATTTCAGTGATAGTTATTACACTAGTTAAGGTGTTCAATTTCAACTGTAATTAAATCCAATTTATTATAATTTAATTTCAATAAATTGATCTAATTTGGTTTCAATCTTTTTAATAAATCAATTATTACTCTATAGACAAAGTTAACATTTGTTTATATCTTATTACACAAATATTCTACAATTATCATCTTTTACCGTATTAGTTGCAGCATTCCAACAATATTGAACCATTGTTGATTTTTACACTAATTATAATTTAAAATCCCACCACTTCATTTATCTTGGTTTCTTTTTTATTATTAAATAAATTTATTGTCTTATGAGTGTAATTTACATTTCCGTACATTTCATTACATTCTCAATTTGCAGTTATTGTATTGACTCACATTAGTGTAACATTTATTTACTTGTATTTGTAATTGATTAATTAAATTGGTAACAAATAACAATTGTCACCATTTCTACACTTAATAACATTTGTAAGCTTACTATCTACATCCGAATGTTATAATTACTACTATAGACTTAATTTATATTCAGTTACAAATTATTACACATTATTCATTAAATAAATAAACATTTAAAATATCGATTAGTCTTTAAATCCGATTATAAATTTACACACACATTATTATTATTAATTTACAGTCTATAACTAATTATAATTTTTTAATCATTTCAATTAATTATAATTACATTTAAAGTAGTTATCCATTGCCTTAAATTAATACCATTACATTTCTACCAACATTAATCATAAACCCAATTAAATTAACTATTTTAATTATCGAAAATTTGCAGGTCATTACACTACCATTATTATATATTTATTTTAAAATGTATATCCAACATATTCATACCAAAATAAAACTATATCTATTTTCAATCAAAACTGAAAAATAATTATTATTTTATAAATAATATCTGCTATATTTATGAAAATAATTTTCGTAACCTAATGCACCACTAAGAAGTGTTATATGGTATGCTCCTACTATATCCGCCATTACTATAATAGCGTTTGAAATACGAAGCTCCATTCAACCACTTATTATGGGATTTTATTTCATACACTGTAAAAAGTTTTAGTCAAGAGTCTTAGATCAAGGATATTGAACCCGAAGAAATAAATTTCAACAACTTTCTATATGAAAATACAATTGGAAAAGAAATCACATTTCTCATTCCATGTAATCTTTTAGTATATTGTACAATTCTCATTTACAACGTCTCTACATGAAGCAGAGACGAACATTTTCTCTCTTTATCCTAACCATGCCTAAGCTACATCTACTCTCATGCATTCCTTTTTCTTTCCAAATGGACAAACCATCAAAAAGGAAACTCTTACTACAAGACTGCCTCGAATTCTCTACAAAATTCCATTCGGTTATCATTAACATTTTTGGACATCGAATGTGTTGCACTTTATGTAAACTGATCAAGTGACTCTTCCATGATCAAATTCCTAGGTCGACTTTGTAGCTCTTGGTTTAGTACTACACTAATAAGACACTATCATTATTTAATCAATCATACCGAATACATGATCTCACACTATGGTTGAAACGATCCGCCTATTCGACCCTCGAATGTAGACACTAATACGTCTACGGTATTCACTTGTCGAGCACCTAAGTGCCGGAAAGACGAATAGTTAGGGTAAAATAAAACGAAAAAGAAATAGAACAAGAAAGAAGAGATATCAGAATCTCACATGCAGAACGATAACGTATAATATCTCAAAAGGCCTTTACCAAAATGAAAGCCTTGATATACTAAGATCAATCAAAGAAAACTAACCTATCACCAGCCTGGATAGTTATAACATCCTGCCCTCACAAATGCTGATAGATACAAATCAAGTAATGTAATAGAAAATAAAATACGATAGGAAATCATCCAATTACTCTCCAAAATCTCCAATGAACCAAAACTAATTCAAGAAATATACTCGAATTGACCTATGCATTATAAGAGAATAACACCCCAATCAATCTGGTAAACCAGCATGAAAAACTCAAATCATATAGATTTATTATATCTTAAAACCCTTCAAAATAATAGTATCTCGTAGGACCACGCCACCAAATAAACATGGATGAGTTTTACCTTACGATAATCAAACCATTTCTACTATAAAATCCAGTGATAATATAATAATGTCTAATGTGTGAAATATAAATAATCATATAGCTGTGATGTATGTGAGTGTACATCACAACAATAATAGGGATACAATCATAACCGCTAAGGCATGTTTACTAATTATGTAGGATTTCCACATAAAATATCCTTGGATCAAAGCCAACTCTGATCTACTACACAAGGATTAGAGATATTCTTCCGAAGCATTGTACATATCTAGTGAATGTACCATAGGAAAACCATAGTCAGTCATGTTAAGACCCGATGCATCGCTCTTGCATGCATATCCCAATAATTATCTCTAGAAATGGAGTTGCATGCAACCTATGGGTTTGCCAACTCTATTGGCTATGTCTTCCATCTCTAGTTTCAGTCATACTTGCTGATGAGACTATGTCCGACATTCTAGCCCATGAGTCACCACCCGAACAGATCATCCACATGAGCTCCAACTCGAACAGATCTTAGAACCACACATGAAATCCCATATCTCAGTAGGTCTTGGAATCAAACATGGATCCCTCAATAAATCTTAGAATCATGCATGGGTTCCTATACCTCAACAGGTTTCGGAATCACACATGGATTACCATATCTTAAATAGATCACGAACAACTACATGTATTCGAGCATTTCAAATAGATCTTGAATCTCCACATAGATTCCAGCATCAGGAACTAATCATGAACCTCTTCCATAGCCTAGAGCAGGTATATGGTTTTGACGTGGTTACAGTTTCAAGTCATCTCATATAAGTACACTCCCCAACTTACCGGGTGCCCCAAAACAAATCGATCTATTTCTCTGTAATCTCAACTCCGGTTCTATGGGAAATAAACATAAAATACATAAGAAGATCACGTTCTAACTGCTTAAGCGGATGAATTCCCTTATCATTTGTCCTAGAAGAGCATAACGAGTTTATACTACGGTATAATATCACTAAAGATAACTATACCATATAATTCTCGTGTTTCTTCTAGATATTTCCAGAGTATATTTAGTCAAATCAAAAAACACCAAGATTAATCGTATATGGGAAACTATATCCCCTATACTGTCCATAAGCAAGTAACACACAAAACACATTCGAAACAAACGAGTACGATCAAGTCATATAAATGACTTCTAATCCCCTTTTTAATTAATCTTCCTTTATTAACTAAAATCCTCTTTTATTAGTAAAGTTCATTTTTACTCAATAAACCCACTTAAAAATGAAAATCCATTTGTTAATTAAACTTCACTATTCAATTAAAACATCACTATTCATTTCTGCATGTTCCAATATTTTTCAAAAGTATTTTCCAAACGCATATAATAATATTTTAACACTTTAAAATATTATCCAAGGATTTAAAAATAAATGTTACTAAATCATTGTTTATGACAAAACCAAAACACTTCACTATTTCATTATCTTTAAAACTCCATTTTAAAAAATCTAATCACTTTTCAAAAGTATAATTAAATGAGTTAAAACAAATGTTGCATAAATATCGATACTATAAACCCAAAATCACTTTTATACTTGCAATTAACTTTAAAATATCCATTTAAAGTTCTAAGTACTTCTCCATTTTATTAAACAAGATTATATACCTTTTTAATCACTTTATAAAACAATATATCAAAACGTAAGTGTTATAACCTAAAAACTCCTTTTAAATTCTTTTACAAATACCAAACTTCCTTTTAAACATCTAAATATACAAAAATACCTTTAAAAAGATATATATAAGTTCATATACTAATTTATTTGTAAAACTAAGATATTTAATAAAATACCATAAAGCGTTTGTAAAATATTATAATACAAAAGCCTTAATTTCTTAAATAAAGTCTGTAACAAGTTTCAAAAACCATATATATACTATTTTTTTGAATACTTATGCTATTATTTTAAAACTTTTATTTAAAACCATAAAAACATGTTTTCTAATTCAGGACCATCTCTTCAAAAACCTATACTTGATTTCCATTAATATATTTAATCGTGATAATTCCCGATAATAATACACTTAAAGCACTTGTTATAAATACGAAGAAGCCTATGACGTCTTTCAAAATTAACTTTAAAATAGCATATCACAACAATTTCAAAGTGCATCCATCATGACCTTTCGCTTTAAACATTTGTCAATTTCCATTTCCAATTTCCCACCAATGACTATCCCAATCCATTTATCTCCAACACATCAAAACATTTGCAGGATAACCAATATACATGTCCATATATATTTCCACAATTCACCATAATTTATCCAATTTAACATATGTCAAATATCATGGATTTCAAAGCATGTTTATAATGACTATATCATTTCTAAAATTTTAATGTACTATCACTTTCACAAAGCAATACCAAACATGTAAACAAGTAGTATGGGCCATAATACATGTTTTAGGCGATCAAAAGAGATATTATACTCAATAATAATGTCCTCACTTATTTTACAAAAAAGGTAATAACTTGCATTGTTCGTTAAGCAATTTATATTTTCAATATAACAACAATTATATACACAATAATATTCAATCAACTGGTGAGTAAAACTCACCCAAATTCCGGCCAATGCTTACGCATTTTGGAATAGTTCAAAATCGAACGTCGTTTGATTTTGCTAAAATTCACACAACCTCTATACTGACGAGTCCAACCCTATCGCATAGATAATTCAGACATGAACACCACGACAAAAGCGATGCCTCGGTCGGACCTCGTAAGAAAAAGATACGATCGTTTGAACGTCACAGGATTAAATAAATTTTAGTTTACATTAATTAATTTAGTAATTAAACTCTAATTACCTTTCTCCTATTAGGCCTCACGTTTCTCAAACCCATCGCGGCTTCCATCGCCCACCGTCATCGCCGACCTCCACCTAAGACCGCCTCTTCTCCTCAGCCGACTCCCCAGACCTCGACAAACTTAACGGCACCTACTACATCGCCCCTCGTCGCCTCTCTCTCAAGAATGAACCCAACAAATGCCGCCAACGTTCATCTTGCATTTGTCGCCGCCATCGTCGTCGATAGCACCCTAAACTCCACCAGCACATATCCCTCGCCTCGACGATGCCACATAATTAAACCCTTTCAACTTCCATCGCGGTCGTTTTCCCGCCGCCTTGCCTCAATCCACCATGATTCGATCGATCAACATACTCCGCTCTCCCTCACGAACATTTCTCTAGTTGGGACCATTACCTAAAATGGCCTATAGAGGCGCCGATCAACCTCGACCATTAGATATGGAGGGTGATTAGGGTTAGGTATTTATGTTTTAGGAAAAAGAAGAAAAGTGAGGTCCTTTTATAAAAAAATCTCGAACACTATTCACCCTCCAAAATCTCAAACTCCAAATGAGGCATGCTCGCTGGTGTTTCTAGCCAATTACCCCTATTTCGAAAACAAGGAACTAGTATCGAGACCTAATTTCATATATACAAAATTAAGATTTTCTAATCAAATTATGTTCCTAAAATTAACCGCTATGCATTTTGAGCTCGCATGACCACATAATACGTCTGTTCGTTACGAAACTCGTCGACATATAACAATTCATTATTCTAGATCCAATGGCACTAGTTTCATCATAATCAAAGATAGTGCCCTGGAATGATAATTTCACCCGTTAATTAAAACGAAATGTAATTAAAACAATTTTAAACACTTTTAATTCTAAATTAAAAGTTTACTATCATCCTTCATATTTAAAAAGAATTTAAATAAGCTTTCGAAATAATTTTTGTTCATTTTAATCCAAGATTTAAATAATTCCAATATTTAACTGTAAACCCTTTAAAAATCTGGGTCATTATATTCATCTCCGCTTTAAAGAATTTCACCTCCAAAATTCCACACAAGCCACAAAGCAGCCATCACCTATCAAATACCTAACGGTATTGTAATCACAGGCAACCATAGAAACAATCACATAACAATACTATATAGTACACTCATGGTTTGCCCTAGTTTAGAAACCATCTCCTCGCACAAGGATGACAAACAATCTACTAAGTGTATCTTGCGCTCAACAGCCTTAGGTATTACTCAGTCGATCACTCATGCTACCCCAAACAGTTCGAAGAGTCATCCCCAAACTCTCCACAAGCCAACAAACATAGTATATAATTACTATAAAGCCGTACAATATGCATATATCATCTATATGCAATATCATCTAGGTTTACTAGCTCGATCGCATAAATTTTACTTCCGAACTAGTATATCTCACTTGACCTCTCTACGGACTCTAATCCATTTCCTTGATTAGAAACCTCCATTTTCCTTACATTGCCACATACTATGATAGAAAATTTCAGGATCACATCAAAAATTCGTATCGTGCTCGTCGTTAAGAATCTAATTAGAAAATCCTTGTTCGAATCAATGTGAATCACCTCGAAATCCATGTATTATAATCTTTGATCAAGAATTGGTATGCGAATAAAATGATCTATGTACGTACCATATTCAATTGGTTTATAAATTATACCAAACATTTTCCATTTTAATTCACATTCATTTACCGCTTAGCATTCCTCATTAATACTAAAATCATTTATGAACCATTTCATAAATTTACTTCAAGTTATCAAGCATTACATAACTTAAGTTTATATCAGTATTGTAACGACTCGAAATTTCACTCTTTTGATTTGCAAATATTAAATTAATTTTAAATATTCAATATATAGATTTTATAATGAAAATAAAAATCTTTTTAATAATAGATAATGATGGTAAAATATTTTTTAACATTTGTTTACAAATATAATTTGTTCGATGAAAAATCGAAAATATGATCGGATTTCAATTTTCGACTTTTCGTCAGTTAAAAGTTGCCGAAAACGTTGCGAATTCTTATGTGAATATATATACATACAAATATTAGTAAGTTAGTGTGTATTGGTTTACACATAGGTAGATACTTGTGTATATTCATATATATATATATATATAGATGTTAATAAAGTGGAAGATGCTATAAGAGACAGAAGGAGACATTTTGTACAAGAAGGTACAAAACATGTTGGCTTAGATGGGATAGGATGGTGTGATGCTTTGGAAGCTAGTGTGGGTGTGAGGTAAAGGCTAGGTGAGGTGGCAATAAGGTAGTGGTGGGTATAAGGCTAGGGTAGATAGGTAATTTCTATCTTCTTTTATTTATAAATGCCCTTCCATTTCCTCAATCTTTTATCTTCTTTCTTCGGTCATACCATCTTCATTTCTGAATCAAATGGAGACTCTTTTCTCAGCATGTCAAATTTCAATGGCTACAACTTTTATATTTGTCACTTTTTCACATTTTGGGTCTAGCCATGTTAAAATCTCGTTTATTTGCAAAGTGCTTTTGGACTCAGAAATCCAAGTCCGAAAACGTTATTTCAACTATATCTTCTTTGAAATAAATGGTAATTGAGTGTTACTTTTTTTTACATTGTAGAGGAAATAATTTCCTAAAACTTTCCTTTTAACCATTTTGCCAAATTCCAAGTGTAACTAGCCAAAAACCAAGGAGAAGATGACCCTTTTCGAGTTGATTTTTGGTGGTTTCCAAGCTTTACAAGTTTAAAGTTTATTTCAAGTTTCTAAAAAGATTTGGTGAGTGAACCCTCTTATTTTGGAAATATTTTAACTTTTTATTTTGTTACATTTGTTATGCAATATTTGGTTATTTGGTTGGATTATCATGTCATTGAATATATGCATGTTGCTTGTATGTGATTAAATATGTGGCATGGTTGATTTTTAGCTTGGACTTGTTAGCAAAGCCTAATAAATGTTGTTATGGTTATAAAATTAGATCTTTTTCTTATGTTGGAATTGTGAGATGTTTATGGATGTATCAACTTGTGAATGCTATGAGAGATTAGCACTTGAACTTGTTAAGGTGACATGGAGATCACTTGAGTTAAGTGGTTTACTTAATTTGTTTTATAATAAAAAGTTCTAACCTTTACATTTGTTTTCAAAACTTTTTACTAAGTTAGTAAAGTAAGTTAAAGTAAAAGATAAGAGTTTTAAAGGTTACTGAATACGCAAAAATAGGTTTTCAAGTAATGACATCCATATCGATAGTCGCTATGGATGCAGTTTCGCTTTAGAAATCCAAAATTTTCAAATTTAAGTTTCATACTTAAATTGTTTTTTAAATGTTTTATAAGCCTAATAATAATGTTTTTAAAGTTAATTAAGGATTTAATAATTAATGATTAATTAAGTGTTAGTAAGGTTTATTAACTTTAATTAAGTGAAGATTAGTTACTAATCGATCACCTTTTCAAGGATAAGATTAATTTTAATTAATCAATTATTAAGTATGATGAATTTTTAATTAATTAAAAGCTAAGTATATGATTACTTTTAATTAATTACTAATCAAATATAGAGTTAATTATTAATTAATTATTAACCATGTGTTTAATTTTTAATTAATCAAGGTTTTAATTTATAAATTATTTATTAAAGGTTTAATTACTTACTTAAGATTTAATTAAAGATTATTTAATTGATATTAATTAATATTAAATTATCAATTAATGTTTAAATGATTATTTAATAATTAATAAAGGATTAATTAGTGTTTAATTGTTTATTTAATAATTAATTATTGTTTAATCATTTATTTAAAGGATTAATTATTTCTTAATATATTTAATTAATTAAATTAAGATATATAAAGATAATTATGATTTAATTAGAGTTTAATTTATATTTAATTATTTAAAGGGGAGTTTGAGTTTTAAATCCTTTAATTTGCTCCAGATTTAGTCCCCCCTATTGTGGATCCTTTCGCTGTCCCTTTGGCTGGAGTTGCTCCTTCTGGGTCTGTGCCTGCTCCTTCCCCAAGCTCTGGCTCGCCTCCTTCTTCTCATGAGGTGGATCTTTCTGCTACCGCTTCTGATATGATTTCCTGGTTCTCGGATGAGCGTGCTTGGGTTCACTCTCCTTCTGACATGAGATATTCACCTGAGAAGGACATTTTTTACGCCTTTATTTCTGAGACTGGTGGCGAGAGTCGATATCTTATGTATCATATTGTGGGTGAAGGATTGTGCCTCATTACTGATGGTGAGTTAGGTGAGGAGAACAAAAGTAAGTTTTACGATGTCACTTGGGATAGGAAATATCTATACTCGCCTGGTTCAGTTGGTTATTACCCTCGATTGGCTGCTCTCTTCGTTGGGGTTTCACATGTTATTGGTCCGTCAGCGGTTGATGGACAACGACATTCTTCCTCATCTCTGGAAGAATGATTCTGTTGTATTAGTAGTTTAGGCTTTTCTGTCTAACTCCTGTACTTTATTTTTTCTTCTTTCTTTTAACCATCATAGCTGCTCTGCGCATGTGTAGAGCACCTGTTCTCCCCTTTTTATATACAGTGGCACGACCCACTTTAAAGCCGGCTAGCTTTGCTAAAAAAAAAAGTAAATTCTTTTACAAAGGATAGTTTTAAGCATAAGAGATTCAAATATCAATACATTACGTATACATATAGCTATGAATGAGTTGTAATGTTGATTGATTGAATTTTTAACACATCTAATAGCAGAATAACTCTCTATTATGCTACAGTGTAGTTATTTAGTTGTTGTGGACATAGGATAACATAATAAATTTCCATTCTATTATAAATTGATTGTTGATTGTGTGGACATATGTTAGCAGAATAAATCACCATTATACTAATTAACTTGTATTTGACGTCTGTTTAGTAGAATAAATCATAGTTCTCCATAATTTCCCAAGTAGATTATGTTTTCATCTATTTAAGCAGAATAAAAACATATTCTGTTATTATAATAACTTAAACATGAGTTTAGCACAACAAATCCACGTCTTCTACTATAGTAACTTGGACATCTTACTTATATGTTGATTTATTTGTTGTCGGCTGATTCCATTATACATATCTACTGGTTATGTAAATACCCATGCTATAACTTGAAAAGTAAACTTAATTAAAAAGAACCATTTCTGATTTTTAAAGTCAATCATACTTTTAATAATAGTTTCAAGTTAAGTAATGATTTTAATAAAGGAAGTTTTAAATAATCGTTTTGTTTATTAAAAGGACTTTATTAAATGAGTTTTGTTTCAAATAAGGAATATTTATAAGAAAGTTTTATAGAAGATTTTAGATATTTATAATGGAAGTTTCATAAATAATTTTGGAGATGTATAAAGAGGTATAGAAATGGTTTTGATATTTATATATGATTTTTGTAAAAAACTCGGTGATTTATAAAGAGTTTTGTAAATGGGTTTGGAATTTAAGTAAAGAAGTTTCATAAATAAAAGAGATTTATTAAGCAGATTTATAGAAGGAAATTTATAAAAGGACTTAAGATTGGATTTCCTTTAACTGACTATGATGACCCAGAATTTTGAACATTTGAGATGGAATATTTAATTGATTTTAAATATTTGGAAATCAATTTGACTTGGATTTCAAATATAACTATGAATTTGGCAATTAAATTATTGAATTTAATTTATTAAAGATGGGTAAAAATTGAATCTTTAATTGTAAGCTTGCTAAAAATAATATGATGGCTTAGAAAATTTATATTGATAATATTGAAAGTAATAGAACTTTTAAAATTGAATTTGAAAATGGTTTATTCAGTTTCGAATTTATATCGTTTAAATCGATATTTAAAAATAGCGTTTCGAGGAACAATATCGGAATTCGACGAAACCAGTTCCATTGGATCCATAATATTGTATTATTATTGGATTTCAATTTTCGTAGTGCTTGAGTGATCGTTTTGCTGTACGATAAGAAAACACGTTGAAATTTTTATCGAAATTTAATTTAATAGCTGGGTCCAAAAAGCTATCTTCTCCATACGATCGAATTTGGACTCGGAACATTTTCCATTGTGTTCGGGATAGGCGTAAACATTATAAACGTCTGGTGGCATACATCGATTGGAGATCGAGATTGTGAGTTGCGAAAATCGAGACGATTTGAATTTGAATTTAAGTTTAAAAACATAGTTGATATTATTGCCTTTGAAAACACTATAGTCTTTGCGTCCACGTATTTAAATTTTCAAACATGTGTTTCCCTACTTTTTTATGTTGAGTACAAGTGTTCCTTCGTTTGCTTAATAATAAAAAATAATAAGAATAGATGAAAGAAGAAAGGCCGAGCATTTAAAAACAACTCAGTTCTCTTCTCCTTTCAACATTCGTTTCTTCAATTACGAAATCAAAAATGGCCGAGCCCTTTTCTCCAAAATTCAATTCGTATGTATGTATGTATATATATATATATATATATATATATATATATATATATATATAACATTTAAAAAACTACGAATCATTCCTCTAGCTTCAGGAATTATCGAATCAAATCGATTTGCGAGGCAGGATTGTTGAAGCTATTGTATCGGCACACATTTTTGGGTCGGTGGCGAATGTCGAAGGGATGGTAGGTTCTCGGGGATTCTAGCAATTAAAGTCAAGCCTCTCCATCTTTTTCGAAATCAAGTCGCAGCCAATTTCACTCCACTATCGCGAGCCGTTCTTGCGCTCGCACACGTGAGTAAAGAGGTGAGTAGGCGAGTCGATCGACTTGAGAGGGGGGCAGCAGCGCTCTAGTTTGTGTGGTCGTGTTCGATAAGGGAGCTCGTGTGGCGAGCAAATGGTCGGCGATTGATTCAAGGTCATAGCTTGTTCGGGTGAGTTATCTCACGCCTCCCTTTGCATATGTATGCTTCGATTGATTTTTTATTTGTGAGTTAAAATGTTAATCTACAGAATGAATAAATGTATACTTCAAATTACTACATAGGATTCAGAATTTGTATAGAGAAAAGAAAAAAGATATATTTATATATATACAAGAATTTTTAATGTTGAAAGTTTATGTAAATTAGATTTTTATGAAATCCATATGGATTATTTTATAAGTGTAACTTCAATAAAGAATAAATATATATAGGGATTTAAATGTTGAAGAATTTAAAGAAATTTGTTAAAATAAAATTTTGATTTTTAAATAAAATTATCGGTCAAGTAAATATATTAAAAGATAATTGATTGTTCGATTTATTTTGAATACTGATAAATTATATAAATGTCTATACAAGGTTTAAAAATCGTGAAGAATCAAGTTGGAATGAAAATGGGATGCATGCATATTAAAAGGTGAGATCTTCTCACTCAATTGGAATTCCCAGTTTAAATTTTAAATAGTTAAATTTAAAATTGTTGATTGTGTGCTTGGATGATAAATTATTATCAGTTGTATTAGATTAGACCCTATGCGCCGCATAATAGTGGATGATGTTATATTAATCCTATATACCGCGATATTCCACCTCGAAGTGGAATTGGTATTATATATGAATTTGGAGTGATTGATTTCCCGCATTATATAGCAGATGGGACCCTATGTGCCGCATAGTAGCGGATGATATTCTATAAATCCCATATATCGCGATATTCCCTCTGGAAGTGGAATTGGTATTTAATTGTTGTGCTAACATCTGTGGATGCAGGGAAACAAGTTGGAGGGATTCAACTGGATTCCTCAAACATTTGAATTTGTTTCATATGTTGTGTATTGATTTATTTATAATATGGGTGTGATTATACTTGTGATTGAAATTGTGGAAGCTATGATTTAGCCGAATGTACTTTTGGTATCGTAGGATCCAGAAATAAATGAAGTTTGATTTTTGAAATTTAAGTAGAAAATTTATAACAAATGCAGTTAAAGAATTAGGTGAAGTTAAAAGAAGAAATTTGAATAGATAAAGTTTTATTTTTGAAAACTTATTGAATAAATTCCAAACTGTGGGAAAAGATTTTAATAAATGGGTTTTGAGTAATATTGTTTAATAGTTGTAGAATTTATTTAAAATTCAGATTTTAAATAGTTTGGAAGAAATAAAGGAATTTATTTTAAAAAGGAAATAAATTTGTAAATCAAATTGAAATTGAATTGGTATTTTGAAAATAAATTGGGAAATCAAATTGAAAATTTGATTTGGTGTTTTGAAAATAAATTTGGAAATCGATTTGATATTGATTTGGTGTTTTAAAATAAATCTTTGGGAAATGATTTGGAAATTGACTTGGTGTTTGAAATAAATGCGTGGAAAATCAATTAAGAATTTGATTTGGTGTTGAAAATGAATATTTGAAAATCGATTAAAAAATCGTATATTAGTGGATATTTAAAAATTTAAAATTCACAATGGAAATTCATAAAGGAAAGGGAAATTTGTTTTAAAAATAAATATTGGTTTACTTTTAAAAGTGTGGAAAGGTATTTGTGGATTTGAATTAAAATAAATCAAGAAGGATTTATTAATTGATTTAAATGGACCATTTTGACAAGGAAGGTGTATTTTCCCTGGAAAACCGAGTACGTTTTTAAATTAGCTTTCAAATATTAATTAAAAGTTTTAAAGTTGGTTTTTAAAAAAAAGGATGTTTGTGGAGAAATTATTTTCTTAAGTTATTTTGAAAATCTTTAAAGTAAAGATTTATTTAATTAATTATAGAAGTGATTATTGAAAGAGTAAATTAATATTTATTTTAGAAAATGATTATTTAAATAGTTATACCTAATAATTTTATTTTTAAAATTATATTGGACTTGAGTTTGTATATGAGATATTGATATTAAATTTCGTAACTAATGTTTTAAATAAAGTGTTTAAGATTAGTTTTATTTCAAATATTTCCAAGTATATATGTTTGGATAAGTAATTCAAATTATTTTAAAGTATTTGAACTCGGCAGATTTTCAGTGGAAATGAATAAATATTTGGAAATATATTCACCGTATGGAAAAATGATTTGAAATTTGTTTTCAAAGAATTTAAATGTGGAAGTGATTTGAAATTTGTTTTCAAATGGTTGAAGTGTTAAAATTTTATCTTGCGAAGATATTTTGAAAATAAATAATAGGGGGAAAATTATTTAAATCTTGGTGATTGTTGTGAATGTTGATTGATAGTTAAATAACCGACTATCAATATTGGCCTTTGAATGGAATTTGAATTTCAATGTGACCGGGGGTTGGATTCCAAATGGATATTCGAAAACCACCTCGAACCTTTGTGATTGTGATGGATCTTTTGTCTAAAAGATCAAAATGGAAATTTGTTGTGATTTGTTTGAAATCTGAATGTAACACTTATTTTTAAAATAAGCGTTCATTATTCGGATTAGCAGGGAAAAGATTTTGTGTCATAAAACCCATTCTGAATAATGATACGACGAAATGGGATTGCATTTGAAGATGGTGTTGAAGATCGGGTATTTTCGAAAGCGAAAGGATTACCTGTTGAATGTCTCTACACCGGTTTGCTCCGGTATAGAGATTTTATCACCCTTTGTGATGGTGATTCAGGACGTGATTTATGAATATTTGGATTTGCAAGAGCTTCTTTGATGTGCCTTCGATTCCGTTTGATCCTGAAATGGACTTGTATGGATTTGTATCTGACGTTACGCTTTGAGATATAAAGCTGGTTTCTATCAAATACATTTCTATTGGGGGCAGACAATTTATTCTCTTAGCTTAACACCCTTCACTGAAATGTACGAGCTTAGAGGTTATGTAGTTGATGGTTACTAGTGATATATTCCCAAATTGGTAATGTGGCATACGAAGTGCTGCTGACCATTTGTTGATCAAAGCACAGTTTTGTGAAAAGTGTAGCTTTGTGGATGAGACTTCGTCGGACCTCACAACCCGAAAATGGTCGAAATAGGAAGGACGCGGCAAGGTTATTTGGGGGTAGCACCCCCTGAGGGTATGTCATTTCCTTCTGGAAAAGGGATGTACCATGGTATGGAGCCCAGATATTTAACCTATATGGTTGCTGCAAATTTATTACTTTGCGGTTGTTTCTTTGTGGTTGAGGATCCTCGGATAAAGGTCGCTAACGACCGGGGGATGGCATACTCGTGCAGTAGTTACCTAGTTACAGAGGTAACCTGGTCTTGTGTTGGCAGAGGGCTGGTTAAGTTCCCGGGGCATCCCTCCAGAGGCGCACCCATGTGGTCCAGTAAGTTCCTTAGCCCGACCATTTGTTGGAAATCAAAAAAACAATACGAGCCCTTTACGATTGCTATTGTATAACCTGCCTTCTCAAGAGGTAGCTGTAGCAGGCATAATATAATGGTACTATGCTGGCTAAGATTAATATTATACTTTCGAAAGGTTTTCTGCACTATGCACTAATAATAATATTATAAAAAGGATTTTACGTATCGAGCATGTTTGACTATCATAAGGAGAAATCTCCTCCAATTGTGCGCTTGCATTGTGTGTGTGCGCGTGGAGGCCTTATGGTAGTTTCATTTTCCAAAAGCATAGCGGATTTCTTTTTCTTTCTTTGTGAAAATAACTGTTTTTAAGATCTCACACCAGTCCAATGACTGACCTTGCTTAATACAACGTGATAGTGGGTTCTCGCTTTACGTTTGGTGGTGAACGGGAGACTCTTACCCCTATATGTCCTCGGGGAGGGGTAGATTAACCAGGTAGGTGAAGAAGTCAAAAGGCTGGCCGTAAAAGCAAAGACAGGGTACCATTGTATGCCACAACAGGGCTGGGATGGTTGAAAAGCCTACCAGTCGAGAGTGGCCGCTGTCGATGGTTGAAAAGCCTAGACAGTTACAATGTGGTATCAGGGCATTTGATAAAGAGACAACCTTGTCTCTGGTGGGGAATACTCATTAGAGATAGAGTCAGTAGTACTCTAGAATGAGTTTGAGTGTAATAATAGATATGAGCGTGTATTTTTTAGTGAATATAAAATTATTTTATATTGTGATGATTGGTTTGTTAAGTGGTATATGGATTCTGGTTGGTATAGTCTGTACAACTCTATAGGGATCGCTAAACACTTGTACAGAACAATTCAACATGATATAATTTTAAAATAGGATAAATGAAATAATTTTACCCAAATTATTTTTGTATAGAAAAGGAATAATTTTTCGTAAATTACTAAGGTATATGGTTGACTGTTTGTTAGGAAGTGATAATATTCAATTATTATCATTGATTATCGAATAAGAAGTTGAAATCATAACTTAAAGCTGAGAATAAAATCCATATACAAATGGAATTTGTAAAAGTAAATTGTAAATGTGATTTATAATTTGAAATAGAATTCCAAAGAAATGTTTGAAAATAAATTGAAAGGATTTGAAGCTTTGGAGATTTGGAAAAGTTTAAATTCCCTAGAGTTTGAAAATGGATTTCAAAGGTTTTGGAAAAATGTTTTGAAGGGATAAAAGCACTAAACTCTTTTCGGTCACTGGAAAATAATTCCGATGATGATCGTGACATCATCGGTGTTCATTTTCGAGTTTCCAAGAGAAAATTTGTTGCCAAATTATTTTAAATGGAAGTTGTTTGGAAAACTGAGTTTGGGTTTGGAAATTCAAAGGATAATTTGAACTGATTTCAAAAATGATTTTTAAAAGTTGGAAAGACTCTAGAATCTGATAAAAATAGTTATGGAATAAAATTTATTAAGATGGAAAATAAATTGTGAATGAATAAATAAATTTACCATTGCAAGTAAACGAAAGTGAAATTGAATGTTGAAATTCATTTCGAATTTGTAAGTAAATAGAGATGGAATTGGAATTGAATTTTATTTGTGATAAACAAAGTGAAGTATTAAAATTAAATTAGTAAGTGAAACTAATTAAAGAAGTGACAAACTAAATATGGTTTGAAATGAATTGAATTCAATAATTATTGTAAATGATATGGAATCGGAAAACCGGTTTAAATAAAAGTAGATATTAACCGAAGTGGTGAATTGGAAATAATATAAGAAGTTATATTAAATATTTATTGCACTTAAGAAAATAAAAGGTAAAATTCTTAAGTAAATTTCTTTTTTTGGAGTTTAATAAGTTAATGATCAAATGTAGATTAAACTAATTGTGAGTTGGCGATTGTGAATAAGTGTATTGAAATGAAAATCAAATGTGAATAAAAGAAGAGTAATTGATAAAGCTAATAATCAATTAGAAATAAATACGTAGGATGTACGTATATTATTTTATTTGCATAGCGATTCGATCCAGAATTCGAGCACAGAATTTTGAGATAATTATATCGATCCGAGTTAGGATTTTTCACTCGATTTTCGACGACGAACCTGGATATGGATTTTTGGTTGATTTTGGAAATTCTCTATCATAGTTTACGGCCATACAAGGAGAATGATAGATTCTGATTAAGAAACTAGATTTGAGTCCACACTAGGAAGTCGGGTGGACGATACTAGTTCGGAAATGAAATTGTGTGACCGAGTGAGCGATCGAATTTGATATTGCGTACGAATAATAAAAGTACATCGTACGAGTTGGAATGAATTAAAAATTGAAACATTTGTAAAGAATGTGCAAAATGATAAGTAGGATAAATAGGTGTGTTAAAGGCAAAAGATAAATTAAGATTTGATTTCAGAAGATAATTTAAATTGCTCGAAAAAGTTATGTATTTGAATTTCAGTATGAAATTTGATGATTTTCTTATCCAACCGCTTGGCTTTTCGTTTTCTTTTTGAATGTGGGGGCTCGTGGTGCCATTTTGTAGTCGCACCGAGCTAGCCGCGCAAAGGAGACTCTGGCGAAATTTTTCGAAAATTTAGGGAGTTAGAAAAATTTTGAGAAAATTTTGAAAATTTAAAATTTGAATTTAAAATGATAATGGGTCTCTAATAAAAAAGATTTGTTTTGGGCAAGTTGTTGAAAACTATTTGAATTGGGAAAATAGAAAACGGGTTAAGCATCATTCTTCTTAACTAGTAATTTCGGGACGAAATTCTTTTAAGGGGGAAGAATGTGACGACCCAGAATTTTGAACATTTGAAATGGAATATTTAATTGATTTTAAATATTTGGAAGTCAATTTTACTTGGATTTCAAATATAACAATGAATTTGGCAATTAAATTATTGAATTTAATTTATCAAAGATGGGTAAAATTTTGAATCTTTATTTTAAGCTTGTTAAAAATAATTTGATGGCTTAGAAGATTTATATTGATAATACTGAAGTAATAGAACTTCTAAAATTGAATTTGAAAGTGGTTTATTTAGTGTCGAATTTATATCGTTTAAATCGATATTTAAAAATAGCCTTTCAAGGCACAATCTCAAAATTCGACGAAATATGTTCCATTGGATCTGTAATATTGTATTATTATCGAATTTAAATTTATGTAGTGCTTGGAGTGATCGTTTGGCTGTACGATGACCAAACGCGCTGAAATTTTTACCGAAATTTAATTTAATAACTGGGTCCAAAAAAGCTATCTTCTCTATACGATCGAATTTGGACTCAGAACCTTTTCCATTGCATTTGGGATAGGCGTATAACATTATAAACGCCTGGCTACACACCTTGATTGGAGATCGAGATTATGAGTTGCGAAAATCGAGACGATTTGAATTTGAATTTAAGTTTAAAAACATAGTTGATATTATTGCCTTTGAAAAAACTGTAGTTTTTGCGTCCACGTATTTAAATTTTCAAACACATGTTTCCCTACTTTATGTTGAGTACAAGTTTCCTTCGTTTGCTTAATAAAAATAATAATAATCATAATAGATGCAAGAAGAAAGGTCGAACATATTAAAAACAACTCAATTCTCTTCTCCTTTCATAATTCGTTTCTTCAATTATGAAATCAAAATGGTCGAGCCCTTTTTCTCCAAAATTCGATTCGTATATAAATATATATAAAAAACATTTAAAAAATCACGAATCCTTCCTCTGGCTTCAGGAATTATCGAATCAAATCGATTTGCGAGGCAGGATCGGTGAAGCTGTGGTATCGCCGCACGTTTTTGGGTCGGTAGCAAATGCCAAAGGGATGGAAGGTTCTCGAGGATTCTAGCAATTGAAGTCGAGCCTCTCCATCTTACTCGAAATCAAGTCGCAGCGAATTTCACTCCACTATCACGAGTTGTTCTCGCACTCGTACATGTGAGTAAAGAGGAGAGCAGGCGAGTCGATTGGCTTAGGAGGTGGGCGGTAGCGCTCAAGTTTGTGTGGTCGTGTTCGATTAGGGAGCTTGGGTGGCGAGCAGATGGTCGGCGAATCGATTTAAGGTCGCAGCTTGTTCGGGTGAGTTATCTCACGCCCTTTATGCATATGTATGCTTCGATTGATGTTTGATTTGTGAGTTAAAATGTTAATCTACAGAATGAATAAATGTATACTTCAACTTACTGCATAGGATTCAGAATTTGTACAAAGAAAAGAAAAAAAGATATATTTATATATATACAAGAATTTTTAATGTTGAAAGTTTATATAGATTAGATTTTTATGAAATCCATATGGATTATTTTATAACTGTAACTTCAAAGAAGAATAAATATATATAGGGATTTACATGTTGAAGAATTTAAAGAAATTAGTTAAAATCAAATTTTAATTTTTAAATGAAATTATCTATCAAGTAAATAAATTGAACGATAATTGATTGTTCGATTTATTTCGAATATTGATAAATTGTATAAATGTCCATACAAGGTTTAAAAATCGTGAAGAATCAAGCTGGAATGAAAATGGGTTGCATGATAAAAGGTGAGATCTTCTCGCTCAATTGGAATTCCCAGTTTAAATTTTAAATAGTTAAATTTAAAATTGTTTATGTGCTTGGACGATAAATTATTATCAGTTGTATTAGATTAGACCCTATGCGCCACATAATAGCGGATGATATTATATTAATTTCATATACCATGATATTCCACCTCGAAGTGGAACTGGTATTATATATGTATTTGGAGTGATTGATTTCCCGCATTATATAGCGGATGAGACCCTATGCGCAACATAATAGCGGATGATATCTTATAAATCCTATATACCGCGATATTCCACCTCGAAGTGGAATTGGTATTTAATTATTGTGCTAACATCTATGGATGCAGGAAAATAGGTTGGAGGGATCCAACTGGATTCCTCAAACATTTGAATTTGTTTCATATGTTGTGTATTGATTTATTTATAATCTGGGTTTGATTATACTTGTGATTTAAATTGTGGAAGGCTATGATTTAGTCAAATATATTTTTGCTATCTTATGTTACCAGAAATAAATAAAGTTTGACTTTTGAAATTTAAGTAGAAAATTCATAATAAATTCATTTATAGAATTCGGTGAATTTAAAAGAAGAATTTTAAATAGACAAAGTTTTATTTTTGAAAACTTATTTAATAAGTTCCAAAATATGGGAAAAGATTTTAATAAATGGGCTTTAAGTAATTTTGTTTAATAGTTGAAGAATTTATTTAAAATTTGGATTTTAAATAGTTTGGAAGAAATAAAGGAATTTATTTTAAAAGGAAATAAATTTGAAATTCAAATTGAAATTGATTTGGTGTTTTGAAAATAAACTGGGAAATCAATTTAAAAATTTGATTTGGAGTTTTGAAAATAAATTTGGAAATCGATTTGGTTTTTAAAATAAATCTTTATGAAATTGATTTGGAAATAGATTTGGTGTTTGAAATAAATGTTTGGAAAATCAATTTGGAATTTGATTTGGTGTTGAAAATTAATATTTGGAAATCGATTTGAAAATCGTATATTAGTGGATATTTGGAAATTTAAAATTCACAGTGGGAATTTATAAAGGAAAGGAAATTTGTTTTAAAAATAAATGTTGGTTTATTTTTAAAAGTGTGGAAAGGAATTTGCAGATTTGAAAGGTAAGTTAAAACAACTCAAGAAGGATTTATTAGTTGATTTAAATGGACCATTTTGAAATGGAAGGTGTATTTTCCCTGGAAAGCCGAGTATGTTTTTAAATTAGCTTTCAAATATTAATTAAAAGTTTTAAAGTTGGTTTTTTTAAAAGGATGTTTATGGAGAAATATTTTCTTAAGTTATTTTGAAAATCTTTAAAGTAAAGATTTATTTAATTAATTATAGAAGTGATTATTTAAAGATTAAATTAATATTTGTTTTAGAAATGATTATTTAAATAGTTATACCTAATAATTTTATTTTTAAAATTATATTGGACTTGAGTTTTTGTATGAGATATTGATATTAAATTTCATAACTATTGTTTTAAATAAAGTGTTTAAGATTAGTTTTATTTTAAATATTTCCAAGTATATATGTTTGGATAAGTAATTTAAATAATTTTAAAGTATTTGAACTTGGCAGATTTTCAGTGGAAATGAATAGATATTTGGAAATATATTCCCCGTAAGGAAAAATGATTTGAAATTTGTTTTCAAAGAATTGAAATGTGGGAAGTGGTTTGAAATTTGTTTTCAAATGGTTAAAGTGATAAAATTTTATCTTGCGAAGATATTTTGAAAATAAATAATTGGAGGAAAATTGTTTAAATCTTGGTGATTGTTGGGAATGTTGATTGATGCTTAAACAATCGACTATTAATATTGGCCTTTTAATGGTATTTGAATTTCGATGCGACCGGGGGTCGGATTCCAAATGGATATTCGAAAACCACATCGAACCTTTGTGATTGTGATGGATCTTTTGTTTAAAAGATCAAAGTGGAAATTTGTTGTGATTTGTTTGAAATCTGAATGTAACACTTATTTTTAAAATAAGCACTCGTTATTCGGATAGCCGAGAGAGGACTTTGTGTCATAAAACCCATTTCGAATAATGATACGATGAAATGGGATTGCATTTGAAGATGGTGTTGAATACTGGGTATTTTCGAAAGCGAAAGGATCACCTGTCGTCTTTCCACCGGGTTGCTCCGGCATAGAGATTTTATCACCCTTTGTGATGCGAATTACGGACGTGATTTGTGAATATCCGGATTTGCAAGGGCTTCTTTGAAGTTCCTTCGGTTATGTTCGATCTCAGAACAGACTTGTATGGATGTGTGTCTGATATTACACTTTGAGATGTAAAGCTGGTTTCTATCAAATACATTTCTGTTGGTGGCAGAGAATTTATTCACTTAGCTTAACACCCTTCTCTGAGACATACAAGCTCAGAGGTTATGTATTTGATGGTTACTAGTGATATATTCCCAAATTGGTAATGTGGCATACGAAGTGTCGTTGACCATTTGTTGATCGAAGCATGGCTTTGTGAAAAGTGTAGGTTTATGGACGAGACTTCGTCGGACCTCACAACCCAGAAATGGTCGAAACGGGAAGGATGCGACAAGGTTATTTGGGGGTGATGTCCCCTGAGGGCATGTCATTTCCTTCTGAAAAATGGTTGTATCATGGTACGGAGCCCAGATATTTAACCTATGTGGATGCTGCAAATTTATTACTCTATGATTGTTGCTTTGTGGTTGTTGCTTTGTGGTTAAGGATCCTCGGATATAGGTCGCTAACGACTGGGGGATGGCATACTTGTGTAGTAGTTACCTAGTTACAGAGGTAACCCGGCCTTGTGTTGGCAGAGAGCTGGTTAAGTTCTCGGAGCGTCCTCCAGAGGCGTACCCATGTGCCTAGGAAGTTCTTTAGCCTGACCATTTGTTGGAAATCCAAAGAAAAATACGAGCCCTATACGATTGCGATTGTATAACCTGCCTCCTCAAGAGGTAGTTATAGCAGGCATAATATAATGGTACCTATGCTGGCTAAGATTAATATTATTATACTTTCGAAAGGTTTTCTGCACTATGCACTAACAATAATATTATCAAAAAGGATTTTGCGTATCAAGCATATTTGACTATCATAAGGAGAAATTTCCTCCAATTGTGCGCTTGCATTCTGTGTGTGCAGGGAGGCCTTATGGTAGTTTCATTTTCCAAAAGCATAGCGGATTTTTTTAATTTCTTTGTAAAAATAACTATTTTTAAGATCTCACACTAGTCCCATGATTGACCTGGAGTTGTTGTTCCCTTTCTAAACTCTGGGTGCCCACAATTTTCCACACGGGCAGCCTAGAGTCAGGTTATCAACTGTTCGGGAGCAAAGTCAAGCGGTTGCTATGGAGATCTGGAGTTCAAGCTGGATGGCGAGGCGTATCACTAGTATATATGCTATTTCTTTTCCGCTGTTGTGTTGTATCGTGTTGTTGTAAACTCTGATGTTGTAATGTATAACTGATATAGTTCTTTGTTTAAAAGATTACTTCTTTATCTATTATATATTGCTCCACTGCGAAATGTGAGATTTTGTTAACGTTTCTGTTTCTTCTTCTATCTTCTTCTTTTTTAACCCTAACGATTCGGTTTTCCGGCATTTGATTATGCGGCATTTGATACGGTGGTCTCATTAATGTCGACTTTCAGAAGTCTAAAAATCGGGTCATTACATTGACCTTCTTAATTCTAGTGGTATGAACATTTGTTCCACACTTAACACCGAAGGAATATTGTTTGAGGTTGTCTTTATCTCTAATGTAAATAACATTTTGTTTAATCCTTTAATATGATTTGGAAATAAGAAATATTTTACAAATCTTTTGTGAATATACTTATGTCAATGAGATAAGTATATGAATGTTTTGATAAACACTTTTGAAAAGAGTTTTAATAAATAAAAGATTTATTTTGAGGATTAGTGGTTGCTATGAGTAATTAAATCTCTGAATTTATTGTAGTTTGTTATTTGATAGTTAAATAACCGACTATCAATTATGTACCAAAATATAACTCCGAAAATATGTAGGAGAAATACGTGAGTTATATGGCATAGTCTTCTTCGATTATGTTGTAGTGCATGTATAAATCTCGTTTTATTCTCCTTGGACAAATGATAGGGAGATCCGTCCACTTAAACGGTTAAGGGGTGACCCCTGCTTTGAGTTTACCAAAACTATTGAATGTTGTTTCGAAGAGACCCAGATCAGATTCACTTTATCTGAAAACAACTTCGATCCAACTCGAAAGATTCAAATTGAAGATGGAGCTTTCGAAGTGAAAGGGCTACTTGCTACTAATCCTAAGGATGATTCCAAAATGGATATAGTAGAGGTAGTGCCTTCGGTTTTGTTTAGACCAAGAATGAACTTGTATGGATGAATGCTAGCATTTGCATTTCTGCTTAGGGGGAAGTGTTGGCATTCCATGAGGGTTGCTATATAAAAGGTTAATCATAGCCTCAAGCCACATCAACTGAGAAAATGATTAAAGCAGGGATATGTGGCAGGGCTATGTGGGTCGCTCCCATTAGGGTATGATCATCCCAAGATCTAGCGTCGGTATCTCTATGTATGTTTCGAGGCCCATTATGGTTGTTTGAGCGCAACCAACGGGTGATCAAATTCGGCGCTATCCAGTAAGAGGTGGAGCCGGTCCTGAATAGTAGAGATGCAACGTGTTGTAGCCACTTATACATTTTATCTAGAGGTGTACGGATTCGGTGGGTAGACCCTTACCATTTCATAGTTGGAATCAATTCTCCAATAAGTGCCTTTGGACTTGATTGTATACCTATTATGCTGGAATTTAGTAATGTAACAATTTCAGCTATGATTAATGTGTATTTGTATTCTAAGCATTATCATAATATAACTGGATTTTCTATGAAAATATTTTGTTTATCGTAACGTAAAAACCCGTCCTTGTTTATATGCAGTGTGGTCTTACGAGATACCTTTGATGTTAAAAGATTTTACAAATTATAATAAATTAATTCCATGTGATTTGAGTTTCTCACGCTGATTTTATCAGACTGATCCGGACGTTATTTTTCTTATAATGCTCGGGTCAGCCCAAGCATATTTTACAGATTTAACCAGATCCTTTGGAGCTTTTAGGTGACGAGGTGGATTCTCCAAAATGTATTCACGTATCTTATATTCTTCTACTGTTTTGTTTTGTTTTTTTTTGTCTATATATATCAGCAATGTAAGGACATGTTGTTATAACTGTCCAGGCTGATAATAGGTTGATGTACTCTGATGATGTGTATAATAAAGGTAATTTCTTTTGTAAAGATTTATTCATATTATATATTACTCATCACGTATTGTGAGATTCTATTCTTTTTTTTTTCTTTCACCCCTAATGTCCTGTCTTTCAGACACTTAAATGATCGGCACATGAATACCGTGGATGTTTTAAGTGTCTTCTTTAGGTGTAAGAAAGGCAAATTGTTACAACGTGGTATCAAAGCTTAGGTTGAGCGAACACCTATACTTTGGTGGGGTTGACTCATTTGAGAAAGTGTAAGTGAGACCCTAGAATGAGTTTGAGGTGTATATATCGAGTGCGTATTTGTTAGTGCAATAAAAAGTTTTGTATTGATTTATCGGTAGAGTGGTTTATGAATTCTGGTCGAAACGTGGGGATCACGGTGTTGATAAGGGTTTCTAAACACTTAAACTAGGAAAATCAACATAGTATTGTTTTAAATGGGTAAATGAAATAATTTTACCTAAATTATATTTTATATATAAAAGAATAATTTTTAAAAATAAAATACAGTTATATATAATGTGATTATTGTTAGGAGTTGATAATATTTAATTATTATCACATAGAATTTGATTAGTCATGCTTGTTCATTTTTTAGCATTGATTATTTTCTAATCTATCGGTTGTTTTTCTTTTTAAGTATAGGTTAGGCAGATAGAGTTGTGGGAACATTGAATCGAACACCTTATGAATTAAATTTCATAGTTTAACTATAAGGCTTTTGATGATAATGTTAGGTTAAAAATCGAATTATAATAAAAGGTGTTTATAAAAAGAAACATTTCATATGATTTTATAAAAGTTAAATTTTATAAATAAGAATTATGAAATATGTTTTGGAAATAAGATGTATTTTTAGAAAATTCAAATCCCGGTGGCTTTGGTAAAGTTTTAAAATAATTATTGGAAAAGCACCAATAATTTTACTCAAAAATACTTTAAGGTACAAATATTTTGTGATTGAATTTTAGAGTTAGATTTTTTTTGGATGGTTCAGGGAACGAGTCTTAATCTATTTTGTAATGATCTGAATAATCTTCAAAGTGACAATCGAACGTTTTCTTAGGGAGATATGGTAGTGCACTTAGTAAATTATTCTCTTTATCATTGTACGATCAAAATAATTTCGAATCCAAAGAAAGTGGAGGATAAATATTTTGTCAAAGTTGGATATATATATATAGTATTGTTTCAAAAAGAAAAACTATTTTTATAACTAACTAATTTTAGTGACTTGAAAGTGACTAAAATTGGGCAGGAGATATGTTTGGATGGTAAACTCTTCTCTTGAGTATTACCCTTCTTGGTAAAGGGGACTTATGATACTATTCGGTAGTGCCTAGTTCCTTGATTTCATTTTGGTATTACTCGGGCTATATGTATATTTTCTAAGGGTTAAAAAAATCTAAGTATCATTTCAAAAAGTTTTTGAAATAAAAAAACAGGGTATTTGGCTCCTAAATTTCAAAAATAATAAGGTGTTTTGGTTATAGAGTGGATTCGATAAAGTTAAAATTAATTTAATATAACAGTATGGTTTAATAAACTTGATTTTATTGAAACGCGTCTTCTGATTTGAACATCTAGGAAGTGAAGAACAATTTGATGTTATTGGGATGGCTAATAAAAGTCCTTACCTTAGAGGTATCTAAAAAAAGTAGAATCTAGGACGGGGTTTAAATATCGACATTTTACTCTTCTTAACTACTTACCAGACCAATTGGGTAAAGAGGTTGGATTGGTCGACTCGGTTTAAAGACCAAGTTATTTTGCGCCTACATCTGAATAGAATAGATAAATAATGCTTAAAATCAAATGTTTTGGTATATACTCTTAGGATGGAGGAGAGTATTATATAGAATTAATAAATTAAAATGATTTTATGTCAAGGTTTTACAAATAAGTTTTATCATTTAAAAATGTCTGATCCTAAGTTGGAATTGTTATGAAATGTTTTCATAAATATTATAGGATGATAGAAAGTAGTTGGATAGTATGAACCTTTAGACTAGTACGTATGTGGTACGTAGATCATTTTTCTTTTTCACATAACTCCCAATCCAAGATTCGAGTACAATACTTAAGGTGTTTCACACCATTCCGAAGAAGGATTTATCACTGATTATTGATGGCGAACACTTGGTGAGGGTTCTTAATATAGAACCAAAAGTTTTCTATCATAGTATATGGCTATGTAAGGAGAACAGTGCTTTCTAATCAAGGAGCCTAATCGGAGTCCGCACTAAGAAAATCGGGTAAGCGATACTAGTTCAGAAATTAAGTAGTGTCTTCGAGCAGTGATCGAATCATATTTTTGCATAAGAATGATCTATGTACATCATACAAACTTATATATAGTATTAAGTCTTTTTTGGGTTAAGTTGGTGCAATTTCGGGGACGAAATTCTTTTAAGGGGGAAGAATGTAATGACCCGGAATTTCACTCCTTTAATTTGCGAATATTTAATTTATTTTAAATATTCAATATATAGGTTTTATAATGAATATAAAACTCTTTTTAATAATAGACAATGATGGTAAAATAGATTATAAAATTTGTTTACAAATATAATTTGTTCGATGAAAAATTGAAAATGCGACTGAAATTTATTTTTCGAATTTTCAACTTTTCGTCAGTTACAAGTTATCGAAAACGTTGTGAACTTTTATGTAAATATATATATATATATACAATATTAATAAGTTAGTGTGTGTTGGTTTACACATAGGCATATACTTATGTGTGTGTATATATATATGTATATATAGATGTTAATAAAATTAAAGACGCTTTAAGAGACATAAGGAGACATTTTGTACAAGATGGTACAAAACATGCTGGCTTTGATGGGATAGGATGGTGCGATGCTTTGGGGGCTAGTGTGGGTGTGATATGAAATCTATGTGAGGTGGCAATAAGGCAGTGGAGGGTATATGGCAAGGGTAGATAGGTAATTTCTTTCTTCTTTTATTTATAAATAGTCTTTCATTTCCTCAATCTTTTCACCTCTTTGATCGGCCATACCTTCTTCATTTCAAAATCAAATGGAGATTTTATTTTTCCAAATCATATCAAATTTCAGTGGCTATAACTTTTATGTAGGTCACTTTTTCAAATTTGGGGTCCAGCTTTGTCAAAATCTCATTTATTTGAAAAGTGTTTTTGGATCGAGAAGTCCTAGTCCGAAAATGGTCCTTCTTATTTCAACCATATCTTCTTCAAAATAAATGGTAATTGATTGTTTTTTTTCTTACAATTGTAGATGAAAGAATTAACTAAAACTTTCCTTTTAACCACTTTACCAAATTCTGGGTGTAACATGTCCAAAAACTAAGGAAAAGATGACCCTTTTCGAGTGGTTTCCAAGCTTTACAAGTTTAAAGTTTATTCCAAGTTTCAAAAAAGATTTGGTGAGTAAACCCTCGTATATTTCGGAAATATTTTAAATTTATATTTTTTCTACATTTTTTTGCAATATTTTGGTAATTTGGTTGGATTATCATGTCATTGGATATATGCATATTGTTTGTACGTGATTAAATATGTGGTATGGTTGATTTTTAGCTTAGACTTGTTAGCAAAGCATAATAAGTGTTGTTATGGTTATAAATTAGATCTTTTGCTTATGTTGGAATTGTGAGATGTTTATGGATGTATCAACTTGTGAATGCTATGAAAGATTAACACTTGAACTTGTTAAGGTGACATGGAGATCCCTTGAGTTAAGTGGTTTACTTAATTTGTTTTCTAATAAAAAGCTATAATCTTTGCATTTGTTTTCAAAACTTTTTATTAAGTTAGTAAAGTAAGTTGAAGTAAAGGATAATAGTTTTAAAGCATACTATATATGCAAAATAAGTTTTCAAGTTATCACATCCATATTGATAGTCGCTATGGTTGTAGTTTCGCTTTAAAAATCCAAAATTTTCAAATTTAAGTTTCATACTTAAAATTGTTTTTTAAATATTTTTAAAAGTTAATTAAGGATTTAATAATTAATGATTAATTAAGTGTTAGTAAGGTTTATCAAATTTAATTAAGTGAAGATGAGTTACTAATTAATTACCTTTTTAAGGATAAGATTAATTTTAATTAATCAATTATTAAGTATGATGAATTTTTAATTAATTATAAGTTAAGTATTGATTTACTTTTAATTAATAACTAATAAAATATAGGGTTAATTATTAATTAATTATTAACCGCATGTTTAGTTTTTGATAATCAAGGTTTTAATAATAACAAAGGATTAATTAGTGTTTAATTATTTATTTAATAATTAATTATTGTTTAATTATTTATTTAAAGGTTTAATTATTTCTTAATTAATTTATTTATTTAAATTAATACTTAATAAAGATTAATTATGATTTAATAAGAGTTTTACTTATAATTAATTATTTTAAAGGGGAGTTTAAGTTTTAAATCCTTTGATTTTCCAAGAACCAATTTATTTAAAAAAGGGAATTCTTTTATAAAGGATAGTTTTGAGCACAAGGGATTCAAATGTCGATACATTGAGTAGACAGATAACTATGAATGAGTTATAATGTTGATTGATTGATCTTTTTGGACATCTAATAGCAGAATAAATCCCAATTCTGCTATAGTGTAATTGTTTAGTTGTTATGGACTTGGGATAATAGAATAAATTTCCATTCTATTATAAGTTGATTGTTGATTACGTGGACATATGTTAGCAGAGTAAATCATCATTCTGCTAATTAAATTGTATTTGACATCTGTTTAGTAGAATAAATCACAGTTCTACCATCATTTCCCAAGTAGATTATATGGACATCTATTTCAGCAAAATAAAAACACATTTTCCTATTATAATAACTTAGACATGTGTTTAGCAGAACAAATCACCATCTATAATACTATTATAGTAACTTGGACATCTTACCTATATGTTGATTTGTTTGTCGTCGGCTTTTTCCATTATACATGTCATCTTGTTATGTAAATACTCATGGTATAACTTGAAAAGTAACTTAATTAAAAGAGAACTAGTGCGTACACTATGCTTCCTTCTAATTTTTAAAGTCAATCATACTTTTAATAACGGTTCCAAGTTAAGTAATAATTTTAATAAAGGATGTTTAAAATAAATTTTTTGTTTATCAAAAGGACTTTATTAAATGAGTTTATTAAAGGAGTTTTTTTTAAATAAGGAATATATATAGAAGAAAGTTTTATGATTGATTTTAGATATTTATAAAGAAGTTTCATAAATAATTTTGGAGATTTGTAAAGAGATATATAAATGGTTTTGATATTTATAAAAGATTTTTGTAAAATTTAACTTGGTGATTTATAAAGAGTTTTGTAAATGGTTTTGGAATTTAAGTAAATAAGTTTCATAAATAAAAGAGATTTATTAATAGGATCTATAGAAGGAAATTTATATAAGGATTTGAGATTGGATTTCCTTCAACTAACCTTCTTAATTCTAGGGGTATTGACATTCATTCCACACTTAACACCAAAGGAAAATTGTTTGAGGTTATCTTTATCTCTAATTTAAATAGCACTTTGTTTGATTTTTTGATATGATTTGAAAATAAGAAATCTTTCAAAAATGTTTTGTGAATATACTTATGTCAATAAGATAAGCATATTTTGAAAAGAGTTTTAATAAATGAAAGATTTAGTTTGAGGCTTAATGGTTGTGTTGGTTAACTAAATCTCTGAATTTGTTGTTGTTTGTTATTTGATACTTAAATAACCAACTATCAAATATATACCAAAATAAAACTACAGAAATATCTAGGAGAAACGCGTGAGTTATATAACATAGTCGTCTTTGATCTAGGAACTATCAAAAGTTGTTTCGAAGAGACCAAGATTTGATTTGCTTTATCTAAAAACCATTTTGATCCAACTCAAACATTTTGAATTGAAGACGGAGCTTTTGAAGTGCAAGGGTTACTTGCTACTAATCCGGAAGGTGATTCCAAAATGAATGTAGTAGAGGTAGTGCCTTCGGTTTCATTTAGACCTAGAACAAACTTGTATGGACGAATGCTAGCATTTGCATTTCTACCTGGAGGGCAGTGCTAGCATTCCAAGATGGCTGCTATATAAAAAGGTAATCATACCCTCAAGCCTCATCAACCGGGAAAATGACAAAAGTAGGGACATGCGACAGGGCTCTGTGGGTCGCTCCCATTAGGGTATGATCATCCCAAGATCTAGTGTTGGTATCTCTATGTATGCTTCAGGGCCTATTATGGTTGTTTGATCGCAATCAAGGGGTGATTATATTCGGTTTTATTCAGTAAGGAGCAGGGCCGGTCCTAAGCTGTAGAGGTGCAAAGTAATGTAGCCTCCCACACATTTTATCTAGAGGTGTGCGGATTCGATGGGGAGACCCTTTCCTTTTCATAGTAGAATCCACTCTCCAATAAGTGCATTCGGACTTGACTGTATACCTATTATGCTAGAATTTAATAATGCAACAATTTTGGCTATGATTAATATGTATTTATATTCTGGGCATTATCTTAATGTAACTGAATTTTCTATAAAAATATTTTGGTTATCATAACCTGTCCATGTTTATGTGCGATGTGGTCTTACAAGATACCTTTGATGTTAAAAGATTTTACAAGTTATAATAAATCATTTCCTTGTGATTTGAGTTTCTCACGCTGGTTTTATCAGACTGATCTGGGCACTATTTTTCTTATAATGCTCAGATCGGCTCAAGCATATTTTTCAAATTTAGCTGGATCCTTTGGAGCTTTCAAGTGACGTGTTGGATTCTCCAAAATGTATTCATGTATCCTATATTCTTCCACGGTTTTATTTTGTTTTGTTTTTGTCTGTATCTTTAAGCAATTGTAAGGACAAGTTGTTATAGCTGTCTAGCCTAATAATAGGTTAATGTACTCTAATGATGTGTATAATAAAGATAATTTCTTTTTGTAAAGACTTGTTCGTATTATATATTGCTTGTCACATATTATGAGATTCTATTCTTTCCTTTTAATATTCCACCCCAAATGTCCTGTCTTTCGGACATTTAAATGATTGGCACACGAATATGTATTAAGTGTCGTCTTTGGTGTAAGGAAGTCAGATCGTTACAGGTATAACACTCCACTATATCCTCAGAGTATACACAAAAATATCCAATTCATTTTACTTAACATGGATATTCAATCAATTTAAAACTTGTTTAAATTCCACTATCTCCTAAGTTCAAGTGTTATATAAACTCATCTTTATATTTTCACAAAACACTTAGCTTCAAATTTCTTATACAAACCAAGAAGTTTCGACTGTCTAAAATTATCAAAAATTTCATTTCATTTTAACACATAATAACTATCACCCAAACACATCAATTACGATGCACATACCATTCAATCCTAATTCATAAGCTCTATGTGTCCATAATATAATAAAACCGAAAACTTGAGAATTAAACATCCGATCTGATTTCAAATCATTTTGATATATATATATATATATATATATATATATATATATATATATATAACTTTGGTATACCAAATCATACTTTTGAGATTTCAAATCAATATATGTTTAACCAAAACAACTTTGTAGCAAATTGCAACTGTAGCTTCCCCTACTTTGTAACTCGAAAATAAACACCGACGATGCTGCAATCATCACCAGAATCATTTTCCAGCGATAGAAATGAGTTCAGTACATCCAAACCATGCCTTTCGGACTTAACCAAAATCATTTCCAAAATGTTATCAAATACTTCATAAATATTACTAAGTACCATGATATCAATTTCATAAATCAATTTTCTAATTATTAACTTTCAAATAATACTGGTGTTATTTTCCAAAATCTTAGGAAACCAATTTATAAAACACGGCGATTTAAGCTCTCAAATTCTTAGTTTAAATCATTTCCATATTTATAAACTATATATATAAACCATAATTATATAAGTCAATTCCTATATAAAACTATCACCGACGTGCTTACCTTGTTTAGATATAATAAACAACTTTTGTTCATTAAAATTTACCTAACATTATCACCGAACATCTTATAGTCAAACTGTGAAACTTAATTCACAAGATGTTCGATTAATGTCCCCATAAGTTATTATCTACCTAACCCATGTAGTGAAATGGTAAAACTGCTCATAATCTGGTCGAGCATAACAAATCAAACTACAAATGATAATAATAGAATATTACCATTTCCTAACAAACAAACACATTATAAATAACTATATCAATTTGTGAAAAATTTTCTTTTATATATAAAATATAATCTTAGTTAAAATTATTCCATTTACAAATTTTAAAACAATACTGTGTCAATTTGCCTTGTTCACGTGTTTAAAGATCCCTGTCAATAACGCTAGCAACACGTATTGATCAAAATCCATAAGCCACTCCACAAACCAGTCAACGTAATACAAAATATTTTTATAACAATAACATATATGCACTCTCGTATATATACACTCAACTCATAATAAGGCATTCCATTACCTTATATCTCAATGAGTTATACCCACTAAAGCCAAGGTTCTCGCTTAACTTTCAGCTTTAATACCACGATCCGCCTTTTCGACCCCCGAATGTCGACATTAATATATCCATGGTATTCACATGTCGAGTACCCAACTGCTAGAAAGATGAATTGTTAGGGTAGAATAAAAAGAAAATGAAATAGAACAAGGAAAAAGATAACACAATATCATAATCTCACATGTGGAACGATAATATATAATATCTTTAAAGGTCTTTACCAAATAGAACACCTTTATATACTTACAACAATTAGAGAAAACTAACCCATCACCAGCCTGGACGGTTATAACAACCTGTCCTCACAAACGCTAATAGATACAAATTAAGTAATGTAATAGAAAATAAAATATGATAGGAAATTCTCTAGCTCCTCTCCAAGAGCTTTAATGAACTATAGCTAAATTTGGAAATATGCTCGAGTTGACTTAAGAATTGTAAAAGAAGAATAACATCCGAATCAATCTAGTAAACCAGTGTGAGAAATTCAAATCATGTTGATTTATTATATCTTAAAACCCTTCAAAATAAGGGTATCTCGTAAGATTTCAAGCTGCCAAATAAACACGGACTGGTTTCTACCTTATGATAACCATACCATTTCTATTATAAAATCCAGCAATAACATAATAATGTCTAAGGTGTGAAATATAATAATCACATAAATGTAATGTATGTGAGTGTACATCACAACAATAATAGGTATACAATCATAACTGTTAAGGCGCGTTTGCTAATTGTGTAGGATTTCTATTCAGATCTCCTCCAATCTACTGTATAAGGATCAGAGATATCTTTCTGAAGCGTCATAAATCTCTAGTGAATGTACCATAGGAAAATCATAGCTAGTCTTACTAAGACCTAATGCATCGCTCCCACTTGCATATCCTAACAAGTATCTCTAGAAATGAAGTCGCATGCACCCTGTGGGTTTGCCAACCATACTGGCTATGTCTTATATCTCTAGTTTTGATCATACCCGCTGATGAGGCTACACCTGGCATTCCAGCCAACGAGTCATCACTCGAATAGATCTTCCATACGGAGCTCCAAATCGAACGAATCTCAAAACCACACATGGATTCCTATATCTCAATTGGTCTCGAAATCACACAAGGATCCCTTAACAGATCTTGGAATCACACACGGATTCCCATAACTAAACTGGTCTCGAAATGATACATGAATTCACACATCTTGAATATTTCATTGAAAAACTACATATGTCGAGCATCTCAAACAGATCTGAAATCTCCATGTACATTCCAACATCATGAACCAATCACAAACCTCTTCTAAAGCATATCACACATATACGGTTTTGGAGTGGTTTTGGTTTCAAGTCATCTCGTATAAGTAAACTCCCCCTTATTGAATGCTCCAAAACCAATCGATCGATTTTCCAGTAATCTCAACCCCGAATCTATGGGAAATAAATAGACAATACATAAGGTCGAAGATCGCCTCATAACTGTTTAAGCAGTTGGATTCCCTTATCATTTGTCCTAGAAGAACGAAACGATTCTATATATACAGTATAATATCACCAAAGGTAACTGTACCATATAATTTCCATGTTTCTTTTAGATATTTGTAGAGTATATTTGGTCAAATCAAATGATATTAAGAATACGGGAAATTAAGTCTCGTATACTGTCCATAAGCAAGTAACACACAATACACGATCGAAACACGATCAAGTCATGTAAACGACTACTAATCCCCATTTAAATTAATCTTCCTTTATTGATCAAAATCCTCTTTGGACAAAAAGGTTTTTTGGAAATCCTAATTTTATCTTTTGCATGAAACTCAGAGCAGTTAAGGAAGTTTTGAGGGGTTGGGATAGGGCAAGGTATGGAAGTGGAAACTTACAATCAACTAAACTCATGGTCCAGTTAAAGAATGCACAGGAGAAAATGATGGATCATCCTGACTGTGTCCTCTTGGCTGAAAAGGAAGCTTCACTTTTCAATGAACTTAACCTTGCTCTTGCTGTAGAGTCTGATATGAAGAAGCAGCAATCAAGAGTCAAGTGGGCAGTTGAAGGAGATAGGAATACAAAAAAATTTCACGCCTCTCTGAAGATAAGGCAGTCTATCAATAATATATCTTTAATTGTTGATGAAGCAGGTATTCTTCATTCAACCCTGAATCTATGGAGAAAGCCTTTCTAATGTATTATGCAGGCCTCTTTGGTAATGCTAGCAATTTTGAACCTGAGTTAGGAATTCTCTCCACTATCTCTCTTTCTAGACTAAAACAAGATGAAGCTAGCCTTTTGATAACTAAAGTGACTAATGAAGAAATCAAGAAAACCCTATTTGCAATGAATAGAAGCTCGTCAGGAGGTCCAGATGGTTTCAATGTCGTATTTTTTACATCTAGCTGGGAAATTGTTGGTGACCGGTTTTGCTATGCTGTCCACAATTTCTTTGACAAATTCAAAATGCTTAAATCTGTGAATTCTACCAATTTGGTGCTAATCCCCAAGACTAAACCTGCCTTGTTTGTCTCCTCTTTCAGACCCATCTCATGTTGTAATGTGCTTTATTAATGCATTTCCAAGATAACTGCCACTAGGTTAGTTACAGTGCTTCAAAGAATTATTTCTAACAATCAAGTTGCTTTCCTCCCTTGTAGAAATATCCTTGATAACATTATGATGGCCCATGAGCTATTAAAAGGGTACCACTGAGCTAGTGCTTCACCACGTGCTTGCTGAAGCTTGATTTGCAGAAGGCTTATGACTCAATTCATTGGAAATCAATAGTGAGGGTTATGTCACTCATGGGTTTTCCCAAAGTATTTGTTGCTTGGATTTATGAGTGTATTTCTACCCCCTCCAATTCTCTTATTTTTAATGGTACTAGCACAAGAAATTTTGTTCCTAAGTAGGGTATAAGACAGGGGGATCCCTGCTCTTCAAATATCTTCATTCTGGTTATGGAAGTATTTACAAGTCTTTTAAGACCTATGTTTCAAAACAAGCAAATTCAATTCCACCCTAAATGCAAAGACCTTAGTATAACAGCCCTCCTCTTTGCTGACGATATTATGACCTTCACTAAACCCACTTTGCAGTCTTTTGAAGGAATTAATTGTGCTCTTCACAATTTTTATTTGATGACAGGCCTTAAACTTAATCTTAACAAGTCCAATATCCTATTCTCTGGAGTTTCTAGTACTCAAGAATTGAATCTGACATCTTATACTGGTATGCAATCCATGTCATAAGATATGAATTACCTTGGGCTTCCACTTTGTACTTCTAGAATTACTTATGCTGACTGTCAACCTTTATATAAAAAGATCACTGCTGTTATGGATCTTTGGGCCATCAGATTCCTGTCACAAGCTGGAAGATTGGTGCTTGTGCAATCTATTAGTTTCTCCATAGCAGTATATTGGGCAAGGACTTTCATTCTACCTTTAAAACTGTTGAAATTGGTTAGAAGAGCAATGATGAGATTTCTTTGGTTTGGAACCATACACACAAGAAAAGTCCTACCCTGCTCTTTCAAAACTATAGGGAGGCCAAGAAGCAAAGGGGGTTGGGATTGCAAAGTATTGGGGGTATGGAACAAGGCAGCTTACAGCCATCATTACAATGCTTTACTCAACAAACATGATACACTGTGGGTGAATTGGACACTAAGAAATAATATTGGTACGAAAAACTTTTGGAAAATGGATATCTCCCAGTCTTGTAGCTGGATATGGAGGAATATATTAAAATTAAGAAGCATTTTCAAGCCTCTGGTTCAACTTAAAATTTCTGAGACAAGAATGTGCAGTTTCTGGCATGACCCATGGCTAAGCAAAGGTATTATTCTTGACCTTGTTTTCAGCACTCAGCAGAAGTATCAGTGTGGTATTGGTAACAATGCCCTTGCCATTGATCACATTGATAATGGTAGAATTGTGTTGCCCTACACTAGTAACCATTTTGTCAGGAACTTTTGGAGCTTATTCGAAACAACCTTTTATGAATTATATGACCATGACACTGTTTTGTGGAATTGTCAGGGTCACTCCATTAAAAAAGTTTATGCTGCCTTGATTGGTTTGGAAACTATGCCAGAATGGAAGTGGAGAAAGGTAGCGTGGTCAGCGGCTTCATGTAGTAGTGAAAATCTAATGTTTTGGAAAGTTGCTTCTAATGCCCTCTTGACTAGAGATAAGTTATTGTGATATGGTATGGCAGTACTTCCTGTGTGTGAGCTGTGTTATCAACAGCCTGAAAGCGTATTACATATTTATTTTGATTCTCCTTACGTACAGTTCATATGGACAACTATGATTAGTTGTATTCTGAGGGTGTATGTTCTTCCTATCGGTTAACTCCTGGAACCTGATGGAAAGTGCCATTTCTTGGTCTGAAGACATTAGGCAGTACTTTTTTTTCAATCTAAAGAAACTAATGGTGAATATCTGGAAGGAAAGAAATAAGAGATGCTTCGATGGTCTCTGCAGAAGCAAGGAAAATTTTTGGTCTTTCTTAAAGCATGACATACTGATGGGTTTGAGGATTAGCCCATATAAGTTTCTTGACATCCATTTTGAGCCTTGGACTCCTTAGCTGCTACTTGTAGTTGTAATTTCTTTTATGTGCTGTTGTGTGTTTTCTGTACTTTTCTTCTTCTTTCTTTTCCCTGTCTCCTTTGTAATGAGCTCTTGCTGTTTTTTCCTTTTCTATGTTTAATAAAGCTGGTAGGGGCCCAGTTTAAACCCCGCTTAATCTGCAAAAAAAAACCTCTTTTATTAGTAAAATTCATTTTTACTCAATAAACCCACTTATAAATGAAACTCCATTTGTTAATTAAACTCCACTATTAATTAAAACATCACTATTCATTTCTACATGTTCCAATACCTTTCAAAAGCATTCATATACTTACCTCAATCGTATAAGTATATTCACAGATCAATTTCAAAAGGGCTTAAGACAAATGTTACTCAAACGCTGTTAGTACAAACCCAAAACTATTTCACTTATGATTAACTTTAAACATTCTTTTCATAGATCTATTTACATTCATAAGTATAATCGAAACGGGTTAAAGGTGAATGTTACTACCACATAGCCACAATAAAACCAAAACAAATTCATACCGTTATTCTCTTCAAAATCCCATCATTAAAGATCTAAGTATTTTCCAAACTCATTTAACAATATTTTAACACTTTAAAATATTATGCAAGGATTTAAAAATAAATGGCACTAAAACATCATTTACGACAAACCTAAAAAACTTCATTATTTCATTATCTTTAAAAGTCCATTTTAAAGATCGAATCACTTTTCAAAATTATAATTAAATGGGTTAAAACAAATGTTGCACAAACATCAATACTATAAACCCAAAATCTCTTTTATACTTTCCATTAACTTTAAATATCCATTTAAAGAGCTAGGTACTTCTCCAACAGGGTTATATACCTTTATAATTAGTTTATAAAAAAACCATTTATAATGTAAGTGTTATAATCTAAAAACTCCTTTTAAATTCATTTACAGATACCAAACTTCCTTTAAACTTCTTGACATACCAAAATACCTTTAAAAGATATATAAGTACATGTACTAATTTATTTGTAAAACTAAGATATTTAATAAAATACTACAAAGCATTTGTAAAATGTTATAATATAAAAGCCAATATTTCTTACATAAAATCTTTAAAAAGTTTCTAAAAACATATGTATACTAAAAATATACTTTAAAATACTTATGCTATTTTTTAAAAACATTTATTTAAAAACAATAAAAACTTGTATTATAATTAAAGACCATCTCTTAAAAATCCATAAATGATTTCCACTAATATATGTAACCTTTATATTTTCACGATAATAAGTACGCTGATAGTACTTGTTATAAATACGAAGAAGCCCTTCGATGTCTTCCAAAGTTAACTTTAGAATCGTAGATCACAGTGATTTCAAAGTGCATCCATTGCAACCTTTTGGCTTCTAACATTTTTCCATTTCCAATTCCCACAAATGTCCATCTCAATCCATTTTTGTTCAAAAAACAAAAACATGTATAGAACAACCCAATATACATGTACGTATATATTTCCATGATTTACCATAATTTTTCCAATTTAACATGCGTCAAATATTTGGATTTCAAAGCACATATATAACGACTATGTCATTTCTAACATTTTTAATGTAATATCACTTTTCACAAAGCAATACCAAACTTGTAAACAAGTAGTCCGGGCCCGATACATGTTTTAGATGATTAAGAGAGATACTATACTCAACAATAATGTTCTCACTTGTTTTACTAAACAAGGCGGAGTCTAAAAGTAATAACTTTCATTGTTCATTATACAATTTATATTTTCAATACAACAACAATTATATACACAATAATATTCAATCAACTAGTGAGTAAAACCCACCTAAGTTCTAGCCAACGCTTTTGCATTTTCGATAGTCCAATTTTGACTAAAATTCTCACAAGCTCCAAACTCGACAAATTCAACTCCATTGCGTCGATAATCCAAACACAAACGTAATGACGAATACGGCGCCTTGATCGGACCTTGTATGAAAAAGGTGTGATCGTTAGAACATCACGAGATTAATTAAACTATAATTAACATTAAATAATTTGGTAACTAAACTCTAATTACCTTTCTCCTATCAGGTCGCATGTTTCTCAAACCCACTGCTACTTCCATCATCCACCACCGCCATCGACCTCCACTTGAGACCATCGCTCCTCCTCCACTGACTCCCTAGACCTCGACAAACAAAGTGACACCCATCACGTCACCCTCCGTCCCCTCCCTCTCAAGAACAAACCCAACAAATGCAACCGACATTCATCTTGCATTTGCCATCACCACCTTCGCTGATAGCACCCTAAATTCCACCAGCACGGAGCCCTCGCCTTACTCTACAACTTTGCTTCAGAGCCGCCGCCTAGAGACCATCGATAACGCTGCATAATTAAACTACAGTAGCCGACGTCACAGCCGATTTCCCACTGTCTCACCTCGATCCACTATGATCTGATCGATCAACATACTCCACTCTCCCTCATAAACATTTCTCTAGTTGGTACCATCACCTGAAATGTCCCCTAGAGGCATTGATTGACCTCGACCATTGGACGTAGAGGCTGATTAGGGATAGGGTTTTAGGTTTTAGGAAAAATAAGAAAAGTAAGGTCCTTTTATAGAAAATCTTCGACACTATTCACCCCCTAAAATCTCGAACTCCAAACGAGGCGTGCTCACTGGCATTCCACACTAATTACCCCTATTTCGAACACAATAGTACTAGTATTGGGACCTAATTCCATCATATACAGAACTTAGATTTTCTAATCAAATTATATTATGTTTAATCCCTAAAATTAATCCCATGCGTTTCGAGCTCGCACGACCACATAGTACGTCTAATGCCGATGCAACTCTTCGGCATACAACAACTCATTATTCCAAATCCAATAGCACTAGTTTCATCAAAATTCGAGGCAGTGCCCCAGAATGATAATATCACCCATTAATTAAAATAAACTACAAATAAAAAAAATTTAATCACTTTTAATTCTAACTTAAAATTTTATTATCATCCTTCTTGATTAAATAGAATCTAAATAAGCTTTCGAAATCATTTTTATTTGCATTAAATCCAAGATTTAAATATTTAAATAATTCTAATATTTAATTATAAACCATTCAAAAATCCAAGTCATTACAAAGGTTATTGACGCCAAAAATGGGCATTAACACCCAATAGAATCTCGTAGAAATTAAACGATGAATGAAATTAAAACATAGCAGAGAAAGTAAATGAACACGCATGTTTTATAGTGTTTTGAAAAACTCTGGCCTATTACTACTCCATTGATCTTTTATTTATGCTTTAAGATTACAGATACAGTTGTTTATCCTTAGAAAATTAATGGAGGAAGAGAAGCATGATGAGAAAATAGTCAGAAAGAAGATTCCCTGCAATGAGTCATGTCCACCATATTTACAAGTGAAGCCGTGCATGGATTGGCTAAAATTTTGCCAGAAGAACTGAAATATCCCAGAATTTCCAGGAGTTTAAAATGCTGATAATCTCTTATTTAAATTTATTGTAATTGATAAATTGTTATTTTCAAAGATAATTAACCAAGTAATATTTTAATTATGGTTATAAATTGATATATTGTTTCCAAATTTATAAGTGTGTTTAAAATGCATTTATATCTGTATATTTAAATCTGTTTATTTTAAATTGATTTTAAAATAGGATAAATTATTTGTAAATAATAATGAGCTTATTTAAAAATAGATGTTTATATTTATTTAAATTTATTTTAGATTAGGATTTTTAAATTTGACTTTGAAATGAATATAAATTTGAATTCAAGAATATATATACAAATTTAATAGAATAATATGGTTTGGTTTTAAATTACATAGGTAATGTTTTTAATTAAAATAAGATTTGTTTTATAGAAATTTGATTTGTATTTATTTAATAAAATAAATGAAAGGCTTTTGAAATAACATTTTAAAATAAGGTTGAAATGTTGTATAATTTTATTTAAATTATATTTAGTTGCATTTCTTTTTAAAGATTGTATTTTATATAGATTTAGCAACATTTGTAAATGTGTAAGTGTATTTGTTTATTTGATATTTAATAAGAAAAACATTTTTAAAATTTAGAAAACTCATTAGTAATTAGGAAAAATAATTTTAAAATGCTTTTAAATTTCTTTAGAATTAGAATAAAACTTAATATTGACCAGTGTTCATTTCTAAAACACTTTGATAACAAGTGTTGCAACCATTTGTATAAATAAAAGACAAGTGTCCTTTTCTTTTTAAATTTTCTTTTAATTTAACAAATCTGAAAATTTACCTATATAAACACTATATTCTCTTCACTTTCTTTTTCTTTAAACATTTTTTTCATTCCTAAGAGAAACTAGAACTACCATGCAAATCTTTCACTCTTCAAAAATCAGAAAAATACTCAAAACAAAATCAAATCTAAGACCAAAATATTGTAGTCTCCAAATATCAAAATGCAAATTTGAAACCATTCTATTTACAAATCAAAGCATGTAAACATTCTTTCCAGATCAATGCTCAAACAAAGCCTGTAATCCTTTTTCTTGAGCAAATTAAACTTCATGCCTGCAGTTTTTCTCAAAACAAAATCTGCATTTAATTCCTCAAACTCAAGTATCTGCCTCAAACTTCAAATGAATGCAAGCTAGCAATATTAGATCTGCAATTTTTCCCTGTGTACATCAACTTCCATGTGCATGCAAGTGGGTCAAGGCAATTTGAAGGTTTCTCTGTTTCAATAAAGCTTCAAATTCAAATTCTTTTGCAAACTTCCAGTTGCAGTCATTGTGACGCCCCACCTCTATACCCACGCTAGCCAAGAACATTACTGTGAATGCTGTCAACTAGCACGGAGAATAAGGCTGTTGAGGAGCGACCATCTGTATAATTACTTTGTGCGAGTACCGATATATCGGATAAAAATATAACTTTTCATCTCAAGAGGAAATCCGACATACCGACACAAACTCAAAGCTACTACACAGTGGCTATAATTTCTTCGGAAACAAATATAGAAATAAACATAACATAAATCAGTCACAGACAATTCATATCACAAAGGCGGAATAAGATATGAATATTACACTAGAAAGTGTACATCAGAGTAGTGGTCTAAAAAGATCCACAATATCACAAAAGAATAGTTACACGAACTACACAAAAGAATAAGTATACATTAAGGAGTCTATATCTCAAATGTATACAACAAAATAACTACTAATCTAAGTAGTTAACCCAAAAGTCAAGGAGTTAATCCCGGATGAGAAGTCAAGCAGAAGCACCTGTAACATCTCGGTCTGACCCGAGTATTATTTATAAGAAAATAATAAACGGATCAGTCTAACTATAAATATCAGATAACATGATATAGGATAGGAGATATGACTAAACACATAATAATCACAATGCCAAGCTGTGATATATATAAGTAATTGAAAATCAACAAGAGATTAATCAATATCACGATAATCTACTCAAGATAAAAAGGAATGTCATACTCCTAATTTCATTCACCAAGCCACAATAAATGACATATAAGATATGGCATAGGCGTATAATATCCATAATGGCATACTACTATAAGTATGTAAATGATAATCAACAAACGATTAATCAATATCAAAGAATCTTCTCAAAGATCCAAAAAGGGTATCATACCCAAAACTTGTATTCACAACAAGTTAATGACACACAAAATCACCTATGCACAAGAATTGATAAATCATATCAATAGAAATTACAAAAAAATAGGTGAAGAAGAAAATTCCAGAATTCGACACACGAAATCCAGAAATCACACAAAATAAAGGGGGGAGGCCTATCACATGAACGGGAGCATGAAAACTCACCAACAACTGTAACACATGAACGAGAAGCTATCTCATGGTAGCTAACCATTAATTTGACACACGAATGGTCCGAAGACCTGACACACGAATGGCCCGAAGACCGTGGGTTGCTACCCCACAAATTTGACACACGAACGGGGTTTAGTCTCCCACGCAGACAAAGGGACATCGCACATTGCTAGTCTAAATCACAAAAATGATCGTCATGATCATCGAGAAGTGTCAATTACACTAAGCTTAGTAAATATATGAGTTTAGCTTCATGTCCCATAACCACTTGCTTAACTTAAATATTTACGAACAAACTGTAAATCTCCACTAGAAAATTGTCACAAGAGATTCAATCGAACAAGTCCAAGAATTAACCGACAAAGTGAACGCAAGCGTTTCATACCACTTGTTTTACTAAGTCGTTTAATTAGATTTCTCATACGAGTGAGGTAAAGGTTTGTATATACTAATAGATTGGAAAACGGTTTTATAAACGAATTTGGTATTAAAATAGTATTGAAATCGTTTGAGGAAAGAGTTTTGATATTTACCACTAGTATAGAAAACCTTTATATTTTTAAAGTGACAAATCACGAAGAAGATTGTAAGAACAATCAAATCACAAAAATTCACATACGAAGACGTGAATAAAATCCAACGAAATCGATAAAGGATCCATCGAAATGGATATTCAAAAATCCCTAAAAAGAGTCATCAAAGTCATAATAGATGATAACAACAAATAGGATTATCACGAATCGATTTAAATTGGAATTTCAATCCAAAAAGGCAAATTGGACTCAAACAGCAGGTTCAGTCGACTGAACAGAGTTTTTCAGCCGACTGACCCAGTACCTGGAAATTTTCCAGGTTCAGGAAACTTTCTGTTTTCAGTTTCAGTAGACTGTGCAGAGTTTTTCAGTCGACTGAAGCATGCCTGGAAACTCTCGGGTTTCAGGTTCAGTCGACTGAACAGAGTTTTTCAGTCGACTGAATCATGCCTGGGCTATTTTTCAACCTTATTCAAATGAAGAGCAAACTCTTCCAAAATGCAACCGGACGGACATTGGCTCTAAGGGTTTATGCCAATCGGCAACCTGGCCCTATATGCTCCTCGATGCGTCACCAAAGGCATGATCAAACATCCATAAAAGGATTTTACACAAATTTGACTTAAAAACCCAAAAATTGGAATATTTACAAAACCAATCCAAATCAAGAGCAAATTCTCATGAAGAAGTGTTAGGAATTCATACCTAACAAACAAAGATAATTATAGTCATAGATGTGAGATAAAAATCTCACCTTTTCACAAAATCGAACAAGAAGAAGCTTGAAAGCAAATGGAGAATCAACCTCTCTTCAATCACAACCCAAATGAGCTTGAATCTAAGCTCAAAAACAAGAACATTCCCGAAATTAGGTTTAGGAATTTCTGAAATTGGGAAGAGAATAAGTTGGAGAAGAGGAAGAGAAGCTTACCAATGGGTTCTTCTTAAGTTTGGAGCAAGGAATTTGATTTGCAAGAGAAACTAGGGTTTTGGAATTTTAATTTCCAATCTCTCCCACCATTAACACACTAAAAACAGAAATGAGAAGAGAATGAGGGTGAGTGGGGAAGAGTGGCTCAGATTTGAGCATAAGTTAACATAGGGTTGAGCCCAAAAACCAAACCCAAAGTAAAAAGTAGCAGAAATCAACTTTCTCCAAACATATCGAAGCTTATACTCAAAAAGGTCGAAAACGGCATTTTAAACTCAATGGGAGTGGTCCCGAGCCCTAATTCGACCGTATGCAAAAAGTAGCTTTTCGGACTAAAATCCGACTAACGGTAAAATATTTAAATAAAATATTTAAATATAAAATCGACAAATATGCGGGTTGTTACAGACTCCCCTCCTTAAAGAAATTGCGTCCTCGCAATATTACAAGAAGAAGATATATAGTAACAACCATAAAAGCATATTCAACACAAAAGAAGTTTGAAATAAGAAGTTCACCTCAAAGAGCACGAGAAGGTAAGTCCGGATGTGTACGCTTGATGTACTCTCTAGATTCCCAAGAACAATCCTTAGGATTTGAAGACCATTGAACTTTAACAAGCGGAACATCTTTATTTCAAAGTCGTTTGACTTCCGAAGCAATGATACGAATAGGATGTTGCTCATAAGTTAAATTAGGCGAAACTTCAATCTCTTCCACAACACCGGGCTCAAGAATAGAATCGAAATCTCGAAGACATTTCCGAAGTTGAGAAACGTGAAACACGTCATGCATAGCAGAAAATTGAGCCGGTAACAAAAGGCGATAAGCCATGGAACCAATACGTTCAGTGATAGGAAATGGCCCAATATATCGAGGCGCTAACTTTCCCGATCGACTGAAACGTACAACACCTTTCATTGGTGAAACACGAATAAACACAAGATCTCCCACAGAAAATTCTAACTTCCTTCTCCGGTTATCGGCATAGGATTTTTGTCTACTCTGGGCTTCTTTCATCCTATGACGAATAAGATCAATCTTTTCTGTGGAATCACGAATAAGATCTGGACCAAAAACTAGCTTCTCACCGGCCTCAAGCCAACAAGAAGGAGATCGACATGGCCTTCCGTAGAGTGCCTCAAAAGGTGCCATACCAATACTAGATTGGAAGCTATTATTATAGGAAAATTCAACAAGTGAAATATGATCTTCCCAACTTCCACCAAAATCAAGAACACAAGCACGATGAAGATCTTCAAGAGTTTGATTCACACGCTCGGTTTGTCCATCGGACTGGGGATGATAAGCGGTGCTAAAATTAAGCTTCGTTCCCAAAGCTTTTTGAAGACTCTTCCAAAATCCACTAGTAAACAATGGATCACGATCACTAACAATTGAAGTAGGAACCCTATGCAATCTAACAATCTCTTTAATAAAGAGTTTGGCCAAAAGAGGAACGGTTCGGTTAGACCGAACAGGAATAAAATGGGCGGATTTAGTAAGTCTATCAACAATTACCCATAAGCTATCATAACCCGATCGAGAACGGGGAAGGCCATCTATAAAATCCATGGAAATTTGATCCCACTTCCAAACTGGAATTTCTAAAGTTTGCAATAAGCCTCCGGGCCTTTGATGTTCGGCCTTAACGAGTTGGCAAGTCATGCAACGTTTAACGAATTAGCGATGTCAAGTTTCATTCCCTCCCAATAATAAAGTCGCTTCATATCCGCGTACATTTTACTACTACTGGGATGAATGGTAAATTTAGAGTGATGAGAATCTTCTAAAATATCTTTACGAAGATCCCTAACATTTGGCACGATAAGCCTACCAAATTTCCGAATGCCGCCACGAGAATCGATATTAAAGTCTTTCAAACCTTCAATATCAATTTTATCCCTAATATTTTGGCCAAGAAGAGCCAAGTCGGGATCTAGCCCTTGAGCTTCAAGAATGCGGTCTAAAAGAGATGGACGAGCCTCAAGGCTACATAAAACAAATGATGAGCATAAATCGGAAACACGGTCTCGAATTTCGCAAGTGGATAAAATCTTGAGATCGTTCCATTCGGATATCATTATAGAAACAACAGCTTGTTGTTTATGGCTAAGAGCATCGACGACAAGATTACCCTTACCGGGAGTATAAAGAATATCAAGATCATATGGTGCAAGAAATTCGAGCCAACGCTGTTGACGCAAATTAAGTTCCTTTTGTGAGAATAAATATTTCAAAGACTTATGATCTGTGTAAAGAACAAATTTCTCTCCTAAGAGATAATGACGCCAAATCCGAAGAGCAAAAACAATAGCCGCGAGCTCTAAATCATGAGTGGCATATCTAGCCTCAGCAGGCTTTAATTGCCTAGAAGCATAAGCAATAACGCGTTCCTTATGCATAAGAACGGCACCCAAACCAATGGGACTAGCATCGGTATAAACAACGAAATCTTGATTCCCTTCGGGAATAACAAGAATAGGAGCATCAGAAAGAAGTTCTTTTAATTTCTGAAAAGAAGCTTCACATTTGTCCGACCAAATGTATTTAACACCTTTCTTCGTCAAGCTAGTGAGAGGCACGACTATTTTAGAAAAGTCTTTAATAAAACGACGATAATAGCCCGCCAATCCAAGAAAACTACGAATCTCTGTCACATTCTCCGGTCTCTTCCAATCTTGAATCGCTTCAATCTTTGAAGGATCCACGGAAATTCCGGATTCGGAAATAATGTGACCGAGAAACTTCACACGAGATTGCCAAAAATGGCATTTAGAAAATTTTTCCTTTAATTGATTACTCCTAAGTGTTTCCAACACAATCCGAAGATGTTTTTCATGCTCCTCCTTGGTTTTAGAATAAACAAGAATATCATCGATAAAGATGAGAACAAACCGGTCGAGAAAGTCTCTAAAAACTCGATTCATTAAGTCAACGAAATAAGCCGGGGCATTAGTTAACCCAAATGGCATAACGAGCCATTCATAAGATCCATACCGAGTGTGGAACGATGTCAAAGGAATGCTATCCTCTGCAATACGAAGCTGATGAAAACCGGTAGCCAAGTCCAATTGTGAAAAGACTCTAGCACCACTAAGTTAATCGAATAGATCATCAATCCGAGGTAAAGGATATTTATTTTTGACAGTAAGATCATTAAGCTTGCGGTAGTCAACGCAAAGCCTAAGTGTACCATCGGATTTCTTCACAAAAATAGCTGAAGCTCCCCAAGGCGAGGAACTAGAGCGAATAAATTGCTTCGTTTCCAATTCAGATAATTGTTTACGCATCTCCTCGTTTTCTTTACTGGACATACGATAAGGAGGACGAGTGATAGGTTGAGCTCCCGGAATAAGATTAATTCTGAACTCAATTGCTCGCTTAGGTGGTAATCCTAAAACGGGCTCGAATACGTCGAAAAATTCACAAACGACGTGAATAAGAGAAATAATATCACCCTCATCATCATCATCGTCATCACGAGGATTTAAAGAATATAAAGTTGCAACCAAAGCAGAATCTGAATCTTTAAGAATAACAGAAACCTGATTAACAGATTGAGGATGTCGAAGATGAATAGTCCGCTCAGGACATAGGATATGAGCTTCATAATGGTTAAACCAATCCATTCCCAAAATCATTCCAAAGCCTAAATAACGCATGACATGCAAATCGGCTCGGAAAGAAAAATCACACAAAACAATCTCGACATCCTTACACAATAAACTGATTGTTGCGGATCCACCAACCGGATTCGCAATTCTCAAAGAAGTCATTAAACACAAAACATCCAAAGAAAAGGTATCAACAAGTTCTTTTGATATAAAAGAATGGGACGCCCCCGTATCAAAAAGAACTCGAATAGGATGATCACGAAACAAAATAATTCCATCTAGAATAGAATGAGAAATACCTTGGCCACGAGATGTGTTGCCAGAGGCTTGAGCAACATTTAACTTTCCCTCCCTCCTATTTTGAAGTTTGGGACACACATGCATAAAGTGGTCCGGGCTTTTGCAATAGCGACAAGTACGAGGCTTTGAACACTTGTTCGCAAAATGTTCTTTCGAACCACAATTATAGCATTTCCCTTGAGTAGAGGAAAAGGTCTTTTCAGCAGGAGTTGCTTGCCTCCCTTTCTTATTGGGATAAGGACCTTTGAATTTGCTTGGCCTCTTCTTGTTGTTGAAGTTTGGTTTGGAACCCACCACTTCAACATCATTCTCTCTATTCGCCTCTTCAAGACGAAGAGTGATATCAACGAGTTGGTCGAAAGAAACTTCTAACTTTAGAAGTAATGGCTTCTTGAGACTTTTGTTTAAGCCATAGACGAATCTCTGATTCTTCTTAAGAGGGGTGTTGATGTATTCAACCCCATATTTGGAAAGCGACTCGAAGGAGGCGACGTAATCAGTCACGGATGACTCACCTTGAACAAGGTCTATAAATCGTCGAGCCAATGTCACTTTTTCAGCTTCCGGTACGAAATTTCGACTCGAAGCGTTCTCGGAATCTCTCCCAAGTGAGATCCGCTTCATTAATCTCAGAAATAAGAAGCTCGTACCAATCCAATGCTCTTTCTCGGAGCATACTAGAGGCCACCTGAACTCGGTGAAGGTCAATAAGATTCATGCGTGAAAAGATGCGATCGCATGTTCTTAGCCAAGCCTGTACTTCAATAACAGTTTCGGAACCTTTGAATGACTCCCCACCTAAATTAGTGTAATCGCTACACAAGCGTGCAAATCCCGACTTTGGGTGAGCAGGTTCCGGGTTAGCTCCAGCTGCTTGAGCATTTGTTACCAAATCAAGAAGCTGTTGAGTAGTCATAAAAACTCCATCCTGGGGCGGAGTGCTAGATGGTACGGCTCTGGGGCGGCCAGGTCTAGACATTTCTCTTCCTTAAGAAAGAAAGAAGAAGAAGAAAAAGATTATTCACCAAATTGAATATCAAGCAATCTTGATAGATAAACAAGGAATCATAAGGAAAATAGGATGGAATGGTACGAAGACCCGAAAAAAAATCTTAAAGCACAACTCCTAAGATGGACTTAGGATGATGATCCTTGTTATAATATTCCATATTGTTCCGAAGTTTGGCTCTGATACCAAGCTGTGACGCCCCACCTCTATACCCACGCTAGCCAAGAACATTACTGTGAATGCTGTCAACTAGCACGGAGAATAAGGCTGTTGAGGAGCGACCATCTGTATAATTACTTTGTGCGAGTACCGATATACCGGATAAAAATATAACTTTTCATCTCAAGAGGAAATCCGACATACCGACACAAACTCAAAGCTACTACACAGTGGCTATAATTTCTTCGGAAACAAATATAGAAATAAACATAACATAAATCAGTCACAGACAATTCATATCACAAAGGCGGAATAAGATATGAATATTACACTAGAAAGTGTACATCAGAGTAGTGGTCTTAAAAGATCCACAATATCACAAAAGAATAGTTACACGAACTACACAAAAGAATAAGTATACATTAAGGAGTCTATATCTCAAATGTATACAACAAAATAACTACTAATCTAAGTAGTTAACCCAAAAGTCAAGGAGTTAATCCCGGATGAGAAGTCAAGCAGAAGCACCTGTAACATCTCGGTCTGACCCGAGTATTATTTATAAGAAAATAATAAACAGATCAGTCTAACTATAAATATCAGATAACATGATATAGGATAGGAGATATGACTAAACACATAATAATCACAATGCCAAGCTGTGATATATATAAGTAATTGAAAATCAACAAGAGATTAATCAATATCACGATAATCTACTCAAGATAAAAAGGAATGTCATACTCCTAATTTCATTCACCAAGCCACAATAAATGACATATAAGATATGGCATAGGCGTATAATATCCATAATGGCATACTACTATAAGTATGTAAATGATAATCAACAAACGATTAATCAATATCAAAGAATCTTCTCAAAGATCCAAAAAGGGTATCATACCCAAAACTTGTATTCACAACAAGTTAATGACACACAAAATCACCTATGCACAAGAATTGATAAATCATATCAATAGAAATCACAAAAAAATAGGTGAAGAAGAAAATTCCAGAATTCGACACACGAAATCCAGAAATCACACAAAATAAAGGGGGGAGGCCTATCACATGAACGGGAGCATGAAAACTCACCAACAACTGTAACACATGAACGAGAAGCTATCTCATGGTAGCTAACCATTAATTTGACACACGAATGGTCCGAAGACCTGACACACGAATGGCCCGAAGACCGTGGGTTGCTACCCCACAAATTTGACACACGAACGGGGTTTAGTCTCCCACACAGACAAAGAGACATCGCACATTGCTAGTCTAAATCACAAAAATGATCGTCATGATCATCGAGAAGTGTCAATTACACTAAGCTTAGTAAATATATGAGTTTAGCTTCATGTCCCATAACCACTTGCTTAACTTAAATATTTACGAACAAACTGTAAATCTCCACTAGAAAATTGTCACAAGAGATTCAATCGAACAAGTCCAAGAATTAACCGACAAAGTGAACGCAAGCGTTTCATACCACTTGTTTTACTAAGTCGTTTAATTAGATTTCTCATACGAGTGAGGTAAAGGTTTGTATATACTAATAGATTGGAAAACGGTTTTATAAACGAATTTGGTATTAAAATAGTATTGAAATCGTTTGAGGAAAGAGTTTTGATATTTACCACTAGTATAGAAAACCTTTATATTTTTAAAGTGACAAATCACGAAGAAGATTGTAAGAACAATCAAATCACAAAAATTCACATACGAAGACGTGAATAAAATCCAACGAAATCGATAAAGGATCCATCGAAATGGATATTCAAAAATCCCTAAAAAGAGTCATCAAAGTCATAATAGATGATAACAACAAATAGGATTATCACGAATCGATTTAAATTGGAATTTCAATCCAAAAAGGCAAATTGGACTCAAACAGCAGGTTCAGTCGACTGAACAGAGTTTTTCAGTCGACTGACCCAGTACCTGGAAATTTTCCAGGTTCAGGAAACTTTCTGTTTTCAGTTTCAGTAGACTGTGCAGAGTTTTTCAGTCGACTGAATCATGCCTGGAAACTCTCGGGTTTCAGATTCAGTCGACTGAACAGAGTTTTTCAGTCGACTGAATCATGCCTGGGCTATTTTTCAACCTTATTCAAATGAAGAGCAAACTCTTCCAAAATGCAACCGGACGGACATTGGCTCTAAGGGTTTATGCCAATCGGCAACCCGGCCCTATATGCTCCTCGATGCGTCACCAAAGGCATGATCAAACATCCATAAAAGGATTTTACACAAATTTGACTTAAAACCCCAAAAATTGGAATATTTATAAAACCAATCCAAATCAAGAGCAAATTCTCATGAAGAAGTGTTAGGAATTCATACCTAACAAACAAAGATAATTATAGTCATAGATGTGTGATAAAAATCTCACCTTTTCACAAAATCGAACAAGAAGAAGCTTGAAAGCAAATGGAGAATCAACCTCTCTTCAATCACAACCCAAATGAGCTTGAATCTAAGCTCAAAAACAAGAACATTCCCGAAATTAGGTTTAGGAATTTCTGAAATTGGGAAGAGAATAAGTTGGAGAAGAAGAAGAGAAGCTTACCAATGGGTTCTTCTTGAGTTTGGAGCAAGGAATTTGATTTGCAAGAGAAACTAGGGTTTTGGAATTTTAATTTCCAATCTCTCCCACCATTAACACTCTAAAAACTAAAATGAGAAGAGAATGAGGGTGAGTGGGGAAGAGTGACTCAGATTTGAGCATAAGTTAACATAGGGTTGAGCCCAAAAACCAAACCCAAAGTAAAAAGTAGTAGAAATCAACTTTCTCCAAACATATCGAAGCTTATACTCAAAAAGGTCGCAAACGGCATTTTAAACTCAACGGGAGTGGTCCCGAGCCCTAATTCGACCGTATGCAAAAAGTAGCTTTTTGGACTAAAATCCGACTAACGATAAAATATTTAAATAAAATATTTAAATATAAAATCGACAAATATGCGGGTTGTTACAGTCATCTTCAGAACCTCTGTCTTCTTTTAGATGAGGTGAGTAAACAATCTTACTAAAATATAGAGCAGTAAATATCTGATTTTATATAAGTTTATGATGATGTTTGTAGTAAATATGAATTTATATCTGTGTTGATAAATCTGCAAAATTGTGTAAGGCTTGAATCTGTGAATGTTATATTCATGTTTCACCTTACTAAAAATTTAGATATAATCAGAAATTTCAAGTTATTATATTTAAACTAATGTTAAGTCTTAGAATTTAAAGAAGGCAGTTTAGTTTAAGTATTAATTAGGATTTAAAGATGAACAGAGTCTTAATATTTGAAATTTTTTGGTAAACCAACAAGGCAATGATAATTAATCACCAATATGTGAAATCAATGTTAAAATTTGAGAAAATAACTATAAAATCTGGTTTATCACTGAAGAGTATGATTTTTGGAAAGAAGTTTATAATTTTTAAAAGTGTAATGGGAGAGTAATCGGGGGTTTTCTGCATATTGGGATTCTGCAAATCTTGTTGATTCTGTGCATTTGGGTAACTCGTGATTCTTGATGGAGCTAGAACCATGGTTGTGGGTTGCGGCAAAAATAGTTGAAGCATTTATTAATCATTATGGAATTTGATTTTGACAGAGACTTAATTTAAACCTAGTTTTGGAAGCTTACTGCAAAATTGATTACTGAATCTTAAACATAGCATCGAGTTGAATGAAATCTTGGATGAAGAAGGCGCGGCGGGTCAGCAATAGATGGCCGGAGTTGTAGGATCTATACTTGATCGGAGGCGAGGTTTCAGGGGGAGTTTCCTGATGATGTTTGGGTTCAGGTTCACTTGAAAAGCTCGATTTTGAATTCGAGGCAAAAGGTGATATTCTTTTGGTCGTAGAGGTTTGCGGGGTGTTTGGGTGACGTGTGGGTGGGGGGTTCGCCGATGACTAGAGATGGTCCGGCAACGGTGCAGGTTGCACGGTGGAGTTGTATGTGTCAGGGTGATTTGGGTTTTGTTTTGTTTGTGTTTCTGGATTAGTTAGGTTAGTAGGGGAGGAGACTCGGGGGGAAGCTCGGGTACATCTAGATGTGGCCCGAGTTAATACTAGGATCAATTGCAAATTTAAGAAACTGTTAAGTTTTAAAGATTTAAATCAAACAGTTTTTAAAAATGAAATCAAACTGTTTTGATAATAAGAAGAGATGTAGATGTACTTAGTTTTGTTTCAAGTACACATGGGTTAAACCGAAGTAAAATGTTTTAAACTAGTTTTCAAAATTTAATTGAAAGTAAAAAAAAATTTAAAAAAAAAATTTAATCAAGTTAAATCATTTCTTGAAATTCATTTCTTTATAATAAATGTTTGAATAAATAATGTTGTATGATTTGTAAACTTAGATGTTTTAAGTAAAATTCTTAAGTTATTTTCAAACTTAAGATTTAATTAAATAAGGAAATGCTTTATCCTAAAAAAAAACTTAAATAAAGTTTGATAATAAATGTAATAATTAAAAATGGATTATTAATTGAATTATTTAAAGATTAATGATTTATAAATTAACAATTAAAGTTTTCAAAGTGGTCTATTTGAAATTAAGGGTTGTTAATTAATATAGAGGTAAGTAATTAATGATTAATTTATATTTTAGAACTTAATTAAAGATTTAATTAAGTTAAGTTAGTTGTTAAGATAAAATGTTTCAAAATAATTAAAGATAATGTTTTATCTTAAGGATAATTAAGATTAATGAGTGATAATTAATTAAGTTAATTAAGAAATTTTAAGTCTAATTAATTAAATTAATTAATTATTTTAAAAGGGGTAATTAAGTAATTAATTAAGGATAATTACTAATTTAATTAACTAAGAATTATGATGGATTAATTAATGATTAGAGGTTAATTAATATGTAATTAGAAATTAATTAATTAAGTAACTAAACGATAATTAAACTAGTAATTAAGTTTAATTAGGTTTTCTTAATTAATAGTTAAGAGGTTCTTAATCTATAATGCAAGTTAATTAAGAATTAATTAACTATTATTAAAGGTAAATTAATTTTAATTAAGGATTAATTAATTATATTTATGGATTAATTAATTTGTAATTAAGATTGTTAATTAATAATTAAGTTTATTAATTAATGATTAAGAGATAATTAATTAGTTAATTAAGTTTAATTAATTAATTATAAAAAGGAATTAGTGATTAATTACTTTGTATTAAAGGATTGATTAATAATTAAGGTTTATTAATCTATAGTTGAAATAATTAATCTGTTAATTGAAGATTAATTTCGTTAACGAGTAATTAAGGATGTATTACTCAATTTTAATTGATTAGATAAGTATGATCAAGTAAGCTAATAATTTGTTAATTAAATATGATCACTTGATAAAGGATTAAGTATGATTACTTAATAAGTTTTGATAAGTCTAATTACTTAAGATAAGTAATTGATAATTACATGAGTAATTGAGATAAGGTAAATTACTGATTTGGAAGTAATTTTAAATGGGAAATTACTTGTTAAAGTAATTAAAGGTTTATTACTTGGTGTAATAAATCAAAGAATTTATAAGTAATTAAAAGTGATTAAGAATAATTAATTACTGATTATAGTTGATTTACTTAAGTAACTAAGTCAACATGATTAATTAATGTAATTAATTAAGCCATAATGTAATTAATTAAAGTTAATTAATTAATAGGAGTAATTAATTAGGATTCATTAATTGACATGATTAATGAAAATAATTAGGGATTAATTACTTTATTAAGAGTTAATTAATCAAGGTTGATTAATTAGGATGATGATTAATTAATTTGTTTAAATGAAGAATAAGTAAGCAATATACTTGGATGAAGTAATTAATTTAATTAATTTTAAATTAAATAGATGAAGTAAATAATTTAATTCACTTTAAATTAATTAGAGATAGAGATAGTTAATTTAATTCATTTTAAATTAATTATATTGAGGTATGAGTAAAATCATTGCTTATGTATGAATGGATGACATTGATTGTCTTGAATGCTTTGTGATCTCGGTAATGAGATAAGTATGGTTGTGTGATATGAATGCTTGGTTGCATTGTGATGATTACATAGATTATCAATTAGGATATTGATATATAGATTATCTACTATGATATCGATTATGTGGATTACCTGTTATTTGATAATGCTGATTATCAATTATTGTTCTGTGAGTTATCTATCTGTGTGTATATAGATACTGTATTGAATTGTTTTTAAAGAACCTTTAAAACAACTTGGACTTAAAAGACACGCTTTGGATTTCGATGAGACCGGGATCGGGTTTCCATATTTGGATATCCGAAAACCACATCGATTCCAAATAACGTTAGGTCGTGAATCAAAATGGAGCTTTGTGAAGACTCGAGGTGTAAGGATTATGAGTCAGTATAACTCTGTGGGTGATTCCGTAATGAGTTGACGGAATTAGTTCTTATAGGTTCGAGATGGAGAATCAGAGTGCAAGGGTTATTGTCGTTAACTCTGAGGGTGATTTCAAAATGAGTGTAACGAAATAATGCCTTCGGTTTCGTTCGAACCCGAAACGAACTTGTATGGATTGAATGCTTTCATCACATCGTCAGGTGGACGATGAGCATTCTAAGTGATGTGTTCACTAATGGTAATCATAACCTCAAGCCTCATCAACCAGGAATGGCTAAAACAGGGGAGGTGCAACAAAGCTTCGTGGGTAGCCCCCACTGGAGAGTAAGATTTACCCCTGTCTAGAGGTCCCTTTTATTTCGGTTGTGTGGACGATTGAATAGCTACAACCATCGGGGTTGTCTGATTTGAAACTGTTCAGTAAGGAACGGGTTCGGCTTTGTGTTGCAGGGGATCGGGAGTGGTCCTCGGTACAGTGATCTAGGCCACATACTGTGACGGCCGGTACCCCAGTAGCCCTGCCATTGTATGGAATCCAAAATCCAATAAGTGCCAACGGTTTTGATTGTATTACCCACTTTTGTGGCTAGTAGCTGAAATTTAATGAATGTAACAATTTCGGCTATTTCATATTTATTTGAAAACCCTAGACACTATTATAATATCACTGAATTTCCTATCAAATGTTTTGGTTAGCGTAAGGTAAAAACTTTTCCATGTTTATGTGTGGGAAGTCTTACGTGATACCTTTTCTTTCAATAATTTTTTTAAAGTTAAGCAACTTTAACCGTTTACTCACACCAGACCCATGTCTGACCCGGGGTTTATTCTGTTTTCTTAAACTCTTGGGTACTTAAATTTTTATGAGTAGCCAAGGGATTCAGGTTAGGATTTTAGGTTGGCTTGATGAATTCTGAAGGAGCAATGGAGTAGAAGGCTTCTGTGTATAGCTATAGAGTATTCCGCTGTGTGTTCTCTGAGTTGTTGTATTGAGTTGTATAACTAGACAGGTGTTTATAACTGTCTAGTATGAGTTGATTATGCTGTGTATCTCTGATGTATATGATACTATGTAAAGTATTATGTGATTAAGATAATTTATTCGTTCCGCTGTTTAGATTCTGATGTGTTGTTTCTTTCTTCTTCTCTATCTTTTCTCTTTTCTATCCCTTTCTTTCTTAATGATGATGCGATTTTCTGGTGGTAGAAAGTCGGGTCGTCTCATTTGGTATCAGAGCATTAGGTTGAGTGAATACCTAGGCTCTGTAGTGGTGTCTTTCTTGAGAGGCGGTACTTGTAATTTTTATATATAACTATATATATATATATATATTTCTACCTATCTGTTGGGTTACCTGTTCGGGTTTTCCAATATAAGTTATAAAGGTAGATGAGGCAGGTGTGTGTGTAACGCGACTACCATTGGTTGGTGTTTGAATGTTTGAGGTCGGAAGTGTATTTGTCGAGACTGTAGATCTAATACCGTCTCGAGTAATCTTTGTGGGTTGGCGTAAGGATTTCATTTGATCTCTGAAGGAAACCTGTTAAGGTTCGAAGTTCATCTTTGAAGTGTAAGTTTGATTGCGCTCGTGTGAGCGGATGTTTGCGAATTTGGATTTGTCGATTGGACAGAAGTAAGTGATGATATCTTGGCAACCTCAGGAAGTAGTAGCTGCATGATGAGATGCAGTGACTATGGATGTCTCCGGAGATGTTTTCTTTCGTAGCAAGTTTAAGGAAGTATGTCTGCTTCGGAGTTGTAGCTGAATTCAGAAGGATGTTTGTGTTTAGTTTGGAGGTCTGAGTTTCTCAAAGAGCTTTGGATAAGAAGTCTTTGGCATCTGTGTTAGCGGTGCAGCTCGGAAGAGTTCTGTGTTCTAGCAGGAAGATCTCTTTGGCTTAGCATTCCCTGGAGGGGGAATTCAGAAGCAACAGTGAGGATCTGTTTCATCGATAGATTAGTTGGTTAAGGATAAACTGTTCGGATTAGTGGAGAGAGAGCAGTATCTTGGATATTGGATTGGTTGATCGCAAAAGTGACTTGCGATGGTTTGGAAGATTATCTTAGATAGTCTTTGCTTGGATTTGTGGCATCTCTAGAGGATATATGAGTTATGGAGTCGCTGAAGATTTTTCTGGATATATCTTTGGGAAAGTTGGAAATTTTGCCCGCATTGGAGTTTGAGTTCTGTATTGATTTGATGTCAGGAGTGATACCGGTGATTTAGCTGGGTAGAAGGTTGTTTCCTAAGTTGATTGTTTGGTGTAGCAGCTCTGTATTTCTTGGAACTTCTGTTGAACCTTACTGCTCGAATGTGTTGTTTAGTCTGCATTCTCATCTACTACAGATCAGAGTTGTGCAGCGGAAGCAAGGTGGCTGTTGTTCTTGAGTAGAAGCAACTGGAAGTTGCTGTATTTTGGATTAGAGAGTTTTCTACTGAATTTATTTTTCAGAATCTGAGGCAAGTTGGCAAGTGATTCTGTTCTGTCTTTTCCAGGATAGGAGAAGTTGTTTTCTTCTGTTGATAGTGAAGTTTGGTTTTGATTTTGGATTAATCTTGTGAGGATCAGTTTGTGAGTTGATCCAGTTTGTTTGTAGAAGCATCAGCGAAGGTTGAGCTGATAGGAAAGGATCTGTAGGCAGCCCGGATCATCCGGTAAGATTTGAGGTTAAGTAACGGAAGAATTTAGAATTCGAAGTTGGAGACTTCGATGCTGTGGTGGTTTTCTCTGGTAAAGGAAGTAATAAGTTTTGGTAAGCTTCAAGGCATATTGGATTTTTCTGAGTTTTTGTAGAGATTAGTGCTTTGGTTTGAAGAGTTGAATTGCCAGTTTGGAAGACTGGAATTCAAAATATTTCACGTGTCTCTGAGAGAGTACGTGTTTTGGTTCATCACTGGTTTTGAGACCAATATTTCTGTGAGGTTTTAGTTGTTGATCAGACTTGTCTGTGGTCTGATATCTTGTGTAGATTGTAGATCTAGCTGAGTGGGAACTCTGTAGCTTAGCAGTATAGCTGGTTTGGGTTTATTAGAGCGAGTATCCCTGTGTCTGTACTGGGGAAACTCGAGATAATTTTAGGAAGTTTATCCGGATCTGTGTCCGGATAGCTGGTGTTATTTATTTGGATTGGTTGTTTGGATGAAATTATTTGTTTGATTGATAGTGTATGGCTGTTATGAATGTTTGAATTGGTTGAAATAAATTTAAACTTTGGATTATCTTTGTTTTAAATTTCGTGGACGAAATTCTATTAAGGGGGGAGGATTGTAATATCCCGGAATTTCCAGGAGTTTAAAATGTTGATAATCTCTTATTTAAATTTATTTGAATTGATAATTGTTATTTTCAAAGATAATTAACCAAGTAATATTTTAATTATGGTTATAAATTGGTATATTGTTTCCAAATTTATAAGTGTGTTTAAAATGCATTTATATCTGTATATTTAAATCTATGTATTTTAAATTGATTTTAAAATAGGATAAATTATTTGTAAATAATAATGAGCTTGTTTAAAAATAGATGTTTATATTTATTTAAATTTATTTTAGATTAGGATTTTTAAATTTGACTTTGAAATGAATATAAATTTGAATTCAAGAATATACATACAAATTTAATAGAATAATATGGTTTGGTTTTAAATTACATAGGTAATGTTTTTAATTAAAATAAGATTTGTTTTATAGAAATTTGATTTGTATTTATTTAATAAAATAAATGAAAGGCTTTTGAAATAACATTTTAAAATAAGGTTGAAATGTTGTATGATTTTATTTAAATTATATTTAGTTGCATTTCTTTTTAAAGATTGTATTTTATATAGATTTAGCAACATTTGTAAATGTGTAAGTGTATTTGTTTATTTGATATTTAATAAGAAAAGCATTTTTAAAATTTAGAAAACATATTAGTAATTAGGAAAAATAATTTTAAAATGCTTTTAAATTTCTTTAGAATTAGAATAAAACTAAATATTGACCAGTGTTCATTTCTAAAACACTTTGATAACAAGTGTTGCAACCATTTGTATAAATAAAAGACAAGTGTCCTTTTTCTTTTTAATTTTTCTTTTAATTTAACAAATATGAAAATTTACCTATATAAACACTATATTCTCTTCACTTTCTTTTTCTTTAAACATTTTTTTCATTCCTAAGAGAAACTAGAACTACCATGCAAATCTTTCACTCTTCAAAAATCAGAAAAATACTCAAAACAAAATCAAATCTAAGACCAAAATATTGTAGTCTCCAAATATCAAAATGCAAATGTGAAACCATTCTGTTTACAAATCAAAGCATGTAAACATTCTTTCCAGATCAATGCTCAAACAAAGCCTGTAACCCTTTTTCTTGAGCAAATTAAACTGCATGCCTGCAGTTTTTCTCAAAACAAAATCTACATTTAATTCCTCAAACTCAAGTATCTGCCTCAAACTTCAAATGAACGCAAGCTAGCAATATTAGATCTGCAATTTTTCCCTATGTACATCAACTTCCATGTGCATGCAAATGGGTCAAGGCAATCTGAAGGTTTCTCTGTTTCAATAAAGCTTCAAATTCAAATTCTTTCGCAAACTTCCAGTTGCAGTCATCTTCAGAACCTCTGTCTTCTTTTAGATGAGGTGAGTAAACAATCTTACTAAAATATAGAGCTGTAAATATCTGATTTTATATAAGTTTATGATGATGTTTGTAGTAAATATGAATTTATATCTGTGTTGATAAATCTACAAAATTGTGTAAGGCTTGAATCTGTGAATGTTATATTCATGTTTCACCTTACTGAAAATTTAGATATAATCAGAAATTTCAAGTTATTATATTTAAACTAATGTTAAGTCTTAGAATTTAAACAAGGCAGTTTAGTTTAAGTATTAATTAGGATTTTAAGATGAACAGAGTCTTGATATTTAAAATTTTTTGGTAAACCAACAAGGCAATGATAATTAATCACTAATGTGTGAAATCAATGTTAAAATTTGAGAAAATAACTATAAAATCTGGTTTATCACTGAAGAGTATGATTTTTGGAAAGAAGTTTATAATTTTTAAAAGTGTAATGGGAGAGTAATTGGGGGTTTTCTGCATATTGGGATTCTGCAAATCTTGTTGATTATGTGCATCCGGGTAGCTCGTGATTCTTGATGGAGCTAGAACCATGGTTGTGGGTTGCGGCAAAAATAGTTGAAGCATTTATTAATCGTTGTGGAATTTGATTTTGACAGAAATTTAATTTAAACCTAGTTTTGGAAGCTTACTGCAAAATTGATTACTGAATCTTAAACATAGCATCGAGTTGAATGAAATCTTGGATGAAGAAGGCGCGGCGGGTCAGCAATAGATGGCCGGAGTTGTAGGATCTATACTTGATCGGAGGCGAGGTTTCAGGGGGAGGTTCCTGATGATGTTTGGGTTCAGGTTCACTTGAAAAGCTCGATTTTGAATTCGAGGCAAAAGGTGATATTCTGTTGATCGTAGAGGTTTGCAGGGTGTTTGGGTGACGTGTGGGTGGGTTCGTCGATGACCAGAGATGGTCCGGCAACGGTGCAGGTTGCACGGTGGAGTTGTATGTGTCAGGGTGATTTGGGTTTTGTTTTGTTTGTGTTTCTGGATTAGTTAGGGTAGTAGGGGAGGAGACTCGGGGGGAAGCTCGGGTACATCTAGATGTGGCTCGAGTTAATACTAGGGTCAATTGCAAATTTAAGAAACTGTTAAGTTTTAACAGTTTTAAAGATTTAAATCAAACAGTTTTTAAAAATGAAATTAAACTGTTTTGATAATAAGAAGAGATGTAGATGTACTTAGTTTTGTTTCAAGTACACATGGGTTAAACCGAAGTAAAATGTTTTAAACCAGTTTTTAAAATTTAATTGAAAGTAAAAAAAAAAAAAACACTTTAATCAAGTTAAATCATTTCTTGAAATTCATTTCTTTATAATAAATGTTTTAATAAATAATGTTGTATGATTTGTAAACTTAGATGTTTTAAGTAAAATTCTTAAGTTATTTTCAAACTTAAGATTTAATTAAATAAGGAAATGTTTTATCCTAAAAAAAACTTAAATAAAGTTTGATAATAAATGTAATAATTAAAAATGGATTATTAATTGAATTATTTAAAGATTAATGATTTATAAATTAACAATTAAAGTTTTCAAAATGGTCTATTTGAAATTAAGGGTTGTTAATTAATATAGAGGTAAGTAATTAATGATTACTTTATATTTTAAAACTTAATTAAAGATTTAATTAAGTTAAGTTAGTTGTTAAGATAAAATGTTTCAAAATAATTAAAGATAATGTTTTATCTTAAGGATAATTAAGATTAATGTGTGATAATTAATTAAGTTAATTAAGAAATTTTAAGTCTAATTAATTAAATTAATTAATTATTTTAAAAGGGGTAATTAAGTAATTAATTAAGGATAATTACTAATTTAATTAACTAAGAATTATGATGGATTAATTAATGATTAGAGGTTAATTAATATGTAATTAGAAATTAATTAATTAAGTAACTAAAGGATAATTAAACTAGTAATTAAGTTTAAATAGGTTTTCTTAATTAATAGTTAAGAGGTTCTTAATCTATAATGCAAGTTAATTAAGAATTAATTAACTATTATTAAAGGTTAATTAATTTTAATTAAGGATTAATTAATTATATTTATGGATTAATTAATTTGTAATTAAGATTGTTAATTAATAATTAAGTTTATTAATTAATGATTAAGAGATAATTAATTAGTTAATTAAGTTTAATTAATTAATTATAAAAAGGAATTAGTGATTAATTACTTTGTATTAAAGGATTGATTAATAATTAAGGTTTATTAATCTATAGTTGAAATAATCAATCTGTTAATTGAAGATTAATTTCGTTAACGAGTAATTAAGGCTGTATTACTCAATTTTAATTGATTAGATAAGTGTGATCAAGTAAGCTAATTAATTTGTTAATTAAAAATGGTCACTTGATAAAGGATTAAGTATGATTACTTAATAAGTTTTGATAAGGCTAATTACTTAAGATAAGTAATTGATAATTACATGATTAATTGAGATAAGGTAAATTACTGATTTGGAAGTAATTTTAAATGGGAAATTACTTGTTAAAGTAATTAAAGGTTTATTACTTGGTGTAATAAATCAAAGAATTTATAAGTAATTAAAAGTGATTAAGAATAATTAATTGCTGATTATAGTTGATTTATTTAAGTAATTAAATCAACATGATTAATTAATGTAATTAATTAAGCCATAATGTAATTAATTAAAGTTAATTAGTTAATAGGAGTAATTAATTAGGATTCATTAATTGACATGATTAATGAAAATAATTAGGGATTAATTACTTTATTAAGAGTTAATTAATCAAGGTTGATTAATTAGGATGATGATTAATTAATTTGTTTAAATGAAGAATAAGTAAGCAATATACTTGGATGAAGTAATTAATTTAATTAATTTTAAATTAATTATAGATGAAGTAATTAATTTAATTCACTTTAAATTAATTAGAGATAGAGAAAGTTAATTTAATTCATTTTAAATTAATTATATTGAGGTATGAGTAAAATCATTGCTTATGTATGAATGGATGACATTGATTGTCTTGAATGCTTTGTGATCTCAGTAATGAGATAAGTATAGTTGTGTGATATGAATGCTTGGTTGCATTGTGATGATTACATAGATTATCAATTAGGATATTGATGTATAGATTATCTACTATGATATCGATTATGTGGATTACCTGTTATTTGATAATGCTGATTATCAATTATTGTTCTGTGAGTTATCTATCTGTGTGTATATAGATACTGTATTGAATTGTTTTTAAAAAATCTTTAAAACAACTTGGACTAAAAAGACACGCTTTGGATTTCGATGAGACCGGGATCGGGTTTCCATATTTGGATATCCGAAAACCACATCGATTCCAAATAACGTTAGGTCGTGAATCAAAATGGAGCTTTGTGAATACTCGAGGTGTAAGGACTATGAGTCAGTATAACTCTGTGGGTGATTCCGTAATGAGTTGACGGAATTAGTTCTTATAGGTTCGAGATGGAGAATCAGAGTGCAAGGGTTATTATCGTTAACTCTGAGGGTGATTCCAAAATGAGTGTAACGAATGCCTTCGGTTTCGTTCGAACCCAGAACGAACTTGTATGGATTGAATGCTTTCAGCACATCGTCAGGTGGACGATGAGCATTCTAAGTGATGTGTTCACTAAAGGCAATCATAACCTCAAGCCTCATCAACCGGGAATGGCTAAAACAGGGGAGGTGCAGCAAAGCTTCGTGGGTAGCCCCCACCGGAGAGTAAGATTTACCCCTGTCTAGAGGTCCCTTTTATTTCGGCTGTGTGGACGGTTGAATAGCTACAACCGTCGGGGTTGTCTTATTTGAAACTGTTCAGTAAGGAACGGGTCCGGCTTTGTGTTGCAGGGGATTGGGAGTGGTCCTCGGTACGGTGATCTAGGCCACGTACTGTGACGGGCGGTACCCCAGTAGCCCTGCCATTGTATGGAATCCAAAATCCAATAAGTGCCAACCGTTTTGATTGTATTACCCACTTTTGTGGCTAGTAGCTGGAATTTAATGAATGTAACAATTTCGGCTATTTCATATTTATTTGAAAACCCTAGACACTATTATAATATCACTGAATTTCCTATCAAATGTTTTGGTTAGCGTAAGGTAAAAACTTTTCCATGTTTATGTGTGGGAAGTCTTACGTGATACCTTTTCTTTCAATAAGTTTTTTAAAGTTAAGCAACTTTAACCGTTTACTCACACCAGACCCATGTCTGACCCGGAGTTTATTCTGTTTTCCTAAACTCTTGGGTACTCAAATTTTTACAAGTAGCCAAGGGATTCGGGTTAGGATTTTAGGTTGGCTTGACGAATTCTGAAGGAGCAATGGAGCAGGAGGCTTCTGCGTATAGCTATAGAGTATTCCGTTGTGTGTTCTCTGAGTTGTTGTATTGAGTTGTATAACTAGACATGTGTTTATAACTGTCTAGTATGAGTTGATTATGCTGTGTATCTCTGATGTATATGATACTATGTAAAGTATTATGTGATTAACATAATTTATTCGTTCCACTGTTTAGATTCTGATGTGTTGTTTCTTTCTTCTTCTCTATCTTTTATCTTTTCCATCCCTTTCTTTCTTAAAGATGATGCGATTTTCTGGTGGTAGAAAGTCGGGTCGTCTCAAGAACCTTCGGAGCCAAACAACTCAACCCATAAAATTTGGGGTCGATCGCACACTATAAAAATGATCAGTGTCAATCGTTTTTATTTGCTTATAGGCTCAATGATCGATATGGTCGGTCCCTCGTGTCCTCTATTCTTTGTTTCTAAAGTTATTTCGTCGTCGCCTTTGTGGTTGTTGAGTTATGGATCGATCGTTGTTAATTTGTACTGCCAATCCAAGTGATCAGTATCCATATCCATTTACATCGATCCATAATGAAGATGTTCCATAACCTATCCATATTGGGGATGGATCATTGTCGATCCATTTTGGAGATGGATCATAGCCGATCCATAAAGGAGACGGATCATTGCTGATCCATATTAGAGAGGATAGCCAATCCACTGTGGAAAACGGTCGTACCCAATTTTTTTTAGTTGAAGTGTGAAATTCGTACTTAGCCAATTCTAAAATGATATTCGCATGAATCCATACGATTATCATCTATAATCTTATCCATAATTAATTTCTGATCCTAGTAACCATCTCTTTGAGCTTTTTATCTTGATGATCATGAAGTCTATTGGGTTAAATTCACCTGTGCATTGCCTTGCCAAATGGTGGGTAAACACTTTGCCCCCTAAAACTGCTTGGGATAGGAAGGTGTTTGAATTGAAGCAAATTATGGCCACCGAAAAGAAATCCATCCAATTTTTCAAACAGTCGCTGTCCTTCCGTTGAACTATCTTTTTTGAAGAGTCATATCTCCCTCTGTTGCCATGACACTTGGACGATACACGATAGTATAAATTCTGGATTGTAGTTTGCCAATTAATACCTGTGCCCAGTTCCATTGAGTTAGTACGCCTCGGCTGTCTGATATAGTTCTTTCTCTAATAGCCTAGGAAATAATTAAATTTATATCGATCTCAAGGGATCAAATTTTTAGGATGCACACATGCATGTTCATGCATGCGTTCTTGTCGTTGGCTCCCGGATGCATTCGTACGCTCAAGGGTCATTGCTAATTTAGTGGAATGCAATTCAATCATTTGCATTTTTTCTCTTCTTGTTTTTTGAAAAATAAACCGATCCCCTTTCTATTTCATTCGTTTATCACCGATACCCTCTTTCTTTATTGTTCACGAATCCCTTCTTTCTCCAAATCTCCATCGATACAGGATGAAGGGAACAAAAAGATAATGTTAGTGGGATCAGTGATGACAATTAGTTGTGGGTTTGAAGCATATGGGTCGACCTTGCGAATTAATGTGGCCTGCCGCACTTGATCACTTAGGAGATGAAATGAGGGGCGGTTTCGATTAGTTGTAGGCATGCTTGGTTTTGGATATTAATGGCAAGAGGAATGGTGTTTTTTCAAAAATGATTTTGGGTGCAGGATTTCTCTCAATACTCGTTTATATTGTCATGGGTGACAAATGAAGAAGGAGAACAGAGAAACCTTTCCTGCGCATGATTCCTTCCTAAATGATGTAGCGTAAAGATTTGGGTAGGATCTGTCGTTTTTTGTTCTATCTTTTGGGAAGGACTCCCTATAGCAAATAATCTTTGATATGAGTCATCCACAACTACCTTTTCGGTTCCGTATCTAGAACCTAATCAATCTCCATTTGGTTGATGTTCAGAGCATTTAGTACTTCAACCGAGATCAAGCTAGTATACTACATATCTCCAGAACCAACCAGCTTGGCCAGTGACTTGGCTTTTACATTTTATTCTCTTGGGATGTGTGTAATGATGTAATACTCGAAGTCAGCCAGTAACTCTTGGACCCCATCGAGATAAGGATCAAGTTGCTGCCATCTAGCCTGATAATCTTCCTGATTTGGCATACTACTAACTATGAATCGCAGAAGATTTCAAGAGATTTTATTCCCAGTTCTCTGGAAAGTTTGATTTCAACAATCAGAGCTTCATACTTATCTTCATTGTTCATTGTAGGGAAGTCAAGCTTCAAATCGTAGCAAATTAATCGATCCTATGGAGTTACTACCACGACTCTGGCTTCAGAACAATGGTCTTTGGATGCTCCATCCGTATACATTTTCCACCGCATGGTATGGGCTCCATCGTTCTTTGGAAGATCATCCTGTGCAGTGAATTTTGTTATAAAGTCCGCTAGTGCCTGTCCCTTTATATCTCTCCGAGGGAGATAAGTGACATCAAATTTCTCAGTTCGATGTTTCACTTCAGTAACCTTCCAGATGTCTCAGGTTAACGTAAGACTTATCGTAACGGCTGATCGGTGTAAACGTTGATGGTATGAGCCTGAAAATAAAGGTGGAGCTTTCATGAAGCAATCAACAACTAGTACGCCAATTTCTTTATCTTCAGATAGTTCCTTTTAGCTCCTGTTAATCGCTTGCTAACATGAACAGTCTTTAGATTCAATTCTCTTAGTAAAGCATTGCGACACTTATAGCATTTTGTGGCACAGCCAAGTAGATATATAAATCTTCGTGATCCAAAGGCTTGGATAAGATGGGAGGTCTTTATGGGTGATTTATCAGAGCTTGATATGCGTCAACAATGTCCTGTGTCCACTTAAGTTTCTCTTCCCTCTTTGATTAGGTAAAGAAAGAGAATTCACTTGTCGGTGGCCCTGGAGATGAAATGGCTTAGGGCGGCCACCTTTCCATTTAAGCTCTGTACATGTTTAATCATCTTTGGTACTTGGATGTTTTAAATTTCCGGAACCTTTTTGACATTAGCTTTAATTATACTACATTTAATCCAGAAACCAAAGAATTTTCACGATGCAATGCCAAAAGAACATTTTAGAGGATTAATCTTCATTTTGTAATATCGAAGGATGTTAAACATTTCCATTAAGTCTCTGACATGGTCGCTTGATCATCGTGATTTCACAAGCATATCATCAACATATACTTCCATCTTCTTTCTAATATGATCTTTAAACATTCATTTAACTAGACGTTGATAGGCTGCTCCAACATTCTTCAGTCCGAATGGCATACCACATAGCAGTACAATCCAACCTCGATTATAAATCTGGTGTGCTCTTAGTTAGGGATGTGCATCAGGATTTGATTTTATCCAGAGTATGCATCCATGAAAGATAGAAATTATTGTCTTGCGGTTGAACCCACCAATTGGTCAATCCTTGAAAGTAGAAAGTCATCTTTTGGGTATGTCTTATTCAGGTCAAAGTAGTCGACGTATGTTCGCACTTTCCATTAGCTTTTCTCTTAGAAACTAGATTACATACCCATTATAGGTAGATGCTGTGGTGGATAAACCCATTGTTTTTGAATTTATCCACCACCGCTTTAAGTGCAACGGCCGGATCCATATCGCATCGCTTTTGTTTCATTGGGACATGCCTCGGGGTGATATTCAATGCATGGCTCGCGATAGTCGGTGAGATCATACACATGTCAGAATGAGTCCAAGCAAACACATCAAGATTCATTTGGAGAAAGCGAGCTAATTCCTTCATCATTGTTGTACTAAGCCGTCATTTGATTTTCAGTATCCATGATGGGTTGCCATAGCTAACCGTAATGTCGATCATTAGCTTAGCGGGTGCAGCTTTGGATTCCTTGGGCTCCTCTTCTTCATCTCTCTGTTTATAGAACTGACTATGGTGTTGTTGCTTGATACCGGCCTTATGTTGTGAGCTGAAAAATGCTTAAGTTGATTTTCCCAAGCAATGGGATTAGCTTTGATCCCTTGCGTTAGTGGGACTTAAGCAATTTTTGGTTTGATATGAACATATTAGACCATGTGAACCTAAATTCAAACGATTGGACATGCCATATATGACTGCATACTTGAACAAGCATATGGCCTTGAATCTGCTGTCTACCACTTCATACTTGAATAGTCTAGCATATTTGAACTTGTACAGAACTGCACAACACTGCACTAAACTATACTTAGCATGTGGAATACTTGAATTGGGTTTGCAAAATCGCATAGGCGATGGGATCTATATCGGCCCCTTGCCTAGGCGAGTCTTGTAACTTCAACACTTTGGTGGTGTATGTAGGAACAGAGAATGATAACTAGATTTGATGTCGATACCCATGTTCGAGCATTTCTCTAATGCATAGTCAATGATATTTGAGCCGATCAAGATGGCATGTGATGACGGTCACTCTGATCGAACTTATAGATCTCATCATGAGCTAATGAGTCTAATAGTGATGGGTAGTTTTTTTGTGTGATTATCTACAATGGCTGAAGATCAAGATTATAAGCATGTCGAATCAAATGTTGAGTAGGGTTTAGCCTCGTGTCACATGTAGCTACATAGCTAGCTCTTGCTTTAAGTTTGATTCTGCTTGTGTATTCAAGTAACGTGCTTCTATTTATTGTACTCGCGATCTGTTTCCCATTGTTATGGTTGGAATAATAGTCAATCGCCCATAAGATTGGGTGTCGATCCAATGATTCTATCTTTAAACATCCTTTCGAACATAGCCTTGAGTCATCATAAACACCAGGTATGAGTCACAGTATTGAGCTATCGTGGTTAGTTTTTAGATGATCACACTTCTACCCTCGAGTCTTGGGTTGATAAATGTACTGCATGGACGGTTGAATCTCGTCCTAGTCGTGTTTACACTCCAACCTAATCTCTAAATACTTAGAGTTGATCAATGAATTGTCGACTCATATTCATCTTAATTATCGTTCGTCCCCCAAGTCAGGGGTAAATGTCGATAAGTTGATAGGCATGTCACATTTTTTTTGATTTTACACTCTTTCTCGTTGAATCATAGGATCAAGTTAGTTGGACGGTCAAAGCTTGCGAATGAATGGTCGTGTTGCATTTATTCCGAGTTGGATGGTCAGTCACATCTATTTTGATCTATGTTCTCCTATCAGATCAAGGGATAGAATTAGTTCAGGAGCGGTCGATTCATGTTCATCTAGTTTCGTACTCCTCCTGATGGATCAAAGGAGGGTGAGGGAGAATGAACATTCAATCCACACTCATTATTGTTTTGTTCTCCTATCCATGCTCTAATGACAGGAGTTATTCGATGGATGTTTGGGTCACATCGATTTGTGGTTAATGCAGATCGATATTGACCATCGATCCAGCAACACAATACAGAATGTTTGGATCAATATTGTAGGTCGACTGAATGGCATGATAAAGTTAATTACCCGGGTACTTCCGATTGTGTTCCAATTGGTTTTGTATTAAGGCCTCCCCGCGGTTATTGCCCTGAGTCGTAAAGAACACCAAGCCGAAGCTATGATGAGTTATCATATTCAGCTTTCGGTAGTTTGTACTCCTACACTCAGCTTTGGGTTGGTGGAATTAGTTCGTGGATGGTCTACTTCCGTCTGTAGATAATTTATGCTCTTATTGTTGAGTTCAGGTCAAAGTTTATGGAATAGTGAGTGGTTGAACCATGCTCATTTTTTTTGTTTATACTCATATCCTTACTCTAGGGATAAGAGTTTGTTGGCGGGTGGTCGGATCTCACCCAATTTGTGTTTATACTCCAGTCCATGCTCTGGAGGCTTAGAGTTATTTTGGGAAATGATTAAACCACATTATCCTTAGGTATTTCTTCTACCCCCAAGTTAGGGGCAGAAGTCGAAGAGTAGTCGGTCATATCATGTTTTCTCTCACTTGGACTTCTTCACGTCGAATCGTAGGAAGAAGCTGATTAGTGGATGGTCAAGTCACATCCCTTCTATGTTTTATACTCCACCTGTTGATTTATAAAGGAGAGTTAATGGATGAACGGTCGAACCACTTCCATTTTCTCCCTATACTCTTACACGCGCTCCGGGGACCAAAGTTTGTTGATGGGCGGTCAGTCGCACCCATTTGGTGTTTATACTCCAATCCGCACCAAGGACCAAAGTTATTTGCTGGACGGTCGAGTCGCATCCATGTCTTGGTTTGGATTTTGGGTTTGCTGATTTCTAGGAGAGGCTTGAATAGTTTGTTGTACTTCACACAAGAGTAAGGTCACGGATGGAGGTATCACATCCTCCATGGATTGGACGGTCGAACCACATCCAATTTAGGCTTGGGCTTTCACACTGCCTACTTTATTCAGGATAGGAGTTGATGCATGGACGGTCGTACCATGCCCACTTCCATTTGGATCTTATTTCTGCCGAGCCTTGGAGGGTAAGATGAGTGGTTTAGAGAACTTTGAGCTCGAGCAAGGGAGTGGATGGTCGAACTATAACCACTTGGAGTCATGCCTTTTCCCCCAAGTCAAGGGCAACAGTTAGAGAGAGGACGATTGAACAGCGTCCACTTTTTTGTGGTATTTATACTCCAGACCACGCTGAGGGACCAGAGTTGATCAATGGACTATGGGGTCATGTTTATTCATGGGAAGGAATTCAACACCTAGTGCCGAGGACAAAATTCGGCGAGTGGACGGTTGATTGATGTCCACTTGGTGATTAAGCAATGGATTGTCAAACTACATCCATGGTCCTGCTTGGGTTGGACGGTCGGGTCTCATCCAATTTGCTTCGTACTCCTCCCAGCAAGTCAAGGGAGAGAGTTGTTGGGTGGACGGTCAACTATCATCCACCTCACTCTGCAGTCGTGTGCTCTTGCCGAGAGCGGTGGTTGATGAGCAGAGAGTACATCAAGCCTACTTTCAATCGAGCTCTCAGATTGCCTCCTGTATTCGGGGTAGTAGTTAAAGTGTGGATAGTCAAATCACTTCCACTTTAGTTGGACCTCGGTCTTGCCGAGACTTTAGCCAATGGGCATGCATCGTTCTTTCTCCTAGTCTTCTCTACCTTCTCCTTGCTTAGGTTCTGGTTCACTTTGTAACAGAAATGATCAAAAGATCGTAGGAGGCTCTCCAGCTTATTAGTCGCCGAAGTCTATCTTGGGGTCGATACCCCTTATCAATGCCATTAGTATGATATTCTTGCTGGGATTGCTCACTTCAGTGGCGACGATGTTGAATCTCTATAGGAAGTCTTTGAGCGGTTCACCCGATGCCTAGAATAAATTGGATGATGACATCACATCTTTAGTGTGAGTCGCATGCATCCCGAATTATTGACAAACTTCTAATCTGGTTGATTGGATGAGGAGATGGACCTAGGTGGTAACTGCGTAAACCGCATGATCGTTATTCTTTCGAGGAATTTGGGAAAACATCTGCATTTGATGCCATCCACTGCTCTGGCAGGATCTGTGACATCCTGGAATTTTAACCCTATTATTATAATAAGTTTTTAATCTAATTTAAATAAAATACAAGTTTTCATTTTACCAATAAATAAGTTTTTGGACATTATTAGTTGTATATGTGTTATAAAGGGATTTTTTAATTTCAAAATTTAAAATAGACTCTTTTAACAATATTAAGAATAAAATCTGTTTTATTCAATTAAATTAAAAGTTATGTATTAATGACATTTAATACCAGATATTTAAATGCAGTTAATAATAATAATAATAATAATAATAAGTACAATAACACAATTCTATTCTTATTAAATATAAATATAAAATACATTAATGCAAATATAAGTTACAAATCAAATATTGGAAAGATTTAACTTTAAATAAAAATAAGATTAAGAAGTGTTTCTAATAACAGCTTTTATAATTAAAATAAAATAAGCTTATAAATATTTAATATAAGTATAACATAAAAATATGGATGTTAACATAAGTACATAAACATAGGAAACCATAATATGAATATATGTATAAAATAGACAAGTAAGAATTCATGACATATGTAGTGTATTCAAGCAATGAGGAAAAAAATGAAAAAAAAACTGCAAACAAATTTTATATGCATAAGCTAGCTATGTGTTCACTTCAAAAAATAATAATAATAATAAGACAAATCATTGTACAAAATCTGTAAACATAGAAAGACAAATATCTTTAAACAAAATAAACTTGTCAGCAAAAATTAATTATATGTTAACTAAGAAAACAAATATTCACATCAAATAAAACACATATCTTAGTACCAAATTTTAGTGTCAGCCAATATTAATTAGTTGTATGCAAATATAAAGACACAAACATTTAATTAGCACAACTATCTGTCTGAAACAATCTTCCAGCCGAATATCTATACCATCTTAGACTCTTAGTACATGTACATAGAGCAAAATACTATCATAACCAGAGAGGCTTATATTAGAAGCTAATACCTATACAAAAACTATTCTTATCTATATAAATACCTCACCATGATACTTGTTTTTAATATTTAGTTCGGTCATAAAACTTAAGAAGCAAAACCTGAGAAAAGCAAAATATATATAAATAAACATCATATCTACAAGCTCAAACAAATTCAGAAAGCAAGAAAAGTTTACAGGAATTCAAACTTCAAACTGCAGTCTTCTTTTATCATCAAATACTCCTCTGTTTCAATAGTATATGGTGAGTAAACTTATTTAAAATCTAACTCTTAATAAGTAATTCATGAAGAATTGTTATGTGTTTAATGTTCTGGAATGTTTGGCTAATTACTGTAAGTTTTGCATATTGATGTTCTTCAAAATTTCAAATTTTGCTGAGGCAAAGAAAATCAGAGAATAAATCATACTTTTTATATAAAAACATTTTCTTTACATAGTAACTTGACTAAATATATTTGTTTAAGCTTAAGATTAAGGTTTGGAAATTTTTTTTAGGTAGCTGTGAAATATAAACACTGTAAACTCAAATTTACAGTAAAAGTAAAAGAAAGGTCAAAATTCGAATAACTTGAATTGTAAATTTGAATTTGTATATTGAAACTACATACGAAAATATGATTTTTAAAATTTGAATGAAGATTTTTAACTTCATTTTCGAAGAGCAGTTCGAGGTTGAACAAAAATTGAATTTCTTTCGATTTCTAGAGTTTGAATCAATAATAAAAGTTGAAACTTGAATTGATGATAATATTAACATCATGGATTATGAGAAAATTTCCAAAGAATTTTTCTAATGTATAAACTAAACAAACGAATACATTTTAGGGTTTATTTTCACAGTTTTATTCATGTCAGTGATGTATCGATTTCGTCACCCTCACGCGATCGAGTGGCTTGATCTTCTGGGGGTTGATGGTGTATCGTGTTGTCGATGTGTGGGCGAAATCTTGGGCACTATAGGTGGATGGAGAGGCGGTGGCGATCTACCGTGAGTGTTTGTTATAGTTTTTTTCGTCCAAACGTCTTATTTTCGAATTCGAATTTATGTAGGGGATTTGAGCTTTGATTTCGAGCTTGGGAATGGATTGTGACTTGCCGTCGATTTTGATGTTCGTCGTAGATGAGATACGCCGTCATGCGCGTGCACGACAGTGGCGATTGGATGTCAGATTTTAGGCGTTGGGTTGTTGTGAGTTGCTACTCGAGGAAATTGGGTGATCTGCCTCGAGTTCGAACCCTGGTGCACTTGCGAGATCGAATAACTGTAGTTTGAATTTTAACTTAGGTTTTAAAATTTAACTAACTGTAGAAATGAAAATAGAAAGGAGGAAGAAGAAGGAGTACGGGAAGGTCTCGGGTGATATAGGGGGGTTACTCGAAGTACCTCACGAGTTTAATAAGGGAAACCTCGGGTTATCTTCAAATCTGAAGTGTATTTTAAAGAGTAATGTTAATAAACAAATTTTCGTCAAGTTTTGGAACCCTGTAAAACTTTGTAGCGTTTAACAGTTAGATTAAAAACCCAGATACAGGTTAATTATTTTTGTTAACACTTTAAAATGCTTTAAGCTATTAATTATCATTCTAAATGAATAATTAATATAAGATGGGTATAAATCTTATTAACAAATAAGTTTTTAATTAGTAATAGATTGATTTCATAAGTTAAAGAAGATCCCTTTTAAAATGTTGACTAAGTTGAATAATTAATATTAATTAATTATTCTAGAAAGTAATTAAGAGTAATTACTTTATAATATAATTAAAGATTGCTAAACAAATGATTAAGTGATAAGTAAATTGAAATTAACCATTTAAGCTAATTAATGAATGATCAATAGTTAATTAATTAAGTAATTTGATTAAGAATTAATAAAATGATTAATTAATTAATAAATGGATAATTAAGTTTATTTATTTAATAACTAAGGTTATTAAACTAATGGTTAAGAAATGGTTAATTTAAAGCTAAATAACTTGATTAAGAAGTAATTAATTAAATAGTGTGAAATAAGTAATTAAGTAATAAATAATAATTAAGAAATGATCTATTAAATAATTTTAAATGGAATAAGTAAATCAATTGATAATTAATAATCAATTAAACAGGATTAAGAGATAAAATCTCAAGTAATTAATTTTAAATTGAATTAATTACAATGAGAATTTAAAGATGATTGCTTTGGATTGTTATGTTTGGTTTATTATGTGATAATTATTTGGTGATATTCGGTGATATCTTTGTGATATACTCTGATATATCTAAAATAATTGTGTATGATTTATCTCTAATAAATGTTATTCGAATTCAATCATTGAATTAAACTGTTTAAGTTAATTAGACAACTTGGCCTTTAAAATGGCGTTTGGATTTCGATGAGACCGGGATCGGGTATCAATTTGATATTCCGGAAACCACATCAATTCAGTTTAAACGTTAGGTCGTGAATTCTGAAATAAAGGTCGAGATGGTGTTTTCATAATGCAAGGGTTATTGTCGTTAACTCTGAGGGTGATTCCAAAACGAGTGTAACGAGATAATGCCTTCGGTTTCGTTCGAACACGGAACGAACTTGTATGGATTGAATGCTTTCAGCACATCGTCAGGCGGACGATGATCATTCTAAGAGATATGTTCTATAAAGGTAAACGCAGCCTCAAGCCTCATCAACCGGGAATGGCTAAAACAGGGGATGTGCAGCAAGGTTAGTTGGGTCATGCCCAAGCAGGACGAGGTATACCCCTATCTAGATGTCCTTTTTATTCGGCTGTGTGGGCGGTTGGTCTGCAGCCAACTGCGGGGTTATCTTGTTCGGGACTGTTCAGTAAGGAATGGTTCCGTCCCTGTGTTGCAGGGGAGTTAGGGTGGCTCCTCGGTACGATGATCTAGGCCACGAACTGTGACGGGCGGTACCCAGTAGCACTGCCATTGTATGGGATCCAATTTCAGATAAGCGCCGTACGTTTTGATTGTGCCCAACTACGTTGGAATGTGAGATGTAAGCATTTCAGCTATTTCTGTATTTTACTTGAAAACCCTAGACAATATTATAATATTACTGAATTTCCTATAAAATGTTTTGGTTTAGCGTAAGGTAAAAACTTACCCGTATGTATGTGTGGGAAGTCTTACGTGATACCTTTATTTCAAATGATTTTCAAAGTTAAACAACTTTAACCCGTTTACTCATAACAGACCCATGTCTGACCCGGAGTTTATATTTTGTTTTTCATAAACTCTTTTTCTATGAGTAGCCAAGTGATAGTTTTTGGAGTATAGAGTTTTCTGGAGGAGTTGGAGCAAAAGACCAGACGTATGTAGCTATCTATATAATTCCGCTGTGTTAGTTAGTTTATGATATTTGGGATGTGTGTTTTGACATATATGTATATTACAGTCATGTTGTATGATATTGTATAACTCTGATGTGTATATAACTATGTAATAGTTATGTGGATGTATTATATTTTGTTCCATTCCGCTGTGAGATTCTGATTTTGTTATTCTTTCTCTCTATTCTTTTCTATTTCTATTCCTTTCTTTCTTATTGATGACACATCTTTCTGGAGTTTGAAAGCTGGGTCGTCACAGGATCTATGTATCACGTGTACTTCATGAGATGTTGTCGGGGATCTATGTTCACAAGATACGCTGGAATGGTCGGCATGTTGAATCTCCTTAGATATCTTTGCATGCTGAACGGTTTTGATGTATATGTTTCTACTGGGGGAGATGCTCCAATCATTATTAGTCCGGTCCGTTTTTAAGTTACGGCTGCTTGTAATGGTTGTGAATGATGTATGCATGGTTATCCAATTTTTGAATGGTTGAGAATGCCGATCAAATGGAAAATCAGTTAGGATGGGATCACTGATCGGTGATGATCCACAAACTTTCACCCAAGTGGGGTACGATTTATATAAGCCAGTAAGGAAGGCCTCTTGAGGTTGCACACTAAGTTTCAAGTCATTTGGAGTCTGCATGCCGGAGTTATGACCAAAACAAGATGGACTGGTTTTGATGGATTGGCGATAATTTACTAGAAGTCCGACCGTAGGAATTTTGCTATTTGCTTGCAGTCAGTCCCTGTTTCACTTGGAGTCGCTGAATATGAAGTGTTGGGTTGGTGACGAATGGTGCTTGGAGTCATATTGGTGTTTTCTTAGAGAAAATCTTGGTTTTACCATAGTTTGACCTTGGGCCAGAATTTCCTGGGTTTTCTTCAGGTCGAATGGGTGATCACCAGAGTTCGACTTCGGTTCGAAACATTTAGAGTCTGCTTCGAGTCATATCACCTTGGTTCGTGTCATATCACCTTAGTTCTCCAACCTTTGGGAGTATCGTTTGAGTGGAGTTCCTTTCCCATTCCTTGACTTCAATTCAACAACTGTCGCTTGATCCTCCATGCCCCGGTCAGTCATAGGACATAAGAAAGGTTGATAGAATGCACTGCCTTTAGTTAAATTCCAAATCCAGAATGCGGTGACACTGCGCTGCGGCATGGGTTCAGGTGGTTGGTAGCCCAAAAAAAGATTTAGAGTCTTTTTTTACGATGGATCGGTATGAATCCATTAAGAATGAATCGTACCCGATCCATTTTTGTTTGGATACTTAGCAAAATATTAGATTAAGAACGGATACAGATATGACCAATCAGTTATAGATGTTGGAGCAACGATCAGCTGGTAAAATGATCGGTTGGAAAAACGATTTGCTAGAAAAAAATCCACTGGAGAAATTATTAGCTGGGATGATCGGCTACAATACGTGCTATTGGGGGATCGACTGTCCAAACTATCAATTGGATGGATCAGATACTATCCATTTAAACATTTCTCCATTTTTAACTTAGTGATTATTCCATAGGATACTCGTACATCAATGACTCCTTGTTGCGCTCCATCTTCTAGAAGAACGGTCTCCGTGTTCTTTACCGCTTCATCAGCAGGTCGTGCGGAGGTAGTTATGACCTTTGCCTTCATAGGAGACATTGTAGTTAGTTTCCTTGTAGTCTTTTCCTATGTCTGAATAGAAAAGAAAATTTATAAAGATAAATCTAGGTCTCTTTCTTAGAAATTTGCAATTCAATAGTATAATGAGGATCTAATGATGCTGAGAATCGGTTTCTTAGTGAAAGCATCAAAATGTTGATGCCAAAAATAGGCCTCGTCGCTTAATATAATCTTGTAGAGATTAAATGATGAATGAAATTAAAACATATCGGAGAAAGTAAATGAACACGTAAGTTTTATAGTGGTCAGTAAACACTGGCCAATGTCCACTCCAATAGTCTTTTATTTATAGTAAGATTACAAATATAGTTGTTTTAACCTTAGAAAATTAATGGAGGAAGAGCTAAGTGCGATGAAAGAAGATCCCCCACAATGAGCCATGTCCACTATATTTATAGATGAAGTCGTGCATGGATCGGGCTGAAATTTCACTAGAAGAACATCCAGAGCCTAAAAACCTATCCTACAAAATTTAGGGTCGATTGCACACCATGGTGCCAATCATTTTTGTTTGCACTGGAGCATAAAGCTCGATATGGTGGGTCCCTCGTGTCTTCTAATCCCTGTTTTTGATGTTGTTTCGTCGATCGCCTTTGTGATTATTGAGTTATGGATCGATCATTATTGATTTGTACTGCTAATCCGAGTGATTCATATCCATATCAATTCACATCGATCCATAATGAAGATGTTCCATATTCAATCTATGTTGGGGATGTATCATTGCCAATCGATTTTGGAGATGGATAACAACTGATCCATAATGAAAAGGATCATACCCGATCCATAGTGAAAAATGATCGTACCCGACCGTTTTTTAATTGAAGTGTGAAATTCATACTTAGACAATTTCAGAATGCTATTCGTATGAATCCGTACGACTATCATCCACAGTCTTGTCCATAATTAATCTCCAATCCCGGTAAACATCTCTTCAAGCTTTTTGTCTTGATGATCATAAAGTATATTTGGTTGAATCCGTCTATGTAATGCCTTGCCAAAAGGTGGGTTAATAATGGTTTCTTGCTCATGTCGAATGAATCAATTTCATCGAGCTTTCACATATAGCAATTGTTCACTATATGAAATTTATATGTGGTTGAATATGGAATGAACTTACATATTCTTGTATTGCAGTCATGAAACTTTTTGAGAAGTGACATGGTGAATATGGTATTTTTGGAGCTTATAAATAGGAGTAAGATCACTTGGGAATAGACTTTTAACTTCTTCTTCATTCCAAACTCCTGATTTTGACGAGTTGTGAACTACACTTCTAAATTACACTCTGTTGGATCCTTACCGAGTTGTAAACAATCAAGTTATGAAAACTTCTTTATGAAAACCAAGGTAATCAAGAGAAAATGGCTAAGTGGATGTAGGCCGGAGTATTTATTGAACACTATAAGAATTATGTGTTATTTTTCTCACTTTTACTCCTTTTCTTGTCTAATTCTCATATTTGATATTGCATTTGGTGTTTGTGCCATTTTTGGTCCAAACATTTATGGCAGATGAATAAAGAAGTCAAAGAAGAAGTAGGAGGTATGTTGCTAATAATAGCTAGCTTTGTATGCCACTATTGTAAAACTATGGTATATAACCGATTAAGTGTTCATGTCGACATCTTCATATGTTGCACACGATACTAATATTTATATTTATTATATTATACCCCGACAAGGCACATTTTGCGATTATTAAAAGTGTAATCGACAAATTACGTAATGGAAAATATTAGCTCCTTTGTGTAATTAATGTTGCGAAAGAAAATGAGGATCTCATTTTATCATTTGAAAATAATCCTGTTGATAAATACAGCACATCATCATTCATTTTCAAGTCTCAGAATGAGGATGTTATAACTAGTGGTATTAGAGCTAGGTTAGGGGACAGTTAAGTAAAACAAAGACTGGTAGAAATTTATGTAGAAACTAGATAGTTGAAATTAACACCTTGGGGATGGGGGTGTGTATATAATGTACTTGTGTATCTCTCAACATTGTTCTCATTCTCTTTCGTATGTTTCTTACGAACACTTGCTTATGTAGAAAGTAAGAATGGAAATTTTAAGAGGACGTTTGACGGTAGAAGGTACAAGATCTAATGCTAGTACTAGAGTAACCACTAGTATGCAAACAAATAACCAAGCAGTGGAGGCGGCTCCGATGTTTATATGACAGGTACTCCGAAGCCTAACCCGACTATTGAACCCATGGATATGAATGCCCTTTTCCATCAACATATGATAGAGATGATAAGGAAATAACTAACTGAAATTGTTGAGCCGAGACCAGTAGCTAGAGGAGTAGAATTTTCTAAATGACTCACGATTTAAAGAATTATGGAGGAAAAGTATTTAAGGGGAAGGAGTCTGCTTTAGATATACTAAATTTTTTAAAGGTATGTGAGCACATCTAGAAATTAGGTTATGATAATGCTCAGAAGAGGAGTTTAGCTTCTTGTCAGCTTCGGGAGGATACTTTAGATTGGTAGGAAGCATTAAAATGCTGAAATACTGGAAGAGGAGATATGTAACAACCTATATTTTACATGTGATTCTGTAACTTTAGGAAAAGGTCTACTGGTGATATTTTTTTTATCCTTAGCATTTTTATTAGACAGTTCTGACCCTAAAAGACTTCTAAGGCCTATAACTTTTGGTAGAAGCCAAATCAGTGTCTGAAACCACTTTCACTAAATCAGGATGATGGGTTTTTTTCCCTACAGTGGTCATAATAGAAATCAAACTTAACATTTGTGGATACAGAAGTTTAAAGATTTGATTGATTTTAGATAGCTTAATGGGCAATTAGTGACTTAGTGGCTAAGCCCAAAGGCCCATTTCGGGACTAGAGCCAAGTGGGGCTGATGGGACTTTCTCTAGTCATTTACACTTCCTAAAAATAGTTAGAGCGATTCACTATTAATCTTCTCCGAGCCATATACCACTTAAACCTTACTTTAATTATACAAATCTTATTATTAAGAAGGTGGATTAGCGAGATTAGCACTTGATTTTGCGATTTTTTTTATTTGGAGCTTCCTAGATTCTAAGCTAGTATCGTTCATCTTCGAGTTTGGGTCATCTTTTGGTTGCTTCGAATTTAGGTGAATAGTTAGAATTCCTCACTTTCTAATTAGTCATTGTATGTTTAAAATGGTTTTTCAACTACAAAATTGTATTTTAAATCAAATCTAAATACCCATGCTATTTACAAATGAATTTATTATGTTTTAAGTGAATTTGGGATCCAAACGTGTTCATCTATTCCTATGACTACCTCATCACTTTAACTCTTAGATTAAGGCTATAATTCGATGTATATGTATGTTTACTCTTCTAGATATATTGTATTGAACGCTTTTGTGTATATTGTTTATTTGGCTGAAAATGCTAATTGAAAGGCGACTTAGAAATTGGACGAGTCGTGTGACAAATTGACACCGATTTGAGAAACGTTGGCCAAATTGGATGCAAGTTATAGGAGATGACACAGAAGGCCTCATGAAACCATGTTTCATATTTCAAGCCAATTGGAGTTCATTTGCTCGACACATGGACAAAAGAAGTTGGATCAGTGGACTTCTGCTTTGAGTTTCAAAGGCAAGGACTTTAGGTCTTGAAAAGGTATGCTTCAAGTTCACTTAATTGGTTGAAAAAAGGGGTAGCATTAATCAAGTTCTTAAAGTTTAGCCAAAAATTTAGCAAAGGACTTGACTTGGGTATCGATTTATGCAAGACTCGGGAACTGAGTTATGAAATTTCATAAATTTTGAGGAAAGCTTTGGGTCACATATGTAGGAAAGAGGATGCTTTAAGAAGACTTTAGACATGGTCTAGGACTAAAGTCAACTTAAACACTTAGCCAAAATTTGGCTAAGTGTTGGTCGACTTGACTTGGGTACCAAGTCATGCATGACTCAAATACCAAGTTGTAGTTGGACAAGTTTGACTTCTTGTTAAGAAGTGATGGCTTTAGTGACAGGATAGTCGTACTACGTGCACAAGGCTCTAGGCCGCACCTATGGGATCAGTAGAGGATGTTTTGGGATAAATGACAATATTCTAAGACTAATGAGGATTGTCAGGAGCTATCCTAAGCTTAGCAACTCAACGATGGAAGTTATATAATGATGATAAGTTCTAGGATGTGCTATGTTATGGATGACATATGCAAAGGGATCATTGATACTTGGAGATTTTGATATACACTCATAAATTTAGGGTAAATGTGGACATGCTTAGAGTCCGTCGATGTTAGGACCTGATCTACACGTGCCTCCAGGTTCTTCGATTGTAGGACTTAGGTAGGGAATGATAAAAAATTCGTCGATGTCAGGGTCTATTTTAGCCTAGACTATCAGATGGCAATCTAGTCCTTGGCTTACTGATTAGCGTGGATTCATGTATCAAGAAAATGGGACGTTGAGTAGTCTTTGATGGGGTCATACAAGTATTATATATCCAACATACCGAGTGAGTGATGTAAGGATGGATGATGGATGTTATGTTTTCATTGTCTCTTAGGGATGTCATATGACATAGATACGATTGATGCAGATACCTGGACACCCATTTGTACTTTGGTATATAGTACACCCATGACGATTATGATATAGATTAGCATGTATTCAATGCTATGTGTTAACTCTTTGATAGAGGGGCAGGTTAAGTATGATTCTCCATACCTTATGCCTTACTATATTGACTTTATAGTATTTTGATATTTTCTACTGCTCACACCTGACTATTATCTAACTTGGGAATTTATACTTTGCTATTTATTATCTTGGGTACTCCTAAATAAGTAGACTAGGTAGCAGGTGTAGGCAACATGTGGAGTTATGCAGATGGACGAGCAGGAATCGATGCTTTCTTGTGCTTATATTTTTGCTTACTATGTCTTATTTTGATGTGCAACATTGTGGAGCCTAAAAAATTCCTTGTTAATTCATTTGGAGATAATTTACCTATTGATTTTATTTTCAGTTGTATAAACTCTATCACTTATGCCGTATAACTCTATAGATCTGGGTGCTCTGATTTTGTGGTTCATTCAATTATGACTATGTCGCTAGTTTTATATCTATGTTGACTATAGTAATTTATTCAATGCGCCGTGGGATATTCAATAGGTTCGTTGATTGTTAAGTTACTTTACAACCCTTATCAATCGTCCTACATCGATCGGGCATTGTTACAGTTCACTATTCAAGAATATTGGATGTCGAAAGTGCAGGGCAGTTGTCACACTTGGTGTCAGAGCTTAAGTTGTGTAGTTAACCTAAGGGATACCGATATCCATCAAAGATAGAGTATGATTTATCACCCTAGGGTGGATCGGATTTGTGATTATATGAGAGAGCGTACTTGTTATATACTTTGGTTTTCAAAACTATATAGTATATGTGTGTGTATGATGTGGGATCGCACTACACTTATGAGTACTACTTATATGGAATTTCCTAAAGAGAGATTTATCATTATTATTACAGATTGAAGAACGAGTCATTATATGAGGTATGTTACTAGAAACTCCATTTCTATGGTAGAGGAAGAAGCTGGCTTTGAAGCTACTGATCCTAATTTGAAGAAGATGTTCAACACCGTGATGAGGAACATGTTGTAGAATGCGTATGTAATTACTTCGGATGTTGTTGATGGTGGTGCTCCAGTGTAGGTGCCTATAGTCGATTTCGCTAAGCTGAATAAGGATTTTGCTAGCCTAAGTGGAAAACCTTTCCAAGAAACTGAGTTGGCTATAGAGGTGTAGGATTGGTTAGACACATGCGAAATAATTTTTAATGATTTAAATTTAGAGGATGATCCAAAATAGAGGTTGGCTTCTCGATGGTTCTAAGGGTGAGCTATAAACTGGTGTAATTCTATGAAAGTTATTACTTCCAAAGACCAGTTCACTTGGGATAAGTTCAAAGCCAAATTTGAGGAGAAGTTTAATCCTGCAGCTCAAAAGTCGGTCTTGTTCCATAAGTTTGGGGATTTGAAACAAGGGACTTTTCTCGAAGTACGTTGTTGAGTTCAATGCTTTGTCAAAACATGGGATGTATTTAATTGATACTCCATTAAAGAAGAACGAGAAGTTCATCGTGGCTTGAATAACTATTTAGGAGAGGGACTAGAGGGTCATACTGATGAGACCTTCGAGATGATAGTCAAGAAGGCCTTGAGGCAAGACAGTCTTTACTTAAAGCCAAAGATTGTTGTTCCTAAAAAAGATCAGAAGCTGCAAGGATGGGAATAGGAGAGGCAAAAGGAAGTAGAATAATAATAAAAAGAAGAAGCAGATTCAAAATAAATATGGCTAAAACAAGAACAAAACTGACCCAACATGCTAAAACTATAAGGGGAAAGGTGACGTTAGCAAAGACTATAGACACGAAGGGAAGAATTGCTTTAACTGTGACAAATTTGGGCACATTAAAAGGGATTGTCTGGAGCTGCCAAAGAAGAAACAGATGTGAAAGCATGTTTTTAAAGACGTCCTGACTTTATCGAGTTCTCCATTGATGAAAGAGAAGGAAAAAACATCATTATTAAAGGTATGCTTTCTATTTATGATGTTCCTATATGACGGGGACAGATAATGGGTAGAAGGTTGTGTTAGGCAGCCTACCGGATAACAAGGTAATGGCTGGCTTTTTATATTCGCTTGATATCCCACATTACTAGTTGTCATTGGTTCCTATTGTTAGGGAGTATCCATACATATTTAAAGTGATGGACGGACTTCTGCCATACACAGAGATATAGTCTCGTATTTATTTAATGAAAGACGCCAGACCAGTGGTTATGTCTTTAAGTAGGATGTTGTCTAGAGGGCAAAGAAAGCTTGAGGTGCAAGTGAATGACCTATCGAGAAAAAGGTTCATTTATAGGAGTATTTCTGAGTAGGGAGTGACCATAGTATTTTCCATGAAGGCAGATGGTTCCCTTGGACTATGTGCGGGTTAACGTGAGCTGAATAAAGTGGCGAAGAAGAATAAGTACCCACTCCCATGTGTTGATCACTTGTTCGATCAGCTCTATGGTGCTAGAGTGTTTTCGCAATTGGATCTTGCAACAGGATTTCACTAACCGAGGGTGGCAAAGGAGAGTGTGCTGATTACAATGTTTTATATGCCCTTTGGATTTTAATAGTGATTGGTCATGTCGCTTGGGGTGACCAATGGACTAGCATATTTGTGGGTCTTATGAACAACATTTTCAAAGATTAATTAAATAAATTCGTGCTTGTGTTCATTGATGATATTCCTGTGTTTTGATGGACAGAAGAGGAAGAAAGGCACACTTAAGGATTGTACTTGAGGTGTTGAGAAAGCACCGACCGGAGGAAAATTTTTCGAAGTGTCACTTTGAGAGGAGGAAAGTGTGATTATTGGGCCATGTTGTTTTTGAGAAGGGCATTGCCGTAGATCCTGCAAAAGCGGCAGCCCAAGATTGGAATAGAACAAAAAATGCAACAGATGCGAGAAGTTTCTTAAGGTTAGTTGGATACTGTAGATGATTCATTTCGGACTTCTCTAAAGTAGCCCATGGTTGACTTATTTAACAAAAAAGAATCACACTTTTACTTGGGATACAAGGAGCAAGCGTGAATTCATGCTGAAAGAAAGGTTGATGAATGCACCACCGTTGACCATTCCAAGTGGGAATGAAGAGGTGACGATATACATCAATGCTTGTGGCACCGGATTGGGCATAGTATTGATGTAGAAGGGTAAGCTTGATGCATATGATAGTCGACAACTGAAGCCACATGAGAGGAAATACTTGACCATGATCTAGGGTTAGTAGCGATCATGTTTGCATTGAAGATTTGCAGGCATGATCTTTTAGGTGCAAGGTTCGAGTTGTTCATCGACCATAAATCATTAAAATACATCTTTTCATAGAAGGATCTTAACCTTCCTCGTCATGATGGTTAGATTTACTAAACGCCTATGACTTTGATATTTCCTATACACCGAGAAAGGAAATGTATTTGTTGATGTTTTTGGTAGGAACACGACAGCACGGGGGCTATATTCCTAGAGTGGATGAAGTTAGAGTATGGTGATGGTTCTAATTTTTGACCAAGATGTGAATTAGAGCCAGAGATGTTGGAGAGCTTGACTATTAAACCTACTCTGATTGAGCGGATCGGTACTGGTCAAAGACGTGATGCTGGACTAGCCAAGATTATTGCTAAGATAGAGAATGGGAGAGAATTTGAAGAGATGAGGCAGTATGGAATCAACTGTGATGGTTGGCTATGTAAGGATGAAAGATTATTTATACCTAACATTGATGAGTTAAGGAAGGAGGTGCTACGAGAGTTCCATCACTCGAGGTTGACCATATACCCTAGTGGTAATTAGATGTAACAAGATATAAAGAAGACGTAGTGTTGGAAAAGGATGAAAAAGGACGTTGGGACATTCATCTTTAAGTGTATGAACTGGCAGATGTTGAAGGCAGAGCAGAGGCATCCTAGTGGTTTGATGCAACTGCTAGAAGTTTTCGAATGGAAGTGGGAACAAGTATTGATGGACTACCATGGACTAAATGAGTATACGATAGAATTTGGATCATAGTTGATAGATCGACCAAGAGTGCCAGACTTATACCTGTTAAATCAGTAGGACGGTAGCTTAAATTAGCTAGTTATATGTGAGTGGATAGTGAGATTCCATGGTGTGCCAAAGAGCATTATGAGTGACCAAGTGTCATTTTTCACTACTGGGTTTTAGATGAGCTTATAGGAGGCATTGGGGATAGAGCTACATTTGAGTATAACTTATCACCCTAAAACTGATGGTGAAACTGATAGAGTACACGTACCTTAGAGGACTCTTTCGGACTTGCATACTCGACTTTGGAGGTTCATGGGATGATCACTTATATCTTACTGAGTTCGCATACAACAAGGTATATCAATCTAACATTGGTATGGCAGCATTTGAAGTATTGTATGGCCAACTGTGTAATGCACCTTCATGTTGGTGGGAAGCAGGCAAAAAATTAATATTTGGGGGCTGATATGATCGGAGAGACTTCAATGAAAATCGAGATCATTCGACGATGGATGAAAGCCACTCGAGATAGATTGAAGGGCCACGATAATAAGAGACATAGAGATTTGGAGTTCTCTATCGGTGAGATGGTGTTTATCAAGATCTCTTAATTGAAGAACGTAGTTCGACCATGTACTGAAGGGAAGTTGGCATCGAGTGTCGTAGGTCTTTTCCCAATACTCAAGATGATTGGAAACCTTGCTTACAAAGTCAACTTACCTCAAAAGGTAGCGGATGTGTATAATGTAGTTCACATTTCTCACTTATGGAAGTTTGTACATGGATCAGTGTGGTTACTGCACCAGATCAACTAGATGATATCAATATTAAACCAAAAGCCTCGCGACCTCGTAGGCCTTTTCGTATCATTGGATGAGACATGAAACAACTTAAGAAGAAGAGGATGGAGCTAGTGAAGGTTCAGTAGGGTGAAAGCGAGAAAGATTGCATGTAAGGGATGGAAAACTTATCTGGAGCTCTTTTACTCGATAAGGTTTTCTGATTATCACATTTATTTTTACTTTTGATACCATGATGTGTAGTTTAGCTTAGTAACCGGCATGCTAGGATAGACATAGATGTTTTTTTCTGGTGTTTAATATTATGCATGCACATTTGATGTTTAATGATTATCTATGCTTGTATATGATTGTTAGGCATGCAGGGTAACCTTATCGATTTTCTTTGGTGAATTTCAGGTGCAAAATTCCAAAAAAGGGGAAGAGTGTAATGACCCATATTTTACATATTAAAGGCTCATATGATATTAGTATTATTTTCATATTGGTTCCCTAAGTTCTATAACTTTGAGAAATGTCTACTTGTGACATTCCTTACCTTAGAATTTTTACCGGGTAGTTCCAATCCTAAAAAATCTTGTAAGGCCTATAACTTTTTACAGGAACTGAATCTAGGTTTGAAACCACTTTCATTATATTGGGATGATGCTTTCCCTTTTTGTAAGGTAGTCATAATAGGAAATCAGACTATCGTTTAGGAGATACAACTATTTGAAGTTTTGATTGACTATAGATAGCTTAGTGGGTAAATAGAGGATTAATGTCTAAGCCCAAAGGCCCATATTGGTTTAGAGCCAAGTGGGGGCTAATGGGAATTTATCTAGTCATTTCAAGTTTCCGAAAATAGTTAGAGAAGTCACTATTAATCTTCTCCAAGCCATAAAAAACCATAAATCTTATTTTAATTAGTCATATCTTATCATTAATAAGGGGGATTAGCAAGATTAGCACTTGATTTTGAGATTTGTTGTTTAGAGCTTCTTGGATTCTAAGCCACTACTGTTCTTCTCGAGGTTTGGTTCAACTTTTTGTTGCTATGGATTTAGATGAGTAATTAAAACTCCTCACTTAGTAATTAGTTAATATATATCTAAAATGATGTTTCAAAATTGTTTTTGAACTATAAAATTTTGTTTTAAATCATATCTAAACCCTCGTACTATTTACAAATGAATTTATAATGTTTTCAATGAATTTGGAATCCTACATGTTCTATGTTCTTATAACTATCCCATCTCTTCTACTCTTAAGTCTAGATAATAATTTGACATACATATGTTTACTATATTGGATGTATTGTATATGTTGAATGCTTGTATATATATTGTTTGTTTAATGGAAAACGTTAATTGAAAGATGACTTAGAACTAGGACAAGTCATGTTAAAACTCGGCATTGAGTTGAGAATTGTTGGCCAAATTGGATGCGAGTTATAAGAGGTGACAAGGAAGGCCTCATAAAACCACATTTCAAGTTTCAAATCAATTGGTTCATTTTTCTCGAGAAAAGGACAAGGGAAGTTGGATCGGGCATGTATTGGATTAGTGAACCTCTACTTTGAGTTTCAAAGGCAAGGACAATGGTCTTGAAGGGGGATGCTTCGATTTCATTAATATAAAAGGGGAAGCATCGAGCGAGGTCTCAAAGCTTAGCCCAAAATTTGGCTAAGGAATAGACTAGTGTAACAAGTCATGCAAGACTCGGGTACCGAGTTATGAAATTTCAGAAATGTTGAGGGGAAGTTAGGTCGCATATGTGGGAGAAGGGGATGGTTGGGGAAGCCATTAGACAAGGTGAAGGACCAAAGTTGATTCAAACACTTAGCCAAAATTTGACTAACTATTGGTCAACTTTGTTAGGATCGTGAAGTCTAACCTAGAGTGAGGGTGAATAGGGTATTTAAAAATTTCGTAGATAAATGGATAAAACAAAGTGCAGAAACATGAATATACTAATCCTCTGCCTAGTAAATCAACCTGAACTTAATATCCTGGGATTACAATCCCCAAACTACAACCCGTAGCTCAACCTAGAAAATCTAGAGTTCAAATTAAAAAACGAATATACAAAACAACATTCCTCTGAATAAATAAAAATGATCGATGTAAAATTGAGTATTGAGGAGCTTAGATTAATTCTTTTCCTTAAAAGTCTTGAGTTGGTCCATTCATTGATTTTCTCTAGAAATTATATGACTACTCTTCTAATAAAAATGATTTCTTTCCCAATAATATCTTACCAACTTCTTCTTCATTAGATCCCAAGAATAAATCGAGTCATCCTTAAAAAATTCAGCTTCACACATAATAAGATAAGTATCTTGTCTCTTCCTTCCTCTACAGTGTGATTCTTCAATACCCGAAGCTTTACTGGTAAGCTCTCAATGCGTCACGTCTTTGGGTTTGAAACTCATAATGTTGATTGTATTTGCTTTTGTTGTTGGTTCTGAAAGAGACTGGTTTGACGTTGATGATGTCTTTCTGGTGTTTTTGAGATGAGATGAGAATTGCGACTGTTACTACAGAAATGGAGCTACCGTTCTAAAGTTTGATTTTCGTCAATTTTGTTTGAAACTCGATGATAAACTAGGTTGATTGGAAATATGGAGAAGTGCTCATACTTGTCGAGATTTCCAGATGAAGAAATAGCTGTGGATGCCTAGAGATGCTGCCGCCACTGAAGTCGCATCTGAAAATGCTTGCATCGAGATATGTTAATTGTAAAAAGTTAAGTATTCAAACTTTTGCTTGGTAATGGTTAAGGTTGTGAAATCTTAGCACTTGATTGGAAAGGATGTTAGGATATGATTCTCTGGGTATGGTGCAGTAACTCCAAATATGTTGATGGTGATAAGTTGCAAGATCCAGAGACTTCTATGCTTGGATAATTGATACTCGAGATTGTTGTTTCTGGTATGAGATGTTATGGTTGTTGTAGAGATGATTGAAACTTGATGACGATAATAGTTTCTGCAATGATTTGGTGATGAAAGTTTGGTGAACTTGCTATGTATGGAGATGTAATTGTGCTTCACTGAGATGATCGAATAATGGAGTAACATTGATGAATGTATAAAAAAACTTTGTACTTTGAAAACTTTATTTTTGATTCGATAATTATTCTATTTATGTAATATGAACTTATAAAGGCTCAAAGAGAGGATATATGTATGGAAAGATATATACGGTAGGATATATAGAGAAAGGTATGATTCATGAGATAGTTTGTTTCCTTGCATAGAAAATAAAATCTATATATAATGTGAAATAAACTCTATTGTATCTTCCAAAATATATCGCATGATTGTATTTCCAATTCTTTGCTTTTGATCTCTATTTATTTTCCTTTTATCATATATACAAATACCCATGAAATTTGATTGCATTCTGATATATTCCTTGCTTCAGATGTTTAATTGTTTCCTTTTCCTTGTATATGCAGCATTTTATTGTACTGAAAGTAAACTTCTCCACAACCATTATTTTATAAAAACATATACAACACTGAACAAACATATTGAATATAATATATATTTATTAATATCAAAAAAGAAATTAACCACAATTTCAAACAATATTTTTTTTGATAACAAAATTAAATACATATTATTTTTACAAATAAAAATAATTAGAAACAAAATTGTGGTTTGATGATTTTTAAATTGCAACACACTTTGAAAACAAAATCAAGTACAAAAATATATTTGTTATCATCAAAAAAGATGTATACTCCACAATCTCCCGTTTTCAATGATAACAAACAAGAAGATAAGATTTGAAAATTGTGATGCATGTTGAGTGTGTACTCAGTATCATAGGAACAAAATCATAGCACATTGTCTCGATATATATAACATGCTCACCCAACTGATATACTTCCCCAACATATGTGGCATATGTGTTCAAGAATAAAGTATTGAATCAATAATATTTATTTCAATATTAATAGGGAATTTATAATGTCTCCTGATCTTAACTGCTCTCGCCCCCTTTTGTTTTCACCAAAAGAATAAATATCAATTTAACACGGTGAGAAAGTGATATTGAACGATGAACCTCGATCAAAATAGGACACTAAACATTTAATAAAAATCAACCACAAATCAAAATAGCTATATTGATCAATATCATATCCCATGGATGGAAAGAGGTAACCAAAAAGAGTGTAGTTATATGTAGTGGGGTTCAAATGACATAGCCCATAAGGTGTTACGTAATTAAAATAGTTATTCATTATGAAATCGATTCATATTCATCCATGCATTATTGCAAGGTCTCTTAGATGAGAATAAATGTGACTAACAAATATTATTTATGTTAGAATAACTTATCCCTAACTCATCATAAAAGAGATTAAGAAACTTTCATCCATGCTTTGTCACGAGGTCTCTTAAATGATGATTGACACTACTTAGCGAGTAACGACACTCCTCTTTTATAGGCATGTTGAGGCTTAGCGAGTCTATTATACTATATGTATAAAAAAAATATTTTCCATAGGCTTTCAACAATAAATTTTGGGTACGTTAATTTAGTAAACTCATATAAGAACAAGGATAATAGTAAAAAGAAAGAAAGTAAGATGAATCGATAGAATGTAAATGGTAGATTCAAAGCTGATGTGGGAAATGCAATTGTCAAAAATAGAAGCTATAACGTAGTTTGATTATAAAAAATACTATATCGTCATTATTTAATCAACTACAATATGCAATGTCCTTAATCATCTATGTAATAAATATAAATACTTTTGAAAATCACATAATAAATTTCAATCGATTGTGATATAATTTCAAAAGTAAATTCTTTATAAATATCTAAAAAATATTTTTAGTTTTATATTCTATCCTTGAAAATACAAAATGAATTTGTTTTTAAGCTTTTTGTTTAAAGAAGAGCACATGATCTATGGGTATACACATTAATATGTCAAAACAAAATCAAATGCTTAGTCTTAGAAAATTTCATCACAAAGCTCCAAAAAATTTCTCTAACAATCCTCTAAAGTTTTGAATACGAATAACCCATCTTAAGAAGATCAGTACAAAGTTTAAAACTTTCATTTCACATAATCACTTGCAAAAATGATGCCAAATGTATAATGTCAAAGCTCATATCACAAGAAGTTTCATACTAAGATTTTCAAGTCAAAGGATTCTCTAGTCATGACTCTCGTATAAAAACAGGTTTTTCATTGAAAATACCTGTCAAATATTTAGCCAAAAAGTCCCATTTCAAAATATTCACATCATAAATAAATGTGGAAAGTATAACAAAAAAAATACTACGAAAGCAAAAACATAATTTTGGAGTTTTTTTTCTTCTGATTTTTCAAACACAAAAATACTAAGAAGGAAAAAAACAAAACATGTTTTGAATTTTTGAAGATAAATTAAAACATAAAATAAAATGCAAACCTCCATAAGTATACGAAAATTTGTGTAAAATATCAATCGATCCGTGAGACATATGAGCTATAAAAAATATCAGATTGGAGGAGTCACAAAGGTTACAAACTAAACCAGATGTTTCGAAAACAACAAAAACAAGTTACTATTACATGACCATACTTGTACTCTTGGCCACCCACGGTGGCATACAATGGTTACTTAGATATCACTTGTATCTAGGTTGCCAACGGTGGCGAACCATGATAGCACACATGCTGGTGGTAGCGAACAATGGCATCTCAATCAACCATTTTAAATTCGGCCTCTTGAACTCTCATCATTAATGTCAATCATCAAATATAAGCATTATCAAACATGTGTCCTGCGTACTCCATAATGTTGATAGTATTGGGTCTAATATTTGAATTTCTCAGCTGAAATCATCTATGTCAAAAATGAGACACAAAAGCAGATACACAAAAATCTTGAGCATATTTTGCATTAGTCATCATTCAAAGGAAATAAATGTAGCATCATCTCATGTAGAAGTATATCACAAAAATATGTGAAAAACAATATCATTGAACATCGACATAGCTGGTTTGAGAAAATCAATCAATTTTGAAACCACTATTTGAAAATTTTAAATCCATAACTTAATTTAGCACATAACATGAAAGTTTCAGATACTAAAAATTTCTAATCAATAAAAACTAGTATCAAGTCAAAATGACAAATGGTAAAATTTATGTTCAAAATACAGCAGCTTGTTTCAATAACTCAAAAACAATTTTCAAGCAATGTGCTAAGTTGATTACTATTTTTCGAGGTTCTATAAAACAAATCATCAAAAACTCAAAATATGACTGTTGTAGTATTATCTAATAGCTTTTTGAAAGATTAAGAATTTCAAATATCGAAGTTATACTATTCAAGTTATGGTCGATTTACTACAGTTGTTTTGGAAAGTTTTGAAATATGTTTCAAAGAATGTATCTAATTGTTTGCAGTTTTCAGTGGCTTAAGTCCCAAATCAGGAGAAACTCAAAACATAAAAATTATAGGACATTCTATCTATTTTTTAGAACATATACAATTTTGCAAATCAAATTTTCAGAACTTATGTTATGACAATTCTACTAAAGCAGTGTCGAAAAATTAGAACTCAAAACAAGTAGCGAAAACCGAGAAGTTAAGTTTAGAAATCATACCTTTGCTTACTTTGAATTTACATTCATGTTCACCACTGCTATTCAAAGTTTGTGGATCTCCATTTTGTTTTCCAAGGCTAAAGAACATTATAATTATCGCTCATCAAATGTGCAGAACAACTCGAAATCTAGCTCCACCATATTTGCTCCTTAGCCGTTTTCGTACCTACATATTAGAAGAAGAAGTAAGTGGCCTACAAAGAGACGTAAGACCAGTTTTGTTTACATTTGAAGTCTTTGGTACCCAAATTTGCTTGTGTAATTGACTACTAATATTGGCAGTTGTATCTTTAGGAACCCAAATTTATTTAACTTATTTATTCATATTTCTATTTTGACAATTATTACAACTATGTCCAATATTGCTACACTTTACATATTTGGAAAACAAGCTTCTCCGCTTAGCGGTGTACTAGTCATTTGTTTATAAATTAAAACCTTTTCAACTTGAAGTCCTTTCCTATTATTCGCACAGAGTTGATTTCCTAATAACATATTAAACGATTTTTCACCAGTGGAACATTTTGCATATTTAGCTCTAGTTTATTAACTTTGGGTTTTTAAAGATCGTTTTTGTTTATTAGCTTATAACAATGACTAATTGCACTCAGCCTTTTAAAAAACATTTCTTTTTAGGACCGTATTTTTGTTTTCAAGCTCTTTAATTTTGGCCTTAACTTTAAGTATCTCAGTTTCAAAAAGTTGGCAACTTTTAATTCAAGTCCATGAATTTTTCAATCTCTTTTTCCAATTCATGATTTATTCGAATAATTTCAGTTCTGCTATTTTTAAAAATCACGTTTTCATTTTCAAGGGTTTTGAAATTTCTTTTAATGTCAGTTAATTCCTTTTGAAAATTCACTCAGTTATTGCACTCAAGATTTCCGACTTTTTTAATTCAATTTCATTTTCAAGCTTATCTAAAATAAACTCGGTTAAAATTTCACGTTTGGAATTTTCAAAGACCTAAAAATTTCCAGCTCCTTTTGTAAAATGTTGTTTTTCCAAATTAAGTCACTCTCATTTTTCTTCAAAATCAAGATTTCTTTTTTAAGCTTTTGAAACTTTCATTGAAGCAAATAATAAGTTTTTCAAAATTCTAGCAAATAATAAGTTTTTCAAAGTTCTAACATTTTTCACAATCGAAGTTTTTAATTTTCTTAACGTTTTTAAGCTCCTTTTCCAATCTATTATTTTTCTGATGCAATTTAGATTTTTCACCTTTTAACATATTATTTTTCAATTCAAGATCATCAACGGTTTTAATCAATATATAGCATAAACAAATAAATCTTTAAATGAAAAATCACTTCTCTCATCATTTGTTGAGTTCATTTGACTATTGTCTTCATCGCCATCGCTTGAATCATCTTTTGTGAATCTTGTCAAACATAGTTGTACTCTTGTATCAGTTTCAGGGAGTTCTTCACTGTTGTTGACTTTTCTTCCATCTTTTGAATCAAGAGTGCTCCAAATTTCCTATGCAATCAAATAGTGGGAGATATGGTCAAATTTAGCTTTATTAATAAAAGAGATAAGAATATTCATAACTTTAGCATTAAATAAAATATATTCTTATCTACTATATCATAGACATTTTCAATAATATCCCACAATTTTAAAATTAACAAATTTTATTAAAATTCCATTTTAAAATTTCAATCTGAAAAATCTGTTCCGTTAAAAATATGTGTAATAACAATGGACAAACTCTCGTTAAATCTATAGCATCTCAAGTAAGACATGATATCAAGTTTTTTCTAATAATCTGCTCTGATACCACTTGTTTGGATTGTGTAATATATACCCTAAAGGGGGGTGAATATGGTATTTAAAAATTTCGCAAATATAAACAGAGTGCGAAAAAGTAAATGAAAATAATAAAGAACATATAAATACACCCAGCTTCGGTCACTAACTCATTAGTGCCTAATGCTGCCTCCAAAGTTAGTACTAGAGTTATATATTCGATGCTTAGAATATCCGTAAACTCCTACTCACTGCTAACATGAATATACTAACCTTATGCCTAGTAACTCTGCCTAAACTCAATATCTGGGGATTAGAATATCTGAACTACAACCCGTAGCTCAACCTAGAAAATCTAGAGATCAAATTTAAAAACAAATATACAGAACAACGTTCCCCTGAATAAATATAAATGATCAATGTAAAATTGAGTAGCGAGGAGCTCGGATTAATTTTTTTCCCTTGAAAGTCTTGACTAGGTCGATGCGTTGATTTTCTTTGAAAATCACATGGTTGCTCTTCTAATAAAAATAGAATAATTTTTAAATTTAGGCCAATTTTAAAAACTAATTACAAATTTAGACGAGTTTAATAACTATTACAAAAATAGACCACTTTGTGCCACATCAGCGCCAAAATGCAATGGAGGCATCTCAAATGCCGCCAATACAATTTATTTTTTAAACAAAAGTTTGTGGCATTTGAGAAACCGCCATTGTGCGACATTCATAATGCCGCCCAGAGTTGTTATTTTTGTAGAATAGGTTGCGACATTTGAAATGCCGTCAACTATCTAAAGCAAAAAAAATTGTATTGACGGCATTTGAGATGACCCTAGTACATTTTGACGCTGATGTGGCACTAAGTGGTCTATTTTTGTAATAAGTTATTAAATTGCTCTAAATTTGTAATTTTTTTTAAAATTAGCCTAAGTTTTAAAATTATCCATCAAAATAATTTCTTTCCTAATAAAATTTGATTGACTTCTTCTCTGGATCCCAAAAAATTAATTCCTCCTTTAAAAGTTCAGCTTCACGCATAACGGGAAAGGGATCTCGTCTCATCTTCTCTACGCTACGCGATTCTTCAACGCTTGCCAGAAGCTTTATCGGTATGCTCTCAGTGCATCACATCTTTGGGTTTGAAGCTTACGTCATTGATTGAATTCACCGTCGCCGCTGGTTCTGAGAGAGACTGGTTTAACGTTGATGATATTTTTCTGGCGTTCTGGAGATATGATTTGAACTCCGACTGTTACTACCAAAATGGAGCTACTGTTCTAGAGTTTGGTTGCCGTCAATTTTAACGCTCGTTCTAAACCCGATGATGAACTACGGTTGACCAGGAATATGGAGAAGTGCTAATACTTGCCTAGATTCTGCAGATGGAGAACTAGCTGCGGATGCCTACAGTCGTTACCGCCAATGAAGTCGGATCTGAAGATGCTCCGTAAAGATTTGTCAAAACCTTTTGTTTGGTGATGGTTAAGGCTACAATTCTGAGCTCTTGATTTGAAAGGATGTTAGAATACGATTCTCTGGTTGTGATGTAGTAACTCCAAATATGATCACGGTGATAAGTTGCAAGATCCAAAGACTGCTACGCTTGGATAATTGATACTCGAGATCATTGTTTCTAGTATACGGTTTTGTGGTTGCTGTAGAGATGATTGAAATTTGACGACGATGACGATGGTTTTTGCAATGATTTAGTGATGGTAGTCTGGTGAACTTTACTTGGTTATTGTTTAGTGAAGTTGCTATGTACGGAGATGAAATTGTACTTTACTGAGATGATCGGATAAAGGAGTAGTATGATGAATGTATAAAAAGCTTGTACTTTGAAAAGTTTATTTTTGCTCCGACTAGTAGAGACTAGAGAGGATGCATATATGGAAAATGTGAGGATACACGGAGAAAGATATGATTTGTGAGATAGTTTGTCTCCTTGAGTAGAAAATAATATACATACACACACATACACACACACATACATATATATAGTGGGAAATAAACTCTATTGTATCTTCCAAATTATATCATTTGATTGTGTATCTAATTCTCTGTTTATTTCCCTTTTTCATATATATATATATATATATATATATATATATATATATATATATATAATCTTATTATGCATTAATATATTCCTTGCTTCGGATCTTTTATTATTTCCTCTTCCTTGTATATGCAGCATTTTATTGCACTGAAAGAAAACTTCTCCACAACCAGTATTAAACAAAAAACCTATGCAACATAGAACAAATAAATTGAATATAGTATATATCTATTAATATCAAAAAAGAAATTAATTGCAATTTCTGATAATATTTCTTTTTTGATAATAATTATAAATACGTATTATTTTTTATAGATAAAAATGATTAGAATCAAAATTGTGCTTTGATGATTTTTAAATTGCAATACTACGAAAATAAAATCAAATATAAGATCATATTTGCTATCATCAAACAAGACGTATGCTTCACAGATTTTACTCGGGTACCGAGTCATGCATGACTTGGGCACCTAGTTGTGAACTTAGATGAGTTTGACTTCATGATGAGAAATGATGGCTTTAATGATGGGATAACTATACTTCAAGACTTAAAGCACAGAGCTTCGGTCTAGACTTAGAGGATCACTAGAGGATGTTTTGGGACAAATGACGGTATTTTACAACTAATAAGGATTGTCGAGAGTTGTCCCAAGCATAGCAGCTCAACTATGGGAGTTATATGATAATCCAAAGGATGAGTTCTATAATGTTCTATATATACTATGGATGACATGTGCAAAAGGTTCGTTGATACTCGAAGGTTTCGATGTGTACTCATAAAACAATGGTAAGTGAGGACGTGATCAGAGTTTATCGACACTAAGACCTTATCTACATGTTCCCCTAGGGTCTGTCGATAGTAGGACTTGGATAGGGCATGATGCATAATCCGTTGATGTTAGGATCTAATTTACCCTGGACTATTAGATGGGTAACTAGTTATTGGCCTGCTAAGTGGCATTTATTTGAGTACCGAGAAATCCAAGATGTTAGGTGGTCTCTGATGCAATATACAAGTATCATATGTCCAATGCACTGATGAGTGATGTATGGATGAATGATGGATGTTGCATTTACTTTATCTGTTATGAATGTCACATGACGTAGATATCATTAGTGTAGATACTGAACACCCCTTCATACTTTAACGTATAGTGCACCCATGACTATTATGACATAGAGTAGCATATATCATATATTATGTGCTAAACTTTTAGATGTAGCGACATGTTAGGCATGATTCTCCATATCCTATGCCCTACTATATCGATTTATAATATTTTGAGATTTTCTACCACCGACACCAGACTATTTTCTAGCTCAGGATTTTATGCTTTGTCCCTTATTATCTTGGGTACTCTTAAATAAGCAAACTAGGTAGCCAGTGTAAGCAACACACGGAGTTGTGCAAATGGACGAATAGGAGGCGATGCTTTCTTTTACTTATATTTTGGATTACCATTGCTTATTCTATTGTGCTACTCCGTGGAGCCTAGATAGTATTTGCTTATTATTTTTAAAGACAATTTACCTACTGAGTTTATTTCTAGTTATATACGGTCTATCACTTCTGTCGTACAACTATATAGATCTAGGAAATTAGATTTGTGGTTCATTTAGTTATTACTACCTTTCTTGTTTTATATCTATGATGACTATTATATTTTATTTTTTACGCTGTGAGACATTCAATGGTTCTGCGATTGTTAGTTACCTTACAACTCTTGACAATCATCCTACATTAGCAGGGCACCATTGCAGCATACTATTCAGATATATTGGATGTCATAGATGTTGGCTGGTCATCATAAGATAACTTAGAAGCTATTTAAGGGGTGAATCGAGGCTCCACTTATATCTGAATCACAATACAGTTCTTTATGCAGAAAGTTTCAAGATCTAAAGCAGGGGAAAATGACTTTGGAAAGGTATATTCAACACTTTGATGCTTTGTCAAAGTATGGAAGGGAGTATATTAATACCCTGCTGAATAAGAATGAAAACTTTATTGATGTTCTGAGGAAGATGCTGAATCATAAGATGATGGTGGACATATTATCTCCTTTTTAATAGTTGTTGAAATGGAAAGGAGATATGATCACTTATTTCAAAAATAGAGAAAGGGTGATGTTAGACCTTAAGGTGGGCAGAAGAAGCGATTTAACCTATATTAAAAGGAAAAATGAATTAGATGGCAGGAAAGACCTCAAAAGGAGGAGCTCAGAAGCCAAATATGGCAGACATTACTTATTTCAACTATAGGTAGAAGGGTCGCTACTTTACTAAGTGTACTTAGGCGGAGAACAAGGATAGGGCCAAGTGCTTTAATTATAATAAGCTTGGTTACGAGAATAAAGATTGTACAAAGTTGAAGCAAGCAAGGGTGCATGCTTTGGAAGGAACTTTGGTTGGACCAACAACTGAAGAAAATGGAAAAGGTGTAGTTCTTGGAGGTATGCTTTCAATTTTAAGCATTTCAGTTAGAGTTCAGCTTGATATTGGTGCTACAAACTCTTTCATTTTGAATGATTTGGCTGATAGGTTCGAATTAGATACATCTATTTGATTATATCTTTGTGTGTCATTAATCTGATCAGTGGGTATACCATTCTCAGATTAAGGAACACTAGCCTTAAGTTTGCTTGGTGTAGGTATTTGTTGTTTATATCCCATATGTGATTGAATTCAAAGAGTTTGGGGTATTTTTGGGTGTGGATTAGTTAGTGCATAATAATGCTAGGGCTTATTCTGCCGATAGAGAATCGCTTTACGAAATCCAAGAGGTAGAGAAAGGATCATGGTAGCATTGGACGTAATGAAAGAGAAACCAGGATTGATGTTATATGCAATGGAATATCAGGAATATGACATTACTAGTGGTTTGAGAATTTGTAGGCATTTTGGAAATGGTTACGGGTTACCACTAAGAACGGCGGTTGAATTCCAAATATACTTGATACTGAGGATATAACCTATTAACTATCCAGCTAGTTGAATGTCGCCCAAAGAGTTGGAGAAATTGAAGAAAAATCTAATGGAACTTGAGCAAAGAGTTTCTCACAACTATATTTGGTAATGGGATTTCATTAACTGAGGGTAGCAGAAGATAGTGTTCCTTTGACCTGTATTAGAACTAGATATGATTCATATGAGTGGTTAGTTATGCCCTTTAGAGCTTATGAAATGAATCTTTCATGATTAATTAGATAAATTTACATTGATCTTCATTAATGATATTTTGGTGTATCCTAAGAATGAGAGAGACTATGCAGTCTATCTTAAATTAGTGCAGGAGATATTGAGACTGCACGAATTGAAGGTAGATTTTTTTGATTGTTACAGTTGAAAATAAGAAGTTAAGTTTCATGGCCTGTGGTATCGGATAATGGATTAGTATTGGATCCATCAAAGGTAGATACCATTAATGATTGGAAGACACCAAAGATGGTTACTGAGATAATAAGTTTCTTGGTATTGTTTGGCTATTAGCATAGACTTACTAAGGATTTCCTACATATATCGATGTCCTTGACTAAGTTAACTGGGAAGAGCGAGAAGTTCATATGGATAGAAAAGCGTGAAGGGTCATTTTAGGAGTTTGATAGGTTATTAAAGAATGGTCCTATCTTGATTGTACCTAAAGGGAATCATGATTTGGTAGTATATATCAATGGTTGTGGAACAAGATTTAGAGCAGAGTAGATGTAGTAAGGGCGGGTGATAGCTTATACATCTAAGCAGTTGAGGTCGCATGGAGTTCAATATCCAACTCATGACTTTGTGTTGGTAGTGGTGATCTATACTTTAAAGATTTGAAGTTAATACGTTTTTGCAGAATGGTTTGAGTTGTATACGGACAAATTTTTGTGTGTGTTTATTATCTCAGAAGGAGTTGAATATCAAACAAAGGTGGTTATAATATCAGGTAGCATACGATGCTTTGAGTAGGAAGCAACATAATGAGGATGTCAGCCATGATTGAAGAATGGAAGGCATTAGAGGACTTAACATCTTATGGAGTGCATTTTAAGCCGAATGCTAAATCAAGTAAATACTCAGATGTATTAACAAGTATGAAAGTATGTCTAACACCCATGGATAGAATTTCTATAAGGCAAAAGAAGGGTCCATATTTAGCCAACATACTTAGTGATTAGAGATGGGCATAGATGTGGAGTATCTGAAAGGATTCAAGGTAGATTCGAAGAAATGACTTAGGAAGAACTAAAGACTATGTGTTCCAAATATAGCGGATCTTCAATAATGGTCTTATAGGAAAGTCACTGGTCTAAATTTACTATTCATCTCGTAGGAACAAAATGTATCATGACATGAAGCGTATCTTCTTTAAGGAGGGAATAAAGAGAGATGTCAGTGAATGAGTGATGAAGTGTATCAAATGTTAGCAAGTAAAAACTTAACGTTAGAAGCCAAATGTTTAGTTCAATCCTTGAAGGTATCGAATTGGAAGTGGGATTCAGTATCTATGTATTTTATAGATGGGCTGTCGAGATCGAGAATGTGGAATAAGAGCATATGGATAGTAGTCTATAGATTTAGTAAGAGAACCCATATTATTCTACTAATATTGATAAGGATGGTAGCTAGCTTAGTGAATCTATATATAAAGAATGCTGTAAGATTGCATAGGATTCCAAAATAGCTACTTGATTCATTAAGGGCATGCATTTTAGAATTTGGATGATTATGGGAGGATCATTTGCATTTGTTGGGTACTAATAATAGTAGTTACCAGTCGAGTATTGGCATGATAACGTTTAAGGTGCTTTATTGTGGATCGTGTAAGTGACCGGTATGATGGTTAGACATGGGAGATAGGCTCGTATTGAAAACCAACTTGGTAAGAGAAGCTACTGAGAAGATAAAGTTGATTCTTGCTAGAATGAAAGTTGCACGATAAAGCAAAAGAATTATGTTGATAAGAGAAGAAATGAATTCGAGTTCGTAGCAGGAGATCATGTGTTCATGAAGGTTTCACCGATGAGAGGTGTTATGTGCATTAGGAAGGCATGAAACTGGCTTAAAGATATGTAAGTCCATTTCCTATAATATAGTGGATTGATAAACTTATGTATCTAGTCGAGTTAACCAGTAGTTTGGCAGGTGTGGCTAATGTTTTTCATATATCGCATTTGAGAAATGTGTGCATGATCCAAGTACAATATTCAAACCGAGGGCGATTGAGGACTTATTTGTAGAATCCGTTTGACTTGCGTTAGATGATCAGAAGGGATAATAGGTCGAGATGTGAAGGAATCAATAAACAAAGTTATCCAACTTGTTTGCTTCTAGTAGAGTGACGATAAAGATGATTATAACTGGAAGTTATAGAAGAGGATTAGAAATAGCTATCCCAATTTATTTTAAACATCCATATGCGCTCTATTTGTCTATTGTATGTACTAGTAGTGGCACTTATGTATTTATATTATGATATAATTATGTGTTAGTAGTTGAATTAATGCAATATGATTTATGATGGATGATTTATGTTAATAGGGAACTAGTGTAAAGTTTGTACTTTATGTACATATGAATGTTGACTGTAGTCATTGTTCTGCCTTATCTGAATTTTAAGGATGATTCGTATATGGAGGTGAGGCTGTAACACCTCGTATTTTATAGAGCAATAATATAGGAAAATCGAAGAATAAAATCAATTATTTAATGGAAAGAGAATTTAATTAGAAGGAAAATTACTAAAGGAGATCTGAATGAATAAAAATGGAATACCTTAAATATGGATAATTTAACAGAATAAGAGTAATTAATGTAATAAACTTTGTCCGTATATATATATATAAGGTAATAAATTTAAGTATTTAAATGGAGAATGTTTGCATTAAGGGAAATAAATGAATAAGATTAGGTAATATAAATTTTAGCTTAAGCTAAAATCATTAATATACACTCTTAACCTATCACCTCCCCCTTTTACATTCGCTTTATTTAAAACTAAAACAAATCAACAAACCTAAGGACAGGCTCGCCACCATATTCAAGAGAGAAGAAGTGGAAATTAAAACAAGAGTTTAAAACCTTTCATTCCTATGGAAAAGAAAAGAGACTTCCAAGTTCTTCTTAACCTAGACGAGTAAAATTTTCTCTAATCACCTCCAAACTCATTTTGGTTTGTTTTTTTATGTTTGATTAGGTATTCTAAATGTTGATAAACATGATTTGGTGATGGTAAATGATTTTATATGTGTTTAAGTGTTTAAATAAATATAGGTTGGACATGTTTAGGGTAAAACAAAATTTAATCTTCTCCACTTGTTTTTTCTGAAATAAGATACTTAAGACGTTTGTACATATTAGTACTAAAAGTCTTAGGTATTATACAACATACTATATGCCAGTATAAATTCAATTGTTTGAATCATGCTAGGCAAGTTTCAAACCTATGACCACTTACACCAAAGTCAGAACTCTAACTACTGAGACAATGGTGCTTGTCTTCTCCATATATTGTGAAATTTTAGTATGATATTTTTTTTAAATTAAAACAAAAAAATTAATTTTAAGTTGCATGATTTCTGGATAAAGAATGGATTTATTATGAATTTGCTCATAGGAAATAATGGCATTTTTGAGCCTAAATTAACATTTAAAAATACTAAATTTGAGAATTTTTGTCTAAATTTTTTACTAGAGGAAGATAAAAATGTTTTTGAATTTTTTTGAATCTTGTGGAATTTTCTAATTTGAATTGTTGTGAATCAATTTATAAGGAAAAATATAACTTAATTAATGATAATAGCTAAGGAAATGATTAATTAAAGGGATATGATTATCAACAATGGTCAGTGAATACTATAATGAATTAAATCAACCAGTGGGAAAATGATATGTGTACAAATTAGGTTAAAAGCTATTACTTTAGTAAGGAAAAATATCATTTTCCTTTTAATTACGGATCCACCATTGTTTACATGCAACAGCTTTTGAAACTTGACATGTGATAGCTCTAAAGTTTTACTTGCGATTACTATAAAGCTCAACCTTCGATGGTTCTAAAGCTTGGCTTGCGGTGGCTTTACGCTTGATAGGTGGTAACTTTTATACTTGACATGTGATAGCTTGACATACAATATCTTGACATATGATAGCTTTACACATGATAGCCTTGCCATACGATAGCCTAGATCTGTAATTGCTTTACGGTATAATGGCTTCAATGTTTGATAGCTTTGTGATGCGATAACTTCAAGGTGTGATAGCTTTGTGATGTGATAGCTTTGTGGTGTGATATCTTCAAGATGTGATAGCTTTGAGGTATACTAGCTTTTAAACTCGGAAAATAAAAGCTGAAGTTCTTTGAGAATGATAAGAGAATACTTAGTAGCACTTTTTGAAACTAGTTTCCAAATGTGGTTGAGAATTTCATAGGGATAAAATTGGGATAAAGAAAATTAAGTTTAAGATAGGAACTTATTTAAGATTGAAAAATGAAATAAGCCTAGGGAAGCTGAGAAATAATAGTTGAATCACTTAAATTAAAGATAAAAATGTTTTTTCTAAGAGTGTGTAGGGTATACAATAAATGAATGGAAGAAAAGGAATTAACCAAAAGTAATAAAATATACTGACATTTGAAGTTGTTAATGATAGGGTAGCACGACTAATAATGTCTAAAATTTAATGGTATATGGCAAGATGCCATAATTCAGGAAGTCTATAGAGTTTAATTTAGTAACTCTAGGGAGGATAATAACATTTAAATGAATGTATTTCAATGAAGGAATCAATAACATGAAACGAAAGTGTTTGAGGGACTAGTAGATGCTATTGACAATTGGTAAGGGTTCTTGTTATAATATATTCAGGCTGCCTATATTCAACCTCATAGGAGAGTCAGGGTGGCTATAGTCACGATGGCTCCTATGTGGAATGGGTAGCCATTTCCTATATCACGTTGTTCGAGAAAAATACGAGTTAGTGATAGACAGTCCTAAAGAGATAATCACTCAATATTGACATTTAAATAAGAGTCTAGGAGGTATTTGTGAATGTGATTGATGATTATACAACATCATTCATAACAACTTGATGATAAGCATTAGGTATACATAAACTAAAATGGATGAATATAAATTTGACATGGTTCATAAATGAACATTAAGGATAGGGTATAAATAAATGGCTGTATGACAACCCGCTTTGTGCTTTAGCAGCATGGGCTCGCTATATGTAAGTTTTTTGGTAAAGTATTACTTATACCGGGTTTTATAGCCGATTCGTATTTTTATTATTTTCCATAAACTCATGGATACTCGTTCGAGTAGGTAGAGTTTTAGGATTAGAGATGATTCTTATGGAAGATGAATAAAGAAGTCAAAAATGAAGCAAGATGATTGTTGCTAATACAACTTAGTTTTGTAATCCACTATTGTAAAACGAGGTTACATAACAAATTAAGTGTTCATATCAACATCTTCACATGTCGCACATGACAATAATATTTTTATTTATTATATATTTTTCCCAACGTAGCATGTTATGAGATTATGAAAAATGTAGTCGACAATTTATGTGATGAAAAATATTTATCTAATCTGTCTACTTAATGTTGCGAATGAAAATATATATTTTGTTGCTTGAAAATAATTCTGATGATAACTACAACGCATTGCAATCATTTTTGGGTTTTGAAATAGGGATATTAAAAGTGAGAACTTGTGATACCGGAGCAAGGTTAGGGGACATTTAAGTAAAATAGAGTTAAGTAGAAATCTATGTAGAAACTAGATAATTGAAAGATAACTCCTTGGGAGTGTATACTGGTATATATATAATATACTTTTGTTTTGATATGTGTGTGTGTGTGTGTGTGTGTGTGTGTGTGTGGGGATATATCTATCCCTCTATCGTTTTTATCACTCTCTTCACTTGTGTTTTGCTAATAATAGATAGTTTTGTATTGCACTGCTGTAAAATCAGTGTATACAACTGGTCAAGTGTTCTTATTGGCATCTTCACATGCTAGGCACGACACTAGTATTTATAATTATTATATTTTACCCCTATTGGGCGTGTTTTATGATTATGAAAAATGTAATTGATAATTTATGTAATGAATAATATTTAGTTACCCCGTTTGCTTAATTTTTTGAAAATAAATTATGATACCATATTGCCGCTTGAAAAAATTCGTGTGATGACTACAGCACATCGACATTCATTTGCAGGTCTTGAGATAGGGTATGTTTCAACTTATGATATTAGAGCTAGGTTAGTGGGCATTGAAGTAAAATAGAGCTAAGTAGAAATCTGTGTAGAAACTAGATATTTTGAAATTAACGCCTTAGGGAGAGTATAGCTATATATATAACGTACTTCTGTTTTGATATTGAAATATAGGTGGATATTCTATCCCTCTACTATTGTTCTCACCCTCTTTACTTCTATTTCTTATGTATAACTGCTTATGCAAAAAGCAAGAATGAAAATTTAGACAAGAACTTTGACGTTGGAAGGTGCAGGAGCAAACATCAGTGAAGGTATCGCTAGTATGAAAATGAAAGGCCAAGGGGTGGAGGAAGCTCTAATTGTTAACATGACTCATACTCCAGTGCCTAATCATGCTATTGAACCTATGTACATGAATGATCTTTTCCATTTGTACATGGCGGAGATGACGAGGCAACAACTTGCTGAAATTTCTTGAGCTGAGACCGAAAGCTAAGGAGCAACTTTTCTAGGATGACTCGATATTTTAAGAACTATGGTGGAAAAGTATTTACAAGGAAGGAGTCTTCTTTAGAGGTGCTAAATTGATGGAAGGTGTGTGAGAACATCTTCAGGGAATTAGGTTACGATAATGCTCAAAAAAGGAGGTTAGTTTCTCATCAACTTCAGGAGGATGCTTTAGCATGATGCAAGCATGGACCGTTGTAAAACCCAAAGAGAAGATAACTCAATAGCAGTTTGAGGGATAATTCAAGGCTTAATTTATACTTAAATTGCATACAAGTGCTTTGTGTAGAAAGTTTCTAGATCTAAAATTGGGAGATATGACTTTGCTAAGTATATCTAGCATTTTATTGCTTTGTTGAAATATGAAACGATGCATTTTAATAACCTATTAAAGAAGAATGATAAATTTGTTAAAAGTTCCAAGGAAGTGGCTGATTAAGTGGGTGATGACGCACTTGATGTGTCATTTCGATATGGTTATTGAAATGGTATGGAGACACGATCGCTTGTTTTAGGAAGAGATAAAGGTTGGTATTGGACTTAAGATGGAAGAAGAGATTCGATTCATATCAGAAGGGCACTAAGAATCAGAAGGGAGGAAAGATCACATGAGTAGGAGCTCAGAAGTTGAATTGGCTAAAGTTTCTTATTTCAATTATGGGTCAAAAGGTCACTACTCTACCAAATGTATCATTTGGAGATTAAGGATAGGATCAAATGCTTTAACTATAACAAGCCTAGCCACAATAAGATAGACCGCTCGAAGCAGAAGCAAGCTAAGGTGTATGATTTGGAAGGATTATCGGCTGGATCAATGGATGAAGAAAAGTAAAAGGGTGTAGTGCTTGGAGTATACTTTTGATTTTCAGCATTTCAGTTAGTGTTCTGTTTGATATTGGTGTTACACACTCTTTCATTGAGATAGATTTGGTTAATAGTTTAGAATTAGATACTACATATTTGATTATGTCTTTGTGCATAGTTAATCCAATTGGTGGGTATGCCACTCTCGGATTAAGTTATATTATCTTTGATTTTGCTTTATGTGGACATTTGTTTGTTTTCGATCCATATGTCTAATTTGGTAGGGTACAGGTTAATTTTGGGTAAGGATTGGTTAGTTCACAATGATGCTATGGTTTATTATGCTGATAGAGTTATCGCTTTACGATATCCAAAATGTGGAGAAAGGACCATTGTAGCATTGGACATAGTAAAGAAGATGTCAAGACTGATGTTATGTGCTATAAAAGATTAGGAATATGGGATTAGCATAATGTTAGTAGTTTGGAAATTTCTAGGCATTTTCAAACTTTTAATGGGATCACTGCTAAGAATAGTTATTTAATTTAGATAGACTTGATATCGGGGGAACAACCGGTTAGCAGACTACATAGCAGAATGCTGCCTAAAGAGATGGAGGAATTGAAGAAGCAGTAGTGGATCTTGAGCACAAGTGTTTTATTAGGATGAGTAGTTCACCCCGTAGTATACATGGTGGAATTAGATGGATCACCCCAAATGTGTATTTACTATGAAATTGAATGATTTGATGGTGAAGTGTCATTTTACCATTGGCTAGGATAGACCACTAGTTTGACCAGTTGAGTGGAGCTAGAGTATTCTCGCAATTAGATTTGGCAATGGGATTCCATCAGCTGAGGGTAGTAAAAGAAAATGTTCCTTTGACGATGGTTCATATGAGTGGTTAGTTATGCCCTTTAGACTAACCAATAGCTAACATTCTTTGTAGATCTTATAAACCAAATCTTTTGCAATCAGTTGTACAGATTTATGTTGACATTCGTTGATAATATTTTGGTGTTCCCTAAGAATGAGAGAGTTTATGAGGTCTATCTTAGATTGGTATTGGAGATATTGAGATAACACAAATGGAAGATGAAGTTTCCAAGTATCAATTTTGGAATGAGAAGTTAAGTTTCTTGGTCATGAGGTATTGAAGAATGGATTAGTATTAAATCCATGAAAGATATAGACCATTAATGATTGGAAGAGTCCATACATTATTATTGAAATAAGAAGTTTTTGGGATTATTTGGCTATTACATATTCCTTAAGGACTTCTCGCATATAGTAGTGTCCTTGACTAAGTTAACCAGGAGAACCAGGAGAAACGAGAAGTTCGCGTGGACTGAAATGTGCAAAAGGACATTTAAGGAGTTAAAGAAGTTATTGACTAATGCTCTTATCTTGAGTGTACCTGAAGGGTATTAGGATTTGGTAGTATATATCGATGCTTGTGGAATATGATTTGGAGCGGTATTAATGTAGAAAAGGTGGGTGATAGCTTATGCATATAAGAAGTTAAGGCCGATGAAGTCTTATATCCAACTTGCAACTTGGAGTTGGTAATATTGTTCTTTGCATTGAAGTTTTGGGGGTATTACCTTTGGTGAGAATGGTTCGAGTTATATATGGACCATAAGTCTCTAAATATTTATTCTCTCCAAAGAAGTTAAATATGAGGCGATAAAGGTGGTTATAATTTTTGGTGGCATACGACTTTGATATGAAGTATATGCATGGAAAGAAGAATAAAGTTTTCGATGCTTTGAGTAGGAGACAACATAATTAGGTATTAGCCATGATTGAAGAATGGAAGGCATTAATGGACTTAGCGTCTTATGGAGTGCATTTTAGGTTAAATGCTAGTTCAAGTAAATATTAAGGGGTATTAGCGAGTTTGAAAGTACATTCAACACTTGCGGATAGAATTGCTACAAGGAAAAGAGAGGACCCATTGTTAGCTGAAAGAATTAGGCAATTAGAGACGGATTGGATATGGAGGACCTGAAAGGATTCGAAATAGATTTGAAGAGATGACTTGGGGAGAAAGGAAGACTACGTGTTCCAAATGTAGGGAATCTTCAGAAAGAGGTCTTAAGGGAAGTTATTGGTCTAAGTTTACTATTCATCCTAAAGTAATAAAGATGTATCGTGAGATGAACCACGTATTCTTTTGGGATGGGATGAAGATAGATGTCGTGTATAAAGAAGTGTATCACATATCGGCAAGTAAAACCTGAGCACCAAAAGGTAAGTGATTTATTTATGTACCGATTTGGAAGTGCGAATGATATCTATGGATTTTTATAGTTTGGTTGCCATGATCCAGAAAGAAGAATTATAGCATATGGATAATAGTAATAGATTGACCAAGGGGACCCAATTTATTCCAATAAAGTTGACAAGGATGGTAGGTAGCTTAGTGAAACTATATATGAAGGATAGTGTAAGACTGCATGCGATTTCAAGTAGCATTGTCAATGATTAAGACACATTATTTACAAGTGAATTTTAGAGAAGTTTGCATAGTGCATTGGGTATAGGATTGAATCTGATTACGGCTTACCACCCACATACTAAGGGTTAAACATATAGAGTAAACCAAGCGCTATAGAATTTGCTGAGGGCATATGTTTTATGCTTTAGAGGATATTAAAAGGATCAGTTACATTTGGTAGTGTTTTCTCATTATAATAATTTCCAATCGAGTATTGGCATAGCATTATTTGAGACACTTTGTGGTAACACATATAAGTCACTGATATATTGGTTGGACACAGGAGATTGACTCATGTTAGGACCCAAACTTGGGAAGAGATTCTATTTCGCACCAGAAAGAAAGTTGTGCAATCAAGGGATATGAGTTATCTTGATAAGAGAAGAAAGGATTTAGAGTTCACGGTAGGTGGTCTTGTGTTCGTGAAGGTTGCTCCAATGCGAGGTGTTCTACACATTGGGAAGGTAGATAGATTGGCTCCTATATATGTAGGTTCATTTCAAATGATAGAGTGGATTGGTAAACTCATATATCGACTAGAGCTACATAATAGTTTTCCAGTTATGCCTAAAGAAAATTCATATATCGCTTTTGAGGTAATATATGCACGACCCAAGTATGGTGGTGGAACCAAAGGAGATTGAAGACTTATCCATAAAACCAAATTCGACTTATATAGACGACAGAAAGGGTAGTAGATTGAGATGTGAAAGAATTGAGGAAAAGGTTGTAAGACTTGTTTGCACCTAATGGATTAACGATAAAGCTGACTATACCAAGGAGATATAGTATGAGATTAGGAATATCTAACCTGGGTTATTTTAAACAATGTGCTCTATTTATCTATTGTATGTACTAGTAGTGGCACTAGTGTAATTATTTGTTTAGCTGAACTAATGCATTATGATAATGATGGATGATTTTCATTACTATGGAAAAAGTGTAACGTTTGGCACTATGTGTATATATGTATGGATGACCGTGGTCATTGTTCTAGCTAATCATAATTTCAAGGATGATATTCCTATAAGAAGGAGAGACTTTAACACCCTATATTTTGAGGAACCATGATATTGGGGAATCAATTAATAAAACATTTATTAAGTGGTAAGGTTTTTCAATTAAAAGGAAAACTACTAAGTGAGATCTGAATGAATAAACATGGGACACTTAAATATTGATAATCTAATAAAATGCAAGTAGTTAGTGTAATAAAATATGGCCATATATGTATAAGGTAATGGATTTGAGTATTTGAGTGGAGAATGTTTATATTAAGGGAAATAATTGATAAGACCAAGCAATATAGATTTTACCCCAAGCCAAAATCATTAATATATATACTCTTAACATATCACCTCCCCACTTTACATTTGCTTCATTTTAAAACAAAAATAAAACGATAACTCTAAGGAGAGATCAACTACCATTTCAAAGAGAGAGGAAGAGAAAACTAAAACAAAAGGTTAAAAGCTTTCATTCCTTAGGAAGAGAGAAGATATTTCCAAGCTTTTCTTAATTCAGGTGAGTAAAACTTTCTTTAATTACCTCCAAACCTATTTGAGTCTAGATTTGATGTTGATTAGGTTTTTAAATATTGATAAACATGATTTGATAAATGATTTTATATGTGCTTAAGGATTTAAATGAATATAATTTGGATATGTATTGGGGTAAAACATGATTTAATTTTCCCCAAATGTTGTGAAATTTTAATATGATGTTTTTCCAACATTAAAATAGAGTGGGATTTAATTTTCATAATTTTTGAATGAAGATTAGTTTTATTATGAATTTTTTAAGAGGAAATATAGGTACTTTCAGGTCTAAATTAATATTCAAAAATATTAAATTTGAGTATTTTGATCTAAATGTTTTACTAGAGGAAGGTAAAGATGATTCAAATTTTGGTGAATTTTTAAGAATTTTATAATCAATTTCGATCTTTTACGAATCAATTGGTAACGAAAAATATACCATAATTAATTAAATAATTTAGGAAATGATTAACTAAATGGATATGATTATCGGCAATGGTCGAAGAATATTGTTGTGAATTAAAAAGAACTAATAGAAAATGAAATGTGTATAGATTAGTAAAAGCTATTACTTTATTAAGGAAAAATATCATTTTCCATTTAAGTACGGATCTACCATTGTTGACATGCGATAGCTTTTAAAACATGAAATGCAATAGCTATAAAGCTCGAACTTCAATAGCTCTAAAGCTCGACATCTGATAGCTTTAACACTTGATAAGTGCTAGCTTTCATATTTGGCAAGCGATATTTTTCCATGCGATAGCTTAACATGCCACAGCCTTGCCATATGATAGCTTTAACATGCGATAAACTTTACATGCGATATCATTGTAGTACGATGTCTTAAAGGCGCTATAGCTTTGTGATGCAATAGCTAAGGTGTGATGGCTTTGCAATGCAATAGCTTCAAGGTGCGATTGCTTTGGAGGAGCGTGGCTATAACATCGAATTAACCATAGAGTTGGTTGAATATGGCTTACTATAAATTCATAGAATAATAATTATCGTAGAACAGATAATAATAAAGTAAATTATAAATGAAAGCAGCACACAAAGACACACAACTTCGGCAAAACTTGCCTACTCATGCCTAAGGTTTCTACTAAGATTAAACAATCGACCGCATATAAATTCCCTATAAATTTGCGACTATTACTAACCTGATTGTTATATCCATAAGCCCCAAAATCTCGCCTTAACTCTGCCCCCAATATGATAATTTCCCTAAACAAACTATACTTAATCCTAATTAAAAACTAGAGTTTTCAATTTTTAAAGTAAAATACAAAAATTAAAATAAGAGAAACCTTAGGTACAAATATATATCCATTATATTGTTTTAGCTGCCCTAAACACATAAAATACTTTATTTTATTATCGACTATCCCTCATTTCTTCATTGCCTTCTTTTGGGGTTTCAATGTTTTTCATTCTAGAAGTCGTTGTCCTTGAGATTGAATGTTGAATCCACGCCTTTATGTCCTTGTTAGTTGTTCTCTTAGATTGCCTGGTGATGGTTGATTGTGATTGCTTCCAACGTTGAGCTCCTTTGCGGTTGATAATTAGGTATGATTACAAGTTACTGATTATATATGAATATTTGTTCCTTGGTGACTTCACTTAATTGTCGATGATGACTTGGGTTTTTATAACGAATGATTTGAAAAAAAATCTCTTTAGATTTTCATATACTTCGTCATTTTTTATTTGAATATTTCAACTTTGAGTTTTTCTTTGATTTTGGCTTTTGATTCGTCAACCTGTCACTTTTATTTTGCTTGATCTTTTATGTGTTCTTTGGCTTGAGATTGTTGACATATTCATACTTGTGGTTAGTGGTGGCTTTGGCCTGACATAGTTGGCTTGTTCAATATTTTCTTATTCCCGAATTTATGGGCTTGTACGACTTGATGATTTCTTGGGTACACTCCATATTTTTTCTGGAATGTTTATGTTATCATGAACATATATACATATGTTTTTGTGTGTATGTATATAGATACGTGTGTGTTTTTATGTATGTTTGCATTGTTGTGTTATGTTCTTAAGTGCATTTCTAAGTGCTTCCCTTATGTGAGTGTGCACTTGCCTTGTTTGAGTTGTGCACATTTCTATTAAGCTTGTATGTATTGCCACCAATCCTTGTGCATCGATGGCTTTGAGTAGTTGTGCGTTGATGGCCTTGTGTGGTTGATGCCTAATGTTTTTTCCTGTGTGCATGTCCATCATATGTGCTTCTTGTTTATGTTTATGATTTCCTGTGTTACTTTAAGCTATGGTCTGGTCTTATATTTTTGAACCTATTTCTTTGTGTATCTACTTGTGCATGCCTAGGAACATGCACATCAAATCTGAATTTGAGTTTTGTGGCTTGTGCTCTTAAACTATAAATCCAAACTTTTGTTTTATAGTTTGTGCATTTGCATTGCACTTTAAATCCAACTTTTCTACTAGTTTTTTGTGTACCTAGCCTAGCTTGTGTGTTGTGGCATGTACATGGCTTTGTTTTGTGCATATGCCATGCGCATTGATCTTGTAGGCTTATTCTGATACTTTGGTGGCTTGTTCTGCGCACTTGCACTTTAAAATCTGAACTTGAATTTACTTTGTTTGTGCATGTGTTGTGCGCTTGTTGCATGCCTTAGCAATTTACTTAGCATTGATTTGTGCTCGACCTTGTTGGTTTGTGATAGTGCTGCACCTTGTTGCTTTTATGGCCTTGTTCATTTGAAATTGCACGACCTTAAGGCATATATAGTGATACACTCTGCATGTATTAAGTTGCTAGCGCACATATTGAGTTAATTTAAAATTTATTTCCCTCATGAACATGTTGTATTGGTCCTTATATATACTAGTTGCACTGGTCCATGTTCGTTAATTTAGTGCCTATTTAAAATATGAAAAGAACAAAAACAATAAACTGAGGCAATGCTGACTTTAAATATATTTATATTCTTGCAATTTTAGTTATTTTTTTTTCTTCTACTACTTCGTTATTTTTTGGTTAAACGGATTTTAGACTGAACAAAGGCTGGAACAAGAAGATAATGAGAATAAATTGTAGAGTGACTATTGTACTGAAAGTGTTGTGAGTGATAGAGTGCAAATTGATATATATGGTGGAGTATGAGAATAATATATATATTACTAAAACAAAAACATTTAAAATGTATATATATGTAGATATATGTATACTTATTGGCATAAAAAATAGACTGTTATATTCCACAATCTCCCACTTTGATGACAAGAAACATATTTTATGATTTTGTTACTGTAGACTAAGAAATGTGTTTGTTTTGCTGTGATCATAAGCTCCTCTTACAACGATACTCCTCTTATACAAATGCATGCATAAAAGATGTCTAAATGCCAAAGATAAAAAAACTTAAAAATAATGTTTTTGAAACCAAAAGAAAAATAAAAAAATTAATCTCAGCATGGTTTTTATCAGCCACCAAAAATCTTAACCTCTTTCCCTCTTTTATTATCATAAAAAATTAAAATAATAATCGACATAGTGATAGATTTTGATTGATACTATAAAACATATAGAAGTAAGAGTGTAAAAAATTTCAACAAATAAAAGAGAAATCATAATATTTTAATAATTAGACATATATACCATTATAGGGTGATGATTAGATTGTAGTGTAAGGAGAATTTTACATAGTGACAGTAGTATGGCATTTTTGATAAAGTAAATTCTAAAAAATTAATTTAAGAACAGAGAAAACAAAGAATGTTAAGCAATTTCTAACCATGCATAACCGTTTGAACTTTTCAATAAGATTCATAGTTACTGAAAGAAAGAATGGCAAGCACTTTCTAACCATGCATAACCATTATGACTTTTTAATGAGGTTATAAGCTACTTGAGTATTTATCCCTCTCTTATGCAAGTATTCCATGCATAACTATGAGGACTTTTAAATGAGAATATAAGCTTGTATCTTGAGATTAAAAGTTATTCACCCATGCATAATTGTGAGGACTTTTAAATGTGAACGAATAATTTTGGATATAATAAATTATTAAAATCAAATTAAAGAACATAATTCTTCATTTTTCAAAATATCACTTCTACACACTATATTAAATATTGGTGCATGGATTGTAAGAAGGATGACAAGAATAGAAATAATCATAAAATATGTTCTAATAAAAAGACTATAACATTGTTCAATTTTGAAGAATTTTTAACATCTCTTTTCTCTAGTTATGAAATATAAAATAATCATTACCTATCACTTCCTCAATCACTATTAATAATTTTTGACAGATTTCACAAAGTTCAAACAATCAAGCACCATCTTTTCCAGAGTAAATTTCTTATCAGAAAATCAAAAATAAAAAACTGAAATGGAAAAAGAGACTAAAAAATAGAAGTCATTTCTAAATTTCCCAAATCCAATCAAATTTGCAAAAACTGTTTTGTGGAAAAGGTTTTTTAATAATATTTGCTAATTGATATTCGGTTGAAATGAATTCAATGCGTGTATATTTTGAGTTAGTAGTAGATAATGCAATATGATATTATTTTCGATTGACCATGAAACTAAATAATATCCCATCATGAAATATATGTTGCTTGTGCTTTTTCTATCTGCTGGATAGCCTGCATAGTCTTCATCAGAGTAGTCCACCAAACTGAAATTGCTATAAAAATTTGTGTGACTAAAAGATATCTCAAAATTCCTTTTATAGCTTTTAAATGTGTTTCTTTTGAGTTCCAAAACATCTTATTTTGAAAAAGTATTTCATAAATAAATATGGAAAGTAAGGGAAAAATGTGAGGTATTAATCAGTTTGTAAAACATATGACATGTAAAATGGATGTAATCTCAAAGGTTAGAAGACATACCATACAATATGATAAGAAAGAAAAAGCTATATCAACACAATATCACTTGTTATCTAGGCTACATATAGTTTCCAAAAATGATAGAACTTTTTATACTCACCATCCTGGTGATGGTGACTAATGGTACCTCAAATGCTAATTCTCAATATCTATAATAAGCATAGAATATAAGCATCATCAAACAAATGCGCTCTACTTCATAATATCAATCAAGTTCGTTCAAGAAATTAAATTTCCTAGCATAACTAAAACCATTTATATCAAGCAAAGGCAAAATCATTTATGTTGAACAAGGGTATACGCAACTATAAATTCTTTAACCAATTATTTGTTAGTCATTGTTAAAGGTAGTGAATGTGGAAAAGTAATCATTGAATATACACAATCGACCATTGTTGTTTTTAAAATTCAATCTATTTAAAACCACTATTCGAAAATTTTAAATTCATGCTTTTATTTAGTACTAAACTTGGAAGATTCATATATCCAATATTTCTAATGAACAAAATTGGTTTCAGGTCAAAATGATAAATTGATCAAAAGTTATTCTAGAATACTATAACTGGTTTGCATAAATCAGAAATACTTTTCAAGTAATGTGCTGACAGGACTACTATTTTATAAGGTTGAATAAAATGAATTAGCAAAAACTCAAAACATTACTGCTGTAGTGTTATCAGTTAGCTTTTTAGAACTTCAAGAATTTCAAAATTTGGAGTAATAATGTTCAGGTTATGACCGATTTACTATAGCTATGCTGAAATAGTTTTGGAATGAAAATCAACCATAGTATCGATTTAAAAGCAATTTTTCAATGATTTCTAAAATGAACTATCGAAAATACAAAGAATGAAAATTGTATATTTTTTATAAGGTTTTCAAAACATCTATAATTTTATAAATCAGAATATCATAGTAGAAATTATAATAAAATATTGTAGCTGTGTTCAGAAGCACTGAAATAACAAACAATATACCGAATGATTTGCAGTTTTCCGTTGATTTAAGTTCAAATTTTGGGAAAACAAAATAAAACTTATAGAATTTTCTGTCTATATTTTAGAACATCTTAAATTTTGCAAATTGGAGTTTTAGAGCTCAAGATATGTAAATTTTACTATAGTAGTGTCAAATAATCAAATTTCAGAATAAGTAAAGAAAATTAAAAAGTAGGCTTTGGAGATCATACCTTCACCTTTGGTTTTGCATTTTTGTTCATCATTTTTATCCAAAGTATGTAGATCTCCATTTCATTTTTCCAGGCTAAGGAACATTGAATTTATTGCTCATCAAATGTATATAGAACAATTCGAACTTAGCCACTATCGTGGTTGTTCTTCAGCTCGTTTTTACCTAAATATTGGAAGAAGCGAGTGCCTAGCAAAGGATGTAGGACAACATTTATTTACGTTTGGAATTTGTGGTACACAATTATTTTTATATAGCAAACCATTAGTATTAATTAAAAGTTTATATGGATCGTGTATGTGTGTGTGTATAGTATATGACAAGTACGTGTATGATAGTATGGATCGCATAGAATAATAATGCAGGTAAAACTAAAAGTAATCACACCAGAATTTTTATACTGGTTCAGACTTCCAGTCCTACATCCAGTTCCGAAGCTCCCCTTCAGAAATTCACCAACAAATTTCCCTCGCTTTTTCCAAAGGAATAGGCTTTTATAGAAGAGTATTTCTTTGACAAGTGCATGTTCTAGGTAACACTGATTTTGACTACAAGTATAGTTTCTATCTATAATCTCCTTGAGTAATGTAAACATGTATGTGAGTGAGAATATAGAAGAATTTTAATCAAAATGAATATAATTTTGGTTTTATACTTTAAAAGAAAGAAGGAAACATTGCTTCCATTTCTTTTCCACTCTAGTGTTGCTTCTGTTCAGACATGAAAAGTTTTGGAGAAGTGACATATGAGCATCCTTTCAAATTTGACAGTTATGCCTTTCTAAAAAAAATCCCGACTCCAGTTTCAGACGTCTGGTAAGGAAGGTTAGAAGTCTGACCTGGTATATTTTAAAAAATCCAGAAACAAAACTCATACGTCTGGTCTTCTACATCCAGATGTCTCACTCTGGTATTTTTCTATGTTTTAGAAGTTTTGTGCATTTATGTGTATACATACTTAAGGAGATTTTACATAACTATTCTATGACCATATATATACATACTATAACTTAATATTTCTACATGGACTTATGTCTTCCTATCAGGATCGTCTTCTTGCCTTAAGTGAATTATCCCTGTATAAAGATATTTGAAATATATTTATGATTGTATAGTTGTTGTCATCGAAACTATAGAATGGAGCTTCTAACATTCTCCTCCTTTTTGATGATGACATCTATAAAATGTAATTAATTTATTAATAAGTGAATTTACTCCCCATGTTGAAGCATTTATGATATTCCCTGCATATATGAACTCCCCTATGTTTGAGTTGATGAACTCGGGTTTGCCATAGTCGTAAATTCGTGAACTTTTGTCTCTTGTCAATATTCAAAACCTTATGATCCAACATTCTCCCCTTTTTAATGATGAAAACTCCATTTGCTATGTGTGAATCTTCAACAAGATTTGTTAAAATATCTCTCCTCTGAGTATATGCTTCCAACTCTGATATTGTATTCTCCCCATGAATCTGTGCTATATTTATCTTTCAGTTTCTCCCACTGAATATGTGCTTATATTTCCCTAAAAATAGTACCTGAGCAATATCTATATCCCCCTTTGTCATCAATAAAAAGGAGAGTTTGTATGATGGCATAAATTATATTCCTGTAACAACTCGTAAATCTACACCTCTTTGAGCCGACAATATTCTCCAACAGTTCAACTCAAAGTGGACGGAAATACGAACCATTAGGGTTAAAGAAGAAAGAGGTAGAAGAAGAAATAGAAAACAACATCAGAATCTCACAAACATAGCGGAACAATATATAATAGATAATAAAAAATCTTTATACAAAAGGTACTATATTTGTTTTATACATTACATCATCAGAGTACAACACCATCAATAACAAAATACTGGACAGTTATATTAACTTGTCCCCACAAAGCTGATTACACAGCATACCAAACATAGCGGAAATAAGACAGATACGTGTGATACGTCTCGCCATCCAGCACATCCCCTGAGCTCCATAGCATTCCATCCCGAATATGTATTCTATAATACTCGATCTGACCCGAGCATTATAGCGAAATTACACCCGAGTCAGTCTGGAATACCAGTGTGAGAAAACACACTCAATTGGATTATTAAAGTTTTCAAAATTCTTTGAAATCAAAGGTATCCCGTACGACCACGCCACAAATAAACATGCCGGGTTTTTACCTTACGATAACCAAAACATTTTTATTAAATTCGTCTGGTATTATATTAGTGTCTATAGAAACTAAAAATAGAATCTAGCTTAAATGCTTGCATCTCACGTTTTACCAATAGTTGGTCACAACCAAAACCGTACAGGCGCTTATTTGAGATTGTATCCATACAATGGCAGGGCTACTGGGGTACCGCCTGTCACAGTACCTGGTCTAAATCAACATATCGAGGATCCACCCTGATCCTCTACAACACAAGACCAGAGCTACCCCTAACTGGATAGACCGAACAAGATCACCCCGCGGTTGGGATCAGCAACCGCCCACACAGCCGAATAAAAGGGACATCTAGACAGGGATGATCTTGCCCTAATTGGTTGCTAGCCACTTAGCCTTGCTGCACCTCCAATGTTTTAGCCATTTTCGGTTGATGAGGCTTGAGGCTATGCGTTACCTTTTTAGCACACATACACTTAGAATGCTCATCGTCCCTTGACGATGTTTTGAGAGCATTCGTCCATACAAGTCCGTTCGCGGTCCAAACGGAATCGAAGGCACTACTCCTACTGCATCCATTTTGGAATCACCCTTAGGATTAGTGGCAATTAGCCATTGCACTTCACTGCTCCATCTTCGACTCCAAACTCTTGTCTTCGTCAAGAAAACGTTCAAACCGAGTCGAAGTGGTTTCGGAAAATTAATCCCAATCTCGGTCTCTTCGAAACGATGATCCATTGGCCATTATTGATAGTCGGTTATTTAACTATCAAATAACATCCACAAACAACCATCAGTCTTTAATAATTTCCCAAACTATTTATCTCAAAATATTTTCGCAAGATATTTTTCTACACTTCAACCCTTTGAAAATAGTTTTCAAATCACTTTTTCTCTCGTGGAATAAATTTCCACCCAATTATTTTATTTCTATTTAAAATCACCAAGTCTTAATACTTTAGATTTTTAAATAATTTAAATCACTTTATGCAAAAATATATACTTTAAAATACTAAAAATAAAAACTACTTAAAACACTTTATTTAAAATACTAGTTATGAAATTTTATAATAATTTCTCATGTAAAACTTAAGCCAAAACTAAATTTAAAATAAAAGTTATTCTATAAGGTACAAATATTAAATAATTATCTTTTAAATCATAATACTAGTTAAACCTTTAAAATAATTTACTTATATAATCAACTTAATAAGTATTTACTTTTAAAAAATTTTAAACCACAAATAATAATTTCTCCCAAAAACATTCTTTTAAAAGCACTTTAAAACCTCTAGCTTATACTTAAAAATATGCTTTAAAAACATACTTGGCTTTTCAGGAAACTACACTTTCCATTCCAAAATAGTCCATTTAATCAGTCAATAAATCCTTCTAGATTTATCCCAATTCAATTTACGTCTCAACCTGTAAATTTCTTTCAACACTTTAAAAATAAGACCTCTTTTATTTGTAAAACACATTTCCATTTCCTTATAATCACTTCAAAAATATATACTTAAATTATTTACATTAAGGCTACTAAAATTACTTAAATAAAAAAACAATACTTAAGAAATTTATAAGAGTTTCTAAGTAAAACTTAAACCAAAATTTCCTATTAAAATAAAGTTATATCAAATATTTATGTTAAAATTCCTTTTTTAAAAATCATAATATAATTTATCTTTAAAAATAATTAAGTACCATAATTAACTTAAATAAGTATTTACTTTTCTCTTGAAAATAATTAAAATAATAAATTTTCTAAAACATTCTAAAAAAACATTTTTTTTTAAAACTTCTAGTTTATACTTTGAAATATTTCCTCTGAAAATATACTTAGTTTACCAAGAAAAATATACTTTCCAACTTTTAAAAATAAAATCACTTTTTATTTTTAAAATGAATTGCACCTTTCCTTATAAATTCCACCGGAATCTATACTTTCAAATTTATCCACTGATAAATATTCCACTTTGTTTATAAACCAGTTTACAGATTTCCATTTCTCCTTTTTTTTAAATCACGGTTTCTAAAATACTAAATCGGATTTCAAACCGATTTCTTGTTTTAAATTCCCTTTAAAATTTATTACTCGATTTATCCAATTCCCAATAGTTATTTACTTAAGAATTTTCTTTTCATTTCCTTTAAAAATCCAAACTTATATATATTTTCCATTTCTCAGATTACCCATATATATGTTCAGCCAGCATAGCATTCAATGATTTCAATCCCCAATATAGTCAAAATAATCTATCACGGATCATCAAATAAATCACATCGCTGAATATAAAATAAATTCAAAATTTTGAGGAATCCAGTTGAATCCCTCCAACCTGTTTTCCTGCATCCACAGATGTTAGCATAATATAAAATATCAATCCCACTTCGAGGAGGATGTCGTTGTATAAAGGATCATCCGCTATTATGCGGGGAGCATAGGGTCTCATCCGCAATATAATATGGGAATATCAATCACTCCAGTATATATATATATATATATATATATATATATATATATATATATATATAATATCACATCCAGTCAATTCAATCAATAATTTAAATTTAACTATTTAAATTTAAATGGTAATCCAAATGAGTGAGATTAGCTCCCCTTTGACTTTTAATTTGCAATCCAATCCATCTCGACAATACTTTAAAACTCACCTTATGATAGTATATTATTTTATTTGCATATACGTACATCCTACGTATTTATTCCAATTGATTATTATCAATATTAACTTTCTTGTTATTCACATTTCTTTTGATTTCTATTCACTTATCCATACTTATCATTTCACACCCTTTTATTAAATCTTCATTCAAATATTAACTTAGAATATTTTCCCAATATCAAATTTTACTTTAAGAATTTCACCATTTCCTCTTAAGTTCAACATAATTATTTTATACACTTTAATAATCATTTTCACTTCGCCACTGAAGTTTATCTATTTTTATTCAAAATTTTAAATTTCAAATTTTAATTTAAACTCAATTTATCACCAAATTTTAAATACTGAATCCTATTAACCGCATCTCAACCCATATTTACTTTCCTGGTTATTGTAATTAGTTCCATCCACTAATTTGTTTCCAATCCAATTCAATTTCAAATCTGTTCAACTTACTAATTTTAATTAATCACTTCATTTCCACATTTAATTCAAATCTCAAATAAAAGTTTATTTCCAAACTTTTACTTCTTTTAGATCCTTCGAACAATTTTTCAACTTTACTTTATTTAACCTAATTCAAATTGAATTCCAATACTCAGTCTAATTTCCATTACTTACAAATTTAGATTAGTTTGTTTCATTTCCACATTTATTCCCAATTTAGTAAATTTTATTTTAATGGCTATTTCATTTAGTCTAGTCTGCGTAGAATTTTTCCTCAAATTCACTTTTATTTAATTTGATTCGGTTACACTTCAATTTAATTCAAATTTTAAACATTTATAAGTTTCCAAACTCATTTGGATCACCATAAACATTTTTAATTAAACTTCTAGAGTTTGAACAATTACTCAAAATTTTAAAATCACCTTTGAAATCATATATACCGAAACCAAATTATTCCTTTGCATCCCAAAATCAAACCTAATTTTGCAACAAATACCAATTCAAAATATTCATGCAGCAATTCCTCCCTTGGAAACTCGAAAATGAACGTCAATGATGTTGTTGTCATCACCGAAGTTATTTTCCAGTGACCGAAGTGAGTTTAGTACTTTTATCCCTTCAAAAACATTTCAAATATTTTTAAATTCCAAATCTCACCAGATTTCAAATCCAATTCAAAAATATTTCTCAAATAATGCCATTATTCCTCCAAAACCTTTGAAAATCATTTTCAAACTCAAAGGAATTTAATTTCCAAATTTTTTAATTTCAAACCCTTTCAATTCATATTCAAAAATTACTCTGGAATTTTTATTTCATTTTCAATTAAAATCCACATTTATAATTCACATTTATAAATTTCCTTTTGTTATATGAATTCTTTCCTTTTCTTTTGGTTATTACTTAAATTTCTTATTCAATCCCCATACACAATGATAATAATTTAATATTATCACTTTCTAACAACCAAGCAACCATATATACTTATGATAATTACAAAAATTATTTCTTTTTATATACCAAACATAATTTTGGGCAAAATTATTTCATTTACCCTATTTCGAGACAATACTACGTCGGTTTGCCTAGTTTAAGAATTTAGAAATTCCTATCGATATCGTTGTCCAGACTATATCGACCAGAATTTATAAACACTCAACCGATAAGTCAACACAATACCAAACAATTTTTTATATTCACTAACAAATACGCGCTTTTATCTATTTATACACACAAACTCATTCTAGAGTACCACTGACTCTATTCTAATGAGTAATCTCCACCAGAGCCAAGGTTCTCGCTTAACTTTCAGCTTTGATACCACTGTAATGAACCGCAAATCCGCACCCCTTTGAGCCAGAAATATTCTTCAATAGTTCAACTCAAAGTGGACGGAAATATGAACCATTAGGATTAAAGAAGAAAAAGGTAGAAGAAGAAATAGAAAAAAAACATCAGAATCTCACAAACGCAGTGGAACAATATATAATAGATAATAACTGATCTTTATACAAAAGAATGATATTTGTTTTATACATTACATCATCAGAGTACAACACCATCAATAACAAAATACTGGACAGTTATATTAACTTGTCCCCACAAAGCTGACTACATAGCATACCAAACATAGTGGAAATAAGACAGATACGTGTGATTCGTCTCGCCATCCAACACATCCCCTGAGCTCCATAGCCGTCCATCCCGAATATATATTCTATAATACTCGGTTTGACCCCGAGCATTATAGCAAAATAATAGCGTGAGAAAACACACTCAGTTGGATTATTAAAGTTTTCAAAATCCTTTGAAATCAAAGGTATCTCGTAAGACCACGCCACAAATAAATATGCCGGGTTTTTACCTTATGATAACCAAAACATTTTTATTGAATTCATTTGATATTATAATAGTGTCCATAGAAACTAAAAATAGAATCTAGCTGAAATGCTTGCGTCTTACGTTTCAGCAATAGTGGGGCATAATCAAAACCGTACAGGTGCTTATTGGAGATTGGATCCATACAATGGCAGGGCTACTGGGGTACTGCCCGTCACAGTACCTGGTCTAGATCAACATATCGAGGATCCAACCTGATCCCCTGCAACACAAGACCGATGCTAACCCTTACTAGATAGTTCGAATAATATCACCCGCGGTTGGGATCAGCAACTGCCCACACAGCCGAATAAAAATGACATCTAGACAGGGATGACCTTGCCCTAATTGGTTGCTAGCCACTTAGCCTTGCTGCACCTCCCCTGTTTTAGCCATTTCCGGTTGATGAGGCTTGAGGCTATGCATTACCTTTTTAGCACACATACACTTAGAATGCTCATCGTCCCTCTGACGATGTTCTAATAGCACTCGTCCATACAAGTCCGTTCTCGGTCCGAATGGAACCGAAGGCACTACTCCTACTACATCCATTTTGGAATTACCCTCAAGATTATTAGCGATTAGCCCATGCACTTCACCGCTCTATCTTTGACTCCAAGCTTTTGTCTTCCTCACGAAAACGTTCAAACCGGATCGAAGTGGTTTTCGAGAAATTAATCCCGATCTCGGTCTCTTCGAAACGATCAACGCAATGACCAATATTGATAGTCGGTTATTTAACTATCAAATAACATCCACAAACAACCATAAGTCCTTAATAATTTCCCAAAATATTTATTTTAAATTATCTTCGCAAGATATTTTTCTACACTTCAACCCTTTGAAAATAGTTTTCAAATCACGTTTTCTACCGCGGAATAAATTTCCACCTAATTGTTTTATTTCCACTGAAAATCACCAAGTTTTAATACTTCAGATTTTTAAATAATTTAAATCATTTTATCCAAAAATATATACTTTAAAATACTTAAAACAAAAACTATTTAAGACACTTTATTTAAAATACTAGTTATGAAATTTTATAATAATTTCTCATGTAAAGCTTAAGCCAAAACTAAATTTAAAATAAAATTTAATCTATAAGGTATGTAACAACCAATATTTTTCAACCATTTGCATCCATTATAAGTGCATAGGCAGACACTCATGCCGGAATTGAATTGCTCAAAATACCGTGTTGTAAATAAAATTTTGGCAAACCTCAGAATATACAGTAAATAAAAATCACAGATCACAGACACAGAGTATATAAAAATGCAGCGGAAGAAAAATAGATAGTAGTTCATGAAGCTACTATATAAATATGAGATACATCAGAGTTAAATAAGATACAACAGAAGAGTAACAGGATACATCAGGTACAAATCAGATACATCACTGAACCACTGGATACTGAAACAAAATAGATGGCTGGATCTTCAAGGAAAGCTCCAACGCCGAAGGTGAATCTTGAATGCTAACTCAATCAATCTGACCCGAGCGTAAAGCAAAACACAAAACCCTCGAGTCAGGACATAAATACTTATAAACTGTAAATCAACTCAAGTGAACAGTAACAAAATGCGTCAGTAACTTAAAGGATGCTTGGGACCGCCCATCCTCTAAGGATCCGTTAAACTATTTACTATGTAGTAATATACGCTATATACGGTAGTGTCTAATCAGTAAAGTATAATCATATAGAAAATAGCGTTAAGGGGATGGTGAACCTTAACGCGGTCGGATCTTTAAAACCAAAATCGTAGTGGGCTCGATATAAGGATATGACATGGCACGCGAGGCAATGCCAGGGTGGATACACCGTTTGCACTCCCGGACCGGTGGTGACGGCAAGCCAACAGCTTCCGCCCACCTCGAACAATACCCCCGAATCAAAGTGGCACCACCGAATCGAATCACAACAGTAATAGAATGGTTTCCGATGGAGCATGCTCGATGAAAGAGTGCGACCCTTTGTGTAGCCCGGTATAGCTCCTGTTTTAGTCATATATGCCAACTCACGGGTGTTGGGTCCACGTAATATACCTCGAGAACGTCGCCACCATCTTACTTCATTCTGGAATCTCCACCGCGTACACGGTTGCTAAAGTGGTTTTCGGTATTGGCCGGCTATAAGACAATATCCGATCCCGGTCTCTTTAACAACCCATCGTTATTATAACCCGTAGTTATAATTTTAAAAATATTTTATACTTCAAAATAAAATATCCCTTTCAATCCAAATCTTTATCAAAATAAAGATTAAATCATTCCAAAATATCATATCTTTCGGATCTTCATTTCAAATCATTTTAATATCAAAATATCATATCTTCCAAAACTTCGTTTCAAATCATTTTAATATATCAAAATATCTTATCCTTTCAAAACTTCATTTTCAAATCATTTTAATATATCAAAATATCGTATCTTTTCAAAACTTCATTCATTTCAAATCATTATTCATTTTATTCAATCTAAAATACCATTTCAATTCATATTTTAAAACAGTTTATATTCCAAAAATACCTTTTTTTTCATTTCAATGAAGTTATTATGCTTAATAATTAATTTATTAAATTTCCAAAAATTTCAACTTCCAAAGTTCATTTATTCACTTAAGTTTATCAAAACAGTGAAAATTCACCTTTCGCATCATTTAAAAAACTCTACGGAAAGTTACATTCAAAACAGTTCAATTTAACAAAAGACAACGTTTAAAAATGTTGTGATAGAGTTTTCTTAAATTTCAAATAAACTTAGTTAAATTCAAAAATTATAGCACTTACAAAGATTGCTATAATAGCTTTTAATTCAATTTAGCTTTTTAGTTCATTATCATCAACTACAGCGTTTACAAATATCATTTACATTGTAATTAATAGCATTTCAAAAATGCATTCAATTAACTTCAAATATTCAATAAAGTTTCTCAACCAATTATATTTTTATTAAAACATTTTTAACTTATAAAATCATACATTTTCACATTTATAAACATCATTTAATTTTCCTCAAGTTCATGATTTTATAAAGTTAAATTTCCATTCAAAAATCAAGATTTAATAATAATTCACTTATTAAAATGCAATGTTGAATTTTTAAAATCCATTACATTAAATTTCAACTTAACACTTAAGTTCAAATTCTCAAATATAACTTTGTTTTATTTTTATTTACTTAACTAAAAGTTCGCTTTTACGTCAATTTCATAAATTTCCAGTTTTAGTTATATTTCAAAATTTCAACTTACAATATTCATTCATTTCACATTTCAACTTTATTAAAATCATTATTATGATATAAAAATCACTTTAAATTCAAATTATCATAAATTTATCATAATTTCATATTCAATTAAATTTTCAATTATAATTAAATCAAAATTTCCAAAATAACTTACGTTCAAAATTTCTAACTTTTTCATTAATTCATTTCACTTACAATTATTCAGAAAATCAATAATAATTTACAAAAATCTTTTTTTAATTAAATTTAAAATCAAAATATTATAATAATTAAATTTCTAAAATATTTAAAATTTTAGAAAAACGTATTTTAACTACGGGCCTGTATATAATTTTCTACGCTAGGTAAAGTGATACGGGCAATATATCATTTTAACCCATAATTTACAAAGAAAATCCGGGTTTTATCATTTCAAACCCGCAATCCCAAGTTAAAATGAAAAATTTAAAACCATTCAGGCCTATCATTTCAGCCCATAACATTTTTTTTCTAACAGGGAACTTGCAGTGTGATCATATACAGAAATAATATAAACAATGTCAATATCACAATATACAGTCATATATCAGATGTCAGGTGAAAATTAACAGTTTTAACATGGTAATAACATGGTAGTAACATGGCATAGCATATCATATGATCACCATTAACTTGCATAAACATTTTATATTACTAAACACTTGTCATCAATTCAATTTTCATAAGTATAAATGTCAGAGTGAGAATGACTCACTTTTTCAAGCTGAAGACCAAAACAACAAACACAAGTGCGATTCCAAAAGCACGACAAGCACGATATAGCATGACTTTTGATTTGAATGAATGAAGAGCTTGATATTTTTCTTGTAAACAATAACCAAAACAAGACAATATACACATAAATATTCAACGCAAAACAATGTTGAAACGATGAAAATACGAAGCAACAAAGGAATAGATTACTTGACCTTGCTTTAACCATTCAAATGCTTGGCCTAGGAGGTTATTGGGTTCAGCCATGATGATGATATAGCTCAGGTTTGGCACCATAATTCACGGCTAGAAGGAGTATGGAGTGGTAGGGTTATAACATGAAGCGTACAATTGATCAAGGCAACATATATGAAGTTTTTTTAGCACAACAAGACTCGGACTTGGGTCAAGTGGGGCTTGGACATACTTGTACAGGTTTGGAAAGTAGATGGAGGGGTGTGGGGAGGTCTGGAAAAGGTGGTGGCGGCGGCCTATGGTGGTGGCCAAGGTGGTGGATGAAGGTGGTGAAGTAATAGTGGTGGCTAGGGCATTGTTTTGGACATTATTTGCAATTTTGTGGAGTTTTGTCACCAAGGGAGGTGTGGCCATGAATGGATCTGAAATGAGGGCTGGAGATGATGCCAAGGAAGAGTGGTAAGGGATGGTGGAGAGTATGGTAGTGATGGTGGTTGGTAGAGGCCAATCCAGAAAGCATAGAAAACTAGGCAAAATACATAGAAAATGAGAAGAAAAGGTAGAAAAAGATGTAGCCATTATCAAATTTTTTTCTCAAGATGGAGGCCATGATTTTTAGGGTTGAGAAAGAGAAAAATTTCGTGACAAATGAGCAAGGGAAGTCGGCTGGAGATGGTATAGGGAAATGCAAAAAAAAAACAGATGTATTGATGACAAAAGAAACTGCAAAAGAAACAGTGAAACGTTTTTACGTTTCTTAGCCTTTAACCCTTTCAAATTTCTCATATATATTTATATACATCTAAATAACTGAAAATAATTAAAATCTCAGTTAAAATTCGAAAGTATAACAGATAAACAAAATATTAATAATTAAATATTAATTAGATATGATTAAAACAAGAAAAATAGCACAGAAAATGATAACTTGACTTAAGAATTAGAAATAACTTCAATATACTTTGAAAAAATTTACTTTAATTTAAATACATGTAAAATGAATAAAATAAAGTAAAACACAGCAAATAAAAGTGAGTGCATAAAATAAATAAATAAATTTTAATTATATATAATTAAATTAAGAAAATGGCTTAAAATTGTAGACTATGCTTTATAAATTGAAATAAATTCAAATAAACTTTAGAAAAATTATATTATCATTTTAAAAATACTTAAAAGTCAAAATATACATAATATAACATATTATCACATATTAAAATAAAATATAACCAAGAAGAAGTAACTTATACAATTTAAAATAGTCGTTGTTAAATAACCCTATATACGCACAATATTGTAAAGGGTATAACTTCCACAATTTACATCGATTTCAACAAAACGAAAAATGGTGTTCTTAGAATTTTATGTACTTTCATAATAAAAGAAAAAAATTTAAAATTTTAAACTTTTAAAATTTTAAGTTAAAAGTCACAGTTTGACTATTTTGACCAAAATCAGCATTTCAGGCAAATATTCAACTTACACAAGTTTGGAATTATAACTCATATAAAAATCAAGATTATATTTAAATAATAAATTTAATAATCATTTCAAATATGTAAAATAAGTTTTTTAAATCAAAATCTTACATTAAAAATAATTGAAATATACAAAAAAAAAAATTACAAAATACAGGGTTGTTACAAGGTATAAATATTAAATAATTATCTTTTAAATCATAATACTAGTTAAACCTTTAAAATAATTTACTTATATAATTAACTAAATAAATATTTACTTTTAAAAATTTTAAAACCACTAAACAATAATTTCTTTCAAAAACATTCTTTTGAAACCACTTTAATACCTCTAGCTTATACTCAAAAATTTGCTTTGAAAACATACTTCGCTTTTTAGGAAAATACACTTTCCATTCCAAAATAGTCCATTTAATCAGTCAACAAATCCTTCTCGATTTATCTCAATTTAGTTTACGTCTCAACTCGTAAATTTCTTTCAACACTTTTAAAATAAATCCACTTTTTATTTTTAAAGCACATTTCCATCTCCTTATAATCACTTCAAAAATATATATACTTAAATTATTTACGTTAAGGATACTAAAATTACTTGAATAAAAAAATAATACTTAAGAAATTTATAAGTGCTTCGGAGTAAAACTTAAACCAAAATTTCCTTTTTAAATAAAGTTATTATATCAAATATTTATGTTAAAAATCCTTTTTAAAAATTCATAATACTAATTTATCTCTAAAAATAATTAACTACCATAATTAACTGAAATAAATATTTACTTCTATCTTAAAAATAATTAAAATAGTAAATTTTCTAAAACATTCTAAAAAACATTTTTTTTAAACTTCTGGTCTATACTTTGAAATCTTTCCTTTGAAAATATACTTAGTTTTCGAAGAAAAATATACTTTTCAACTTTTAAAAATAAAATCAATTTATATTTTTAAAATGAATTGCACCTTTCCTTATAAATTCCACCAGAATCTATACTTTCAAATTCATCCACTGATAAATATTCCACTTCGTTTATAAACTGGTTTACAGATTTCCATTTCTCCATTTCCTTTAAATCACAGTTTCTAAAACACTAAATCGATTTCAAACTGATTTCCTAGTTTTAAATCCCCTTTAAATTTATTAGTCGATTTATCCAATTCCCAATAATTATTTACTTAAGAATTTTCTTTCATTTCCATTAAAAAATCAAACTTATATATATATTTTCCATTTCTCAAAATACCTGTATATATTCAACCAGCATAACATTCAATAATTTCAATCCGCAATATAATCAATATAATCTATCGCAGACCATCAAATAAATCACATCGCTGAATATAAAATAAATTCAACGTTTTGAGGAATCCAATTGGATCCCTCCAACCTGTTTCCCTGCATCCACAGTGTTAGCATAATATAAAATATCAATCTCACTTCGAGGGGATATCGTGGTATAAAGGGTCATCCGCTATTATGTAGGGTGCATAGGGTCTCATCCGCTATATAGTGCGAGAATATCAATCACTCTGATATATATATATATATATATATATATATATATATATATATAGTCAATTCAATCAATAATTTAAATTTAACTATTTAAATTTAAATGATAATCCAAATTAGTGAGATTAACTCACCTTTGACTTTTAATTTGCAGTCCGATCCATCTCGACCGATTTCTTCACGATTTCAGACCTCGTATAAACAATTATATGGTTTATTAATATTTGAGATAATCGAACAATTAATTTCCTTTTAATAATCTTAACTCAATCTAAAATTTTACATAAACTAATTTTCTTATAATAAATAAATTTCTAGTTACCAAAATAATTAAATAAGTTTACTAATAAGTTAATCACTATAATACATTATTTTTAAAAATAAGTAGATTTAAAATGTGTGTATGTATATTTATTTTTCCTTTGAAATTACATATATATTTATAAAAATATAATGTTTATAAAATCTACAATACTTTAAAACTCCCATACTTTCCAAAATCATATATATGCATTTTTACTGTTTGCCTATCTATTTTTAAATTAAATTGAGTTTAACTTTAAATTTAAAACTACTTATCAGATAAGATTTCGTTTACTGTACAAAATTTATTCTTTAATATGCATATATCTTTGTAAGAAAAATTCCTGTTTCAAACCTATATATGATTCTTTCCAATCTGTGAATTAAATCAGGTTTAATTAAAAAACAGAAAAAGAAAACGAATACCTCACATGCACACGACAGAGCACAACCCAAATCGCCAAGATATCGCCGATCCATCCCATCGTCTGCTTGCATGGGAACTGACCACCAGCTGCCCCATTGCAGCCACCACTACCCCCTTACTCGTGGCGCCCCTTTCCAGCCACGAACGAGATTCATTACAGCCCCTTCCCTTCAAACTTCGTTCGACATTCGTTGCCTACATTTACTTGACCTCGCACGTCGCCACAACTTTGAGCCTCCCAGATCTGCCGCCAATAACGACGACGCCTCCCTTTCCTGCTTCCCAACCCCTTGTGCCTCCTCGTGCTTGCCATCGCGACGCAAGGGATCCCTTCATTTCTTCATCGGAGAGGGGTTGATTTGAATTGGGGAAAGCTAGATGCGATCACGAATTGAATTTGAGAGCAGAAGTATACTAGGGATCGGCCATATTTGATTTGTGATTACCATTTTTGTTCAGCATGCAAAAAAGAATTTTTTCTTCTAAGTTCGGCTATATAAAAAGAATCTGTTAAATGTGTCTGGTTGTTTATTTTTGAGGGGACGCGTGTTCTAAGGAAGGAAATATGTTTAATTTGTCTTGCGTGAAAACATTACTCTGCTATAGTGTTGGAAAAGAAGGGAAAAAAGAAACGGCTGATGATAAGTTTTGACCAGTCAAATTATATCTAAATTTTAAATTTAAACCGTCTCAAAATCGTAGCTCAAAATCTTGACCTTCTATCGAGGCGTGCTGCTAGGCGTTTGTAATGTTATACCCCTATTCCGAACGCAGTGGAAAAGGTTTCGAATCCTAATTCAATCGTATGGAGAAGATAGCTTTTTGAACCTCAAAATTATTTTGGATTCGATATAGATTTCAGCGCGTTTACAAACCGTACGATCACACGATAACTCTATATGATACGAAAACTGAAATCCGATAATAATACACTATTACAGATCCAATGGAACTGGTTTCGTTGAATTTCGAGAATATGTCTCGGAATGCTGTTTTTAAATATCAATTTAATCGATATATTTTTAAAACTGAACAGATCACTTCCAAATCCAATTTTTAAAAGTTTATTGCCTTCAGTGTTATTAATATAAATTTTACAAGCCTTTAAAATATTTTTAACAAGCATAAAACTGAAGATTCAATATCTTACCGAACTTTCAATAATTAAATTCAATAATTTAATTGCCAAATAAATAGTGATATTTGAAATTCAAGTTAAACTAACTTTCAAATATTTAAAATCAATTAAATATTTCAATTTAAAATGTCCAGAAATTTCGAGTTGTCACAATTCCACATAAGTAATAACATAGAACAATATAAAACAAAATAACTACTACTTATAATGTATGGTATCGAAAAAAATTAACATTTAAAGCATGTGTTATCCAAGTTTCTTTTAATTTCCTATTTTTTAGGAAACCATGTCCATTTGGGTGTGGTAGAATCTTTATAGATATATTTTTCATTACAAATTACATTCTTATAATAGTTGCTAATATAAAGTTGTTTATCATGATCAGTTATATTAACTGGAATCCATATCTTAATACTATTAGTCATTAGGTTGGTGCTTGAAAAATAATTTCTACCATTTCTAACAAAGTATTATTATGATTGTAAGTGGTTTTAGAACTATCTTTGTTACTAGTACTAGCATTAAAAAAATTATACAAGAATGCATATCAAGTACTATTTTTACTTTTAGCTTGTTTATAGCCTAAACCGCTTTTATCATTATGAGCTTTAGAATTTGTAACTAAGTAAGATAAGATATATTTGCCTTTGTTAAAATTAATGATTTTTTTATTTAATCTTCCAAAATTTTCCTTAGAATCACAAACTTATTTTTGCAGAATATTATTATTAACTTTTAAAATCTCACATTCTTTAGATAATTCCAAATTCTTTTTAATTAAAGCTTCATTCTCTTTTTCAAGAGAAAAAAAATTAAAGAACTAGAATTGTTTAAAGAATTTTCCAAAAATGTAATTTTATTTTGCAAAACATTGATTTCCTCCAAAAGATTATTGTTTTTCTCTTTTAATTGCTCCTTTTCTTTTTTCAGGAAATCTTTTTGTAAAACAAGTTCTTCTACGGTATTTTCAAAACATTTAGTTTGTTCTATCAAAAATTTGTTTTCCTCTTTTAATTGGAGATTTTTTGCTCACAATATTTTAACTTAGCTAAAGTAATTCTTCTAACTTTATTCAAAGTTTTACAATCTTTTAATAATTCTTCATGTGCTAACAAAAGATCTTTATATAAAGAATCTAAGCATATCAATAGTGAACCGAGTTTAGCCATGAAACATTTGTTTGTATGCTCCTTTGATTCTTCTTTGTTGCTCTTCCTCTTCCTATTGCCTTGACTAGATCTCTTTTTGGATATTTATTCTAGGATGTTGTTACGATCTCTAGAATCTCAGGCTCTGATACCAATTGAAAGTCTACGCGGATCGTGTATATATATAGTATATGACAAGTACGTGTATGATAATATGGATCAAACAGAATAATAATGCAGGTAAAATTAAAAGTAATCGCACCATAATTTTTATACTGGTTCATACATTCCATCCTACGTCCAGTCCCGTAGCTCCCCTTCGCAAGTTCACTAACCAATTGCCATCGCTTCGCCCGGAGGAATAGGCTTTTATACAATAGTATTTCTTTGACATGTGCATGTTCTACGTAACACTGATTTTGAGTACAAGTACAGTTTCTTCCTATAATCTCCTTGAGTAATGTAAACCTGTATATGCTTGAGAATATAGAAGAGTTTTGATCAAAATGAATATAATTTTGGTTGTATACTTTGAACGCAAGAAGGCACAAGCAAGAAGTTAGATGTAGAGATAGAGAGAATAAGTCAGATAATTTAATCTCAATCTTGTTCTACATATTTATAGTTGTAAAAGGTTGCGAAAAATCATTGCTTCCATTTCTTTTCCACTCTAGAGTTGCTTTTGTTCAGATATGAAAAGTTTTGAAGAAGAGACATAGATGCATCCTTTCAAATGTGACAGTTATGCCTTTTTTTTAAATTCTGAGTTCCAGTTTCAGACATCTGGTAAGGAAGGTCAGATGTCTGACTTGGTATATTTTAAAAAATCCAAAAACAAAACTCAAATGTTTTGTGTTCTGCATCCAGACGTCTGACTTTGGTATTTTTCTATGTCTTTGAAGCTTTGAGCATTTGTGCGTATATATACTTAAGAGGATTTTACATAACTATTCCACGACCATATATATATATATACACACATACTAATAACTTAATATTTGTGCTTTGCCTTATGTCTTCCTACCAGGATCGTCTTCTTGCTTTAAGTGAATCATCCCTGCATAAAGATATTTGAAATATATATATGATTGTATAGTTGTTGTCATTGAAACTATAGAATGGAGGCTCTAACATTAATAATTGCACATTTGAAATATAAACTTGTTTAAATTCAAGAAAATTAAATTTGTTCCTTTTGAGATCCAGGTTTGTTTAACAGTTTTGTGTTTGTTCCTATACCAACACTTATTTTGTTAACGTCCAATCTTTTCACAAATTGAACACTTAGATAATCTTTGTGAAATTTGATCTTGTCACGATTCTTGTCTTTAATTTGTTTCGCTCCCTCATACACAAGTCCTTTCCTATTTTTGAAATAGTCCGACAACCTAACAACATATTCAGTGCTTTTCTCCTTTAGAGAATATTCTTATTATCCATTCAAGCTGTTGAACCTTAGATATAAGAGGGACATTTTCATTTAAAAGTGAAGTGCATATTTTAAAGAAGTTTTCTCTTTTTGTATCATCGTTCAAGATCAAAATCTCTTTTTTGAGAGTTTCAATTTTAATCATAGACCTATTTATTTCTTCTTCTAGAGACTGACACTTCTTACATTCTAAGTTAAGTTTTCCAATATTTTGTATCATTAGTTATAACTCATTATTTAAACCAAGTATAATGTTTTTCTTAGATTCTAGATTGTTATATCTTTGTTTAAGTCCAATAATGTTTCGTTTATCTGTGATATAAGAAAAGTAAATCGGTGTGAGATAAGTGCGCTACCTTGTTAGGTTCATCGTCACTGTCGATTGATTCTATGATCAAATATCCTCTTCTTCTCACTATTAGTGTTCTCCTCCTCCTCTTCTTCAATCTCTTTCAGGTGTCTTCGGAACTCTTCTTCTTCTTTCCTTTATAAACTCGATTCAGTGGACAATTTGGTTTGATGTGGCCTAGCTTCTTAAATCTATAACAGGTGATTTCTTCCTCAGAACCATCCAGTACATCGGCAATACTGGTTTTTATTCTTTGGTTTATTATTGGATTTCCATGCTTTCTAGTCCATGTTTCGAATCGCTTACTTAATAGTGCTAGCTCAACTACAGCTTCATCTTCTTCCTCACTCTCGGTTGTACTCTTTAAAACAATTGATTTTATTTTTGAATCTCCACTTTCACGTTCATCCTTGACTTCAGCTCCATTCATATGTGATGAGATTTTTTATTAATTCCACCACCTTAAGCCGTTACAAGTCTCTGGATTCCTGGATTGTGTCACTTTTGCTTCAAAACTTCTTAGGAGGATTCAAAGAATTTTTAGAACTATCACCAATTACGCATAGTCTTTTCCTACTGTTTTGGATTTGAATAATAGATTTGCAAACTGTCATATATCTCCTTTATATTTTCACCTTTTGTTATCATGAAATCTTCATATTCATTGCTGAGCATGGCTAGATGAGATCCCCTAGCCTATCATATACCTTCAAAAGTCACCTCAAGCATATTCCTAATTTCCTGTGCAATCACACAATGAGAAACACGGTTATATTCCATTTATGTAAAGCATAGATAATAGAGTTCATAGCTTTAGAATTTGAATGATAAAGATTAACTTCATTTACATCCCACTTATCTTTAGACTTGGGCACTTTTTGATTATCAATTTTTATTGTAGGTGGACTATAACCAGTTCCAATTATATCCCAAACCTCTATAGCATCTAGGAAAGTTTTCATCCTAGTTTTCTAGTATCCTTAAACATTGATGGCCTAACTATAGATTGTCCTTAGAAAAAGCATTATTAAAACTAGTCATAGTTGAAAAGATGAATTTGACTACCTAGCTTCTATACCACTTGTAGGATAGAATTAACCCTAAAGGGGGTGAATAGGGATTATAATAAATTCGTAGAATAACAATAATAATTGTAGCATGGATAATAAAGTAAATGTGTAAATGAAAGTAGCACACAAAGATACACAGCTTCTATAAAACTTGCCTACTTCTGTTCCTAATATTTTTGGTAAGATCAAACAATCGATCACTTAAAAATTCCCTAATGGCTTACGACTATCACTCACTTGATTGCTCTAACTCTATTCCTAGAAATCTTGCCTCATCTCTATCACCGAGTTGATAATTTCCCAAACTACAAACAGTAATCCTAATTAAAAGGTAGAGTTTTTAGAATTTAAAAGTAAAATACAAAAATTAAAATAAGAGAAACCTTAAGTACAAAAATATGTCTACTATTTTTTTTAAGTTGGCCTAAACACATAAAACATTTCCCTTTATTTTATTATTAGTCATCGCTCTATTCTTTGTTGCTTTCTTTTAGGGTTTTAATGTTTTTGATTCTGAAAGCCAATGTCCTTGAGACTGTATACTGAATCCATGCCTTCACGTCCTTGTTAGTTCACCTCTTCAATTTCTTAACGATGGTTATTTACAATTGCTACCAACGTCGAGCTACTTTGCAGTTGATAATTGGGTATGATTTCGATTTATTGATTATTTGTGAATATTTGTTCATTATTAACTTCACTTAATTATTGATGATGACTTAGGTTTTATTATAGCGAACTAATTTGAGAAAAATCTCTTTAGATTTTCATATACTTCATGGTTTTTTGTTTGAATATTTCAACTCTGAGTTTTTTTATTCTAGCTTTTGATTTATCGACCTAGCACTTTGATTTCGATTAATCTTTTTTGTGTTCTTTGGCCTGAGATTGTTTTCGTACTAGTGGTTTGTTAAGGCTTCGACCTGACATTGTTGACTTGTTCAATATTTGCTTTAGCCTGAATTTTTGGGCTTGTTCGACTTAAGGAATTCTTCTATACACTCAATATTTTTTTAGGAATTTTTATGTTATCTTCGAACATATAGGGGCACACGCACACATACATTGCTGTGTTATGTTTTTGAGTGCATTTCCTAGTGCTTCCCAAGTGTGAATGTGCACTTACCTTATTTGAATTATGTACATTTCTGTTGAGCTTGCGTGTGTTACTGCCACTGCTTGTGCATTGATGGCCTTGAGTGGTTGTGTGTTGATGCCTCATTTCTAGCCCGAATGCATGTCCATCCTTATGTGCTTGTTGTGTGTGTTTGTGCTTGCCTGTGTTGCTCGAAGTTATGGTTTGTTCTTGTATTTTATGAACATGTTTCTTTGCGTATCTTCTTGTGCATGCTTAGGCACTTGCATTTCAAATCTGAATTTGAGTTTTATGGCTTGTTCACTTGCAATATAAATCTAAAATTATGTTTTGTGGCTTGTGCACTTTTTCTTGCACTTTAAATCTGAACCTTTTTACTTGTTTCTTATGTACTTTGCCTAGTTGTGTGTTATGGTATACTTAGCTTTGTTTTTTGCATATGTTGTGTGTACTGATCATGCAGGCCTATTTTGGTACCTCTATTGTTTATGTGCACTTGCACTTTAAATCTGAACTTGAATTTACGTTGTTTTGCGCATGTCTGGGCATGTGTTGAGCACTAATTTGTGCTTGACCTTGTTGGTTTGTGACGTTGTAGCACCTAGTTGCTGTTGTGGCTTTATTTTTTAGGAATTGCTTGACCTTAAGGCATGTACAGCGAGACACTATGCATGCCTTTAGTTGCTTATGCACATATTGGGTTAACTTTGAATTCATGTCCCTCACAAACATGTTGTACCGGTCCTTGTGTATGCATGTTACGCTGGTCCATGTTTGTTAATTTTGGTGCCTGTTTAAAATATGAAAAGAAAAAAACTAATAAACTGAGAAAATGTCAAGTCTATATATATTTATATTTTTACGGTTTCAATTTTTCCTTTTTTCTTTTTAATGCTTCATTGTTTGTTTGGTAAAACAGATTTTTGTCTAGACAATGGTTGGAACAAGAAGATAAAAATTGTATTCAAGTGAGTAAGGATAAAACTGTAGGGTGATATTGTATTGAAAGTGTTGTGAGTGAGGGAGTTCAAACTAATGTATATGAAGGGGTATAAAAATAACATATAAAATATCGTATTAAAAATATTATGGAAGTCCTTTTTGTAATTATTGTACTATTAATATTGTTATTTAAATAAAATATTTATTTGCTTCTTTCTTTCTATAATATTGTAATAGTACTACAATAAACACATTTAACATATGCGTGTGTGTATGCTTATTAGTATCAAACAAAAATCATATATTATTATATTCCACAATAGCCTTTAAACTAGGCATGCAATAGTTAGGAGTGCTAAAATTTATTAAGAAAAACAAGAGAATACTTAGTAACATTTTGGAAGCCAATTTTCAAATGGGATTCATAATTTCATAAGGATGTATAGGATAAAGAAAAATAATATACAAACTAATTTAAGACTGAAAGATGAAATAAGCTTGGGGAATAGTTGTATCATTTAAACTAAAGATGAAAATGTTTTATCTAAAAAAATGTTTAGGGTACACAATAAATGAATAAAAGAAATAGATTGAACCCATGATCATAAAATATACCAACTCATGGATTTGTCGAATGGAATGGGTACCAAGGCTAATAATATCTAAAATTCAATGGTACATAACAAGGCGCCACAAAGATATTAACGCTTGGTAGAAAGTACTATAATAAAAGTATCGACAACGTGAAATGAAAGTGTTTCTTGGACTAGGAGAGAAATTGATGCTTGGTAGATTTAATCAGGAAGCTTACATTCAAACTCCTAGGAGAGTGAAGGTGGCTCTAGTTACGGTAGCTCCGTGATTGAAAGAGTGTCCATTTCATTGGTGACGTTGTTCGAAAAAAAGATAAAGTAGTGATAGAGTGGCCTAGGAAGGTAACCACTAAGCAAAGTAAATGATAACTTTAATATTGATGCCTAAATAAGAGTATAGGTTATGTTTGTGAATATGACTGATGACTGTATGATATTTGTCGTGGTAACTTGATAATAAATATAGGGTATTCTTAAACTGGAATGGATAAATATAAAATATAACATGGTTTATAAATAAATATTAAGTATAGGGTATGCTTTTGTTTTAAAATTGATGCAATGTTTATGCTCATGATGTGATGGTTATTTACATGATATGGTATAATTACCGTTATTAAATTAGTGAGGAAAAAACCAAGTTTTTTCTGACTCGTATAGACTCATGGGTACTCATTAGACTTGGCTAAATGAATTAGACAATATCCTTGTTGAACAGGAATAAAAAAGCTGAAGACGAAGTAAGAGACTTATTGCTATTAAGAGTTAGTTTTATATTCCGCTATTGTATAACTAGGGTATATAACTAGTTAATTGTTCGTAATGGCACCCTCACATGTCAGGCATAACATTAGTATTTATATTTATTACATTTCACCCTTAAATAGGCACATTTTGGGATTTTCAAATATGCAATTGATAACTTATGTAATAAAAAATGTTTTTTCGATCTATTTGCTTAATGTTTTGGAAAAATGACAAATCTTATTTTTTCGATCGAAAATCATTGTGGTGGTGATTACAACATCATTCATTCATTTTCAAATCTCAGAATGGGAGATGTTATAATTCCAAACCCTAAGCACTTTATAGGCTCCGTCAAAACTCACTAGAAAATAATGAATCTCGATCGCTATCTGTAGCACTTGGAACTCCATTTAGTCTTACTATTGTCTTCACATAATTCTTGGCTAATTTTGTTGTCATCCTGGTAGATTTCACTAGAATAAAATGAGAACTCATAGTCAGTCTATCCACTGTGCCCGACACTTTCTTTCCAGCACTTGACCTCGATAAGCCACCAATGAAATCCATAGAAATCGGGTCCCACTTCCATATTGGAACTTCCATAGACTGCAAAAGTCCACTTGGCTTTTGATGTCCATTGTTAACTTATTGGCATGTGAAACATATCTTCACACACTCTCTAAAATATCTCTTCATTCCTTCCTAATAGAAGCTTCAGTTCATTTCTTGGTACATCTTAGTATCTCTAAGGCAAATAGCTAACCATGTACGATGGCATTAATATGTAACTTGCTTCTGCAAGTCTCCTATATTCGAGGCATACAACCCAACCTTTGTAACGACCCAGAATTTTATTTAATTAAAATTTGAATATTTCATTAATTTTAAATATTAATAAGTGAATTTATAAGTCGAATAAATTTTATTTCGAATAATTGGATTTAATTGGATAATTAAATCGATAATTTAATATGTTAAATTATGGAAATAATTGAAAATTGAGTTAAATATGATTGAAAATGATTTGTAAAATTTTATTTTATCATGTTGGAGTTAGAATGATATTTTAGAACTTTTAAAATCGAATTAAAAGTTAATTTGTGAAAGTTGAATATTTTAATATTAAAATCGACTAGTGAAAATAGCAAATTTTTGAACAGTCTCAGAATTGAACGAAACCAGTTCCATTGGATCCGTAATAGTTAGTTATTACCGGATTTCAATTTTCATGTCAATCGGAGTTATCGTTTGATCGTGGCAGCTCGAAACGCATCGAATTATTTTTAATATTAATTTGGCGAGTTAAAATAGCCATTTTTCAAACAGTCTCGGATTTCGACGAAACCAGTTTCATCGGATCCGTAATGTGATATTATTGTAAGGTTTCAAATTTCGTGTCAATTGGATTTACCGTTTGTCCGGTACAAATTAAAACGCCTAGAAAATCGTTTGAATCGGTTTAATTTAAATTGAACGTTTATTGCCATAACTCGCACAGATGTCCGAATTAGCTTTCGAAACCTATTCCATTGTGTCCGAAACGTGGGATAAACCCTAGGAACGTCAGTTTCGGCGCGTAAATCGGAGTTCGGAATTTCCGGATGAATAGTGTTCGAAAATTCTCTATAAATAGCCCCTTCACTCAAGAAAAAAAAAATTCTAAACCCTAAACCTAACAGAGCCGCCGCCATCTTCATATTCAAGGGCCGAAATCTTTCCATATTCATCCCTTATAATCTTCCAATCTACAAATAATTAACAACAACTTCCAACTAGAGATTGGTAGAGCTAGCCGAGATCTTTCGATCCATACGGGGATGATGAGTATTTGAGCGATGATGTGGCGGCAATTCAAGGGAAAAGTCACGGCCTTCGTGCATGAATTACGAGGCATATACAGGGCCGAGCTCAAAGCTCCTTGGGCCGAAGGTGTAGTGTAGGGAGGCGAGGAGAATGCAAGTCTCTGATCGAGTTTTAATCGAGTGAAGAGGCTCGAGTTTCAAACCCTAATTAGGTGTTGATGGGTTCGGTTTTGTTTGCGCGACCTGGAGATGGTTTGCGTAGGAGAGATGATGGTGTGCACGGTGTAGATGAGGGAGGTGTTGGATCCTACGGCCTATATTGAATGAAGGTTTAAATTTTATAAATTATGTTGTAAATTAAAATAAAAATTTGTATTAACTTGTAAATGCTATAACTTTTTGCTGCGAGGTCGAAAAATTATGAAACAAGTTGCGTTGGAATCGTATGGACGAACACTACGCGATGGAATTGGATTGGAGTCGTTTGGAGTTAGTGAGAATTTTGGGTAAAATTAAACGTCCGTTTAATTTTATTCGAAATAAATCGCTAAATCGAAATTGGAATCAAGGTGAGAACTTCTCACTCAATCGAATCGGTTCCGATTTTATTTTAAATAGTTAGATTTAAAACATTTGAATGCATGTTTGAATGATGATTGTTATCTATTGATTGTTAAAATAGACATTATGCGCCGTTAGTAGGCGGATGTTATTTTTTAAAAACATATACCGCGAATATTTCATAAACAGTGAAATTGGTATTATATATATTGGCATATGTATATATTGCAGTTATTGATTTCCCGCATTTGTTGTAGAGGATGAGACCCTATTGCGCCGTTATTAAGCGGATAATATTATTAATCCCATATACCTCGATAATTTCGTACTGGAACGGAATTGGTTTTGTGCTAATGTTTTTGGATGCAGGAAAACAGGTTGGAGGGATCCAACTGGATTCCTCAACAGTTTTTATTTGATTTCAGATATTTTGATATTTGATGGATTATCATATTGATATATGATATCGTTGTTGTCGTGATTGACTATTTGGTGTGTAGCATCATTGAACCAAATTTTGGAATTTTAAAATGATTTTTAAAGTGATTTTTGAAAATATACTATATGTTTGGAATTGATCCATTTTAAATAAATGAACGATATAATTTTAATGTTATAAAAATTATGATTTTTGAGAAATATAGTTAAAAGTTGATTTTTGAAAATATGGATTAATGATTTTATAAAAGAGTTTAAATTGGGATTTTTGAATTTATTATGAAAAGTTGAAATATAGGATTTATAAAATTTGACTATTTTATAAATAAAAATGGTGAAATTATAAAGGGGATTAAAGATGTTTTAAAAGAATAATAATATAAATTGATTTATATTAAGAGATTTATAAATGGATATTTATAAGTTGAAATATTGACATTATAAAATGAGTTTTTATAAGTGTTTGAATGAAGTGAAAATGAATTTTGTAAATGAATGGAATTTATAAAATTAAAAATGGTGAAGGTATAAATGAAATTTATAAATAGTAAGATTTATAAATTTTATAAAGTTATTAAAAGAATAGTTTTGAATAAATCATTGAATCTTATAAGTTATAGGATTTATAATTATGAAGTTCAAAGGAACGATTTTTGTAAACGAATAAATTATAAGTATTTAACTTATAATATGAACCTTTAGTTTATAATTGAGTTATAAACTGGAATAGGTTAATAAAGGAATTTATAAAAAGAAGTTTTTATAAGATAAATAGAAAAGGAATTTATAAACGTTGTTTTATAAATTCGCAAACGACTTATTTTGATAAGTAAATTATTGAAACCTATTAATGAAGTTATATTCACGTTTTTGACTGTGAATTATCCTTTGAAATAAAATGAATAAAAGGATGAAATTGATTAACGTAGTATATTCACGTTTTTGAATAGTGAATAATATGTTAAAGAAATTGTTTTGAATTTGATGTTTTAAATAGAATTAAAACGATCTAACGATGTTTTAAAATGTGTTGAGATTCGAAACCATAGATTTCAACATTGATTGTTGAAATAGACGTTTTCGAGAAATAAAAGGAAATGGTGGACTATAACACTGTTGTTATAGTAAATGATTTCCGAAAGGAAATTTTTTGTATAGTATTGGGATTTATATATCTATTTTAATTTTGAATCCCTATACTAGTGATTTTGGGTTGTCGTAACGATGTTTTACGTAACATTCGTTTTGGCCCAAATAAATATGTTTAAGAGAATGATTTCTTTAAAGAATGAAATATATACTTAATTTCGATTTAAGTATATTGAATATTTTCCAAGAGTTGAAAATAAGAAGATTTGTGAATTTCTTATTAAATAAGCATGGAAATGTTTTCCAATATAAAGTGAATATTAGAGAATTTATCTTTTTGAAGATAAATTAAAATTGAATAAATGAAATCGTATATTCATAGATATTGTGAAATATAAATTCACTAAGGAATTTATAAAAAGGGGAATTTGTTTAAAAATAAATATTGATTTATTTTTGAAGTGTGAAAATTATATATCTAGTAAAGATATCTTTGGAAAATAAATAATTTGGAAAATTATTTGGAATCTGGTGATGTTGTGCATATCCATTGATAGTTCAATAACCGACTATCAATATTTCCTTTGAATGGGCATTTGATGTGTTTTGTTTGAATGTGAATGCCAAACTTATTTTTGAATAAGCGCTCACTATTCGGGTTAACCGGGAAAGGACCATGGGGTCGTATAACCCGTTCCGAATATGTGATACGTCGTTATGAATTGCATTTGAAGATCGGTGTTGAAGACCCGGTATTTGCGAGAGCGATAGGATGACCTGTCGATTGACTCTGCACCGAGTTGCTCCGGTATAGAGTTCTCCATATGTGATGGTGAATCCGATCAGGATTGTGAATATCCGGATTGCAAGGACTTCTTTGTAAGTGCCTTCGGTTCTGTTCGATCCCGGAACAGACTTGTATGGATTGTATGTCTGACATTACAAGTTGAGATATAAAGCCGATTTCTTTCAAATATATTTCTGTTGGTGGCGGAGAATTTATTCCTTTAGCTTAACACCCTTCTCTGAGACGTACGAGCTCAGAGGTTATGTAGTTGAAGGTTATCAGCGATATATTCCCAATTTGGTAATGTGACATGCTGAGTGTTGCTGTAAATGATCATTGTGTTGATTATTTGTGATAGGATCGTTTATTTGATCGTCTATCCTGGTGATCATTTCTATGATCATTTGTTGACCCAAAGCATGGCTTTTGTATAAAGTATGTTTTTGTGGACGTGACTTCGTCGAGCCTCACACCCCGTGAATGGTCAAAACAGGAAAGATGCAGCAAGGTTATGAGGGGTAGCGCCCTTAAGGATATGTGCATTTCCTTCTGGAAAAGGGTGGTGTCATGGTATGGAGCCCAGATACTTACTCATGTTGAAAACACTTTATGATTGTGTGAATTGATTGCGAGCGCTCGGTTGAAAGGTCCCAAAGGACCGGGGGATGGCATATTCGGTCAGTTGTTACTCAGTTAGGGGTAACCCGGCCTTGTGTTGGTAGAGATCCGGTTTGGTTCTCGGGGATGTCCATCCAGAGGCATTCTCATGTGGCAATGGGAAGTTCCTTGGCCTGATCATTCGTTGGAAATCCAAAGAAACAATACGAGACTTGTACGGTTTTAGTTGTATAACCTGCTATGGAATGTGGCGGTAACCTGCTATTGAACATAGTTAGCTATAGTAGGCATAGTTCGAAATGTCTATGCTGGCTAAGATTTATATTCTACTTTCGAAATGAATTTTTCCTACACTATGCACTAGTAATAATATAAAATGTTCTTTTAAATGTGTATCAAGCATCTTTGACTATCATAAGGAGAAATCTCCTCCGATTCTGCGTTTGCATTGTGTGTGTGTGCGGGAGGCCTTATGGTAGTCTCATTTTTAAAAGCATTTCGAATTGACTTTAAAAATATTCCTCTATTTTGATTTTAAAGATAAATAAACTGTTTTGAGTTCCCACACCAGTCTTGCTTATGCTAGGTGATATGTGATGGGGGGTTCTCGCTTCGCGGTTTGGTGGCGAACGGGAGACTCTTACCCCCACACGTCCTCTTTACGGGGTTGGTTAGGCGAAGCCGTGACATTCGAAAGGGTGGCCGTAAAAGCAAGTTTGGGATACCAGTTGTTGCCACGGTGGGGCTGGGATGGTTGAAAAGCCTACCGGTTGTGACTGCTGTCGACGGTTGAAAAGCCTAGATCTGACAATGTGGTATCAAAGCATATGGTTAAGCGACAACCATGGTTCTGTTGGGTATTACTCATTAGAGATAGAGTCAGTAGTACTCTAAAATGAGTTGAGTGTAATAATAGCTATAAGAGCGTATTTGTTAGTGAATATAAATTGTTTTATATTGTGATGATTGGTTTATTGAGTGGCATATGAACCTTCGTCGGCACGGTCTGTCAAACTATGCCGAAGGGGTTTCTAAACACTTGAATAGAACAATTCGGCACAATATTGATTTTTAATTGGGTAAATGAAATAATTTTACCTTGATTATATTTTATATATATGAAGAAATAATTTTTCAGAATTATTAAAGTGTATATAAGTTGATTGTTTGGTTGTTTGAATAATCTAAATTAAAGAATAATTGTATAAACAAAAGAATTATAAGAATTAAATTATAATTAAAGTGATTTACAATTGCGAAATAAACATTTATATAAGAAGTGAAACTATATGAATATGAGTTGTAAATAAGTAAAGTGAATTTAAAGTTAAATGGAATATAACTTAAGAAATGTTGAATGAAGTTGAAAGATTGAATGAAAATCAATTTAATTAAACCAATTATAAGCAAAGAAATTTGGTTGTAATTAATAAACATTGGTTGTTAGTTGATTGTATATAATTCATTAAGAGTTAATGAAATTGAAAGCTAAAGTAATTGGAATTCAATTGGAAGTTAAGTGAATCTTAAATAGAATTGAATTTGATTTGGAAGTGAACCAACTTGAATATGAATTAGTGAATATAAACTAATAGAAAATGAATGTTAGTAAGAACATCCACTGTATATGAATCAAACGTGATTAAATTGAAAACCATTTCATTGAATATTAATAAGAATATAAATGAATATTTATTGGTTATGAATGCTAGTTGGTTGATGTTTGCATTTGTTGCCTTTACTACATTTGCTATGTTAACATATATAGTTATTATGTTGCTATATGTTATATATTGATACTATTGTATATATACATGTTCTCATGTTGTTTGTTGAGTGTTTAGTAGATGCGGATCGCGTTTGCTTCGCATTTGGAGCTCGCTTTCGCGCTATATTAGCCGTATTATGCTCGCTAATAAAATATAAGGTACATATCTCGGATTAAATATCGTACTTTTACACTTTTTCCCTTCGGGATGCCTCATTACTTGATGAGATGTATATTTGTGATATATATACTGTCATTTTTTTCGGATCGAGCCGCGCAAAGGAGACTATGGCGAATTTTTCCGAAAATTTAAGGCGTTAGAAAAAATTTGAGAAAAATTGGAAAATTTTGAAAACTTTCACTTTGATTTGGAATTGAAAGTTAAACAATAGTAGTTGTTTTTGAAAAGATAACTAAGTATGATTTGAAAACTTAGTAAAGTATTATAAGAAATTTAACTATGAATTTTGGAAAGTTAATAAATTCTATAACTTTTCTTACTTAATAATTTCGAGGACGAAATTCTTTTAAGGGGGGAAGATTGTAACGACCCAGAATTTTATTTAATTAAAATTTGAATATTTAATTAATTTTAAATATTAATAAGTGAATTTATAAGTCGAATAAATTTTATTTCGAATAATTGGATTTAATTGGATAATTAAATCGATAATTTAATATGTTAAATTATGGAAATAATTGAAAATTGAGTTAAATATGATTGAAAATTATTTGTAAAATTTTATTTTATCATGTTGGAGTTAGAATGATATTTTAGAACTTTTAAAATCGAATTAAAAGTTAATTTGTGAAAGTTGAATATTTTAATATTAAAATCGACTAGTGAAAATAGCAAATTTTTGAACAGTCTCAGAATTGAACGAAACCAGTTCCATTGGATCCGTAATAGTTAGTTATTACCGGATTTCAATTTTCGTGTCAATCGGAGTTATCGTTTGATCGTGGCAGCTCGAAATGCATCGAATTATTTTTAATATTAATTTGGCGAGTTAAAATAGCCATTTTTCAAACAGTCTCGGATTTCGACGAAACCAGTTTCATCGGATCCGTAATGTGATATTATTGTAAGGTTTCAAATTTCGTGTCAATTGGATTTACCGTTTGTCCGGTACAAATTAAAACGCCTAGAAAATCGTTTGAATCGGTTTAATTTAAATTGAACGTTTATTGCCATAACTCGCACAGATGTCCGAATTAGCTTTCGAAACCTGTTCCATTGTGTCCGAAACGCGGGATAAACCCTAGGAACGTCAGTTTCGGCGCGTAAATCGGAGTTCGGAATTTCCGGATGAATAGTGTTCGAAAATTCTCTATAAATAGCCCCTTCACTCAAGAAAAAAAAAATTTCTAAACCCTAAACCTAACAGAGCCGCCGCCATCTTCATATTCAAGGGCCGAAATCTTTCCATATTCATCCCTTATAATCTTCCAATCTACAAATAATTAACAACAACTTCCAACTAGAGATTGGTAGAGCTAGCCGAGATCTTTCAATCCATACGGGGATGATGAGTATTTGAGCGATGATGTGGCGGCAATTCAAGGGAAAAGTCACGGCCTTCGTGCATGAATTACGAGGCATATACAGGGCCGAGCTCAAAGCTCCTTGGGCCGAAGGTGTAGTGTGGGGAGGCGAGGAGAATGCAAGTCTCTGATCGAGTTTTAATCGAGTGAAGAGGCTCGAGTTTCAAACCCTAATTAGGTGTTGATGGGTTCGGTTTTGTTTGCGCGACCTGGAGATGGTTTGCGTAGGAGAGATGATGGTGCGCACGGTGTAGATGAGGGAGGTGTTGGATCCTACGGCCTATATTGAATGAAGGTTTAAATTTTATAAATTATGTTGTAAATTAAAATAAAAATTTGTATTAACTTGTAAATGCTATAACTTTTTGCTGCGAGGTCGAAAAATTATGAAACAAGTTGTGTTGGAATCGTATGGACGAACACTACGCGATGGAATTGGATTGGAGTCGTTTGGAGTTAGTGAGAATTTCGGGTAAAATTAAACGTCCGTTTAATTTTATTCGAAATAAATCGCTAAATCGAAATTGGAATCAAGGTGAGAACTTCTCACTCAATCGAATCGGTTCCGATTTTATTTTAAATAGTTAGATTTAAAATATTTGAATGCATGTTTGAATGATGATTGTTATCTATTGATTGTTAAAATAGACATTATGCGCCGTTAGTAAGCGGATGTTATTTATTAGAAACATATACCGCGAATATTTCATAAACAGTGAAATTGGTATTATATATAATAGCAATATATATATATATATATTGGCATATGTATATATTGCAGTTATTGATTTCCCGCATTTGTTGTAGCGGATGAGACCATATTGCGCCGTTATTAAGCGGATAATATTATTAATCCCATATACCGCGATAATTTCGTACTGGAACGGAATTGGTATTGTGCTAATGTTTTTGGATGCAGGAAAACAGGTTGGAGGGATCCAACTGGATTCCTCAACAGTTTTTATTTGATTTCAGATATTTTGATATTTGACGGATTATCATATTGATATATGATATCGTTGTTGTCGTGATTGACTATTTGGTGTGTAGCATCATTGAACCAAATTTTGGAATTTTAAAATGATTTTTAAAGTGATTTTTGAAAATATACTATATGTTTGGAATTGATCCATTTTAAATAAATAAACGATATAATTTTAATGTTATAAAAATTATGATTTTTGAGAAATATAGTTAAAAGTTGATTTTTGAAAATATGGATTAATGATTTTATAAAAGAGTTTAAATTGGGATTTTTGAATTTATTATGAAAAGTTGAAATATAAGATTTATAAAATTTGACTATTTTATAAATAAAAATGGTGAAATTATAAAGGGGATTAAAGATGTTTTAAAAGAATAATAATATGAATTGATTTATATTAAGAGATTTATAAATGGATATTTATAAGTTGAAATATTGACATTATAAAACGAGTTTTTATAAGTGTTTGAATGAAGTGAAAATGAATTTTGTAAATGAATGGAATTTATAAAATTAAAAATGGTGAAGGTATAAATGAAATTTATAAATAGTAAGATTTATAAATTTTATAAAGTTATTAAAAGAATAGTTTGAATAAATCATTGAATCTTATAAGTTATAGGATTTATAATTATGAAGTTCAAAGGAACGATTTTTGTAAACGAATAAATTATAAGTATTTAACTTATAATATGAACCTTTAGTTTATAATTGAGTTATAAACTGGAATAGGTTAATAAAGGAATTTATAAAAAGAAGTTTTTATAAGATAAATAGAAAAGGAATTTATAAACGTTGTTTTATAAATTCGCAAACGACTTATTTTGATAAGTAAATTGTTGAAACCTATTAATGAAGTTATATTCACGTTTTTGACTGTGAATTATCCTTTGAAATAAAATGAATAAAAGGATGAAATTGATTAACGTAGTATATTCACGTTTTTGAATAGTGAATAATATGTTAAAGAAATTGTTTTGAATTTGATGTTTTAAATAGAATTAAAACGATCTAACGATGTTTTAAAATGTGTTGAGATTCGAAACCATAGATTTCAACATTGATTGTTGAAATAGACGTTTTCGAGAAATAAAAGGAAATGGTGGACTATAACACTGTTGTTATAGTAAATGATTTCCGAAAGGAAATGTTTTGTATAGTATTGGGATTTATATATCTATTTTAATTTCGAATCCCTATACTAGTGATTTTGGGTTGTCGTAACGATGTTTTACGTAACATTCGTTTTGGCCCAAATAAATATGTTTAAGAGAATGATTTCTTTAAAGAATGAAATATATACTTAATTTCGATTTAAGTATATTGAATATTTTCCAAGAGTTGAAAATAAGAAGATTTGTGAATTTCTTATTAAATAAGTATGGAAATGTTTTCCAATATAAAGTGAATATTAGAGAATTTATCTTTTTGAAGATAAATTAAAATTGAATAAATGAAATCTTATATTCATAGATATTGTGAAATATAAATTCACTAAGGAATTTATAAAAAGGGGAATTGTTTTAAAAATAAATATTGATTTATTTTTGAAGTGTGAAAATTATATATCTAGTAAAGATATCTTTGGAAAATAAATAATTTGGAAAATTATTTGGAATCTGGTGATGTTGTGCATATCCATTGATAGTTCAATAACCGACTATCAATATTTCCCTTTGAATGGGTATTTGATGTGATTAGTTTGAATGTGAATGCCAAACTTATTTTTGAATAAGCGCTCACTATTCGGGTTAACCGGGAAAGGACCATGGGGTCGTATAACCCATTCCGAATATGTGATACGTCGTTATGAATTGCATTTGAAGATCGGTGTTGAAGACCCGGTATTTGCGAGAGCGATAGGATGACCTGTCGATTGACTCTGCACCGAGTTGCTCCGGTATAGAGTTCTCCATATGTGATGGTGAATCCGATCAGGATTGTGAATATCCGGATTGCAAGGACTTCTTTGTAAGTGCCTTCGGTTCTGTTCGATCCCGGAACAGACTTGTATGGATTGTATGTCTGACATTACAAGTTGAGATATAAAGCCGATTTCTTTCAAATATATTTCTGTTGGTGGCGGAGAATTTTTTCTTTTAGCTTAACACCCTTCTCTGAGACGTACGAGCTCAGAGGTTATGTAGTTGAAGGTTATCAGCGATATATTCCCAATTTGGTAATGTGACATGCTGAGTGTTGCTGTAAATGATCATTGTGTTGATTATTTGTGATAGGATCGTTTATTTGATCATCTATCCTGGTGATCATTTCTATGATCATTTGTTGACCCAAAGCATGGCTTTTGTATAAAGTATGTTTTTGTGGACGTGACTTCGTCGAGCCTCACACCCCGTGAATGGTCAAAACAGGAAAGATGCAGCAAGGTTATGAGGGGTAGCGTCCTTAAGGATATGTGCATGTCCTTCTGGAAAAGGGTGGTGTCATGGTATGGAGCCCAAATACTTACTCATGTTGAAAACACTTTATGATTGTGTGAATTGATTGCGAGCGCTCGGTTGAAAGGTCCCAAAGGACCGGGGGATGGCATATTCGGTCAGTTGTTACTCAGTTAGGGGTAACCCGGCCTTATGTTGGTAGAGATCCGGTTTGGTTCTCGGGGATGTCCATCCAGAGGCATTCTCATGTGGCAATGGGAAGTTCCTTGGCCTGATCATTCGTTGGAAATCCAAAGAAACAATACGAGACTTGTACGGTTTTAGTTGTATAACCTACTATGGAATGTGGCGGTAACCTGCTATTGAACATAGTTAGCTATAGTAGGCATAGTTCGAAATGTCTATGCTGGCTAAGATTTATATTCTACTTTCGAAATGAATTTTTCCTACACTATGCACTAGTAATAATTTAAAATGTTCTTTTAAATGCGTATCAAGCATCTTTGACTATCATAAGGAGAAATCTCCTCCGATTCTGCGTTTGCATTGTGTGTGTGTGCGGGAGGCCTTATGGTAGTCTCATTTTTAAAAGCATTTCGAATTGACTTTAAAAATATTCCTCTATTTTGATTTTAAAGATAAATAAACTGTTTTGAGTTCCCACACCAGTCTTGCTTATGCTAGGTGATATGTGATAGGGGGTTCTCGCTTCGCGGTTTGGTGGCGAACGGGAGACTCTTACCCCCACACGTCCTCTTTACGGGGTTGGTTAGGCGAAGCCGTGACATTCGAAAGGGTGGCCGTAAAAGCAAGTTTGGGATACCAGTTGTTGCCACGGTGGGGCTGGGATGGTTGAAAAGCCTACCGGTTGTGACTGCTGTCGACGGTTGAAAAGCCTAGATCTGACAATGTGGTATCAAAGCATATGGTTAAGCGACAACCATGGTTCTGTTGGGTATTACTCATTAGAGATAGAGTCAGTAGTACTCTAAAATGAGTTGAGTGTAATAATAGCTATGAGAGCGTATTTGTTAGTGAATATAAATTGTTTTATATTGTGATGATTGGTTTATTGAGTGGCATATGAACCTTCGTTGGCACGGTCTGTCAAACTATGCCGAAGGGGTTTCTAAACATTTGAATAGAACAATTCGGCACAATATTGATTTTTAATTGGGTAAATGAAATAATTTTACCTTGATTATATTTTATATATATGAAGAAATAATTTTTTAGAATTATTAAAGTGTATATAAGTTGATTGTTTGGTTGTTTGAATAATCTAAATTAAAGAATAATTGTATAAACAAAAGAATTATAAGAATTAAATTATAATTAAAGTGATTTACAATTGCGAAATAAACATTTATATAAGAAGTGAAACTATATGAATATGAGTTGTAAATAAGTAAAGTGAATTTAAAGTTAAATGGAATATAACTTAAGAAATGTTGAATGAAGTTGAAAGATTGAATGAAAATCAATTTAATTAAACCAATTATAAGAAAAGAAATTTGGTTGTAATTAATAAACATTGGTTGTTATATGGTTGTTAGTTGATTGTATATAATTCATTAAGAGTTAATGAAATTGATTTCTAAAGTAATTGGAATTCAATTGGAAGTTAAGTGAATCTTAAATAGAATTGAATTTGATTTAGAAGTGAACCAACTTGAATATGAATTAGTGAATATAAACTAATAGAAAATGAATGTTAGTAAGAACATCCACTGTATATGAATCAAATGTGATTAAATTGAAAACCATTTCATTGAATATTAATAAGAATATAAATGAATATTTATTGGTTATGAATGCTAGTTGGTTGATGTTTGCATTTGTTGCCTTTACTACATTTGCTATGTTAACATATATAGTTATTATGTTGCTATATGTTATATATTGATACTATTGTATATATACATGTTCTCATGTTGTTTGTTGAGTGTTTAGTAGGTGCGGATCGCGTTTGCTTCGCATTTGGAGCTCGCTTTCGCGCTGTATTAGCCGTATTATGCTCGCTAATAAAATATAAGGTACATATCTCGGATTAAATATCGTACTTTTACACTTTTTCCCTTCGGGATGCCTCATTACTTGATGAGATGTATATTTGTGATATATATACTGTCATTTTTTTTCGGATCGAGCCGCGCAAAGGAGACTATGGCGAATTTTTCCGAAAATTTAAGGCGTTAGAAAAAATTTGAGAAAAATTGGAAAATTTTGAAAATTTTCACTTTGATTTGGAATTGAAAGTTAAACAATAGTAGTTGTTTTTGAAAAGATAACTAAGTATGATTTGAAAACTTAGTAAAGTATTATAAGAAATTTAACTATGAATTTTGGAAAGTTAATAAATTCTATAACTTTTCTTACTTAATAATTTCGAGGACGAAATTCTTTTAAGGGGGGAAGATTGTAACGATCCAGAATTTTATTTAATTAAAATTTGAATATTTAATTAATTTTAAATATTAATAAGTGAATTTATAAGTCGAATAAATTTTATTTCGAATAATTGGATTTAATTGGATAATTAAATCGATAATTTAATATGTTAAATTATGGAAATAATTGAAAATTGAGTTAAATATGATTGAAAATGATTTGTAAAATTTTATTTTATCATGTTGGAGTTAGAATGATATTTAGAACTTTTAAAATCGAATTAAAAGCTAATTTGTGAAAGTTGAATATTTTAATATTAAAATCGACTAGTGAAAATAGCAAATTTTTGAACAGTCTCAGAATTGAACGAAACCAGTTCCATTGGATCCGTAATAGTTAGTTATTACCGGATTTCAATTTTCGTGTCAATCGGAGTTATCGTTTGATCGTGGCAGCTCGAAACGCATCGAATTATTTTTAATATTAATTTGGCGAGTTAAAATAGCCATTTTTCAAACAGTCTCGGATTTCGACGAAACCAGTTTCATCGGATCTGTAATGTGATATTATTGTAAGGTTTCAAATTTCGTGTCAATTGGATTTACCGTTTGTCCGGTACAAATTAAAACGCCTAGAAAATCGTTTGAATCGGTTTAATTTAAATTGAACGTTTATTGCCATAACTCGCACAGATGTCCGAATTAGCTTCCGAAACCTGTTCCATTGTGTCCGGAACGTGGGATAAACCCTAGGAACGTCAGTTTCGACGCGTAAATCGGAGTTCGGAATTTCCGGATGAATAGTGTTCGAAAATTCTCTATAAATAGCCCCTTCACTTAAGAAAAATATAAAAAAAAATTCTAAACCCTAAACCTAACAGAACCGCCGCCATCTTCATATTCAAGGGCTGAAATCCTTCCATATTCATCCCTTATAATCTTCCAATCTACAAATAATTAACAACAACTTCCAACTAGAGATTGGTAGAGCTAGCCGAGATCTTTTGATCCATACGGGGATGATGAGTATTTGAGCGATGATGTGGCGGCAATTCAAGGGAAAAGTGACGGCCTTCGTGCACGAATTACGAGGCATATACAGGGCCGAGCTCAAAGCTCCTTGGGCCGAAGGTGTAGTGTGGGGAGGCGAGGAGAATGCAAGTCTCTGATCGAGTTTTAATCGAGTGAAGAGGCTCGAGTTTCAAACCCTAATTAGGTGTTGATGGGTTCGGTTTTGTTTGCGCGACCTGGAGATGGTTTGCGTGGGAGAGATGATGGTGCGCACGGTGTAGATGAGGGAGGTGTTGGATCCTACGGCCTATATTGAATGAAGGTTTAAATTTTATAAATTATGTTGTAAATTAAAATAAAAATTTGTATTAACTTGTAAATGCTATAACTTTTTGCTGCGAGGTCGAAAAATTATGAAACAAGTTGCGTTGGAATCGTATGGACGAACACTACGCGATGGAATTAGATTGGAGTCATTTGGAGTTAGTGAGAATTTCGGGTAAAATTAAACGTCCGTTTAATTTTATTCGAAATAAATCGCTAAATCGAAATTGGAATCAAGGTGAGAACTTCTCACTCAATCGAATCGGTTCCGATTTTATTTTAAATAGTTAGATTTAAAATATTTGAATGCATGTTTGAATGATTATTGTTATCTATTGATTGTTAAAATAGACATTATGCGCCGTTAGTAAGCGGATGTTATTTATTAAAAACATATACCGCGAATATTTCATAAACAGTGAAATTGGTATTATATATAATAGCAATATATATATATTGGCATATGTATATATTGCAGTTATTGATTTCCTGCATTTGTTGTAGCGGATGAGACCCTATTGCGCCGTTATTAAGCGGACAATATTATTAATCCCATATACCGCGATAATTTCGTACTGGAACGGAATTGGTATTGTGCTAATGTTTTTGGATGCAGGAAAACAGGTTGGAGGGATCCAACTGGATTCCTCAACAGTTTTTATTTGATTCCAGATATTTTGATATTTGATGGATTATCATATCGATATATGATATCGTTGTTGTCGTGATTGACTATTTGGTGTGTAGCATCATTGAACCAAATTTTGGAATTTTAAAATGATTTTTAAAGTGATTTTTGAAAATATACTATATGTTTGGAATTGATCCATTTTAAATAAATAAACGATATAATTTTAATGTTATAAAAATTATGATTTTTGAGAAATATAGTTAAAAGTTGATTTTTGAAAATATGGATTAATGATTTTATAAAAGAGTTTAAATTGGGATTTTTGAATTTATTATGAAAAGTTGAAATATAGGATTTATAAAATTTGACTACTTTATAAATAAAAATGGTGAAATTATAAAGGGGATTAAAGATGTTTTAAAAGAATAATAATATAAATTGATTTATATTAAGAGATTTATAAATGGATATTTATAAGTTGAAATATTGACATTATAAAACGAGTTTTTATAAGTGTTTGAATGAAGTGAAAATGAATTTTGTAAATGAATGGAATTATAAAATTAAAAATGGTGAAGTTATAAATGAAATTTATAAATAGTAAGATTTATAAATTTTATAAAGTTATTAAAAGAATAGTTTTGAATAAATCATTGAATCTTATAAGTTATAGGATTTATAATTATGAAGTTCAAAGGAACGATTTTTGTAAACGAATAAATTATAAGTATTTAACTTATAATATGAACCTTTAGTTTATAATTGAGTTATAAACTGGAATAGGTTAATAAAGGAATTTATAAAAAGAAGTTTTATAAGATAAATAGAAAAGGAATTTATAAACGTTGTTTTATAAATTCGCAAACGACTTATTTTGATAAGTAAATTGTTGAAACCTATTAATGAAGTTATATTCACGTTTTTGACTGTGAATTATCCTTTGAAATAAAATGAATAAAAGGATGAAATTGATTAACGTGTATATTCACGTTTTTGAATAGTGAATAATATGTTAAAGAAATTGTTTTGAATTTGATGTTTTAAATAGAATTAAAACGATCTAACGATGTTTTAAAATGTGTTGAGATTCGAAACCATAGATTTCAACATTGATTGTTGAAATAAACGTTTTCGAGAAATAAAAGGAAATGGTGGACTATAACACTGTTGTTATAGTAAATGATTTCCGAAAGGAAATGTTTTGTATAGTATTGGGATTTATATATCTATTTTAATTTCGAATCCCTATACTAGTGATTTTGGGTTGTCGTAACGATGTTTTACGTAACATTCGTTTTGGCCCAAATAAATATGTTTAAAAGAATGATTTCTTTAAAGAATGAAATATATACTTAATTTCGATTTAAGTACATTGAATATTTTCCAAGAGTTGAAAATAAGAAGATTTGTGAATTTCTTATTAAATAAGTATGGAAATGTTTTCCAATATAAAGTGAATATTAGAGAATTTATCTTTTTGAAGATAAATTAAAATTGAATAAATGAAATCGTATATTCATAGATATTGTGAAATATAAATTCACTAAGGAATTTATAAAAAGGGGAATTTGTTTAAAAATAAATATTGATTTATTTTTGAAGTGTGAAAATTATATATTTAGTAAAGATATCTTTGGAAAATAAATAATTTGGAAAATTATTTGGAATCTGGTGATGTTGTGCATATCCATTGATAGTTCAATAACCGACTATCAATATTTCCCTTTGAATGGGTATTTGATGTGATTTGTTTGAATGTGAATGCCAAACTTATTTTTGAATAAGCGCTCACTATTCGGGTTAACCGGGAAAGGACCATGGGGTCGTATAACCCATTCCGAATATGTGATACTTCGTTATGAATTGCATTTGAAGATCGGTGTTGAAGACCCGGTATTTGCGAGAGCGATAGGATGACCTGTCGATTGACTCTGCACCGAGTTGCTCCGGTATAGAGTTCTCCATATGTGATGGTGAATCCGATCAGGATTGTGAATATCCGGATTGCAAGGACTTCTTTGTAAGTGCCTTCGGTTCTGTTCGATCCCGGAACAGACTTGTATGGATTGTATGTCTGACATTACAAGTTGAGATATAAAGCCGATTTCTTTCAAATATATTTCTGTTGGTGGTGGAGAATTTATTCTTTTAGCTTAACACCCTTCTCTGAGACGTACGAGCTCAAAGGTTATGTAGTTGAAGGTTATCAGCGATATATTCCCAATTTGGTAATGTGACATTCTGAGTGTTGCTGTAAATGATCATTGTGTTGATTATTTGTGATAGGATCGTTTATTTGATCGTCTATCCTGGTGATCATTTCTATGATCATTTGTTGACCCAAAGCATGGCTTTTGTATAAAGTATGTTTTTGTGGACGTGACTTCGTCGAGCCTCACACCCCGTGAATGGTCAAAACAGGAAAGATGCAGCAAGGTTATAAGGGGTAGCGCCCTTTAGGATATGTGCATTTCCTTCTGGAAAAGGGTGGTGTCATGGTATGGAGCCCAGATACTTACTCATGTTGAAAACACTTTATGATTGTGTGAATTGATTGCGAGCGCTCGGTTGAAAGGTCCCAAAGGACCGGGGGATGGCATATTCGGTCAGTTGTTACTCAGTTAGGGGTAACCCGGCCTTGTGTTGGTAGAGATCCGGTTTGGTTCTCGGGGATGTCCATCCAGAGGCATTCTCATGTGGCAATGGGAAGTTCCTTGGCCTGATCATTCGTTGGAAATCCAAAGAAACAATACGAGACTTGTACGGTTTTAGTTGTATAACCTGCTATGGAATGTGGCGGTAACCTGCTATTGAACATAGTTAGCTATAGTAGGCATAGTTCGAAATGTCTATGCTGGCTAAGATTTATATTCTACTTTCGAAATGAATTTTTCCTACACTATGCACTAGTAATAATATAAAATGTTCTTTTAAATGCGTATCAAGCATCTTTGACTATCATAAGGAGAAATCTCCTCCGATTCTGCGTTTGCATTGTGTGTGTGTGCGGGAGGCCTTATGGTAGTCTCATTTTTAAAAGCATTTCGAATTGACTTTAAAAATATTCCTCTATTTTGATTTTAAAGATAAATAAACTGTTTTGAGTTCCCACACCAGTCACATGACTGACTCGGAGTTTATTGTTTTCCTTCCTAAACTCTGGGTGCCCACAAATTTCCATACGGGCAGTCAAGAGTTAAGGTTTATCAGGATATTCTGGATATTCTAGAGTTGCTGGAGGCAAGATGGATGGCATGGCGTAATTACTAGTATATAGTATTTCTTTTCCGCTGTTAGATGTTGTTTGTTGTTGTACACTCTGATGATATGATGTAATGAAATGTGATGTAATATAATAACTGATATAGTTCTTTGTTTAAAGATTATTCATTTATTTATTATATGTTGTTCCGCTGCGAATTGTGAGATTCTGTTGTTGTTCTGTTGTTTTTCTGTTCCGTTCTATTTTCTATTTTCCTTTCTCTCTATTTTCTATCCTTTTCTCTCTTCTTCTCCCTTTTTCTTCTTCTTAAACCCTCAGTGTTCAGTTTTCCGTCGTTCGATTGCTCGGCAGTCGATAAAGTGAGTATCGATGTTGAATTTTCGGAAGTCGAAGAATCGGGTCCTGACAACCTTCCTCATCAACTCCAAAAACCCTTAATTTGTTTCTCTCTGCACTAGAATATAGGCACCAGATCCTTTCAGCATAAAGTGGATCTTCTCATCGATTTTTACCGATCTTTTCCATGAGAGCTTGGAAAACTTCCAACCATTATTATGTCCTAAAATTTCTACCCGAACCAACACTTGGCTTAAAGTGAACATTGGGAGAAGCAAATTTCTCCACAACATTCCACTCTTTTATCATAGCCAAAACTCAACTCTATTGCCTTCAGATTAAAGCATCAACAACCTTATTTCCTTTTCGTAGGGTATACTCTATCCCGAAGTCATAAGCTACAAAATGCTAACCACTTTTGCTATCTCATGTTCAATTCCTTTTGGGAGAAAGAACCTAGAATATCCGTGGTCAGTAAACAATTCAAACCTCTCTCCTAAAATGTAGTGTCAACAAATCTTCAACACAAAGATAGCAACTACTAACTCTAAATTATGTGTCGGATATCAAACCTCATACAGTCGCAACTATTTAGATGCATAAGCTATTACTTTTCCCTTTTAAATCAACACTTGCCCTAGGCCTGAAGCCAATGCATCAGTGTAAACAATAATATCCTTATTACCCTCAGTTATAACTAAAAAGAAAGCATTCGTCAAGCGAAGATTCAACTCTCGAAATGATGTCTCACTTTCCTTTTCCCAGACATGCTTTCTTTCTTCTGAGTAAGTTTCATTATTGGCGTTGCTATATAAGATAAGTCCTTAATGAATCTCTGATAATAACCTGACAATCCTAAGAAACTCCAAACATTCACAGGTCTCTTCCAACTATATACATCCATAACTTTCGAAGGGTTTATGGCCAAACCGTTACCCGAAACTACATAGCCAAAAAACTTAACTTCCCTTCTCCAAAAATGATACTTAGAAAACTTTACCTTTAACATATATTGTCCCAATGTCTCCAACATAAGTCTTAGGTGAATTTCATGGCCTCGCTTATCCTTTGAGTATACCAGGACATCATCTACAAACACCAATGCACAGCAGTCTAATTGGTCTTAGAAGATCTAATTCATCAAGTCTATAATGAATGTAGGTGCATTGGTTAGTACAAATAGCACTACTAACCTTCATTAGATCCATACCTCATTCTAAATGCAGTCAAGGCACAATATACTCTACAACTCTCAGTGTATGGAATCCTAAATCCAAATCAAGTTGCCAGGATAACTAACTCCATCCAACTAATAAAATAAATCATCGGTCCTTGACAAGGAATGCTTTTCCTCACAATCCTCTTATTTGGCTTCCGATAGTCAATGCATAGTCTTAGCGAACCATTAGATTTCTTCACAAATAGACGAAGCTCCCATTGTGTGCTACTTGGCCTTACAAAGCTCTTTCTTTCTAATGATACTAGTTGCTTCTTCAACTCCTCCTTATCCATTGGTGGTATTCTACTGAGTTTAGCTAAAAGGCTCAGTTCCTAGTATCATCTCGATGCAAAACTCAACAACTCTCGGGGGTGGCAACCCTGAGACTAATTCAAAGGTATTGGGAAAGTCTCTAATAAATCACACTTCCCTGATAGATTCTTCTTCCAAAGCTAAAGAAAATAATACACCTTTGCACCTGATTTTGAATTTTCTAAAGCAATAAATGCTTCCGTGCTTCGATTAGGATGACTAGATGTTATAACTCTTTCAGGACAATATATTCTAGTGTCATAACACACCAACCAATCCATCCCTATAATAACTCCAAAGCCTATTGTAACACTACCCATTTCAAAAACCCATAGATCAAACTCTAATGTGTTGTAGTCACATTAGAATTATCTTTCGATGATAAGATGAGATTGGTTATATAAATATATTAACAACTTAAGTAAACAAAGGAGTTAATACATGTTATACATAATCATTCCTACATTTTCAAACTATTTACATAAATGTTCCCATGTTGGGGGCAACAATAAAATAAAACATAGATAATAATATCATGCTTAACATATAAAAATGCCGACTTAAAAATAGTACGGCGGAATAGAAAGCATTTATATCATCTAAGCTTCTGCTTCATTTTTGAAAATTTTCATTTGTATTTCGAAAGCAACCTATCTAAATCCATAAACTCAACCTACTCGAATGAGTGTCCATGAATTTATGAGCAAAATATTACGAAAATATGTGTCAGACATAAAGTCTGGTATGAGCAATATATTATCCTTAACATAAAGTATACTAAGACCACACTTCTAAAGAACGGAATGGGTTTTCCCCTCATTACAACACAACTTTCATTTAACAACTTTAAACATATATAAATATAAAACATTATTTCATTCCTTTGTGTCTCATAAATGCCATTATATCATTACTAGAATCAATGTCCATTTCACTCGGTATGCCATTCAGTCCCTATCCGCTTTCCATTTTCAAATTCTAAGCAACAAAGCTTTGGCCACCACTAAAATCTTATGCCTTCACTGCTTGCTTAGTTTTTATTAGTTATAATATCAATTTTGATTCCTACTCAGGCCTTACACATTCCTTTTCATTTTTCAATTACCATTTGGGCCTTACAACTATGCATTCGAGTTTCGGTTGCCACTTAGGCCTCACACCTACGCTTTCAGTCATTGACTGCCAGATCAGGCCTTAGGCCATCCACGAAACTCTGATTTGGAAGCCACTTCAGGCCTTACACCAATCATTTTTGGGTTTTGTATGCCACGTTAGATCTTACTCTAACACTTTCAGTTGTGGTTGCCACTCTAGGCCTTACACCACCACTTTCGGTTTCGATTGTCGTTTAGGCCTACACCTATGCTTTTATATTTTGGTTGCCTCTCAAGCCATACATCTATGCTTTCAGTTCTTCACTACCACATCAGGCCTTGTACCATCTACCGAATACTCTACCTAATTATTCATTTGTTAGGTTTTATCCTTAGTTGCTCACTAAACTAATTAAAGTTCCAAACTATCTTCTGCTTTCTAGCCCCATAAAAATTTCTTACCCACACATTTCATAATAGTTTAAGTACTTGTTTAAGCCTTCCTAAGCCTTAACGTTAACACTACCCTCCAAAAGTCAATAATTTTTGGTATTAACTTTCCGCCGTAAGTTAATAGATCTGGGTTATGACTACCCATGGTCTCGTCTAGGGAAGCCAGACTTATAATTTATTTTTGTTTGTCTTCAGGTAAAGTTCCACTACTAGGTCTCGCAAACCACCTCCTTCACCAATAATTCCTCTACTGCCAACATATATTCTTTCGCCTTCAGCCTTCACTATTACCCTTGATACATTAACCTAGGCTCATACTTTGCATTTCCTAGATTCTCCTTCTTAAGTCCTATACTTTATGTTTTTATTTCCATGTTTATTCAGTTTGGTTACTCTACCCTCGATACTGCTTCTCGGTACATGTCGAAAGTCTTCTTCAATGCTTCTGATGCCACTTTTACATATATCAACACCTAATTAGTTTTGACTTCATCCTTTCATGGTTGGTAAAGCATTTTACTGATTCATTCAACATTTATTATAAAACTAGTCTCTTGACCACTTTAAATATTTTGCTTTAAATCACCATTTTGTCTCCTATATTTACCATTCGTTACCATAACTCTCCCTTCGGTTTAAGTGTATTTTATTTTGGAAATCACTTATAAAAATTCTAAAAAATATACACGTATATTCTTAAAAAAAATATGTATCTTTTCATTAAATTTCTAAAACTCCCTATTCTATCCATTTTCTATAGTAAATGGTTCCTTAAATAATTCATATTTAATTATTTATTGATGGAAAGAAAATACTAATCAAAACCCATCTCTAAAAGTATGTTAACGACGTCATATTAAATTTTTTAATTCATTTTAAACTCAAGGAGCATAAGAACTAACCATAGTATTCAAAGCCACATCCAGTTATAAGAAAATAGGGATTAATGGATATACTACTCATCAAGGTTTAATTAACTCGACTCAATTAGTCTTTATGTTCTCCTAGCTTGTATCTTCTTCTTTTCCTTTTTTCCCTTCTTGGGCCGCCACCATTAAAATTCTTCTGCTTATATTTTACTTTTATAAATGTGAAGTGAAATGAAAAGAGAGAAGGTAATGGGCTTTATTACTCATGATTAGTTGGGTTGTCGCCCACTACTGCTATTTCCTCATTTGATTTTTCTTAATGAGTTTTATTTGAAAATACATATATTACGTTGTCATTGTTGTCCTATTTATTTTCAAATCTTAATTACATGGCTTCTTGGGTGAAATAATTTTGTAAAATTGTTTAATATATTACAAGATGTTACACCTATGAAGTCAAACATGTAAGTATCACATAAAAAACTTACGCTCATCTAACTTAGTTTTTAAGTTAGTGCACCTATCGGATTCGCTACACATATGGAAGTAACTAAATGGGTAACTTTTAACCCAGTCTGTCAACCAAGTCCTTTATTATAAATGAATTTGTAGCAATGATATCTAAAATTACTCTAACTAAAATGCCAGAAATCAAAATCACACCTTCAAAAATACTACTCTTTCCTTTCTCCTCTATAGGTAAACCAGCTACCCGTCCTTCCAAAGCAAAGACCTTTATCGGCCTCTTGTTAGGTCACTACTTTTTCTTATGCTCTGATTTATTATAGTTAAAACACTCAACCTTAACCATTCCAGCCGGTTAAGAACACCTAGATGCATGGCATCTCTTATGACTGTAATTATGACAAATGACCTTAGCTGCATCTTTCTATGCTCCTCCTTCCCGATACCTTCTTTTCTACGATTTGCTCTTTTTACCCTTTGGCAAGGGGTAAAGCTCTTCTTTTGCTCTGCCTTAGGCTTTATCCCTATTCTCCTCATCTCCCGAAACATGCGATCATATCATCGTGTCATTTCCATAACAAACTCAAAAGGGGATGCTAAGTGCACCATCACTTTATGATCCAAACCCTGCTTTAAGCCTCCAATGAACTTCATATTCTTCTTCAGTGGCAGTATTAATCATCTCTCGGCCATATTTCATCAAAGAATTAAACTTTTGAATTTATTCCTTCACCGAAGGATCCCCTTGCTTCAAATCAATGAACGAAGTCTCAAATTCTTCCTTATACTGGTTCCAACTGATCTCAGTCTCGATCGTGACCATCTCCCACCAGTCCATAACATCTTAATGCAACTAACTCGAGGCCGACCTTTATTTTTGTGCACAATTCCACTTCAGATTCCATAGAAACACTCAAAAGTTTTTTTCAATCAATCTGATACCTCGACAGTTGGCTCCTTCCAATTAAGTAAACATCTTACCTCCCATGTTTCGATAGTCTTGGTTCAATTTTGAGAAATCCTACCTAACTATGGCCAATGGCTTAATGGCCTCCGACGTATTCTCCTTCAACAATAGCATCATAAATTGTCAAAATAAAATATTCACATCTATATCCAAGGAATTAGCAGGTGAAACAACTATATTTTCAAACTCTCATGGCACTTTGACTTCGTTTATCCTATTTGTCTGAGTACTTTTAGCCCCTCTCCTTGCGTTTTCTCCTCCTACTATGATCCACTTCTCATTTCCATTCTTGCTTCTTTATTAAGCATGTCTTTATTGGAATTGAAAAGTAAGAAAAAGAAACAACATTGGAAGGTATATATCCATGTATATATCTATATTACAAATTACAAATACGTCATATAACAAGGCATACCCACCCTGTAGTGTCGGTTTTGTAATAAGTAGTTAAGTACATCCGGCTCTTTTACTGAAATGTTCGCTAATCGGGTTCTCATGCCAACTGTAATGTCTCACACTCTAGAACCCAAAGATGGAACCCAATTGTGCTGCTATCACCTTGGAATTGTCTTTTGGCAAGAGAATGAAATCAGTTATATGTTATCTTTTCAATAATTCAAGTAAATAGAGCACCTAAACAAATAATCATTTTTATATTCTCAAATTTCGAATATCATGCCTATGTAGGGGTTAAAATATAATAAAACCTAAATAACTACATCTTTCCCAACATTTGACATGCTGACATGAACACTTATATAATGGAGTACAAAACAACATTTATTATCAGCTAAGCCTCCAGCTTTGTCTTCTACATTTTATGTTCATCTTTCGAAATCAAACTATCTAAATCCATAAAATTAACCTACTCAAATGAGTATTCTTGAGTTTATGTGAAAAACAACAATAAAAACAAAGGCTAGACATAAAGCTTGGTATGAATAATGTGTTTCCTTAACATAACATATAGTGGGACCACACCGCTAGCATAGAATGAGTTCCCCTCTTTATTCAAAAAGTCAATTCATCGTAAAAAAATGATTGTAACAACCCGCATATTTTACGATTGAGTATTTAAATATTTCATCGTTAGTCAGATTTTAGTCCAAAAGGCTACTTTTTGCAAACAGTCAATTAGGACTCGAGACCACCCCCATTGAGTTCAAAATGACGTTTGCAATCTTTTTGAGTATAAACTTTGATATGTTTGGAGATAGTAGAATTTTGCTACTTTTTCACTTAGGGCTTTGGTTTTGTTTCAGTCATTAGACCCAAGCTTTACCCCTCTTCTCTTCATTACTTTACTTTTATTTCCTAATACTCAAGCTTTAGCAACAATGGAGAGAGGAATGGGAAATTAAAACTCCAAGCCCTATTTTCCATTTGCAAATCAAGTTCTAACTCCAAATTTATAGAAGAAGCTTTGGTAATCCTCCTCCTCTTCTTCTCCAACTCATTCTCTTACCAATTTCAGAAATTCCTAAACCTAATTTAGGAAATGTTTCTCTTTTAAGCTTAGATTCAAGCTCTTTGGTTGGAATTGAAGAGTGATTGTCCTTGACATTGCTCTATAGCTTCTTCTTCATTTTTTTGGGTTTAAAGGTGAGATTTTTATCTCAAATCTAAGTCTATGATTATCTTTGATGGTTAGGTATGAATTCCTAACTCTTATTCATGTGCGTTTGCTTTGATTTGGATTGGTTTTGTGAGTATTCCAATTTTTGGTGTTTTGAAGTCAAACCTTTAAAAATCATAGCTTTGGTGTTTGATCATGCTTTTGGTGATGCATCGAGGAGCCTATAGGCCTAGGAAACTGAATTGTGTAAACTCCTAGTGCCGTTCCTCGACCGATTGCAATTTGGAAGGGATTGGCCTTCATTTAGATAGGCTTGGAAGTGCAGGAAACAGGTTCCAGTCGATTGGAATTCCGGTCTAGTCGACTGACCTGCTACCAGAACACTTCTCTGGCTCTGGTCCAGTCAACTGGCATACTGAGTCCAGTCGACTGACCTGCATCCCGTGGGTTTTCCGGGACTGTGTTCAGTCGACTGAACTCAGTGAGCCAGTCGACTGACCTGCTCTTATTTGCTTATTATGCCTATTTTTGCCCACTTTTTCTTGGTTTCCAAATTTAATCGATTCATGTTGATTCCCCGATTTTTGTTATCATTTGTTATCCACTTTGATGACATTTACTTCGGGATTTTTGTGAACATACATTTTGATGGATTCAGTATCGATTTCTTTGGATTCTATTCACGTCTTCGAACGTGAAATTTTGGTGATTGATTGTTTCTACAATCATTTTTGTGCTTTGTCACTTTAAAACGCGAAGGTTTCAATACTAGTAGTAAATATCAAATCTCTTTCATCAAAACGACTTCAACACTATTTTATTACAAAGCTCGTTTCTTAAACCGTTTTCCAATCTACTAGCATATACAAACCTTTATCTCACTCGTATTAGAAATCTAATTAAACGGCTTAGTAAAACAAGTGGTATGAAACGCTTGCGTTTACTTCGTCGGTTAATTCTTGGACTTGTTCGATTGAATCTCTTGTGATAATTTTCGAGTGGAGATCTACAATTTGTTCGTAAATATTTAAGTTAAGCTACTGGTTATGGGACATGAATCTAAACTCATATATTTACTAGCTTAGTGTAATTGACACTTCTTGATGATCGATGATGATCATTTTTGTGATTTAGACTAGCAATGTGCGATGTCTCTTTGTCTGCGAGGGAGACTAAACCCCGTTTCTTGGAGTTTCGACTCAAAATTGGTGGGGTAGCGACCCATGGTCATCGGGCCATTTTGTGAAGCTTCGGCTCAAAATTAATGATTAGCAACCATGGAATAGCGTTCCGTTTTGTGATACACGTGTTGGTGAGTTTTCATGCTCTCGTTTTGTGATAGACCTCCCCCTTTTTGTGATTTCTGGATTTCCATTGATGATTTCTAGAATTTGTGTTTCACCAATTTTCGTGATTTACATTGATAAGTTTTATCAATATTTGTGCATTGGTGAATTTGTGTGTCATTACCTTTTGTGATTGGCGTTGATATACTTGTTAATATTTATGGTTTGTTCAATAAAAATAAAGAGTATGACCTTCTTTTTGATCTTTGTGAAGATTCTTGTGATATTGATTAATCTCTTGTTGATTTTCAGTTACATACTTATCACAGTATGGCTTTATGGTTATAATACGTTTTTGTCATATCTCTTATTCTATGTCATTTTATTTGATATTTATAGTTGGACTGATCCGTTTATTATTTTCTTATTAAATAATACTCGGGTCAGACCGAGATGTTACAGGTGCTTCTGCTTGACTTCTCATCTGGGATTATTATCCTGACTTTTGGCTAACTACTTAGATTAGTAGTTTTTGGTTGTATACATTTGAGATATAGACTCATTGGTGTATACTTATTCTTTTGTGAAGCTCTTGTAACTATTCTTTTGTGATATTGTGGATCTTGTTTGACCACTACTCTGATGTACACTTTTAAGTTTTATATATTCATATCTTTTTCCGCCTTTGTGATATGGATATCTATGACTGATTTGTGTTATACTTATTTCTATATTTGTTTCCGAAGATATTATAGCCACTGTGTAGTAGTCTTGAGTTTGCATCGGTATGTCGGATTTCCTCCTATGATGAAAAGTTGTATTTTTATCTGGCATATCGGTACTCGCACAAAGCAATTATACAGATGGTCGCTCCTCAACAGCCTTATTTTCCGTGCTAGTTGACGGCATTACCCCATAGTGTCCTTGGCTAGCATGGGTATAGAGGTGGGGCGTTCACAATGATCATCATATATGAATCATAATCAGAACATAAGTGTGCCATAAACTTACAATTATACCATTATTAGGTTTTATGGTAAATTCTTTTGATTTTCCCTTAAGCCTGATCTTATTCCTTCTTATTGTCAATGTTATTATACATTTGGTTGCCACTAAGGCTTTATGCCTTTCTTTCTTCTTAAGTTTGTTACACTTTTTAGCTACAACAAAGGCCTTATGCATTCACTTTTGTTTAATGTCGTTAACATGCTCTTTTGATTGCCACTTAAGGCCTGACACTGATGCTTTCATCTTCGGTTGCCACTCAAGGTCTTACACCACGCTTTTGTCCTTGGTTGCCACACGAGACCTAACACTAATGCTTTCATCCTTTATTTCACTCAAAGCCTTACACCAATGCTTTCGACTTTTGTTGCCACATGAGTACTTACACCAATGCTTGCATCTTTGGTTGCTACTCAAGGCCTTACACAATGCTTTTGTATTTGGTTGTCGCATAAAGCCTTACACTAATGCTTTAATTTTTGGTTGCTACATAAGGTCTTACACCAATACTTTTGTCTTTAGTTGCCACTCAAGGCCTTATACCAATGCTTTCAACTTCACAACATAATTCTTCATTTATTATGTCTCACCTTCAGCAACACATGAAGCTTTATAAATCCTAGGTGCTACCCTCAGCCACCTTAAGTCTTGGATCTTGGATCTTAGCTTCAACCCTCCTGTAAAATTCAATAGGTCTTGGTATTTTCTTTCTATCAAAAATTGATATTTCTCATCATTAACTTTCCACTGTAAGTTAATTGCTCTCAATATCGAATCCTCTTCAATAGCCAATAGGTATCTCTATTAACTATCCATCAAAAGTTAATAAGTCTCGGTGATTTCTTTTCACCAAAAGCTAATAGGTTTCATAAAAACTACCTTCGGGTTCATTTTAACGAAGCCTCCTATAATATTCTTCCATTATAATCACCCTCGAAAATCATCTTCAATGTCCTACTTAAAATAGGAACCTTTTTATGGACCCTTCAACCTTCGTCTTTGATATTGTAATTTCTTAATCCATTTATTTAGCACTTTCTTTATCTTTCTTAGTTCATCACAGTTTCAGGAGTTATACCCTCAATATAATCCCTTTCGGTACACAATTAATAAAGCTAATCACTTGTAGACGCCCGCCACTATCTTTATATGTGTCCACCCCTATTTCTTTCGCCCGCACCTTTTCCAGTTGGTTACGGTGCTTTAACTAAATTTGTAGCCGTTATTTTGAATCTTGTATCTTATCCATTTATTAATTATTTTATTTTAATAAACACCCGTCATCATTTATTTATTGGTTTTTACAATCAAATCCACATTTTGGAAATACATGTTTTTAATCGGGAAATTACTTATAAAATTTGCTAAATTCTCAAGAAAAATTATAAATGTATTTCCAAGTATAATTTTACGTAAAATCCTATATTTTAGCCATTTGTCTTGTTTACATAATATAAGGTCCTTTAAAAATCAATAACAAATTATTTTGATGTGGGAAAATTCTCAAAATTAAAACCTATCTCTAAGAATATATATAAAATATCATATTAAATTTTCACATTGTTTCAAAATCATTATTATAGTGAATAATAGCTAGACATCCTCTAGTAAAGCTATTTCAACCCGAAACATTTATTAGCACATTATTTTTCATTTAATAAACGTTTAACATATATTATCTTTACCATATAACCAAAGCCATATTCAATCAAAGATGAAAACTCACCTAGGTTTTTTAATTACCTTGGTCCTTTACTATAAGTTTCCCCATCCTTTTGTCTTCTTCTTCTATATTAGGCCACCACCATTAGCATTTCTAGAGTTTGTGTTTTTGTTTTTTGAAATAATGAATAAATAAAATGGGAGAAAATTTATTTCATTATTCCACTATGAGTTAGGCCATTGGCCCGTTTAATCCATTCCACATTTTATTTTATTTTCTTAAAGTAAGTTAGATAGTAATGTGATTAAATATACACCAAATTACTTATCATAATAAAAGATTGCTTATTTTATTTTAATGGTGACGAATAAATAAATGTCCCATAAATATTTACTTTGTTTACTTCATATGCTCTCTCATTCAATTCCGTAATTAAATTATTATTTAATTTTCATAATCATTTCCAATTAATCATTTATTAAAATATAGGGTATTGCATAATGCATCACAAATATAGAAGCACTTCTTCAAGAAGTATGAAAGCTCTAAGGAATCAAGGGCCTTAGTCCTTCCCAAGGCCAAATGAGGATTTTGCTTAGTCGAAGGAAGAGGAAGCTTTACTAACTAATGAATAAATTCATAGACTTGTAACGGTTTTGTAATGTGTATAAATTTTTTAACCTTGCTTTCTATATACGACCTTTTGGTATTTTTCATTTGAAAATCTAAACTTCATTCTTCCTTAGACTAAAGCAAAGGAACGTTTTTTGGCATCTATCTCTCACTTTAGAGTACTTTTGAACTGAAGCAAGATTAAAAATTATTGGTTTCTTAAGATATTTAGCACTCTCAAGCATCACCTTTGTACAAGTAGAGTTCGTAATAGCGAGTTTTCTAACTGCCTTAAGATATTAAAGAATATCATGATCAATGATATGAAAAAAACCATCAAATCTCTTAGGACCAAAATTACTAATTGACAAACTGAATGTTTAAGTTTAATGGATAAGCCTAAGTTTGTGTCTCAAGACCGAGATAAAGTATTTCAAGAACTTAATAAATTATCCAAACAACTTCCAAGAGATAAAGTTCTTAAACAAAAGCAGTTTTACTTTCTCCGCGAAATCTATGGTTACTAAACTACTCATAACTCTGGAGGCTCTCCCCAAATTTGCCAACTTAAGTCCTTCTCTTATAGCTATCGCTGAAGGAGCATCTATCGAGAGTGATGTTGTCTGTAAATTAACATATTCCTCTAACAAGGTTAAGACTGAAACAAAACGACTCATCTTCATCTAAGTTTCAATTTCTAAAGCAAGATTAGGCAAAAACTGGTCATCTTGAAACCTAAATCGCTTTAGGAGTCCCATTGGACTTAACATTTGTTTCTGATGAGGGCGAACTTGCCCGTATTATGTGAATAATATGGGATATAAGCTTTTGTATTACAACATATTCCACTCCCAAGTCTACAATTCTAAGTTCTCGGAGGATTAGCCAGTTTACAATTATATGAGAGCTCGGTGAACTTCAGGTTTTTGGGGAGCTCTTCCTTAGAAGGTGGAAAGGAAGTCATGGGTCGAGGAATCGCCATTATCGAAGAATAGACTAAGTTGATTTATTTTACTTTTCAGCTGTAAATTTGTACTTTTATAATAAGCCTACTTGTAATTCTGTAAAAGTTGTCTAAGTACTTTTCTTTATTTACAATATATTTCTTTCAATATACCTTTTTCATATTACTTTGGCATCTGTAAATTTAATTCTTATGTTTTGAACTGTTTGCTATATTTATAAGAGGTCCTCTCCTCTCGATATCTAAAATATGCATATCAATGCATATGATTTTTCTTGCTTATTTCAGATTTACCGTATTCTAAAACGTTTCGGTATTTAACCATTTTGTTCTTATTTTTTCTTTCAATACTTTACTATTCTTTCATTTCGACGTCTTTCCTTTATAATCATTTCTAAGATCATGTTTTGGATTCTACCGAATCTTTCTAAATTTTGATTTCTGTAGCCTCCTTCGATTGTCAATAAGGCTACTTTGAGAGCAAAGATGTCTCAGATCTATTCTCATATTTCATTCATATATTATTTTTAAAAGATTTCTTTTCTTCTTTAATTAACTTTTAATTCCTTTCTTAGATCTTAGGGTTCCAAGATCCATATATTATCATTCTTTCAATTATCAACTATCCTTTAAGTCTTCTTAGTGAATATATTTGGGTCTTAATCAGTGTACTTCTTTCTTATGCATTTTTTCCAGCATTCTCAGGTCTTACCTGGTTTTCTTTCATTGGTTTCTAATTTAAGAGGGTCAGAGCCTAGGTGTCTGAAGTTAATTTACAAATATTCTTTTAATGTGTGAAAGCTAAATTTAGCGTTGCGGTCTACCGGGACTGTCATACAAGTTTCATAGGCATCTAGCCATTCTAAACTATAGGTATCTAACCCAACTATGAAAAATCTTTGACATTCCAGAATTTCTAATCGGATAAGGTCTTAGGTTTCTATCAAGCCTACTTAATAAAACATTGAGGAATCTAAGCTTCAGCACTTAGTCATAATTTAATAAGGTATTTTGTCTTACCAAACGTGCTTTACTTAATTCTGAGGCATCTAGCCATAATCTGATAAATCTCGGGTCTTATCAAGCCTTCTTTAATAAATTCTAAGGCGCTATTTCGTATACATTATCTTTTTTGATAACCAACATGGTAACATATATTTCCGGTTTAGGGCTAGCCTGGTTGCCAATACTTTCGGTTTAGACCAAACCTTGTGGCCAATACTTTCGGTTTAGAGCCATCTTTGTGGCTAATACTTTAATGCTTGCATTGAGGCATATACTTTCGGTGCTAGCTCTTTGGCATATATGATTATGCTTGAGATCTACAGAGGCTTGCTATCTGTGAAATCTTAGGCATTTCACGGTCTGTTTCATACTACTTGATTAAGTATCTATTAGTAGTGAATCCCAGGTGAAATGGCCTACTCTTATGGGTAGTAGTAAGAATTTTCCTATGTGTACTGCACTATAGGGGTATGTAGAGTATAGGGGTATGTAGAGGGTGAATCCCTCAGAGGTTTTCCCTCTCTTCGTCGAGGTCACCAAACTGAATTTATCATGGATATAAAGGGTTATGGCCTAAATATACTTAAAAAAATATTATCATTTATGAAGCACATCCACTTACGACGGGAACTAACCTTTAAAATAATTTGTATTGCTACGTAGCAGGTGTCGACGGTGTAATTACTTTACGCTCAGCCACTACGTCGAGCTGAGGAAAGTCTTTTCTTTTTGAAGATATGTACCCTCGGTGAAGAAGTTACATGTTAGTTTTTTTTCTTTCGTAAAGTTCTACAAAGGAGGTCTTCGGAAGGAGTACTTCCAAGCTAAGTGTAACAACTCGCATTTCAAGACCCAAAATGAATGTCGATGATGTTGCACTCATCCTTAGAATTATTTTTAAGCGACAAAATAGAATTTGTAAGTTTTTTCACAACATTAAGTAAATAGAGCAGTTAAATAACTTTCATTACATAAAATTGTCTTACACAAATGTCATTGCATTTTGCTAATCCAATTCGTGCCTATGTAGGAGTGACTGTGCAGTCAATTCCCCGCTTTTGCCCCGCTATATCTCCGATATATCCCGTAGCGGTCTTTTGGGGCTACGATTTTTCAACATAGCGTTTCAATATAGCGGATTCAATAATATCGGATATATTGAGGCAATAATCCGCTATATTATCAATTTTGTTGCCCCGCTATTTTTTTTTTTTTTTTTTTTTTTTTTACTTTTGACAACTCAATTTTTTTGACTTTCCACAGCAGAGCCGAAATTATCTTTCGCTATTTTACATTCACGTCAGTAGACAAGCCCTAAATCAAAAATTTCAAATTCCGAAATAATGGCTTTCTCAAATTTTCATCATTCTGTTATCGCTGCCACTCTCTTGTCGCCGTGCTGATTCTGTCTCCAAGCATCTACTTTCGCCTCTTTCTTCTAAGTTCTATCGCCTACTTTGTTCGATTGTTTGTTGCAAGCCTACAGCCCATCGACTACAATTTCGCCTCTAATCCACTGTCAGGTAATAGAAATTTAGGGTTAGTTCTTCAACTTTTAATTTTTAAGTTTTTAATTATATAGCAGCTATGCTTTGATTATGAGGTTGTTGTTACTTGCTGTTCTACTCCTACTGCTGTGATTTCTATACTTTATTTTTTTAAATTTCAGTCAATCATCCTTTTATTTCAATCATCCTTTGATTATGAACCGATTCTTCTTTGATTATGAACCGATTCTTCTTGCTGGTTTATTTTTTTAAATTTCATCCAGCAATCATCCTTTTATTTCAATCATCCTAAAGCTGGTTTATTTTTTAAAATTTCAGTCAATCATTCTTTGATTATGAACCGATTCTTCTTGCTTGCTGTTTTAAAAAAAAATTGGGCAAGTTAAATGAAATATTATATAGATCAATTATATTATAAGCGATTTATTGCAATACTAATAGTATATGTTATGTTGTTAATTGAAATATAAATATATTTATTTATTTTTTCCATTCAGGTATGTCTTTAGTCAATTCGAATAATCCACCCGGTGCAGCATCCAACATTTTAATAATAAACTCTTCTGATCCAGCATGGGAATGGGGTGAGTGTCGAGATCTAAACAAAAGACAAAATATTTGGTGCAAGTTATGTAACAAAGTGGTGTCAGGAGGAATTTCACGTTTGAAAGCACATGTTCTTGGCATCAAAGGAAATTGTACTCCATGTCCATCGGCAACTATAGAAATTAAAAAGAAAATACAAGTCTCGATAGATGAAAATAGAAAGAAAAAAGCTACAAAGGCTAGAATTCGTAGTATTCTTGAAGAGCAAGATGATAATGAAGATATTGTTGAAGAACAAGAAACTTTTCATGCAAATAATGAAAATGTTGGCAAAAATAAGAGAAATAAACATACAAATGTTAGAGGTCCTCTTGATCTTGTCATGGAGCAAACAAAACAATCATCTCTTGATAAAACCAATCCTCATAAGCAAGCATTAAAGAAAATTGCATGGAAATTTTTTGCTAAATGGGGATACGAGGTGGGTTTACCTTTCAATGCTATGCGTACATCAAGCTTTGATGATATGATTCATGCTATTGGTGATTATGGAAGAGGTATTATTATTATTAATATAGTAATTATATTCAACTTATATTACTTTTCTTAGCAAATGTTCACTATCAATGATTGTAATATTTTTTAGGAATGTCCCACCAAGTTATCATCATTATCGCGTGACCTTATTGAAGGAAGTATTGGATGAAACAAAGGAGTTTGTCGAATCTTTTAGAAAACATTGGGAAATTTATGGATGTTCTATAATGTCTGATTTTTGGACGGATACCAAAAACCGATGTTTGATTAATTTTTTGGTTAATTGTCCGAATGGAACAATTTTCTTAAAATCGATAGATGCAACCAATCATGTTAAAGATGCTAATCTGATAGTAGAAATGATAAATGATGTGATTTCATTTGTCGGGGAAGAGAATATAGTTTCAGTAAGTTTCTTTACCTTTTTCACTTTTTTTAATGTAGTGAATAACATAACTCTTTCATATTCGTTAACAATTTCAAATCGACAATGGATCTAACTATAAGCTAGCTGGAGAAATATTAGAACAACAACATCCAAATTTATTTTGGTTGCCATGTGCGGCACATTGCATTAATTTAATGCTTAAAGATATTGGAGAACAAATGGAGAAGATAAAATCCACACTAGCTAAAGCAAAAATTGTGGTTGGATTTATTTATAATCGAGCAAGAGTGCTAGAATGGTTTAGAAAGTTGAGCAATGGGAGAGATTTGCATAACTCTTGTGTAACTAGATTTGCTTCTTCATTTTATACAGTACAAAGCATGATGGAGAATAGAGTACATGTGCAAGTGTTATTTGTCTCTGAAAGATGGAGAAAAAGTTCTTTCTCGTCAATTGAAGATGGTAAAAGGGTCGAAAGAATTGTAGGGAGAAAATTATTTTGGGACAATAGAGAAGAGAAGCCATGTATGGGATATATATGTTATTTGTCTAGTGTACTAAAACAGATAGCACGCTACAATAAACTCGTCGCACAAGTTTATTAATTAGAATTCCACTACGCTGGAATTCTGTATTAGATAAATGTAACAATAAGTTACGTTGTAAATAAATTACAACAACAACGTTATACTATTGTAAGAAATAGTACAACTTATAAACGGGAAAGATTACAGTGAATCTAACCAGTATATAAAGGAAATTTCGTCTGAGGCTTGTCGTAACAATTTCCTTAAGAATTTTATTTCAAAACTCTCCCAAGATACAACAGACGTAATCTGCACGAGATTGTAATGAGTATGTCAACTCTGTGATATGTATGGAATATAGAGCAGTGTAGCAAAGAAGCAGAAGAAATTAGATTGGAATCGAATGAGAATGTGATCAGTATTCTCTTCTATTTATAATTTCGTCCGCAACCCTTCAAACAGTCGCGTCCGCTTGAGGGTCGCACCCGTTGCCTTTTGGTCGCTGCTGTTCGTTAACGGGTCGCACCCGCCCGTCCAATGGTACTGTTTCGTACCTGCTCGCACTGTTTCGCCCGCGCCTATTCAGCCGGGTCGCACCCGCTTGCGCCGGCGTCCTCTTCAATCGGCTCGCTCGCACCTGTTTGCTTCCAATGGGTCGCACCTGTTACTGTTCGCGTCCGCTCATGAACAGTCGCATCTCCTCAGGTAAAAACCCCGCCCACTTCTCTTCGGTCATTTTAGACCCGTACCCCTACCCGATCCCGGCTCGGTTCGGTCGGACGGACGGCGGCGGCGGCGCGCGCGCGCGTGTGTGGTGGTGATGCATGATCTCCCTCCTCACAACGAAGCATACATTTGGAAGCCCCAGGCCCCCAACCTCCACTTGAGAAAGGCATATATAAACTAATATACCTCTCAATAAATTGGCGATGTGGGACTTATGTTATTTTTCATTCACTTGACCTTTAGGAATTCTAACAATCCCCCACATGAATGATAATATACATATCAACCACACGAAGCGAAATATCACAGAGTACATATGGAATAATGCTTTATCGTGGATAAGTAGATATTTCACTTTGAACTTTCCCTAGTTAAAACTTATCGGATCTACTTGGCTAATCGGTGAATTATTTCATCTTGAACCGTCGGCCTTTATTGTATATCCAGACAATAAGCTTTACGAAGCATTGATTCCCTTCTCATCCAATCTCTTGGTTATGTTCATTTTGGTCCTGAACAATTTTTGGTTCTGCGAGTGTTTTAGAGAATAAAGCCTTTTAGTATTCTCATAGAGCCGACCCAGCTCACACTAACATAGGTGATCGCAACCATTAAGAGTATCCTACATATACCCCACTTGTTATTTCCAAGATATGGTCATCATTAAAAAACATAGTTTTAACCTTTAAAACTTCTGTAGGCATGCATTATATTTTGCACCATAGGAATGGAGTAGGACCAAGTCCAGACAAATGCATTACTTCTTGAGTTACTCATAACTGGTTTGCCTATTGATCCTAGTCCGTGGGATCTCCAGTCGCTAGGATAGGTTTCCGTATAGAACTCTTGTTGGTTTAGGCTTTTAAACCCATTCCCCTCGATGCGCAGTCAATTTTCTCTCTTGATAAGCCTTTAGTAAATGGATCCGCTAGGTTATCATTTGTTCTCACATAATCTATGGAAATAGTTCCATTTGAGAGTAACTGCCTAACTGTATTATGGCGTCGACGAATATGTCGTGACTTTCCATTATACACAAAGTTTTGCGCTCTGCTTAGCGCTGCTTGGTTATCACAGTGTATGCATATGGCCGGTATAGGTTTAGGCCAAAACGGAATATCTTCTAAAAAGTGACGAAGCCATTCTGCTTCTTCGCCTGCTTTATCTAATGCAATGAACTCTGATTCCATAGTGGATCGAGCTATGCATGTTTGTTTAGTAGATTTCCATGACACCGCTGCCCCTGCTAGGGTAAAGACATAACCACTCGTTGATTTTGATTCCTCTGAATCTGCAATCCAGTTTGCATCACTATATCCTTATAAGACGGCAGGATATTTTCCATAATGTAAGGAATAGTTAGTGGTATTTTTTAAATATCCAAGCACTCTCATTAGTGCTTTCTAGTGTTCCTTCCCTGGATTGCTTGTGTACATGCTCAATCGACTTACTGCATAAGCTATATCTGATCTGGTGCAATTCATCAGATACATTAAGCATCCTATTACATGAGAGTATTCCAGTTGCATTACACTCTCATCAGTGTTTTTATGCAGTACTTCCGATGGATTAAAAGGTGTCCTCACTCCTTTAATTCCATACTCTTGGAATTTTTCAATCACTTTGTCTACATAGTGTGACTGAGATAGTTCAATTCCATTATGTGTTCTTATTATTTTGATTCCCAAAATAACGTCCGCAACTCCTAAGTCTTTCATATCGAAATTGTTGATTAACATCTTCTTTATAGTCTCTATTACTTTAGTATTAGGACCAAAGATTAGCATATCGTCTACATATAGACAAATCATCACATATGATTGTCCAACCTGTTTGTAATAAACACATTTATCACATTCATTTATACGAAAACCATTTTTCATCATGACACTATCAAATTTTGCGTGCCATTGCTTTGGAGCTTGTTTTAGTCCGTATAATGATTTGACTAATCTACAGACTTTGTTTTCATTTCCTTTGGAAATAAATCCCTCAGGTTGCTCCATGTAAATCTCCTCATCGAGATTTCCATTTAAGAATGCTGTTTTTACATCCATTTGATGAATCTCTAGATTATAAATGGATGCAATTGCTATTAACATTCTTATAGAGGTTATTCGTGTAAGCGGTGAATAGGTATCAAAGAAGTCTACTCCTTCTTTTTGACGATATCCTTTGGCTACTAATCTGGCTTTATACTTGTCGATAGAGCCATCTGCTTTCATTTTCTTCTTGAAAATCCATTTGCAGCCAATTGGCTTTATTCTTGGTGGAATATCAATAATTTCCCAAGTTTTATTACTTAGAATTGAATCAATCTCACTTTGGATTGCTTCTTTCCAACATGAAGATTTGGAAGATGACATTGCTTCCTTGTACGTTTGAGGTTCGTGTTCTAGCATATAAGTTAAAAAATCCGAACCAAATGTTTTGGAAGTTCTTGCCCTTACGCTTCTTCTTGGTTCAACCTCCTCGTTGTCCTTATGAGTTTCATCTTCACATGTCTCATCTCTATTATCTCTTGTCCTTTTTGGGACAGGATTTCCATCGTTTCTTTTATGTGGAAACACATCTTCAAAGAACGAGGCATCTCTTGATTCCATGATTGTATTTACATGAATATCATTTATATCAGACTTGAATACCAAAAATCTATAGGCACTACTATTTTGGGCTGGCCCAAGATAATAACAATCTACTGTTTTTGGTCCAAGTTTGACTCTCTTGGGAGGCGGAACTGGAACTTTTGCCAAGCACCCCCACACTTTGAGGTATTTAAAGCTTGGTTTGTGTCCTTTCCATATCTCATATGGAATTGTTCCCGTTTTATTGTGAGGAACTTTGTTTAATATGTGATTAGACATATTTAAGGCTTCCCCCCACAAGTTCGTCGGTAGACCAGAAGTTAAAAGCATGGCAGTAATCATGTCTTTTAAAGTTCTGTTCTTCCTCTCGGCTACACCATTTTGTTGTGGTGAATATGGAGCCGTTGTTTGATGAATTATACCATTTTCGGCACAGAACTGTTCAAATGGTGATTCATATTCTCCACCTCGATCAGATCTCAATATCTTGATCTTTTTATTTAACCGATTTTCTATCACATCCTTGTATTTTATAAACGCGGTTATTGCTTCATCCTTACTATTTAAAAGATATACATAGCAATATCGCGTATAATCGTCAATAAAAGTAATAAAATACTTTTTTCCATCTCTTGTAGGTAATGATTTAAAATCACATAAATCTGTATGTACCAAACCTAATGGTTCGGTGCTTCTGTCAACAGATTTAAATGGTTGTTTGACCATTTTTTGCTTCTACACATGTCTCACATTTGTAGTTCTTATCTACTTGGAAATTTGGAATCAATCCCAAGTTTGATAATTTCTTCATTTTTCGAAAGTTTATGTGTCCTAATCTATCGTGCCATAGTAAAATTTCGTGCTCAAGCAAGTAAGAGACTTCAATTTTATTATTAGCACAATCAGAATACATAGATTTATTGCCGATAACGGCTACATTTGTCTTAAATAGGCCATCACATAAATATCCCCTTCCTATATATATTCCAGCTTTGGACAGAACCATCTTGTCTGACTCAAATACCATCTTGAATCCCTTCTTTGATAGGACCGCACCAGAGATGAGATTCTTGCGTATGTCTGGAACGTGGAGCACGTCATTCAACTTGACAGTTTTTCCAGAAGTAAACTTGAGGATTACTGTGCCACTGCCTTCGATCATGGAAACTGCAGAATTACCCATGTAGAGTCTTTCTTTCTGATCGAATTTCTGGTATGTTGAAAATATGGATTTTTCAGAGCAAACATGACGAGTAGCTCTTGTGTCAACCCACCATTGGTTAGGGTTCTGAATCAAATTGCATTCAGAAATAACCGCTGAAAAGTTGGACTTATCCATTTTCATGTTGTCAACTGTTAACATCTCTGTTTTAGTGTAAAACAGTAAAATTCTTAAGATGTTATTTGTCTAGTGTACTAAAACAGATAGCACGCTATAATAAACTCGTCGCACAAGTTTATTAATTAGAATTCCACTACGCTGGAATTCTGTATTAGATAAATGTAACAATAAGTTACGTTGTAAATAAATTACAACAACAACGTTATACTATTGTAAGAAATAGTACAACTTATAAACGGGAAAGATTACAGTGAATCTAACCAGTATATAAAGGAAATTTCGTCTGAGGCTTGTCGTAACAATTTCCTTAAGAATTTTATTTCAAAACTCTCCCAAGATACAACAGACGTAATCTGCACGAGATTGTAATGAGTATGTCAACTCTGTGATATGTATGGAATATAGAGCAGTGTAGCAAAGAAGCAGAAGAAATTAGATTGGAATCGAATGAGAATGTGATCAGTATTCTCTTCTATTTATAATTTCGTCCGCAACCCTTCAAACAGTCGCGTCCGCTTGACGGGTCGCACCCGTTGCCTTTTGGTCGCTGCTGTTCGTTAACGGGTCGCACCCGCCCGTCCAACGGTACTGTTTCGTACCTGCTCGCACTGTTTCGCCCGCGCCTGTTCAGTCGGGTCGCACCCGCTTGCGCCGGCGTCCGCTTCAATCGGCTCGCTCGCACCTGTTTTCTTCCAATGGGTCGCACCCGTTACTGTTCGCGTCCGCTCATGAACAGTCGCATCTCCCGATCCCGAGCCCGGTTCGGTTCGGTCGGACGGACGGCGGCGGCGGCGCGTGCGCGTGTGTGGTGGTGATGCATGATCTCCCTCCTCACAACGAAGCATACATTTGGGAGCCCAGGCCCCCAACCTCCACTTGAGAAAGGCATATATAAACTAATATACCTCTCAATAAATTGGCGATGTGGGACTTATGTTATTTTTCATTCACTTGACCTTTAGGAATTCTAACAATATATACGAGGCCATGAGTAGAGCTAAAGATATTATAGAGAAAAATTTGGGCAATGATCATAGAACATGCACACGAATTTGGAATATCATTGATAATAGATGGAGCGATCAGTTGCATCGACCACTTCATGCAGGTATGAGAATGACATTATTTCTTTTATTTCAAGCAAAAATTTATATTACTTAATTACTAATATATCTTATATTATGAAGCTGGATATTATCTAAATCATGGTGTTTATTACAAGCAAGCTCAAACTCAAATTGAAACCAACAGCGTTATCAAAGCAGGCCTATTTAAATCAATGGAGAGGCTTATTTCAGAATCTGAAGTTGATATGGCTATGGATCAGTTGCGAAACTATAGAGATGCTACGAGTACATTCAGAATGAAAAGCGCCATAAGTCGTAGAGATAAAATGCAACCATGTAAGTTATGAAATTTATATTTAAAGTCAAGTGATTTAGAACATTTGCACACTATTTTATATTTACTTAAAATGTAGACGAATGGTGGTGCAATATGGAAGCGACACACCAAGCCTAACAAAATTTGCAATCAGAGTTTTGTCACAAACATGTAGTGCTTCGTCATGTGAACATAACTGGAGTGTGTTTGATAATGTAAGTGATTGCTTATGGCTGTTTTATTCATTACATATGCTTTTTTTTCATTACATATGCATTTTTTTCATTGGATATGCTGTTTCTATACCCATTGCATACGCTTTTATTTTTCATTGCATACGCTATTTTTTCCATTGCATATGCTGTTTTGTTTTCATTGCAGATGCTTTTTTTTGCATTGTAGATGCTTTTTTCATTGCATAGGTTGCTTTTTTTTCAATGCAAACGCTTTTTTTTCCCATTGTATACGCAATTTTTTCCACTGTATATGCTATTTTTTTCATTGCAGATGTTTTTTTTACATTGCAGATGCTCAAATGTATTTTACATGTTTAATTAGTTCTTGGTATTAGCATATGCCAAGCATGTGCAATGCAATGCCAAGCGTTTGCAAATGCCTTGCCTGGCAATGCAAATGCCTGGCATGGCATTTGCATTGCCTGGCATTGGAAATGCAAATGCCTGACATGGCATTGCAAGGCCTGGCATTTGCCAGGCATGGCATTGCAATACCTGCAATGCAATGCTTGGCATTTGCCAGGCATGGCATTGCAATGCCTGGCATTTGCCAGGCATGGCATTGCCGATGCTTTGCAATGCCTGGCATATTTTCCAGGCATGGCATTGCAATGCCCTATGCAAACTTGCATTGCAAATGCCTTGCCTGGCATGGCATTTGCATTGCCTGGCATTGCAAATGCAAATGCCTGGCATGGCATTGCAATGCCTGGAAAATGCCAGGCATGGCATTGCCAATGCTTTGCAATGCCTGGCAAATGCTAGGCGTGGCATTGCAATGCCAGGCATTTGCAATGCAGGCATTTGCATTAGCATATGTAAATGCAACTATGCAAGGCATATTCAATGCCTGCATATGCGAAATGTGCAAATGGATATTTCATTTCTTGTATTTTTTTATATTAATTTGAAACTAACATCTATGTTTTTATGTTCTCTTTTTTCAAAATTACAGTCGCATTCCAAGAAGAGGAATTGTCTACATCAAGAAAAACTGAACCATCTTGTTTACATTCAGTACAACCAAAAGTTGGAGAGAAGATTCAAAGAAAGACTTGCCGATGGTAGTAGTGATCCAATTCTTCTAAAAGAAATTGATGAATGTGATGAATGGATTATTCCAAGTGAGGAAGAACTTCTAGATTCCATAATGGAAGGCGATGATCTCACATTGGAGCAAGCTTATGTGATAAGGAGTGGAGATGAAAATGAAGGTCCGAATACTAGAAGTCGTGTAAGGAGAACATTGTTTGCCAATGATCATAGCGAAGAAGATCGAGATGTCGAGCTGGAACTTGGAGAATTAGATGGACAAGATATAGGGGAAGACGATGAAAATGAATTAATTGACATTGACATATAAGTTTGCAGTACACCTTAAATTATTGTGTTTTGGAGGATGTACATCTTTAGATGAAAACTAATCTATGTGGATTTTGGCATCTATTGTTTTTGCATTTTGCTTGATGCCTTACTTTTAAGTTTTATTGTAAGTTGTGACTTCAAAATTGATGTAACAATGAGATATACTATTGGTTATTATAACTAGTTCTAACTTTTAAGTGTCAATTTTGTTTACTTGTTCTTTTCTCATTATAATTACTTAAAGGAATGTATCTATTTATGTTTTTTTTCTAATCTTAACTAGAATCATTTGATAGGCTTATGTATGTACTCTGTGCAGTTAAAGCGCTCTGCGGCTCCATAGCGGTTGAAGTGTGAAAAGTTGTAGCGGAGATATATCGAGAATATAGCGAGATATAGCAGACGACTTTTAATAACGCAAAAATTTCTACTAATATATTATAAAAGATGATAAAGCGTTCATAAAACTAGCAATTTTACTACAAATTTTTTGTCAGTGCGCGTTATTATTAAGTTTTCTACATACATAAGCCTATCAAATGATTCTAGTTAAGATTAGAAAAAAAACATAAATAGATACATCCCTTTAAGTAATCATAATGAGAAAAGAACAAGTAAACAAAATTGACGCTTAAAAGTTAGAACTAGTTATAGTAACCAATAGTATATCTCATTGTTACATCAATTTTGAAGTTACAGCTTACAATAAAACTTAAAAGTAAGGCATCAAGCAAAATGCAAAAACAATAGATGCCAAAATCCACATAGATTAGTTTTCATCTAAAGATGTACATCCTCCAAAACACAATAATCTAAGGTGTACTGCAAACTTATATGTCAATGTCAATTAATTCATTTTCATCGTCTTCCCTTGGTCTTGTCCATCTAATTCTCTAAGTTCCAACTCGACATCTCGATCTTCTTCGCTATGATCATTGGCAAATAATGTTCTCCTTACATGACTTCTAGTATTCAGACCTTCATTTTCATCTCCACTCCTTATCACATGAGCTTGCTCCAATGTGAGATCATCGCCTTCCATTATGGAATCTAGAAGTTCTTTCTCACTTGGAATAATCCATTCATCACATTCATCAATTTCTTTTAGAAGAATTGGATCACTACTACCATCGGCAAGTCTTTCTTTGAATCTTCTCTCCAACTTTTGGTTGTACTGAATGTAAACAAGATGGTTCATGTAACAACCCGTAGATTTTAATAGGGTTTTATTTAACGTAATTAATTGAAACTTTTGAGAAATTTTATATAATAATATTTTGAAATAAAAATTTAATATTTGGATTACGTCCAATTAAACATAGCAGATTTTAAATTTTCAATTTATTTTATCAAAGTTTATTCCATTGTGAAATTCTATTTAATTCAAACTAGCTAATAAATTGCTTTAATAAATATTGCAGAATCAATTTCTTTAATAAATATTGCAGAATCAATGCACAGATCTTATCAATTTCATTTTATGGTGGTACGTTCCTTTACGTTTCCTACTGGTTAAATTATAAATAATTTGCTTTGATGGGTCAGCTAAATCAAAGCAACGTGACCGTTGCTATTTATTTCTTTTATTAATTTCTACAGTTATTTTCACCAAATCAAGGGTTGACCGTTACTTGGCTTTCAAATTTTGGACTCTGCATTCAAAAAGAAACGTATAATATAATAAGTACTTCATATTTATTTTCAGTACGTTTCACAAAATTTTCTCCGTCCATTCTTTTCTATTAAATATATACTTGCAGCTGTTATCAATCTATCGTTTCAATTTATTATATGGTCCATTACTCTGCCTTTTCAGATTTGAACGTGCAGCTGGTGGCATTAAAAGTTGCTTTAATTATCCACTGAATTATCGTGACTATCCCGTTACTCTATATTTATTCTGTACGTTTTATCTTTGCTTAAATTTCTCTGTCCATTCCTTGTTCCATTTTAAATATCATTGCCTTTCCAAACTTATTACGTACTATCCAAACAAACAAAAAAATTATTTCTTTAAATGTAGCTAAATCAACTCATGATCGTTGCCATTTCAAAGTTTGAAACGTATAAAATACTATACGTTATTTCGCATTCATCGATTTCTTTTATTTATATATTTCTTTCTTTCTTTACGTTTTCGTTCTAATCTGATTTATAACCCTCCTTGTTCTCTTCGTATATTCTCTTTATTCTAGCCTGCTCCTCCTTTCTTTTACCTAGTACATCTGCATTCTTTTCATCCTTTCTCTGCAAATTTTCTTTCCACCAAGCGTCTGTCCCCTCCTTCTCCCCTCCTCTTCTCTTAAGAAACACCCTGCCTTCCAGCCGAACCCAACATCTCCCCTATCCACATCGGCAGCCTCATCATAGCCGAGTGTATAGCCTAGAGGTAATAACTTTTGACAGCACATAGGTGGCATCAACATTTTCCCCATTGTCTGTAGTTTCTTATTTATTCCTTTTACCCACCCATCAGCGACTCGAGTTTACACAGGGTATGTCTATACATTGTATTATATTATATATATTTGCTAGTAGTATACAACCTTAAATTTACATATTTTAGTGTATATATGTATGAAAGCTTATGTTATTTATATACATAAAGTAAGCTATATGTACAAACACAGTGCAACCGCAATTTTCTTTATAAAAGGCAAATAATACAAATTGTAGTACCCAAAGATATATATGTATGGCTGTACTTAATAAAAAAAAAAATTTCTCGATATAACAGTATAAGCTTATATATCAATTTCTGAGTTTATATATATTTTGTTATATTGTTTTTTTTGATTCTTATATAATAAGTATGTAAGCTTATTTATATTCACATATTATTATACATAAGTTGCAATATATTGTTTAATAAGCCTAAAGCATTGTATATTTTCATACTGTTATGATGTGCGTGCTTTAATAATAAAGTTATTGATCGGGTACAGATAGGTAAAGTAACGTGTATATTTGGTTAATTTATATAAAAGTATATATAACTGTTTCGATTATAGTTATAATGAATATAAAAGAGATATAAATGAATTTTATATTATGTGTTAACTAAATACATTATTATTTATATGATCCAGTTTTTGAATATGTGTTTGAAACGTTTTGATTTTTATATATACAAATATTTTATTTTATACATATATTTTGTTATATATGAAGGTTTTATATATAAAAAAATCTTATAAACTGTATTGCATATATACTCTTTAAAAAAAAGGGAAAAAAAGGAGTAAGTTAACAATGTATTATAAAGAATATTGTTTATCTGCATATATATGTGCATAAGTTTGTTTGATTTGCTGCTGGATATTTTGAAAAGGAAAGCAATAAACTATAATAATTATATATACACATAAGTATTCATTTCAAAAGATATTATATATGTGTGCGTTGATCTTTAATATATGTGTTTTATGTTAGAACATTGATTTTTAACTATACAAATATTGGTTTAAAATGAATATTTATTACATGGAAACGACAACCATAAAATGAATATACTATATATGTGACATTTTGAATAATTATATATTTGTTATTTAACATTAATATGAAATGGAAGCGTTTTAAAGTTATATGGTTTTCATGGGTGTGCATATATATATATATATATATATATATATATATATATTTCATTTTTTAAAATGCCTGTTTTGATTTAACGTTCATTTTGAAAGAAAGTAATAAATTAATCATATAATCTTCGTTTCAATTTTATCAAGCTAATTTGATCCGTTCTCATCAATTTCTATCTATCAGTTTTTCCGTCGAAATCGTACCATCTAACTTTGCTTTGGAAGTCGTGCTTGCATTTCATAACTCAACTTCATTGTCTATCTCTCTAACCTCGAAATGTGTGCAATCACTCACGATTAACATTTTTTTATTCATTAAATTTGATTTCAATTGAAACGACAATTGAAATATATTGCTGTAGTTATTTAAATTTGTTATATATGCTCTTATCTGTAACTGTTCACCTGTGGGATATGACACCATATCCCGTTGTTTATATTATATTGTTATTGGTGATATATGCCTGTTATTTTATTGTATTTTCTGTTATCACTCTACAAGTTTCCTGTAGTTTAGAAATCACTATGGGTTGAAATGATACATACCCGAAGACTTTAGAATAGGAGAAAATCGTTGTGGGTTGAAATGATAAACCCAAGCGATTTTCATTTAATTGAATTTGGGATTACAAGTTAAAATGATATCCACCCGTATATATTTAGTATACGAATTGAAGTGATAAATATCCGTAGCACTTGACTATATGATAGAAAATATATACAGACACCGTTGGTCTATATAAATATTTTGAAAATAATTTCTATAATTTTGGAAAGAAATATATGGTTTAATAAATTTGATTCTTAAGATATTATATAAATGAAAATTGCATATATAGATTTAGTAGTAATATTTGATTTAAATTATATTGATTTAAATTATATTGATTTAATACATATAATATGGTTAAGTATTTATGTAAATCTATGTTTGAAATAGATTCTCTTGTAATAAATTGAATAATTAAGATTGGGAGATAAATTTGGGTTTATAAAAATGGTATTTAAATAACGATTTATTTAATTAAATCGATTTGAAATTTTTGAATGGGAAATTTAAAGGGTATGATTTTATAACTGGATTTTTGATTTAAGTGACTTAATGAATATTTCACGTTTAAATAAATTAAAGAATTGAGTAAAATGTAATTTAAGGTAACTTAAATGATATTGAATCTAATAAGGGAGTATTTCAAGACTAAATAATAATGAGGTTAAATCGAGATCTATATGAAACTGGTATATAGAACATTTAAATATTAAAGCCTTGAACTATATTGGAATTTAAATGGTTTATGTTGAGATTCAGATCTGTATTTGAAATCAAAGTAGTTGAATTTGTTATTTAGCAACTAAATTGAATTAAAATGAAAATTTAGGTTGAACTAAATTTGAATTTATTATTTAGAAAACTAAATTGAATGAAAATTTAGATGAAACGTTGAATACTTAAAGTTTTGAAATATATGGAAATATAAAGGGGTATTTGTGATTATAAATCCGAATTTGAGATCGATAAAAATTAAGTGGTTATTTTAGAAATTTAGTTGAATTTAAATTGATAAATTGATATTGAATTTAATTTGAATGGGAAGGTCGGGTTGATGTTGGAACGATTTGTTAAGTTGAGGAAATTGAAAATACTTTACTATATAAATTATTTAATATATATAAATACTATTTTGGGAAATATAGAGATATTTGAAGTGAAAATAAGATTTGGTTTTGAAGTACAAATTAAGCTAAAATGACCACGGTGTTATAGTGTATATTTCTACCTTGTAGAAAGTTCCATGGACCCTTAGAGGATGGTTATCCCAAACATCCTTTAAGTTATTTGTATTTTAGTTGATATTTCACTTGAGTTGGATTTATTGATATAAGAATGTTAATCCTGACTTGTGACGCCCCACCTTTATACCCACGCTAGCCAAGGACACTACGGGGTAATGCCATCAACTAGCACGGAGAATAAGGTTGTTGAGGAGCGACCATCCGTGCAATTGCTTTGTGCAAGCACCGCTATGTCGGATAGTATAACATGCATTTGATTTCGAGAGGAAATCCGACACACCGATACAAACTCAAAGCTACTACACAGTGGCTATAATAATCTTCGAAAACAAATATAGAAATAAGCATAACACAAATCAGTCACAGATAATTCATATCACAAAGGCGGAAGAAGATATGAATATATAACAAACACATGGAAGTGTATATCAGAGTAGTGGTCAAAAAGATCCACAATAATACAAAAGAATAGCAACACGTGCTATACAATAAAATACAACTATGAGTCCATATCTCAAGTGTATACAACAAAATAAACTACTAATCTAAGTAGTTAGCCAAAAGTCAGAGAAATCACTCCCAAGTGAGAAGTCAAGCTGAAGCACCTGTAACATCTCGGTCTGACCCGAGTATTATTTAATAAGAAAATAATAAATGGGTCAGTCTAACTATAAATATAAGATGAAGCGATATAGAATAAGAGGTATGACTAAACACATAATAATCACAACGCCAAGCTGTGATATATATAAGTAATTGAAAATCAACAAGAGATTAATCAATATCATAAAAATCTACTCAAGAATCAAAAGAAATGTCATACTCTTTATTTCGTTCACCAAACCATAAATATTGACGATTATATCAAAATCAATCACAAAAGTCAATGACACACAAATTCACCAATGCACAAATATTGATAAAACTTATCAATGAAAATCACTAAAATTGGTGAAGCATAAATTCCAGAGTTCAACACACGAAATCCAAAAATCACAAAAAGGGGGGGAAGGCCTATCACGCGAACGGGAGCATAAAAACTCACCAACATATGTATCACACGAACGAGACGCTATCTCATGGTAGCTAGCCATTAATTTTTGACACACGAATGGCCCGAAGACCATGGGGAGCTACCCCACAAATAAATGAGATAAAGCTCAATAGAATGAGTTACATCCTCCACTTGGACAAAGAGACATCGCCCAATTGCTAGTCTAAACCACAAAAATGATCGTCATGATCATCAAGAAGTGTCAATTACAGTAAGCTAGTAAATATATGAGCTAGCTTCATGTCCCATAACCACTAGCTTAACTTAAATATTTACGAATAAATTGTAGGTCTCCACTAGAAAATTGTCACAAGAGTTTCAATCGAACAAGTCCAAGAATTAACCGACGAAGTAAACGCAAGCGTTTTATACCACTCGTTTTACTAAGCCGTTTAATTAGATTTCTCATATGAGTGAGGTAAAGGTTTGTATATACTAATAGATTACAAATCGGTTTGAGAAAATGAGCTTTGTAATAAAATAGTGTTGAAATCATTTTAAGAAAGAGTTTTGATATTTACTACTAGTATAGAAAACCTTTATATTTTTAATGTGACAAATCACAAAGAAGATTGTAGGAACAATCAATCACTAAAATTCACATTCGAAGACGTGAATAAAATCCAAAGAAACCGATAAAGAATCCATCGAAATGGATATTCAAAAATCCCTAAAAAGGAGTCATCAAAGTCATAATAAATGATAACAACAAATAGGATCATCACGAATCGATTTAAATTGGAATTCTTAAACAAAAGGCAAGCAGGCAAAACACTACAGTTTCAGACGTCTGAAACAAGTGATTCAGACGTCTGAATCTGGAAAAATTAAAAATTTCCAGAACATGATTCAGACGTCTGAACCAAATGTTTCAGACGTCTGAAATAGGCATTTTTAGCCTATTTTCTTTCTGTTTGAAAATGAGCCAATTCAGACGTCTGAAATCCCAGATTCAGACGTTTGAAACTGGAATTTTGAGGATTTCCTGAACCTCGACCAAAAATGGCCAAATGAATATCGAAAACGATCGAACGAGCAAATGATGACTAAGGATTTACGCCACGCGACAACCCAGCCTTAATGGCTCTTCGATACGCCTCAAATATCAATGTCCAAATATCCATAATAGGATTTTCATAGATTTTGATTTCAAAACACCAAAAATTGGAATATACACCAAATCAATCCAAACCAAAATCAATTGCACAAGCATAAGTGTTAGGAATTTATACCTAACAATCGAAGATAATTATAGACAAAGATGTGAGATAAAAATCTCACCTTTGAACCCAAACAAATGTAGATGAAGCTTGAAAGCAAAGGAGAATCAACCACTCTTCAAATCCAACTCAAGAAGCTTGATTCTAAGCTTAAAAGAAGAACATTCCCACAATTAGGTTTAGGAATTTCTGAAATTGATTAAGAGAATGAGTTGGAGAAGATGAAGAGAAACTTACCAATGGGTACTCTTGAATTTGGAGCTAGAAGTTGGATTTGCTAAGGAAGACTAGGGTTTTGGAGTTTTAATTTCCCAACTCTCCCACCATTGATGCTTTAGAACTGAAAAGAGGAGGAAGTGAGAGTGCATGGGGGGAGTGGTTTAGATTTGAGTATAAGTTAAACATAGGGCTGAACCCAAACCCAAAGTGAAAAAGTAGCAAAACTTGACTAACTCCAAACATATCAAAGTTTACACTTAAAAGGATCGCAAACAGCGTTTTGAACTCGATGGGAGTGGTCCCGAGTCCTAATTCGACCGTATGCAAAAAGTAGCTTTTCGGACTAACTTTCGAGGAACGATGAAATATTTAAATGAAATATTTAAATACACAATCGATAAATATGCGGGTTGTTACAGACTCCCCTCCTTAAAGAAATTGCGTCCTCGCAATATTTAAGAAGAAAAATATAAAGTAACAACCATAAAAGCATATTCAACACAAAAGAAATTTGAAATAAAAGGTTCACCTTAAAGAGCACGGGAAAGCAAGTCCGGATGTGATCGCTCGATGAACTCTCTAGATTCCCAAGAACAATCCTTAGGATTTGAAGACCATTGAACTTTCATAAGCGGAACATCCTTATTTCGAAGTCGTTTGACTTCCGAAGCAATAATACGAACAAGATGCTGCTCATAAGTTAAATTAGGCAAAACTTCAATCTCTTCCTCAACACCGGGCTCAAGAATAGAATCGGAATCTCGAAGACATTTCCGTAATTGAGAAACGTGAAACACGTCATGCATGGCAGAAAACTGAGCCGGTAAAGAAAGGCGATAAGCCATGGAACCAATACGTTCAGTGATAGGAAATGGCCCAATATATCGAGGCACTAGCTTTCACTGAAACGTACAACACCTTTCATAGGTGAAACATGAATGAACACAAGATCTCCCACAGAAAATTCTAACTTCGTTCTTCGATTATCGGCATAGGATTTTTGTCTACTCTGGGCTTCTTTCATCCTATGTCGAATAAGTTCAATCTTTTCTGTGGAATCACGAATAAAATCTGGACCTAAAACCAGCTTCTCACTGGCCTCAAGCCAACAAGAAGGAGATCGGCATGGCCTTCCATAGAGTGCCTCGAAAGGTTCCATACCAATACTAGATTGGAAGGTATTATTATAGGAAAATTCAACAAGTGAAATATGATCTTCCCAACTTCCACCAAAATCAAGAACACATGCACGAAGAAGATCTTCAAGAGTTTGGTTCACACGCTCGGTTTGTCCATCGGACTGAGGATGATAAGCGGTGCTAAAATTAAGCTTCGTTCCTAAAGCTTTTTGAAGACTCTTCCAAAATCCACTAGTAAACAATGGATCACGATCACTAACAATAGAAGTAGGAACTCCATGCAATTTAACAATTTCTTTAATAAAAAGTTTGGCCAAAAGAGGAACGGTTCGGTTAGACCGAACGGGTATAAAATGGGCAGATTTAGTAAGTCTATCAACGATCACCCATAAGCTACCATGACCCGAACGAGAACGGGGAAGGCCATCAATAAAACCCATGGAAATTTGATCCCACTTCCTGATTGGAATTTCTAAAGGTTGCAATAACCCACCGGGCCTTTGATGTTCGGCCTTAACGAGTTGGCAAGTCATGCAACGCTTAACAAAGTTAGCAATATCAGCTTTCATTCTCTCCCAATAACAAAACCGCTTCATATCCGCGTACATTTTACTACTACCGGGATGAATGGTAAATTTAGAATGATGTGAATCTTCTAAAATATCTTTACGAAGATCACTACTATTTGGCACGATAAGTCTACCAAATTTCCGAATGCCGCCACGAGAATCGATATCAAAGTCTTTCAAACCTTCAATATCAATTTTATCCTTAATATTTTGGCCAAGAAGAGCCAGTTCAGGATCTAACCCTTGAGCTTCAAGAATGCGGTCTAAAAGAGAAGGATGAGCCTCGAGGCTACATAAAACAAGAGATGAACATAAATCGGATACGCGCTCTCGAATCTCACAAGTGGATAAGATCTCGAGATCGTTCCATTCAGATATCATCATAGAAACAACAACTTGTTGTTTACGGCTAAGAGCATCGGCGACATGATTACCCTTACCGGGTGTATAAAGAATATCAAGATCATAGGGAGCAAGGAACTCGAGCCAACGTTGTTGACGCAAATTAAGTTCCTTTTGAGAAAATAAATATTTCAAAGACTTATGATCCGTGTAAAGAATAAATTTTTCTCCTAAGAGATAATGACTCCAAATTCGAAGGGCGAAAACAGTAGTCGCGAGCTCTAAATCATGAGTGGCATATCTAGTCTCAGCAGGCTTCAATTGCCTAGAAGCATAAGCAATAACACGTTCTCTTTGCATAAGAACGGCACCCAAACCAACGTGATTAGCATCGGTATAAACAACGAAATCTTGATTCCCCTCGGGAATAACAAGAATAGGAGCATCAGAAAGAAGTTCCTTCAGTTTCTGAAAAAAAAATTCACATTTGTAGGACCAAATGTATTTAACACCTTTCTTCGTTAAGCTAGTGAGAGGCACGACAATATTAGAAAAGTCTTTGATAAAACGGCGGTAATAACCCGCCAATCCAAGAAAACTACGAATCTCCGTCACACTCTCCGGTCTCTTCCAATCTTGAATCGCTTCAATCTTTGAAGGATCCACAGGAATTCTGGATTCGGAAATAATATGACCGAGAAACTTCACACGAGATTGCCAAAAATGGCATTTAGAAAATTTTGCTTTTAATTGATTACTCCTAAGAGTTTCCAACACAATCCGAAGATGCTTCTCATGTTCCTCCTCGGTTCTTGAATACACAAGAATATCATCAATAAAGATGAGGACAAACCGGTCGAGGAAGTCTTTGAAAACTCTATTCATAAGGTCAACGAAATAAGCCGGAGCATTCATTAGACCAAATGGCACAACAATCCATTCATAAGATCCATAACGAGTACGGAACGACGTCAAAGGAATGCTATCCTCTGCAATACGAAGCTGATGAAATCCAGTAGCTAAGTCTAATTGTGAAAAGACTCTAGCACCACTAAGTTGATCGAATAGATCATCAATCCGAGGTAAAGGATATTTATTTTTGATAGTAAGATCATTAAGCTTGCGGTAGTCAACGCAAAGCCTAAGTGTACCATCAGATTTCTTTATAAAAATAGCCGAAGCTCCCCAAGGCGAGGAACTAGAGCGAATAAATTGCTTCCTCTCCAATTCGGACAATTGTTTACGCATCTCCTCATTTTCCTTATTAGACATGCGATAAGGAGGATGAGTAATAAGTTGAGCTCCAGGGATAAGTTTAATTCTGAACTCAATTGCTCGCTTAGGCGGTAATCCTAAAACGGGCTCAAATATGTCGGAAAATTCACGAACAACGTGAATAAGTGAAATAATATTTTCCTCATCATCATTATCGTCATCATGAGGATTTAAAGAATATAAAGATGCAACCAAGCTGGAATCCGAATCTTTAAGATTAATAGAAATCTGCTTAACAGATTGAGGATGTCGAAGATGAATAGTCCGCTTAGGACATAGGATATGAGCTTCATAACGGTTAGGCCAATCCATTCCCAAAATCATTCCGAAGCCTAAATAACGCATAACATTCAAATCGGCTCAGAAAGAAAAATCACCCAAAATAATCTCGACATCATTACACAATAAACTGATTGTTGCGGACCCACCAACCGGATTCGCAATTCTCAAAGACGTCATTAAAGCAACAACACTTAAAGAAAAAGTATCAACGAGTTCTTTCGAAATAAAAGAATGGGATGCACCCGTGTCAAAAAGAACTCAAATAGGTTGATCACGAAATATGATAATGCCATCAAGGATAGAATGAGAAATACCTTGACCACGAGATGTGTTGTCAGGGGCTTGAGCAACATTAAGCTTTCCCTCCTTCCTATTTTGAAGTTTGGGACAAGAAGATAAATAATGATCCAGGCTTTTGCAATAGCGACAAGTACGAGGCTTTGAACACTTGTTCGCAAAATGGTCTCTGGAACCACAGTTAAAGCATTTCCCTTCAGTAGAGGAAAAGGTCTTTGCAGCAGGAGTTTCTTGCTACCCTTTCTTATTGGGATAAGGACCTTTGAATTTGTTTGGCCTCTTCTTGTTGTTGAAGTTTGGTTTGGAACCCACCACTTCAACATCACTTTCCTTATCCGCCTCTTCAAAACGAAGAGCGATATCAATGAGTTGGTCGAAGGGAACTTCTAATTTTAGAAGTAATGGCTTCTTGAGGATTTTGTTTAAGCCATAGACAAACCTTTGGTTCTTCTTCAATGGGGTGTTGATGTATTCAACCCCATATTTGGAAAGTGACTCGAAGGATGCAACATAATCAGTCACGGAGGCTTCACCTTGAATAAGATCAATAAAACGGCGAGCCAAAGTCACCTTCTCAGCTTCTGGTATGAATTTTAACTCGAAGCGCTCTCGGAATTTCACCCAAGTAAGATCCACTTCATTTATTTCAGAAATCAGAAGCTCGTACCAGTTTAATGCTCTTTCTTAGAGCATACTAGAAGCCACCTGAACTTGGTGAAGATCAATGAGGTTCATGCGAGAAAAGATTCGATCACGTGTCCTTAACCAAGCCTGGACTTCAATAATAGTTTCAGAACCTTTAAATGGCTTCCCACCCAGGTTGGTGAAATCATTGCACAAATGTGCAAACCCAGATTTAGGGTGAGTAGGTTATGGATTAGAACCAGCTGCTTGAGCATTCGTGACAAGGTCAAGAAGTTGCTGGGCAGTCATAAAAACTCCATCTTGGGGAGTAGCACTAGATTGACCGGTGCTGGGACGGCCAGGTCTAACCATTTCTCTTCCTTTAGAAAGAAATAAAGAAGAAGAAAAAGGTTATTCACAAATGAATATCAAGCAATCTTGATAGATAAAACAAGGAATCATAAAGAAAATAGGATGAATCGGTACGAAGACTCGAATTAAATCCTAAAGCATGACTCCTAAGATAGACTTAGGACGATGATCCTTGCTAAGTTATTCTACATTGTTCCGAAGTTTGGCTCTGATACCAAGCTGTGACGCCCCACCTCTATACCCACGCTAGCCAAGGACACTACGGGGTAATGCCGTCAACTAGCACGGAGAATAAGGCTGTTGAGGAGCGACCATCCGTGCAATTGCTTTGTGCGAGCACCGCTATGTCGGATAGTATAACATGCATTTTATTTCGAGAGGAAATCCGACACACCGTTACAAACTCAAAGCTACTACACAGTGGCTATAATAATCTTTGGAAACAAATATAGAAATAAGCATAACACAAATCAGTCACAGATAATTCATATCACAAAGGCGGAAGAAGATATCAATATATAACAAACACATGGAAGTGTATATCAGAGTAGTGGTCAAAAAGATCCACAATAATACAAAAGAATAGCAACACGTGCTATACAAAAGAGTACAACTATGAGTCCATATCTCAAGTGTATACAACAAAATAAACTACTAATCTAAGTAGTTAGCCAAAAGTCAGAGAAATCACTCCCAAGTGAGAAGTCAAGCTGAAGCACCTGTAACATCTTGGTCTGACCCGAGTATTATTTAATAAGAAAATAATAAACGGATCAGTCTAACTATAAATATCAGATGAAGCGATATAGAATAAGAGGTACGGCTAAACACATAATAATCACAACGCCAAGCTGTGATATATATAAGTAGTTGAAAATCAACAAGAGATTAATCAATATCACAAAAATCTACTCAAGAATCAAAAGGAATGTCATACTCTTTATTTCGTTCACCAAACCATAAATATTGACGATTATATCAATATCAATCACAAAAGTCAATGACACACAAATTCACCAATGCACAAATATTGATAAAACTTATCAATGAAAATCACTAAAATTGGTGAAGCATAAATTCCATAATTCAACACACGAAATCCAGAAATCACAAAAAGGGGGGGAGGCCTATCACACGAACGGGAGTATAAAAACTCACCAACATATGTATCACACGAACGAGACGCTATCTCATGGTAGCTAGCCATTAATTTTTGACACACGAATGGACCAAAGACCATGGGGAGCTATCCCACAAAGAAATGAGACGAAGCTCAATAGAATGAGTTACAGTCCTCCACGTGGACAAAGAGACATCGCCCAATTGCTAGTCTAAACCACAAAAATGATCGTCATGATCATCAAGAAGTGACAATTACAGTAAGCTAGTAAATATATGAGCTTAGCTTCACGTCCCATAACCACTAGCTTAACTTAAATATTTACGAACAAATTGTAGATCTCCACATAGAAAATTGTCACAAGAGTTTCAATCGAACAAGTCCAAGAATTAACCGATGAAGTAAACGCAAGCGTTTCATACCACTCGTTTTACTAAGCCGTTTAATTAGATTTCTCATACGAGTGAGGTAAAGGTTTGTATATACTAATAGATTAGAAATCGGTTTGAGAAAACGAGCTTTGTAATAAAATAATGCTGAAATCATTTTAAGAAAGAGTTTTGATATTTACTACTAGTATAGAAAACCTTTATATTTTTAAAGTGACAGATCACAAAGAAGATTGTAGGAACAATTAATCACTAAAATTCACATTCGAAGACGTGAATAAAATCCAAAGAAACCGATAAAGAATATATCGAAATGGATATTCAAAAATCCCTAAAAAGGAGTCATCAAAGTCATAATAAATGATAACAACAAATAGGATCATCACGAATCGGTTTAAATTGGAATTCTTAAACAAAAAGGCAAGCAGGCAAAACACAACAGTTTCAGACGTTTGAAACAAGTGGTTCAGACGTATGAATCTGGAAAAATTAAAATTTCCGAAACGTAATTCAGACGTCTGAAACAAATGTTTCAGACGTCTGAAATAGGAATTTTTAGCCTATTTTCTTTCTGTTTGAAAATGAGCCAATTCAGACGTCTGAAATCCCAGATTTAGACGTCTGAAACTGGAATTTTGAGGATTTCCTGAACCTCGACCAAAAATGGCCAAATGAATATCGAAAACGATCGAACGAGCAAATGATGACTAAGGATTTACGCCACGCGACAACCCAGCCTTAATGGCTCTTCGATACGCCTCAAATATCAATGTCCAAATATCCATAATAGAATTTTCATAGATTTTGATTTCAAAACACCAAAAATTGGAATATACACCAAATCAATCCAAACCAAAATCAATTGCACAAGCATAAGTGTTAGGAATTCATACCTAACAATCGAAGATAATTATAGACAAAGATGTGAGATAAAAATCTCACCTTTGAACCCAAACAAATGTAGATGAAGCTTGAAAGCAAAGGAGAATCAACCACTCTTCAAATCCAACTCAAGAAGCTTGATTCTAAGCTTAAAAGAAGAACATTCCCACAATTAGGTTTAGGAATTTCTGAAATTGATTAAGAGAATGAGTTGGAGAAGATGAAGAGAAACTTACCAATGGGTTCTCTTGAATTTGGAGCTAGAAGTTGGATTTGCTAAGGAAGACTAGGGGTTTGGAGTTTTAATTTCCCATCTCTTCCACCATTAATGCTTTAGAACTGAAAAGAGGAGGAAGTGAGAGTGCATGGGGGGAGTGGTTTAGATTTGAGTATAAGTTAAAATAGGGCTGAACCCAAACCCAAAGTGAAAAAGTAGCAAAACTTGACTAACTTCAAACATATCAAAGTTTACACTTAAAAAGATCGCAAACAGCGTTTTGAACTCAATGGGAGTGGTCCCGAGTCCTAATTCGACCGTATGCATAAAGTAGCTTTTCGGACTAACTTCCTAGGAACGATGAAATATTTAAACACACAATCGATAAATATGCGGGTTGTTATATGACTCTAGTGTTTTGTGTTTTGCTTTACGCTCGGGTCAAACTCAGTGATACAGCATTTGAGACTCACCTTTGGAGTTTGGAGCTTCATTTGGAAATTTAACTATCGATTCAGATTCCAGCCTTTCCAGTTGATTGGTTCAAAGAAGTCATCTGTTGCATTGGAGACTTCACTGCATTTGAACTATTCGGTTGTATTATTCTAACTCTGATGTATATGTAGCTTCATGATCTACTATTCTTTATCTATTCTGCTGCATTATATTACTCTGTGATCTGTGATTGATTTATTTACTATATATTTTAAGTTTTGCCAAATTTTAATTAACAATTCGGTATTTTGAATTATTCAAGTCGGATATGTATGGTTTTATTGTCGATTTGAATGGTCCAAAATAGCGGGTCGTTATAGTTGGTATCAGAGCTTTGGCTCTAGGAAAAACTTAGCATATATGGTAAATTTATTTACAGAATCACTTTCGCTCGATTTGAATCTCTTCCTTTTGACTCGACTTCCTTTGAATTTTGGAATGTCTCTCGGTTCCGAAATTCATTCTTGTCTCTTTCTGTTTATATTCGTTTGATTCTGGAGTATCACATAACTCCACTAAATGTTTTGTAAAAGGGGTGAAAACTTATTTACAATTGACATCGATTCACCGAAGATTTTTGTATCCTCGGTTTATGATGCTGTTATATCTTGATATGCCGAATTCTATCTCTGGCAACCGAATTTCGATTTGCCTTAGAATTCCGCATCGATCATATTCCTAAAGTCACGGTTGACCCGGTTAAGGTCGCCCGCGATTTATAGAAGTATATCCATCTTCTATTTTGTAATTTAATTATCTCATCTTCGATCGAGTCTATATTCGAATCAGGATTCTATTGATTGGAGTTCCTCTAAATTAAATCGCTATCTTTGTTTTGAAATCCATTCTTGAATCATCCTTTGTTGTATTTTTGAAACTGTTTATACCGAAATTTTATTTTGATAATTATGATTTTTTTTATATATATAAAAGTGAAAATGTTTTCGATAAGGATTATATACCTATATATAAAGCAAATAAGAAATGTTATTCTATATAACAGGTTTTGAAAGGAAAAATTATAAGAAATTGATTTATATATGTGACGCCCCACCTCTATGCTCGCAATAACAAAGAGTATTAAAAGAAATACTGTCTGTTATCCCGAAGAATAAGGCTGGATAGGAGCGGCCATCCGCAGTTAGGCCTTACACTAGTATTGGTTATCTCGATAGGAGTGGTATATATTTTTATTTTTCATCTCATATTTATTTATTCCCATCGACATACCCAATTCTAGTATAAAACGAACTACGATGGTTCGTAATAGTTTAGGACAATATATATAATAATAACATAGATAAAGTAAATGCGGAACACAAATATAACAGAAAGTCTCATATATATATAACTGATGTCAGTTACAATACATGTGATACAATACATATGATACAATACATATGATACAACTACATTATCGACTCTGGAAGTTACATATACAAGTACATTATCATGAATAATATACATGGATATACAACATCCTATACAAATACACTGACTACTAAACATGACGACGACTACTCCATAAGATATGAAGAGACTTCATAGCTCAAGCAGCAACTCAAAGTAAGATATCAACAACCTGTAAATACTCGGTCTGACCCGAGTATTACATTCAGAAGAAAATAATACACGGGTCAGTCTAATTCAAACCCAGTTATTAGTGCACAGAAGCAATAATAATTAAATAATGAATAGACGACAGTCACAATAAATCTCGTCTATCCGATCCTTAAATAAAGAAATCGAATAGCGATAAATATAACACGTAACAGTATTAAACAACAAATCAGCAAATTAAACCGAATCAGAATACAATTCAGAATATTGAATTGAATAAACAAAACAGTTCAAACCATTGAAATATCAATTAAAATATTAATTTGGGTAGGACTGCAGTACACGCACGCGTGCACTGCCTCGCCACTACAGCATATGGAGTATGCAAAAGATCAAATAATCAAAATAAGATAGAATATCATAAAAGCCATGCCGTGTGGCTGCAGTACACGCTTGCGTGCACTGCCTTGCCACTACAGTGATATGTACACAATGAACATTCACAACGAACACAAGGTCAAACCCAGACTACAAGTTGGATTCAACTCAAGTGAATTCGAAAAACAAACAAAATGCAAAGGTCAAGTCACTGCTGTCATGACTCAACTCAATGCAACAATTCAAGTTCCGAAATGTCAAGAGAGGGAGACAACAGTGGTACAACAAGAGTGGTCAGTGAAGCCCAGAGCTAACAGCAATGCAAAGGAACAAGCCTGGACAACATGAATGCGAACCCAAATGTACACAATGGATGTAAGCTACTAGTTGCACATGGATAAAATGAAATAGAGGTGCAACATGGAACTGCACAAGGCAGTGATACACATGAGGGCACAACCGAATGAAGGTGTAAGCAACAAGAATATGGTCAGAACCAAACAGTATACTCAAGGCATCAACAAGTATGACAGTGATGTTCAGAGGTAAGCAACAAAATGGTACAGGTATATGCAGGTCCGACCACAAGGGCTACAACTTCAAGTGGACTAATGCACAGTGATGTATAACATCAAGACCAATTGCAAATGAATAATGCAGTGATCCATGAACAACTATATGAAACTGGAAATGCAACAACATATATGATCAAAGTGTAGACATGCATATCAGTCACTAAATGAAACTGGAAATGCAACAACATATATGTTCAAAGTGCAGACATGCATATCAGTCACTAAATGAAACTGGAAATGCAACAACATATATGTCTCGTCCAAAAATCAGTGCAAAGACCAAGCTGCCGAAGCTCAGTGAAACTCACGCAAGTGCACATCTAAACCAACAAAACAGTGGAAACACGTGAGCTAATGAATGCTACTGCCTCAAGCACACATGTAACATGCTCGAAGTAAGCCGCAAATATTAAAAAAACAATGCAAATGAACTCCACTAAGCATGAGGGATACATTTGAATGAAAGCAAACAGAATTGCAAGACAGTACTGGTTGAAACAACACAGTGAGCTCGAGCACAAGAACAACTCAAACCCAGGTGAACAAAAATCCAGTGCCAACATGAAAAGAGGGATCAATATGGCAGCACAACTATGCAGTGAAAAACTCAAGCTCCAAAAGACCAAGTCGAACAGAATGAAAAAGGACAGTGGACATGATAAGTGCAAGTAGCACTGATGTATGGTACAAGGGACAACATACATAAGGTTCAAGTATAACGATAATGCATAATGGATTTGAGTTCAAAGTAAAACAGATGTCAAGTGAACAACGAAATGCAGTTTGAAATAGGCAGTGTCAATACCATCGTGAAGTATATAAGTGCAGTCTAGTTACTACATCAAGAAAATACTCAAACTAAATAAGAAGGGACTTGCAAAATCAAAACAGTGCCAAACACAAAATATTTCCACAAATCCTAAGCCGAGAAACAACATCCAGACCTCAAGTTTGCTCAAGTCCAATTGCAACAAGTTCGAACAATACCAATGTCAAAGGGGAAAGTCACAGAATCAAAATCAACTGTCGCAAAAATGCCAAGGCCGATTTTAAACAAGTCAGTGCCAAAATCGAACCAAATCAACATCCATAAAATCAAGTCGAAGCCGAAACAATGAAAACGAAATAAACAGACGAGGTCAAAGAATTTGAATTAAATGTGAGTGATGAATTCACTCACCTTGACTGACGAAATTAGAAGGAGCCATGCTAGAAGAGGAGGATCGATCAACGAGGGTCGGCGCCTTCAATTTGAACGAGCCCTAGATCTCGAACGAACGCCATAATCAAACGAAACCCTAATTTCTGAAGCAAAACAAGCGCGGCCACCATTTTTATTCTTTTCGTATGTTTAATTTAGGGTTTGAAATGAAAAAATGAATAGAGAGAGAGGGGGGAACGGTAATCACTTTAACACGGAACCAACAAAATATGGGCCAAGATTCAAAGCCCACAACCCTTAATGAAATTTTGAAAAGAATCACAACCGATTTAAAAACTCCAAAAAGCCATTAGCTAACAGATATAATCGTCCAATGACGATGATCAATCGATATGAAACCCCGGGTTGTTACAATATAAAAATGATTTATAACTGTAAAGTTAAATTTGAAATTCGAGAATTGAATTCCGGTATTTTGAAATTGGTTTTAACATTTTGGAAATTATATAAAAATAATACGATTTAAAAGTGTTTTTCCGAATAAGAAATGTTTCAAATGAGTTCAAATGAATTCCAATAATTTTGAAGAAATTTCAAAGAAGTTTTCAAGAAAATAGAAGTCCAGAACTCACTTATGTCGCTGGAAAATAATTTCGTTGATGAGTGCACGCATCATCGACATTGATTTTCGAGTTTCAGAGTGGGGAAGAGGCCACTTTAATAGCTTCGCTAAGCAAGTGATTTTGTAAAACCGTTTTTGATTTCAAATTCCGAAGTATAATTTGATATTTTAGAAAGATATAAGTATATATTTGAAACAATTTAAAATGAGACCGGTGTTCAGTCCTCGAGTTTCGGATTTAATAATTGATTTATTGATTTATTGTTGATTTTCAACTCTTGAATTGAAAATTTGATTTCCCTAACTATTTTCAATGTTCGAACACTTCCAAATCGGGATTAAATTTTCAAAGCTAAGAAATTTCAAAGAGTATAAAACGTTTGATAAAGAATATAAATTTAGTTTTGAAATGTTTTGAAAAAACAATAGTTGAATAATGGTTTTCAGAAAGGTAAATTGGATATTTCACATAGAAATAGATAGTTTAAAAGTTTTAAAAAAAGGGATAATTATAAATTTGGAAACCATTTTGAGTATAATTGATTTTGGGAAAATATTTGGTTTTGAAATTAAATTGGAATTAAAACCAGTACTTATATGGTGATTTTTGGAAATGAATTTGTTTGACTTGAATTATTTTAATTTGGAAAATGGGATAATTTTCTAAACCTATTATTTTGGGAACTTTCAAATTTAGATATTTAATTTGGAAGAAATTTGGTGAAATCATATATGATTTTGAAACTGAATTGATATTGAAATGATTTGAAATTTGAGAACCTTATATTATTAAGCACTTGATTTGGGAGTGGTCGAACTTATATAAAATGGATTGTATAAGTATGAAGTTGATTTGAAATCTATTGATTTGAAGGGTACTCAATTTGGAAAGAGGTTTTATATAATCGAAGTCTATATAAGTATGATTTGATCTACTATTGATTTGGAAAGTATTCAATTTGGGAAAAATGGAATCCTATATATATGGATTTTATATAAGTACGATATTTGAAAGTGATTTGAAAAGGTACTATATGATATATATTTTCGAAGTAAAGATATGGAAAGTGCCTTCTGCTTGATATCCGCTTTGTGGCCACATCGTGGATTCATTCTATCGATATTATTCTCTCTGATTTTTGGTTTTTCGGATGTAATACTCGAGTGTTCCCACCGTGGCGTATCCCATGGTTTTTTTTCTCTCGCGACTGCATAGCGCAATTGCCTGGCTGAGTCTGGCCTAGGGGTACAGATTGTTTCCTGGGAGACCCAGGCGTAACCATTGTGTATCCTGCAATCTGTGTAGGTCGCGAATAGTAGCGAAACTGCCTGACCGAGACAGCCTAAGGGTACGGATTGTTTCCTGGGGGACCCAGGCGTAACCATTGTGTATCCTGCACTCTACTAATCATCATGGCGTAACTCGCAGGGCTGAGAAAGCTTACGGATACGGATTGTTTCCCGGGGAGTCCAGGCGTAACCGTTGTGTATCTGCGAACCATGGTTGGACAAAGGTTTTGGTTTGGTTGTTTTGTTTGGATTGTACTTTCCATATCTGTTTTGAAGGTATTTCTAGTATTTTCATTGGGTGTTGAAACAAGTCTACTAAGTACTTGAAGAATTCTAGCTTTGCACCTGATCAACGCATGGCGAGAGTCTGCAAGAACGAGGATAAACTTGTTGAAACATCGAGTTATAAAAGTATTTTCGAAAGGAAAATTTATTTCGATATAATAGTATTTTATTATAAAAGTATTTTTCCCAACAAAGAAATGTTGAATTAATATTTGAAATTTATATTCTTATGGTTCTAGATTAATTATTCGTGCCCAATACTATTCCTTGCATCTACCTTATCTGCTCAGTTTAGTTATTCACCTTGATTATGTTTTCCAAATCTACCTTCCTTCCTTGTTGGATATATCCTTTAAAATATTGTTTAATTATATATTACATGGTTTAATAGAAACTTTAGTGTTATAAATATCTTAGAAGTTATTTATCTAAAATAAAACATATTTTTTTTTAAAATGATTTGTGATCTAATAATAATATTTGGAAGGTATCTTGAAACAAAATATAAATTTATGAATTTTGGATTTAATATTTCAATAGCTTCTTTGTAAATATAAGTAATAATGTAAATAATTGTTTTCAAAGGAGTTTGAAAAGTATTAAAGTATTAAAGAAAATTAAATTTCAAATGAAGTTATTAAATAAATATTTCAAATAAAATTTATATAGTTTTAAATTAATTGTTTATCTTGTCTTTCAATCTATTTTATTTCAGGTTGTTCTATTCTCCTACCTCCTACCTTTTCGGGGACGAAAAGTTTTGAGTGGGGGAGAGTGTAACGACCCGTAGATTTTAATAGTTTTAAATGGTTTTATTTAACGTAATTAATTGAAACTTTTGAGAAATTTTATATAATAATATTTTGAAATAAAAATTTAATATTTGGATTACGTCCAATTAAACATAGCAGACTTTAAATTTTCAATTTATTTTATCAAAGTTTATTCCACTGTGAAATTCTATTTAATTCAAGCTAGCTAATAAATTGCTTTAATAAATATTGCAGAATAAATTTCTTTAATAAATATTGCAGAATCAACGCACGGATGTTATCAATTTCATTTTATGGTGGTACGTTCCTTTATGTTTCCTACCGGTTAAATTATTAATAATTTGCTTTGATGGGTTAGCTAAATCAAAGCAACGTGACCGTTGCTATCTATTTCTTTTATTAACTGCTATAAATATATTCACGAAATCAAGGGTTGACCGTTACTTGGCTTTTAAATTTTGGATCTGCATTCAAAAAGAAGCGTATAATATAATAAGTACTTCATATTTATTTTCAGTACGTTTCACAAAATTTTCTCCATCCGTTCTTTTTTATTAAATATATACTTGCAGCTGTTATCAATCCATCGTTTCAATTTATTATATGGTCCTTTACTCTGTCTTTTCAGATTTGAACGTGCAGCAGGTGGCAAAGTTGCTTTAATTATCCACTGAATTATCGTGACGGTGTCGTTACTCTATATTTATTCTATACGTTTTATCTTTGCTTAAATTTCTCTATCCATTCCTTGTTCCATTTTAAATATCATTGCCTTTCCAAACTTATTACGTACTATCCAAACAAACAAAAAAGTTATTGCTTTAAATGTAGCTAAATCAACTCATGACCGTTGCCATTTCAAAGTTTGAAACGTATAAAATACTATACGTTATTTCGCATTCATTGATTTCTTTTATTTCTTTCTTTCTTTCTTTCTTTACGTTTTCGTTCCAATCTGATTTATAACCTTCCTTGTTCTCTTCGTACATTCTATTTATTCTAGCCTGCTCCTCCTTTCTTTTACATAGTACATCTACATTCTTTTCATCCTCTCTCTGCAAATTTTCTTTCCACCAAGCGCTTGTCCCCTCCTTCTCCCCTCCTCTTCTCTTAAGAAACACCCCGCCTTCCAGCCGAACCCAACATCTTCCCTATCCACATCGGCAGCCTCATCATAGCCGAGTGTATAGCCTAAAGGTAATAACTTCTGACAGCACATAGGTGGTGTAACGACCCGATATGTTCAACCATTCGCATCCGCACATGTCGAACTTGAATTGTTCAAAATACCGCGTTGTAAATAAAATTTGGCAAATCTCAAAATATACAGTAAATAAATAATCACAGAATCACAGTCACAGATATCAGAAAACTCGCAGCGGAATTTAAAAATACTTAGTGGTTCATGAAGCAACTATAAATAGTCTCAATCAAATAAAAATTACATAGTCTTTAATCCAAATATAGTATTAAATCATCAGTAGAACAATCCAAATGTCCACTAGTCTTGATTTCAAAAATTTAGATAAAGAACTGGAAGGGAAGTTTGCCAGCAGCTTGAAAGTGATCTACAGAAATCCTAGCTTCGGGATGAAACTGAACTGCAACTCAGGCTGACCCGAGCATAAAATAAAACATAAACACTCGAATCAGGACATACATACTTATACAGTGTAAGCTAATTCAGGTGAACTGTAATATAAAGCAAGTAACTTAAAGGATGCTTGGGACCGTCCATCCTCTAAGGATCCGTTAAACTATTTACTATATAGTAATATTTTCGCTATTATAATAGTGTCTATATTAAAATAAACTTACTTTTAAATAGCGTTAAGGCTTTACATTTTCCACCTTAACACATAATATATTCCCATAGTCTATATAGTACCGTAATCTCCCCCGGAATGGGCGTCGTCAGAGGGCACTCCATAGGTATGGTACAAAACCAAAATCGTATAAGGCTCGCTATGGTAGGTGACACGGCACAACTAGGTAATACCAGGGTAGATATACCAATTACGCATCCGGACCGGTGGAAACGCGTAGCGCGCAGCTATCGCCCACCTCGAACAACGCTCCCAAATCAAAGATGCACACCAAAACAATCACAAAAGTAATAGAAGAGCATACGAAGAAGTGCGTCCGATCAGAGGTGCTACCTCATTAATCTGAGAATCGCTCCTGTTTTAGCCACATTATGCCAACTCACGGGAGTCGGGTCCACGTATTTACCTTAAAGGAAACGTCACCACCTTCCTGCTTCATTCTGGAATCTCCACCGCGTACACGGTTGTCAAAGTGGTTTTCGGTATCGACAGAGAGTATGCCAGATATCCGATCCCGGTCTCTTTAACAACTAAACGTTATTATAACCCGTGGTTACAACTTTTAAAAATGGTATTTATACTTTAAAAATCAAAATAAATTTCAAATACATTTCAATATCATAATATCATTTCAAACATTATTTATTTAAACATCAGTCATTTTATTTAATATAAATACCATTTAAATCTATTCAGTTTATTTAGGAATTAATTGCCTTTCAACTCACATTTAAAAGTTAAATTCTTCCATTTAAAACCATTTAAAGTCAATTCCTTATTTTTATTAATTACATATTAAATTCCAAAATTTAAGCCTTTTTCCCAAAGGTTATTAAATTTTATTAAAACAATCAAAAATTCAGTTTCCGTAGCACTTATAAAATGCTACCTAAAGTTATAGGTTAAAACAGTTCATTTACAAAAGACAACATTTAAGTGCTGTAATAGATTTCTTTATTTCCAACTAAACTTTAGTTATCTTTATCAACTATAGAACTTACAAAGTGCTATAATAGCTTTTAGTTCAAATTAGCCTTTAAGTTCATTTAAATTTAGCTACAACATTCACAAATGCTGTAATATCATTTATATTTAAAATTTCAAGGTTTAACTATAATTTCATAACTAGGTAAATTTTTATTTAAATCATCTCTAACTTACAAATCATATATTTTCACATGATGAAGTCATAATTTCAATACTCATATTTTCATGAATTTATAAGTAAATTTCATACAAAAAATCAAATTTTATTATGAATCTCTTATTTAAATCCAAGTATTAAATTCCCATTTCTTTAATTAAATTATTAACTTAACAATTAAGTTTTAAATTCCCATAATATAACTTATTATCAATTATTTTACTTTATAAAATCTCACTTTTAACAAAAATTCAGAATTTCCCAAAATAAGTTATATTTCAAAATTTGGCTTAAACATTCATTTATTTAACATTTGACTCATTCAAAAATCATTATAAATTTTATAAAAATCATTTAAATACATTTTAAACCAGAATATTATAAATTTTCCATTTAAAATGTTTTTAAAACATTTCAGAAAAATATTATATAAACCACGGGTCTGTATATAGTTCCCTAGCCTAGGTCAAGTGATACGGATATATATCATTTCAATCCGCAATTTACAAAGAAAACCTGGGTTCTATCATTTCAAACCCGTAATCCCAAGTTAAATAAATCACTAAATAAATAAATAAATGCATAAATAAGTAAGTAACGTTCTGGCCTATCATTTCAGCCTGTAGTGATCTCTTTTTTTTTTTCCAGGGAACTTGCAGTGTGATTTTTAAACATTAGATAATAATAAATAGTATAACTGCAAAATATAATAATAGATAATGCAACTAATGACGTGTCAATTAAATAATGGGGGTTAACATCATAAGTTAATATCACAGGCAGATAAAATTAAATAAAATAAGTTTACAATTACACTTGTGATTAATTCACAAATATAAAAGTATGTTTGTCTGGTGAGGAATACTCACCTGAATGCCGTCGAAGATTTGATTTAAAACGATGGTAACACTTTGAAAAGAGAATGCACAGAAGAACTATCAAAGTTGCGAAGGCTGCGACCAGATTTTTTTATTCTTGAAAAGGAAACGAATAAATTCAACATCAAAACTAAGTAAAATTTAACACAAAATTTCGAAATAAACCGAACGAATGGAATCAAATATTGACTTGACCACTTCACTAGATGGAGAGAGGAAGGTAGGGTGTAGATGAGCATGAAGTGGACGACAAAATATAACAAACAAAAAGAAGAAGGAAAGAAAAAAATGAATAAAACCATTACCTGGTTTCCCTGCTCATGAAAAAGAAAGAAGCAAATAGAGATGCAGAAAATTTTGAAGTGAGGAAATGTGATATGAGTGTATTTATAGGCAGAAGCTTTGCACGCAAGGAAAAGTAACGTGTGCAAATCAAACGGGAACAAAAAAGGCAAGCAAATATTTTTTCTTTGATATGTGATGTTGAATTATTGCGTTTATAAGGCAAAGAATATTTAAATCAAATTGTTAATTTTTGCAGTGGTATCTGGGACCACGTATCCAATACATTGATTTGATAAAGGAATGGCAAAAGAAATTTGTTTTTTTTTGCTGACCGAGTATTTCCAAAAGGGTTTGCATGATTATAGGAAAAAACATCAAACATATTTTGCTTTGACTGAAGAGGAAATTTCAGACGTTGCCAATAGTTTCAGGGAGGAAATAATAGATATGTAATATATGGTATCCGTTTCTTTCTGAAATAAATTAGCAGTCTATGCATGTGATATCTAAAGTTATTGTATTGTTTTTATCATTTTCTGCCATGTAGGTTAAATTACATTTAGTTGCAAATATAAAGCAAATTTAACTGAAATTTGGTTCTACTACATAGTAAATGAAGTTTGACATATTTTATAATTACAGGAATAGTTTTACTTCGCAATCTTTCAAAATGAAGTTAAGGGAGGCAAGCTGATAGGAAAAAAAATATACTGCTTACGTGACAAGAAACTTGCATTGATAATTTAGTTTAAAAGATGAAAGTTTTACTGGTAGATAAAATAAGGAACGCACAAATTAAGGATATGAATGTTAGAAAAATCAAAGATTTTATACCAAATAAAATAGTTGCAGCAAAAGAGAAAAGCGATGTCCCTAAAAAGGTAAATGGCTAGTCACGGTTAAAGGAAAATTGAAACGGATATGCTTCTCTCTTACTCAAAAATGTACGTTTACTGATTTATTTAACCATTTTTAGTTACGGTATACACATTTGGAATGCGCACTATAGACGCAATAACTAACTCAAAATTTTACGCTCAAAATGACGCCTAAATTCTTATACGTTTTCTTATATACATTATTTACTCCATCAGATAACGTGCCCTTTAAATGCATACTTAAACAGTTTCTTTATGAATCTTGAAATTTATTACTTATTAAGATATGTTTTGTTTACACTGGGTTTTTATTCATTCATTTATCATTTATCCAGAATCTATTACAAAAGTGTATATAAGTAACGATATAAATTATTTTATTTTAAAAGGTATACAATCTATTTTAAAGAACAAAAGTGAAATAAAAGTTGTTGTGAATTTATTCAATTAAACTAAAAGATTTGAAAACTAGAATTTAAAAAAGATTTAGATTCCGATGAACGTTAATTTATAACCAATATATGCATTTTAGAGTTTTCTTATAAATAAAAATCTTGGGCAAACTAAATTTAGAAAAGGAAAAAAAAAGGAAAATGAATGGCTACAAGAATGGTAAGAAATAAAGAGGCTAGAATTGAAAAGGTCATAAGTTTAAGGTAAAAGAAACATATATATTTAATCTTATATGCAAATGAAAAAGGAATGAGATAAAGAGAAGATTTTGGAGTGATTAGGAAGAGTAATACATAACTAAAGTATGGTAATTAAATAGATAGGTAAATAAAAAGGTAAGAAATAAACAATTTAGCATATGCATAATTTAAAACAAAGTAACGTATGTATAATTGAATTTTTTTTTTCAAGCTATTAAATAAAAGGTACACATAAGAAATATTTAATAGATAAAATAAGGTCTAGACAAATAGATAAAGAAATAAATGTCAAGAGATAGACATAGGAAAGTAATACAGAGATTAGGCAAATAAAAATGAGAAGTGGGAAATAAATCTTTTTATTTGAATGGCAAAAAGAAATACACAGTTATGAATGAGGTGGAGGGCTAAGGTAAGAAAGAAAGAGGGTATAAACGAATAACTTGATGTATTAAATTTTCTTTCTTTCTAGAATTGCATGAGAGATGAGAATGATTAGCTTTGTACATGAATAGCAAGTACAATACACGGCCAAAAGAAAATGAACAGCTAAAAGAAATAAAGAGTAGGCAATTAAAAAGGCAAGCAATTAAGACAATATAAAGCATACCCTTTTAGTTTCTTCCAAGCCATAAATAAGAGATATAAACAAGCAACAATCCAATAAATAAACATGACTGTCTAGACAAAATAAAAATAGAAAGATAAAATAGAGGTGGATATAAGAAAATAATAATAATAAGAACATATATATATATATATATATATATATATATATATAATATGTAATAAAAGTAGAAAAATTAATTGCGTGTAAAACGCTGTATTTTATCAAAAAAAAAGTATAAGTTTTAAATTCCTAATAAATCCATATATTTGATTTCTCAATCATGTTATTGAATCGACTATTAACTTATCCTCTTATGGGTAATATTAAAATTGGTTTTTATACTAGTACATAAAAAAAAATTCCAATTCATCCAAATTTCAATTAATTACTTTCCAATAACTACCATGCTTTAATCCTACTCTTTTATTAAATCTGTCATCACTCTATAAACCTAGTTATTATTTTTTTATCTTTCCTTACAAAAACATATATTCCAATTTTCATCTTTCTTTTGTAATAACTTGTTATTTTCAATTATATTGATTTTCCCAAATATATACATTTATCATAAATAAAACCTAAATCAATTTATTCAACTTGGTTTCATTCCTTTATTTCATCTTATGAATAAAATATAAATTTCCATTTATGTCATTTCATTTACATTCACACGTTACAGTTACAGTCCTATCTCACATTAATAAACATTTACCTGCATTTAAATCTAATTGACTTCCTACTCTGAATTTAGCAGCCCTAAATAAAAAGGTGACTTGCATAAATGTTGTCACTAACTTTATATTACACTCAAGTTTATTATTTCCACTAATTATCAGAATTGCTTATATAATGTTGAATTGCTTATATAATGTTGAATTCACTCCATTACCATACGTTTATTTGCATATATTCAATTTAATACCCAAATGCAACAGTTATAACTACATTAATAGACCAATTAAATAGTAACTTACAACCGTTACTATATCCTTTTTATTTTCATTTCATTTTAAACACTCACTTCATTATAAATTATAAAGGTTTTTTTTTCTTTTTTTTCTTAAATTTAATTACAAAAATCTTATTAAATTAACCAGTTTAATTATCCAAATTTACAGGTCATTACACTCTTCCCCACTCAAAACTTTTCGTCCCCGTAAAGGAAGGAGGTAGGAGAATAGAACACCCTGAAAGAAAACTAAATTGAAACTCAAAATGGAATCATTTATTTAAACCATATAAATTCAATTTAAATTAACTAATATTCAATAATTGATTTAATTCATTTGATTTTTACTGAAGTTAAATCAATCTTAACTATTTCCAAATTAATTATCTTATTATCCAATTATTTTGAAATTAACAATTTCTAAAATCATAAATTTGTATAGTCATTTATAATAATCATCTTTTATTCAACAAATTTAATTCTTCTTTATTCCGGATTATTATTAAATATATTCTACTTAATATATCTTATCGCACATATTAAGTAGATTACATTTATTATAACTATTCCAATTTATTTCTAAATTTCCTTTAACACCATTTGATATTGTATATTATTCAATTTTTTTTATTCTATTTACCTCTATTTGTCTTTTTGTAACTGAAACTTTAAGTGTATAACATTTATTATAAACACTCAAATTTTATTTATAAAATCCTTTTATTTTGTACATTATCCAATTACATAGTTAATTTCTGAATGATTTAGGTAAGTTATATTGGCATGCAATTATACAAGTAAATTTTTTTCCAATTCTATTATTCAAGTTTAAATATTCATTCAAAATTTGACTTTATTTTATCATTAGAATCACCTTTTAACATAAATTTATGAATTAAATTTCCAATTAACTTCAAACCCTTTAGAGATAAATAAATAAATACATATAGTATATGTCAAATCAAATTTAAATCATATATCTATATATATTATAAGTTAAGTCACATTTTAGAAATTCAAATCAATTAAATTTTTGAAGCAAAACTACAGCGTGGTCTCTTTACTTCGATACTCGAAAATGAATGTCGATGATGTTGTAGTCATCACCGAAATTATTTTCCAGCGACAATGAGAAGAGCACTAATTTTTAAAACTTTAAAATTCTTTGGAAACAAATTTATATTCGAAAATAATTTAAATAATAATATATCCTTTTGAGACTTTAACACAAGGTTTGAAACTATAGAAATTAAATTCTTAAATTCTTGTTTTAAATTCATTTCTGTTTCCAAATAAATTTATAACCATGTTTTATAGTTCAATTATTCATATAAGACAAAACCAATGGTTTACAAAACCATAAATAAAATCAAACACTATTATATCTAAACAACTAGTTAAATTCTGAAAATTATACTTATATATATAATATTAGATTTTTCCCAAATATAGAAATAAAATTTTCAAAACAAGGATAGAGATTCAAATTTGAAGGACTCAAATCAAAGAGAATTTTGATTTAAAGATAAGTTGGAATCAGAAGATCCGATGATTAAATAACAGAATGAGGAACTAGATAAGTTTATATAAATCGTGGGCAACCTTAACCGGGTCAACCGTGACTTAAAGAATAAGATCGATGTGGATTTTCTAGGGTAAATCTACATTCGATCTGAAGAGATAGAGTTCAGAATAACCAAAGATACTAGCATCTAAACCGAGGATAAATATAAATCTCTGGTGAATCAATGCTAATTGCAAATGAGTTTCACCCCTTTATTAGAATATTGGCGAGACCGCCAATTCACTATAAAGATCATCCAAAGTGGAGTTATGGGATACTCCAGAATCGAAAGAAAATGAATAGTGAGGGACACGAATGAACTTCGGAACCGCAGGGAACGTTCCAAATTCGAAAAGGAAGAGATTCAAGCTCGAATGAAAGTGATTCTGTAAATCAAATTTACCATACATTCTAAGTTTTGCCTAGAGCCAAAGCTCTGATACCAAATGTAACGACCCGATATTTTCAACGATTCGCATCCGCACATCTCGATCTTGAATTGTTCAAAATACCGCGTTGTAAATAAATTTGGCAAATCTCAAAATATACAGTAAATAAATAATCACAGAATCACAGACACAGATATCAGAAAACTCGCAGCGGAATTTAAAACAAAGTAACGTATGTATAATTGAAATTTTTTTTCAAGCCATTAAATAAAAGATACACATAAGAAATATTTAATAGATAAAATAAGGTCTAGACAAATAAATAAAGAAATAAATGTCAAGAGATAGACATAGGAAAATAATACAGAGACTAGGCAAATAAAAATGAGAAGTGGGAAATAAATCTTTTTATTTGAATGGCAAAAAGAAATACACAGTTATGAATGAGGTGGAGGGCTAAGGTAAGAAAGAAAGAGGGTATAAACGAATAACTTGATGTATTAAATTTTCTTTCTTTCTAGAATTGCATGAGAGATGAGAATGATTAGCTTTGTACGTGTATAGCAAGTACAATACACGGCCAAAAGAAAATGAACAGCTAAAAGAAATAAAGAGTAGGCAATTAAAAAGGCAAGCAATTAAGAAAATATAACGCATACCCTTTTAGTTTCTTCCAAGCCATAAATAAGAGAAATAAACAAGCAACAATCCAATAAATAAACATGATTATCTAGACAAAATAAAAAAAGAAAGATAAAATAGAGGTGGATATAAGAAAATAATAATAATAAGAACACACACACACACACACACACACACACACACACATATATATAATATGTAATAAAAGTAGAAAAATTTATTGCGTGTAAAACGCTGTATTTTATCAAAAAAAAAGTATAAGTCTTAAATTCCCAATAAATCCATATATTTGATTTCTCAATCATGTTATTGAATCGACTATTAACTTATCCTCTTATGGGTAATATTAAAATTGGTTTTTATACTAATACATAAAAAAAATTCCCAATTCATCCAAATTTCAATTAATTACTTTCCAATAACTACCATGCTTTAATCCTACTCTTTTATTAAATCTGTCATCACTCTATAAACCTAGTTATTATTTGTTTATCTTTCCTTACAAAAATATATATTCCAATTTTCATCTTTTTTTTGTAATAACTTGTTATTTTCAATTATATTGAATTTCCCAAATATATACATTTATCATAAATAAAACCTAAATCAATTTATTCAACTTGGTTCCATTCCTTTATTTCATCTTATGAATAAAATATAAATTTCCATTTATGTCATTTCATTTACATTCACACATTACAGTTACAGTCCTATCTCACATTCATGAACATTTATCTGCATTTAAATGTAATTGACTTCCTACTCTGAATTTAGCAGCCCTAAATAAAAAGGTGACTTGCATAAATGTTGTCACTAACTTTATATTAAACTCAAGTTTATTGTTTCCACTAACTATCAGAATTGCTTATATAATGTTGAATTGCTCATATAATGTTGAATTCACTCCATTACCATACGTTTATTTGCATATATTCAATTTAATACCCAAATGTAACAGTTATAACTACATTAATAGACTAATTAAAAAGTAACTTACAACCGTTACTATATCCTTTTTATTTTCATTTCATTTTAAACACTCACTTCATTATAAATTATAAAGGTTTTTTTTTCTTTTTTCTTTCTTAAATTTAATTACAAAAATATTATTAAATTAACCAGTTTAATTATCGAAATTTACAGGTCATTACAGGTGGCATCAACGTTTTCCCCGTTGTCTGTAGTTTCTTATTTATTCCTTTTGCCCACCCATCAGCGACTCGAGTTTACACAGGGTATGTCTATACATTGTATTATATTATATATATTTGCTAGTAGTATACTGCCTTAAATTTACATATTTTAGTGTATATATGTATGACAGCTTATGTTATTTATATACATAAAGTAAGCTATATGTACAAACTCAGTGCAACCGCAATTTTCTTTATAGAAGGCAAATAATACAAATTGTAGTACCCAAAGATATATATGTATGGCTGTACTTAATAAAAAAAATTCTCGATATAACAGTATAAGCTTATATATCAATTTCTGAGTTTATATATATTTTGTTATATTGTTTTTATTTTATTTTTATATAATAAGTATGTAAGCTTATTTATATTCACATATTAGTATACATAAGTTGCAATATATTGTTTAATAAGCCTAAAGCATTGTATATCTTCATACTGTTATGATGTGCGTGCTTTAATAATAAAGCTATTGATCGGGCACAGATCGGTTAAGTAACGTGTATATTTGGTTAATTTATATAAAAGTATATATAACCGTTTCGATTATAGTTATAATGAATATATAAGAGAGTTATATAAATGAATTTTATACTATGTGTTAAATAAATACATTGTTATTTATATGATCCAGTTTTTGAATATATGTTTGAAACGTTTTGATTTTTATATATACAAATATTTTATTTTATAAATATATTTTGTTATATATGAAGGTTTTATAAAAAAAATTATTATAAACTATACTGCATATATACTCTTAAAAAAAAGGGAAAAAAGGAGTAAGTTAACAATGTATTATAAAGAATATTGTTTATCTGCATATATATGTGCATAAGTTTGTTTGATTTCCTGCTGGATATTTTGAAAAGGAAAGTAATAAACTATAATAATTATATATGTACATAAGTATTCATTTCAAAAGATATTATATATGTGTGTGTTGATCTTTAATATATGTGTTTTATGTTAGAACTTTGATTTTTAACTATACATATATATTATTTTAATATTTGTTTAAAATGAATATTTATTACATGGAAATGACAACCATAAAATGAATATGCTATATATGTGACATTTTGAATAATTATATATTTGTTATTTAACATTAATATGAAATGGAAGCGTTTTAAAGTTATATGGTTTTCATGGGTGTGCATATATATATATATATATATATATATATATATATTTCATTTTTTAAAATGCGTGTTTTGATTTAACGTTCATTTTGAAAGAAAGTAATAAATTAATCATATAATCTTCGTTTCAATTTTATCAAGCTAATTTGATCCGTTCTCATCAATTTCTACCTATCAGCTTTTCCGTCGAAATCGTACCATCTAACTTTGCTTTGGAAGTCGTGCTTGCATTTCGTATCTCAACTTCATTATCTATCTCTCTAACCTCGAAAGGTGAGCAATCACTCACGATTAACATTTTTTTTATTCATTAAATTTGATTTCAATTGAAACGACAATTGAAATATGCTGCTGTAGTTATTTAAATTTGTTATATATGCTATTATCTGTAACTGTTCACCTGCGGGATATGACACCATATCCTGTTGTTTATATTATATTGTTATTGATGATATATGCCTGTTATTTCATTGTATTTTCTGTTGTCACTCTACAAGTTCCCTGTAGTTTAGAAATCACTATGGGTTGAAATGATACATACCCGAACAGACTTTAGAATAGGAGAAAATCATTATGGGTTGAAATGATAAACCCAAGCGATTTTCATTTAATTGAATTTGGGATTACGGGTTGAAATGATATCCACCCGTATATATTTAGTATACGAATTGAAATGATAAATATCCATAGCACTTGACTATATGATAGGAAATATATACAGACACCGTTGGTCCATATAAATATTTTGAAAATAATTTCTATAATTTTGGAAAGAAATATATGGTTTAATAAATTTGGTTCTTAAGAAATTATATAAATGAAAATTGTATATATAGATTTAGTAGTAATATTTGATTTAAATTAGATTGATTTAATACATATAATATGGTTAAGTATTTATGTAAATCTATGTTTGAAATAGATTCTCTTGTAATAAATTGAATAATTAAGATTGGGAGATAAATTTGGGTTTATAAAAATGGTATTTAAATAAGGATTTATTTAATTAAATCGATTTGAAATTTTTGAATGGGAAATTTAAAGGGTATGATTTTATAACTGGATTTTTGATTTAAGTGATTTAATGAATATTTCACGTTTAAATTAATTAAAGAAAATATTGAGTAAAATATAATTTAAGGTTACTTAAATGATATTGAATCTAATAAGGGAGTATTTCAAGACTAAATAATAATGAGGTTAAATCGAGATCTATATGAAACTGGTATATAGAACATTTAAATATTAAAGCCTTGAACTATATTGGAATTTAAATGGTTTATGTTGAGATTCAGATCTGTATTTGAAATCAAAGTAGTTGAATTCGTTATTTAGCAACTAAATTGAATTAAAATGAAAATTTAGGTTGAACTAAATTTGAATTTATTATTTAGAAAGCTAAATTGAACGAAAATTTAGATGAAACGTTGAATACTTAAATTTTTGAAATATATGGAAATATAAAGGGGTATTTGTGATTATAAATCCGAATTTGAGATCGATAAAAATTAAGTGGTTATTTTAGAAATTGAGTTGAATTTAAATTGATAAATTGATATTGAATTTAATTTGAATGGGAAGGTCGGGTTGATGTTGGAACGATTTGTTAAGTTGAGGAAATTGAAAATACTTTACTATATAAATTATTTAATATATATAAATACTATTTTGGGAAATATAGAGATATTTGAAGTGAAAATAAGATTTGGTTTTGAAGTATAAATTAAGCTAAAATGACCACGGTGTTATAGTGTATATTTCTACCTTGTAGAAAGTTCCATGGACCCTTAGAGGATGGTTATCTCAAACATCGTTTAAGTTATTTGTATTTCAGTTGATATTTCACATGAGTTGGATTCACTGATATAAGAATGTTAATCCTGACTCGAGTGTTTTGTGTTTTGCTTTACGCTCGGGTCAGACTGAGTGATACAGCATTTGAGACTCACCTTTGGAGTTTAGAGCTTCATTTGGAAATCTAACTATCGATTCAGATTCCAGCCTTTCCAGTTGATTGGTTTAGAGAAGTCATCTGTTGCATTGGAGACTTCACTGCATTTGAACTATTCGGTTGTATTTTTCTAACTCTGATGTATATAGTAGCTTCATGAACAACTATTCTTTATCTATTCCGCTGCATTATATTACTTTATGATCTGTGATTGATTTATTTACGGTATATTTTAAGTTTTGCCAAATTTTAATTAACAATTCGGTATTTTGAATTATTCAAGTTGGATATGTATGGTTTTATTGTCGATTTAAATGGTCCAAAGTAGCGGGTCGTTACAGTTCAGTTTTTCTTGATGTAGACAATTCCTCTTCTTGGAATGCAACTGTAATTTTGGAAAAAGAGAACATAAAGACATAGATGTTAGTTTCACATTAATTTAAAAAAGACAAGAAATGAAATATCCATTTGCACATTTCGCATATGCAGGCATTGAATATGCCTTGCATAGTTGCATTTACATATGCTAATGCAAATGCCTGCATTGCAAGTGCCTGGCATTGCAATGCCACACCTGGCATTTGCCAGGCATTGCAAAGCATTGGCAATGCCATGCCTGGCATTTTCCAGGCATTTGTATTTTCAATGCCAGGTAATGCAAATGCCATGCCAGGCATTTGCAATGCTAGGTTGCATAGGGCATTGCAATGCCATGCCTGGCATTTGCCAGGCATTGCAAAGCATTGGCAATTCCATGCCTGGCATTTTCCAGGCATTGTATTGTAGGCATTGCAATGCCATGCCCGGCAAATGCCAGGCATTTGCATTTGCAATGCCAGGCAACGCAAATGCCATGCCAGGCATTTGCAATGCCAGGCGATTGCAATGCCAGGCAAGGCATTTGCAAACGCTTGGCATTGCATTGCACATGCTTTGCATATGCGAATGAGAACTAATTAAACATGTAAAAAAATATTTGAGCATCTGCTGCAAAAAAAAAACATCTGCAATGAAAAAAATAGCATATACAATGGAAAAAATACCGTATACAATGGAAAAAAAGCATTTGCACTAAAAAAAAAGCAACCTATGCAATGAGAAAAGCATCTACAATGCAAAAAAAAGCATCTGCAATGAAAACAAAACAGCATATGCAATGGAAAAAAATAGCGCATGGAATGAAAAATAAAAGCGTATGCAATGGGTATAGAAACAACATATCCAATGAAAAAATGCATATGTAATGAAAAAAAAAGCATATGTAATGAATAAAACAGCCATAAGCAAGCACTTACATTATCAAACACACTCCAGTTACGTTCACATGGCGAAGCACTTGGTGTTTTGCTTCCATATTGCATCCACCATTCGTCTACATTTTAAGTAAATATAAAATAGTGTGCAAATGTTCTAAATCACTTGACTTTAAATATAAATTTCATAACTTACATGGTTGCATTTTATCTCTACGAATTATGGCGCTTTTCATTCCGAATGTACCTGTAGCATCTCTATAGTTTCGCAACTGATCCATAGCCATATCAACTTCAGATTCCGAAATAAGCCTCTCCATTGATTTAAATAGGCCTGCTTTGATAACGCTATTGGTTTCAATTTGAGTTTGAGCTTGCTTGTAATAAACACCAGGATTTAGATAATATCCAGCTTCATAATATAAGATATATTAGTAATTAAGTAATATAAATTTTTGCTTGAAATAAAAGAAATAATGTCATTCGCATACCTGCATGAAGTGGTCGATGCAACTGATCGCTCCATCTATTATCAATGATATTCCAAACTCGTGTGCATGTTCTATGATCATTGTCCAAATTTTTCTCTATAATATCTTTAGCTCTACTCATAGCCTCGTATATGTATCCCATACATGGCTTCTCTTCTCTATCGACCAACCTTAATACATCAATAATGGGACTCATTATTTGACAAGTATACAAAGCATTGTCCCAAAATAATTTTCTCCCTACAATTCTTTCGACCCTTTTACCATCTTCAATTGACGAGAAAGAACTTTTTCTCCATCTTTCAGAGACAAATAACACTTGCACATGTACTTTATTCTCCATCATGCTTTGTACTGTATAAAATAAAGAAGCAAATCTAGTTACACAAGACTTATGCAAATGTCTCCCATTGCTCAACTTTCTAAACCATCCTAGCACTCTTGCTCGATTATAAATAAATCCAATCACAATTTTTGCTTTATCTAGTGTGGATTTTATCTTCTCCATTTGTTCTCCAATATCTTTAAGCATTAAATTAATGCAAGGTGCTACACCTGGCAACCAAAATAAATTTGGATGTTGTTGTTCTAATATTTCTCCAGCTAGCTTATAGTTAGATCCATTGTCGGTTCGAAATTGTTAACGAATATGTAACAATTATGTTATTCACTACATTAAAAAAAAAGTGAAAAAGGTAAAGAAACTTACTGAAACTATATTCTCTTCCCCGACAAATGAAATCACATCATTTATCATTTCTACTACCAGATTAGCATCTTTAACATGATTGGTTGCATCTATCGATTTTAAGAAAATTGTTCCTTTCGGACAATTAACCAAAAAATTAATCAAACATTGGTTTTTGGTATCCGTCCAAAAATCAGACATTATAGAACATCCATAAATTTCCCAATGTTTTCTAAAAGATTCGACAAACTCCTTTGTTTCATCCAATACTTCCTTCAATAAGGTCACGCGATAATGATGATAACTTGGTGGGGACATTCCTAAAAAATATTACAACCTTTGATAGTGAACATTTGCTAAGAAAAGTAATATAAGTTGAATATAATTACTATATTAATAATAATAATATCTCTTTCATAATCACCAATAGCATGAATCATATCATCAAAGCTTAATGTACGCACAGCATTGAAAGGTAAACCCACCTCGTATCCCCATTTAGCAAATTTTTTCCATGCAATTTTCTTTAATGCTTGCTTATGAGGATTAGTTTTATCAAGAGATGATTGTTTTGTTTGCTCCATGACAAGGTCAAGAGGACCTCTAACATTTGTATGTTTATTTCTCTTATTTGAACCAACATTTCATTATTTGCATGAAAAGTTTCTTGTTCTTCAACAATATCTTCATTATTATCTTGCTTTTCAAGAATACTACGAATTCTAGCCTTTGTAGCTTTTTTCTTTCTATTTTCATCTATCGAGACTTGTACTTTCTTTTTAATTTCTATAGTTGCCGATGGACATGGAGTACAATTTCCTTTGATGCCAAGAAGATGTGCTTTCAAACGTGAAATTCCTCCTGACACCATTTATTACATAACTTGCACCAAACATTTTGTCTTTTGTTTGGATCTCGACACTCACCCCATTCCCATGCTGGATCAGAAGAGTTTATCATTAAAATGTTGGATGCTGCACCGGGTGGATTATTCGAATTGACTAAAGACATACCTGAATGGAATATATATATATATATATATATATATATATATATATATTTCAATTAACAACATAACATAAACTATTAGTATTGCAATAAATCGCTTATAATATAATTGGTCTATATAATATTTCATTTAACTTGCCTAATTTTTTTTGAAAACAGCAAGCAAGAAGAATCGGTTCATAATCAAAGAATGATTGACTGAAATTTAAAAAAATAAACCAGCTTTAGGATGATTGAAATAAAAGGATGATTGATGGATGAAAGTTAAAAAAATAAACCAGCAAGAAGAATCGGTTCATAATCAAAGGATGATTGAAATAAAAGGATGATTGATTGAAATTTAAAAAATAAATGTATAGAAATCACAGTAATAGGAGTAGAACAGCAAGTAACAACAACCTCATAATCAAAGCTTAGTTGCTATATAATTAAAAACTAAAAACTAAAAGTTGAAGAACTAACCCTAAATTTCTATTACCTGACAGTGGATTAGAGGCGAAATTGTAGTCGATGGGCTGTAGGCTTGCAACAAACAATCGAACAAAGTAGGCGATAGAACTTAGAAGAAAGAGGTGAAAGTAGATGCTTGGAGACGGAATTAGCACGGCGACAAGAGAGTGGCAGCGATAACAGAATGATGAAAATTTGAGAATGCCATTATTTCGGAATTTGAAATTTTTGATTTAGGGCTTGGCTACTGACGTGAATGTAAAATAGCGAAAGATAATTTCGGCTCTACTTTGGAAAAGTAAAAAAAAATTGCGTTGTCAAAAGTAAAAAAAATAGCGGGGAATCAAAATTGATAATATAGCGGATTATTGCCTCAATATATCCGATATTATCGGATCTGCTATAATGAAACGCTATGTTGAAAAACCGTAGCCCCAAAAGACCGCTACGGTATATATCGGAGATAAAGCGGGGCGAAAGCGGGGAATTGACTATACATGTATGTAGAAAACTTAATAATAACGCGCACTGACAAAAAATTTGTAGTAAAATTGCTAGTTTTATGAACGCTTTATCATCTTTTATAATATATTAGTAGAAATTTTTGCGTTATTAAAAGTCGTCTGCTATATCCCCTATATCCTCGATATATCTTCACTACAACTTTTCACACTTCAACCGCTATGGAGCCGCAGAGCGCTTTAACTACACAGAGGAGTGAATATAATAAAACAGAAATATTAGTGTCATACCCAACATATGAAGATATCGACATAAACACTTAACTAGTTATACAATCTGGTGTTATAATAATGGAAATTTAAAACAACTTTTATTTACAAATAAGCCTCCCACTTCATCTTCGGTGTCTTTATTCGTCCTTCAAAAATAAACTTACCTAATCCATAAAATTAGCCTACTTGAATGAGCGTCCGTGAGTTTATGTGAAGTTATAAAAAAAGGATCAGGCATAAAGCTTGATACAAGTAATACTTTACCATAAACAAACAAATTGTATAGTGAAACCACACAATTGAAGCACAGAATGAGTTTTCCCTTCACTAATTCATTCAACTGCAATTACAACATATTATGATAAATCATCGTATCATGATTGATCTCAAAACATCCATTCAAACATAATTTAAGCTTTAGTTTTCACATTATATCCCGACCAGGTTCTATAGTCGATTTATTTAGGCCACACAAGCCTTATCCTATTATTTTTAATGTCGAGGTTGGACAATTTATGTAATGACATGCAAATTTGACATTCTTAATATTAATTTAAAATGAATTTCAAACTAAAGAGTGAGTTAGGTATTATATATAATCATCGCATAGGTCTTTTCGAGCCGATTAGTTTCGATTATAATTTTGATATACTAGGAGTTAAAGTTCAAAAGATATCTACTTTATAAGTTTAAAAGATTTTCACCTTCGACAAATGTTTTCACTATTTTAATTTTTAAAAATAAAACCATATTTATAGTAGTTAGTTAAGTGAATAAACTTCATTTGGGAATGTCATGGGTTCAATCCTGGCTAACCATACATTTTTGAATCCTTTAGAAAACTAACACAAAGATGCATATCCACGAAGATGAATATATGTATATACGGGAGAGATGGGAAAAAAGATATAGTAAAAATGTATAGTGAAAATATAAACGCACATACATATATGTATGTATGTGCATTTATAAAAGGAAAAACATGTATATGTGTTCCCTTATATATATTTATACTTAGTTAATCTTATGTAAGAAAACATAAACTTGGTAACTATGCAAAAAATTAACTTGTATGTATTATGGATATATATACATGGTATTATATGTCTATCAATATACATATATTCAATATAATAAATTTATTCCATATATCCTAATTGTTGAATATACATATATATGTGCCTACGTATGTATATGTATGTATATAGGTTGGTAAATGGTAAAAACCCCCATTTCTCCATGTTATTTAGTGTAATTAGTGGATTTAAGAGAGTTACCAAAAGAGAATAGCAGATCTGTTTTTGGGGGGCTTTGGAATTCATGTTGGAACTGTTCTTCATCGATTTGCTTAGGGATTTGTGTGCTTTAATTCAAGGTAAGTGATTTTACTTCTCTCAACTGTACTATGCTTATATATCAATATTGTAAAAAAGTGATTGTTGATATGATAATTAAGGTTTATATGTTCAAAATATAGATCAGATTGTAATAACACCTTAAAACCATATTTAAAATAGATTTGCATTTTGACTTGGTTTACCATTTACCCACCATAATGGCTATTTTAAAGAAAAATCAAAACTAAGATAATTTATGCTTGTAAATAATATTTGGATGGGTTATATGCATTGCTTAGATGTTGTATGATGATTTTTTATTTTTGTATGGACTGTTTTAATGTGTTTCCTAGTTGTCATAGTTAGAATTATAATACGTCGTTTAGTGCAATTGACCCCAAAGTCCTCGAAACATGATGAAATTTGTATACGATGATCTTGAGCCCTAGGGAGTTCATATAGTGAGTTTCAAGATATTTAGAGTCAATTTGTTGCCTCAAAATATGGTCATTAAATTAGGACGATAGTAGGCAAATAATGGCTGGTGGTGACCCCTTAAGGTTGTGGTTAGGCATGCTTCGATTCATGGTGATGGTCGCTTTAGGTTTGAAAGGAGAAAGCTATGAGAAATGGCTTGGGGCGAAGTGGTCGGTATTGGAATGGACTTGAATTTCATGCTTAGCAAATTATCTCAAGGTAGGCATGCTTTGAGTCCAAGTAAGTGAAGCTTCGAGATTTTAGGTGGCATGCTTTAGGTCGAGCTTGGAGTAATGTAGGGTCTTGGTCTTTACCAACTTTTAAAGAAGGTAATTGTAACGACCCAACTTCCACACTCCAGGAAGTCGCATCGCTAATAAGAAAGAAGAGGATAGAAAAGAGAAAGAAAGAGAAGAAGAAACAACACATCATAATCTAAACAGCGGAACGAATAAATTATATTAATAACATAAAATATTACACAGTTTACAACCACTACCAGAGTACACAGATAATACAACACATACTAAACAGTTATAAACTTCTGCCTAGTATTTACAACATAATACAACTCAGAGACAATCACAGAATACACAGCGGAATACTAATATCTAACGTAGAAGCCTCCTGCTCCATTGCTCCTCCAATATTCGTCAAAGCTAACATGAATCCCTTGGCTACTCGTAAAAATTTGAGTACCCAAGAGTTTATGAAAACAAAAACAAACTCCGGGTCAGACATGGGTCTGGTGTGAGTAACATGTTAAAGTTGCTTAACTTTCAAAAACCTTCTGAAAAGAAAGGTATCACGTAAGACTTCCCACACATAAACATGGAAAAGTTTTTACCTTACGCTAACCAAAACATTTGATAGGAAATCCGATGATATTATAATAGGTCTAGGGTTTTCAAGTAAATATGAAATAGCCGAAATTGTTACATTCATTAAATTCCAGCTACTAGCCACAAAAGTGGGTAATACAATCAAAACCGTTGGCACTTATTGGATTTTGGATTCCATACAATGGCAGGGCTACCAGGGTACCGCCCTTCACAGTACGTGGCCTAGATCAACGTACCGAGGAGTACTCCCACTCCCCTGCAACACAAGGCCGGACCCATTCCTTACTGAATAGTTCCGAACAAGACAACCCCGCAGTTGGTGCGCAATTCCAACTGCCCACTAAGCCGAATAAAAAGGGTCCTCTAGACAGGGATCAATCTTGCTCTCCAGTGGGAGCTATCCACGAAGCCTTGCTGCACCCTCCCCTATTTTAGCCATTCCCGGTTGATGAGGCTTGAGGCTACGATTACCTTTAGAGGACACATCACTTAGAATGCTCATCGTCCACCTGACGATGTTCTGAAAGCATTCAATCCATACAAGTTCGTTCCGGGTTCGAACGAAACCGAAGGCATTATCTCGTTACACTCATTTTGGAATCACCCTCAGAGTTACCGACGATAACCCTTGCACTCTAAATCTCCATCCCGAATCTATAAGTACTGTTCCATCAAAACTCATTACTAAATCACCCACAGAGTTATACAGACGTACAGCCCTTACACCTCGAGTCTTCACTCGCTCCACTTGGATTAACGACCTAACGTTTAATTGGAATCGATGTGGTTTTCGGATATCCAAATATGGAAACCCGATCCCGGTCTCATCGAAATCCAAAGCGTGACTTTTAGGTCCAAGTTGTTTTAGAGTTTAAAACAATTCAATTATATTATCTATATACACAGATAAATAATTTATAGATTCACAACAGATAATTATCATTATCATAACCATAGATAATCCATATTTATCACTATCAAAGATAATCAATATCATCATCACAATGCAACCAATACATCCATATTACTCAACAATATTAATCTCATAGCTGAGATTCAAAACCATTCAAAGCAATCAATAACAACCATTCATAAGCAATGATTTATAATCATACTATTTATAATTAGTTTAAAATGAATTAAATTAATTCCATCATCTCTAATTAATTTAAAATGAATTAAATTAATCACTTACTCAATATAAATCTTGCTTATATCATCATTAATAAATTACAAATTAATTAATTAATTAACCTCTAATTTTATCATCTTAATTAATCAATCCTGATTGATTATACTTTAATTAATTTCACAAAATTAATTACTCCAAACCAAATACAGTAATTAACCTCTAATTACTTCATTAATTAATTAACTATATTAATTACATTTAACCTTAATTAATTACAATTAATTAATTACAATTAATTACTTATTAATGATTAATTAATATTAATTAATCAATCTTAACTACACCATTAATTATATTAATTAATGATCCTTAATTAATTTCTCGATATTAATTACTTCCAGTAATTAATATCACTTAAACTATAATATTAAATCACCTTGATTAATCTCATTTATAATTAACTACCATTAATTACTTATCAAATCAATTACCCTCCATTAATTCCTTAATTAATCCCATGATTAATTATATAAAATAATTTAATCCAAATATTTCACCATTCCATCATTATTCACTAATTACATCCAGTAATTACCTTTAATTACTTTACTGAGTAATCCCATTAATTACATCAAGTAATTATTATCAAATCTCATGTTTAAAATTAATTAAACTTAATTAATTAATTTAAACCAACCTGAATAAACTCCATTAATTACATTAAGAAATTAGTAAATTAATTACTTTTATTTAAGTAATTAAACTTAAATAAATTTCATAATTTATTAACATTAATTAATTAATTTAATTAATTATTAAAAAATTAATCATATTAATTAATTACTAAATAAACTTTAGTTAATGACCATCATTAACTATTATTTATTCTCTAATTTCTTCTTAATTTACCCTAATTTAAATTAATCCAAATTATTAAATAAATAAATTAAATAAATAAGTTATTCCTTAATTATCCAATTTATTTAATTATATTAATAATTTAATAATTCTAAGATAATCCATTTCTTATTATTAATTTTATTAATATTGTGTACTTAGAACATTTCAATATTAAAATTAAAATCAAATTCCATTTTGAATCTAAAATTCAAAATGAAATTTATTTAAGCATAAACCAAATTAAATTCCATTTATATTCTTTCCAAAGTAAATGTAAATCACATTTATTACTTAAAATAAAACTTATATAAGATAAGTCTTAATTTAAATAAAAATTTAGTTTAAAATACATTACCATTTAAATTTCAAATTCAAGTTAACAATCATTTAACTTCCTTTATAAATCATTTATAATGATTTCATTTAAAATGAAAAATCAAATTAAATGTTTGAAAACATATTTACTTCAAATAAACAATTTAAATGTAACTTGTTTGAAAAACATTCAAATTTTAAAACTTATTTAAATATCCAGATTTTTAAATTCAAAATCTTTGAACTATTGCTTATTTAAATTATTTGAATTTAAACCTGCATCAAACCTTTGATTCAAACCTTAATTTTAAAACTGCTTTATTCAAGATTCCAATTTCATTTTAAAAAGAAACTGAAGATCCAAAACCCTTAAGAAACAAGACTTAAATTCAAATTCAAATTTTCTATTTAAAATTTTGTTTCCAGGTTCAAATGAAAATTTCTATCTTCAGAAAAGAAACTATCAGGTTTCTTTTAATTTTAAAAACTGAAACATCTTCAAATTTGAAAAATTAGAAGATTTTCAAAATCATTTGAAACTCTAATACAAATTAGATTTAAACTTAACTCAGAATTTAAAAACTTAACTTCATTAAATTCAGTTTAAACTTTATATTTAAAACTAAACAGATTAACAGGTTCTGTTAAAACCTGTACCAAACTAACCCCACCCTACCCAACATCTGCTTCGAGAAAACATATCCTTTACTTTGGGAAAATCGCAGAAATACTCGAGTATTACTTCGAGTTTAACACCCCTATACCCAGAAAACAACAGGCCAACCAAAAATTGCACGGTGCACGTGCACCGTGCCTCCGGCCAGCAAACTCCTTCTCCGGTGACCTCCAACCATCATCGACCATTCCCTAAGTCCAATGCTATAATCTCCTCGCACCTGTTCCACTCGAACTTGCATTCAAGTTGTATTTCCGAACCTGGAAACAGAAAGGAAGAAACTCCCCAAAACCTGACAATCCTTCATCCTCCATCTTCAGACCACCGGCATGCCTGCGATTCCGGCTACAAGTCCATCCACCAACCTACTATCATTCCCCAAAAACTCTAGCAACTCGATCACTCCTAGAAGAAACACTGACTAAATCAAACTACTAACTAAAACTAGGGCTTCAGGCAAGCAAATCCACACCGCTGAAACCACGGTGAAGTTCGTCGACATCCAGCATTTTTTCAAACTTCACTAGTCGCTCCTCCATCCACTAGAAGAACCCCGTCCCTACCAATCTCATAAATCACCATAAATTCCCAAATTTCCCTATTCTGTTCATTTCAGAACTGCCCATATTCCTCATTTTTAAAAATCTTGATTTTAGTGTTAAAAACCATGTTTTTGTTTATTTATTCAATTCATAATACTGGAACAACAAATCTCAAAGTTTAAATTTTCACCTTGTTTAATATTCACTGATTTTCCTAGTTTTACAGGGACACCAAATTTTTAATTTATCTATACTAAGTTTTTTTTTTTCAATCTTAATTTATATATTAATCAACATCTTTAGTTGTAAGACAAGTCTTAACAATGATTGGTTCCAGAGAGAAGAGGAAAAAAAACAAATTGAATCCAAACTAAAAAATAGAAAATCTGGGATTTAAAAACAAAGTAGTCACAAGTTACAAAATATGCAAACATCTCAAATTCACATGATCAGATTCACTGCAACATTCACTGGCATGCAACAGATTTTATACTAAATATTTTTTTTTTGAAAAGTTACTCACCTTTCTTGATGTGCAGGGCAATGAAATTTGGAAAGAGACTTTGCTTTATAAAACTGGAAATTCCTTTCCTTAAAACTTTGTGCTCTTCTTTATGAAAACAGCCTTCATGAAAGTCTTTTGATTCAGGAACTTGAATTGCTTATGGAGTTTATTTTTAAAGTGGCATGCAAGCTTCCTTTGAAACTGCAGTTATCTGCATCCCAGATGTTAACAGATGCATGCATTCCAGATTTTGAAATAAATGCAGGTTTGTTTCATGTTGAACTGAGGCTTTGAATATGATTTTGTTTTGGAAAATGTTTAACAGAATTTTGATTACAGAAGTGGCTTTGAAAATGATTTCGGAAATTTGTTTCCATTGTTTCTTAGTTTTTGATTTCAAAAAGAAATAAGATGGAAGGAGTTTGTTTATAAAAACTGAAATCGTTAAAAATAAAATGAAAAGAAAATGCTAATTAAATTTTTGACACTTGTCTTACATTTTGACATTTGTCAAAACTCTTGGTTATTTATTTACACTTGTATTAATTGTTAATAAGCTAAATATTTAGTTTAACTTGTATTTAAAGTTAGATGTTTAATATAAGATGGTTTGGTTAATGAGTTAACATGCATTTATTTACATGTATATAGATTTTAAAATGAATAAATCAAACTATATTTATAAAATTAAACTTATACAAATATTTCAAAACCAAAACAAATTAAAAACATTTATACTTTAGATTTAAAACTTTGAATTCATGTTTCAAAATAAATTTTGAAATTTAATTTATTTACAAATATAACTACAAATTTGAATTCTGAAAAACAATAATTTTATTAAAAATTTATTTGTTGAAACAATGTATTATTATATTTTTAGAAATAACAATACTTAATAACCATAAACAACTTATAAAAGAATTTTTTTTTATTAATAAATTATTTATTATCACATTATATTTAAAAGAAACTCAAAATGACCTCATTGTTATTTATTTTAAATTTTAAACTTGAATTAAAGATATTTTAAATCATTTCAATACTTATCTTATGTATTTCAAAACATATTTTATTTATTAAATGGCTTTTAAAAAGTTTAACTTTTAAATAAAATCATAATTTCCAATTTTACTAAAGATATAAATTTTATAGAAAACAAGGTTCATTTAAAACAATACATATTTATAATATATACAATATCCTATATATATTATAAATATAAAACAAATATTAGATTTAAAAAGATAAAATCTATCAATTACTATTTATTTTGTTGAATTATTAAATTAATTCAAATCTTATTACAAAGATTATTAAATCAATTTAATTTTTAATTCAGATTATTAAATTGATATTGCCAGAAATTCCGGGTCATCACATTCCTCCCCCCTTAAAAGAATTTCGTCCCCGAAATTTAAAACAAAGGTAATTTAATAATCTATTTAGATTTAATTTTAAAACACAAGCATATACCAATGATATGCTAACAACCATAGCAATCAATTCATCCAATTAAACAAATCTAATTATCCATAAAAATTCTGGATAAAACTTTCACGAGTTTCCCCAGTATAAATATCGTGATACTCGCTTTATAGATTCCAAACAATCAATACTATTAAACTACAGAGCTCCTATTCATCTATATTTACAGAACTAGATATCATATCAGACTACAGACGAGTCTGACTCAACAACCAAACCTCAAAAACTACTGGTTCCAAAACCAGAGATAGACCATACACGTACTCTCTCAGAGATACGTGAAACTCATCGAATTCTAGTTATCCAAACTGACAATTCAATTCTGAAAACCAATCACCGATCCAATCAAACATAGAGAAGAGATCCAAACATCACTGAGCTAGCCTCTCGGACTTATTCAAAACTTATAGCTCCTCAATCAGAGAAACTCCAAAAATAACGAAGTCTCCAACTTCGAATTCCAAACTCCTCCTTCCCTTATCTACAAAAGCTTTCAAACAAATACTAGGCTTCCAACATCTAAACTGATCAGCTTAACCCTTGCTGATTTCTCTAGAAACAAGCAGAACCATAAACAACCCAACATAATGATCTCCTCAAGATCAATCCAAAACCATAACACAATCCTATTCCATAAATAGCAGAAGACTACAAACTTCTCCAGATCCGGAAAAGACAATCAGAAACACCTCCAAACAGCTTCCGCTGTGCCACTCCGATCCGGAGTAGATAAGAAAAAGCTGACGAAGAACATAAGCACCAACTGGACATCACCTCCGGAAATATGGTTCTACATATCCATAATGAAAACTCAGAAATTCCTCCAAAACTGAGTTACTTCATCAAACTCCTCCTCTAGGAATCATCCTCCAACTAAACAGAACTATCAGTTCCACTCCTGGAATACTATTCGATAAGAGAATTCAATTCCAAATATAGACAAATCTCTGTCTTCCCAGAAAATATCTAGAAAATCTTCAACAATCCAAGAGAACACTCAACCAATCGCAAGTCACTTTTTCGATCAACCTAGATAAATTTCCAAATAAAACTGTTCTCTCTTTACCAAACAGAACAGCTTACATTGGTCTAGTCAATCCATTGAAGAAACAGATTCAATCTGCAGCTTTCTGAACTCCATTCCCAGAAAAACTACTCAGCTAAGACCTCCCTGTCAGCTCACAGAATCCTCCGAGCTGCACTGCTGACACTAATACAAAACTTCCTAATCCAAAGTTCTTTGAGAAACTTAGACGTCAAAGCAAACAGAAACACCACAACATCGATGCAGACTCACTTCCAAAATTTGTTCCAAAGAAAATATCTTCGGAAACAATCCATTGTCACTGCATCTCATCACGCAGTTACAACTTCCTGAGGTACCAAAATACCATCACTTACTTCAGCTCAACTGACTGATCCAAACTTTACTCACCAAACTCTGCACTTCAAAGATGTCTCCGAACCTTAATAGGTTTTCGTCAGAGATCGATGAAATACTTCAACATAACAAAACTTATTCGAGACGGTATTAGGTCTACAGTCTCGACAGACATACTTCCAATCTCAAACATACAAACTCCAACCAAGGGTAGTAATCGTGTTACAAACACTACTACCTTATCTACCTTTATAACCTATATTGGAAAACCCGAACAGGTAACCCAACGGATAGGTAGAAATATATAAATATATATAAATATATATAAATATATATAAAATTACAAATACGCTCTCTCAAGATAGACACCACTCCAGAGCCTAGGTATTCACTCAACTTAATGCTCTGATACCACCTGTAACGACCCAACTTCCACACTCCAGGAAGTCGCATCGCTAATAAGAAAGAAGAGGATAGAAAAGAGAAAGAAAGAGAAGAAGAAACAACACATCAGAATCTAAACAGCGGAACGAATAAATTATATTAATAACATAAAATATTACATAGTTTACAACCACTATTAGAGTACACAGATAATACAACACATACTAGACAGTTATAAACTCCTGCCTAGTATTTACAAAATAATACAACTCAGAGACAATCACAGAACACACAACCGAATACTAATATCTAACGCACAAGCCTCCTGCTCCATTGCTCCTCCAATATTCGTCAAAGCTAACCTGAATCCCTTGGCTACTCGTAAAAATTTGAGTACCCAAGAGTTTATGAAAACGAAAATAAACTCCGGGTCAGACATGGGTCTGGTGTGAGTAACAGGTTAAAGTTTCTTAACTTTCAAAAACCTTTTGAAAAGAAAGGTATCACGTAATACTTCCCACACGTAAACATGGAAAAGTTTTTACCTTACGCTAACCAAAACATTTGATTGGAAATCCGATGATATTATAATAGGTCTAGGGTTTTCAAGTAAATATGAAATAGCCGAAATTGTTACATTCATTAAATTCCAGCTACTAGCCACAAAAGTGGGTAATACAATCAAAACTGTTGGCACTTATTGGATTTTGGATTCCATACAATGGCAGGGCTATCGGGGTACCGCCCGTCACAGTACGTGGCCTAGATCAACGTACCGAGGAGTACTCCCACTCCCCTGCAACACAAGGCCGGACCCATTCCTTACTGAATAGTTCCGAACAAGACAACCCCGCAGTTGGTGCGCAATTCCAACTGCCCACTAAGCCGAATAAAAAGGGACCTCTAGACAGGGATCAATCTTGCTCTCCAGTGGGAGCTACCCACGAAGCCTTGCTGCACCTCCCCTGTTTTAGCCATTACCAGTTGATGAGGCCTGAGGCTACGATTACCTTTAGAGGACACATCACTTAGAATGCTCATCGTCCACCTGACGATGTTCTGAAAGCATTCAATCCATACAAGTTCATTCCGGGTTCGAACGAAACCGAAGGCATTATCTCGTTACACTCGTTTTGGAATCACCCTCAGAGTTAACGATGATAACCCTTGCACTCTAAATCTCTATCTCGAATCTATAAGTACTATTCCGTCAAAACTCATTACGGAATCACCCACAGAGTTATACAGACGTATAGCCCTTACACCTTGAGTCTTCACTCGCTCCACTTGGATTAACGACCTAACGTTTAATTGGAATCGATGTGGTTTTCGGATATCCTAATATGGAAACCCGATCCCGGTCTCATCGAAATCCAAAGCGTGACTTTTAGGTCCAAGTTGTTTTAGAGTTTAAAACAATTCAATTATATTATCTATATTCAAAGATAGATAATTTATAGATTCACAATAGATAATTATCATTATCATAACCACAGATAATCCATATTTATCGATATCAAAGATAATCAATATCATCATCACAATGCAACCAATACATCCATATTACTCAACAATATTAATCTCATAGCTGAGATTCAAAACCATTCAAAGCAACCAATAACAACCATTCATGAGCAATGATTTATAATCATACTATCTATAATTAATTTAAAATGAATTAAATTAATTCCATCATCTCTAATTAATTTAAAATGAATTAAATTAATCACTTACTCAATATAAATCTTGCTTATATCATCATTAATAAATTACAAATTAATTAATTAATTAACCTCTAATTTTATCATCTTAATTAATCAATCCTGATTAATTATACTTTAATTAATTTCACAAAATTAATTACTCCAAACCAAATACAGTAATTAACCTCTAATTACTTCATTAATTAGTTAACTATAATTAGTTACATTTAACCTTAATTAATTACAATTAATTAATTACAATTAATTACTTATTAATGATTAATTAATATTAATTAATCAATCTTAACTACACCATTAATTATATTAATTAATGATCCTTAATTAATTTCTCGATATTAATTACTTCCAGTAATTAATATCACTTAAACTATAATATTAAATCACCTTGATTAATCTCATTTATAGTTAACTACCATTAATTACTTATCAAATCAATTACCCTCCATTAATTCCTTAATTAATCCCTTGATTAATTATACAAAATAATTTAATCCAAATACTTCACAATTCCATCATTATTCACTAATTACATCCAGTAATTACCTTTAATTACTTTACTGAGTAATCCCATTAATTACATCAAGTAATTATTATCAAATCTCATGTTTAAAATTAATTAAACTTAATTAATTAATTTAAACCAACCTTAATAAACTCCATTAATTACATTAAGTAATTAATGTCTTAATTACTTTTATTTAAGTAATTAAACTTAAATAAATATCATAATTTATTAAAATTAATTAATTAATTTAATTAATTATTGAAAAATTAATCATATTAATTAATCACTAAATAAAGTTTAGTTAATGACCATCATTAACTATTATTTATTCTCTAATTACTTCTTAATTAACTCTAATTTAGATTAATCCAAATTATTAATTAAAAAAATTAAATAAATAAGTTATTCCTTAATTATCCAATTTATTTAATTATATTAATATCTTAACAATTCTAATATAATCCATTTCTTGTTATTAATTTTATTAATATTGTGTACTTAGAACATTTCAATATTAAAATTAAAATCAAATTCCATTTTGAATCTAAAATTCAAAATGAAATTTATTTAAGCATAAACCGAATTAAATTCCATTTATATTCTTTCCAATGTAAATGTAAATCACATTTATTACTTAAAATAAAACTTATATAAGATAAGTCTTAATTTAAATAAAAATTTAGTTTAAAATACATTACCATTTAAATTTCAAATTCAAGTTGACAATCATTTAACTTCCTTTATAAATCATTTATAACGATTTCATTTAAAATGAAAAATCAAATTAAATGTTTGAAAACATATTTACTTCAAATAAACAATTTAAATGTAACTTGTTTGAAAAACATTCAAATTTTAAAACTTATTTAAATATCTAGATTTTTAAATTCAAAATCTTTGAACTATTGCTTATTTAAATTATTTGAATTTAAACCTGCATCAAACCTTTGATTCAAACCTTAATTTTAAAACTGCTTTATTCAAGATTCCAATTTAATTTTAAAAAGAAACTGAAGATCCAAAACCCTTAAGAAACAAGACTTAAATTCAAATTCAAATTTTCTATTTAAATTTTTGTTTCCAGGTTCAAATGAAAATTTCTATCTTCAGAAAAGAAACTGTCAGGTTTCTTTTTTTTTTTTTAATTTTAAAAACTGAAACATCTTCAAATTTGAAAACTTAGAAGATTTTTAAAATCATTAGAAACTCTAATACAAATTAGATTTAAACTTAACTCAGAATTTAAAAACTTAACTTCTTTAAATTCAGTTTAAACTTTATATTTAAAATTAAATAGATTAACAGGTTCTGTTAAAACCTATACCAAACTAAGCCCACCCTACCCAACATCTGCTTCGAGAAAACAGATCCTTTACTTCGGGAAAATCACAGAAATACTCGAGTATTACTTCGAGTTTAACACCCCTATACCCAGAAAAAAACAGGCTAACCAAAAATTGCACGGTGCACGTGCACCGTGCCTCTGGCCAGCAAACTCCTTCTCCGGTGACCTCCAACCATCATCGACCATTCCCTAAGTCCAATGCTATAATCTCCTCGCACCTGTTCCACTCGAACTTGCATTCAAGTTGTATTTCCGAACCTGGAAACAGAAAGGAAAAAACTCCCCAAAACTTGACAATCCTTCATCCTCCATCTTCAGACCACCGGCATGCCTGCGATTCCGGCTACAAGTCCATCCACCAACCTACTATCATTCCCCAAAAACTCTAGCAACTCGATCACTCCTACAAGAAACACTGACTAAATCAAACTACTAACTAAAACTAGGGCTTCAGGCAAGCAAATCCACACCGCTGAAACCACGGTGAAGTTCGTCGACATCCAGCATTTTTTCAAACTTCACTAGTCGCTCCTCCATCCACTAAAAGAACCCCGTCCCTACCAATCTCATAAATCACCATAAATTCCCAAATCTCCCTATTCTGTTCACTTCAGAACTGCCCATATTCCTCATTTTTAAAAATCTTGATTTTAGTGTTAAAAACCATGTTTTTGTTCATTTATTCGATTCATAATACTGGAACAAAAAATCTCAAAGTTTAAATTTTCACTTTGTTTAATATTCATCGATATTCCTAGTTTTACAGGGACACCAAAATTTTAATTTATCTATACAAAGTTTTTTTTTTCAATCTTAATTTATATATTAATCAACATCTTTAGTTGTAAGACAAGTCTTAACAATGATTGGTTCCAGAGAGAAGAGAAAAAAAAAGCAAAATGAGTCCAAATTAAAAACAAGAAAATCTGGGATTTAAAAACAAAGTAGTCACAAGTTACAAAATATGCAAACATCTCAAATTCACATGATCAGATTCACTGCAACATTCACTGGCATGCAACAGATTTTATACTAAATATTTTTTTTAAAAAGTTACTCACCTTTCTTGATGTACAGAGCAATGAAATTTGGAAAGAGACTTTGCTTTATAAAACTGGAAATTCCTTTCCTTAAAACTTTGTGCTCTTCTTTATGAAAACAGCCTTCATGAAAGTCTTTTGATTCAGGAACTTGAATTGCTTATGGAGTTTATTTTTAAAGTGGCATGCAAGCTTCCTTTGAAACTGCAGTTATCTGCATCCCAGATGTTAACAGATGCATGCATTCCAGATTTTGAAATAAATGCAGGTTTGTTTCATGTTGAACTGAGGCTTTGAATATGATTTTGTTTTGGAAAATGTTTAACAGAATTTTGATTACTGAAGTGGCTTTGAAAATGATTTCGGAAATTTGTTTCCATTGTTTCTTAGTTTTTGATTTCAAAAAGAAATCAGATGGAAGGAGTTTGTTTATAAAAACTGAAATCATTAAAAATAAAATGAAAAGAAAATGCTAATTAAATTTTTGACACATGTCTTACATTCTAACATTTGTCAAAACTCTTGGTTATTTATTTACACTTGTATTAATTGGTAATAAGCTAAATATTTAGTTTAACTTGTATTTAAAGTTAGATGTTTAATATAAGATGGTTTGGTTAATGAGTTAACATGCATTTATTTACATGTATATAGATTTTAAAATGAATAAATCAAACTATATTTATAAAATTAAACTTATACAAATATTTCAAAACCAAAACAAATTAAAAACATTTATACTTTAGATTTAAAACTTTGAATTCATGTTTCAAAATAAATTTTGAAATCTAATTTATTTACAAATATAACTACAAATTTGAATTCTGAAAAACAATAATTTTATTAAAAATTTATTTGTTGAAACAATGTATTATTATATTTTTAGAAATAAAAATATTTAATAGCCATAAACAACTTATAAAAGAAATTATTTCTTTATTAATAAATTATTTGTTAGCACATTATATTTAAAAGAAACTCAAAATGACCTCATTGTTATTTATTTTAAATTTTAAACTTGAATTAAAGATATTTTAAATCATTTCAATACTTATCTTATGTATTTCAAAACATATTTTATTTATTAAATGGCTTTTAAAACGTTTAACTTTTAAATAAAATCATAATTTCCAATTTTACTAAAGATATAAATTTTATAGAAAACAGGGTTCATTTAAAACAATACATATTTATAATATATACAATATCCTATATATATTATAAATATAAAACAAATATTAGATTTAAAAAGATAAAATCTATCAATTACTATTTATTTTATTGAATTATTAAATTAATTCAAATCTTATTACAAAGATTATTAAATCAATTTAATTTTTAATTCAGATTATTAAATTGATATTGCCAGAAATTCCGGGTCATCACGTTCCTCCCTCCTTAAAAGAATTTCGTCCCCGAAATTTAAAACAAAGGTAATTTAATAATCTATTTAGATTTAATTTTAAAACACAAGCATATACCAATGATATGCTAACAGCCATAGCAATCAATTCATCCAATTAAACAAATCTAATTATCCAGAAAAATTCTGGATAAAACTTTCACGAGTTTCCCCGGTATAAATATCGGGATACTCGCTTTATAGATTCCAAACAATCAATACTATTAAACTACAAAGCTCCTATTCATCTATATTTACAGAACTAGATACCATATCAGACTACAGACGAGTCTGACTCAACAACCAAACCTCAAAAACTACTGGTTCCAAAACCAGAGATAGACCATACACGTACTCTCTCAGAGATACGTGAAACTCATCGAATTCTAGTTATCCAAACTGACAATTCAATTCTGAAAACCAATCACCGATCCAATCAAACATAGAGAAGAGATCCAAACATCACTGAGCTAGCCTCCCGGACTTATTCAAAACTTATAGCTCCTGAATCAGAGAAACTCCAAAAATAACGAAGTCTCCAACTTCGAATTCCAAATTCCAAATTCCTCCTTCCCTTATCTACAAAAGCCTTCAAACAAATCCTAGGCTGCCAACATCTAAACTGATCAGCTTAACCCTTGCTGATTTCTCTAGAAACAAGCAGAACCATAAACAACCCAACATAATGATCTCCTCAAGATCAATCCAAAACCAAAACACAATCCTATTCCATAAATAGCAGAAGACTACAAACTTCTCCAGATCCGGAAAAGACAATCAGAAACACCTCCAAACAGCTTCCACTGTGCCACTCCGATCCGGAGTAGATAAGAAAAAGCTGACGAAGAACACAAGCACCAACTGGACATCACCTCCGGAAATATGGTTCTACATATCCATAATGAAAACTCAGAAATTCCTCCAAAACTGAGTTACTTCATCAAACTCCTCCTCTAGGAATCATCCTCCAACTAAACAGAACTATCAGTTCCACTCCTGGAATACTATTCGATAAGAGAATTCAATTCCAGATATAGACAAATCTCTGTCTTCCCAGAAAATATCTAGAAAATCTTCAACAATCCAAGCGAACACTCAACCAATCGCAAGTCACTTTTGCGATCAACCTAGATAAATTTCCAAATAAATCTGTTCTCTCTTTACCAAACAGAACAGCTTACATTGGTCTAGTCAATCCATTGAAGAAACGGATTCAATCTGCAGCTTTCTGAACTCCATTCCTAGAAAAACTACTCAGCTAAGACCTCCCTGTCAGCTCACAGAATCCTCCGAGCTGCACTGCTGACACTAATACAAAACTTCCTAATCCAAAGTTCTTCGAGAAACTTAGACGTCAAAGCAAACAGAAACACCACAACATCGATGCAGACTCACTTCCAAAATTTGTTCCAAAGAAAATATCTTCGAAAACAATCCATAGTCACTGCATCTCATCACGCAGTTACAACTTCCTGAGGTACCAAAATACCATCACTTACTTCAGCTCAACTGACTGATCCAAACTTTACTCACCAAACTCTGCACTTCAAAGATGTCTCCGAACCTTAAAAGGTTTTCGTCAGAGATCGATGAAATACTTCAACATAACAAAACTTATTCGAGACGGTATTAGGTCTACAGTCTCGACAGACATACTTCCAATCTCAAACATACAAACTCCAACCAAGGGTAGTAATCGTGTTACAAACACTACTACCTTATCTACCTTTATAACCTATATTGGAAAACCCGAACAGGTAACCCAACAGATAGGTAGAAATATATAAATATATATAAATATTAATAAATATATATAAAATTACAAATACGCTCTCTCAAGATAGACACCACTCCAGAGCCTAGGTATTCACTCAACTTAATGCTCTGATACCACCTGTAACGACCCAACTTCCACACTCCATGAAGTCGCATCGCTAATAAGAAAGAAGAGGATAGAAAAGAGAAAGAAAGAGAAGAAGAAACAACACATCAGAATCTAAACAGCGGAACGAATAAATTATATTAATAACATAAAATATTACATAGTTTACAACCACTATTAGAGTACACAGATAATACAACACATACTAGACAGTTATAAACTCCTGCCTAGTATTTACAACATAATACAACTCAGAGACAATCACAGAACACACAACCAAATACTAATATCTAACGCAGAAGCCTCCTGCTCCATTGCTCCTCCAATATTCGTCAAAGCTAACCTGAATCCCTTGGCTACTCGTAAAAATTTGAGTACCCAAGAGTTTATGAAAACGAAAATAAACTCCGGGTCAGACATGGGTCTGGTGTGAGTAACAGGTTAAAGTTGCTTAACTTTCAAAAACCTTTTGAAAAGAAAGGTATCACGTAAGACTTCCCACACGTAAACATGGAAAAGTTTTTACCTTACGCTAACCAAAACATTTGATTGGAAATCCGATGATATTATAATAGGTCTAGGGTTTTCAAGTAAATATGAAATAGCCGAAATTGTTACATTCATTAAATTCCAGCTACTAGCCACAAAAGTGGGTAATACAATCAAAACCGTTGGCACTTATTGGATTTTGGATTCCATACAATGGCAGGGCTACCGGGGTACCGCCCGTCACAGTACGTGGCCTAGATCAACGTACCAAGGAGTACTCCCACTCCCCTGCAACACAAGGTCGGACCCATTCCTTACTGAATAGTTCCGAACAAGACAACCCCGCAGTTGGTGCGCAATTCCAACTGCCCACTATGCCGAATAAAAAGGGACCTCTAGACAGGGATCAATCTTGCTCTCCAGTGGGAGCTACCCACGAAGCCTTGCTGCACCTCCCATGTTTTAGCCATTCCCGGTTGATGAGGCTTGAGGCTACGATTACCTTTAGAGGACACATCACTTAGAATGCTCATCGTCCACCTGACGATGTTCTGAAAGCATTCAATCCATACAAGTTCGTTCCGGGTTCGAACGAAACCAAAGGCATTATCTCGTTACACTCGTTTTGGAATCACCCTCAGAGTTAACGACGATAACCCTTGCACTCTAAATCTTCATCTCGAATCTATAAGTACTATTCCGTCAAAACTCATTACGAAATCACCCACAGAGTTATACAGACGTATAGCCCTTACACCTCGAGTCTTCGCTCGCTCCACTTGGATTAACGACCTAACGTTTAATTGGAATCGATGTGGTTTTCGGATATCCAAATATGGAAACCCGATCCCGGTCTCATCAAAATCCAAAGCGTGACTTTTAGGTCCAAGTTGTTTTAGAGTTTAAAACAATTCAATTATATTATCTATATTCACAGATAGATAATTTATAGATTCACAACAGATAATTATCATTATCATAACCACAGATAATCCATATTTATCACTATCAAAGATAATCAATATCATCATCACAATGCAACCAATACATCCATATTACTCAACAATATTAATCTCATAACTGAGATTCAAAACCATTCAAAGCAACCAATAACAACCATTCATAAGCAATGATTTATAATCATACTATCTATAATTAATTTAAAATGAATTAAATTAATTCCATCATCTCTAATTAGTTTAAAATGAATTAAATTAATCACTTACTCAATATAAATCTTGCTTATATCATCATTAATAAATTACAAATTAATTAATTAATTAACCTCTAATTTTATCATCTTAATTAATCAATCCTGATTAATTATACTTTAATTAATTTCACAAAATTAATTACTCCAAACCAAATACAGTAATTAACCTCTAATTACTTCATTAATTAGTTAACTATAATTAGTTATATTTAACCTTAATTAATTACAATTAATTAATTACAATTAATTACTTATTAATGATTAATTAATATTAATTAATCAATCTTAACTACACCATTAATTATATTAATTAATGATCCTTAATTAATTTCTCGATATTAATTACTTCCAGTAATTAATATCACTTAAACTATAATATTAAATCACCTTGATTAATCTCATTTATAGTTAACTACCATTAATTACTTATCAAATCAAATACCCTCCATTAATTCCTTAATTAATCCCTTGATTAATTATACAAAATAATTTAATCCAAATACTTCACAATTCCATCATTATTCACTAATTACATCCAGTAATTACCTTTAATTACTTTACTGAGTAATCCCATTAATTACATCAAGTAATTATTATCAAATCTCATGTTTAAAATTAATTAAACTTAATTAATTAATTTAAACCAACCTTAATAAACTCCATTAATTACATTAAGTAATTAATGTCTTAATTACTTTTATTTAAGTAATTAAACTTAAATAAATATCATAATTTATTAACATTAATTAATTAATTAAATTAATTATTGAAAAATTAATCATATTAATTAATCACTAAATAAACTTTAGTTAATGACCATCATTAACTATTATTTATTCTCTAATTACTTCTTAATTAACTCTAATTTAGATTAATCCAAATTATTAATTAAAAAAATTAAATAAATAAGTTATTCCTTAATTATCCAATTTATTTAATTATATTAATATCTTAATAATTCTAAGATAATCCACTTCTTATTATTAATTTTATTAATATTGTGTACTTAGAACATTTCAATATTAAAATTAAAATCAAATTCCATTTTGAATCTAAAATTCAAAATGAAATTTATTTAAGCATAAACCGAATTAAATTCCATTTATATTCTTTCCAAAGTAAATGTAAATCACATTTATTACTTAAAATAAAACTTATATAAGATAAGTCTTAATTTAAATAAAAATTTAGTTTAAAATACATTACCATTTAAATTTCAAATTCAAGTTAGCAATCATTTAACTTCCTTTATAAATCATTTATAATGATTTCGTTTAAAATGAAAAATCAAATTAAATGTTTGAAAACATATTTACTTCAAATAAACAATTTAAATGTAATTGTTTGAAAAACATTCAAATTTTAAAACTTATTTAAATATCCAGATTTTTAAATTCAAAATCTTTGAACTATTGCTTATTTAAATTATTTGAATTTAAACATGCATCAAACCTTTGATTCAAACCTTAATTTTAAAACTGCTTTATTCAAGATTCCAATTTCATTTTAAAAAGAAACCGAAGATCCAAAACCCTTAAGAAACAAGACTTAAATTCAAATTCAAATTTTCTATTTAAATTTTTGTTTCCAGGTTCAAATGAAAATTTCTATCTTCAGAAAAGAAACTGTCAGGGTTTTTTTTTTACTTTTAAAAACTGAAACATCTTCAAATTTGAAAACTTAGAAGATTTTCAAAATCATTTGAAACTCTAATACAAATTAGAATTAAACTTAACTCAGAATTTAAAAACTTAACTTCTATAAATTCAGTTTAAACTTTATATTTAAAATTAAACAGATTAACAGGTTCTGTTAAAACCTATACCAAACTAACCCCACCCTACCCAACATCTTCTTCGAGAAAACAGATCCTTTACTTCGGGAAAATCATAGAAATACTCGAGTATTACTTCGAGTTTAACACCCCTATACCCAGAAAAAAACAGGCTAACCAAAAATTGCACGGTGCACGTGCACCGTGCCTCCGGCCAGCAAACTCCTTCTCCGGTGACCTCCAACCATCATCGACCATTCCCTAAGTCCAATGCTATAATCTCCTCGCACCTGTTCCACTCGAACTTGCATTCAAGTTGTATTTCCAAACCTGGAAACAGAAAGGAAGAAACTCCCCAAAACCTGACAATCCTTCATCCTCCATCTTCAGACCACCGGCATGCCTGCGATTCCGGCTACAAGTCCATCCACCAACCTACTATCATTCCCCAAAAACTCTAACAACTCGATCACTCCTACAAGAAACACTGACTAAATCAAACTACTAACTAAAACTAGGGCTTCAGGCAAGCAAATCCACACCGCTGAAACCACGGTGAAGTTCATCGACATCCAGCATTTTTTCAAACTTCACTAGTCGCTCCTCCATCCACTAGAAGAACCCCGTCCCTACCAATCTCATAAATCACTATAAATTCCCAAATTTCCCTATTCTGTTCACTTCAGAACTGCCCATATTCCTCATTTTTAAAAATGTTGATTTTAGTGTTAAAAACCATGTTTTTGTTTATTTATTCGATTCATAATACTGGAACAACAAATCTCAAAGTTTAAATTTTCACCTTGTTTAATATTCACTGATATTCCTAGTTTTACAGGGACACCAAATTTTTAATTTATCTATACTAAGTTTTTTTTTTTCAATCTTAATTTATATATTAATCAACATCTTTAGTTGTAAGACAAGTCTTAACAATGATTGGTTCCAGAGAGAAGAGGAAAAAAAACAAATTGAATCCAAACTAAAAAATAGAAAATCTGGGATTTAAAAACAAAGTAGTCACAGGTTACAAAATATGCAAACATCTCAAATTCACATGATCAGATTCACTGAAACATTCACTGGCATGCAACAGATTTTATACTAATTTTTTTTTTAAAGTTACTCACCTTTCTTGATGTGCAGAGCAATGAAATTTGGAAAGAGACTTTGCTTTATAAAACTGGAAATTCCTTTCCTTAAAACTTTGTGCTCTTCTTTATGAAAACAGCCTTCATGAAAGTCTTTTGATTCAGGAACTTAAATTGCTTATGGAGTTTATTTTTAAAGTGGCATGCAAGCTTCCTTTGAAACTGCAGTTATCTGCATCCCAGATGTTAACAGATGCATGCATTCCAGATTTTGAAATAAATGCAGGTTTGTTTCATGTTGAACTGAGGCTTTGAATATAATTTTGTTTTGGAAAATGTTTAACAGAATTTTGATTACAGAAGTGGCTTTGAAAATGATTTCAGACATTTGTTTCCATTGTTTCTTAGTTTTTGATTTCAAAAAGAAATAAGATGGAAGGAGTTTGTTTATAAAAACTGAAATCATTAAAAATAAAATGAAAAGAAAATGCTAATTAAATTTTTGACACTTGTCTTACATTTTGACATTTGTCAAAACTCTTGGTTATTTATTTACACTTGTATTAATTGTTAATAAGCTAAATATTTAGTTTAACTTGTATTTAAAGTTAGATGTTTAATATAAGATGGTTTGGTTAATGAGTTAACATGCATTTATTTACATGTATATAGATTTTAAAATGAATAAATCAAACTATATTTATAAAATTAAACTTATACAAATATTTCAAAACCAAAACAAATTAAAAACATTTATACTTTAGATTTAAAACTTTGAATTCATGTTTCAAAATAAATTTTGAAATCTAATTTATTTACAAATATAACTACAAATTTGAATTTTGAAAAACAATAATTTTATTAAAAATTTATTTGTTGAAACAATGTATTATTATATTTTTAGAAATAAAAATATTTAATAGCCATAAACAACTTATAAAAGAAATTATTTCTTTATTAATAAATTATTTGTTAGCACATTATATTTAAAAGAAACTCAAAATGACCTCATTGTTATTTATTTTAAATTTTAAACTTGAATTAAAGATATTTTAAATCATTCCAATACTTATCTTATGTATTTGAAAAGATATTTTATTTATTAAATGGATTTTAAAAAGTTTAACTTTTAAATAAAATCATAATTTCCAATTTTACTAAAGATATAAATTTTATAGAAAAAAGGATTCATTTAAGACAATACATATTTATAATATATACAATATCCTATATATATTATAAATATAAAACAAATATTAGATTTAAAAGGATAAAATCTATCAATTACTATTTATTTTATTGAATTATTAAATTAATTCAAATCTTATTACAAAGATTATTAAATCAATTTAATTTTTAATTCAGATTATTAAATTGATATTGCCAGAAATTCCGGGTCATCACAGTAATGTGGTTGGGCCGGACCACTTTTGCTTCGTGTCCTTTGTATGGCCGCTTTGAGTCTAGAAAGAAGGTACTTCCGGTTAGCATGAGGCAAGGCTAGGGAGTGGAAAATTTAACTTTGTGAAGTATTTAAGATGGCCCAAGTGATCGGGCTGACCATTTATGGTCAATATCGACCACTTTAAGTAGTGGGCAAAGTGGCTCAAGGACTCGAGGGATGTGCATGAGATGTTTCTATGTTCATGTACGTGTGTTGCTACAGCCCATACCTCCTGATATACCGATCCAAATCCTATGGTGACTTTTGGACTAGCGTAAGTACAAGTTATTGGGGTTTTAAACATCACATAGACGAAGAATATAAGGATAACATCTAAGGAATACTACACTTTCAGATATCGCAGCGGAAGAAATTAAAATGTAAGTTTTTAAAATAGATATTTTAGAAAAACAATCTTCAAAATTCTTAATTCATATACATTGTTTCCAAAGTACAATATAAGTCTGTAGATATTTAATACAATGAATAGCCATATGAGGAACAACAAAGAAAAATGGAACTCCAACATTTAACTCCTTTCTCTTTGTATTATGCTAAATCAACCTTTGTTCTGCCATCTTATGATGGGGGAAAAGAAAGGAAATGGGTGGGTCAACCAAAAGTTTAGTGAATGAGTTATATCATTAACATATGGTGATCACATGTAATTTACTTTATTAATACTCTACATGACCTAGGTTGTCTGAATGTGTCTAAGACTTACTTACTAATGTCAGTTTCATTAATCTAAGGGGGCATAGATCTAATACGCCTATACTAACATCTTGTGAAGGCTTACACTTAGGATCGAATAATTGATCGAATCTCAAAATAAAATATGGATCGTCAAATAGCTACTGGAACTACTCCAACATAGATCACCTACATATCAGCCTTGGGATTACATTCCCAAATTGCTTTTGAATATGCGACTATATGACTTTTGTTTGATGATAATAAACATATATATATATATATATTCATTTAAATGTATTTGTTAATATAATATTTTATTTTCACAGATTAAATAAATATTTGATGAATAAAATAAATAACACAGAATTTGAATTCAAACAGAAATTTTATTCAAACAAATATTTATTACAACTTTTGAATAGTACAAATTTCAAGCTCTCGCTATATATATACAATTTCAATTACAATAAATTTGATTACATTACAATTCACATTTTCATTAGACCTCACTACATGTGACTCATTCACTCAACTCATATTAATCTTCAACTTCATTACAATGTGAATCTAGCATCTGAGCAATCTGCAAAAATATTCATTGACGCAGTAAAATTGAAAATAAAATATTTTTGCAGTATAAAATAAAATATGGATTTTGAAAATAATATTTGCCTCGGTTATTTTGGTTGTTCGTCATCATTTAATTTTGAATTCATTATACACAAACAGCTTGTGACATATATAGTGTATCACTGTATATGCCACAAGGTCGTGCACACCGATATATACACTTGATAAAATTACAGGGGCAGGTGAGCACATGTCAAACCCAAAACGCCGAGTTCAACTCAAGTGCAGTAAAAATAATGTCACAATATCAACATAAGGTCAAACCCGAGCTTTAATCTGGACTCAACTCAGGTGTGATTTCAAAAATCAACAAGTTCAAAGTGAATCAAACTAAATTGAAGCAAATACCAAATCAGTACAACACAAACTAAATAGGGGCAATACTGCAATCAAATACATATGGCCAAGCGATGCATCACTTGACAATGTACAAATACACACACACACATATGTATATACACATGTATACAAACATGTACCAGCTCAATACATATATGCAGCCTCAACTGAACTCCAAAAGATACAACATGTATGCAACAGTGAAAATGGACAGTGCAAGCTACTAAAAGTATCAGACTCGAGCACAAAGGCTACAACTTCAAATGAACATTACAAGGAAATACAACACATATGTACATACATAGATGTATGTATACACAAAGGCAGTTGTACAACTCTAGCTGAAACAAATGGCTCAAACTCAACTACAAACTCAAGACCACAAATCGAAACCAAGTTCAAGATCAATGCACATGAAGCAACTAGACCTAACTGGTTCACATGAACCAAAAATACAATACAATAGTCCTCAGCTAAAGTTCAAGTCACACATGAAACAACTTAGTGCAGCACAAACAATCATATACAAGTTTCACTGACTCGAAGGAACAAGCCAATATGACAACAATACAAACACAGTTCGAATGAACTTCACATGAACCAAACAGTGCACCAGTGATGTCAACAAGACTCAAAATGTATATGAAGGCCTGGCAACAAATGAAACATATGCACCAGCAAACAAGTCTACACAGAAGTACAACACACTACAAGCTAGAACAGTGCACATAGGAATGCAAGAGCAAATAAAACAAGCATAAGCATGCAATCAAGCAACAAAGACACAAGACAATGATCATACACAGTGCAGTAGTGTAAACATCGACATGAAAAAGGCTAGAACTCAAGTCAGTGCACAAGAACCTAATTCAAATAACAACACCAAACTAGATGGAACCGCAACAACAGGCACAAGTTAAAAATGAGCACAGCATCCATCCAGTAACCATCAAGTGAGCGAAGTGCACATGAATGCACAATGAAAATTCACAAACAAGTCAAGTATGCTACAAGTTGCAAATGACCAGAGGCAATAAACACAAATGGCCAAAGTCGAACAATCTCAAGCATCAACAAAGCGATACAATAGTCAAAGACATAATGGCCGGAGTCATGAAAAAGTAAGTAAAATCGAATAAGGTCGAAAGTGCTACCAAGACAGTGAACAATATGGCCAAAGTTGAACAAAATCAACATCGTCAAAATCAAGTCAAAGCCGAAGACAACAAGAACGAGAACGAACGAAATCAACGCCTTGCCAATAAAGGAATCGAACCAAGTCAGAATTCAAAACCATGTCATTCAAGTGAATTGAAAAAGTCAAAGATTAATCCTAAGCATTAAAACAAAATCGAATAGCCGAAGATGAATTCAAATAAATGCATACAAACAAAAATCAAGGATCTCGAATCTTATATAATCAAGTAAACATCATCGGCAATCGATATCGGAGTTCAAGAAACAAATCAGTAGAAGCAAAACAAATTACATACCAAATCAAATTCGAACTCGATCAAGGAGGAGAAGCCAAAAATGATTCAATTGAAGTAAGAAATCGAAGCATCAACCATCAACTAAGCAGGACTTCACAAAGCCCTAAATTCGAGCAAAGAAAAAGAGGATCCGGGCCGACATTTTTTAAGAGCAAAATAGATAAAGGAAGATAACGGGCCGACATAGAAGAGATAAAGGAGGCCGAATTTTCTTTAGTGATAAATTATTTTGGCCAACTTATTTTAATAAGGCTTAGGGTTTAATTGTTTTAAAATTGTTTTTTTTTGTATTTTCTCCTTTAAACCATTGTAATTTCTAGTCGTGTGACTAGGGCACAAACTACGTGGCATAATTTTAGAATTCGCAACTCAGTGGCTGAGTTGTGGCAGGGTTTTGAGCGTAGACTTAGGGTAGTCTGTAGCGGGTGTCATGAGTTTACGTGTGTAAGCGTGTGACTACGTAATTTCTATTAGAATCCTTGGGGACAATACGTAGGCAGGGTTTTGCCGAAGCTGGGTAAATTCTGCGCCGTTCTATTTCTGCATTTATTATTCTGCTACTATCTGTGCTACTATTAGTTTTGATATATCTGTGTTGAAATAATTTTATAAGCTTCCGTAATAATTTTTTATAAATAACAGTATCACCCTATTCACCCCCCTCTAGGGTGAAATCGATCCTACAAGCGGTATCGGAGCTAGGAATAGAAGTCAACTTTTATTTTTTTTAAATTCATTTTTCAAAAACCAATTTTTTTTTTAAAGATTTGAATTTTTAAAATGGCTTCTTTTCATGCTGCTTTTGCTGAGGGTCGATCCATAGTTAGACCACCAATATTCAATGGTAAATACGCCTACTGGAAAAATAGAATCAAAATTTTTCTGAAAACCATTGACGCTTGGAATATTGTTGAGACAGGTTATAGAGCACCAACTATAATTGTAGATAATCATGAAATAGATAAACCAAAGGATCAATGGACAGAACTAGAAAATAAATTACAAAATGCTAATGCTAAAGCTATTAATTCTATTATCTGTTCATTGGATCAATTTGAATTCAATCGTGTCTTACATTGTCTAATTGCGCAGGAAATATGGCACACACTCGAAGTGACTCACGAAGGAACATCTCAAGTCAAAGAATCTCGCCTTGCCATGCTAAGCAGCGAATACGAAAATTTCACAATGGCCAAGGAAGAAAATGTCAAAGAAATGTACGGACGACTTTCCAATATCATATACAAATCAAAGGCTCTTGGAAAATCAGACATAGAATGGGAGATACTCCGAAAAATCCTCAGAGTCCTTCCATGAAGTTTTAAAGCCAAAGTAACTGCCATTCAAGAATCAAAAGATTTGAAACAAATGGAAGTCGAAGAACTCATCGAAAACCTCACCATTTACGAGCTAGAAATGAAATTCAAGGAAGAGCATGAAGGATGAGACAGTTGAAAGAAATCAATAGATCCTAAAGGGACAACTGAAAGTGAAGATGATGATGATAGTGAAGCCGAAATAGCACTATTAATAAGAAGATTCAAATGGTGGAATCGCAAGTATGGCAATCCGGTCAAAAATCAACAAGTAAAGAGCAGATTAAACAAAGCACTAGACAGACCATAAGAGAAGAAAATCATTTGTCACAAATGCAATAAACCCAGTCATATCAAGCCAAATTGTCCCCAAAATCGACTCAGCCAAGAAAAGAAACTGAAGAGGAGAAGTTTTGCAGCTACTTAGAATGAAATCGATGAGGATGAAAGTGATAGCACCGGTAGTGAGAGTGAAAGAGCAAATTTGTGTCTTCATCGTGAAATAACCGACAATGATGATGACGAGCCAAGTGAGGTATCAAAACTTACTCATTCAGAATTACTTATATATTTCCACGAAGTAAATGGCTGTTTTGAACGACTTAGGGAGAAGTATGCCAAACTTGAATCACAAAAAGATACTTTGATAGATTTAATAAACAGCTTGACCAATTAGTTAAAACCTATCAAAGTAGGATCCCTAAGTGTGATAAGTGTCCATTATTTGAAGAAGAAATTAAAAAAATCATAAATTAATACAAAATCACTTGAAAATGAAATTTTGATTTTGAAAGAAAGTGAAAATACAAGAAGAGAAATTCTATTAAAAGGCTCACACAATTGTTAAACGAAAATGAATCTCTCAAAACACAAGTACAACAACTATCAACGACTTTAGATAAATTTTCAAAAAGTGAGAAATCGTTGAACATGCTATTAGGAGAACAAACTATGAATACAGTTAGACAAGGACATGGGTATAAATCTAAAAATGTTAGAAATAAGATTAATCAAGTAAATTCAATGTGCACAATTTGTAGAAAATTTGGACATGATCAAAACAATTGTTGGTACAAACCCAAACACATGAAAACGATTCCAATTTGGGTTCCAAAAGGCATAAACATTAAATCTCTCAAAGTTAAACAAATTTGGATGCTGAAAGGAACATATATAAATAGTTTTGGGTCTCCACAAAATTATTTTTAAAATCAATTACCACTAACAATCTTGGACATATATAAACAAATAGGTCACTAAACTCTCTTCTCTTGTAGGTATGCTAGCAGACTAAGGAACAACAGCAATGACACTTGGATTTTGGCTGTTCCAGGCACATGACATGCGATAAATCAAAGTTCCTTAGCCTAGAAAAGTACAAAGGTGGCAGAGTCACAATGGGTAACAATGACAAGTGTAGAATTGTCGGTAAAGGTAAAGTAGGTAACAATACATTTACCTTGAATGACGTACTATATGTTGAAAATCTGCACCACAATTTGATATCAATCAGCCAGCTATGTGCTAAAGGTATGAATGTTATTTTTGATTCTGACTTGTGCAAAATTGTTGACAAATCATCAAAAGAAATCTTATTTTTAGGTAAGAGGAAAGGTATTGTATATTCTCTATCTTTTGATGATCTCAGCCTTTCAAAATGTTTGGTAGCTAAGGATATAGAAGTAAATTTATGGCATAGACGATTAGGGCATGCTAGCATGAATTTGTTAAACAAATTAAAAAGGAAAAATTTGGTAAGAGGGTTTCCATCACGTGATTTCGAAACAGAAAATTTATGTAAAGCATGTACCATGGGAAAACTTAAAAAATCATCATTTCATGCCAAAAACAATGTAAGCACTTCTAGAGTTATCGAACTAGTTCATATGGATCTGTTTGGACCTAACGACATTGCTAGCTTAGGTGGTAAGAAATATTGCTTTGTGTTAGTTGATGATTACTCAAGATATACATGGGTATATTTCTTGGCTAAAGAATCAGAAACTTTTCATACTTCACAAAATTCACAAAATTAGTTCAAAATGAAAAAGGAGTTCTTATTGTTTCGTTAAGAAGTGATCATGGTGGAGAATTTGAAAATTATGAATTTGAAAACTTTTGTGATGAAAATGGTTTTAAACAAGAATTTTCTACACCACGTACTCCACAACAAAATGGAGTAGTTGAAAGAAAGAATCGAACATTGCAAGAGTTGGCTAGGTCTATGATAAATGAGTATAAGTTACCTTTGCATTTTTTGGCAAAAGCAGTAAATACAGCTTGTTATGTAATGAATAGAGTTATGATTAGACCGATTCTTCACAAAACACCCTGTGAGCTATGGTTCAAAAATAAGCCAAACATTGCTTATTTCAAAGTATTTGGGAGCCCGTGCTATGTTCTCAATACAAGTGATCAATTAGTGAAATTCGAAGCAAAAGCCGATGAAGGCATATTCATGGGATACTCTTCTAGAAGCAAAGCTTATAGAGTCACAATAAAAGGAATAAAAAAATTGTGGAGTCAATCAATGTGAAGTTTGATGAAGGCATTAGTGAACAGGAAATGGTCAAAAGCAATGTTGAAGAGGAGAACGAAAAAGATGAGAAGGAAAAACCAAAAGAAACTGCAACAACAAAAGAAGTCCGAAGGAATCTAGATCCAGAGAGATTGAAATTCAAAGCAGATCATCCTCCAGAATTGATAATAGAAAATCCCATCACAGGTGTTCAAACTCGTTCCTCCTTTAGAAATTTGTGTGATCTGTGTCAATATAGTGGATTTATTTCAGAAATAGAACCCAAAGACATAGATACAGCTCTCAATAATTAAAATTGGTTTATGGCTATGCAAGAAGAGCTAAATCAATTTGAGCGAAATGATGTTTGGAGTCTAGCACCTAGACCTAAGGATTATCCAGTTGTAGGGACAAATGGATTTTCAAAAATAAATATGATGAATCTGGAAATGTGATTAGAAATAAAGCTAGATTAGTCACTAAAGGATACAATCAAATTGAAGGAGTTGACATTGATGAAACCTTTGCACTAGTAGCTAGACTAGAATCAATTAGGATATTGTTAGCTTTTGCTTGCTACAAAGGATTTAAATTAAGACAAATGGATAGTAAAAGTGCCTTTCTTAACGGAATTTTAAAAGATGTATTTGATGAACAAACAGAAGGTTTTGAAAGTCACAAAAATCCTAACTATGTATATAAGCTTAAAAAGGCATTATATGGATTAAAACAAGCTCATAGAGCTTGGTATGAATGCCTTAGTACTTATCTTCTTGAAAATGGGATCAAAAAGGGCTGTGTAGACACCATACTATTTCTGTTGCATGAAACAATGATATTTTAATTGTTCAAATATATGTTGATGACATCATTTATGGTGCTACTAACAAATTATTGTATGAGAAATTTGAAAAAGTTATGCAGGAAAAGTTTGAAATGAGCTTGGTTGGAGAGTTGAAATTCTTTTTAGGATTTCAAGTCAAACAAAGCGATAAAGATACATTCATTTCTCAAAAAAAAATATAGGGAACTTTACAAGAAATTTGAATTAAAAGATGTTAAACCAGCTAAAACGCCCATGAGCAGAACAATTAAACTTGACAATGATGAAAAAGGTAAGGCAGTTGATCAAAAACAATATAGAGGTATGATTGGATCACTCCTTTACCTTACCGCTTCTAGACCTGACATCATGTTTTCTGTCTTCTTGTGTGCACGATTTCAATATAACCCAAAAGAATCTCATTTAAAAGCCGTTAAAAGAATTATAAAATATTTTTTGCACACCCCACAATTTGGTCTTTGGTATCCAACAAATGATAATTTTGAATTAAAAGGATTTTCATATGCAGACTATGCTAGAAGTCTAGTTGATAGAAAAAGCACTAGTGGTGCATGCTTTATGTTAGGACATTCGTTAGTTGCATGGTCAAGTAGAAAACAGAATTGTATTGCGTTATCCACCATAGAAGTAGAGTATATTGCTTTGAGTGGTTGCTCTGCTCAAATCTTATGCATGATACAAATTTTGCAAGACTATGGTCTAAATTTTAAACGTGTACCACTAATGTGTGATAGCAAAAGCGCAATTGATCTCACAAATAATCCTGTACATCACTCACGAACAAAACATATAGATGTTAGACATCATTTTATTAGAGATCATATTTCCAAGGAAAATATCTGCATAAATTTCATTCCAACCGATTCTCAATTAGCAGACATTTTTACAAAACCCCTACCAGAAAATAGTTTTTATAAACTACGTCTCAGCTTAGGTGTTTTAGAAATTTGATTTTCTAAATATTTAACATTTTTTTTCTCCCTGCTAATTATCGAAAAAGTAAATAGTAATTGAAAAAGTGATGAGTGTTGATATTTATCATATATTATGACTCGAGACGGTATAATTAGTAAATTTCTTTAGAAACTTAAACAAGAGTTATAAAACTTTTGTTGGTAAAAATTCCATGACCATCTCTATTTCTATCATATTTCTAACGACCATCACTCATCAAAATTCTATATAGTTTGTCAATGTGGTACTTTAAACAAGAATCGATCAATCGTTTTTTATTTTACATTTTATTAATAAAATAATAATAATAAAATAATAATAAAAATAAAATAAATTAAAATAAAATTCAAAGTATTCACTCTCATTTAAAAGTCCTCACGGTTATGCATGGGTGAATTACTTGGAATTTGTTATGTGCTTCCATGCTCATCCTCACGGTTATGCATGTACGGAACGCATATCAAATTTGATTTCTTTAAATAAACAAGTTGATTATAATCCCATTTAAAAGTCCTCACGGTTATGCGTGGTTAGAAGATACTTGAATTCATTTTTTTAAATACAATTGGAATACGATTAATCTCATTTAAAAGTCCTAACGGTTATGCATGATTGTTAAATATTCAAATTCCTGATATAAATATACCACGAATAGACACAACTGTATGGTTTTATATCATGACATCATTACCATCATTCTAAAAGTGGAATATGCGCCTAACAAAGTATTTATGATTTTTATTTGATTTTTTTATTGAAATTTAATATTTATATTCAATTGAGTTTTAATGTTGGATTAATATCTATCACTTTATCTCCATTTTTCTAACACTGTTACTTTTTTGCAGATTCCAAAAGTGTAACGACCCAGAAATTTTGATCCCGAAATTTCTAGATAGTTGAGAAAAGAAGAAGAGAGAAAGAAGAAGAACAGAAACAAGTCACAAAAATCTCACATTCGCGGCGGATCAAATATAATATCACATAAATAATAATTATACAATGGAAAACTGTACTTGTCAAATTACACTTTATTATATATTAGAGATACAACATATTTACAAACACAGGTCGGATAAATCAATCTGTCTCAAATACTAAAATATATCACTGCAGAAACTCTCCATACGTTCCTGCTCTCCAACTCGCCTTTTGAGCTCCAGAACGTTGATGCAGCTAAGGCCAGAGAAGAAGTTGTGCAATCTTTAATTCCTGAAAACATGAGTTTGTGGTGTAGTGTGATGAGTCGTACACGACTCAGTGAAGGCAGCATGAGTCGTAGGAGAGTAGATTTGAGTCGTCCACGACCTAAGGAGTCACGAGAAGGGACGTTGCAAGCTAATGAAGCGGCTTTGAGTCGTTTCCGACTCAACAAAGAAGGTCTAGGTCGGCAACGACCTACGAAGGAAGATGTGGACCGACCTAATGAGACACCGCTTCTGGTGATAAGTCGTACACGTCTCAACGACTCATCCATAAGTCGTGTACGAGTTAACAAGAGCAGAGAAGTGGAAGTAGATGAGTCGTTCGGAGATGACTCGCTTGAAGGGATGTGCCGCAGGGAAGCTATGAGTCGGTGAAGCCTTGAGTCGTGACATATGTTGAGTCGTGTTGTACGCATATATAGTTGAGTCGTATGGTGTTTGTATCTGATGACTCGTGTTGTATATAAGTCGTCATGTTTAGGTTGTCTATTTTTGCCGGTGTTATGAGTCGTAAGTCGTTGTTTTTGAGTCGTTTGCTCTTGAGTCGTGTGATGTACTTCGTTCTGTTGTGTTGCTAAGTCGGTAACGACTTATGATGAGTCGTGAGTCATGAGTCGGCCACGATTTAAGGGTTGTGTTGTGAAAACTCTATAAATAGGGGTGTGTGTTGTACATTTAAAGTGGTTGATTTTTGAATAAAATTCTCTTTTGTTAGCTTTGTGCTTTCATACAAATTGGTAGTTGAGTGTGATCTCCTATCTCCTCTTTCGGTTAATCGAGTGCGCTCGATTCAACGATCGTAGAAGCCGATTCACGGAATCTAGTGCGCTAGATCAACGTGCGAAGAATCGTAGATCTTTGTTTCTCGGTATCGTGCAGATAGCTAGAATCCGGTATCTTTGGATCAACGGATTTGGGCCTTGCAGTATTCTCAACTCACCGATTGCTACATTCCATCGATTGACGTTTGTTTCGAATTATCCGCTGCGTCAAACGTCCTTACCTGAAAATCTGTAATACGGTCTGAGCGAAGCATTACATCAAAGTAACACCCGGGTCAGGCTGGAAACCAGCGTGAGTAAACTCGTCTAACAAAGGATACAAAAAAAACATCCAACTTATATAAACCCGGGTAACTTATATCAATTTACAACTCCACAAGTTGTTACAAACATCACTTATATCAATTTCTAAGCACCAAAACTTAGAATAAATGATCCCATCCACTTAAATCATTCCATTTCAGCTTATAAATTTCACATATCAATTTATAAAGAGTCGAAATTGTTTCGGGTATTTACAAATACCCGACTCCGGTCTCTTCGAAATCAATACCATCTTAATCTAAGTTAATCAAGGGAAAGACAATTTGACTAAAAATAAAGGATGTCACTTTAGTATATAGCAAATTCATCATCGATAGATAACACATTATTATTTCCTACACAAAACATATCATATCTCAAAACATTTCATGCCAGAGATATCAATCAATTCGAGGCATTTAGTCATCATTCAATCATTCATAAGCAAGATAGATTATTTCCAAAATTAATTTAATTGATCTCTAATTAAATTTCAAATCTTCAATCACTTAGATTTCCTTTACTTAGCATTAATTGATTTCAAATCAATTAATAAATCATCATTTAATTAATATTCTCAATTAATCATCCTTGGTTAATTATACTTAATTACATTAAGTAATTAACCCTTAGTTAATTACACAAATTAATTATTCCTAACCATTTACAGTAATTAACCTTTAGTTACTCTCACTAATTAATTAATAATTAATTACATTAATTAATGATTCTTAACTAATTACTTCCATTTAGTAATCCCCTTTATTTCTTATATTAAATAATTATCATTTGAGTAATAAAATTCCAATTTCTTACATTAATAATCTCTAATCACCAATTAATCAATTAATCTCTAACAAATCAATTTATTAATCCTTAATCAACAAATAAATTTTCATTCTTAAATAATTTCCTTGATTCATTAACCTTGATTTATTAATTAATCCTTAATTAATTAATCACATTAGTTAATTATCAATAAATTAATTTCTCAATAATTAATCTTTGATTATTAAATTTATCTAACACAATCAACCCTTAATTACATTGTTAATTAAGTAAGAATTAACTTATTAAGTTAAATAAATAGTTCAACTTAAATTACCAAACATTTTAAATGAAAACTTTAATATCAAAGAATAATTAGGCGTATTATTTAAACTTAATTATGTTAATTTTAAAACAATATGTTACCATTATTCTACCCAAGACAAATCCCTGGATTTCTCGAACTAAACCGAGATCAAATTGGAACAAATCTCCTTTCCTCCTCTTTACTTACTTCTTTATTTCTTTTGTTCCCTTCTATAATTTACTCTTGGCCCAATCTCCCTATCCTTCGACGCGCTTCCCTTTCTTCCTCTTTTTTTTTGTAACTTAACAAAAAAATGGAAAAGGGACACAACACCACTCGAGCCCAACAAATCAAAAACTCGAATCATCTTCAAGAAAAACTCAAGGAAACTCGAGTGAACTCCCAAGGAATCATCATTATACTCACGCAACATCAGTCCATTCCCACTTCGAGTCGAATACTGGAGCGCTTCGAGATTTCCCCGGGTTTCTTCTTCTTCCTAAACCCAAAGATCACACCTGTCCCAACGTGCATGTGCACATACACGGTTGCTCCGACCACCGTAAGTCGACACCGCAAATCTCGTTAAGTCGACGTTCAACCCATCATCACATAGGATCACTCAGATTCGCTGATTTGATAGCGAATCAAAATCGAGCCTGTAGATCTAAAATTAGACTGCCATTATCAAAAGAAAAAACGACCACCGCCGTCAATCCCACCGTGGTCAACCTCGCCGACCCTTCCAGATGAACGCCACACTTCCCGCTTCAATTTCCACCATACGCGATTTATTCTAGGTCCCTAAATATCTCGCAATTTCTTTATTTTAACATGTTGAACAAACAGGTGTGTTAACCCCTATATCTCCCTTGTTCACTCATCACATCATTCTAGAATTCTTCTGAATATTTTTCCCACCTTCCTCGTCTCACAAGCCCCATAGGCCTTGAATCTCGATACACAGTTCGACCCCAATCGATTACAATCCACAGTTAACTTAAATGTGAACATCTAAAGATATCTCAACAATTATGTATCTAAAAATCATAATTGTTCCTCCTAAATTCATCATTTAAAAATGGAAATCAGATTATAGAATTGAATCAAGAATTCCAGACTATGGAATTTGCACTTCTTTTGAATCAGACCTGCAAAATTTCAATTTTTGAAATACATATCCCAAATATTTATTTGAAACTATTTTCAAAATTTCATTTATAATATTACAATCATTTTCTATTTAAAGGTCTCATCTTAAATTTATACGTATAGGTCGATATGAATTTTGCATTATTATTCAAATTCTGTAAACAGTAGTGGCAACAAAATGACAGAATTTTGATTTTGAATATTAGTTAAAATAAATCAGAGACCAGTAATTTGTTTTTTGGTCAGACAATCATATATATAAACAGTGATTCAACTACTTCAACACCCTTCATCCATGCAAACATTTGAAAATGTTGCCTTAAAAAGTTTTCGCGAGCATCAGAGATGAATATGTTAATTTTTGTAAATTAAAATTTTATTCACTGTCTTTTCAATATTTCCAGAATTGTACTAAATTATTTCACCTAGAGTTAATTTTAAATCTTAATAAATATGTAAACAAACATAATTCGTTTGAAATCCTACGTCTAACAGAGATTAGATAGAGAAATTTTGAATTCTTGATTTAAATTTTGAACTCTGACTTAAAAGAGAGGCGATACAAAAGTTTTCATACATGTATATAGGTCCAGTTTTCATATATACATATTTCCAGATCTACCCAAACTTTCGTACATAATTTCAAACATGCATGCATCAATTTCAGGTATACATATACATGCAAGTAACTTACATCCCAAACTTTACTGATTAATGCATAATGATCGAGATACAGATAGATTTAAATGTTAGTTTACTCACCTTACTGTTTGAACAGAGCAGATCTTTGTTGTATTTGAAAATTTGAAATTGGAGTTTATCCATGATTCCTTGTCTATGCTTAGTTGAAATCTGAAGTTGCCTAATGTGATTTGCCTACTGACTTCCAGATTGTTGAACTTGAATCAATTTACCATTGAATGAATTTGCTTCCAGGTTGCTAGCCGCTTTTGATTTGATTCACTGGTTTTGGACTTGCTTACAGAACTAAATTTTGGCTTTGATTGATGATGGTCTGCAGTTTGCTTTACTTTGGTGTTGAATTTGCTGCTTGATTCATGCTTTAATTTATTTCCATTCATCATTTCCTTTTTTTTTCTTCTTTTAGAGAAGAAAAGAATGACTGTTTTTTTTTTTGAAAAATGAATATCTATTCAGCCATGTTCCCTAATACATTAATTGAATAAATTTCCCAGATTAAAGATATAAATGCCACTTGTCCCAACATGAAATCTTTTAGCTTACAAATGCACAACGCATACCTTAATGTTTACACTTGTTATTTATTCAAAAATTTATGTAAATATGTAAATAATTTTTTTTATATTATATCCACCTTATGTTTATAAGATTACACATGCTTAAATGTAAACTAAAATCCTTTACAATTGTAAATATGCATGAATTAATGATTTTTATATGTCCTCTTTATGTTTTAACCCAAAATTTATTAATATATCTATATATGTACTAAAGCTTTTTTTATCAAACCTTGTTTTTAAACCTATATATCGTATATTACAATTAGAATAAATCATTTTTATAAATTTTGAAAAGATAGATTTTGCCCAATTTAATTATTATAAAAGAAGATTATTAAATTACTATTGTCAAATTTCAATAATTATGATAAGAGATTATCAAATACATATTTATCCTGATATTTATAATATAGTATTTATTATAGTTTAATTCATTTATATAATATTCAGATATCCTTATTTATCAAATTTCATTTGTTTTAATCAAATGAAATCTGTATCTTAATAGTCTAAAATCAGTTAATTACCAAATTTATAGATGTTAAAAATCCGGATTATCACATTCCTCCCCCTTTAGAATCTTTTCGTCCTCGAAAAGGAACGAAGCCAGAATATATTAAAATGATTATTTTCAAAAAAAATTCTCTTCGATAACTTTAAAACATTTTATATAATATTACCAAAATAGTTTTATAAAAATACTTTTATAACTCGATGTTTCACAATTCCAACTTCGTTCTTACAGAAATTTGGTCATACGTTGATCAGACGTAAGACTGAAAATCTATAAGTACTTAGCAGACCCATTTTCAACACCCAGTGAAAATACTTGGAAAATAATTTTATTGAAATATTGAAAGCATTTTGAAATCAAGGAAATATCTTTGGTGAGAATGCTCTGGAAATCATCACGCCTATCCATGGTCGCAGTTACATTCCAGGGTTACGTTGCCAGCGCAGCAAAAGTCCATGTAACTGCAGGCTCTCCGCGGCCTCTCGATTACGCCATGGATCCCATGACAGATCGCAGTCACATTCCAGGGTTACGTTGCCATCACAGCAAAAGTCCATGTAACTGCAGGCTCTCCGTGGCCTCTGATTTTCGCTGCCAAAATGAAACTTCTCCACTCCTACATAGGTCGCAGTCTACCGATATAAAATCAAACGCAGACTGTTGGCTCTCAGCGGCACACACGACTTTCGCTATGGTATACTCTACTCATAATCCCCAGGAACTAGTTTTGTCCAGACTCCTCACAGGATCAACTTTAGAACCCCCTTGGGGCTCAAGGCAGCACCACCTGGTGGTACTCCTGAGAAGTTCATTTCAAGGGAGCGCCTTTTTCACCAGAGCCATCATCAAACATTTTATACTATACATATATAGTATCTTCAAATCATATACCTAGTATGATCTCATACAAAGCTCCTTTACACAAAATTGATTATTCCAAAATCGATAATTCTCAAACTAGGCTTTCCAAATTCTCATATTGATTTTACCCAAAAATCAAAAGCCTTTTCAAATCCAAAGGTTCCCAAAATCTTTTCTAAAATCCTCATAAGATCCTTTATATATATACAGTTATATATAATTTTTAAAACTTTAGATCATTTCAAACTTGTATAAAACCCTTTTATACTTCAAACATTTTCAAAAACCCTTTTCTTCTGGCACAAGATTCAACAAGGGAAGTTTCATTTTATAAAACAAAGATATTTAACTTTGTTTACTCAAAATCAAAATTTTCAAATTTAATTACTCTTTTTAATATCATTTCCGTTCAAATCCGTAAGATATACACATATCATTCGTATGCCATACCAATCTGATCGCTCACTCGATCACACAAGTTCACTTCCGAACTAGTATCGTCCACCCGACTTCCTAGTGCGGACTCAGATCTGGTTTCTTGATTAGAAACCGTCATTCTCCTTGCATAGTCATAACTATGATAGAGAATATCCAGAACCAATCAACAATTCATATCCAGGTCCGCCGTCGAAAATCGAGTGAAAAATCCCACTCGGATCAATATAACTATCTCAAAATTCTATGTTCGAATCCGAATCAAATTATTATGCGAATAGAATAACATACGTACACCCTACGTATTTATCTTTGTTGGTTATCAGCCAAATCAATTCCATTTCTATTCACCTTCACTTTAATTTTCATTCACTTACTCACAATTGCTTTAATCCATTTGGATTATCACCTCTATTCTTATCTCGATTGGATATTTAACCAATAACAGTTTGAACTCCGACCAGTTTATTTAGAAAATAGCTTGAAAAATTAAAAAAAAAATTAGATAAGTAGTTGGAAAATAATTACTAGTTTGTAAAATAGATGTAATATAGTTTGTAAATAGTTAAAATAATTATAGAAATTTTAGATAATTGCAAAATAATTGTAAGATAATAATTAGTTTTGTAAAATAGTCAGGATATAGTAATTAGTTTATAAAACAGTTGGAAAATCGTTAACAGTTTTCAAAAATAATTGTAAAATAAATATAAGATAGTTGGTTTTTTTTAAAAGAAAGGTTGTATATATAATGAATAGCTTGGAAAAATAGGTTTATATTAAAACAATTTATATTAAAAATAGTCCAGAGTCAAAACTGTTCACTTCCCAATCTTCATTCTCATCAATTCAATTTAAATTTCAACTACCATTTAAATTGACCCAATTCCAATTTAAATAACTTCAATTTCTAGTGAAATTGATTCAACCCCAATTGAAGTTGAATTAACCTTAGTTTCTTTCCAAATTTAACTTTATTCAACCTTGATCTCAAATTCTACTAATTCCAATTAAATTTCAATTAAACTAGTTTCAAATTTTCAATTCTTCTCAACTCCAGTTTGAATTAATCCTAATTTCAAACTCCATTTCCTAATCAAGTTGAATTATTCTTGATTTCCTCCCAAATTCAATTCAAATTCCATTTAAATTTAAAACTATTCAACTTTAATTACAAATTTTTTCAAATAAATCCAATTCAAATTTTCCATTTGAATTTTATACTTATACATCTTCAATCACAATTTCAGTTAATTCAAATCAAATTCAATTTGAACTTATTTTGATTCAAATTCCAAATTTAAACCTTTTGAATTATATAAATTCGAGTTAATACTTTAAATGTTTATTTAATTCCTTTAAATCAATTTACCTTTAAAGTTTTTAAGCAATTAAATTTTGAGTCAAATTCTCAAAATTCCATTTTAAATTATCTATAGTTAACTTTTTTTCAAAGTTCAAATAAGAGTTCAAAACAATTTTAAATTTACAAGTGTAATTATTCAAATTTCAGTTCAAAGTAATTCCTTATCCTTAATTTCAAATTAAAGTGTGATTTCCCTTTTATCTCAATAATGGATATATTGCCACACTTCATTTCTCATTTATTTAAACAAATCCAATTACAGCTTAAAGATTATTAATAACAATAGGATGGGATCATTCAAATTACTTTTAAAACATCCATTCTTTTCCAATTTTCGGATCCCAAACCCATTTTGAGATCACTCAATCTTCCTAATTCAAATCGACCATTTAACTTCCCAAATTAAATTCCAATTTCATATTGAAATTTCCAAATCATGTTGTCCATTCAAACTCATTTAACTTCCTCTAAGTTAAATTTAATACACTTAATTTAGTCAAATTCACACAATTTGAATTCCCATTCAAATTTCAAAATTCTTTCCCATCTATAAGTTCAAAAACTTATCATTGGGTTTTCACCCCTCTTTCCAGATTTAAAACTTGATATTTATAGTTTATTTCAAACCATCTTTGGTATTATGCATATCCATACATATATATTTAATCATCCAAGCTATACTTTAAAATTTAAACCACCCTTGATTTTTAATTCAAAACAAATTCCCTTAAATCTTTAAACAACTCTTGTTTGCATCAAGCTCTCTCATTCATATAATATTATTTATCATTCCTTCTAATAATTTGAAAAAAAAATTCAAATATTTCTAAAATTTAAGATTCAAACTTCACAATTTAGATCAATTCCAATTTCAATTTATAACCCATACTTACTTAAATGGTTTACTTCCTTAAAACATTTCATTATTAAATACAACAAACATTTATTCTAATTAACAAAATTATCATATCTAAAACCATCCATTATCATCTTATTCTGAAATACTTTTCCAGTTCAGGATTTCAATTTTAGTTTGAATCCATTTCAACTTATCTTTATTCACTTTCAACTTGGTTGTATTTCTATTATTTCTTAATTTAATTCAATAATTTAACAACCAATTCCCTTGCTATTTGTTAGAAAGAATATTGCTTTATGTATTAAAATATATTTTTATATAAAATCATTTAAAATCTTTATATAAGAAAATAACAATTACACTCTCATATATATATATATATATATACACACACACACTCAACTCATTCTAGGGTACCATTGACCCTATCCTTAAGGAGTAATCCCACCTGAGCCAAGGTTCTCGCTTAACCTTGCTCTGATACCAAATGTAACGACCCAGAAATTTTGATCCCGAAATTTCCAGATAGTTAAGAAAAGAAGAAGAGAGAAAGAAGAAGAACGGAAACAAGTCACAAAAACCTCACATTCGCAGCGGATCAAATATAATATCACTAAATAATAATTATACAATAAAAAACTATACTTGTCAAATTACACTTTAATATATATCGGAATTACAACATATTTACAAACACAAGTCAGATAAATCAATCTGTCTCAAATACTAAAATATATCACTGCAGAAACTCTCCATACGTTCCTGCTCTCCAACTCGCCTTCTGAGCTCCAGAACGTCCTTACCTGAAAATCTGTAATACTCGGTCTGACCCAAGCATTACATCAAAGTAACACCCGGGTCAGGCTGGAAACCAGCGTGAGTCTCGTCTAACAAAAGATACAAAAAAAACATCCAACTTATATAAACCCGGGTAACTTATATCAATTTACAACTCCACAAGTTGTTATAGATATCACCTATATCAATTTCTAAGCACCAAAACTTAGAATAAATGATCCCATCCACTTAAATCATTCCATTTCAGCTTATAAATTTCACATATCAATTTATAAAGAGTCGAAATGGTTTTGGGTATTTACAAATACCCGACTCCGGTCTCTTCGAAATCAATACCATATTAATCCAAGTTAATCAAGGGAAAGACAATTTGACTAAAAATAAAGGATGTCACTTTAGTACATAGCAAATTCATCATCAATAGATAACACATTATTATTGCTTACCCAAAACATATCATATCTCAAAACATTTCATACTAGAGATATCAGTCAATTCGAGGCATTTGGTCATCATCCAATCATTCATAAGCAAGATAGATTATTTCCAAAATTAATTTAATTAATCTCAAATTAAATTTCAAATCTTCAATCATTTAGATTTCCTTTACTTAGCATTAATTGATTTCAAATCAATTAATAAATCATCATTTAATCAATATTCTCAATTAATCATCCTTGGTTAATTATACTTTAATTACATTAAGTAATTAACCCTTAATTAATTACACAAATTTATTATTCCTAACCATTTACAATAATTAACCTTTAGTTACTCTAATTAATGTAATTAATAATTAATTACATTAATTAATGATTCTTAACTAATTACTTCTATTTAGTAATCCCCTTTATTTCTTATATTAAATAATTATCATTTGAGTAAATAAAATTCCAATGTCTTACATTAATAATCTCTAATCACCAATTAATCAATTAATCTCTAACAAATCAATTTATTAATCCTTAATCAACAAATAAATTTTCATTCTTAAATAATTTCCTTGATTCATCAACCTTGATTAATTTCATTCTTAATTAATTAATCACATTAGTTAATTATCAATAAATTAATTGCTCAATAATTAATCTTTGATTATTAAATTTATCTACCACAATCAACCCTTAATTACATTGTTAATTAAGTAAGAATTAACTTACTAAGTTAAATAAATAGTTCAACTTAAATTACCAAAAATTTTAAATGAAAACTTTAATATCAAAGAATAATTAGGCGTATTATTTAAACTTTCTTATGTTAATTTTAAAATATTATGTTACCATTATTCTACCCAAGACAAATCCTTGGATTTCTCGAACTAAACCGAGATCAAAGTGGAACAAATCTCCTTTCCTCCTCTTTACTTACTTCTTTATTTCTTTTGTTCCCTTCCATAATTTACTCTTGGCCCAATCTCCCTATCCTTCGGCCCGCTTCCCTTTCTTCCTTTTTTTTCTTCCTAACTTAACAAAAAACTGGAAAAGGGACACAACACCACTCGAGCCCAACAAATCAAAAACTCGAATCATCTTCAAGAAAAACTCAAGGAAACTCGAGTGAACTCCCGAGGAATCATCATTATACTCATGCAACATCAGTCCATTCCCACTTCGAGTCGAATACTGGAGCGCTTCCAGATTTCCACGGGTTTCTTCTTCTTCCTAACCCCAAAGATCACACCTGTCCCAACATGCACGTACACGATTGCTCCGACCACCGTAAGTCGACACCGAAAATCTCGTTAAGTTGATGTTCAACCCATCGTCGCATTGGATCACTTAGATTCGCTAATTTGATAGCGAATCAAAATCGAGCCTGTAGATCGAAAATTAGACAGCCATTATCAATAGAAAAAACGACCACCGCCGTCAGTCCCACCGTGGTCAACCTCGCCGACCCTTCCAGATGAATGCCACACTTCCCGCTTCAATTTCCACCATAAGCGATTTATTCTAGGTCCCTAAATATCTCCAATTTCTTTATTTTAACATGTTGAACAAACAGGTGTGTTAAACCTATATCGCCCTTGTTCACTCATCACATCATTCTAGAATTCTTCTGAATATTTTTCCCACCTTCCTCATCTCACAAGCCCCCTCCGCCTTGAATCCCGATACATAGTTCGACCCCAATCTATTACAATCGACAGTTAACCCAAATGTGAACATCTAAAGATATCTCAACAATTATTATCTAAAAATCATAATTGTTCCTCCTAAATTCATCATTTAAAAATGGAAATCAGATTATAGAATTGAATCAAGAATTCCAGACTATGGAATTTGCACTTCTTTTGAATCAGACCGCAAAATTTCAATTTTTGAAATACATATCCCAAATATTTATTTGAAACTATTTTTAAAATTTCATTTATAATGTTACAATCATTTTCTACTTAAAGATTTCATCTTACATTTATATGTATAGGTCGATATGAATTTTACATTGTTATTCAAAATTCTGTAAACAACAGTGGCAACAAAATGACAGAATTTTGATTTTGAATATTAGTTAAAATAAATCAGAGACCAGTAATTTGTTTTCTGGTCAGACATTCATATTTATAAACAGTGATTCAACTACTTCAACACCCTTCATCCATGCAAACATTTCAAAATGTTGCCTTAAGAAGTTTTCGCGAGCATCAGAGATGAATATGTTAATTTTTGTAAATTAAAATTTTACTCCCTGTCTTTTCAATATTTCCAGAATTGTACTAAATTATTTCACCTAGAGTTAATTTTAAATCTTAATAAATATGTAAACAAACATAATTCGTTTGAAATCCTACGTCTAACAGAGATTAGATAGAGAAATTTTGAATTCTTGATTTAAATTTTGAACTCTGAACTTAAAACAGAGGCGATACAGAAGTTTTCATACATGTATACAGGTCCAGTTTTCATATATACATTTTTCCAGATCTACCCAAACTTTCGTACATAATTTCAAACATGCATGCATCAATTTCAGGTATACGTATACATGCAAGTAACTTACACCCCAAACTTTACTGATTAATGCATAATGATCAAGATACAGATAGATTTAAATGTTAGTTTACTCACCTTACTGTTTGAACAGAGCAGATCTTTGTTGTATTTGAAAATTTGAAACTGGAGTTTATCCATGATTCCTTGTCTATGGTTAGTTGAAATCTGAAGTTGCCTAATGTGATTTGCCTACCGACTTCTAGATTTTTGAACTTGAATCAATTTACCGTTGAATGAATTTGTTTCCAGGTTGCTAGCCACTTTTGATTTGATTAACTGGTTTTGGACTTGCTTACAGATCTAAATTTTTGCTTTGATTGATGATGGTCTGCAGTTTGCTTTACTTTGGTGTTGAATTTGCTACTTGATTCATGCTTTAATTTATTTCCATTCATCATTTTCTTTTTCTTTTTTCTTTTTTTTAGAGAAGAAGAGAATGACTGTTTTTTTTGAAAAATGAATATCTATTCAGCCTTGTTCCCTAATACAATAATTGTATAAATTTCCCAAATTAAAGATATAAATGCCACTTGTCCCAACATGAAATCTTTTAGCTTACAAATGCACAATGCATACCTTAAATGTTTACAGTTGTTAATTATTCAAAAATTTATGTAAATATGTAAATAAATTTTTTATATTATATCCACCTTATGTTTATAAGATTACACATGCTTAAATTTAAACTAAAATCCTTTACATTTGTAAATATGCATGGATTAATGATTTTAATATGTCCTCTTTATGTTTTAACCCAAAATTTATTACTATATATATGTACTAAAGCTTTTTATCAAACCTTGTTTTTAAACCTATATATCGTATATTACAATTAGAATAAATCATTTTTATAAATTTTGAAAAGATAGATTTTCCCAATTTAATTATTATAAAAGAAGATTATTAAATTACTATTGTCAAATTTCAATAATTATGATAAGAGATTATCAGATACATATTTATCCTGATATTTATAATATAGTATTTATTATAGTTTAATTCATTTATATAATATCCAGATATCCTTATTCATAAAATTTCATTTGTTTTAATCAAATGAAATCTGTATCTTAATAGTTTAAAATCAGTTAATTACCAAATTTACAGATGTTAAAAATCCGGATTATCGCAAAATGGGGGAGAGAAAAGTTAAGAATTTGTCAAATAAAATCAGGAAAAAGTCAAATATTTTCTATTTGCATCTAGGATAATTTGCATATTTTTAATTGTATGCATATATAAAGGGGGAGCTTTGTGTAGAGAGGAAGCAATTTAAATAGGGAGAGCAATTATAGTATATTAATGATCAAATACGTTTAACATATTCAAAATCTTAAATATATGTTTGTTATCATCAAAAGGGGAAGATTGTTGAATATGCGACTATATGATTTTTGTTTGATGATAATAAACATATATATATATATATTCATTTAAATGTATTTGTTAATATACTATTTTATTTTCACAGATTAAATAGATATTTGATGAATAAAATAAATAACACAGAATTTGAATTCAAATTGAAATTTTATTCAAACAATTGTAACAACTTTTGAATAGTACAAATTTCAAGCTCTCACTATATATATATAATTTCAATTACAATACAAATTTGATTACATTACAATTCACATTTACATTAGACCTCACTACATGTCACTCATTCACTCAACTCGTATTTATCTTCAACTTCATTACAATGTGAATCCAGCATCTGAGCAATCTGCAGAAATATACGTTGACGCGGTAAAATTGAAAATAAAATATTTTTGCATTATAAAATAAATGTGGATTTTTAAAATAATATTTTCCTCAGTTATTTGAGTTGTTCGTCATCATTTAATTTTGAATTCATCATACACGAAAAACTTGTGACATATACAGTGTATCACTATATATGCCACAAGGCCGTGCACACCGATATATACACTTGATAAAATTACAGGGACAGGTGAGCACAGGTCAAACCCAAAACGCCGGGTTCAACTCTAGTGCAGTAAAAATAATGTCACAATATCAGCACAAGGTCAAACCCGAGCTTTAAGCTGGATTCAACTCAGGCGCGATTTCAAAAATCAACATGAAGTTCAAAGTGAATCAAACTAAATTGAAGCAAATACCAAATCAGTACAACACAAACTAAACAAGGGCAATACTACAATCAAATACATATGGCCAAGCGATGCATCACTTGACAATGCACAAATATATATATATATATATATATATATATATGTATGTATGTATGTATGTATGTATGTATATATGTATGTATACACATAAGTTTATACACATGTATATAAACATGTACCAGCTCAATACATATATGCAGCCTCGACTAAACTCCAAAAGATACAACATGTATACGATAGTGAAACTGGACAGTGCAAGCTTCTAAAAGTATCAGACTCAAGCATAGTGGCTACAACTTCAAATGAACATTACAAGGAAATACAACACATATATACATACATAGACGTATGTATACACAAAGGCAGTAGTACAACTCTAGCTGAAACAAATGGCTCAAACTCAACTTCAAACCCAAGACCACAAATCCAAACCAAGTTCAAGATCAATGCACATGAAGCAACTAGACCTAACTGGTTCACATGAACCAAAAACATAATATGATAGTCCTCAACTAAAGTTCAAGTCACATATGAAAACAACTCAGTGCAGCACAAACAATCATATACAAGTTTCACTGACTCGAAGGAACAAGCCAATATGGCAACAATACAAACACAGTTCAAATGTACTTCACATGACCAAACAGTGCACCAGTGATGTCAACAAGACTCAAAATGTATATGAAGGTCTGGCAACAAATGAAACATATGCACCAGCAACAAGTCTACACAGAAGTACAACACACTACAAGCTAGAACTGTGTACATAGGAGTGCAAGAGAAAATAAAACAAGCATAAGCATGCAATCAAGCAACAAAGACGCAAGACAACCATCATACACAGTGCAGCAGTGTAAACATCGACATGAACAAGGCTCGAACTCAAGTCAGTGCACAACAACCCAATTCAAACAACAACACCAAACCAGATGGAACTGCAACAGCAGGCACGAGTTAAAAATGAGCACAGCATCCATACGATAACCATCAAGTGAACGAAGTGTGCATGAATGCACAGTGAAAATTCACAAACAAGTCAAGTATGCTACAGGTTGCAAATGACCAAAGGCAATAAACACAAATGGCCAAAGTCGAACAATCTCAAGCATCAACATAGTGATACTACAGTCAAAGACATAATGGCCAGAGTCATGAAACAATAAGTAGAATCGAACAAGGTCGAAAGTGCTACCAGAGTAGTGAACAGTATGGCCAAAGTTGAACAAAATCAACATCGTCAAAATCAAGTCAAAGCCAAAGACAACAAGAACGAGAACGAACGAAATCAACGCCTTGGAAATCAAGGAAGCGAACCAAGTCAGAATTCAAAACCATGTCATTCAAGTGAATTGAAAAAGTTAGAGATTAATCCCAAGCATTAAAACAAAATCGAATGGCCGAAGATAATTCAAATAAATGTATACAAACGAAAATTAAGGATCTCGAATCCTATATAATCAAGTAAACATCATCGACAATCGATATCGGAGTTCAAGAAAGCAAATCAGTAGAAGCAAAACAAATTACATACCAAATCAAAGTCGAACTATTTCAAGGAGGAGAATCCGCGAACGATTCAACTGAAGTAAGCAATCGAAGCATCAACTATCAATTAAGTGGCGACTTCACAAAGCTCTTAATTCGAGCGAAGAAAAAGGGGAACCAGGCAGAGATTTCTTAAGAGCAAAATAGATAAAGGAAGATAACGGGCCGACATAGAAGAGATAAAGGAGGCCGAATTTTCTTTAGTGATATATTATTTTGTCCAACTTATTTTAATAGGGCTTAGGGTTTAATTGTTTTAAAATTGTTGTTTTTGTATTTTCTCCTTTAAACCGTTGAAATTTCTAGTCGTGTGACTAGGGCACAAACTACGTGGCGTAGTTTGAGAATTCACAACTCAATGGCTGAGTTGTGGCAGGGTTTTGAGCGTAGAGTTAGGGTAGTCAGTAGTGGGTGTCGCGAGTTTACTTGTGTAAGCGTGTGACTACTTAATTTCTAGTAGAAACCTTGGGGACAGCACGTTGGCAGGGTTTTGCCGAAGCTGGGTAAATTATGTGTCGTTCAATTTCTGCATTTATTATTCTGCTATTATCTGTGCTGCTATTATTTTTGATATATTTGTGTTGAAATAATTTTATAAGCTTCCGCAATAATTTTTTATAAATAACAGCACCACCCTATTCACCCCCTCTAGGATGAAATCGATACTACAATTACAACTACATGTATCATATTTACGCATTGAAATGGAGCCCACAATGCCGAATCACACCAAAAATGCCTCGAGGTTATTGCATCCATGTCCACTATTAATAGTTGAGTAATGTCTTGTACCACACCATGTCAAGATCTATCAATAACACAGCATCACGTCTACTCCGATGTGCATACCAAGGAACTCCCGTTATTAATGGCTCTAGTGAGCCTGTCGACTAACCGGAGTTGTTTCATTTTTATTTTTGTTTAATTATTGTTGTTTACTTTGTTAACTACCAATTGTCCAAATTATATTCAACCGTAATTTGTAATTTATGATTTGTAATCATTATCGATTTCATATTTAATTTCATATACAATTTCATACTCAAATTTAGTACACCAAATTAATTTAGTTTAGAATTAACTTCGTTCTATTTTTTTATATGTAATTTAAAAAAGGGATATTTAACTTGAATCAATTTTTATCCAATAGATTTAATTTAACCAGATTTAGATTAAATATTAAGGGATCATATTCATATGGATTATAATTGTTGTCAAATTCCCAATTGGAATAAACGGCGATTCTAATTTAAATGAAAACAATTTTAGATCAAATAGGGAATAACAAAGTTAATTGTATGTAAATTATCTTACTAACTATGAACTTGCTCAACTTGAAGGGATTTCTGTTCTAATTTGATCTGATTTTGCATCTTCTCCCCATTGTTTATTTGTTTTCCTTCTCACCTTTCTTTTATTTTATTTCTCTCTCCTTTAATTTGATGTATATGCTTTTTATTTTTATTAGCAAAATTTGTAGAAGAGAATAGCAAATGGTTTTATGAATTTTTGAGGAGGAAGAATAATAAGATAGAGGCTATGGTTTCTAAAATAAAAGGGATGGGGTTTAGCTATGTAAATATAGTTTGAAAACTAGATTTAGAAATATTACATGTTTATCCACAAATTATTTACCTTTACATGCATGAATTTTTTTTCCTTTTCATTTAATGAAGGTAACATATTTATCCTTACCTTTTAATGTCATTACTAGCCATTTAGTATGATTAATTAATATAATTCATTGATATTTTTCTCCTTTATTATTATTTAATACGGCAGAGAATCATGTATCTGTTTTCAAAGGTACATATGCGTGTGTATATGTATATGTATATATTTATTTATTTGCATTGTATTTTTAGATGGAAACTAAGCGAAATTCATCTCTAGAAAAACCACATCCCTTCGTTCATACATGTAAAACTCTTTTCTTTTCCTTTGCTAATGTAACGGTCACATTACCTTAATTAATGCTACTGATTAAAATTTAAGTCTTAAATATACCTTAATTAGCGCTGCTAATTATAATTTAAGCCAATTAAATATAGTTTAAATGGATGTCATTAATTATAATTCTAATCAACATCCTTATAGATATTCAACACACACACTCATATATGTGTGCGTGTGCGTGTGCGTATTTATTTATTTATATTAATTAAAAACTATATCCCTCGCCAATTAACTGGTATTAAAGTTCCAAATTCAAATCATTTTCATTAATTATAATCCATATCAATCAATTTCATTAACTGGCATCCTAAACCTTTTTTTGGGAAGCTTAGATTTATATTCAAATGTGTGTGTGTATATATATGTGTGCGTATATTAATTAGAACCTTATCATTTACCATTAATTAAGCAATCTATTACATTAATTATCCATATTAATGATTTTAAATTCAAAAACCAAACTTATTTTTATTCTTTACTAATAAAGAAATAACATACCTTACATTTTCTTTAAGAAATGCTTTCCTTCTATAAATATACTTTTATCTTTTCTTTTCAAAATGTGTAACTTTTATTTTAAATGCCTTCTTTGTATGCATATACGGTTACGTTGTCTTTCTTTTACAATATCTCATTACTTTCAATTATCGTTATCTTCACTTTTCAAATATATAAAAGTATATGTGTTCATTCCTCTCTTCTTTAATATATTATTACATCCCTTTTACATCCCTTCTTAGTATATTCAACATATCTTATTAAAGAGCATTACAAGTGTAATGTTGTCTAATAATATAAAGAATACGGTTGGTTAAGGGAAATCGACCGTGAATATATCTTTGTACTAACATCAACACGTTATTATTACTATTTGAGGAACAAAACTAAAAAAATTGATGCGCATAGTATTAATACGAAGTAATTAATATGCCAGCTAAAAATATTTAGAATGGTATATAATATAAGTAGATCAGAATCAGAGTCACCGATCACAACAAAATAATATACATCATATACATAATAAAATGTGAGTCTGTAAAAAATCAGTACTAGACCACATAATATATACATCGCATCCAAAATAGTATATCAGGTACATGGTAAGTACTAAATAATATACATGATATATCCTCCTAAATGTTAATATATTCAATAGTGAAGTAAAAAGAAACTGTCAAAATAGTCTACTCCAGTGCTAGCACAAAATTCAAAACTCGATGAGTCCCTTTATCTGTAGAGTCTCAGTCTGACCCGAGTATTATAAAAAAAGGATCAGACTATATCAAATAGAAAGGTGAGATGGTGATATCATAAACATACGACTTAATAATAATTATGCCATAATAAAATATGCTAGAACAAATGATCAGAATAAGACAATCCATTATTATTTTATAAGTCCATTTATGACTAAACCATAAATCAAGTTATCATAAAATATATCTAAAACTAATTAACCATAATAAGGCATATCAAATCAAATCACCATTTCATAATCCATATCAAATCTCAAAAAGACTATCTTCAAAAATATGGTGACAGCAATTTAAAATTCTTCCAAGCTAAAAGATACTAAATATTTATCCCAAAATATGTGAAGAAATAATCACCACTGATGAAATAATAATGGCAGTCAACCATTAGTTTAAAACAGTGACATGAATCTAAAAAACAAATAGACCCGCCACATAGCATGAGATAGTCTAAAAAAAATAGACTAGATACACGAATTTACCTAACAAACAAATAGGTAAAAATTGTCTAACTGTATATCAAAATAAACTATTAGGACTGCATATAACACCTGTCTTAGGTCGAAATGGCAGCTGTGTTATAGCATAACAAACCTAATCCTCCAAAATAGGTCTGCGTATCCAAATCTAAGAATGTATAAATTTGAAGATCGATGAAAATTGAGTCATCGTCTCTTAGAGATCTATCAACCTGAAATCTGAACACCCTAAGATAGTATAACTCTAAGTGTTAATTTGTGTCACTCAAGTAATCAAGTAATTCAAGTATTCAAGTAATTCAAGTATTACTAAAAGCTAGTAAATTCCACTTAAAATCTATTTAACATATTATAATAATAAACGAAAGAATTGTACAAAATGTCCTACACCAATCTGACAACTCAGTCGTTTATTAAAACTCTTGCTCCATAGAAAATCACCAAATTCAAATGGAATTCAATTCAAGCTGGTTCGCTTATAAATTAGAGAGGAAAAGGGTTAAAAGATTTCAAATTTTAAAATAAATTTCTTTTCTAAAATTTGGAACCAAACTAATATTTTTCATAATGATAACTTTCTTTATTTTATACCTATATATAGATATATATATATATATAATTATTTTTCATAATTCTTAAAAGTTTTCAAAATCTTATTTGTCTATAACTTTTAAAATAAACCCTTTATATATATAGATTTAATATTATTCCTTTTTAAATAGAAGCCAAAAGAATTTGTAAGTTTTAAAATAAATTTGTAAATCCTTTTTAAAATGCTACTTGAAATCAACTAGTAAGTTTTGAAATCAATTAGAAAAAAATATCAAAAGGAGCTGAAATTAAAATTATCAAATGCTACTTGAAATCACCAGATAACTTAGTTAGGAACAAGCTAAAAATATTAGCAAAGAAACAAATTAACAAAACTAATTTTACAATCCATAGCTAGGCAACACTGTCCAGTTTTAATTATCAACGGTCGACCGATGGTCACGACCAGTTGTCGCGCATGCCTGGGAACCTACTGCCTAGATAATATTCGATTATCCACTGCTGATCAACTTTCATTGATTCAGGTAAGATGTAAATCAATCTAGACAAGATATCGGGTCCAACCAATCGTTCAAATGTACCCAGGATCCTATTATATGCATACTATAAGTTATTGCACTCAAACATCAATTTATAGTGATCAGTTTTCTAAGAAATTGATTTTTTTCCAAATTTTTGTTTAACCAATCATTCATTTATTGAAGTATAATCTAATTAACAATCATTTCAGGCATTCAATCCATTAGCTATAGTTGTATGAAATATAAAATCTCACCTCAACGAAGAGAAGAGGTCTGCCATTTACATCTAAAAACTATTGTCGTGTGTAGACCTCCAACATGAAACACGCTGCTGGGCTCACAACCTCAGGATCGAGTGTCGCTAGATCCGCTTCCATCACTAGCCTCTTTAACATACACCTAGAGGCAGTCGCCTAGCCGTGACCCCTTCTTCTATCGTGTGTCCCCCAGCACTCTGTCATTATCGACGAGGCGCTGCCTCCTTATGCTCACAAACCAACATCGCTTTTTGATTTCTATATTATTTTATTTACATTTTTTCTTCTTTGTAGCCGATTTTTATTTTTGGGGCTAGGGAATGAAAGATGATAAAAGTTTTGGCTAAAACAATTAACCATGTTGCACTATAAGGTTTAAGTGAAGGCTAGGATATCATTTTGAGCTAATGTTTATTAGGCCATTATGTTGTTTAATTGAAATCTAATTCTCTGATTTCCTTTAATTTCATTATTATTATTATTATTATTATTATTTTCAACCAACTCTTTTAATCTGTGTATATGAAACACCATACACCCTTAATATACCTAAAAGGGCACATTAAAAGGCGTGGTGCATTATAGGTATAACTAAAGCTAATAGAGCCTAAGACCCACAAGACAAAAATAGATGAAAACAGAGAAAATTTAAAATAATAACTTAATTGAAACAAAATTTCATAAATAAGTCAAATGCCAAATACTACATATATGTCTAAAAATCCAGAATGTCACATGAAACAAAAACTCATAGCCTCAAAAATCAGACTACATAATATCCCTCATAATAAGCCAGTACATAGAAAGAATAAAAGTTGAAAGAAAAGAAATACATGGTTGCAAACTCCTCCAAGAAATCTCCAAGTACCTACAATCTACCGTCTTCTCCCTTGATTGCCTAAGGGAGGAGAAGGGGAAAATAGAGGAGTGGGTCAAACTAAAAGTCTGGTGAATGATAGAAGTACTAGAGTCTTTAAACATAGTAAAACTAATAGACTCTACAACAGTTGTAGTTTAAAAAGGAGAAAAAAAGGAAATAGAAAAGAGATAAATCGGAAGTCAATACGATTTACTATAGGATATGTTAAGTTTGATTGTTTGCACTTGTACTTGATTTCTGCTTTTATTAGGCTGAATTCCTAATCCTGTAATTAAGATGTAACCCTAATCCTACCCTTTTGATCTGTTTGCTACTCTATAGTACCTTTCTGCGGACCATATGCTATATAACTACCTACACAAAATGTTACTATGTACCAGACCACATATATATCTCTCTACACAGAGGCAATGGTGTCTCTAAAGACACCCATACTAAGCGCTTGGAACTCATAGCTATTACTGAGAACTCGAACGGAAGTCGCACGTGTAACTGCCACCATGCCCATACTACCTTTTTCTCCACCTATTGGGTCTTCTTATTACCTCAAACTCCAGCATAAGCATGCCCCTCATCTCACTTCAGGCTAACGTGTGATCACCGTGTGTCCATAGAAATTAATGGCAATGCAGTTGGTACTAGCCTGTTATCCAAACAATATCTAGTAGCGCCCCTAATCCAAATCCCCCATGATTTGGACTTTTAATTGACCAAATACTACCATTTTCAGCATAAGCGTTCCATCCTCTCACTTCAGGCTAATGTGGGACCACCGTTTTGTCTAATATGGAATGCTATTTAGTATAGGTCCAACTTTCGTCTTTAGTTATTAACTTAGATAAATTATTTTAAAGAAGCCTTTACAATTTATCCTACTATATTTGCTTATTAATTTATTATAAGTCTTGAAATAAGCCTTATTCTATTCTTTTTTCTTATTATAACCTACGTTATAATCATGCTTATTACTTAACCCAAAGTCTAAGTGTAAAAATAAGTCTCTTTCATATTTTACTCTCTTTTTAGTTATAATTGTAAGTTATAACTAGTCCAACTAATTAATCCGATTCTAATCATAATTAGGTATAATTTCAGTCCAATTCCATGTATATTACAATCTTTATAATTTACATATCTTAATTATAAATAGGCCAATCTCTTTAATTCACTCCAAATAATATCATATTTAGGCATAATTTCAGTCTTAATTCCATTTTATTACAGTCTTTATAATTTACATATTATCTCTCGTTATTTCAGAATTTTCATAATTTAGTCCAATTTCGCGTTAATTCTATTCTAATCCATACACGAAGAAGAAGGAGAAATAAAAGGAAACTGAAAATAGAAGAAAATACAAGACGTAGAAAGAAGATGTAGATTACGCATAAATAACAGTAAATAGATTAAAATACTATAAATAAACGAAAAAGTTATAATTAACAGAAATTACTAAAATTAACTAAAAAGAATAGCTAGAAAGAAATAGACTGAAAATAATTCTAAAAACTTTAAATAAAACTGCTAAAAAGGTTGTTCTAAAAATCATAATAAAACTACAACTATTTGAAACCCTACTATTTTAAATTACTTAAAGAAATCTTAAAATAATTAAAACACCCACCTTTGGTCCTTAGCTCTTCTCTTCAGGACTTCACGGATCCACTTGGGGTTGTTAAAATATTTATATTAAATAGATTCTCTCCTTGGAAAATTATTTCTTTGAAGGTCCTTCCTGAAAAATTGAACCCAAGCGGAGAAAATATAGAATGAGAAAAAGTGTTAGGCCTAGGGTCTTATTTATAGGGGTAGAAGTGGATATCAGACCTTTGGATGCGGAAACGGAATATGACGCAACTACGTCACGGGTTGAATAGAAGCCATCAGATGCAAGAATAGAAGGACCAATTGAAGCCAAATAATGAAAAACAGGCATACAACAATTGAACGAATAAACGTTTGTTCGTTCGCTCATTATGGAAGGTAGGTTGACCGCTTGGTCGATCGCCCCTCCACCCTGGGTCGATCGGCCGGTGACCTAGGACATTATATTATTATTTTTTCATATTTTTCGATTCTTGATTATTTTGTAACCGATCATATTAGCTTGGATTCTGACGTTCCATATATGGAATTTGACCACAAAATTACCACGGACACAATGGTGCAACTCTCGTAGCTCAATTCTGATAGTTTCACAAAGTTATTTTATGATTTAGTTAATTAATGAATTAATTATTATGGGTTAAATTTCAAGTTGTTACACTCTCCCATCCTTAAGGGATTTCATCCTTGAAATCTCTAAGGATAAAAGAATGTACTAAATGTTTTCATCCAATTCTACAACCAACTACTCAATCATTAACCATTCATCCATTCTCCTTAAGTTTTTCCAATGCAATTTATGATGCTTATGCAATTAGTGTAGCGTAAATGCCCCTAACTAGTGCAAAAGATTAGGCGGTCCACTGATTCAGTTGACCTCCTTTTATGCAGTCATGTCTGTGCCATGTATCCAAATGAATGCGAAAATTTCCTAATGATAACTGATAATTCTATATGCATGCTACATACATCATCCAAATGCAACAATCATGTGGTAAATATCCATTTATAGCAACCATAAAAATAAACTAAAAATGCACACACATCCATATGCATATACTCTACTGTCCTAATTAGACCGATCCCTAAGGAATAATAGTGCCTAGTGTACCTATATGTGTCCATTAGCATCCACTAGCAAACACTTGCAATCACTAGCATACATCCTTCATAACATGTTTTATTAACATGTTTACATCAAATCCTACCATCCATAGGTTGAATCCTAAGTTCTAACCTCCCAAAGGATAATAAAGGAAAGAACTTATTCAGAAGTAAAGATGGAAAATGGTAATTCTAAAACCTATTATCAAAGAGACGTCGATATGAGATACGTTCTAATCAAATTAGTCTTCTCTGAAATCTCTCTAACCATGTCGAAATCAAGAAGCAACCTTTCCGTAGACTCCAACCAACATGAAGACGTCTTACACAGCCTTCCCAAAAAGAGCTTCAAAAGATGTCATTCCAATGCTAGATTGAAAACTACTACCATATGAAATCCACTAAAGAAAGATGCTTTTTCCATATCCTTCCAAAATCAAGAATACTAATTCTCAACCATGCTTGTCTTACTATCCTACTAATTTCATTTTACTGTTCTTCATGAATCAACATTCCTAGGTTTTTACTAGTGTCTTATACACTTTACGGAAACTTCCATTATTACTTCTAAAAGTAATTATTGTTATCTTCTTACACCTTTTCTGTTACTCCTAGGAAATGATTCTTATCTGCTCTATATTTAAAAGTCGGTTTGGTATTTATCACCTTGTTTTAAAAATTAAGGTTTTTAAAAAATTTAAAACATAAAATCCCCAAATCTTTGTCCTTAAAGGTGTTATCTTTTCAGTTTCTATTAATTTCAAAAATATGGCCACTTAATATTATTTCCCAAACTTAGAGGGAAAAAATTCCGAATCTTTAAGTCTAAAACTTATATCTCGCTTTCTTTTAAAGACTTTTATAGTTTTTTATAAAAATTTGAATTTTCAAATTATATTTTTATTAAGTTTTTCATTTCAAAAACTTATTTACTTTTGCAGCAAACCATTTTCTTTTAAAATATCTTTAAAATATCCTGTATGCGTTTTCAAAACAGCTTCTTATTACACCTAACAGTCTCATATCTTATTGTATTGGAACTACTTTCTCTTATGATAAGTTATTAATACTAAAATCTTCTATGAACCTTTTAAAAGAGAATTTCATGTCTACGTGAAATTACAAGAAACTTATTTTATATTTCTCTAAATAGGCATACAGAATACGGTGCTTTTTATATCTTGTATATCTCTTTCATGTATTCCTTGTAACTTGCACAAAATATTTTTATTGGTTTCATAGAAAATCATACCATTATTATTTTCATTCCCATAGATTAAAATATTTTTAAATTACATTCTTCCATGATAAATATTTTCTAATATCTAACATACACACTCATCTTCAAAATTGTTTTAATATTTCCATAACTGCAAAAACACTTCCTTATACTTTTTAATAATAAGTATATTTCACAAAGCATTTTGTTTCTATACTTAGAAGTTACCTTTTAAAATACATTTTTTTGGATTAAAATGGATGTTGCATAAAACACTGTTACTACAACCTAAAAAATACAAGTGTATGGATTCAATTAAATAAATACTAATAAATCTCATATACCTATGTAAAAATATTTCTCTTGGGAGTCACTTACTATAACAATAGTGTTATAGCCTATGCTACTCTTATTTTGTATGAAAACATTTATTACAATAATAAAAGCTGTAATCTACGTTTTGTTATACTTGATACATTCTAGGTTTTTATATTTAAAATCTTTGGTTACTTTCAAAGAAACTAGTGAGTTATATATATATATATATATATATATAATTCTTCAAAAGGAATTTTATTTTTTCATTATATAAATACCAACTTAAATTTCATACCATCCTTCAAAAACCCCATGTTTATTTTCTAAAAAAATATTAATAATGAAAATTTTCAGTTCTAACAATTACATTTTTTTCAACTTTTTGAATTTCAAAAATTACATTTTATTGGGCTTGGCATAAAGTGGATCTTCCTACTTACTACCCTTAGAGTACTTTTCTTACACTAAAGGCTTTTACTCCTATTCCTCTTCTATACTCATATTTATTCTAAGGCATCACCGTCAAATCCACTAGTCTGAGACAATTATAATTCCTGCAATTACCTACACATGGACTTTCTCTTTGTTTATCTACTGAATTTTATTGTACATCTCTAACATTTGCCTACCTTTCTTTGGATTTCCATTATCCCAATCCTAAATGTACAAAACCGTTTCTTAAATCCTTACCATGTGTAGACATTCTCTATGCCCCAATAAAAGCACTTCAAAAGTGATACTTCAAGAACGTTGCTTTTCAACTGACAAATGCGAAGGGTACGAAGAATCTCCTTTAGATGAATAACATGCTCTTTCATACTTCTTGGAAAACACCTAAATGTCGACCACGGATACCACCGTGAACTTTATTTTAGGACATCTCTAAAAACATGGTTCATCTAATCCATAGAATAGGCTGGGACATTGGTTAGCCCAAAGTCATGACTAACCACTCAAAGAATCCGTCTGGTGTCCTAAATGCAGTTTTATCAATATTATCAATATTATCATCAATGAATCTAAGCTGATGAGATCCAGTGGCTAAATCAAGTTGGAAAAATACTAAAGAGCCAAGTAACTAGTTGAAAAGATCATCTATTCTAGAGAGTGGATACCGTCCTTCTTTGTGCTCTATAGTCAAAGCAAAGTCGAAGAGAACCGCCCGCTTCGGTAGCTAAGACGACTGGTGCTCCTTATTCCAATATGTTTCTTCTTATGAAACCTTTCTCCAAAGCTTACGGATCTGCTTGCACAATCTCTTCCTTTCCCTAGGCGCTATATGCCCTACGGGTAATGCTAATGGCTAGCCAAATAAATCATGAAGTCAGTCTGTCTCTTGGGGGGTTGTCCCCTAACCTCCTCAAAGATGTCTGGAAAAATCTTTAATGATAGGAATCGAATCTATCTATGATGATGATGAATCGAGGGAATAAAAGAAGCTCAACATAACTAACCCTTGTGGGTTGCATAGAATCTCAAGAGTCCTACTGACTCATGTCTCTAGTCTAACGACTCTCCTCTCGCAATCTTATATAGCTCCATATGTGGATAGCCAATCCATTCCCAAAATCATCCATATCTCGAAAATCTTAAAATATAGGCGTCATAGACAAATTTTACGCTTAGGATATAAATTTTCAAACCGTATACAAGAGTGCCGATCCTCCCATTGGGTTTGAAACAACAACGGGGTCTACTACTAAAAAGATGTCTAAGTGAAAACAATCTATCAAAGAACTAGATATGAAAGAGTGTGATGCTCTAGGATCGAAAAGAGTCCAAATGGGAAATTCTGAAATAGAAACCAAATTTTTCTACCTCGATCCGGTCCGCTGCTAGAAGGTGTTACATCTATAGCCTAAATCTGCGCTACATGTGCACTCCCTCTCTTCCTCATCTTCTAAGGATACTAAAGCGACCAAGCCGCCCTTAAATGAAAGACCTTCCCTCCATTCCTTCCTTCTCATAGTCTTTTGCGCAATGACCATTCATTCTACAACGCTTGTATTTCCCATTTTTCTTGATTCGCTGTCGGTCCTCCAAGCCTAACCGCTTAAAATTTTGCTCCATATCTTCCAACCAAGCTTTTGTCTCCTTGAAATCCTTCATGCTAGAAAATATTCCGCCCCCTATGCTAGATAAGTCCTTGCATAGCTTAGAAAATCGACCGGTGTAGTTGGATTAAAGGGGATTTCCACCTACCGGTGTTGTACTGGGCTCTTGCTCATGCACCTCTGGTACCATAGCTCTACGGAAATAGTCAGCCATGCTATACAAAGAAAGGGAAACTTAGGCTCGAAAGAATCGAAAGAAGGTTGAATTGGACTTTGAGGGGATTTTTATGAAAACCCTTTTATATTAGAAACTATTTCAAAGAGTTCTTTTCTTAAAAATACTTTTAAAATAAATTTTTGAGAATCCTGTAACCTTAGCCTCTGATACCAAGTGAAACACTCACACCCCTTAATATACCCAAAAGGACACAATAAAAGGCATGTTGCGTTGTAGGTATAACTAAAGCTAACAGAGACCAAGATTCATAAGACAAAAATAGATGAAAACAATGGAAACTTTAAATAATAAGTCAAATACCAAATACCACAAACATGTCTAAATATCCAATATGTCTCATGAAATAAAAACTCATAGTCTCGAAAATCAGAGTACATAATATCCCTCATAATAAGCTAGTACATAAAAAGAACAAAAGCTGAAAGAAACGAAATACATGGTAGCAAACTCCTCCAAGAAATCTCTAAGCAACCGCAATATACTGTCCTCTCCCTTGATTGCCTAAGGGGAGAAGGGGAAAATAGAGGAATGGGCCAGACTAAAATTCCAGTGAATGATAATAATTACTAGAGTCTTAAAGCAAAGTAAAAGTAATAGACTCTACAACAGTTCTTGTATAAAAAAGGGAAACAAAGGAAATAGAATATTGATAAACCGAACATAAATACAATTAACTTGTGACGCCCCAAAATTTTAGACAATATCAATTTAATAATTTGTATTAATAATTAAATTGATTTGATAATTTTTCTTTATAATTTTAGTTTAAATTGATAAATTTAATCTTTTAAAAGGTTAATAAATATTAATGTGATAATTTTGATTAGTGTCTTTTTAACAATTTAAAATTGATAAGAATTTATTTTTTTCAAAGCTAATAAAATTTTATTCTATTTATAATATATATATATATATATATATATTGTGGATAGAAAAATCTTTTGTTTTTAATAAAAGATGAGTTTTCAAATTGTAATATATATGTATGTATATGTTGTAATTTGGAGTTGTTTTGGAATTTAATTTAACCTATTTATAATTTATATATGTATGAATATTGTAGTTTGAAGTTTTGTTTTAAAATTTATATTTTTCAAAAGTTAATTTAAAGATTAAACTTGTATACTCTTAAGTATTTAGTAATTTAGTGAATTAAATAAGCAAGCTTATATTATCTTTTAAATTAAATAAAAATTTATTGAAAATACTTAAAGACATGTTTAACCATATTAGACATATTACCAACACTTTTAAAGCAATTAAACAAATTGAATGACAAATGTAAGTTTATCAACAAGTGGCCTTCATTTCATTTATTTGAAAATGTAAACAAATAAAGAAAATTTGTTTTCCTCTTATAATTTCCAAACATTCTTCTTCTTCTCAAATTCTTTATCCTTCCTTCATTTTTTTTCAAATTAATGGCAAAAACAGTAAACCACTTTCAAATCTGAAATTAAAACCCAAAGGCAAAGATAAATCTGAAAAGTAAAATCAAATCTGAGATGAAAAAAACCTGCAACATCAAATCTTTTGCAATTCAAATGGAATGATGATCAACTCAGCAGTTTCAACATCTGTTCAACACTTTAAAACAACAATTTGAAGATATGCATTCAATTTCTTTAGCAAAGAAAAATCAAAGCTTTTTCAAAATTTATGATTCAAAGCCTGGAAAATTTAAAACTGCTATTCCTATAAAGAAACAGGTGAGTAAATATTTATAAAAACAGTTCGATCTGTTTTACTGCCATGCATGTGATGATATTGATTTGTATTAAAGTTCTTTAGCTTGAATTTATATGAATCGGTATGTATATATTGTGTGAGCTTGTCTATTTTTATACATTCAAGTGTGTTCTCTATTGATTTACTGTGAATGCTCTGCTTACAAAAAAATTTCAATATCTACGAATCAAATCCATATTAGCCTTAAGTATTTAAACGAAAATTGTTTGTAATTGTATGATGAAGATTATAAAATAGTTCCAGGAATTTTAAATACCACAAATCATGTTTAAAATAAAAATTAACAAAGAAACTAAAATTTTGTTAAAAATCAACTATCTTTAATTCTAAATTGAATTACATGCTTGTAATCATGATTAAAAATCGTGAATTTTGATATGCAATTTTTAATTTTTAGTTGGGTAATTTATGTGAAATCTGGGTTTGTTTGGTTTGGGTGTTTTGGGAGTTTGCCGTTGATCGGCATGGTGATTGGAGCTGGAATCTTGGGCGAAGCTTGCTTTGGTGTTATGGATGATGGGAAAAATGTACATGAATTTTTCCAATGGTCGTGGTCATGGGATTAGATCGAACTAGGGTTTAAGCTTGCATTTTGTTGGGCTTGACTGTCGTGACATTTGCGTCATGAAAAATGGACCGGAGTCGTTCGCAGTTGGGGGAGTTGTAGCTCGTGGACGTGGCGTTTCGATGGTGGGTCGGCGAAGTTCATCGGCGTCAGGTTCATCGGCAATGGGGGTTTTTGGTGATGCGAGCTTCTGTAGTTTTGGAGCGTTGGGTCGAATTTCGATTCGTTTATTTATCGTTTGATCTGGGTTTGGTATTGTGCTCGCGTGCGAACATGGGATGGTCGGCGATGGTTGTGGCGACCTACAGTGGCCAGAGGCAGTAGTGCACGTGCACCGTGCACGATTTAGGAACTGAAGAGTTTGGAGTTTGGGAGACGAGTTGAAACTCGGGTTTGCTCTTGCGTTTTTCTCACGATAGACTCGAAGTGCAGAGTGCTGGGTTTGCTTTGGGGTAGGCACGAGTTGTTAAGGTGATTTACTCGAGCTTTTAAGGTCGCTTGTTTCTGGTTGTACTATATATAAAGATAAAGTTGCAAATTTAAACTGGTAGTTTGAAATAAATAAAAACCAAGCCTTATATTATAAACAAGTTTTATATGGTAACAAATATACTAAGTTAAAACTTGTGTTTTGAAATAAAGTTAATCAAACTTTAAAAAGCATTAATTGAATTTATTTTAAAATTTAAATTTGTTTAAAATGATTTCTTTTTGAAGTAATTAACTTCATTAAATTTTTAATTTTAATTCAAAAAGGGAATGTTTTGAATTTAAATATTAAATCAAAGTTTTAAGATAAATTTTAAAGTAATGTTTAATAACTAAAGTTTTCAAATTTTATTGAAAATAAATAATTTAGATTAGATAAATAAAGTGTTTTAAGTTTTAAAATTGATTTCCAAATGTTATTTTTTCAATAAGGTTATTGTTATAAATTTTGTAAACCAATAAAAATAGTTTATTTTCAAGTTATTAAGATTTGATTAATTCAAACAATTAAATTGTGAGGATAAATAAGGTTAAATTATTTTGATATGAACTTAAGAATATCTTTGTTATGAACTAAAGAATACTTAATTAATATAACTTGTTAATAAGCAAAATAATTAATTAAGATAAATGATTTTCTTAATTAACTAAGGATTTTGAAATATAAGAAGTTAATTAATTAATTATGTAATTAATTTTAAATAATTATTTAATTGTTTATTTAATTTTAAATAATCACTTAATTATGAATTAATTAAGTGTAATTACTTAATGAATTAATTAATGGTTAATTATTGAATGTAATTGAGAATAGAAATTACTTATGGAAGTAATTAGTGGAAAATTACTCATGGGAGTAATTAACTGGAAGTGATTAATAGATAATCACTTGATGTTATTAAGTGAGGAATTGATTAATTTAATTATTTTGAAGTTAATTAATTATGGAATAATTAATTAATTTAAGAATTAAGGATCATTAAATAATGGAATTAATTGCTTGTTAAGATAATTAAGAGCGCAATCATCATATGGAAGTAATTAGAAGATAATTACTTATGTAAGTAATTAAGGATTAATGACTTAATTAATTTAGATAATTAATTAATGTGATTAATTAATTAATGAATGACATTAATTTAAGATTAATTACTAATGTAATTAATTAAAATTGTAATTAATTAATTACGTAATTAATTAAGGATTATTTGTTAATTTAAATTGAATAATTATTATTAATGAAGTAATTAAAGATTAATTAATTAGAATAATTAATCAAAGGGATAATATAATTAATTAAGGTATCAATTAAGATAAGTAACTACAAGTTATTAATTATTGTTTATGATAAATGAGATGATTAATTAGAAGTTAATTAATTAATTTATTTACGAAATTATTAATTAATAAGGATCATCAGATATATAATTAATGAATTAATCAGGGTTGATTGTTAAAGTAATTAAGTATGATTAATTAATTGTAATTAATTGAGGTTTAATGTAATTAATTATAGTTGATTAATTAATGGAAACAAATGAAGGATCAATAATTATTGTAATTAAAGGTTAATTAAAGGTTAATTACTATATATGGTTATGAATAATTACTTGAATGTAATTAAAGAATGATTAATCAAAGGAGATTAATTAAAGAAGATCATTAAGAGATGATTAATTTATTTATTTTGAATAAATTAATGAAAAAGAAAGGTAATCCAATTGATTTAGAGTTAATCAATTCTGTTTATGGATGATTGGTTAATATTGGATGATTGATTTATATTGGGTGATTGATATTGGATGATTGATACTGGATGATTAGGATATCTCTGATATGTGATATGCTGCTTTGTGTGATGAGTGGTTGATATGAATTATCTATTGTGATAATGTGATTCATCTATCTGTTATATCATCCTGAATATAAGCTTAATTGTGTAAACTTTTAAACAACTTGGACACTAAGATGGCGTTTGGATTTCGGTGAGACCAGGATCGGGTTTCCATATTTGGATATCCGAAAACCACATCGTTCCAAATTAAACGTTAGGTCATGAATACAAGTGGAGCTTAGTGAAGACTCGAGGTGTAAGAACTATTCGTCAGTTTAACTATGGGGGTGATTCCGTGATGAGTTTGACGGAGATAGTACTTACAGGTTCGAGATGGTGATTCATAGTGCATGGGCTATGGTCGTTGAATCTGAGGATGATTCCAAAATGAGTGCAACGAGATAGTGCCTTCGGTTTCGTTCGAACCCAGAACGAACTTGTATGGATTGAATGCTTTCAGAACATCGTCAGGTGGACGATGAGCATTCTAAGATAAATGTGTTCTATAAAGGTAATCGCAACCTCAAGCCTTATCAACCAGGAATGGCTAAAACATGGATGGTGCAGCAAAGCTAGGTGGGGCACCCATTTCAGGGTGAGGTCATTCCTGTCTAGATTCCCTTTTATTTCGGCTTAGTGGGTGGTTGGTCGCGCCAATCACGGGGTGATCTTACTCAGGACTGTTCAGTAAGGAATGGTTCCGGCTTTATGTTGCAGGGGATTGGGAGTAATCCTCGGTACTGTGATCTAGGCCACGTATTGTGACGGGCGGTACTCCGGTAGCCCTGCCATTGATGGAAACCCATTCTTCCTACAAGACCCTACGGTTTTGTTTGTATTACCCACTTTTGTGGCTAGTAGCTGGAATTTAATAATGTAACTATTTTGGCTATTTCTTATTTTCTTGAAAACCCTAGACACTATTATAATATCACTGGATTTCCTATCAAATGTTTTGGTTAGTGTAAGGAAAAACTTTTCCATGTTTATGTGTGGGAAGTCTTACGTGATACTTTTTCTTTTCAAAGGATTTTCTAAAAGTTAAGCAATTTTAACCCGTTCACTCACACCAGACCCCTGTCTGACCCGAGTGTTTATTTTCTGTTTTATTAAACTCTTGGGTACTCATATTATGTATGAGTAGTCAAGGGATTCAGGTTAGCTTGACGAATTCTGGAGGAGTAATGGAGCAGGAGCCTTCCACGTATAGATATATTATGGTTCCGCTGTGTTTGTGTGATATCTGTATCTTGTGTACTTGAGTTGTATAGTTAGACAGATGTTTATAACTGTCTAATATGTGTTGTATAAGTTGTGTACTCTGATGTAATATGATACTATGTAATATTTTATGTGATATATTATATTTCATTCGTTCTGCTGTGAGTATCGATGTTGTTGTGTTTCTTCATTTCTTATCTTTTCTTCTTCTATCCCTTTCTTTCTTAATTAGTGATGCGACTTTCTGGTGTTAGAAAGTCGAGTCGCCACAGGTGGTATCAGAGCATTAGGTTGAATGAATATCTAGGCTCTGGAATGGTGTCTTTTTTGAGAGAGCGTACTTGTAATTTATATATATATATATACACACTAAATCTGTTGGGTTATCTGTTCGGGTTTTCCAACATAAATTTTAGAGGTAGATGGAGTAGTGGTGTGTGTGTAACATGACTACCACTAATGGAAGAGGTCCATATGTTTGAGGTTGGAAGTATTTTTGTCGAGACCGTAGACCCGATACCGTCTCGAGTGAGATTTGCAGTTTGGAGTAAGTATTTCTCTGAATTCCGAAGGAAATCTTTTAAAGATTCAGTGTTTATCTTTGAAGTGCAAGTTTGGATCTGTCGAAAGTGCAGAAGTAAGTGATGATATCTTGATAACTGCGTGGTGAGATACAGTATCCAAGGATATTTTTGAAGATGTTTTCTCTTGAAGCAGTTTTAGAAGTAGTTGAGGAGCAGTCTTTACCTGCCACGGGGAAGATTCGTCTGTATGGAAGTTATCTGGATCTTTAGCAAGGAGGTTAGGTAATGAGACTAAGGTTTATGAGTTGTTTCGCTTCGGCATGGTCTCATTTGTCATCACTTAAGGAGAGAGAGATGTTGATGCTTGGTTTGGAGCCCGTATTTCTAGAGAGGGTGTCTGCATCTTGATAATCTGTTGTGTGGTTTGTTGATGGTTTTGGTTTTTGGGATGGATTAGAAGTCTTTGGTTAGCTGTGGTAGCAGTGCAGCTCGAAGTGTTCGGTGTGCTGACAAGAAGGTCTTTTAGTTTCGCAGTATCTTCGAGGTAGAGTTTGGAAGCAGCAGTGTGGTCGTTTCTCCGATGGTTCAGGAATTTTTGTGGTTTTTCTTTCAGCAGTCCGGGCAGATGGTGAAGTTTTCTTGAAGGGTTAACCTTGTTTGCAAAAGCTTAATGCTGTTCTAATTGGCAAAGAGAGAACGATTTCTTTGGAATCTGAACTAGATAGGATCGCAAAAGTGACTTGCGATTAATTTAGGAATTTTTCTTAGGCAACCTTGTGTTTGAGACTGAGAGTTCTCATGTAGAAGTAGGAACTACTGAAGTAATCAGAAGGTTGTCTGCATCTGGAGTTGAGTTCCATATTGTTTTGGTTCCAGAAGTGATTTTGGTGGTTAGCCTAGTAGTAAAAATGGTGTAGCAGCTCAGAAATTTTTGGAGTTTGGATTGGTCAAATCTAGTTTTTATGTTGGATTTCTGTTATAAGGTAGTGTGACCGAGTCAGATGGGTCACTCAGATTTTATGGATTTGATGAACAAAGTTCCCGGATATATAGGATAAGTTTGTACTCGTGTTCATCAACTGTATTCTGATCTATTTCAGAATCAGAGTTGTGCAGCGGAAGCGAGGTAGCAGCTGTACGAGGAAGGAAGCAAGTTCAGTTTGCTTATGCTTGAGAAGTAGAGCTTGTGTTCTGGATTTCGATGGATCTTGGAAGACTTTTCTGTTGGATAGGATCCAAGAACTGGTTTGCTTTGGTCTAGTTGCATCAACATAGGTTGAGCTGATCAGGAAGAAGATAGGCAGCCCAGGATTGTCTGTTGAGTTATGCTGATATGAGGTAAGGAATTTGGAATTCGAAGTTGGAGACTTCATTGTTGTTAAGATTTCTCTGGTTAAGAGAGCAGTAATTGGGTAAGATTGGATGGCTAGTTCTGAGGTATTGGGGATTTCTTATCTCTGTTTTGATATGATAAGATTGAATTGCCAGTTTGGATAGCTGGAATTCATTGTATTTCACATATCTCTGAGGGAATACGTGTATGACTCATTGTTGGTTGAAGAATTTGCAGTTTAGTTGGATTTGGAAGTTGTGCTAGACTTGAGTATGGTCTGATGTTCTGTTCAGATTGGTGGATCTAGAGGTGAGAGAAGCTATTGATTTCGACAGTGTAGTTAGTTTAGCTTCTGTAGAGCGAGTCTCCCAGTGATTTTTACTTGGGAAACTCTATATAGTGTTAGTAAGATTTATTTTGATTTGTGTCAGGATAATTAGTTAGGTTTGTTTATTTGATTGGTTGCTTTAGTTGTTAGTAACTGGTTGATAGGTATGTTTTGCTATTTGAAATTAAAATCTTTGCTGGGTTATTAAATTTCCTTTGCTTTTAAATTTCGGGGACGAAATTCTTTTAGGGGGAGTGTAACGTACGCGGAGTTTCGTTGCCGAAAAACCGAATAGTTATGGGGTTTTTTAAAAAAAGAATTTGAGAAAAGAAAAAGAAAGAAGAGAGAAGAGATAGGAAATAGAGAGGAAAGAAGATAGACGATTTTTAGAAAACAGAGAATTTTTAAAATAGAACGGGACAGAAAGGAAACAACAGAACAACAACAGAATCTCACAATTCGCAGCGGAACAACATATTATAATAAATGAATAATCTTTAAACAAAGAACTATATCAGTTATTACATTACATTTCATTTCATTACATCATATCATCAGAGTGTACAACATCATACAACAACAAACAGTGCAGCGGAAAAAGAAATACTATATAAACTAGTAATACGCCATGCCATCCAGCTTGCCTCCAGCAACTCCAGAATATCCAGAATATCCTGATAAACCTAACTCTTAACTGCCCGTGTGGAAATTGGTGGGCACCCAGAGTTTAGGAAGGAAAACAATAAACTCCGAGTCAGTCATGTGACTGGTGTGAGAACTCAAAACAGTTTATTTAACTTTAAAATCAAATAGAGGAATATTTTTAAACTCAATTCGCAATGCTTTTAAAAATGAGACTACCATAAGGCCTCCCGCACACACACACATGCAAACGCAGAATCGGAGGAGATTTCTCCTTATGATAGTCAAAGATGCTTGATACGCATTTAAAATAACATTTGATATTATTATTAGTGCATAGTGTATAACAAATTCATTTCGAAAGTAGAATATAAATCTTAGCCAACATACGACCATTATCGTATGCCTACTATAGCTACTATCCAAACAGTGGTGACCACCATAAGTGAATAGCAGGTTCTACAACTAATACCGTACAAGTTTCGTATTGAGAATTGGATTTCCAACAAATGGTCAGGCCAAGGAACTTCCCATTGCCACATGAGAATGCCTCTGGATGGACATCCCCGAGAACCAAACCGGATCTCAACCAACACAAGGCCGGGTTACTCCTAACTGAGTAACAACTGACCGAATATGCCATCCCCCGGTCCTTTGGGACCTTTATCACCGAGCGCTCGTAATCAATTCACACAATCATAAAGTGTTTTCAACATGAGTAAGTATCTGGGCTCCATACCATGATACCACCCTTTTCCAGAAGGAAATGCACATATCCTAAAGGGCGCTACCCCTCATAACCTTGCTGCTTCTTTCCTGTTTTGACCATTTCCGGGATGTGAGGCTCGACGAATTCACGTCCACAAAAACATACTTTATACAAAAGCCATGCTTTGGGTCAACAAATGATCAACACAATGATCACCAAGATAGACGATCAAACAAATGATCCTATCATAAATAATCAACACAATGATCATTTCAGCATCACTCAGCATGTCACATTACCAAACTGGGAATATATCGCTGATAACTTCAACTATATAACCTTTGAGCTCGTACGTCTCAAAGAAGGGTGTTAAGCAAAGAATAAATTCTCCGCCACCAACAGAAATATATTTGAAAGAAATCGGCTTTATATCTCAACTTGTAATGTCAGGCATACAATCCATACAAGTCTGTTCCGGGCTCGAACAAAACCGAAGGCACTTACAAAGAAGTCCTTGCAATCCGGATATTCACAATCCTGATTGGATTTCCCATCACTTATGGAATCTCTATACCAGGAGCGACCCAGTGCAGAGACAATCGATAGGTCATCCTATCGCTCTCGCAAATACCGGTCTTCAACACCGATCTTCAAATGCAATTCACAACGACGTATCACATATTCGGAATGGGTTATACGACCCCATGGTCCTTTCCCGGTTAACCCGAATAGTGAGTGCTTATTCAAAAATAAGTGTGCATTCAAATTCAATCAAATCACATCAAATACCCATTCAAAGGGAAATATTGATAGTCGGCTATTGAACTATCAATGGATATGCATACATCACCAGATTCCAAATAATTTTCCAAATTATTTATTTTCCAAAATATCTTCACAAGATATACAATTTCAACACTTCAAAAATAAATCAATATTTATTTTCAAACAAATTCCACTTCACATATAAATTCCATAATGAATTTATATTTCAAAATATTCATGCATATGATTTCAATTTATTCATTTCAATTTATCTTCAAAAAGATAAATTCGAATTATTCACTTCATATTGGAAAAACAATTCCATACTTATTCAATTATAAGTAATTCACAAATCTTTTTATTTTCAACCTTGGAAAATATTCAATATACTTAAATCGAATTAAGTATATATTTCATTCTATTAAGGAAAACATTCTCTTAACATATTTATTTGGGTCAAAACGAATGTTGCGTAAAACATCGTTACGACAACCCAAAATCACTAGTATAGGGATTCGAATTTAAAATAGATATATAAATCCTAATACTACACAAACCATTTCCTTTCGGAAATCATTTACTATAACAACAGTGTTATAGTCCACCATTTCCTTTTATTTCTCGAAACATCTATTTCAACAATAAATGTTGAAATCTATGTTTTCGAATCTCAACACCTTTAAAACATCGTTAGATCGTTTTAATTCTGTTTAAAACATCACATTCTAAACATTTTCTTTAACGTATTATTCACTATTTAAAAACGTGAATATACTTCTTTAACAAATCCATCCTTTTATTCATTTTAATTCAAAGGATTATTCACTATTCAAAATGTGAATATAACTCTATTCCTAAGTTATAACAATTAACTTATCAAAATAAGTCGTTTGCGAATTTATAAAACAACGTCTATAAATTCCATTTCTATTTATTTCATAACAACTTCCTTTATAAATCTTCTTTATTTACCTATTCGATTTATAATCTTAATTATAAACCAAAAGTCCAAATTATAAGTCAAACACTTATAATTTATTTATTTGCAAAAATCGTTCCTTTGAACTTTACAAATTTTATAAACCTATTGTTTATAAAATTCCATTTATAACTTCACCGTTATATAATTCTATAAATTTCATTCATTAATGAAATTCATTTACAAATCATTCAAACACTTATAAAAAACTCGTTTTATAATGTCAATATTTCAATTTATAAATATCCATTTATAAATATCTTAATATAAATCAATTTATATTATTCTTTTAAAACGTCTTTAAATTCCTTTAAAATTTCACCACTTCGATTTATAAAATAATCAAATTTTATAAATCCTATATTTAAACTTTTATAATATATTCAAAAATCCAATCTAAACTATTTTATAAAATCTTTAGTTCATATTTCTCAAAAATCAGCTTTTAACTGTATTTCTCAAAAATTATAATTTTTATAACTTTAAAAATTATAACGTTCATTTATTTAAAATGGATCAATTCCAAAAATATAGTATATTCTCAAAAATCACTTTAAAATCATTTTAAAATCCCAAAATCTGGGTCCAATGATGCTACACACCAAATAGTCAATCACGACTACAACGATATCATATATCAATATGAAAATCCATCAAATATCCAAATATCTGAAATCAAATAAAAACTGTTGAGGAATCCAGTTGGATCCCTCCAACCTGTTTTCCTGCATCCAAAAACATTAGCACAATACCAATTTCGCTCCAGTACGAAATTATCGCGGTACATGTTTTTAATAAATATTATCCGCTTACTAACGGCGTAATAGGGTCTCATCCGCTAAACAAAAAATGCGGGAAATCAACAACTGCAATATATACATATGCCAATATATATATATTGCTATTATATATAATACCAATTTCACTGTTTATGAAATATTCGCGGTATATGTTTTTATTAAATAACATCAGCTTACTAACGGCGCATAATGTCTATTTTAACAATCAATAGATATTAATCATCATTCAAACATGCATTCAAATATTTTAAATCTAACTATTTAAAATAAAAATCGAAATCTATTCGATTGAGTGAGAAGTTCTCACCTTGATTTAAATTTCCGTTTTAGCGATTATTTCGAATAAAATTAAACGCGCGTTTAATTTTACCCGAAATTCTCACTAACTCCAAACGACTCCAAACCAACTCCATCGCGTAGTGCTCGTCCATACGATTCCAACGCAACTGAGTTTGCATTTTTTCGACCTCGTATGAAAAAGTTATTGATTTTACAAGTTTACTCGAATTTTATACAAACAAATCAACTTAAACTTTAATAATTTATAACCTAACCTAATCTAAACCATAGATCTCACCCCCTTCTCATCTGGACCGTGCATTTGCTTCATCTTCCACCACGCAACTCTACAGCTCCAAACACGCACAACATAACCCAACTTGATCAACTAGGGTTAGATATTTCAACACCAATACTCGACGATACCTCATCATACTACCACCAACGCGAAGCTCTCGTCGCAAGCTACCTCCACCTGCCACCATGGCCAACTCGGCCCCCCTATGACGCGCGCGCACGCATGAGAACAGCCCACGAACGGCCCCCTCTAGCTCCCTCCACACGACTCCGTTTCCGATCACCACCGTTCACATCGTAGCTCTCACTCCCCTCTCCAACTTTCATGTTGACAACTTCCTCTAATTGTTGACGGATTGGAAGATCTAGAGGGATGAAGTTGGAACATTTCTGGCCATTCAACTAGGAGGTGGCGGCTGGCTATTATAAATTAGGGTTTAGTTTTTATTTTATTTTTTATTTGTGTGTGGTGCTATTTATAAGAAAAGCAAGCGTAAACACTATTCGTCCCGGGAATTCCGAACTCCGATTTAGACGCCATAACCAGCGTTTCTAAGGTTTACCCCGCGTTTCGGACACAATGGAACAGGTTTCGGAAGCTAATTCGGAAATATGTGCGAGTTATGGCTGTAAACGCTCAATTTAAATTAAACCGATTTAAATCGATTTCTAGGCGTTTTAATTTGTACCGGACAAACGGTAAATCCAATTGACTTGAAATTTGAAATCTTACAATAATATCACATTACGGATCCAATGAAACTGGTTTCGTCGAAATCCGAGACTTTTTGAAAAATGGCTATTTTGACTCGCCAAATTTAAATTAAAAACAATTCGATGCGTTTCGAGCTGCCACGATCAAACGATAGCTCCGATTGATACGAAAATTGAAATCCAGTAATAACTAACTATTACGGATCCAATGGAACTGGTTTCGTTCAATTCTAAGACTGTTCAAAAATTGACTATTTTACAGTCGATTATTAAATATTAAAATATTCAATTTTCACAAATTAACTTTTAATTCGATTTTAAAAGTTCTAAAATATCATTCTAACTTCAACATGATAAAATAAAATTTTACAAATCATTTTCAATCATATTTAACTCAATTTTCAATTATTTCCATAATTTAACGTATTAAATTATCGATTTAATTATCCAATTAAATCCTATAATTCAAAATAAAATTTATTCGACTTATAAATTCAATTATTAATATTTAAAATAAATTAAATATTCAAATTTTAATTAAATAAAATTCTGGGTCGTTACAATCTTTCCCCCTTAAAAGAATTTCGTCCTCGAAATTACAAGTAAGAAAAGTTAGAGAATCTATTAATTTTCCAAAATTCATAGTTAAACTTCTTATAAATCTTTACTAAGTTTTCAAATCATACTTAGTTATCTTTTCAAAAACAAACTATATCGTTTAACTTTCAATTCCAAAATCAAAGTTAAAGTTTTCAAAACTTTCTAAATTTTCTCAAATTTTTTCTAACGCCTTAAATTTTTGGAAAAATTCGCCATAGTCTCCTTTGCGCAGCTCGATCCGAAAAAAAAATGACAGTATATATATCACAAATATACATCTCATCAAGTAATGAGGCATCCCGAAGGGAAAAAAGTATAAAAGTGCGATATTTAATCCGAGATATGTACCTTATATTTTATTAGCGAGCATATACGGCTAATATAGCGCTAAAGCGAACCCCAAATGCGAAGCAAACGCGATCCGCACCTACTAAACTCAACAAACAACATGAGAATCATGTATATGAAGCATAGTATCGATATACAACATATATCAACATGATAACTATATATGTCACATAGCAAATGCAACAATAGAAATATATATTCAACCATCAACCAATTACATCCATAACCAATCAATATTTATTTATATTCTCATTAATATTCAATGAAATGGTTTTCAATTCAAATCACATTTGATTTATTTACATTGGATTTTATCACATTCATTCTCAATTTTAATTAGTTTGCATTCACTAATTAAATCTAATTCACATTCAATTCTATTCAAATTTATTTACTTCAAATTTGAATTCAATTTCATAGCTTTCGATTTCATTAACACTTAATGAATTTTATACAATCAATCAACATCCATATAGCAACCAAAGTATATTAATTATAACCAAATTCCTTTGCTTCACTTACATTCATTTTGGTTTAACATCTTTACTTTCCAATTGGTTTTATTAAATTGATTTTCATTCAATTTTATTCAACTTCTAATAAAATTAGATTTTAATGAATTAACACTTACATTCATTATTCCATATCAACTTAATTTACATTCATTTGATTAACATTCAATTTATTCATTCAATTACAAAAGTTGAATTTCTATTCACATAACTTAAGTTCATATCTATCATTAACCTTAAATTCATTTTTATTTACAACTCATATTCATAAATATATTCATATAGTTTCACTTCTTATATATATAAGTTTATTTCACAATTGTAAATCACTTTAATTATAATTTCAATTTTTATAATTCATTTGCTTATACAATTATTCTTTTATTTAGATTATTCAAACAACCTAACAATCAACTTATATACACTTTAATAATTCTGAAAAATTATTCCTTTACATATAAAATATAATCAAGGCAAAATTATTCCATTTACCCAATTTAAAATCAATATTGTGTCGAATTGTTCTATTCAAGTGTTTAGAAACCCCTTCGGCTCAGTTTCGAGGCTGTGCTGACGAAAGTTCATATGCCACTCAATAAACCAATCATCACAATATAAAACAAATTTTATATTCACTAACAAATACGCTCTCATAGCTATTATTACACTCAAACTCATTCTAGAGTACTGCTGACTCTATCTCTAATGAATTATACCCAACAGAACCATGGTTGTCGCTTAACCATCAGCTCCGATACCAAATGTAACGTCGCGAAAGTAGCGGTCACAACCGGTAGGCTTTTCAACCATCCCAGCCCCACCGTGGCTTACACTGATATCCCAAACTTGCTTTTACGGCCAGCCTCTCGACTGTCTCAGGTTACACCTAACCAACCCCCTAAAAGAGGACGTGTAGGGGAAAGAGTCTCCCGTTCGCCACCAAACCGCGAAGCGAGAATCCCCCATCACATAGCCCAATAGCTTAGCAAGACTGGTGTGAGAACTCAAAACAGTTTATTTAACTTTAAAATCAAATAGAGGAATATTTTTAAACTCAATTCGCAATGCTTTTAAAAATGAGACTACCATAAGGCCTCCCGCACACACACACATGCAAACGCAGAATCGGAGGAGATTTCTCCTTATGATAGTCAAAGATGCTTGATACGCATTTAAAATAACATTTGATATTATTATTAGTGCATAGTGTATAACAAATTCATTTCGAAAGTAGAATATAAATCTTAGCCAACATACGACCATTATCGTATGCCTACTATAGCTACTATCCAAACAGTGGTGACCACCATAAGTGAATAGAAGGTTCTACAACTAATACCGTACAAGTTTCGTATTGAGAATTGGATTTCCAACAAATGGTCAGGCCAAGGAACTTCCCATTGCCACATGAGAATGCCTCTGGATGGACATCCCCGAGAACCAAACCGGATCTCAACCAACACAAGGCCGGGTTACTCCTAACTGAGTAACAACTGACCGAATATGCCATCCCCCGGTCCTTTGGGACCTTTATCACCGAGCGCTCGTAATCAATTCACACAATCATAAAGTGTTTTCAACATGAGTAAGTATCTGGGCTCCATACCATGATACCACCCTTTTCCAGAAGGAAATGCACATATCCTAAAGGGCGCTACCCCTCATAACCTTGCTGCTTCTTTCCTGTTTTGACCATTTCCGGGATGTGAGGCTCGACGAATTCACGTCCACAAAAACATACTTTATACAAAAGCCATGCTTTGGGTCAACAAATGATCAACACAATGATCACCAAGATAGACGATCAAACAAATGATCCTATCATAAATAATCAACACAATGATCATTTCAGCATCACTCAGCATGTCACATTACCAAACTGGGAATATATCGCTGATAACTTCAACTATATAACCTTTGAGCTCGTACGTCTCAAAGAAGGGTGTTAAGCAAAGAATAAATTCTCCGCCACCAACAGAAATATATTTGAAAGAAATCGGCTTTATATCTCAACTTGTAATGTCAGGCATACAATCCATACAAGTCTGTTCCGGGCTCGAACAAAACCGAAGGCACTTACAAAGAAGTCCTTGCAATCCGGATATTCACAATCCTGATTGGATTTCCCATCACTTATGGAATCTCTATACCAGGAGCGACCCAGTGCAGAGACAATCGATAGGTCATCCTATCGCTCTCGCAAATACCGGTCTTCAACACCGATCTTCAAATGCAATTCACAACGACGTATCACATATTCGGAATGGGTTATACGACCCCATGGTCCTTTCCCGGTTAACCCGAATAGTGAGTGCTTATTCAAAAATAAGTGTGCATTCAAATTCAATCAAATCACATCAAATACCCATTCAAAGGGAAATATTGATAGTCGGCTATTGAACTATCAATGGATATGCATACATCACCAGATTCCAAATAATTTTCCAAATTATTTATTTTCCAAAATATCTTCACAAGATATACAATTTCAACACTTCAAAAATAAATCAATATTTATTTTCAAACAAATTCCACTTCACATATAAATTCCATAATGAATTTATATTTCAAAATATTCATGCATATGATTTCAATTTATTCATTTCAATTTATCTTCAAAAAGATAAATTCGAATTATTCACTTCATATTGGAAAAACAATTCCATACTTATTCAATTATAAGTAATTCACAAATCTTTTTATTTTCAACCTTGGAAAATATTCAATATACTTAAATCGAATTAAGTATATATTTCATTCTATTAAGGAAAACATTCTCTTAACATATTTATTTGGGTCAAAACGAATGTTGCGTAAAACATCGTTACGACAACCCAAAATCACTAGTATAGGGATTCGAATTTAAAATAGATATATAAATCCTAATACTACACAAACCATTTCCTTTCGGAAATCATTTACTATAACAACAGTGTTATAGTCCACCATTTCCTTTTATTTCTCGAAACATCTATTTCAACAATAAATGTTGAAATCTATGTTTTCGAATCTCAACACCTTTAAAACATCGTTAGATCGTTTTAATTCTGTTTAAAACATCACATTCTAAACATTTTCTTTAACGTATTATTCACTATTTAAAAACGTGAATATACTTCTTTAACAAATCCATCCTTTTATTCATTTTAATTCAAAGGATTATTCACTATTCAAAATGTGAATATAACTCTATTCCTAAGTTATAACAATTAACTTATCAAAATAAGTCGTTTGCGAATTTATAAAACAACGTCTATAAATTCCATTTCTATTTATTTCATAACAACTTCCTTTATAAATCTTCTTTATTTACCTATTCGATTTATAATCTTAATTATAAACCAAAAGTCCAAATTATAAGTCAAACACTTATAATTTATTTATTTGCAAAAATCGTTCCTTTGAACTTTACAAATTTTATAAACCTATTGTTTATAAAATTCCATTTATAACTTCACCGTTATATAATTCTATAAATTTCATTCATTAATGAAATTCATTTACAAATCATTCAAACACTTATAAAAAACTCGTTTTATAATGTCAATATTTCAATTTATAAATATCCATTTATAAATCTCTTAATATAAATCAATTTATATTATTCTTTTAAAACGTCTTTAAATTCCTTTAAAATTTCACCACTTCGATTTATAAAATAATCAAATTTTATAAATCCTATATTTAAACTTTTATAATTATATTCAAAAATCCAATCTAAACTATTTTATAAAATCTTTAGTTCATATTTCTCAAAAAACAGCTTTTAACTGTATTTCTCAAAAATTATAATTTTTATAACTTTAAAAATTATAACGTTCATTTATTTAAAATGGATCAATTCCAAAAATATAGTATATTCTCAAAAATCACTTTAAAATCATTTTAAAATCCCAAAATCTGGGTCCAATGATGCTACACACCAAATAGTCAATCACGACTACAACGATATCATATATCAATATGAAAATCCATCAAATATCCAAATATCTGAAATCAAATAAAAACTGTTGAGGAATCCAGTTGGATCCCTCCAACCTGTTTTCCTGCATCCAAAAACATTAGCACAATACCAATTTCGCTCCAGTACGAAATTATCGCGGTACATGTTTTTAATAAATATTATCCGCTTACTAACGGCGTAATAGGGTCTCATCCGCTAAACAAAAAATGCGGGAAATCAACAACTGCAATATATACATATGCCAATATATATATATTGCTATTATATATAATACCAATTTCACTGTTTATGAAATATTCGCGGTATATGTTTTTATTAAATAACATCCGCTTACTAACGGCGCATAATGTCTATTTTAACAATCAATAGATATTAATCATCATTCAAACATGCATTCAAATATTTTAAATCTAACTATTTAAAATAAAAATCGAAATCTATTCGATTGAGTGAGAAGTTCTCACCTTGATTTAAATTTCCGTTTTAGCGATTATTTCGAATAAAATTAAACGCGCGTTTAATTTTACTCGAAATTCTCACTAACTCCAAACGACTCCAAACCAACTCCATCGCGTAGTGCTCGTCCATACGATTCCAACGCAACTGAGTTTGCATTTTTTCGACCTCGTATGAAAAAGTTATTGATTTTACAAGTTTACTCGAATTTTATACAAACAAATCAACTTAAACTTTAATAATTTATAACCTAACCTAATCTAAACCATAGATCTCACCCCCTTCTCATCTGGACCGTGCATTTGCTTCATCTTCCACCACGCAACTCTACAGCTCCAAACACGCACAACATAACCCAACTTGATCAACTAGGGTTAGATATTTCAACACCAATACTCGACGATACCTCATCATACTACCACCAACGCGAAGCTCTCGTCGCAAGCTACCTCCACCTGCCACCATGGCCAACTCGGCCCCCCTATGACGCGCGCGCATGCATGAGAACAGCCCACGAACGGCCCCCTCTAGCTCCCTCCACACGACTCCGTTTCCGATCACCACCGTTCACATCGTAGCTCTCACTCCCCTCTCCAACTTTCATGTTGACAACTTCCTCTAATTGTTGATGGATTGGAAGATCTAGAGGGATGAAGTTGGAGCATTTCTGGCCATTCAACTAGGAGGTGGCGGCTGGCTATTATAAATTAGGGTTTAGTTTTTATTTTATTTTTTATTTGTGTGTGGTGCTATTTATAAGAAAAGCAAGCGTAAACACTATTCGTCCCGGGAATTCCGAACTCCGATTTAGACGCCGTAACCAGCGTTTCTAAGGTTTACCCCGCGTTCCGGACACAATGGAACAGGTTTCGGAAGCTAATTCGGAAGTATGTGCGAGTTATGGCTGTAAACGCTCAATTTAAATTAAACCGATTTAAATCGATTTCTAGGCGTTTTAATTTGTACCGGACAAACGGTAAATCCAATTGACTTGAAATTTGAAACCTTACAATAATATCACATTACGGATCCAATGAAACTGGTTTCATCGAAATCCGAGACTTTTTGAAAAATGGCTATTTTGACTCGCCAAATTTAAATTAAAAACAATTCGATGCGTTTCGAGCTGCCACGATCAAACGATAGCTCCGATTGATACGAAAATTGAAATCCAGTAATAACTAACTATTACGGATCCAATGGAACTGGTTTCGTTCAATTCTAAGACTGTTCAAAAATTGACTATTTTACAGTCGATTATTAAATATTAAAATATTCAATTTTCACAAATTAACTTTTAATTCGATTTTAAAAGTTCTAAAATATCATTCTAACTTCAACATGATAAAATAAAATTTTACAAATCATTTTCAATCATATTTAACTCAATTTTCAATTATTTCCATAATTTAACGTATTAAATTATCGATTTAATTATCCAATTAAATCCTATAATTCAAAATAAAATTTATTCGACTTATAAATTCAATTATTAATATTTAAAATAAATTAAATATTCAAATTTTAATTAAATAAAATTCTGGGTCGTTACAGGGAGGAATATGACGACCCAGAATTTTAGGCAATATCAATTTAATAATCTGCATTAATAATTAAATTGATTTGATAAGTTTTCTTTATAATTTTAATTTAAATTGATAAATTTAATCTTTTAAAAGGTTAATAAATATTAATCTGATAATTTGGTCAATGTCTTTTTAACAATTTAAAATTGATAAGAATTTATTTTTTTCAAAGCTAATAAAATTTTATTCTATTTATAATATATATATATATTGGTATATATATTGTGGATAGCAAAATCTTTTGTTTTAAATAAAAGATGAATTTTCAAATTGTAATATATATGTATGTATATGTTGTAATTTGGAGTTGTTTTGGAATTTAATTTAATCTATTTATAACTTATATATGTATGAATATTGTAGTTTGAAGCTTTGTTTTAAAATTTATATTTTTCAAAAGTTAATTTAAAGATTAAACTTGTATACTCATACATAAGTATTTAGTAATTTAGTGAATTAAATAAGCAAGCTTATATTATCTTTTAAATTAAATAAAAATTTATTAAAAATACTTAAAGACATGTGTAACCATATTAGACATATTAACAACACTTGTAAAGCAATTAAACAAATTGAATGACAAATGTAAGTTTATCAACAAGTGGCCTTCATTTCATTTATTTGAAAATTCAAACATATAAAGAAAATTTGTTTTCCTCTTATAATTTCCAAACATTCTTCTTCTTCTCAAATTCTTTATCCTTCCTTCATTTTTTTTTTCAAATTAATGGCAAAACAGTAAACCACTTTCAAATCTGAAATTAAAACCCAAAGGCAAAGATAAATCTGAAAAGTAAAATCAAATCTGAGATGAAAAAAACCCGCAACATCAAATCTTTTGTAATTCAAATGTAATGATGATCAACTCAGGAGTTTCAACATCAGTTCAACACTTTAAAACAACAATTTGAAGGCATGCATTCAATTTCTTCAGCAAAGAAAAATCAAAGCTTTTTCAAAATTTATGATTCGAAGCCTGGAAAATTTAAAACTGCTATGCCTATAAAGAAACAGGTGAGTAAATATTTTTAAAAACAGTTCGATCTGTTTTACTGCCATGCATGTGATGATATTGACTTGTATTAAAGTTCTTTAGCTTGAATTTATATGAATCGGTATGTATATATTGTGTGAGCTTGTCTATTTTTATACATTCAAGTGTGTTCTCTATTGATTTACTGTGAATGCTCTGCTTACAAAAAATTTCAATATCTACGAATCAAATCCATATTAGCCTTAAGTATTTAAATGAAAATTGTTTGTAATTGTATGATGAAGATTATAAAATAGTTCTAGGAATTTTAAATACCACAAATCATGTTTAAAATAAAAATTAACAGAGAAAATAAAATTTTGTTAAAAATCAACTATCTTTAATTCTAAATTGAATTACATGCTTGTAATAATGATTAAAAATAGTGAATTTTGATATGCAATTTGTAATTTTTAGTTGGGTAATTTATGTGAAATCTGGGTTTGTTTGGTTTGGGTGTTTTGGGAGTTTGCCGTTGATCGGCATGGTGATTGGAGCTGGAATCTTGGGCGAAGCTTGCTTCGGTGTTGTGGATGATGGGAAAAATGTACATGAATTTTTCCAATGGCTGTGGTCATGGGATTGGATCGAACTAGGGTTTAAGCTTGCATTTTGTTCGGCTTGACTATCATGACATTTGCGTCATGAAAAATGGACTAGAGTCGCTCGCAGTTGGGGGAGTTGTAGCTCGTGGACGTGGCGTTTCGATGGTGGGTCGGCGAAGATCATCGGCGTCAGGTTCGTCGGCAATGGGGGTTTTTGGTGATGCGAGTTTCTGTTGTTTTGGAGCGTTGGGTCGAATTTCGATTCGTTTATTTTTCGTTCGATCCGGGTTTGGTATTGTGCTCGCGTGCGAACATGGGATGGTGGACGATGGTTGTGACGACCTACGGTGGCCGGAGGCAGTAGTGCACGTGCACCGTGCATGATTTGGGAACCGAGGAGTTTGGAGTTTGGGAAGACGAGTTGAAACTCGGGTTTGATCTCGCGTTTTTCTCGTGATAGACTTGAAGTGCAGAGTGCTGGGTTTGCTTCGAGGTAGGCACGAGTTGTTAAGGTGATCGACTCGAGTTTTTAAGGTCGCTTGTTTCTGGTTGTACTTTATATAAAGATAAAATTGCAAATTTAAACTGGTAGTTTGAAATAAATAAAAACCAAGCCTTATATTATAAACAAGTTTTATAAGGAAACAAATATACTAAGTTAAAACTTGTGTTTTGAAATAAAGTTAATCAAACTTTAAAAGCATTAATTGAATTTGTTTTAAAATTTAAATTTGTTTAAAATGATTTCTTTTTGAAGTAATTAACTTCATTAAATTTTGAATTTTAATTTAAAAAGGGAATGTTTTGAATTTAAATATTAAATCAAAGTTTTAAGATAAATTTTAAAGTAATGTTTAATAACTAAAGTTTTCAAATTTTATTGAAAATAAATAATTTAGATTAGATAAATAAAGTGTTTTAAGTTTTAAAATTGATTTCCAAATGTTATTTTTTTCAATAAGGTATTGTTATAAATTTTGTAAACCAATAAAAATAGTTTATTTTCAAGTTATTAAGATTTGATTAATTCAAACAATTAAATTGTGAGGATAAATAAGGCTAAATTATTTTGATATGAACTTAAGAATATCTTTGTTATGAACTAAAGAGTACTTAATTAATATAACTTGTTAATAAGCAAAATAATTAATTAAGATAAATGATTTTCTTAATTAACTAAGGATTTTGAAATATAAGAAGTTAATTAATTAATTATGTAATTAATTTTAAATAATTAGTTAATTGTTTATTTAATTTTAAATAATCACTTAATTATGAATTAATTAAGTGTAATTACTTAATGAATTAATTAATGGTTTATTATTGAATGTAATTGAGAATAGAAATTACTTATGGAAGTAATTAGTGGAAAATTACTCATGGGAGTAATTAACTGGAAGTGATTAATAGATAATCACTTGATCTTATTAAGTGAGGAATTTATTAATCTAACTGTTCTGAAGTTAATTAATTATGGAATAATTAATTAATTTAAGAACTGAGGATCATTAAATAATGGAATTAATTGCTTGTTAGGATAATTAAGAGAGTAATAATCATATGGAAGTAATTAGAGGATAATTACTTATGTAAGTAATTAAGGGTTAATTACTTAATTAATTTAGATAATTAATTAATGTGATTAATTAATTAATGAATGAGATTAATTTAAGATTAATTACTAATGTAATTAATTAAAATTGTAATTAATTAATTAAGTAATTAATTAAGGATTATTTGTTAATTTAAATTGAATAATAATTACTTGATGAAGTAATTAAAGATTAATTAATTAGAATAATTAATCAAAGGGTTAATATAATTTATTAAGGTATCAATTAAGATAAGTAATTACAGGTTATTAATTATTGTTTATGATAAATGAGATGATTAATTACAAGTTAATTAATTAATTAATTTAAGAAATTATTAATTAATAAGGATCATTAGATATATAATTAATGAATTAATCAGGGTTGATTATTAAAGTAATTAATTAAAGTATGATTAATTAATTGAGGTTTAATGTAATTAATTATAATTGATTAATTAATGGAAACAAACGAAGGGTCATTAATTATTGTAATTAATGGTTAATTGCTGTATATGGTTATGAATAATTACTTGAATGTAATTAAAGAATGATTAATCAAAGGAGATTAATTAAAGAAGATCATTAAGAGATGATTTATTTATTTATTGTGAATAAATTAATGAAGAAGGGTTAGGGTAATCCAATTGATTTAGAGTTAATCAATTCTGTTTATGGATGATTGGTTAATATTGGATGATTGATTTATATTGGGTGATTGATATTGGATGATTGATACTGGATGATTAGGATATCTCTGATATGTGATATGCTGCTTTGTGTGATGAATGGTTGATATGAATTATCTATTGTGATAATGTGATTAATCTATCTGTTATATCATCCTGAATATAAGTTTAATTGTTTAAACTTTTAAACAACTTGGACATTAAGATGGCGTTTGGATTTCGATGAGACTGGGATCCGGTTTCCATATTTGGATATCCGAAAACCACATTGATCCAAATTTGACGTTAGGTCGTGAATCCAAGTGGAGCTTAGTGAAGACTCGAGGTGTAAGAACTATTCGTCAATATAACTCTGGGGTTGATTCCGTGATGAGTTTGACGGAGATAGTGCTTACAGGTTCAAGATGGTGATTCAGAGTGCAAGGGCTATGGTCGTTGACTCTAAGGGTGATTCCAAAATTAGTGCAACGAGATAGTGCCTTCGATTTCGCTCGAACCCGGAACGTACTTGTATGGATTGAATGCTTTCAAAACATCGTCAGGTGGACGATGAGCATTCTAAGATAGATGTGTTCTATAAAGGTAATCGCAGCCTCAAGCCTCATCAATCGGGAATGGCTAAAACAGGGGAGGTGCAGCAAGGCTAGGTGGGTAGCACCATTTCAGGGTGAGGTCATTCCTGTCTAGATGTCCCTTTTATTTCGGCTAAGTGGGTGGCTGGTCGCGCTAATCACGGGGTGATCTTACTCGGGATTGTTCAGTAAGGAATGGTTCCGGCTTTGTGTTGCAGGGGATTGAAAGTAATCCTCGGTACTGTGATCTAGGCAACGTACTGTGACGGGCGGTACCCCGATAGCCCTGCCATTGATGGAAACTCATTCTTCCTGTGGGACCCTACGGTTTTGTTTGTATTACCCACTTTTGTGGCTAGTAGCTGGAATTTAATAATGTAACAATTTCGGCTATTTCTTATTTACTTGAAAACCCTAGACACTATTATAATATCACTGGATTTCCTATCAAATGTTTTGATTAGAGTAAGGTAAAAACTTTTCCATGTTTATGTGTGGGAAGTCTTACCTGATACCTTTTCTTTTCAAAGGATTTTCTAAAAGTTAAGCAATTTTAACCCGTTTACTCACACCAGACCCCTGTCTGACCCGAGTGTTTATTTTCTGTTTTATTAAACTCTTGGGTACTCATATTATGTATGAGTAGTCGAGGGATTCAGGTTAGCTTGACGAATTCTGGAGGAGTAATGGTGCAGGAGGCTTCCACGTGTAGATATATTATGGTTCCGCTGTGTTTGTGTGATATCTGTATCTTGTGTACTTGAGTTGTATAGTTAGACAGATGTTTATAACTATCTAATATGTGTTGTATAAGTTGTATACTCTGATGTAATATTATATGTGATATATTGTATCTCATTCGTTCCGCTGTGAGTATCTGATGTTGTTGTGTTTCTTCTTTCCTTATCTTTTCTTCTTCTATCCCTTTCTTTCTTAATTAGTGATGCAACTTTCTGGTGTTAGAAAGTCGGGTCACCGCATACTATAGGATAGGTTAACTTTTGACTGTTTTCATTGTCCTTGATTTTTGCTTTGATTAGGCTGAATTCCTAATCCTTTAATTAGGGCGTAACCCTAATCCTACCCTTTTGATCAACCTGCTACTCTATAGTACCTTTTTACGGACTAGATGCTATATAACTCCCTACACAGAATGTTACTATGGACCGGACCAGATGATATATATTGCTCTCTACACATAAGGCATTTATTTACTATGGACCAGACACTATATAGGGTGCTTCTGGCATAGGTCCTTATTAGGTTTCAAAATTCACAAAAACCCTAGCGGAAAAAAGTATGTAAATTGGGTCCTAATTTTTAGAAAATCATCAAAAAATGTAACGTATACGGATTTTCGTTGCCGAAAAACCGAATAGTTATGGGTTTTAAAAAGAATTTAAGAAAAGAAAAAGAGAGAAAAGATAGAAAATAGAGAGGAAAGAAGATAGACGATTTTTAGAAAACAGAGAATTTTTAAATAGAAAAAGAGAATTTGAAAATAGAAGATAGAAGAATTTTTTTAAAATAGAACTGTAATATCCCGGAATTTCTAGGAGTTTAAAATGCTGATAATCTCTTAATTTGGATTATTTGAATTGATAAATTGTTATTTTCAAAGATAATTAACCAAGTAATAATAGTATTAATGTTTTAATTATGGATATAAATTGATTTTAAAATAGGATATATTATTGTAAGTAATAATAAGCTTAATTAAAAATAGATGTTTATATTCATTTAAGAATTTATTTTTAGATTTGAATTTTTAAACTTGACTTTGAAATGGATATAAATTTGAATTCAAAGGAATATACATATATCTTAAAATAAAATGATAATATAGTTTGAATTTTAAATATATAGATAATGTTTTTAATTAAAAATAAGATTTGTTTTATTTTTATAGAAATTTATCTATGAAGATTTGGATTTGTATTTGTTTAATAAAAATGAATACAAGTTTTTGAAATAGCATTTAAAAATTAAGTTTGCAATGCTATGTATAATTTTATTTAAATCATATTTGGTTTCATTTCTTTCAAAGTTTGTATTTTATATAAATTTAGCAAACATTTATAAATGTATAAATATATTTGTTTATTTGATTAGAAAAGTATTTTTTAAAATTAAGAAGAAAAAAACATGTTTGTTCATTAGAAAATAATTTTAAAAGTCTTTTGAATTTTTCTTTTAAAAACAAATACATAAGAGTAACAAATGTTTAATCTTAAAACACATTGTTTACAAGTGTTGCAACATTTATGTGGATATGAGACAAGTGTCCATTGTCTTTAAATTTTCTTTTTAATTTATTAAATCTGAAAATTTCTTGTATAAAACATCTTATTTCTTCATCTTCTTTTCTTTTAAACATTTTGTTCATTTCTAAAAAGAAAACTAAAAACCATCAATGCACCTTCTTTCAACATCCAAAACCAGAAATCTTCAACATCCATCCTCAAACAAAAATCTGAAAAAAATATAACTCATTGTTTAAATCAAAATCCCCTTTCAACAAAATCTGCATTTAAACTCCTCAAAACAGATGTCTGCATTTGAATATCTACATTAATCTCTGTTACAAATCAAGCATGTAACCATCTTTCATATGCATGCAAGCTAGAAATATTAAATCTGCAAATTTTGTTTCCTGTAAAACATTTTCCAAAACCTGCATAATTCCTCAATTCAAAACAAATGCTCAGATCATAAACCAGAATTTATATCAAATGCCTGCAAATTTTCAAACCTGAATTCACCCCTCAAAAACACACCTGCATCTATTCCTCTAATTCAAATACCAATCCCTGTTACCAAAACCTGAAAGTATTTAAGAGCCTGAAAACCATTTGGTTTACAAATCAAAACATATAAATCATTTTCTCAAATCTTGGAAACACTCTCCAAAATTGCAAGCCTGCAACCTGTTTCAGAATGTTCAAACAAGTATCTGCACAAAATTCAAATGCATGCAAGTTTTTAGGAGGCAATCTGAAGCAATTCAGTTAAAACAAGATGTTTTCAAAGCTTTTCAAAGATTTTAAGCAAGCACTTCAGTTTTGTCATCAAAGCTTTGCAGTTTAAACAAAGTCTTTTGCAAGTTCAAGTTCAGGCATTTTGCAAACTTCCAGTTTTATCATCTCTGCATTTCATTAAAAGGTGAGTAAACTTTTTAAAATTTAAAGTTAGTAACTAATAGGTGTTGCTTATAAATATTTTTGTTGATGTTTTGATCTGCATGCATATATATATGATTTACTGAGTACTTCTCTGCAAAATTTTAAAGTACCCTGTTCAATATTTAACCCTGTTAAATTCTGCTAGCAAGAATATGATGATGGTTGAAGTAGATTTGTAATGTAAGTTTGGAGATAATGTTTGCATGATGGTTTGGGAAATTTTAGAACATATATTCAAACTAAAAACAAGTCAACTCAAGTATAAACAGAGAGAAAGAAATCAATCAAAGGTTCTGAATTTTTTTTAAGTTTATCTGGAAACAAAAATGCAGTAACAAATTTATCTTCAAATTTTTGGAACAAGCATTCAATTTGGATTAAACAATTATATAAATCAAAGTACCATTGGATATTATGAATTATGAAAGGAAATTCAAATATTCTTAAAACTGTATTGAGTTGCATTTGGGATTTACTGTAAAATTGGGTTTTGATCAATAACTGATAATCTATTCAATTAGATTGCTTGAAATTCTTCATGGAATTTGTGTATGCATCATGGAATATAGGAAAAATGGTTAAAGAATTTTTAATGCACTGAGTAAATTGATTTTGCAAAGATTCATATTTTAACCTAGTTTTTGAAGCTGTCTGTGAATTGACTCATGCATCGTCATTATAGCATCGAGTTGTCTGAAATTTTGGGAAAATGATGTGGGGTGTGTTGGCGATTTATGGCCGGAGTGGTGGCGCCTATCTTCGATCGGCGGTGACGTGTTTGGGAATTTTCTGATGATGGGTGTGGAGTTCTGTTACACAGGAATGCTCGAATTTGATTAAGGGAATATTTAGGGGTTTTGAGGGTCGCGGAGGCCAGTGGAGAGGTGGAGTGACTTGTTGGTGAAGTCGCTGATGGTCGGCGGTGGTGGTAGCGCTGGTGCAGGTGCACGAGAGAGGAGGGGGAGTGTCTGATCTTTTGGGTTTGTTTAGTTGGGTACTGGTTGTAACTCGAGTAGAAAGGGGAGAAGACTCGGGAAGAAACTCGTGCATTTTTGGTCGTGGCTCGGGTTTATACTCGTGTGATCTGGGTATTGATGTGCTGTGCTGTGCTAAACTGTTAGTTGAACAGTTTTGAGTTTTAGAGTAAAACAGTTTTAAAGATTTAAAATCTTTGTGCTTTGTTTCGTAGGTCCCAGTAAGGGTTGAACCCAAATTAAAGTGATGACAGATATTTCAAATTTAAATAAAATAAGTTTTAAACTTCAATAAAATTTTAAGTTAAATTTAAAGTATTTGATTTGAAATTGAATTGTTTTTATAAATAAACTTGTATAATGTTTGAATATCTTTAAGTTAAATCTTAACATCATATTAAATCTTATTTTGAAATATATAAAAGAGAATATTAAGTAAAGTTTTAAACTAATTTGTGGAAATGATTTATTAATTAACAAATAAAGATTAAGATAATTTATTAACTTGAATTAGGAATTGTTAAGTTAATGATTAAAGAAATTAATTAATGATTTCTTTATTTTTTATTTAATTTAATTTATGAATTAAGTTAAATAAAGATTTCTAAAGATTTATTTAAGATAATTATCTTATCTTAAATAATGATTAAGTATTAATAGTTTGTAATTAGTTAGTTAATTAAAGAAGTTTAAGTTAACTAATTAATTTAATTATTATTTTAAAAAGGGTTTAATTAAGTAGTTAATTAAGTTTAATTAATTATTTAATTAACTATTAATTAAGTTGATGATTTAATTAATGATAAAGGATTAATTAAATTTTAATTACTTATTAATTAAGTAATTAAGAGTTAATGAAAATAGTAATTAATTAATTAATTAAGGATTTATTTAGTTTAAATGAGTTTCCTTAATTAATAATTAAAGGATTATTAATTTATAATGAAAGTTAATTAAAAATTAATTAACTGTTTTATTTAGGATAATTAATTGTAATTAAGAATTAATTAATTTCAATTATGGATTAATTAATTTGTAATTAAGATTATTAATTAATAATTAAGTTTATTAATTAATGATTAAGAGTTAATTAATTAGTTAATTAAGTTTAATTAATTAATTATAAAAGTAATTAATGATTAATTATTTTTGATTTAAAGAATTGATTAATAAATTAATAATTGAAGATAATTAATCTGATAACTGAAGATTAATTTGGTTAACGAGTAATTGAAGGATGAATTACTCGATTATGTTTTATGAGATGATTGAAATCAAGTAGGTTAATTAATTTGTTAATTAATGAAATAGGATCACTTGATAAAAGATTAAGTATGTTTACTTAATAAGTTTTGATAAGGTTAATTATTTAAGATAAGTAATTGATTAATTACAGAGGTAATTGAGATAAGGTAATTACTGATTTGGGAAGTAAATTTTAATGGGTAATTACTTGTTGAAGTAATTAAAGGTTTATTACTTGGTGTAATAAATCAAATGAATTTATAAAGTAATTAAAAGTAATTAAGAAGTAATAATTAATTACTGTATTTAAGTGATTAATTAAAAGCAATTAATCTAAGTATGATTAATTAAGGATCATTAATTGATATGATTAATGAAAATAATTAGGGATTAATTACTTTATTAAAGAGTTAATTATTCAAGGTTGATTAATTGGAATGATGATTGATTAATTTGTTTAATTAATGGTTAATTAAGCAAGATTTATTGTGATAAAGGTAATTAATTTAATTAATTTTAAATTAATTAAGTAATTAGATAATTAATTTAATTCACTTTAAATTAATTAGAGATAGTTAATTTAATTCAGTTTAAATTAATTATGTTATGGTTTGAGTTAATCATTGCTTATGAATGATTGGATGACATTGATTGTCTTGAATGCTGTGTGATCTCAGTAATGAGATAAGTATGGTTGTGTGATATGAATGCTTGGTTGAATTGTGATTATCAATTTGGATGTTGATATATGGATTATCTAGTATGATATTGGTATTGTGGATTACCTGTTATTTGATGATGTTGATTATCTATTGTGGCCTGTGAATTATCTATTCTGTGTATATGTAGATAGTTGAATTTAATTGTTTTAAAACCTTTAAAACAACTTGGACTTAAAAGACACGCTTTGGATTTCGATGAGACCGGGATCGGGTTTCCATATTTGGATATCCGAAAACCACATCGATTCCAAATAACGTTAGGTCGTGAGTCAGAATGGAGCTTTGTGAAGACTCGAGGTGTAAGGGCTATACGTCAGTATAACTCTGTGGGTGATTCCGTAATGAGTTGACGGAATAGACCTTATAGATTCGAGATGGTGGTTTAGAGTGCAAGGGTTATTGTCGTTAACTCTGAGGGTGATTCCAAAACGAGTGTAACGAGATAATGCCTTCGGTTTCGTTCGAACCCGGAACGAACTTGTATGGATTGAATGCTTTCAGCACATCGTCAGGTGGACGATGAGCATTCTAAGTGATGTGTTCATTAAAGGTAATCGTAACCTCAAGCCTCATCAACCGGGAATGGCTAAAACAGGGGAGGTGCAGCAAAGCTTCGTGGGTAGCCCCCACTTGAGAGTAAGATTTACCCCTGTCTAGAGTCCCTTTTATTTCGGCTGTGTGGGACGGTTGAATAGCTACAACCGTCGGGGTTGTCTTATTTGGAACCATTCAGTAAGGAATGGGTCCGGCTTTGTGTAGCAGGGGAGTTAGGGTGGCTCCTCGGTACGGTGATCTAGGCCACGTACTGTGACGGGCGGTACCCCAGTAGCCCTGCCATTGTATGGAATCCAAAATCCAATAAGTGCCAACGGTTTTGATTGTATTACCCACTTTTGTGGCTAGTAGCTGGAATTTAATAGATGTAACAATTTCGGCTATTTCATATTTATTTGAAAACCCTAGACACTATTATAATATCACAGAATTTCTTATCAAATGTTTTGGTTAGCGTAAGGTAAAAACTTTTCCATGTTTATGTGTGGAAAGTCTTACGTGATACCTTTTCTTTCAAAAGGTTTTTTTAAAGTTAAGCAACTTTAACCGTTTACTCACACCAGACCCATGTCTGACCCGGAGTTTATTCTGTTTTTCTTAAACTCTTGGGTACTCAAATTTTTACGAGTAGCCAAGGGATTCAGGTTAGGTTTTTAAGTTGGCTTGACGAATTCTGAAGGAGCAATGGAGCAGGAGGCTTCTGCGTATAGCTATAGAGTATTCCGCTGTGTGTTCTCTGATATGTTGATGTTTTTGAGTTGTATTGAGTTGTATAACTAGACAGGTGTTTATAACTGTCTAGTATGAGTTGATTATGCTGTGTAACTCTGATGTATATGATACTATGTAAAGTATTATGTGATTAATATAATTTATTCGTTCCGCTGTTTAGATTCTGATGTGTTGTTTCTTTCTTCTTCTCTATCTTTTCTCTTTTCTATCCCTTTCTTTCTTAAAGATGATGCGATTTTCCGGGAGTGGAAAGTCGGGTCGTCACACTTGGTATCAGAGCGTTAGGTTGAGTGAATACCTAGGCTCTGTAGTGGAGTCTTTCTTGAGAGAGCGTACTTGTAATTTTTATATATAATTATATATATATATATTTCTACCTATCTGTTGGGTTACCTGTTCGGGTTTCCCAATATAAGTTATAAAGGTAGATGAGGTAGTGGTGTGTGTAACACAACTACCAATGGTTGGAGTTTGAATGTTTGAGGTTGGAAGTGTATTTGTCGAGACGGTATTAGGTTGGTCTCAAGTAATCTTTGTAGTTTGGAGTAAGACTTCATTTGATCTCTGAAGGAAACCTGTTAAGGTTCGGAGTCTATTTCTGAAGTTCGATGAGTAGAATTTGGATCTGTCGGTTAGGCAGAAGCAAGTGATGATACCTCAAGGAGTAGTAGCTGCGTGATGAGATGCAGTGACTATGGATGTTTCCGAAGATATTTTCTTTCGAAGCAAGTTTAATGAAGTGTGTTTGCTTCGGTGTTGTAGCTGAGTTCAGTAGGGTGTATGTGTTTAGTTAGAGGTCCGAGTTTCTCAAAGAACTCTGGATAAGAAGTCTTTGGCATCTGTGTTAGCAGGGCAGTTTGGGGGTGTTCTCGGTGTTGGCAAGAGATCTTTTTGGTTTAGCAGTTTTCTGGAATGGAGTTTAGAAGCAGATTAGTGGACCCGTTTCTTCGATGGGTTGGCTAATTAAGTTTAAACTGTTCTGATTAGTGGAGAGAGAACAGTATCTTGGATATTGGATTGGCTGATCGCAAAAGTGACTTGCGATGGTTTGGTGATTATCTTAGATAGTCTTTGCTTGGATTTGTGGCATATCTAGAGGATGAAGGAGTTTTGGGATTGCTGAAGATTTTTCTGGATATATCTTCAGGGAAGTTATAGATTTTACCCGCATTGGAGTTTGAATTCTGAATCGACTTGATGTCAGGAGTGCTACCGGTGATTCAGTTGGATAGAAGATTGTTTCCAAGGATTGATTGTTGGGTGAAGCGGCTCTGTATTTCTTGGGACTCATGTTGAACCTTTTTGTTGGGATGTGCTGTTTTGTCTGCATTTTTATCTGCTCCAGATCAGAGTGGCGCAGCGGAAGCAAGGTGGCTGTTGTTCTTGAATAGAAGCAACTGGATGTTGCAGTATTTTGGATTAGAGAGTTTCTACTGGAATTTTTCAGAATCTGAGGCAAGTTGGCGAGTGATTCTGTTTTGTCTTTTCCAGGATGGGAGAAGTTGTTTTCTACTATTGATAGTAGAATTTGGTTTTGATTTGTGGATTGATCTTGTGAGGATCAGATGGTGAGTTGATCCAGTTGTTTGTAGAAGTATCAGTAAGGGTTGAGCTGATCAGGAAGGTTCTGTTGGCAGCCGGATTATCCGGTAAATTTTGAGGTTAAGTAACACAAGAATTTGGAATTCGAAGTTGGAGACTTCGATATTGTTGAGTTTTCTCTGGTTAAGGAAGCTATAAGATTTGGTGAGCTCCGTAGTATATAGGATTCTTCTGAGTTTTTGTAGAGATCGGTGCTTTAGTTTGAAGAGTTGAATTGTCAGTTTGGAAGACTGGAATTCAAATATTTCACGTGTCTCTGAGGGAGTACGTGTTTTGGTCCATCTCTGTTTTGAGACTAGTTGTTCTGTGAAGGATTAGTTGTTGATCAGACTTGTCTGTGGTTTGGTATCTTGTATAGATTATAGATCTAGCTGAGTGGTAGACTCAGTAGCTTAGCAGTATAGCTGGTTTGGGTTTAGTAGAGCGAGTATCCCTGTGTCTGTACTGGGGAAACTCGAGATAAACTTTAGGAAGCTTATCCGGGTCTGTGTCCGGATAGCTAGTGTTAATTATTTGTTTGAATTGGTTGTTTGCTTGATTAGGTATGGCTGTTATGTATGTTTGAATTGGTTAAAATAAATGAAACTGTGGATTATCTTTGTTTTAAATTTCGAGGACGAAATTCTGTTAAGGGGGGAGGATTGTAATATCCCGGAATTTCTAGGAGTTTAAAATGCTGATAATCTCTTAATTTGGATTATTTGAATTGATAAATTGTTATTTTCAAAGATAATTAACCAAGTAATAATAGTATTAATGTTTTAATTATGGATATAAATTGATTTTAAAATAGGATATATTATTGTAAGTAATAATAAGCTTAATTAAAAATAGATGTTTATATTCATTTAAGAATTTATTTTTAGATTTGAATTTTTAAACTTGACTTTGAAATGGATATAAATTTGAATTCAAAGGAATATACATATATCTTAAAATAAAATGATAATATAGTTTGAATTTTAAATATATAGATAATGTTTTTAATTAAAAATAAGATTTGTTTTATTTTTATAGAAATTTATCTATGAAGATTTGGATTTGTATTTGTTTAATAAAAATGAATACAAGTTTTTGAAATAGCATTTAAAAATTAAGTTTGCAATGCTATGTATAATTTTATTTAAATCATATTTGGTTTCATTTCTTTCAAAGTTTGTATTTTATATAAATTTAGCAAACATTTATAAATGTATAAATATATTTGTTTATTTGATTAGAAAAGTATTTTTTAAAATTAAGAAGAAAAAAACATGTTTGTTCATTAGAAAATAATTTTAAAAGTCTTTTGAATTTTTCTTTTAAAAACAAATACATAAGAGTAACAAATGTTTAATCTTAAAACACATTGTTTACAAGTGTTGCAACATTTATGTGGATATGAGACAAGTGTCCATTGTCTTTAAATTTTCTTTTTAATTTATTAAATCTGAAAATTTCTTGTATAAAACATCTTATTTCTTCATCTTCTTTTCTTTTAAACATTTTGTTCATTTCTAAAAAGAAAACTAAAAACCATCAATGCACCTTCTTTCAACATCCAAAACCAGAAATCTTCAACATCCATCCTCAAACAAAAATCTGAAAAAAATATAACTCATTGTTTAAATCAAAATCCCCTTTCAACAAAATCTGCATTTAAACTCCTCAAAACAGATGTCTGCATTTGAATATCTACATTAATCTCTGTTACAAATCAAGCATGTAACCATCTTTCATATGCATGCAAGCTAGAAATATTAAATCTGCAAATTTTGTTTCCTGTAAAACATTTTCCAAAACCTGCATAATTCCTCAATTCAAAACAAATGCTCAGATCATAAACCAGAATTTATATCAAATGCCTGCAAATTTTCAAACCTGAATTCACCCCTCAAAAACACACCTGCATCTATTCCTCTAATTCAAATACCAATCCCTGTTACCAAAACCTGAAAGTATTTAAGAGCCTGAAAACCATTTGGTTTACAAATCAAAACATATAAATCATTTTCTCAAATCTTGGAAACACTCTCCAAAATTGCAAGCCTGCAACCTGTTTCAGAATGTTCAAACAAGTATCTGCACAAAATTCAAATGCATGCAAGTTTTTAGGAGGCAATCTGAAGCAATTCAGTTAAAACAAGATGTTTTCAAAGCTTTTCAAAGATTTTAAGCAAGCACTTCAGTTTTGTCATCAAAGCTTTGCAGTTTAAACAAAGTCTTTTGCAAGTTCAAGTTCAGGCATTTTGCAAACTTCCAGTTTTATCATCTCTGCATTTCATTAAAAGGTGAGTAAACTTTTTAAAATTTAAAGTTAGTAACTAATAGGTGTTGCTTATAAATATTTTTGTTGATGTTTTGATCTGCATGCATATATATATGATTTACTGAGTACTTCTCTGCAAAATTTTAAAGTACCCTGTTCAATATTTAACCCTGTTAAATTCTGCTAGCAAGAATATGATGATGGTTGAAGTAGATTTGTAATGTAAGTTTGGAGATAATGTTTGCATGATGGTTTGGGAAATTTTAGAACATATATTCAAACTAAAAACAAGTCAACTCAAGTATAAACAGAGAGAAAGAAATCAATCAAAGGTTCTGAATTTTTTTTAAGTTTATCTGGAAACAAAAATGCAGTAACAAATTTATCTTCAAATTTTTGGAACAAGCATTCAATTTGGATTAAACAATTATATAAATCAAAGTACCATTGGATATTATGAATTATGAAAGGAAATTCAAATATTCTTAAAACTGTATTGAGTTGCATTTGGGATTTACTGTAAAATTGGGTTTTGATCAATAACTGATAATCTATTCAATTAGATTGCTTGAAATTCTTCATGGAATTTGTGTATGCATCAGGGAATATAGGAAAAATGGTTAAAGAATTTTTAATGCACTGAGTAAATTGATTTTGCAAAGATTCATATTTTAACCTAGTTTTTGAAGCTGTCTGTGAATTGACTCATGCATCGTCATTATAGCATCGAGTTGTCTGAAATTTTGGGAAAATGATGTGGGGTGTGTTGGCGATTTATGGCCGGAGTGGTGGCGCCTATCTTCGATCGGCGGTGACGTGTTTGGGAATTTTCTGATGATGGGTGTGGAGTTCTGTTACACAGGAATGCTCGAATTTGATTAAGGGAATATTTAGGGGTTTTGAGGGTCGCGGAGGCCAGTGGAGAGGTGGAGTGACTTGTTGGTGAAGTCGCTGATGGTCGGCGGTGGTGGTAGCGCTGGTGCAGGTGCACGAGAGAGGAGGGGGAGTGTCTGATCTTTTGGGTTTGTTTAGTTGGGTACTGGTTGTAACTCGAGTAGAAAGGGGAGAAGACTCGGGAAGAAACTCGTGCATTTTTGGTCGTGGCTCGGGTTTATACTCGTGTGATCTGGGTATTGATGTGCTGTGCTGTGCTAAACTGTTAGTTGAACAGTTTTGAGTTTTAGAGTAAAACAGTTTTAAAGATTTAAAATCTTTGTGCTTTGTTTCGTAGGTCCCAGTAAGGGTTGAACCCAAATTAAAGTGATGACAGATATTTCAAATTTAAATAAAATAAGTTTTAAACTTCAATAAAATTTTAAGTTAAATTTAAAGTATTTGATTTGAAATTGAATTGTTTTTATAAATAAACTTGTATAATGTTTGAATATCTTTAAGTTAAATCTTAACATCATATTAAATCTTATTTTGAAATATATAAAAGAGAATATTAAGTAAAGTTTTAAACTAATTTGTGGAAATGATTTATTAATTAACAAATAAAGATTAAGATAATTTATTAACTTGAATTAGGAATTGTTAAGTTAATGATTAAAGAAATTAATTAATGATTTCTTTATTTTTTATTTAATTTAATTTATGAATTAAGTTAAATAAAGATTTCTAAAGATTTATTTAAGATAATTATCTTATCTTAAATAATGATTAAGTATTAATAGTTTGTAATTAGTTAGTTAATTAAAGAAGTTTAAGTTAACTAATTAATTTAATTATTATTTTAAAAAGGGTTTAATTAAGTAGTTAATTAAGTTTAATTAATTATTTAATTAACTATTAATTAAGTTGATGATTTAATTAATGATAAAGGATTAATTAAATTTTAATTACTTATTAATTAAGTAATTAAGAGTTAATGAAAATAGTAATTAATTAATTAATTAAGGATTTATTTAGTTTAAATGAGTTTCCTTAATTAATAATTAAAGGATTATTAATTTATAATGAAAGTTAATTAAAAATTAATTAACTGTTTTATTTAGGATAATTAATTGTAATTAAGAATTAATTAATTTCAATTATGGATTAATTAATTTGTAATTAAGATTATTAATTAATAATTAAGTTTATTAATTAATGATTAAGAGTTAATTAATTAGTTAATTAAGTTTAATTAATTAATTATAAAAGTAATTAATGATTAATTATTTTTGATTTAAAGAATTGATTAATAAATTAATAATTGAAGATAATTAATCTGATAACTGAAGATTAATTTGGTTAACGAGTAATTGAAGGATGAATTACTCGATTATGTTTTATGAGATGATTGAAATCAAGTAGGTTAATTAATTTGTTAATTAATGAAATAGGATCACTTGATAAAAGATTAAGTATGTTTACTTAATAAGTTTTGATAAGGTTAATTATTTAAGATAAGTAATTGATTAATTACAGAGGTAATTGAGATAAGGTAATTACTGATTTGGGAAGTAAATTTTAATGGGTAATTACTTGTTGAAGTAATTAAAGGTTTATTACTTGGTGTAATAAATCAAATGAATTTATAAAGTAATTAAAAGTAATTAAGAAGTAATAATTAATTACTGTATTTAAGTGATTAATTAAAAGCAATTAATCTAAGTATGATTAATTAAGGATCATTAATTGATATGATTAATGAAAATAATTAGGGATTAATTACTTTATTAAAGAGTTAATTATTCAAGGTTGATTAATTGGAATGATGATTGATTAATTTGTTTAATTAATGGTTAATTAAGCAAGATTTATTGTGATAAAGGTAATTAATTTAATTAATTTTAAATTAATTAAGTAATTAGATAATTAATTTAATTCACTTTAAATTAATTAGAGATAGTTAATTTAATTCAGTTTAAATTAATTATGTTATGGTTTGAGTTAATCATTGCTTATGAATGATTGGATGACATTGATTGTCTTGAATGCTGTGTGATCTCAGTAATGAGATAAGTATGGTTGTGTGATATGAATGCTTGGTTGAATTGTGATTATCAATTTGGATGTTGATATATGGATTATCTAGTATGATATTGGTATTGTGGATTACCTGTTATTTGATGATGTTGATTATCTATTGTGGCCTGTGAATTATCTATTCTGTGTATATGTAGATAGTTGAATTTAATTGTTTTAAAACCTTTAAAACAACTTGGACTTAAAAGACACGCTTTGGATTTCGATGAGACCGGGATCGGGTTTCCATATTTGGATATCCGAAAACCACATCGATTCCAAATAACGTTAGGTCGTGAGTCAGAATGGAGCTTTGTGAAGACTCGAGGTGTAAGGGCTATACGTCAGTATAACTCTGTGGGTGATTCCGTAATGAGTTGACGGAATAGACCTTATAGATTCGAGATGGTGGTTTAGAGTGCAAGGGTTATTGTCGTTAACTCTGAGGGTGATTCCAAAACGAGTGTAACGAGATAATGCCTTCGGTTTCGTTCGAACCCGGAACGAACTTGTATGGATTGAATGCTTTCAGCACATCGTCAGGTGGACGATGAGCATTCTAAGTGATGTGTTCATTAAAGGTAATCGTAACCTCAAGCCTCATCAACCGGGAATGGCTAAAACAGGGGAGGTGCAGCAAAGCTTCGTGGGTAGCCCCCACTTGAGAGTAAGATTTACCCCTGTCTAGAGTCCCTTTTATTTCGGCTGTGTGGGACGGTTGAATAGCTACAACCGTCGGGGTTGTCTTATTTGGAACCATTCAGTAAGGAATGGGTCCGGCTTTGTGTAGCAGGGGAGTTAGGGTGGCTCCTCGGTACGGTGATCTAGGCCACGTACTGTGACGGGCGGTACCCCAGTAGCCCTGCCATTGTATGGAATCCAAAATCCAATAAGTGCCAACGGTTTTGATTGTATTACCCACTTTTGTGGCTAGTAGCTGGAATTTAATAGATGTAACAATTTCGGCTATTTCATATTTATTTGAAAACCCTAGACACTATTATAATATCACAGAATTTCTTATCAAATGTTTTGGTTAGCGTAAGGTAAAAACTTTTCCATGTTTATGTGTGGAAAGTCTTACGTGATACCTTTTCTTTCAAAAGGTTTTTTTAAAGTTAAGCAACTTTAACCGTTTACTCACACCAGACCCATGTCTGACCCGGAGTTTATTCTGTTTTTCTTAAACTCTTGGGTACTCAAATTTTTACGAGTAGCCAAGGGATTCAGGTTAGGTTTTTAAGTTGGCTTGACGAATTCTGAAGGAGCAATGGAGCAGGAGGCTTCTGCGTATAGCTATAGAGTATTCCGCTGTGTGTTCTCTGATATGTTGATGTTTTTGAGTTGTATTGAGTTGTATAACTAGACAGGTGTTTATAACTGTCTAGTATGAGTTGATTATGCTGTGTAACTCTGATGTATATGATACTATGTAAAGTATTATGTGATTAATATAATTTATTCGTTCCGCTGTTTAGATTCTGATGTGTTGTTTCTTTCTTCTTCTCTATCTTTTCTCTTTTCTATCCCTTTCTTTCTTAAAGATGATGCGATTTTCCGGGAGTGGAAAGTCGGGTCGTCACAAGAACGGGACAGAAAGAAACAACAGAACAGAAAGAACAACATCAGAATCTCACAATTCGCAGCGGAACAACATATAATAATAATTCGATGCGTTTCGAGCTGCCACGATCAAACGATAACTCCGATTGACACGAAAATTGAAATCCGGTAATAACTAACTATTACGGATCCAATGAAACTAGTTTCGTTCAATTCTGAGACTGTTCAAAAATTGACTATTTTACAGTCGATTATTAAATATTAAAATATTCAATTTTCACAAATTAACTTTAAATTCGATTTTAAAAGTTCTAAAATATCGTTCTAACTTCCATATGATAAAATAAAATTTTCCAAATTATTTTCAATCATATTTAACTCAATTTTTACTTATTTCCATAATTTAACATATTAAATTATCGATTTAATTATCTAATTAAATCTAATAAATCAAATAAAAATTTATTTGACTTATAAATTCACTTATAAATATTTAAAATTAATTAAATATTCAAATTTTAATTTAATAAAATTTCTGGGTCGTTACAATCTTCCCCCCTTAAAAGAATTTCGTCCCCGAAATTACAAGTAAGAAAGGTTACAGAATTTATTAACTTTCCAAAATTCATAATTAAATTCTTTACAATACTTTACTAAGTTTTCCAAATCATACTTAGTTATCTTTTCAAAAACAACTACTATTGTTTAACTTTCAACTCCAAAATCAAAGTTAAAGTTTTCAAAATTTTCCCAATTTTCTCAAAATTTTTCTAACGCCTTAAATTTTCGGAAAAATTCGCCATAGTCTCCTTTGCGCGGCTCGATCCGAAAAAAAAATGACAGTATATATATCACAAATATACATCTCATCAAGTAATGAGGCATCCCGAAGGGAAAAAGTGTAAAAGTACGATATTTAATCCGAGATATGTACCTTATATTTTATTAGCAAGCATATACGGCTAATATAGCGCTAAAGCGAACTCCAAATGCGAAGCAAACGCGATCCGCACCTACTAAACTCAACAAACAACATGAGAATCATGCATATATGAAAATAGTATCAATATACAACATATAGCAACATAACTATACATGTCACATAGAAAATGCAACCAAACAACAAATGCAAACATCAACCAACTACCATCCATAATCAAATGAATTTTCATTCATAATCTCATTAATATATAATGAATTGGTTTTCAATTTAAATCACATTTGATTTATTTACATTGGATTTTTTTTATCAACATTCATTCTCAATTTAATTAGTTTACATTTACTAATTAAATCCAATTCACACTCAATTCTATTCAAATTTATTTACTTCTAATTTGAATTCAATTTCATAGCTTTCAATTTCATTAACACTTAATGAATTACATACAATCAACCAACAATCATATAGCAACCAAAGTATATTAATTATAACCAAATTCCTTTGCTTATATTCATTCAATTTGGTTTAACACCATCACTTTTCCAATTGGTTTAATTAAATTGATTTTTATTCAATTATACAACTTCCAATAGCATTAGATTTCAATGAATTAACACTTTCATTAATTATTCCTTATCAACTTAAATTACATTCAATTGATTAAACATTCAAGCCATTCATTCAATTCAATTACAAAGTTGAATTTCATTTATATAATCTTAAGTTCACATCTATCACTAACCTTATTAATTTAGTTTGATAACAAAATCAACTTCATTCAACATATCTTAAGTTATATTCATATAGTTTCACTTTTTATATATATAAGTTTATTTCACAATTGTAAATCGCTTTAATTATAATTTCAATTCTTATAATTCATTTTACTTATACAATTATTCTTTTATTTAGATTATTCAAACAACCTAACAATCAACTTATATACCTTTAATAATTCTGAAAAATTATTCCTTTATATTCAAAATAAAATCAAGGTAAAATTATTGCATTTACCCAATTTAAAAATATACTATGTCGATTTATCTTGTTTAAGAGTTTAGAAACCCCTATCTACGAGAGTTAGCTAGACTAAATCGACGGGAATCTATAAACAATCAACCGATAAGTCAACACAATATAAAACAATTTTATTCACTAACAAATACGCTCTCATAGCTATTATTACACTCAAACTCATTCTAGAGTACTGCTGACTCTATCTCTAATGAGAAATACCCAACAGAACCATGGTTGTCGCTTAACCATCAGCTCTGATACCAAATGTAACGTATACGGATTTTCGTTGCCGAAAAACCGAATAGTTATGGGTTTTAAAAAGAATTTAAGAAAAGAAAAAGAGAGAAAAGATAGAAAATAGAGAGGAAAGAAGATAGACGATTTTTAGAAAACAGAGAATTTTTAAATAGAAAAAGAGAATTTGAAAATAGAAGATAGAAGAATTTTTTTAAAATAGAACGGGACAGAAAGAAACAACAGAACAGAAAGAACAACATCAGAATCTCACAATTCGCAGCGGAACAACATATAATAATAATTCGATGCGTTTCGAGCTGCCACGATCAAACGATAACTCCGATTGACACGAAAATTGAAATCCGGTAATAACTAACTATTACGGATCCAATGAAACTGGTTTCGTTCAATTCTGAGACTGTTCAAAAATTGACTATTTTACAGTCGATTATTAAATATTAAAATATTCAATTTTCACAAATTAACTTTAAATTCGATTTTAAAAGTTCTAAAATATCGTTCTAACTTCCATATGATAAAATAAAATTTTCCAAATTATTTTCAATCATATTTAACTCAATTTTTACTTATTTCCATAATTTAACATATTAAATTATCGATTTAATTATCTAATTAAATCTAATAAATCAAATAAAAATTTATTTGACTTATAAATTCACTTATAAATATTTAAAATTAATTAAATATTCAAATTTTAATTTAATAAAATTTCTGGGTCGTTACAAAAAACATATATAAAAACAAAAAAAACTTCCAAATTTTAAAAATTATTTCAATTAATGTTTATCTTCGCATTCATGTCAAAAAAAATCAAAAAACAAGAATGAAAAGTGAAAAAAATGACACACGGTATGTTTCAGAAATACTTGCAGACATGTATGCAATTTTAGAGAATAATTATAGACGTGTTTGCACTTATTCCGGATAGCATGCCTTCGCAACTAAAAATTGAAGATATGTTTGCAATTTTAAGGAATAAGTGCAGATACGTACGTAAAAATCCTGATTGTTAAATCAAGGTGCTGTTATTCAATGAATAAATTACGTACATGTCTGCAAATATGTGGAATAATTGCGGACATGTCTACAATTATGTAGATTTTTATTCAACGCGATTATTCAGTGAATAATTTTAGATATATCTGTAATTATATGGAATAATTGCATACATATCTGCAATTATTCAGATGTTTATCGAATACAATTATTCAGTGAATAATTGCAGACATATCTGTAATTATATGGAATAATTGCATATATGTCTGCAATTTTTTTGGGTAGAAACCTAGTTAAAATATTTAAAAAAATTAGAATTTTTTTTAAGCACTGGCGCAAAAAAGACACGAAAAATACATGCTGCTACAGTAAAATAATTACAGGGATCTACTTTTACAACTTTTTTGTGAGGATGCCTTTTAAATTAACTCTGGTTTAAGGAATGCGTGACTAATATTCACTTCTGTATAACTCCCTACATAGAATGTTACTGTGGACCAGCCGACATATATAGCTCTCTACATAGAAGGCAACGGTGTCAACAAAAAGCATCCATACTAAGCGCTTGGAACTCCTAGCCATTACTGAGCACCCGAATGGAAGTCGCACGTGTAACTGCCACCATGACCATGTTACCTTTTTCTCTACCTATTGGGTCTTCTTATTACCTCAAACTCCAGCATAAGCGTGCACCTCATCCCACTTCAGGCTAACATGAGTCACCATGTGTCCATAGAAATTATGGGAAATGCTGTTGGTACTGGTCCGTCATCTAAACAATATCTAGTTGCACCCCTTATCCAAATCTCCTATGATTTGGAGTTCTAATTGACCAATTATTACATTTTTAGCATAAGCATTCCCTCATCTCACTTCAGGCTAATGTAGGACCACCGTTTTGTCTAATAGGGAATGCTATTTGGTATAGGTCCTACTTTCATCTTTGCTTATTAACTTAGATAAATTATTTTAAATAAGCCTGTATAATTTATCCTACTACCTTTTCTTATTAATTTATCCTAAGTCTTGAAATAAGCCTTATTCTATTCTTTTTTCTTATTATAACCTACGTTACAATCATGCTTATTACTTAACCCAAGGTCTAAGTGTGAAAATAAGCCGCTTTCATATTTTACTTTTTTTTAATTATAATTCTAGGTTATAACTAGACCAATTATTTAGTCCAATTCTAATCATAATTAGGCATAATTTTAGTCCAACTCCATTTATATTACAGTGTTTATAATTTACATCTCATAATTATAAATAGGCCAATCTCTTTAATCCAGTCCAACTAATATCATATTTAGGCATAATTTCAGTCTTAATTCCATTTTGTTACCATCTTTATAATTTACATCTTATCTCTCATTATTTCAGAATTCTTATAATTTAATCCAATTCCGCGTTATGTAACGACCTAGAATTTCAGTCTTTTGAAATTAATATATTTAATTGATTTTAAATTTTCACAAATTAATTTTATAGATTGAGTAACTTATATTTTGAATATCTAGATTTAATTGGATAATTAAATTATTAATTTAATATTTGAAATTACAAGTTTGAATTTAATGTGAATGAAAATGACCTATAAAGTTGAATTAAATTATATTTGAATTAGAATGATGTTAGAGAACTTTTAAAATTGAATTAAAAGTTAAAGTACAGAAATTGAATATTTTAATATTTAATTAATGTGTAAAATAGCCATTTTTCACAGAGTCTCGGATTTCGACGAAACCAGTTTCATTGGATCTATAATGTTATATTATTGTAAGATTTTAAATTTCGTGTCAATCGGATTTACAATTTGTCCAAGAGAAGCTCAAACGCATAGAAATTTGTTTAAGTAAATTTTAAATTTAAATAATTCAATTTGAAAACCTATCTTCCAAATACAATCGAATTGGCTCTTGATATGTATTCCATTGCATTCGAAATAGGGGTAAAACATTATAAACGTCAGGCAGTACGCTTTTTTTTGAGTTCGAAAAATTTGGCGATGAATAATGCGCGTAAATTTCCTATAAAAGGACGTTATAATCTTCCTTTTGCCAAAACCCTAAAACAACTAGGTCTATTCGCCATCTTTTAACCAATGGCCAGAAACACGCCTTCTTCTTCCCTCAATTTCTTCCAATCCGTCAACCTGTATGAAAAACTTCCAATTACAACATCGAAGAGCAAAACGAGATCTTCGAATCAAACGGGTATGATCGAAATTCGAGCTATGGATTAACGGCAATTTAAGTTCAAAGTCATATTGTTCACATATGTTTCTCTTGGCCAATACACAAACGAGCTCGACTGGATTATGGGTGAAGATGGAGTCAAGTACGGGCTTCGAGATGATGGTGTTGGATCATCGTCAAAACGATGATGGTGGTCTTGAAAATTCGAAGACATAGGCGACCGATGGGTTTGTTTGTGCGCGTGATAACCTAAGTGGAAGAAGAACGATAAGCACGGCCATGATATCATCCAGTTGAAACGAATGGCCTGGATGAAGCTAGATTTTAAATTAAAAAAGGATTTGTAGTTTATATATATTTTAATTAGTATAAAATTTAAAACATCAAAACTTTTTCATACGAGGTCCATTTCTGACGAACAAGTTGAGTTGGGTCTGTATTGACAAGCACTACATTTTAGAGCTGGTTTGAAGTTCGTTGGATCTAGTGTAAATTTTGAGTAAAATTAAATGGCTGTTTAATTTTATTCGAAATAAAACACTTCAACTGCTATTGGAAGCAATGTGAGTACAACCCACTCTTTTTGACTCATTGATATTTTATATAAGTGAGAATAAATTTTATTTATGATGATTTATGATTGTTTGGATGATATATGATATTATATATATATATATATATATATATATATATATATATATATTGGTATTTGGATATATTCCTGCCTACTAGAGCAGATGAGACGCTATACATTCCCATGTATGAGCGGATGATCCTTTGTATGCGCGTCTGCCTCGAAGCGGATATTGTATGCATATTCTAATATGTCTATTTGTTGTAGGTGACATGTTGGAGGGATCAACTAGGTTCCTCACCACTATTGGTTTATTTATAGATATTGTGATATATGTTATCATCATATGATATATGATGTTTTGGATGCTTTGATTGATATGTTTAGTGGTGTTGCAGCATTGGGCCTACTTATTGATAATTTTAAAATATTAAAGTGATGATTTTAAATTAAAATGGATTTTCAAGTGATTTTGAAAACAGATGTTTTATCAATTTTTGAACTGTTATAAAGAAAAAAATTTACTTTAAAAAATAAATGTTATAATTTTTATGTTATAAAAATTCTGATTTATGGGAAATAAAATAAGAATATGATTTTTGAAATATGGAGTTAATTATTTTGTAAATATTTAAATTGAGATTTTTGAATTATTATAAACAGTTTATATGTATGGATTTATAAAGTTGATATTTTAGAAATAAAAATGATGGAATTATAAAGGAGTTTTATAAGTGTTAAAAAGAAGTATAAATGAATCTTATTATAAGTAAATAAGATTTAGAGATTTATTAATTGACAAAGTTATAAAAGAATGAATTCGTAAATAAGAGATTTATAAGTAATTAACTTATAATTTGGATTTTAGCATATAAAAGAGATTAATAGGTTTGGTTAATAAACGAATTTTTTGTATTGAAGTTTTTATAAAATATAAATGGAATTTATAAACAATGTTTTATAAATCAAAAACCAATTGATTTTGATAAGTTAAATACGGAATTTTATTAAAGGAATTTCATTCACGATTTTGGACAGTGATAATATTTTAAACTAGATAAATGTTTTGGGAAGTGATATTATATAAATGGAGTCAATTGATTTAAAGATGTTTAAAATATGTTAAGTATCGAATAAATAGATTTCAACATTCATTGTTGAAATAGACGTTTTCGAGAAGTAAGGAAATGATGGACTATAACACTTGTTATAGGAAATGATTTTCGAATGGAAATGTTTTGTATAGTATATGGGATTTATATATCTATCTAATTTTCGAATCTCTATACTAGTGATTTTGGGTTGTCGTAACGATGTTTTACGCAACATTCGTTTTGACCCAAATGAATGTGTTTTAGAGAATATTTTCCTTAAAGAATAAAATATATACTTAATCCCGATTTAAATATATGTAATATTTTCGAAGCGAGGAAAATAAATTGATTTGCAAGTTACTTATTATTAAATAAGCATATGGAAATGTTTTCCAATATTGAAATGGTTTTTGAGAATATATCTTTTTAGAGATAATTTGAAGTGAAATTTAGCAAATGATTTAATTAATAAAAGATTAATTAAAAGGGTCTAGTGATTGCTTATGGTGCTAAATATTTATTTGTTTTCTTTAGTAGTTAAATAACCGATTATCAAATTTGACCATTTTAGTTCCTCGACTTGATGTGGGAACTATTTAGTCGTACACTTAGTACGTAGCATTCTATGCAGGCTTGATTATCATTTGTGTTGAGAATGTTAATTCGTATAGTGCGAAGTATTACTCCAGTCTATCGAGCTTCATTCTTGGCCGAAGGATAGCAAGTTGAAATTTGAAGACGTGATAAGTCTGTGAGGCTTAGTTTCTATGCGAGGTTGAGAAACCCTTTAGCATTGTTGGTGCGAAGAGACCGGGATATCCGAAAACCACTTTGGGCCAACATATATGCGTTTGATTGTGCAGGTTATTGATGATATTGATATTCAAAATTTTCATAGTGGAGGACAGCTTGTTGATCATTTGGGGTTAAAATCCCAATATACATCCAGTAGCAGTAGTCTCTTCGTTATGAAATATCCTATGCAAGGACTAGCCGCTACTAATCCTAGGGAGTTTCCAATAGGATGTGGTAGAAAAGTAACTTCGGTTTGTCCCATTCCTGGACAACTTGTATGGATGTTTGTCTGACATTACATTTCTAAAGATTGCGTACATTGGTTTTTACAAACGTACATCAGTGGTGGCGGAGAAGGCAACTTCTCTTAGCTTAACACCCTCCGTGAGAGTATGAGCTTAAGGGTTGTACTTTTGTGGAAGGAAATTAGTAGTCAACGGAAATGGCCATGTGGAATTCATAGTGATGCGATTGTGATTTGTGAAAGGTAATCGTTACTTCAGGCATCATCAACCAGAAATGACCAAAACAGGGTTAGATGCAGCAAGGCTAAGTGAATCGCTCCCATTAGAATATGATCATCCTCTTCTAAATATATATTTACATGCTATGATGTTGTGTATCTCATTATTATGGTTTGTATGCTAGAGGGACCTTGGTAAAGGTCGGTAACGACCGGAGGATGACATATTTGGTACTATCTGGTTATACCGTTATAGAGTAGGCCAGTCTGGTGTTGGTAGAGAACCTTTGTGACGTTTTTTCGGGACATCCATCTAGAGTTGTACCCACTGAAAGGTAGTCCCTTCACCTGGTCATTTGTATGGAAATCCAAACCCCACTACGAGCTTGCGGTTTTGTTTGTAGAAATGTAATGAATAGCCCCAAAATGTTATATAGGCAACCATTTCCACTATGATTAATATTATTTGTATATACTAGACACTAGTATAATATAAGAGGATTTGTTATGAGATGTTTTAGTTATCGTAAGTTAAAAACATGTATGTGTTTATGTGTGGGCGTGTCTTGCGAGATACTTTTGTTTTGATAAAGGAGAAGTTTGATAATTTAATAAATTCGGTTGAGTGTGTTTCTCACGCTTGTTTACCAGACTAATCCAAGCGTTCTTCCATTTCAATGCTCGGGTCAAACCGAGTATATTTATAGGTTCAGATTTGGTGCTTTGGAGCTTCAGCAGGAAGGCTGGAGATCTTCATTTTCATATATATGTATCTGTTTTGATTATGCGCTGCTTAGTTGTTGTATATTATTGGCAATTGTGAGGATAAATTATTTAACTGTTCAGGCTGACAAATAGTGATTGATTGTTGAAGTCTGATTGATGTATGTATATACAGTTTCTGTTTTGTAAAGATCATTAATATGATATTATATTCTTTCCATTATGATGTGCGATTCTGTATTGTTCTGTTTTGTTTTCTCTTCTTCTCTCTTCTTTTCTTTCACCTAAATTTCCATCAGTCTGTGCTTTTTGGTTCGGACATGTGTGGTTTATTGTCGATTTAAAGGGTATGGATTTTTGGATCGTCACACGTGGTACCCGAGCTTAGATTTTGTATATTCCTAAGCTTTGATGTGTACTCACTATAGATAGGGACAGTAGCACCCTAGATTGAGTTTGAGTGCATTATATATATGAGCACGTATTTGTTAGTGATATAAAATGTTTTATATTGTGTTTGCTTATCTATTGAGTTGTTTGTGAATTCTGTTCGGTATGTGAGACACCATATTATCGATAGGGATTTCTAAACACTTAAACGAGGCAATTCGATATAGTACTATTTTTAAATTAGGTAAATGAAATAATTTTACCTCGATTATATTTTGTATATAAAGGAACAATTTTTCAAGAATAATTAAAGTGTATATAAATTGAATTATTTGGTTGTTTCAAAATATAAATATTTATAAGTTAATAAATGCTATTTAAATAATCTAAATAAAAATAACAATTGTAAAAGAATAAATTATATAAGAAAATGAATTATAATGTATGAAATTATTATTAATATAATTTACAATTGTGAAATAATCTTATATACAAGAAATGAAACTATATGAACATATTTATAAATATGAGTTGTAAATAAAAATGAATTTGAACAAAGAATTTGAAAATTTGAAGCCTGTTGATTTTGAAAGTTATTTTTTGAAAGTTAAAGAGATTATATTATTATATATTCAAATAAGATAAATAAATATGGAATGAATCTTATATAAGTAAAGTAAAACCCGAAATAGTGAAATTATATAAGTAAAAAGGTTCGTAAATGTGATTTGTGATAAAAGGAATTTTTAAAAAAATATAAAGCACTGAATTAACTACTATTGCTAGAAAATAATAAGGATGATGACTGCAGCATCATCAGTATCATTTTCGAGTTTCTATGTGAATGATTTGCTACCAGTAGTAAATTGAAAATTGAAATTTTGTTGTGATAAACAAATTTGAATTAAAATCCAAATGCAAATTGATAAATATAAGTGAAATAAGTTTTGGATTTATAATATGAGATAATAAATGTAACTTGGTAAAGTTGAAATAAATTTGAGTTAGCATAGTAAATATATGATTTGAAATTTAACTAAAGGAAGGTTAAATAGATTAAATTAGATTTTAACTGGATTATATAAGTTATTGAAATGGAAATAAACTTAAAAGATAAGTGATTATATAACATGAATTTGAAAGTTTAAGTAAATAAGTTTGTCTAACTTATAAACTGACAAAATGTAAGTAAAACCAAATATTAAAATGGTTAGACAATTTGTTAAGCAAAACAAAATCTAAATTTGAATAGTAATATGAATTTGACTTAAGTAAAAGTTAAATAAAATGATTTTAGAGATGAAATTTAACTTAAGTCAAATAGAGTGAAATGTAATTCAAGTAAAGAAAAAGAAACAAGCTAATGAAATAAGTTAACTAAGCTAGAATTTGAATTAAAATTTGAAGTGAACTTAAGTTGTATAGTGCAAGTAAATGCAAGTGAGAATGAAGTGGAAAATAACTTAAGTGATGTTGAATGAAGTTGAATTTAATATCAAAACAAATTAATTAAGCGAATTAATGAAATGAAGTAATTAATGAACATAAACTTGAGTTACATAATGAAATTAAACTTTAGTTGTTTAATGAATTAGCACTGAATTAATGGATGAAGTGAACCAATGAAATAAATTAGTAAATAAAATGTGGATTGAATTTTAACTAATAGAATGCAAATGAATTGATATGGAATGATGGATTTTAGTTTATTGTATAGAAATTCATATGAAATTGAATTAATGAAATTGAAAGACAAATAATTGAATCCAAATTGAAAGTTAAGTGGATCTAAATTGAATTGAATTTGATTTGAATTGAAAGTGAACCAACTTGAATATAAATTAGTGAATGTAAACTAATTGAATATGAATAAATAAATGTTAGTAAAATCCAATATTAACAAATCTAATGTGATTAATGAAAATCAGTTCATTGAATATTAATAAGAAATGAATTTATATTGATTTGGTATGGATTTGGTTTGTTGGATGATAGTTGGATGATAGTTGTATGATGGTTGGATTTTTGTTTTCGATTGCATTTTCTATATTGGCGTATATAGTTGTTGTATTGGTATATGTTGTATATTGATATTACTTTCATATGTACATGTTTCTCATTGTTTATTGAGTGTTTAATAGGTGCGGATGGCGTATGCTTCACATTTGGAGCTCGCTTTCGTGCTATATTAGTTGTATATGCTCGCTAATAATATATGATGTATATATCTCGGATTACATATCGTACTTTTACACTTTTTTCCCTATGGGATCCTCATCCTCGAAGATGAGATACATATTTGTGATATGTATATATGTTGTGATCCTATTACATCGAACCACGTAAAGGAGACGTTGGCGAATTTTGTTTTTGAAAATTTAAAGCGTTAGAAAGATTTTGGGAATTTTAGAAAAATTTTGATAACTAAAATTTCGTTATAATATGAGACGATATTAGTTGGTTTCGAAAAAAAATAACTGAATGAAATTGAGAACTTATAAAAAAATTATAAGAAATTCAACAAAACGATTTTCGAAATGTTAGAAGGTTTACATAATGTCAATAGTTAATTTGAATGATTTGTTTTTGAAAAGATAATGGATTTTGTGACTTTTTCTTACTTGGTAATTTTGAGGACGAAATCTTTTACGTAGGGGAGAATGTGACGACCCAGAATTTTAGTCATTTGAAATTCGTATGTTTAATTGATTTTAAATATTCACAAGTTAATTTTATAAGTTGAGTAACTTATATTTCGAATATCTAGATTTAATTGGGTAATTAAATTATTAATTTAATATATGAAATTATTGAAATAATTAAAATTTGAATTTAATGTGAATGAAAATGATTTACAAATTTGAATTAAATTATATTTGAATTAGAATGAGGTTAGAGAACTTTTAAAATTGAATTAAAAGTTAAATTACAAAAACTGAATATTTATATACTTAATTAATGTGTAAAAATTGCCTTTTTCACACAGTCTCGAATTTTGATGAAACTAGTTTCATTGGATCCACAATGTTAAATTAATGTAAGATTTCAAATTTCGTGTTAATCAGATTTACGGTTTGTCTGGAGGAAGCTAAAACGCGTAGAAATCTATTTAAGTAAATTTTAAATTTAAATATTTTTTTTCAAAAATCTATCTTTCAAACATGATCAAATTGGCTCTTGATATATATTCCATTGCGTTTGAAATAGGGGTAAAACATTATAAACGTCAGGTGGTACGCTCTGTTTCGAGTTTGAAAAATTTGGCGATGAATAGTGCGTGTAAATTTTCTACAAAAGGACGTTATAATCTTCATTTTTCCAAAATCCTAAAACAACTAGGTCTAGCCACCATCTTTTAACCTATGGCTAGAAACGCGCCTTCTTCTTTCCTCGATTTCTTCCAATCCGTCAACCTATACGAAAAACTTCCAACTACAACATCAAAGAGCACAACGAGATCTTCAAATCCAACTGGTATGATTGAAATTCGAGCTATGGATCAATGAAAATTTAAGTTCAAAGTCGTATTGTTCACACATGTTTTTCTTTTCCAACACACAACCAAGCTCGACCAGATTGTGGGTGAAGGTGGAGTCGACTATGGGCTTTGAGACGATGGTGTTGGATCATCGTCAAAATGGTGGTGGTGGTCGCGAAAATTCGAAGACATAGTCGGCCGATGGGTTTGTTTGTGCGCGTGATAACTTGAGGGTAAGAAGAACAACAAGCACGGCCATGATATCATCCAGTTGAAACGAACGGCCTGGACGAAGCTAGATTTTAAATTAAAAATGGATTTTTAATTTATATATATATTAATTCTTATAAACTTTAAAACGTCATAACTTCTTCGTACGAGGCCAATTTTTGACTAAACAAGTTGCATTGGGTCCGTATTGACGAGCATTTTACATTTTAGAGCTGGTTTGGAGTTGATTGGAGCTAGTGTAAATTTTAAGTAAAATTAAACGGCTGTTTAATTTTATTTGGAATAAAACAGTACAACTGCTATTGGAAGCAATGCGAGTACAACTCACTCTTTCTGACTCACTAATATTTTTATATACATGAGAATAAATTTTATTTATGATTGCTTAGATAATATATATGTTATATATCTATGTGTGTGTGTGTGTGTGTTGATTGGTATTTGGATATATTCCTGCCTATTAGAGCAGATGAGGCCCTATACGTCCCCGTATATGAGCGGATGATCTTTTGTATGTGTGTCTGCCTCGAAGCGGATATTGTACACATATTATAATATATATATATATATATATATATATTTGTTGTAGGTGACAGGTTGGAGGGATCCAACTGGATTTCTCAACAGTGTTGGTTTATTTACAGATATTGTGATATATGTTGTTATCATATGATATATGATGTTTTGAATACCGTGATTGATGTATTTAGTGTTGTTGCAGCACTAGGCCTATTTTTGACAATTTTAAAATATTAAAGAGATGATTTCAAATTAAAATGGATTTTCAAGTGATTTTGAAATACATGTTTTATTAATTTTGAACTGTTATAAAGAAATAATTTATTTTTAATAAATAAATGTTATAATTTTTATGTTATAAAAATTACGATTTTTGGGAAGCATAATAAGAATATGATTTTTAAAATATGGAGTTAATTATTTCGTTAATAGTTAAAATGAGATTTTTGAATAATTATAAACGGTCTATATGTATAGATTTATAAAATTGATATTTTAGAAATAAAAAATGATGGAATTATAAAGGAGGTTTATAAGTGTTAAAAGGACATATAAATGAATCTTATAAGTAAATAAGATTTATAGATTAATTAATTGACAAAGTTTTAAGAGAATGAATTTGTAGATAAGAGATATAAGTAATTAACTTATAATTTGGATTTTGGCATATAAAAGAGATTAACGAGATTAGTTAATAAATGAATTTTGTATATTGAAGTTTTTATAAAATATAAATGGAATTTATAAACATGTTTTTATAAATCCGAAATCAGTTAATTTTGATAAGTTAAATATGGAAGTTTATTAAAGGAATTACATTCACGATTTTGGACAGATGATAATATTTTAAACTAGATAAATGTTTTGGAAAGTGATATTTTGTAAATGGAGTTAAGTGATTTAAAGATGTTTGAAAATGTGTTAAGTATCGAATACGTAGATTTCAACATTCATTGTTGAAATAGACGTTTTCGAGAAGGAAATGATGGACTATAACACTTGTTATAGTAAATGATTTTCGAAAGATGTTTTGTACAGTATATGGGATTTATATATCTGTCTAATTTTTGAATCCTTATACTAGTGATTTTGGGTTGTTGTAACGATGTTTTACGCAACATTTATTTTGATCCGAATAAATGTGTTTAAGAGAATGTTTTCCTTAAAGAATAAAATATATACTTAATCCCGATTTAAATATATGTAATATTTTCTAAGCGGGGAAAATAACTTGATTGTGAATTACTTATTATTAAATAAGTATATGGTAATATTGAAATGGTTTTTGAGAATATCTTTTTAAAGATAATTTGAAGTGAATATTTGGCAAATGATTTAATTTATAAAAGATTAATTAAAAGGGTCTAGTGATTGCTTATGGTGCTAAATATTTATTTGTTTTCTTTGATAGTTAAATAACCGACTATCAAATTTGACAATTTTAGTTCCTCGACTTGATGTGGGAACTATTTGGTCGTACATTAGTATGTAGCCTTCTGTGTAGGCTTGATTATCATTTGTGTTGAGAATGTTAATTCGTGTAGTGCGAAGTATTACTTCAATCTATCGAGCTTCCTTCTTGGCCGTAGGATATCAAATTGAAAGTGGAGACTTGATAAGTCTAAGAGGCTTAGTTTCTATGTGAGGTTGAGAAACCCTTTAGCGTTGTTGGAGCGAAGAGACTGGGATCGGTTTATCCGAAAACCACTTCGGACCAACGTATATGTGTTCGATTGTGTAGGTTATTGATGATATTGATATTCAGAATTTTCATAGTGGAGGACTGCTTGTCGATCATTTAGGGTTAAAATCCCAATATACATCTAGTACCAGTAGTCTCTTCATTATGAAATATCCAATGCAAGAAATATTCGCTACTAATCCTAGGGATTTCCTAACAAGATGTGGTAGGAAAGTACCTTCGATTGGTCCTGTTCTTGGAAAAATTGTGTAGATCTTTGTTTGACATTGCATTTCTAAAAATTATGTACATTAGTTTTTAAAAACATACATCAATGGTGGCGAAGAAGGCAACTTCTATTAGCTTAACACCCTCCTTGAGACGTATGAGCTTAAGGGTTTTATTTTTGTGGAAGGCAATTAGTAGTCAACTGAAATGGCCTTGTGGCATTCAAAGTGATGTGATTGTGATTTGTGAAAGGTAATCGTTACCTCAGGCCTCATCAACCGGAAATGATCAAAACAGGGTTTGATGCAGCAAGGCTAAGTGGATCGCTTCCATTAGGATATGATCATCCTCTTCTAGATATACCATTACACGCTATGACGTCATGTATCTAATTATTATGGTTCCTCGGTAAAGGTCGGTAACCATTGGAGGATGACATATTCGATACTATCTAGTTATAGAGTTAGGTCGGTCTTGTGTTGGTAGAGGAACTTTGTGAAGTTTTCTTGAGACATCCATCTAGAGGTGTACCCATAGGAAGGTACTCCCTCCACTTGGTCATTTGTATCGAAATCCAAACCCCACTACGAGTTTGCGGTTTTGTTTGTAAAGGCGTAATGAATTGCCCTGAAATGCTATCTAGGTAACCATTTCGACTATGATTAATATTATTTATGTACACTAGGCACTAGTATAATATAAGAGGATTTGATGTGAGATGTTTTAGTTATCGTAAGGTAAAAACATGTCTGTGTTTATATGTGGCCGTGTCTTACGAGATACTTTTGTTTTGATAAAAGAAAAGTTTGGTAATTTAATAAATTCAGTTCAGTGTGTTTCCCATGCTGGTTTACCAGACTAATTCAGGCATTCTTCCATTTCAATGCTCGGGTCTGACCGAGTATATTTACAGGTTCAGATTTGGTGCTTTGGAGCTTCAGCAGGAGAGCTAGAGGTCTTCTTTTTTGTATACACGTATCTGTTTTGATTATCTGCTACTTAGTTGTTGTATATGATCGACAACTGTAAGGACGGATTATTGTAACCATGCAGGCTGATAACTAGTGATTGATTGTTGAACTCTGATTGATGTATGTATATATAGTTTTTGTTTTATAAAGATCATTGATATGATATTATATGTTTTCCGCTGTGATGTGAGATTCTGTATTGTGCTATTTTGTTTTCTCTCTTTCTTCTCTTCTTTTCTTTCTCTCGACTTTCCGTCGGTCTGTGCTTTTTGGTTCGGACATGTGTGGTTTATTGTTGATTCAAAGGGTATGGATTTGCGGGTCATCACATGTTAATTCTATTCTAATCCATACGCGAAGAAGAAGGAGAAATAAAAGAAAACTGAAAATAAAAGAAAATCCACGGCGTAGGAAGAAGATGTAAATAAACGTATAAATAACAATAAATAGATTAAAATACTATAAAAAAATTATAATTAATCGGAAAAGCTATAATTAATAGAAATAACTAAAATTAATTGAAAAGAATAGCCAGAAAAAATATACTGAAAATAATTCTAAAAACATTATGTAAAACTGCTAAAAAGGTTATTCCAAGAATCATAGTATAACTACAACTATTGAAACCCTGTTATTTTAAATTACTTCAAGAAATCTTAAAATAATTGCAATCACCCATCTTTGGTCCTTAGCTCTCCCTTTTAGGCCTTCACGGATTCATTTAGGGTTGTTAAAATATTTTTATTAAAAAGATTCTCTCCTAGGAAAATTATTTCTTTTAGGGTACTTCCTTAAAAGGCGAACCCAAGTGGAGAAAATCTAAAATGAGAAAAAGTGTTAGGCCTAGGGTCATATTTATAGGGGTAGAAGTGGATCTTAGATCTTTGGATTTGGGAATTGAATAGGATGCAACCACGTCACAAGCTGAATAGGAGCCATCTGATGCAAGAATAGAAGAACCAATTGAAGCCAAATAGTGCAAAACACGCGTACAACAATTGAACGAATGAACGTTCGTTCACTCATTAGGGTAGGTGGGTCGACCGCCTGGTCGACTGCCCCTTCCCCTTTGGTCGACCGGCCGGTCGACCTAGGACATTATATTATTATTTTTTTCTTATTTTTTTGATTCTTGATTATTTTGTAACTCGTTCATATTAGCTCGGATTCCGATGCACTATATATGGAATTTGACCAGAAAATTACCACGGACACAATCGGGCAACTCCCATGGCTCAATTATGATAACTTCACAAGGTAATTTTATTATTTAGTTCATTGACGAATTAACGATTACAGATTAAATTTCAGGTTGTTACAATATAGTTATACTCCCATTGAATTAAAATGATTTACGTATCATTTTATGATATATATATATATATATATATATATTTCGACATCTCATTCTGTTCAATTATTCACTGTAGATAAAAACAAATTTATTAATCTTTGTATTCAAAAAAATATCAATCAAAACTTCCTTTTGTCTATTTCAATTATACATATAATTATTTACAAAATAAAAATATTTTATATTTATTAATATCACTTTATCTAGTTTCATATATCTTCTAAAATTTGTTTTATTAATTAATACAATTTGCTAATCAAAAATATATTATTAAAAAAACTTCAATTAAATAAAATCTTATTTCCAAAATACTACCAATCAAAATAATCAAATTCATATACTTTTAATATAATTAAATTTGTTGATTTTGACAGCTTCGGAAACGGGGGTGTTACACTTTCCACTTGAAGCAATTCAAAATTTTTACATGTAAATACTTTTCCTTCTTTTCTTTTAGATACACATACATCATTGTACTTTTTTCTTTTTAGAGTATTGCACATTCAACTTATTTCTTAACAAATAATTTTTATTTATTCCTGCATTAATTCTTAAACTTCACTTCAAAATTGGCGCAAAACACGAAATGTGCGCAGTGGTAAACGTTTCATATCTTCTGCATATGGTATTCATTTCTAATATTTTAATATGAATTTGGGCTAGAAAATTTTACTTGACATAATGAAAAAGTCAGACTCCTCAAATTCCTTCATTTATAAGATTTTACTATTTCATCACTTTATATAAACTTATATTTTTACCCATATTAATATCTTAATTTGTTATTGAAATTTTGGAGTTGTTACATTCTCCTACATTTAAAAGGATTTTGTCCTCTAAATCTTTGAGGATGGAAAAATGTAATCGTATATATGGAAACCAATATCTATAACCATTTACTCAACCATCCATTACTTGCAATCATTGTCCATGTTTTATAATTTCTAATGCAACTTGTACATGTAGGTATGGAATGTATATGAACCTATAATCAATGCAAAATTGGCAGACTCCTGAACTGTTTGACCTCTTGAAATGCGAGTGCTTATGTTATGTATTCAAGCTGGCTGTAATGTCCCATAATTGCATTTCTATATTGATGTAAACCATTCAATATGTGTGCAAAAATGCAACGACCATTATGCATATAACTAATAAAATAAAATAGGTAAGGTGATGTGTTTCATAGGCCAAAATGAATAAATTGGCTTATATGTGCAATACTAATTAACCAAATATGTCCATTATCCAAACCATGTCCTGGTGATATGTTCACAACCAAGCCTATCATCCAAACATTTCTACTTGTGGAATATACTAAGCTAAACACTAAGTGCATAAGCAACTATACTAACTAAAATGGATTTTTTTTAGAAAAGAGCTCTTGATAGGTAGCTCGAATTTTCTCCTCGAGGTCTCATACTCTCAATTGGTTCGTTCTACACCTTAAATTATCAACTTTACAACTGGTATGTAACTTAATCCAAATCACTATAAATGTATGTGCATATGTAAACCTCTGTAATTCATGCTACCAACTCACCTAAAATGATATAAACATGCACTGTAACTAATAACTTGAGCATAAATACGCTCTTAGCAGAATGCAGTGTTATGCAACCTCAATGCACATACACGTTAACCTAAATCATCTTAGTGGTATATCGATTACTTCATCTTATTGATGTTAAGGTAAGATAATGTAAAAGTGGTCGGTGTCTCACCTATCATCAAATGACTTGAATCTCTCAGTATTCTTCCTTTTCTCTTAAGAATGTCAAAATTTAGTAATATCTTAAAAATTATAACTTCTTTTTTAATTTCATTGCATACAAATAGTGATTATTCAAGCATCCAACTAGGGTACTCCTAACATATTATTCTATTCAAAGCAGCAACTAAAATACAAAGTCTAAGTGAAGTATTAAATTTAATTTAAATCCTAACCTAAATTGTTTTAGAAATAAAGATTATCGGTTGGGTGATATACGTACTACTATTACATAAGTCAATGTTCCATGAAAGTTTTGTTAAATAAATAATCTCCATTTTATCTAAGGGATGATACGAAGGAATTCTACCATGTCTTCTCAAAATCTTATGAAAATCTTCCAAATATCATTTTTCATAAAAGTCATCTCCACACCCTTAATCCTTGAATGTAACTGTAACAACCCAAAATTTAAATTATAATAATTAGTTAATGAATCAGTTAAATGATGAAATGACTTCGTGAAATTATTAGAATCGAGCCATTGGAGGTGTATCATTGTGTCTGTGGTAATTTTCTGGTCAATTTTCATATATAGAATGCTAGAATTCGAGCTAGTATGAAGGAGTTATGAATTAAATAAGAAAACAAGAGACTACTAATAATAACAAAAACAATAATAATAAATAGGGCTAGGTCGACCACCAGGTCGACCTAACCACTACCTAGGTCGACCGGACAGTCGACCTAGTAGGGGGACGGTCGACAGGTAGGTCGACCCGCCCATATTGGTGAGCGAAGAATTGATTTCTTCGTTCACCTATGATTTCTACACGTCATTTTTTATTTTTGCTAACATCAAGTCCTTCCACGCTTCCATCCGACGGCTCCTATTCGGCCTATGACATGGTTGCACCGTATTTGTGACAATCCGGAATTTTTAAGCATTTGAAGTTGGAATATTTAATTGATTTTAAATATTTAAAGTTAATTTTTAACTTAAATTCCAAATATCACTATTTATTTGATAATTAAAATTTTGAATTTAATAATTTGAAATTGGATAAAATGTTGAATCTAGAGTTTTAAGCCTGTTAAAAATAATTTGAAGGCTTGTAAAATTTATATTGATAGTGATGAGGATAATAAAAGTTTAAAAATTGAATTTAACACTGATTTGTTCAGTTTTGAAATTATATCGTTTAAATTGATATTTAAAAAATAGCCTTCCGAGGCACAGTCTCGGATTTCGACTAAACCAATTCCATTGGATCTGTAATATTGTATTGTTATCGGACTTCAATTTTCGTCGCGTTTGGAGTTGTCATGTGATCGTACGGTAGATTAACGCATTATAGTTTATATTGAAAATTCAAATTTAATTAAGCATATATATTTATCCACATACAATAGTCATCCTTCAGCCGAAATAACGTCATACCAGCGCTTTTTACACTTCTTTTCAGTCACTGTAGCAAAATGGTTGAAGCACGTAAACATCTTTTCCTGTTCCCTCTGTAATTTCTCTTAAAATGCAGGCTCGTTCAAAAATATCTTGTTCAAGCATTTCGAAGAAAATTAATAGCCGAAACAAATCTTATCCCAGTTCCTTATTTTCGAATCTACTGCCAAACGGAAATAACCCTCGTTCCTCCTCCTCTTCAACTCAGAAAAAAAGAGGGGGCAAGCCGAGCCAATTCGAAAAGAATCAAGCTTATCCTCCGTTCCTTTTCAATTCAAATCGCATCTCTAAACAAACAAAAAAAGCAGTCGAGAAATAAATCATGGCCGCCTCCTCCTCTTTGATTTCGCTCCTTTATCGCGACTTAATCGAGAGGCTTGGCGTACGAGTTCGAGCATGGCCATGAGAGGGATGTCACGATGGACTTTAGTGGAAGGTCGAATGCATTTCATCGCCGATGGTTGCTAGGGTTGTGTGAAGGAGGTCGACCAGAGGAAGCGTCGGCAGGTGAAGTCGCGACGTAGCATTGCGGTTCAAGGGTCAACAATTAGGAGTGACGGCTCGGCGAGTTTTGCCTGGGGAGGCGACGTGCGACAACGTCAAGGCTAGGGATCGTGACTTTGGGCGTCGCTGTTAGGGCTTCGATGAAGGGGTTATATGGTGGTCAAGGCTTTAGCAAATCGAAACTTGCGATGGTGAGGTTCCTGTTTTTGTTTTTACTTAAGTTTTTACTCAATCAAATTTTAGTTTGAAAAAAAAGGCTACGGTAAAGGAAAAGTATAATACATATATTTATAGAAAACAGAAATTATTTTTACAGGTAAGGTTTGGAAAAAGAAAAAAATAAAATAAAATATGTAGGAATTTTATAAAAAAGTTAAAGGATTATATAAAATTAGATTTTTGAAATCTATAGATTATTTTTCCAAGTATACATGTAGTTTCAGAAGAGAATAAATATACATGAATACCTACTTTCATTCATTAGTTTAATGTTAAAATATTAGAGATTAATTTGTTTAATAGAACTTATTTAATTATTTTAGTTACTAAAAATATTTTAATGGGAAAATTATAAGTTTAACTTTAAATCACTATTAATTAAGTTAATTAAAAGTAAATTGATTTGCTCGATTTCTTAAAAAAATAATAAACTGTGTAATTGATATCCAAGGCCTAAAGTCATGAAAAATCAAGTCGGGTTGGATGGGTGGAAAAGTAAAAATCAAAGGTGAGTTAATCCCACTCATCTGGTTTAATTTAAATTTAAATAGTTAAATTTAAATAATTGGTTGAATGGTTGAATTGAATTGATGTGCTATATTATAGTATATAACACATCTTGGAATGATTTATTTTCCCGCATTATATAGCGGATGAGACCCTATGCACCGCATAATAGCGGATGATATTATTTTAATTTCATATACCGCGATATTCCACCTCGAAGTGGAATTGGTATTTTATATTGTGTTAACGTCTGTGGATGCAGGGAAACAGGTTGGAGGGATCCAACTGGATTCCTCAACGTTTATTTAGATTATTTAATATTCTCTTGTATGATTATCTGAAATTCGGTGATGAATTTTATTGGGATAATGAATGCTATAGTTTGCTTAAACATTCGGTACACTGAGTTATCAAAATATATAGAATTGGATTTTTGAAAAAATAAATTAAAAGAGTGAATTTATAAGTAAAATAATTATAGATAATTTGAATAAATTATAGGATAAATTAGAAAAGAATAAAAGTGATTTAAAATTATAGTAAAGAAATTTCGAGTATGGAAAGGGGATTTTGAATAAACAGAGAAATAATGAATTTTAAACCTTAAGAGCCATTATTTAAAAGAATAAAGAATTTATTTTAAAAATCCAAGATTTAAATTTATTGAAATAGATAAAGAAGGAATTTATTTCAACATGGTGTAAATTGGAAATCAATTTGGAAATTGATTCAAGTGTTGAAATTGGAAAGTTAAAGGAAAATGTGACTATGGAATTCATAAACTGGGTTCATAAAAGTGAGGTAATGTATCAGTGGATATTTTGGAGAATAAATTAACGGTGGAAATTTATTAAGGAAATGAGAAAATTTAAAAATAAACAGTGATTTATTTTTAAAGGATGTGAAGAGGAGCGTATTTCCCTAGATAGCCAAGTACGTTTTCAAAGTAAATTTTAAAATATAAATTAAAGATTTTAATATTGTTTTAAAAAGCATGTTTTAGAAAATTTATTATTTCTGAATGTTTAAAATTAAAGTAAGTATTTTTTTCAAAATTTATTATCGTAATAATTAATTATTTAAAGGATGATCTGGTAATTTGTTTAAAGGAAAAAAATTTATTTTTATAATTGATAAAGTAACCTTATTTTAAATATTCCTAAAGTATTATTTTTAATTAAGTATTAAAGTAGTTTTTCCAAATTTAAATGTTAAAGCATATTTTACAATAAAGTGTTTTTAAATTAATTTAAAAATCTAAAGTTTTGTGCTTGGTGATTTCAGTGGAAATAGAAAATATGTGGGAAATTTATTCTGTAAAAGGAAGGTAGTTTGAAACTGTTTTCAAAAGGGTTGAAATGGAAATATATCTTGCGAAAATATTTTGAGATAAATAAATAATTTGGGAAATTATTTATTGTTTGATGGTTGTTGTGAATGTTAATTGATAGTTAAATAACCGACTATCAATATTAGCCAATGCGCTAATCGTTTCGAAGAGACCGGGATCCAGATTTGTTTCTCGAAAACCACTTCGATCCGGTTTGTACGTTTACGTGGGAAAAACGAGTTCAGATTCGAAGATGGAGCAGTGAAGTGCAAGGACTAGTCGCTACTAATCCTGAGGATAATTCCAAAATGGATGTAGTAGGGTTAGTGCCTTCGGTTCCGTTCGAATCTATCCCAGACTTGTATGGATGAATGCTTTTAGAACATCATCAGGTGGACGATGAGCATTCTAAGTGAAACATTCTAAAAGGCAATGCTTAGCCTCAAGCCTCATCAACCGGGAATGACTGAAAATTAGGGGTTATGCAGCAAGGCTTGGTGGGTAACACCCATTTCGGGTAAGGTTATCCTTGTCTAGATTTCCCTTTTTATTCGGCTTAGTGGTGCAGTTTGTAACGACCCGTATAAATTCGATGTTTAAAATGAATTAAAGTAATAAGATTTTTAATTTAAATTTAGAAAGAAATAAAAATCCTATTTATTTATATGAAAGCGAATGTTGAAATTTGATGTATCAAGGGTAGTTAAAATTTACAAATTAAATTTTTATATTGCAAATTAATTATAAATAGTGAGAATTGTTGCATTTGGATATAAAGTTAGAAATAAGTAAATAAAGGCAAGTATTGAATTCATTAATGAAAATAAATAATTTTATTTAGTACAATCCCTTTTTATTTGTAAAAAGTTATAAGGTGTTAATTAATTGAAATGTGAAAATTAGGAAATAGATTCAAAAATTTATGTTAGATAATGAATTGCAATAATTGAAGTTAGCAATTAATGGATTAGATGGAATAATTAATTGGATTTAGAATCTTAATTTGTATGTGTGCATATATTTATAATGGAAAATAGAAGGGTAAAATAATAATATACAAGTATAATTAAGGTTAAAATAGTGGGTTACTAGTAAATTCAATCATTTACCAATATAGATAATTAGATGTGCCTTAATTGTAATTAAGAAAATAACGAAAGGAGTAAATGAAATTATTTAAAGTATTAATTATAATTGGATAGAAATTTTAAGTAACAATGTTAATGCAATGTCAGTAATGCTAGTTTAAGTCAATAATAAGGAATTGGGATGAACTCAAAAGTTGTAACATATGGCTTGTAAACATATATTATTAACTACCTGCTTATTTGTTAATGAACTTAGAATTTGCAATAAGTGATAATAAAATAAATAAATGTTACACTAATGGAAAGTGAAGTAACGTTCATTTAAAGGTGAGAAATTCTAGGGTCGTATTTATTATTGGCGTTACTTTAAAAATTATGGTTCACTGTAAAATTAACTAGGGAAGAAATACGTTATAAATTAAACATGACCTGAACTTAAGTGTAAGTAAAAGGTTAAAATTGAATCTAATTCGATTAATTTGAATCTTATTTAAATAAATTGGATTCAAAGTGTAATAAAGGAATTATTTTAAGAAATTAAATATATATAATATGATTGGTGAAATAATTCATATTTCAAAATTTGAGATGAGAATTTGTTTAAGGAATTTTAAAATTATAAGTAAATCAAGATGATGAAGTTTATGAATTATTGAATTTGAATCTTTAATAGTGAGTTAATTTGTTAATTTATAATAGTTGGACTTATTGAAATAAATGAAATCAAATTTTAATTATTATGTTAAATTAAAAATTAAGTTGAAAATTTGGAAATATTTATGTAATAATTTTTAAATCCAATGGTTAACCCGCCTATTTGAAATAAGAATGGAATAATCATTGATTCATTTAATTTAATAGAATTATTAGAAAGTTAATTTATAATTTCGAATTTAATGAAATTGAGAATTAATATTGAAATTTATAAATGAATCATCTAAATTTACATTTTTAAATTTGTTTAAAACCATTGTAAATGATTGAGGAATCATAAGTGATAAAATTTCCCAATTCTGAAACTGAAATATAAAATTTGGATTTATTTACTAATTCTGAATTTATTTAATCAATAGACAAATAGCCATTTTGGTCACGGGCTCGGATTCTAACGAAACCAGTTTCATCGGACCGTATCAGTGAATTATCGTAGGGTTTCAAGTTTCGTAGCGATCGGACTTGTCGTTTGAACGTACGAACGCGAAACGCCTTGAAATCGATTTAATTGAAATCAATTTGAAATCAATTTGAAAATATTGTTTTCAACATAACTTCTTTATACGATGGAATTTGGACGTGAAACTTTTTCCATCGCGTTCAGAATATTTTAAAATACCTATTTCGATATGTGGGTTTACCCAATTTCGTTCCGGGGTCAGAACGGGCTTTTTAGGCCACGTTAGCATTAGCACGTTTGTTTATCCGATCCATCTATTCAAATTTCTAACCTACCTATATAAACCCAATTATAAACCCTAGCCTCCATCTATTCTCATTTGTTTATGCGTTCATTTCTTCAACTCTTTATCTTCCCAATGGTTGCAAACCCTAGATCTAAACTCAAATTTCAAAAATCAAATCAAAAGTCAAAAATCAAAGTCCTCTGAAAAATACCAAAAAAATATATGTTAATTCTCTCGATGAGCTAATTCAATGGTGCTATTCTTTTTTGATTCGGGTTGTGGTTTGACCAGAAATTGGGCGTTTAGTTTCGACCGTTCATCATCGTCGAAATCAAAATCGTCGGATTGAGAAACGGTTTCTGGGTTTGGTGGAGATTGGCGAGCGTAGCCCATCGGGAGTGTTCGTTTGGGAAATTAACGGTTGGATTCAGCACGAAGATCGATTAGGGTTGCGAATAAGGTGGCGGCCGACGGCAATAAGAAAGGACCAGACGTGCTTGGTGACGTGCGGCCTGGCGAGGCAGGAAGGGCAGTGGGGTTGCCGTGTCCTGGAGTGTTGACGAGGCGTGGCGGTCGTCGGTCAAAGGGGGAGGATCGTGTGTTGACTGGGTGCAAACGAAAGTCGCGTTAGGAAGAGAAGGGCGGGTCGCGTTTGCTGTTGCGTGGAAAATTTTAGGTGACGTGGCAATCATGTGAGGCGAAGATTTGTATTCTTTTCTAAATTTTTATAATTGAAATTCAATCGAAATCTTTGACATAACTTTCTCATACGTTATCCGTTTCACGCAAAAAACTTTTGTCAGGATCGTAATTAAATTCCAGATCTTTTGACGTTGGTTTGGACAGATTTGGAGACCGTCAAATTTTGAATTTAAATCGGATTTAAATTCGATTTAAATTCAAAAGGTGAGTGTTTTAACCCACTCGCAACTTTTAAAATTTCTTTTGTTTGTTAAATTGATTTTAGATATGAGTAGAAATTTATTTATGATTGTTTGGCATGTTTTATTCATTATCCCTGTTAAATCGCATTTATTTAATATAACTGTTAATTAATTTTATTATTGCATATAAATTGACAGTTAAAATTTATTTATTTGCATATAAATTGACAATTAAAATTTATTTATTTGCATATAAATTGACCGTTAAAATTTATTTATTTGCATATAAACCGATAGTTAAACAGTTAATAAATATATTTTGAATATAAACAGTTAGTTAATAACTGTCATTTATTACCTGTTATATTGTATATGCTATATATTGATGTTTGTTTAAATTGATGATGATTGAAATAAATTGATGATGATTGAAATAAATTGGTTGATGATTGATATTGGATGAATGGATGATGTGTTCTATCTTATATAAACTGCAAGTTATCATGCATTTTCATCTCATTCGGGATTGCGGTTTGAAATGATATACAACCGCATTTTTATTTTTAAATTGCGGATTGAAATGATAAATATCCGTATCACTTGACCATAGGATAGAAAATTTTATACAGGCACCGCGGTATATATATAAAATTATTTTTGAAATGATTTTTTTTTTGGTTTGGATATGATACGGTTTAATAAATATTAAATTTGGATATGATATAAATATATTTTATATATACATTGTTGAATTTAAGCTATGCATAAATCTGTTAAATAAAAATGAATAAGTTGAAAATGGCATTTGATAATTTATATTATACGTTTAAGTACCGGTTTAAGATCTTGTATATATATATAGAATTATAAATGATTCAAATCAATTAAGATTGAAAGATAAATTTGAAATTTAATTAGAAATTGAGCTTATTTTAAAATTTAACTCCATAAGTTGATGTTAACTTGTTAAAATTGGAAATTTTAAAGGTATGAATATTTATAACGGGATTTAATAAATAATTCTAATAAATGGAAGGAAATTTTTAGTGTAAATAAATTTAGTTTATTTTAAATGGTTATGGATTTATCATGTAAACCTTTCAAACTAAATAATAGGAAAATGAATTGTTGATTGAAATTCCCAACCTTAGTTTTGAAATTCATTAAATACTCAAAGTTTGAAAATATTGAAATCGAAATGTTTTATTTAAACTGAAAGTGAATATAAAAGTTATGGGTTTAGACTGAAATTAAAGTGTATAAAAATTGTGAAGGTGTGGAAATTATTTACTTCTAAAGAAATTTAAAAATTCAACTGTTTTATTTTTATATACTGTTGAACATCCAAGCCATTTAAGTTTTGAAAGTTATGGTTTTAAAACTATGGATTTCGAAGTATTATGTTGAAAGTTAAAATTCAAATATTTGGTTTCGAGGTATTATAAATTTTAAAGTGGCATGATTTTGGAAAAAGAAAAATATTTGAAAAAAAAAGATCTCGTTGATTTGGGTTTTATAAAAATAATATCAAAATGAATTGTTTTGGAAATGGAAATGATATCGTATTTATGGGTTTTGAAATGGATAATTATATTCTAGTTTTAAAGGTATAAACTATTTTTAAAGACCGCGGTGCTATAAAAACATTTGGTTGTTGAAGAGACTGGGATCGGAAGTTGTCATACTCTCTGCCAACTCCGAAAACCACTTTATGAACCATGTACGCGGTGGAGATTCCAGAATGAAGTAGGTTGGTGGCGACGTTTCCTGTAAGGTAAATACGTGGACCTAACTCCCGTGAGTTGGCATATGGTGGCTAAAACAGGAGCGATTAACGGGTTAATAAGGTAGCACCTTTGATCGGACACATCCCTTCGATATTATACTTTGACTCTTGGATTGATTCGGTGGCCACTTTTGATTTTTGTTTGGGGGTGTGGCTCGAGGTGGGCGGTAGCTGCGCGCTACGCGTTACCACCGACCCGGAAGCGTAATTGGTATATCTACCCTGGCATTGCCTAGTTGTGTCGTGTCACCCACCCTAGCGCGCCTTATACGATTATGGTTTGGTACCATACCTATGGAGTGCCCTCTGACGACGCCCAGTACGGGGGAGATTACGGTACTGTATAGACTATGCGAATATATAAATGTGTTAAGGTGGAAAATGTAAAGCCTTAACGCTATTTAAAAGTAAGTTTATTTTACAATTAGACACTATTATAATAGCGAAATATACTATATAGTAAATAGTTTAACGGATCCTTAGGAGATGTAAATCTCGAGCATCTCTTGAGTTACTGCACTCGTATTTACTTCTGTTGATTTAACTTACATAAGATCTTTTAGTTCCGACTCGAGTGTTTTTGTCTTTTCAAATTCGCTCGGGTCAGTCCGAGCGTTTCAGGATTTGAAGATTTAGCTTTGGAGGACGAAGACGAAGATTCGTATTATTATTATTTATTCTATTGCACTACACTCATACTGTTCCGCTGCATTGTTATTGGTATGTGTAACTTTGATATGTATTATGTAAATATAATCAAATATTTTTGTAAAACAGCTTCATGAACTGTATATTTGATTATTATATTTTATCCTTCCGCTGTGAGATTCTATTTTGTTTTATTTCTTCCTTGTTTTTCTTATTTACCCGTAACAATCTGCCCTTCCGTATGGTTTGAATTGGCACATGTGTCGATTTAAAGTGTGCGAAAAGGCGGGACGTTACATCTGGTATCAGAGCTTTGGTTTAGCGATAAACCTTAGCTTTGTGAGGTTTGACTCTTTACTAATAGGGTAGTAATACCCTATGGGAGTCGCTAAGTGTATATATATGTGAGAGCGTATTTGTTAGTGTTATAAAAAGGTTTTAATATTGTGTTTATCTGTTCCGTTTTGTATTTATAAATTCTGGTTGATGCATGGGACGCTGTGACATCAATAGGGATTTCTAAACACCTAATAGGACAGACCGACATAATATTTGTTTATACAGGTGAATGAAATAATTTTGCCTATTATATTTCTATATATAAAAAAAAATTCAAATGATATCTATATTTGGCTGCAATAGACTGGTTGTTAGGTAATAAAGTGTATAAATAATAATAGAAATAAGATTGAAAAATAAAATAACTGAAATTTGGGAAATTGAGAACTTAAGATCCGGGGTTTTGAAATTTTTTTCGAATAAATTTTGGAATATAATAATATTTTTTATAAGTACTTTCTGATATAAATATTTCAATATAATTCGGAAAATTTTGTTTTATAGAAAGTTTTGGAGAAAATAAGTTTTGTATTTTCCTCTCTGTCGCTGGAAAATAATTTCGGTGATGGCGGCCGCGTCATCGACTTTCATTTTCAAGTTTCGAAGGGGAAAGGCCACTATAGTAGTTTTGCTGCAGATTCATTTTGAAAAATATATAAATTTTGAATTGTTTTAAATATAATTAGAGATATATAAGTTGTAAGAATATATTTATCTATTGTTTTAAAATAAATTGAAAATTTAACCCGATATTAAATTCTTAAAGTTTCCATTGATTAATTGTTTCAATTATTGTAGTGAAAGAGAATTTAACTAATAATTGTAAAGGAAATTTAATTCTAAGAAATTAAATGGGACACGAATACTATTGATAAAAAAATGTAAATAAATGAGGGGATGCAATAAATGAATGAATAATTATAATGAAATAAAAAGAACTGACATGAACTGAGTAATTGGAAATGAATCATTATAAGAAATGAGTGAAAAAAAGGGAGACAAACATTTAATGAGTAAATGAAAATTTAAAAGATAAATCACTATATAAATAAAGAGAGAATCAAACGACAAAGGTGTGAAATGAAATTTATACTAAGTATAGTTGATTGTTGTTTGGATTTGTTGTTGTATAATTTATGGTCGTTTGGGCAAGGATACTTTAAAAAAAATTGGATTTGGGGTGAATGAATAATCTATTTAGTTTTATCTAAGACTGTTGAGCAAATGATGCACTAGTAGTTTATTCTTCATTCCGTACAATTTAAAAGTTTTGAACCCGAAAAACTATTTGTTTGATTTATTGTGTGGTTGTTTTGTATTTGTTGTATATGCTGTTTGTTAAATTGATGGTTGTTGTATTAATTTGTTGTTAGTAATTGAAACCACTTAAACACTTCACTTCGTATAAATTGTTAACCCTTCGGATTTTGTAAGTAAAATGCAGGTTATGAAAGCAATTGCTACTGCTTTTGATTCCATAAATTAAGCGTAACTTGCCCGACAAATAGGTACGTTTCAGATTTCGGTTTATAGCGCTATTTTATATATTTTCCAGGGTTGAGATTTTTGATAATATATGTTATATAATTGTTATATTTTGATATTATATTTTCTTACGAGCCTCTCCGTACAAGGGAGACTCTGCCGAATTTTTTCGTAAATTTTGGACTTAGAAATTATTTTGAAAATATTTTCAAACTTTGTTTATTTAAGTATAAAAGATACAATGATTATATAATGGGTATATTTTAGTTAAAATAATAAATTTTGTAAATTATTGTCTATGAGTTAATATTTTGAATAAGATATATTGATCTCTAAATTCTTCCTTCTCCCTTCTTTTTCCTTTTCGGGGACGAAAAGTTTTGAATGGGGGAGAGTGTAACGACCCATATAAATTCGATGTTTAAAATGAATTAAAGTAATAAGATTTTTAATTTAAATTTAGAAAGAAATAAAAATACTATTTATTTATATGAAAGCGAATGTTGAAATTTGATGTATCAAGGGTAGTTAAAATTTACAAATTAAAATTTTATATTGCAAATTAATTATAAATAGTGAGAATTGTTGCATTTGGATATAAAGTTAGAAATAAGTAAATAAAGGCAAGTATTGAATTCATCAATGAAAATAAATAAATTTATTTAGTACAATCCCTTTTTATTTGTAAACTATTGTAAGGTGTTAATTAATTGAAATGTGAAAATTAGGAAATAGATTCAAAAATTTATGTTAGATAATGAATTGCAACAATTGAAGTTAGCAATTAATGGATTAGATGGAATAATTAATTGGATTTAGAATCTTCATTTGTATGTGTGCATATATTTATAATGGATAATAAAAGGGTAAAATAATGATATACAAGTATAATTAAGGTTAAAATAGTGGGTTACTAGTAAATTCAATCATTTACCAATATCGATAATTAGATGTGCCTTAATTGTAATTAAGAAAATAACGAAAGGAGTAAATGAAATTATTTAAAGTATTAATTATAATTGGATAGAAATTTTAAGTAACAATGTTAATGCAATGTCAACAATGCTAATTTAAGTCAATAATAAGGAATTGGGATGAATTCAAAAGTTGTAACATATGGCTTGTAAACAAATATTATTAACTACCAGCTTATTTGTTAATGAAATTAGAATTTGCAATAAGTGATAATAAAATAAATGAATGTTACACTAATGGAAAGTGAAGTAACGTTCATTTAAAGGTGAGAAATTCTAGGGTCGTATTTATTATTGGCGTTACTTTAAAAATTATGGTTAATTGTAAAATTAACTAGGGAAGAAATACGTTATAAATTAAACATGACCTGAACTTAAGTGTAAGTAAAAAGTTAAAATTGAATCTAATTCGATTAATTTGAAACTTATTTAAATAAATTGGATTCAAAGTGTAATAAAGGAATTATTTTAAGAAATTAAATATATATAATATGATTGGTGAAATAATTCATATTTCAAAATTTGAGATGAGAATTTGTTTAAGGAATTTTAAAGTTGTAAGTAAATCAAGATGATGAAGTTTATGAATTATTGAATTTGAATCTTTAATAATGAGTTAATTTGTTAATTTATAATAGTTGGACTTATTGAAATAAATGAAATCAAATTTTAATTATTACGTTAAATTAAAAATTAAGTTGAAAATTTGGAAATATTTATGTAATAATTTTTAAATCCAATGGTAAGCCCTCCTATTTGAAATATAAATGTAATAATCATTGATTCATTTAATTTAATAGAATTATTAGAAAGTTAATTTATAATTTTGAATTTAATGAAATTGAGAATTAATATTGAAATTTATAAATGAATCATCTAAATTTACATTTTTAAATTTGTTTAAAACCATTGTAAATGATTGAGGAATCATAAGTGATAAAATTTCCCAATTCTGAAACCGAAATATAAAATTTGGATTTATTTACTAATTCTTAATTTATTTAAGTAATAGAAAAATAGCCATTTTGGTCACGGACTCGGATTCTGACGAAACCAGTTTCATCGGATCCGTATCAGTGAATTATTGTAGGGTTTCAAGTTTCGTAGCGATCGGACTTGTCGTTTGAACGTACGAACGCGAAACGCCTTGAAATCGATTTAATTGAAATCAATTTGAAAATATTGTTTTTAGCATAACTTCTTTATACGATGGAATTTGGACGTGAAACTTTTTCCATCGCGTTCATAATATTTTAAAATACCTATTTCGATATGTGGGTTTACCCAATTTCGTTCCGGGGTCAGAACGGGCTTTTTGGGCGACGTTAGCGTTAACACGTTTGTTTATCCGATCCATCTATTCAAATTTCTAACCTACCTATATAAACCCAATTATAAACCCTAGCATCCATCTATTCTCATTTGTTTGTGCTTTCATTTCTTCAACTCTTTCTCTTTCCAATGGCTGCAAACCCTAGATCTAAACTCAAATTTCAAAAATCAAATCAAAAGTCAAAAATCAAAGTCCTCAGAAAAATACCAAAAAAATATATGTTAATGCTCTCGATGAGCGTAATTTAATGGTCTATTCGTTTTTTGATTCGGGTTGTGGTTTGACTAGAAATTGGGCGTTTAGTTTCGACCGTTCATCATCGTCGAAATCAAAGTCGTCGGATTGAGAAACGGTTTCTGGGTTTGGTGGAGATTGGCGAGCGTAGTCCATCGGGAGTGTTCGTTCGGGAAATCAACGGTTGGATTCAGCACAAAGATTGATTAGGGTTGCGAATAAGGTGGCGCCCGGAGGCAATAAGTGTGACGACGTGACTTTTCGACGCTCGAAAACCGACATCAATACATCCACTGTATCAACTGCCGAGCAATCGAATGCCGAAAACCGTACCGTTAAGGTTAAAGAAGAGGTAGAAGATAGAAGAAGGAAGAAAAACATAGAACAGAAAGAACAACAGAACAATATCAGAATCTCGCAATCGCAGCGGAACAACATATAATATATAAGTGAATAATCTTTAAAACAAGAACTATATCAGTTATTACATTACATCATATTACATTACATCATCAGAGTGTACAATAACAAACAACAACAAACAGCGGAAAAGAAATACTATATACTACTAATACGCCATGCCATCCAGCTTGCCTCCTGCAACTTCTGAATTCCAGAATATCTTGATAAACCTGACTCTTGACTGCCCGTGTGGAAATTGGTGGGCACCCAGAGTTTAGGAAGGAAAACAATAAACTCTAAGTCAGTCATGTGACTGGTGTGAGAACTCAAAACTGTTTATCTTTAAAATAAAGAACAGGATAGTTTTAAAATAGATTCGCAATGCTTTTTAGAAAATGAGACTACCATAAAGCCTCCTGCACACACACACAATGCAAACGCAGAATCGGAGGAGATTTCTCCTTATGATAGTCAAAAATGCTTGATACGCATTAAAAAGAAACATTTGATATTATTACTAGTGCATAGTGTGGGAAAAATCATTTCGAAAATAAGGATATAAATCTTAGCCAGCATAGGCATTCCGCACTTATGCCTACTATAGCTACCATGTTCAATAGCAGGTTACCGCCACATTCCATGGCAGGTTATACAACTAAAACCGTACAAGATCGTATTGTTTCTTTGGATTTCCAACAAATGGTCAGGCCAAGAAACTTCCCATTGCCACATGGGTACGCCTCTGGAAAGACGACCCGAGAACCAAATCGGATCTCTGCCAACACAAGGCCGGGTTACCCCTAACTGGGTAACTACTGACACGAATATGTCATCCCCCGATCGTAACCGATCTATCCGAGGATCCTCGTTTTCCAACAACCACAAAGCAATAAATTTGCAGCAACAACATAGGTTAAGTATCCAGGCTCCATACCATGATACCACCTCTATCAAGAAGGAATGACATACACTAAAGGGGTGCTACCCCCTAATAACCTTGCTGCATCCTTCCTGTTTTGACCATTTCCGGGGTGTGAGGTCCGACGAAGTCTCGTCCACAAAGCCACGCTTTATACAAAAGCTGTGCTTTGGGTTAACAAATGGTCAAAGTAATGATCACCAAGATAAATGATCAAACAAATGATTATATCACAAATGATCAAACAATGATCATCCTATAGCAACACTCAGCATGACACACTACCAAATTGGGAGTATATCACTAATAACCTTCAACTACATAACCTCTGAGCTCGTACGTCTCAGAGAAGGGTGTTAAGCTAAGAGAATAAATTCTCCGCCACCAACAGAAATATATTTGAAAGAAATCAGCTTTATATCTCAACTTGTAATGTCAGACATACAATCCATACAAGTCTGTTCCGGGCTCGAACAGAACCGAAGGCACTTACAAAGAAGTCCTTGCATTCCGGATAATTTCTAATCACGTCCGGACTTCCTGTCACTAAGGGTGATAAAACATCAATATCGGAGATTAGCCGATGCAGAGTAACTCAACGGTAATCCTTTCGTTTTCGAAAATATCTGGTCTTCAACACCGGTCATCGAATGCAATCCATTACGACGTATCACATATTCGGAATGGGTTATACGACCCCAAGGTCCTTTCCCGGCTAACCCGAGTAGTGAGCGCTTATTCAAAAATAAGCGTGGCATTCAAATTCAAGCAATCACAACAACACCTATTTAAAGGTAAGTATTGATAGTCAGATTATTTAACTATTAATAGGCATGCTCAACATCACCAGATTCCAAATAATTTTCCAAATTATTCATTTTCCAAAATATCTTTACAAGATATATATATTTTCCACACTTCAACATTTGAAAACTAATTTTCAAATCACTTTTCACCTTTACCACTTTTGAAAACAAATTTCAATCATTTTCCTTATGCGAAATACTTTCATTTCAACATGGTTCATTTAAACCCATTAAATAAATCCTTACCGATTTACTTTATATTTACGTTCCAAATCCGTAAATTTATTCCCACACTTCAAAAATAAATCAACGTTTATTTTAAACAAATTCCCCTTTTCATTTATAAACTCCATAGTGAATTTACATTCCAAAATATTTATGAATATATGATTCCCAAATCGATTTCTAATATTCATTTTCAATTTGTCTTCAAAAAGATAAATTCTCAAAACGTTTCACTTCACATTGGAAAAACATTTACATACTTATTTATTAATAAGTAATTCACAAATCCAATTATTTTCAATACTTAGAAAATATTCAATATACTTAATATCGAAATTAAGTATATATTTCATTCTTTAAGGAAAACATTCACTTAAACACATTTATTTGAGTCAAAACGAATGCTGCGTAAAACACCGTTACGATGACCCAAAATACTAGTATAGGGACTCAAAATTAAAATAGATATATAAATCCCAACACAATACAAAATATTTCCTTTCGGAAACCATTTACTATATCAACTGTGTTATAGTCCACCATTTCCTTATTTCTCGAAAACGTCTATTTCAACAATGAATGTTGAAATCTATGTATTCGATTTATAATACATTTTAAAACATCGTTAAAATGATGAACTTCATTTTATAATATTCATTTTCCCAAGCATATCCATTTTATTTGATAATATATTCACTGTCCAAAATCGTGAATATACTTCCTTAACCAATTTCAACATGCAATTATCAATTTCCATTGATTTTGAATTTATAAACAATGTCTATAGATTCCATTTCTATTTATAAACTTCGATTTATAAATCTCCTTTATTAATCCAATTCAATTTATATATCTAAAATATATACCAAAAGTCCACATTATAAGTTAAATGCTTATAATCCATTTATTTACAAAATCGTTCTTTTAATACTTCACAAATTATAAATCTTATTACTTATAAGATTTCATTTATAACCCTATTTTCAACATTAATAGAACTCCATTTCAAATTCTATTATTTCGATTTATAAAATATATATTTTTATAAATCTCAACTATAAACCAATTTTGCTTCATCAAAGATTTCAATTTAAATGCAAAAATCCGATTTACAAGTTAATTCCTTAAAATCTTTTGTCTTACAACATCTATTCATTTTATGACTTCACAATTCATAAATCTATAAATTTTCATTCACTTATGAATCCATTTATACTTCATTTTAACACTTATCAAAACTCGTTTTATAATTCCAATATTTTTAATTCCAAAATATCAAATTTATACATATTTCATATATCCCGTTTTAAAATAATTCAAAAATCCCAATTTAACTATTTTATAAATTTATTAACTACTTATCTCAAAAATTACCTTTTGGTTATATTTCACAAAAATCTTGATTTTTTATAACATAAAAATTTATAACGTTTTAATTATTTAAAATGAATCAATTCAAAATTTTAAATAAAACGTATAATTTCAAAAATCACTTTAAAAATCCCTTTAAAATCAAAATCGTTATTTTTAAACTTTAAAAATGGATCCGATGATGCAACAACACCAAATAGTCAATCACGACATCCAAATATCATATATCAATATGATAATCAACAAATATCACAATATTTGTAAATAAATCAATATAGTTGAGGAATCCAGTTGGATCCCTCCAACCTGTTTCCCTGCATCTTGGTATGTTAGCACAATACCAATTCCGTTCCAGTATGGAATTATCGCGGTATATGGGATTTATAAAAATATTATCCGCCTAATAGACAGCGCAATAGGGTCTCATCCGCTATATAATGCGGGAAATCAACTCCAAGTACATATATAATATCAATTCCATACAATTTGGAATTATCACGGTATATGTTTTTAATAAATAACATCCGCTTACTAACGGCGCGTAATGTCTATTTCAATCAATAGATAACAATTTATCATCCATACATACAATCAACAATTTTAAATCTAACTATTTAAAATTTAAATCGAAACTATTCGATTGAGTGAGAAGTTCTCACCTTGATTTCAATTTCGTTTTCAGCTTTTATTTTGAGTAAAATTAAACACGCGTTTAATTTCACCTGAAATTCTCACTAGCTCCAAATGACTCCAATCCAATTCCATAGCGTAGTGCTCGACAAAACGATTGCAACGCAATTCGTCTTGTCCAAAACGGACCTCGTATGAAAGAGATATAGCCTTTTAAAGTTAATACAATTTTAAATATAATTAATTTACATTTTCATTTCAACATTTTATACCCTTATTTTTCTGGGCCGTTCATTTTGAGATTATGGATCCAGGCCGTGCACGCTTCATCTTCTCAAACGCTACTCTCCAGGCCATTCACGTTGAAACCGAACCCAACATCATCATCTAGGGTTAAAAATTGCGGCCACCACACTCGATTTGATGACGATCGGCCATCTCCATTTCGAAGCCAATGTCGAATGCTACCCATGTCTACCACCGTTTGCAGCTCGGCCTCCCCCAATGGCCTCGAAAATTGTACAAAACGAGCATAAACGTGGGCCATTTGCTCCTCCTCCGATCGACGATAGCCAATCTCAACCGTATGGATTTGTAGATTGCATTGTGTTCTTCAACTTTCGCGTTGAAAGTTTCTTGAAATTGTTTGTGGATTGGAAGTAACTGAGGGAGAAGAATGGAAGTTCTCAGCCATTGATAAAATAAGTGGCGGCTGAAGCTATTTAGGGTTAGGGTTTGAGTTGTGCTGAAAATTATGAATAAGGGGGTCCTTTTATAGAAAATTCCCAAATTACTATGCATCCGAAATTTTTCGAACTCCAAATGAAGCGTGTCGGCTAGCGTTTCTAGGGTTTACCCCGCGTTCCGAACACAATGGAACATGTTTCAGAGGCTAATTCCATCGTATGTGCGAGTTACGGAAATAAACGATCAAATTTAAATTAAACCGATTAAACTAATTTCTATGCGTTTTGGCTTGCCCCGAACAAACGGTAAATCCGATTGACTTGAAATTAGATACCATGCAATAATATCAATTTACGGATCCGATGAAACTAGTTTCATCGAAATCCGAGACTGTTTGAAAAATGACTATTTTAACTCGCCAAATTAATATTAAAACAATTTCGATGCGTTTCGAGCTGCCACGGTCAAACGAAAACTCCGATTGCTACGAAAATTGAAATTCGATAATAACAAACTGTTATGGATCTAATGGAACTAGTTTCGTCCAATTTTGAGACTGTTCGAAAATTGGCAATTTTTCAGTCGATAATCAAATATTAAAATATTCAATTTCCACAAATAAACATTTAATTCAATTTTAAAAGTTCTATAACATATCTATAGCTTCAATATGATTAAATAAAATTTTACAAATCAATTTTAATCATATTTATCCCAATTTTCAATTATTTCTGTAATTTCAACTATTAAATTATCGATTTAATTATCCAATTAAATCCAATTATTCGAGATAAAATTTATTCGACTTATAAATTTTACTTATTAATATTTAAATTCAATTAAATATTCAATTTTTAAATTAATAGAAATTCAGGGTCGTTACAATAAGAAAGGACCGGACCTGCTTGGTGACGTGCGGCCTGACGAGGCAGGAAGGGCGGTGGGGTTGTCGTGTCCTGGAGCGTTGACGAGGCGTAGCGGTCGCCGGTTAAAGGGGGTGGATCATATGTTGACTGGGTGCGAACGAAAGTCGCGTTTGGAAGAGAAGGGCGGCTCGCATTTGCTGTGCGTGGAAAATTTTAGGTGACGTGGCAATCATGTGAGGTGAAGATTTGTGTTCTTTTCTAAATTTTTATAATTGAAATTCAATCGAAATTTTCGACATAACTTTCTCATACGTTATCCGTTTCATACGATTTTTTTTGTCAGGATCGTTGTAACGACCCAGAATTTTGAACAATTTAAATTGAAAATATTTAATTAATTTTAAATATTTGAATAATGGTTTGGGTTGAATTTTCAATATAACTTTGAAAATGGCGATTAAATTATAGAATTTAATCTATTGAGAATTGAATAAAAATTTGAATCTTCAATTTTAAGCTGATTAAAAATATTTCAAAGGCTTGTAAAATTCATATTGATAATATTGAAGATAATAGAAGCTTCAGAATTGAATTTGAAACTGCTTTGTTCAGTTTTGAAATTTTAATCGTTTGAATCGATATTTAAAAATAGCCGTCCGAGGCACAGTCTCGGAATTCGACGAAACCAGTTCCATTGGGTCCGTAATATTGAATTATTCTCGGATTTCAAATTTCGTATTTTTCGGAGTTGATATGTGAGCACACGACGTGTAAACGCATTGAATTTTTATCGAGATTCAATTTAAATTTTTAAATTTAAATTTATTAATTTGTCACCTCAGCACGTTGCCTTTAAAAAAAAATCACGCTACTCTCCTTCAATAACGCCTGAGATCGTGGAAGAGATCGTGCAAAGAGATGGCTGAACTCGTTTAAAACAACTCTCCCTCTTCCATCAGTTTGAAAAAAAAAGGAAATGAAAATGGCCGAAATCAATTCAAACGAGAAGAAAAAAAATATATAAATGGCCGAAGCCGTCTCCCTCCTCTCCCATTTCCTTCTTCCCCCTTTTCTTCTTCAATCTCAAAAAAAAAAAAAAAATCGAAACGCAGTTATTAAAAAAAAAAACCAAATCACCGAAGCCCTAAGTTGAAATCGATCGCGCGAGCAAAGAAAGAGGGGGGGGGGGCGCACGCGCGCGTGCTTGCGCGTGGGAGAGGGCGGCGGCGCGCGAATAGGCTAGGGCTATCGAGCAATGGCGATGTCGTGAAGGCGCGAAGCGACGGCCTGGCAATCATCGCCTAGGGAGGCGACTCGCGATCAACATCGAGGCAGCGCGCGTGTGTTAGAGGTGCGAGGGCAGTGGGTTCCGTGAGTCAAAGTGGCGATCGAGCGACGTCGAGACAACAGTAGAATTCGCGGTGAGTTTTAGGGCACGACATCATCGTGCCAGAGGCGATGGTCTGGGTTCGCAAATTTCTTCCAGTGAGGTATAAATTTGTTGTTAAATTATTATTTTTTTCCCGTTCCAGAGATTTATTATACAGAAAAAAAATAAAAAAATAAATCTATGCAAGTTATATCTTTTAGTATTTGCAGTAATAAAAATAGGAATTTTAAAAGTTGAAGAGTTTTATGAAATAAAATATATAGATTTAAAAATTTGTAAAGATTATTCTATTAGTATTTGAATGCAGTTTTAAGTAAAAAAATTGATTTGAATAAAAGAAAATTTTTGCAGTAAGAGAGATAATATATCACATTTTAAGTAAATATGAGTAAGTTATATTAAAAGAAATAAAAATTCAAATTTTAAGCTTAAAGAAGAAGGAACGAAAATTTAGAGGGTTTAAACAAGTTTTGGATAATTTAAAACTATTAATGATTAAATTATAAAAGGAAGTTAGTTTGAAATTAAAAGGTTTGGTTAAATAGATTTATTTAAGTAAATTTAGTTGAAGTTTAATTTGAATTAGACAAATTGTTAAAAGTAATATGTTTAAAATTGAAAGGAGTTAGTTTAATATAATAAGTAGGGGATTTATTTGTAAAAGGAAGTTTGTTAGAAATTCAAATTATTTGGTGAAATAATTTATTAAAGGGAAATGAGTTTAAGAAATTAAATTATCAGTTTAAGATTAAATAAATCCATTAAATGGAAATTTATTATTATTCGATCCAGTTCAAATATTAATTTAGATCGTACAATTTATACAAGGTCAAAATTGTGAAGGAAACAAGCTGAAATGGAAAAATGGATTGCTAATAAAAGCTAAGGTGAGAACTTCTCACTCAAAAATTTAAAGTTGGATTTGCAGTTATTTATTGATGGCTATTTGGTAGTGATATTAGATATAGTAGGATATATCTATATATAGCTATATATATATATTGGCATATGTATATATTGCAGTTGATTGATTTTCCGCATTGTATAGCGGATGAGACCCTATTGCGCCGCCTATTAAGCAGATAATATTTTATAAATCCCATATACCGCGATATTCCGTCTTGAAACGGAATTGGTATTGTGCTAATGTCTGTGGATGCAGGGAAACAGGTTGGAGGGATCCAACTGGGTTCCTCACAAATATTTATTTGATTTCAGATAGTGTGATATTTGATTGTTTATCATATCGATATATGATTTTGGAAAGTCGTCATTGACTATTTGATGTGTTGCATCATCAGATCCAATTTTGAAAGTTTAAAAAAAAATAACGATTTTGATTTTTAAGGGATTTCTAAAGTGATTTTTGAAAGTATACGTTTGAAAATTATTTTTGGAATCGATCCATTATAAATAAATAAACGTTATAATTTTAATGTTATAAAAATTATGATTTTTGAGAAATATAGTTAAAAGTTGATTTTGAAAATATGGGGTTAATGATTTTATAAAATAGCTTAAATTGGGATTTCTGAATTTATTATAAAAAGATTAAAAATAGGATTTATAGAATTTGATTTTTTTTTTTAAAATCAAAATGATAAAATTATAAAGGAGTTTAAAGACGTTTTAAAAGAATAATATAAATTGATCCATATAAAAGATTTATAAATTAGTATTTATAAATTAAAAATATTGGAATTGTAAAACGAGCTTTTATAAGTGTTAGAATGAATTGTGAATGAATTTCATAAATGAAAGAAATTTATAGGATTATAAACGGTGAAGTTATAAATGGAATTTTATAAGCAGTAGGTTTATAGAATATGTAAAGTTATTTGAAAGAATAGATTTTGGATAAATAAATGAATCTTATAAGTTATAAGATTTATAATTTGGGAAGTTAAAAGAACAATGTTGTAAACAAATAAATTATAAGCATTTAACTTATAATATGGACTTTCGGTATATAATTGAGTTATAAACCGAATAGATTAATAAAGGAAATTTATAAAAGGAAGTTGTTATAAAATAAATAGAAATGGAATTTATAAACATCGTTTTATAAATTCGCAAACGACTTATTTTGATAAGTAAATTGTTATAACTTATTATGGAGTTATATTCACATTTTAGACAGTGAATAATCCTTTAAAAGAAAATGTATAGAAATGATGAAATTGATTAACGTAGTATATTCACGTTTTGAATAGTGAATAATATGGTAAACAAAATGTTTTGGAAGTGATGTTTTAAATAAAATTAAAACGATCTAACGATGTTTTCAAGATAGGTTGAGATTCGAAACCATAGATTTCAACATTTATTGTTGAAATAGACGTTTTCGAGAAATAGAAGGAAATGGTGGACTATAACACTGTTGTTATAGTAAATGATTTCCGAAAGGAAATGTTTTGCATAGTATTGGGATTTATATATCTATTTTAATTTCGAATCCCTATACTAGTGATTTTGGTTTGTCGTGACGATGTTTTACGCAACATTCGTTTTGACCTAAATAAATATGTTTAAGAGAATGATTTCCTTAAAGAATGAAATATATACTTAATTTCGATTTAAGTATATTGAATGTTTTCCAAAGGTTGAAAATAAAAAGATTTGTGAATTACTTATTAAATAAGTATGGAAATGTTTTCCAATACGAAGTGAATATTTTGAGAATTTATCTTTTTAAAGATAAATTGAAATGAATAATTGAAATCGTATATTCATAGATTTTTGGAATATAAATTTATTGTGGAATTTATAAATGAAAAAGGGAATTTGTTTAAAAATAAATATTGATTTATTTTGAAGTGTGAAAATTATATATCTAGTAAAGATATTTTTGGGAAATAAATAATTTGGAAAATTATTTGGAATCTGGTGATGTGTGCATATCCATTGATAGTTCAATAACCGACTATCAATATTTACCTTTGAATAGGTATTTGTTGAGATTTGCTTGAATTTGAATGCCACACTTATTTTTAAATTATTGCGCTCGTTATTCGGATTACCCATCTCGAATAGTGATACGACGTAATGGATTGCATTTGATGACCGGTGTTGAAGACCGGATATTTTTGAAAACGGAAGGATTACCGTCGAATGTTTCTGCACCGAATGGCCCCGGTATAGAAATTCCACATGTGATGGGAAGTCCGGAAGTGATTAGTGAATATCCGGATTGCAAGGACTTCTTTGTAAGTGCCTTCGGTTCTGTTCGAGCCCGGAACAGACTTGTATGGATTGTATGTCTGACATTACAAATTGAGATATAAAGCCGATTTCTTTCAAATATATTTCTTTTGGTGGCGGAGAATTTATTCTCTTAGCTTAACACCCTTCTCTGAGACGTACGAGCTCGGAGGTTATGTAGTTGAAGGTTATTAGTAATATATTCCCAATTTGGTAATGTGACATGCTGAGTGTTGCTGTGAAATGATCATTGTGTTGATCATTTGTGATAGGATCATTTGTTTGATCGTTTATCTTTGTGATCATTTCTATGATCATTTGTTGACCCAAAGCACAGCTTTTGTATAAAGCGTGTTTTTGTGGACGAGACTTCGTCGAGCCTCACACCCCGGAAATGGTCAAAACAGGAAAGATGCGGCAAGGTTATGAGGGGTAGCTCCCTTTAGGGTATGTGCATTTCCTTCTGGAAAAGGGTGGTATCATGGTATGGAGCCCAGATACTTACTCATGTTGAAACACTTTATTTATGATTGTGTGATGTTGGTGACGAGCGCTCGGTTAAAGGTCCCAAAGGACCGGGGGATGACATACTCGTGTCAGTTGTTACTCAGTTAGGGGTAACCCGGCCTTGTGTTGGCAGAGATCCGGTTTGGTTCTCGGGGACGTCCTTCCAGAGGCGTTCTCATGTAGCAATGGGAAGTTCCTTGGCGTGACCATTTGTTGGAAATCCAATTCCCAATACGAAACCCTGTACGGTTTTAGTTGTAGAACCTGCCATTTACTTATGGTGGTCACCACTGTTTAGATGGTAGCTATAGTAGGCATAGTTCGAAATGTCTATGTTGGCTAAGATTTATATTCTACTTTCGAAATTATTTACTACACTATGCACTAGTAATAATATCAAATATTCTTTTTAATACGTATCAAGCATCTTTGACTATCATAAGGAGAAATCTCCTCCGATTCTGCGTTTGCATTGTGTGTGTGTGCGGGAGGCCTTATGGTAGTCTCATTTTTAAAAGCATTGCGAATTGACTTTAAAAATATTCCTCTATTTTTTTTTAAGATAAATAAACTGTTTTGAGTTCCCACACCAGTCTTGCTATGCTTTGGGCTATGTGATGGGGGGTTCTCGCTTCGCGGTTAGGTGGCAAACGGGAGACTCTTACCCCCACACATCCTCTTTTAGGGGGTTGGTTAGGTGTAACCTGAGACAGTCGAGAGGCTGGCCGTAAAAGAAAGTTTGGGATATCAATGTAAGCCACGGTGGGGCTGGGATGGTTGAAAAGCCTACCGGTTGTGACCGCTGACGGTACGTATGTTACATTTGGTATCAGAGCATAAGGTTAAGCGACAACCATGGCTCTGTTGGGTGTTACTCATTAGAGATAGAGTCAGCGGTACTCTAGAATGAGTTTGAGTATAATAATAGCTATATGAGAGCGTATTTGTTAGTGAATATAAAATTGTTTTTGAATCGGGTAAATAAGATAATTTTGCCCAAAACTATTTTTTTTTGTATAGAGAAAAAAAAATGATTTTCTATGAATTATTATAGTATATGGTTGCATGATTGTTAGGAAGTAATAATATTAAATTATTATCATTATTATATGAAATTAAATAAGAAATAAAATGGATTGAATTCAAGTAAACTAACTTGATAAATTCTTGGACTAATAAATTGGAATTTGAATTAGTTAAATTAAAGTTTAGTCGTGAGCTAAATTTGAAGAGAAATTTGAATTTGTATATAAATTCAAGAAAGTAAAAGAAATAAATTGAAATTCCCTTTATTAGTAATTAAGTAAATTCGAGATGAATTGAATATTGAAATTTAAAATGAATAAGTGAATGTACTAATTGAAATGAATTAGTAAATGAAAGTTAATCGATAGAATTCAATATTTAGAATTGAGAATTTAAATTCAAATTGAGAATTGAATTCAAATAGAATTGAAATTGTGAATTGAATTGAAATGTAAAAATTGAATGAAAATGAATGTGTAACTTCAATAGTGAAGTAAAAATGTATGAGAAGCATATATGGGAAATTTTGTAATAGAATTGGCAAAATAGTTTGAATGTTGGAATTGGATATTATGGATAGCAGGATATACAGGTGTGTTAAAAGAAATGGGATTGAGATTTTGATTTCGAAGATAAAATTGAATTGCTCGACAAAAAGGTACGTATTTCAATTTCAGTATGAAATTTGGTGATTTTCTTCTGCAGCCACTTGGCTTTCTCTTTTCTTTTTTGATTCTGAGGGGCCATGGTGCCATTTTGTAGTCGTACCGAGCTAGCCGCGCAAAGGAGACGCTGGCGAAATTTTTCGAAAATTTAGGGTGTTAGAAAAATTTTGAGAAATTTTGGAAAGTTTGAAATTTGAATTTAAATTTAAATTTGAATTGTTAGGAAAACAATATTGTTTGGAACTTATAAGTGAAGTTGGAAAGCTAGTTGAAATGATAATGAATCTCTAGTAAAAAAAAAAATTGTTTTAGAAAGTTGATAAAACTATTTGGATTGTGAAAAATAATAGACGGGATAAGGGCATTCTTCTTAACTTGTAATTTCGGGACGAAATTCTTTTAAGGGGGAAGATTGTAACGACCCAGAATTTTGAACAATTTAAATTGAAAATATTTAATTAATTTTAAATATTTGAATAATGGTTTGGGTTGAATTTTCAATATAACTTTGAAAATGGCGATTAAATTATAGAATTTAATCTATTGAGAGTTGAATAAAAATTTGAATCTTCAATTTTAAGCTGATTAAAAATATTTCAAAGGCTTGTAAAATTCATATTGATAATACTGAAGATAATAGAAGATTCAGAATTGAATCTGAAACTGCTTTGTTCAATTTTGAAATTTTAATCGTTTGAATCGATATTTAAAAATAACCGTCCGAGGCACAGTCTCGGAATTCGACGAAACCAGTTACATTGGGTCCGTAATATTGAATTATTCTCGGATTTCAAATTTCGTATTTTTCGGAGTTGATATGTGAGCACACGATGTGTAAACGCATTGAATTTTTATCGAGATTCAATTTAAATTTTTAAATTTAAATTTATTAATTTGTCACCTCAGCACGTTGCCTTTAAAAAAAAAAAATCACGCTACTCTCCTTCAATAACGCCTGAGATCATGGAAGAGATCGTGCAAAGAGATAGATGAACTCGTTTAAAACAACTCTCCCTCTTCCATCAGTTTGAAGAAAAAAAAGGAAATGAAAATGGCCGAAATCAATTCAAACGAGAAGAAAAAAAATATATAAATGGTCGAAGCCGTCTCCCTCCTCTCCCATTTCCTTCTTCCCCCTTTTCTTCTTCAATCTCAAAAAAAAAAAATCGAAACGCAGTTATAATAAAAAAAAAAACCAAATCACCGAAGCCCTAAGTTGAAATCGATCGCGCGAGCAAAGAAAGAGGGGGGGCGCACGCGCGCGTGCTTGCGCGTGGGAGAAGGCGGCGGCACGCGAATGGGCTAGGGCTATCGAGCAATGGCGATGTCGTGAAGGCGCGAAGCGACGGCCTGGCAATCATCGCCTAGGGAGGCGACTCGCGATCAACATCGAGGCAGCGCGCGTGTGTCAGAGGTGCGAGGGCAGTGGGTTCCATGAGTCAAAGTGGCGATCGAGCGACGTCGAGACAACAGTAGAATTCGCGGTGAGTTTTAGGGCACGACATCATCGTGTCAGAGGCGATGGTCTGGGTTCGCAAATTTCTTCCAGTGAGGTATAAATTTGTTGTTAAATTATTATTTTTTTCCTGTTCCAGAGATTTATTATACAGAAAAAAAAATAAAAAATTAAATCTATGCAAGTTATATCTTTCAGTATTTGCAGTAATAAAAATAGGAATTTTAAAAGTTGAAGAGTTTTATGAAATAAAATATATAGATTTAAAAATTTGTAAAGATTATTCTATTAGTATTTGAATGCAGTTTTAAGTAAAAAAATTGATTTGAATAAAAGAAAATTTTTGCAGTAAGAGAGATAATATATCATATTTTAAGTAAATATGAGTAAGTTATATTAAAAGAAATAAAAATTCAAATTTTAAGCTTAAAGAAGAAGGAACGAAAATTTAGAGGGTTTAAACAAGTTTTAGATAATTTAAAACTATTAATGATTAAATTATAAAAGGAAGTTAGTTTGAAATTAAAAGGTTTGGTTAAATAGATTTATTTAAGTAAATTTAGTTGAAGTGTAATTTGAATTAGACAAATTGTTAAAAGTAATATGTTTAAAATTGAAAGGAGTTAGTTTAATATAATAAGTAGGGGATTTATTTGTAGAAGGAAGTTTGTTAGAAATTCAAATTATTTGGTGAAATAATTTATTAAAGGGAAATGAGTTTAAGAAATTAAATTATCAGTTTAAGATTAAATAAATCCATTAAATGGAAATTTATTATTATTCGATCCAGTTCAAATATTAATTTAGATCGTACAATTTATACAAGGTCAAAATTGTGAAGGAAACAAGCTGAAATGGAAAAATGTATTGCTAATAAAAGCTAAGGTGAGAACTTCTCGCTCAAAAATTTAAAGTTGGATTTGCAGTTATTTATTGATGGCTATTTGGTAGTGATATTAGATATAGTAGGATATATCTATATATATAGCAATATATATATATTGGCATATGTATATATTGCAGTTGATTGATTTCCCGCATTGTATAGCGGATGAGACCCTATTGCGCCACCTATTAAGCGGATAATATTTTATAAATCCCATATACCGCGATATTCCGTCTTGAAACGGAATTGGTATTGTGCTAATGTCTGTGGATGCAGGGAAACAGGTTGGAGGGATCCAACTGGATTCCTCACAAACATTTATTTGATTTCAGATAGTGTGATATTTGATTGTTTATCATATCGATATATGATTTTGGAAAGTCATGATTGACTATTTGATGTGTTGCATCATCGGATCCAATTTTGAAAGTTTAAAAAAGAACGATTTTGATTTTTAAGGGATTTCTAAAGTGATTTTTGAAAGTATACGTTTGAAAAATATTTTTGGAATCGATCCATTATAAATAAATAAACGTTATAATTTTAATGTTATAAAAATTATGATTTTTGAGAAATATAGTTAAAAGTTGATTTTGAAAATATGGGGTTAATGATTTTATAAAATAGCTTAAATTGGGATTTCTGAATTTATTATAAAAAGATTAAAAATAGGATTTATAGAATTTGATTTTTTTTTTAAAAATCAAAATAATAAAATTATAAAGGAGTTTAAAGACGTTTTAAAAGAATAATATAAATTGATCCATATAAAAGATTTATAAATTAATATTTATAAATTAAAAATATTGGAATTGTAAAACGAGCTTTTATAAGTGTTAGAATGAATTGTGAATGAATTTCATAAATGAAAGAAATTTATAGGATTATAAACGGTGAAGTTATAAATGGAATTTTATAAGCAGTAGGTTTATAGAATATGTAAAGTTATTTGAAAGAATAGATTTTGGATAAATAAATGAATCTTATAAGTTATAAGATTTATAATTTGGGAAGTTAAAAGAACAATGTTGTAAACAAATAAATTATAAGCATTTAACTTATAATATGGACTTTCGGTATATAATTGAGTTATAAACCGAATAGATTAATAAAGGAAATTTATAAAAGGAAGTTGTTATAAAATAAATAGAAATGGAATTTATAAACATCGTTTTATAAATTCGCAAACAACTTATTTTGATAAGTAAATTGTTATAACTTATTATGGAGTTATATTCACATTTTAGACAGTGAATAATCCTTTAAAAGAAAATGTATAGAAATGATGAAATTGATTAACGTAGTATATTCACGTTTTGAATAGTGAATAATATGGTAAAGAAAATGTTTTGGAAGTGATGTTTTAAATAAAATTAAAACGATTTAACGATGTTTTCAAGATAGGTTGAGATTCGAAACCATAGATTTCAACATTTATTGTTGAAATAGACGTTTTCGAGAAATAGAAGGAAATGGTGGACTATAACACTGTTGTTATAGTAAATGATTTCCGAAAGGAAATGTTTTGCATAGTATTGGGATTTATATATCTATTTTAATTTCGAATCCCTATACTAGTGATTTTGGGTTGTTGTGACGATGTTTTACGCAACATTCGTTTTGACCCAAATAAATATGTTTAAGAGAATGATTTCCTTAAAGAATGAAATATATACTTAATTTCGATTTAAGTATATTGAATGTTTTCCAAAGGTTGAAAATAAAAAGATTTGTGAATTACTTATTAAATAAGTATGGAAATGTTTTCCAATACGAAGTGAATATTTTGAGAATTTATCTTTTTAAAGATAAATTGAAATGAATAATTGAAATCGTATATTCATAGATATTTTGGAATATAAATTTATTATGGAATTTATAAATGAAAAGGGGAATTTGTTTAAAAATAAATATTGATTTATTTTTGAAGTGTGAAAATTATATATCTAGTAAAGATATTTTTGGGAAATAAATAATTTGGAAAATTATTTGGAATCTGGTGATGTGTGCATATCCATTGATAGTTCAATAACCGACTATCAATATTTACCTTTGAATAGGTATTTGTTGAGATTTGCTTGAATTTGAATGCCACACTTATTTTTAAATTATTGCGCTCATTATTCGGATTACCCATCCCGAATAGTGATACGACGTAATGGATTGCATTTGATGACCAGTGTTGAAGACCGGATATTTTTGAAAACGGAAGGATTACCGTCGAATGTTTCTACACCGAATGGCCCCGGTATAGGAATTCCATATGTGATGGGAAGTCCGGAAGTGATTAGTGAATATCCGGATTGCAAGGACTTCTTTGTAAGTGCCTTCGGTTCTGTTCGAGCCCGGAACAGACTTGTATGGATTGTATGTCTGACATTACAAATTGAGATACAAAAGCCGATTTCTTTCAAATATATTTCTGTTGGTGGCGGAGAATTTATTCTCTTAGCTTAACACCCTTCTCTGAGACGTACGAGCTCAGAGGTTATGTAGTTGAAGGTTATTAGCAATATATTCCCAATTTGGTAATGTGACATGCTGAGTGTTGCTGTGAAATGATCATTGTGTTGATCATTTGTGATAGGATCATTTGTTTGATCGTTTATCTTTGTGATCATTTCTATGATCATTTGTTGACCCAAAGCACAGCTTTTGTATAAAGCGTGTTTTTGTGGACGAGACTTCGTCGAGCCTCACACCCCGGAAATGGTCAAAACAGGAAAGATGCGGCAAGGTTATGAGGGGTAGCTCCCTTTAGGGTATGTGCATTTCCTTCTGGAAAAGGGTGGTATCATGGTATGGAGCCCAGATACTTACTCATGTTGAAACACTTTATTTATGATTGTGTGATGTTGGTGACGAGCGCTCGGTTAAAGGTCCCAAAGGACCGGGAGATGGCATACTCGTGTCAGTTGTTACTCAGTTAGGGGTAACCCGGCCTTGTGTTGGCAGAGATCCGATTTGGTTCTCGGGGACGTCCTTCCATAGGCGTTCTCATGTGGCAATGGGAAGTTCCTTGGCCTGACCATTTGTTGGAAATCCAATTCCCAATACGAAACCCTGTACGGTTTTAGTTGTAGAACCTGCCATTTACTTATGGTGGTCACCACTGTTTAGATGGTAGCTATAGTAGGCATAGTTCGAAATGTCTATGTTGGATAAGATTTATATTCTACTTTCGAAATTATTTACTACACTATGCACTAGTAATAATATCAAATGTTCTTTTTAATACGTATCAAGCATCTTTGACTGTCATAAGGAGAAATCTCCTCCGATTCTGCGTTTGCATTGTGTGTGTGTGCGGGAGGCCTTATGGTAGTCTCATTTTTAAAAGCATTGCGAATTGACTTTAAAAATATTCCTCTATTTTTTTTTAAGATAAATAAACTGTTTTGAGTTCTCACACCAGTCTTATGACTGACTCGGAGTTTATTGTTTTCCTTCCTAAACTCTGGGTGCCCACCAATTTACACACGGGCAATTAAGAGTTAGGTTTATCAAGATATTCTGGAATTCAGGAATTGCTGGAGGCAAGCTGGATGGCATGACGTGTTACTCTTATATAGTATTTCTTTTCCGCTGTTTGTTTGTTGTTGTTGTTGTTGTACACTCTGATGATAAGATGCAATGTAATAACTGATATAGTTATTTGTTTAAAGATTATTCATTTATCTATTATATGTTGTTCCGCTGCGATTGTGAGATTCTGATATTGTTCTGCTGTTATTTTTCTGTTCCGTTCTATTTTCTATCTTTTCTCTCTTCTTCTATCTTTCTTTTCTTCTTCTTGAACCCCAACTATTCGGTTTTTCGGCAACGAAATATCGCGTATGTTACAATCGTAATTAAATTCCAGATATTTTGACGCTGGTTTGGACAGATTTGGAGACCGTCAAATTTTGGGTTTAAATCGGATTTAAATTCAAAAGGTGAGTGTTTTAACCCACTCACAACTTCTAAAATTTCTTATGTTTGTTAAATTGATTTTAGATATGAGTAGAAATTTATTTATGACTGTTTGACATGTTTTATTCATTATCTCTGTTAAACCGCATTTATTTAATATAACTGTTAATTAATTTTATTATTGCATATAAATTGACAGTTAAAATTTATTTATTTGCATATAAATTGACAGTTAAAATTTATTTATTTGCATATAAATTGATAATTAAAATTTATTTATTTGCATATATATTGACCGTTAAAATTTATCTATTTGCATATAAACTGATAGTTAAACAGTTAATAAATATATTTTGAATATAAACTGTTAGTTGATAACTGTCATTTATTACCTGTTATATTGTATATGCTATATATTGATGTTTGTTTAAATTGATGATGATTGAAATAAATTGAAAATGATTGAAATAAATTGGTTGATGATTGATATTGGATGAATGGATGATGTGTTCTATCTTATATAAACTGCAAGTTATCATGCATTTTCATTTCATTCGGGATTGCAGTTTGAAATGATATACAACCGCATTTTTATTTTTAAATTGCGGATTGAAATGATAAATATCCGTATCGCTTGACCATAGGATAGAAAATTTTATAGAGGCACCGCGGTATATATATAAAATTATTTTTGAAATGATTTTTTTTGTTTGGATATGATACGGTTTAATAAATATTAAATTTGGATATGATATAAATATATTTATATATACATACATAGTTAAATTGTTGAATTTAAGCTATGCATAAATCTGTTAAATAAAAATGAATAAGTTGAAAAATGGCATTTGATAATTTATATTATACGTTTAAGTACAGGTTTAAGATCTTGTATATATATATAGAATTATAAATGATTCAAATCAATTAAGATTGAAAGATAAATTTGAAGTTTAATTAGAATTGAGATTATTTGAAAATTTAACTCCATAAGTTGATGTTAACTTGTTAAAATTGAAAATTTTAAAGGTATGATATTTATAATGGGATTTAATAAATAATTCTAATAAATGGAAGGAAATTTTTATTGTAAATAAATTTAGTTTATTTTAAATGGTTATGGATTTATCATGTAAACCTTTCAAACTAAATAATAGGAAAATGAATTGTTGATTGAAATTCCCAACCTTAGTTTTGAAATTCATTAAATACTCAAAGTTTGAAAATATTGAAATCGAAGTGTTTTATTTAAACTGAAAGTGAATCTAGAAGTTATGGGTTTAGACTGAAATTAAAGTGAATAAAAATTATGAAGGTGTGGAAATTATTTACTTTTAAAGAAATTTTAAAATTCAACTGTTTTATTTTTATATACTGTTGAACATCCAAACCATTTAAGTTTTGAAAGTTATGGTTTTAAAACTATGGATTTCGAAGTATTATGTTGAAAGTTAAAATTCAAATATTTGGTTTCGAGGTATTATAAATTTTAAAGCTGCATGATTTTGGAAAAAGAAATATATTTAAAAAAAAAGATATCAATGATTTGGGTTTTATAAAAATAATATCAAAATGAATTGTTCTGGAAATGGAAATGCTATCTTATTTATGGGTTTTGAAATGGATAATTATATTCTAGTTTTAAAGGTATAAACTATTTTTAAAGACTGCGGTGTTATAAAAACGTTTGGTTGTTGAAGAGACCGGGATCGGAAGTTGTCATACTCTCTGCCAACTCCGAAAACCACTTTATCAACCGTGTACGCGGTGGAGATTCCGGAATGAAGTAGGTTGGTGGCGACGTTTCCTATAAGGTAAATACGTGGACCCAACTCCCGTGAGTTGGCGTAAGGTGGCTAAAACAGGAGCGATTGACGGGTTAATAAGGTAGCACCTTTGATCGGACACATCCCTTCGATATTATACTTTGACTCTTGGATTGATTCGGTGGCCACTTTTGATTTTTGTTTGGGGGTGTGGCTCGAGGTGGACGGTAGCTGCGCGCTACACGTTACCACCGACCTGGAAGCGTAATTGGTATATCTACCCTGAAATTGCCTAGTTGTGCCGTGTCACCTACCCTAGCGCGCCTTATACGATTTTGGTTTTGTACCATACCTATGGGTGCCCTCTGACGACCCCCAGTACGGGGGAGATTACGGTACTGTATAGACAATGAGAATATATAAATGTGTTAACGTGGAAAATGTAAAGCCTTAACGCTATTTAAAAGTAAGTTTATTTTACAATTAGACACTATTATAATAGCGAAAATACTATATAGTAAATAGTTTAACGGATCCTTAGGAGATGTAAATCCCGAGCATCTCTTGAGTTACTGCACTCATATGTACTTCTGTTGATTTAACTTACATAAGATCTTTTAGTTCTGACTCGAGTGTTTTTGTCTTTTCAAATTCGCTCGGGTCAGTCCGAGCGTTTCAGGATTTGAAGATTTAGCTTTGGAGGACGAAGACGAAGATTCGTATTATTATTATTTATTCTATTGCACTACACTTATACTGTTCCGCTGCATTGTTATTGGTATGTGGAACTCTGATATGTATTATGTAAATATAATCAAATGTTTTTGTAAAACAGCTTCATGAACTGTATATTTGATTATTACATTTTATCCTTCCGCTGTGAGATTCTATTTTGTTTTATTTCTTCCTTGTTTTTCTTATTTACCCCATAACAATCTTCCCTTCCGTATGGTTTGAATTAGCACATGTGTCGATTTAAAGTGTGCGAAAAGGAGGGACGTTACACGGTTGCTGATCCCAACCGTGGGCTGATCTTACTGGGTATTATCCAGTAAGGGATAGTCCCAGGTCTTGTGTTGCAGAGGGTTGATCCGCGGTATGCTGATCTAGACCAGCACTGTGACAGGTGGTACCCCAGTGCCTAGTCATTCGTTGGAAATCCGTTTTCCCTACGTGCCCGTACGATTTTGATTGTGTCCAACTATTGCTGAAATGTGAGATGCAAGCGTTTCAGCTAGATTCTATTTTACTTTCTATAGACAAATATCATAGAATTTTAGTAAAAAGTGTTTTGGCTATCGTAAGGTAAAAACCCAACATATTTATTTGTAGCGTGGTCTTACGAGATGCTTTTGATTTCAAAGGATTTTGAAACTTTGATAATCAATTTGAGTGTGATTTCTCATGCTGGTATTCCGAACTGACTTGGGTGTTATTTAACTATAATGCTCGGGTCAGACCGAGTATTATAGAATACAGGATATGTTGTTGTGGAGCTCAGGAGACGAGCTGGATGACGATACGTACTTCCGTACTTGTTTTATATATTCCGCTTTGTTGATTAGCTGCGTACTCAGTTGTGTGAGGACAGGTTATGATTACTGTCCAGTTGTGTGTTATGTGATTGATGTACTCTGATGATGTAATGTATAAAAAGATATATTTGTTTTTGTGTAAAGATCATTTATTTTCAATTATATTTTTTTCCGCTGCGATGGTTAGATTCTGATGTTGTTTTCTATTTTCTTCTTCTACCTCTTCTTCTTTAACCCAAATGGTTCGTATTTCGGTTCATCTTGAGTTGATTGATGTAGAATAGTGTTGACTCAAGGGGTACAGATTTGCGGGCCGTTACAATTGGTATCAGTGCAGAAGGTTAAGCGAGAACCTTGACTCTTGTGGGAATTACTCATAGAATAGAGTTTGTAGTACTCTAGAATGAGTTTGAGTGTAATAATAAATATGAGCGCGTATTTGTTAGTGAATATAAAATTGTTTTTATATTGTGTTGATTTATAGGTTGAGTGTTTATAGATTCTGGTCGATATGTGGGATGCCATGTTATTGACAGGAATTTCTAAACTCTTAAACAAGTTAAACCGACACAATATAGTTTTCAAATAAGGGTAAATGAAATAATTTTACCCCAGATTATTTTTGAATATAAAAGAAAAGTTTTTGAAAATTATTGGTTGCTTGGATGTTAGGAATGATAATACTAAATTATTATCATTGTTGTGTGGAAATTTAACTAGAAATTGAAATACTAACCAAAGATTAAGGAATAAATTAATAAAATAAATGGGATTTGTAAATGTAGCTTATAATTGAATAAGATATTGAAACCATAATTAAAAACTAAGAAATAAATACAAATGCAAATGAGATTTGTCAAAGTGTACTATAAATGTAAAGTATAGTGTGATTAATAATTAAAATAAGATAAAATTCCAGAGTAATGTTTGAATATAAATTTAAAGGATTTGGAATCTGAAAATTTGGAAATTTAAATTCCTTTGAATTTGAAAATGATTCTAAAAAAGGTGGGAAAAAATACATAATTGAGAAATATTTGTGAATCGGATTTGAAAATCCAGAGAGATTTGGAAATTAAAAATGTTTGAAGGGATTTTAAAGTGATAAAAGCACTGAACTCTTTTCTATCGCAGGAAAATAATTCAGATGATGATCGCGACATTATCGGTGTTCATTTTCGAGTTTTCAAGAGGGGGATTGCTACCTGGATGTTTTGGGATTACCATTTGTTTGTGAAATTTGATATGATTTTGAAAATGCAAAGGAATAGTTTGATTTGGAAATATATGTTTTCAAAAATTGAATTTGGAACCTTTAGTAATGAGTTTGAATGTGTAAGCAAAAGGGATTTGAAACTGAATGTTGAACTTAAGTTTGAATGAAAAAAATGGTTAAGTTGGACTATATAAAACAAAGTTTTGAGATTAAAATTAGTAAGTAACTGATTAATTTATATGGTATGCAGATCAAATGAAATTGAATGTTGGATGATGTTTGATTTAAAATTGTGTAAAATAAAGTGCAGTTAGAAATTAAATTTATTGGTTGAAAATGAATTTGTGAATGAATATTATTAAGTGAGTTGCTTATAAAAATTTAAAAAATAAATAAGCTAGAATAAAAGTATTGGTATTCTGGAAATGAAATGAGAAAAAAAAATCCAAACTTGGGATATAAAGTAAGATTGAACTCAAGAAAATTAAATAAAATGATTTTGAAGATAAATGAAGAAAAACAAAAAAAATCAAGTATGGGATTATAAATTGAAAATGTGGTCAAATGAAATTGAATTGGATTAAAATAGATTTGGTTTGAGTTGTAAACAAATCCAATTCAAGGATAAATTGAATGGCCTTATTATTAATAAATTCAATAATGAATTGTTAATATGAATTAAAATTTAAAAATGGATAAAAGAATAAACTAATCGAATAAATTAGTGAAATGGTTGGGATTTGATCAAAGGAAAATCAAATTAAAGATTTAAATGGAGGTTGGTGGAATAAAATAAATTTAAGTTATTGGGTGGAATAGTTTGAAGAAAATAAATAACTTAAGTAAATTGTGAGATGGTTATTTAATATATTGGTTGTTAATTTTAATAAAATGGTTTGGAATCAAACTTTTTGGATATGAAAGAAAATGCAATGAAAAGATTGAGAAAAATTAAAGTGGGATGGAATCAAGTGTAAATTGAGTTGGAATCAATTTAAAGTGGTTATAAAGCTTAAGTAAGTATTTATTCACATTAATATTGTCGAATTGCATAAGAAAATGAGTCGTTCGATGTAAACGGGATTAGATAAAATTCTATGAGTTATTAGAAGTGAAATAGGGTGATTTTGAAATCAATTGGAATGAGTATGGTTTTTTTATTTAAAATGAATTAAATATAAGCGAGTAAGTTGTAAATTACTTAAACTGAATGGAATGGTTTGAGAATTGGTTGTAAGCAATTGTAATAAGCATCAGAACCTTATATGTGCTTATGGAAATTATATAACATGCATTATATGTGAAATTTATGTGTTAACTATTGAAAGTAAGTGAAATGTTAATAAATTGCATATATTTGGTACTTATATGTTTGAATTGAGTAAGTACAGGTACCGGGAAGCCATTTTGCTGGATTTGATCGCGCAAAATAATAAGCCGCTTGCTTAAAATGCTAAATAAAGGTACGCCTATGCAATAAAAATAGGAAATATTAACTGTTTTTTTTTCCAACTGGGTGTGTCGATGTATATATATTTATATCTCTTGTCAAATTGCAAAAGCTCCTCCGTACAAAGGAGACTCTGCCAAAATTTTCCGAAAATTTTGGTAGTTAGCAAATTTTTTGAAAATTTTGGGAAATTTTTTGTTAGCGACAAAACGATTTTAGATTGGAAATTAAAATAAATTAGGGAATGAAACTAACTTAAATAATGTTATGAATCAATTATAAATGGAAGATAAATTTCGATGTTCAGAGTTGAAGATAAATTGAATTCATACGAAAATGGGAGGACCAATTTGAATAGAAGTAGATATTAACTAAAGTGGTGAAGTGAAAATAAATATAAGAAGCGTATAAAATACTTATATTGAACTTAAGAAGAAATTATGAAATTCTTGAGTAATATGGGTGTTGGGAAAATACATTGAATAAGCATTTGAGCGAAGATTTAATAAAAATATTGTACATCATACGGCTTGAATGAATAGATATTGATATTTTGTAAAGGAGTCAAATAAATGATTTTGAATGTTGTGATTGGATATTATTGCTAAGTAGGATATACAGGTATTATGAAGGAAAAGAAAAATGGGTTTTGATTTCAGAAGATAAATTTGAATTGCTCGACAAAAAGGTATATGTTTAATTTTCTGTACGAAATTTCATTGGGTTTTTGATCTAGCCCCTTGGCCTTTTGTTTTCTTTTGGAATTTGGGAGCCCGTAGAGGCACTTCGTAGTTGTACCAGCTAGCTGCGCAAAGGAGACGCTGGCAAAAAATTTCAAAAGTTTAGGGAGTTAGAAATTTTTTGAGAAAATTTTGATAATTCAAAATTTGGATTTAAATTTGAATAAGTGAAGTAAATAATATTGTTTGAAAACTATGGGAGAGTTTGGAAAGTTAGTAAGAATGGTAATGCATCTTCTAAAAAAGATAGTTGGTAGGATGTTGAATTGTTGGTTTTGGAATAAGTAAACGAGTATTGGACCATTCTTCCTCGCTAGTAATTTCGGGGACGAAATTCTTTTAAAGGGGGAGGAATGTGACGACTCAGAATTTTTTGAGCATTTGAAGTTAGAATATTTGATTGATTTTAAATATTTAAAGTTAATTTTTAACTTGAATTCCAAATATCACTATTTATTTGACAATCAAAGTTTTAAATTTAATAATTTGAAATTGGGTAAAATGTTGAATCTGGAGTTTTAAGCCTGTTAAAAATAATTTAAAGGCTTGTAAAATTTGTATTGATAGTGCTGAGGATAATAAAAGTTTAAAAATTGAATTTAACACGGATTTGTTCAGTTTTGAAATTATATCGTTTAAATTGATATTTAAAAATAGCCTTCCGAGGCACAGTCTCGGATTTCGACGAAACTAATTCCATCGTATCCGTAATATTGTATTATTATCATATTTCAATTTTCGTAGCGTTTGGAGCTGTCGTATGATCGTACGGTAGATTAACGCATTGTAGTTTATATCGAAAATTCAAATTTAAATAAGCATATATATATTTATCCGCATACAATAGTCAGCCTTCAGCCGAAATAATGTCACACCAGCGCATTTTACACTTCTTTTCAGTCACTGTAGCAAACTAGTTGAAGCACGTAAACATCTTTTCGTGTTCCCTCTATTCTTTCTTTAAAATGTAGGCTCGTTCAAAAATATCTTGTTCAAGCATTTCGAATAAAATTAACGGCCGAAACAAATCTTATCCCAGTTCCTTATTTTCGAATCTACTGCCAAATGAAAACAACCCTCGTTCCTCCTTCTCTTCAACTCAGAAAAAAAAGAGGGGGAAAGCCTAGCCAATTCGAAAAAATTGAGCTTATCCTCCGTTCCTTTTTAATTCAAATCGCATCTCTAAACAAAAAAAAGAAAGCAGTCGAGAAATAAATCATGGACGCCTCCTCCTGTTTGATTTCGCTCCTTTATCGCGACTCAATAGAGGGTTGGCGCACGAGTTCGAGCACGGCCGCGAGAGGGAAGTCGCGATGGACTTTGGTGGAAGGTCGAATGCATTTCATTGTAAGCGGTGGCTAGGGTTGCGTGAAGGGGATAAACCAGAGGGAGCGTCGGCAGGTGAAGTCGCGAGGTAGCATTGCGATTCAAGGGTCAATGATTAGGAGCGGCGGCTCGACGAGTTTTGCTTGGGGAGGCGACGTGCGACAACGTCAAGGCTAGGGGTCGTGACTTTGGGCGTCGCTGTTAGGGCTTGGATGAAGGGGTTGTATGGCGGTCATGGCTTTGGCAAATCGGAACTTGCGATGGTGAGGTTCCTGTTTTTGTTTTTACTTAAGTTTTTACTCAATCAAATTTTAGTTTGAAAAAAAAGTCTACAGTAAAGGAAAAGTATAATACATATATTTGCAGAAAACAGAAATTGTTTTTACAGATAAGGTTTGGAAAAAAGAAAAAAATAAAATAAAATATATAAGAATTTTATAAAAATGTTAAAGAATTATATAAAATTAGGTTTTTGAAATCTATAGATTATTTTTCTAAGTATACATGTAGTTTCAGAAGAGAATAAATTTATGTGAATACCTATTTTCATTCATTACTTTAATTTTAAAATAATAGAGATTAATTTGTTTAATAAAACTTATTTACCTATTTTAGTTACTAAAAAATTTTAAAGGGAAAATTATAAGTTTAACTTTAAATCACTAGTTAATTAAGTTAATTAAAAGTTAATTGATTTGCTCGATTTCTTAAAATATTGATAAACTGTGTAATTGTTATCCAAGGTCTGAAGTCATGAAAAATCAAGTCGGGTTGGATGGATGGCAAAATAAAAATCAAAGGTGAGTTAATCTCACTCATCTGGTTTAATTTAAATTTAAATAGTTAAATTTAAATATTTGGTTGAATGGTTGAATTGATTTGATGTGCTATATTATAGTATATAATACATCTTGGAATGATTGATTTTCCCGCATTATATAGCGGTTGGGACCGTATGCGCCGCATAATAGCAGATGATATTATACTAATCCCATATACCGCAATATTCCACCTCGAAGTGGAATTGGTATTTTATATTGTGCTAACGTCTGTGGATGCAGGGAAACAGGTTGGAGGGATCTAACTGGATTCTTCAACATTTATTTAGATTATTTAATATTCTCTGTTATGATTATTTGAAATTCTGTGATGAATTATATTGGGATATTGAATGCTATAGTTTGCTTGAACATTTCGGTACACTGACTTATCAAAATATATAGAATTGGATTTTTGAAAAAAAAATAAAAGAGTGAATTTGTAAGTAAAATAATTATAGAGAATTCGAATAAATTGTAGGATAAATCAGAAAATAATAAAAGTGATTTAAAATTCTAATAAATAAATTTCGAGTATGGAAAGGGGATTTTGATTAAACAGAGAAATAGTGAATTTTAAACCTTAAGTGACATCATTTAAAAGAATAAAGAATTTATTTTAAAAATCCAAGTTTTAAATTTATTGAAATAGATAAAGAAGGAATTTATTTCGAAATTGTGTAAATTGGAAATCAATTTGGAAATTGATTCAAGTGTTGAAATTGGAAACTTAAAGGAAAATGTGACTATGGAATTTATAAACCGGGTTTATAAAAGTGAGGTAATATATCAGTGGATATTTTGGAGAATAAATTAACGGTGGAAATTTATTAAGGAAATGAGAAAATTTGTTTAAAAATAAACAGTGATTTATTTTTAAAGGATGTGAAGAGAAGCGTATTTCCCCGGATAGCCAAGTACGTTTTCGAAGTAAATTTTTAAATATAAGTTAAAGGTTTAATGTTGTTTTAAAAAGCATGTTTTAGAAAATTTATTATTTCTGAATGTTTTAATTTTAAAGTAAGTATTTTTCTCAAAATTTATTATCATAATAATTATCTAAAGGATGATTTGGTAATTTGTTTAAAGGAAAAAAAATCTTGTTTAATAATTTATAAAGTAACCTTATTTTAAATATTCCTAAAGTGGTATCTTTAATTAAGTATTAAAGTATTTTTTCTAAATTTAAATGTTAAAGAATATTTTACAATAAAGTGTTTTTAAATTATTTTAAAAATCTAATTGTGCTTGGTGATTTCAATGGGAATAGAAAATATTTGGGAAATTTATTCTGTAAAAGGAAGGTAGTTTGAAACTGTTTTCAAAAGGGTTGAAATGGAAATATATCTTGCGAAGATATTTTGAGATAAATAAATAATTTGGGAAATTATTTATTGTTTGATGGTTGTTGTGAATGTTAATTGATAGTTAGATAACCGACTAACAATATTGGCCAATGCGCCGATCATTTCGAAGAAACCGGGATCGAGATTTATTTCTCGAAAACCACTTCGATCCAGTTTGTATGTTTACGAGGGAAAAACGAGTTCGGAGTCGAATATCGAGCAGTGAAGTGCAAGGGCTAGTCGCTACTAATCCTGAGGATAATTCCAAAATAGATGCAGTAGGAGTAGTGCCTTCGGTTTCGTTCGAATCTGAGATGGACTTGTATGGATGAATGCTTTCAGAACATCGTCAGGTGGACAATGAGCATTCTAAGTGAAACATTCTAAAAGGCAACGCTTAGCCTCAAGCCTCATCAACCGGGAATGACTGAAAATCAGGGGTTATGTAGCAAGGCTTGGTGGGTAACACCCATTTCGAGTAAGGTCATCCCTGTCTAGATGTCCCTTTTTATTCGGCTTAGTGGTGAGGTTGCTGATCCCAACCGTGGGGTGATCTTACTTGGGATTATCCAGTAAGGGATATTCCCGAGTCTTGTTTTGCAGGGGGCCGGGAGTGATCCTCGGTATGCTGATCTAAACCAGGTACTGTGACAGGTGGTACCCCAGTGCCTAGTCATTCGTTGGAAATCAATTTTCTCTACGCGCCCGTATGGTTTTGATTGTGCCCAACTATTGTTGAAACATGAGATGCAAGCATTTCAGCTAGATTCTATTTTACTTTCTATAGACACTATTATAATATCAGAGAATTTTAATAAAAAGTGTTTTAGCTATCGTAAGGTAAAAACCCGACATGCTTATTTGTGGCATGGTCTTACGAGATGCTTTTGATTTCAAAGGATTTTGAAACTTTAATAATCAATTTGAGTGTGATTTCTCACCCTTTTATTCCAGACTGACTCGGGTGTTACTTAACTATAATGCTCGGGTCAGATCGAGTATTATAGAATACAGGATATGTTGCTGTGGAGCTCAGGAGACGAGCTAGATGACGATACATACTTCCGTACTTGTTTTATATATTCCGCTGTGTTGATTGGCTGTGTACTCAGTTGTGTGAGGACATGTTATGATTACTGTCCAATTGTGTGTTATGTGATTGATGTACTCTGATGATGTAATGAATAAATAGATATATTTGTTTTTGTGTAAAGATCATTTATTTTCTATTATATTATGTTTTATATTATAAATAAGACCCTAAGCTTAGCTATTTTTCTCATTCTAGATTCTCTCCATTTGGGTTCACCATTTCAGGAAGGACCCTAAAAGAAATATTTTTCGAAGAGAAAATCGTTTTAAATTAAAATATTTAATAACTCCAAGGGGATCCAGGAAGACCAAGGGAAGAGCTTAGGACCGCACGTGAGTGATTGTAATTATTATAGCTTTTTAAGTAATTTAAAATAATAGGGTTTCCAGTAGTTGTAGTTTTTCTACGATTTTGGAATAACTTTTTTTACCCGTTTATTTTCAGTTTAGATTTATTTTTCAATCTATTTCTTTTTGGCTATTCTTTTCAGTTATTTGTAGTTAATTATTGTTAATAGCTATTCCATTTATTTACAGTTATTTATAGTATTTTTTAATTATTTACTGTTCTTTATGTTTTATTTACATCTTTTTCTACATTTGGGATTTTCTTCTGTAATCATCAGTTTTTTCTATTTTTCCCTTTTATGAAAATGGAATAGAACAGATTAAACATGAATATGGATTAAATAAATAAGAATACTGAAATTACAGAAATTAAGCTGTAAAATATAAAGATTGTAATAAAATGAAATTAGAATAAAATTGAAATATTTGCGTTCCTAATTATGATGTAAAATTAGGACTAAAAAAGTAAAAGAAGAATAACTTATATTTTTACTTAAACCTTAGGTTAAGTTAATAAGCACAATTGTAATGTAGATTATAATTAGAAACAGAACAGAAAGATGCTTATTTTGAGAGTTAGAATAAATTAATAAACAATGATAGCAAGAATGACAGTAGAGGCTTATTTAAACAATTTATACTAAGTTAATAAGCAAAGATGAAAGTAGGACCCATACCAATAACATTCTATGGTATTTCTATGGACATGGTGTCTCACGTTAGCCTGAAGTGAGACGAGGCACTCTTATGCAGTAGAAGTGGTAAATAAATGGTCAAATAATAGAAGTTCAAATCATGAGGATTTCGACAAGGGGCGCAACTAGATATTGTATGGATGACGGGCCTGTACCAATAGCATTCCCTATTATTTCTATGGACACGGTGTCTCACATTAGCCTAAAGTGAGATGAGGGCATGCTTATGCTGGAGTAGTGGTAAGTAAATGGTCTAATAGGTGGAGCAACAGGTAACATGAGCATAGTGGCAGTCACGCGTGCGTCTTCCAGTTGGTGCTCAGTAATCGTTATGAGTTCCATGTTCTTAGTAGGTGCCTTTCATAGGCACCAGTGTCTAAACTTTAGTAGACACATAGTAGAAGGCCGATCGAAAGGTTAGAATTATGACTACAACATAATTAAAGTAGGATTGGGAATTCAGCCTAATCAAGCAGCTATCAAGGACGAGTGTAGGCAACCGAAGTTATCCAATTGAATTAATCTATTAGTTAAATCGTATTTATTTCTAGTTTTACCTTTCCTTCTATTTCCTTTGTTTCTTTTTATAACTAGAACTATTGGAAAATCTATTATCTTTACTTTGCTTAAAAATGCAACCAATTACTATCATTCACTATACTTTTAGTCTGACTCACTCCTCTATTCCCCCTTTTCCCCCATAGGCCAGAAAGGGCAAGGACGATTGATTGTGGACTCTTGGAGACTTCTTTGGTGGAGATTTTCTCATGTATTCCTTTTCTTCATTTTAAGTTTTAACTTTTTTTTATTGTACTGGCACTCTTTGAGGGATATTTTATACTCTGATTTTTATAAGATCGAGGCTTTGATTTCATAAGAGATTTTTTGGCATTATGAGACATCCTATATGTCTGGTATTTTGTGACATTTGGTTTATAAAATATTTATGAAGTTTGGTTTCAATAGTTTCCACTGTTTTTATCTATTTTGTCTTGTGAATCATAGTCTCTGCAAGGTTTTAGCTATACCACAATGCACTACATCTTTTAGTGTTTCCTTTTGGGTATATTAAGGAAAAGGGGTGTTTCATTTGGTATCAGAGCCTAAGGTTACAGGATTTCTAAAAATTTGTTTTGAAAGTATAATATTTTTCAAAATAACTTATTTTAAAAGTATTTTTCAGAAAGGAACTCATAGAAATAGTTTTCAAGTACAAAAGAGTTTTTACAAAAATCCCCTTAAAAGTCCAGTTCAATCTCCTTTCGACTCTTTCCTAAATTCTCTCTTCGTTACATGGAATGGCGAATGCCATAATCTTCCCAAGGGTATTACAGTCGTAGGCCGGTTTTGTAGGTTACCTACAAGCCACGACTCTAGAGCTGCATGGGCAAGCGCCCAATCCAATACCAGCAGGTGGGAATCCCATCAACCCACCCATAGTAGTCAATTTCTCTAAGCTTTGTAAGGATTTTGCGAATTTGAAAGGAAAGACTTTTTCTGGTTCGGTGACTATTGTGGAGGCGCAGGATTGGTTATGGAACATAAAGAGGATATTCGGGTTATTGGGATTGGAGGATCAGCAATGGGTTCAACTAGCATCTTGGCGGCTGAAAGACGAGACTTCTTATTGGTGGGAGGTTATTGAGTTAGAAGGAAGAGACGTTAATTGGAATGGTTCTGAGAGCGATTTGATAGGATATTTTTATCCCAAGTAGAAGAAAGTGTCCGATTGGAGAGGTTCATTAGTTTGAAGCAAGGAAGTTTGTCTATGAAGGTGTATATCAACTAATTTAATGAATTGTCGCGGTTTTGAATGGAGTTGGTGAATACACCATATAAGAAGGCTATGAAGTTTGCGAAATGATTAAATCAGCCCCTTCAAGGGTTGTTGTTGACTCACGTACCGATGGGAGCTACGTACGAGTCAATGGTGGAAATAGCGCTTATGTCTGATGCAGCCAAAGAGGAGGAGGAGGTGTCTAAATAAGTTGTTAGTCGAAAGTTCCTAAGAAGAAATGGTGGAAGAACAATAAAGAGAAGAAGAAAGGAGAAGGCCCTTAGAAGCAAATTGAGAAAGGAGTGAAGTGCCATAGTTGTGGGACTTTTGGACGTATCTTCAAGGACTGCAGGAAATAGAAGATGAAGAGAAAGTGCTATAATTGTAGGTAACCCGGTCACATGAATAGGAATTGTCCCCAGAAGACGAGGCAAGGAGTGAGTGCACCGGTAGTGTAGATTCAGGCATTAGATGCAGCACAATTCAACAGCATTCCAGAGAGAGGTAGGAAAGTCACCGTGAAAGGTTTGATTTCTTTTTTTTAATTTTCCTATTCACACTCTTTTCGATTCTGGAGAATCACACTCTTTCATCTCTAGTTCTTTGGTAGATCGTTCGCACTTAGATATCTCTTTAGTAGTAGACCCCATTGTTATTTCAAACCTCATAGGAGGATCGACACACTTGTCTATGGTTTGTAGGGGTTCGAAAATTTTTATCCTAGGCGTAGAATTTGATTATGACACCTATGTATTGGGATTCTCGGGGTATGGGATGATTTTGGAGATGGATTGGCTGTCTACATATGGAGCTATATTAGATTGTGAGAGGAGAGTCGTTAGACTAGAGACATTCAGCGATAGGACTTGCGAGGTTCCTTGCGACCCGCAAAGGTCAGTCATGTTGAGCTTCCTTTATTCCATTGATTCATCATGACAGAGTTAGATTCAGTTCCTATCGTTGAAGATTTTCCATACGTCTTTAAGGAGGTTAGGGGACTACCCCCTAAGAGAGAGATTGACTTAGGGGTTTATTTGATTGATAATGCTAAGCCGGTAGCATTACACGGGAGGCACATGACACCAGGGAGAGGAAGGAATTGAGAAAGCAAGTTCGTGGGGAGTGCCAATAGTCTTTTCTACTAAGTAGATTGCTCCCTTCGACTTTGTGTAGACTATAGAGAATTAAATAAGCTTATGAAGAAGAACCGTTATCCACCTCCTAGGATAGATGATCTTTTTGACTAGTTGGTTGGCTCTTTGGTATTCACTCAACTTGATTTAGCCACTGGATTTCATCAACTTAGGGTCGTTGATGATAGCATTGATAAGATCACGTTTAGGAAACCCGATGGATTCTTTGAGTGGTTAGTCATGCCTTTTGGGCTAATCAATGCTCTGTTAGAACCTCTATTGTTGGATTTTCATGACAACAACTACAAAATTATGCCAAAGAATCTCTAAGCTAATTTGCAGATACATGAGCATCAAAAAGAGACAAACAAATACATTCAAAATGAAGATACACAGTACAAAAAAGGATGAAAGTATGTATATGGAGATACTAGAAGAGATATACATGATAGAGATAAGATGAAGGTGACAAACAAAGTATTATTAGTCACAGAGTATCGTGTCTGGAGTTTACAAATGTTAAAATCTTCTCAAAATGGTATACACACATATGCATTCATATTTTAAATGAAAAATCAAGTTTTCAAAAATTGCATGGAGTAGGACTCAAACCTGAATCACTAGTTTAGGAGGCAAGTGCTCTAACCAAATGAGCTATGGTAACTTTTGTTTATCAACAGAATTCAGCTGGCTGAATAATACCATTCAGATGGCTGAATGCAGAAACATTTCATAAATTGATATGAAGTTTCAGCCGGTTGAATGGTTTCATTCGGACGGCTGAATTAGGCCTGAAAATGCCTATTTCTTTACTGTTTTCGAAATTAAAAAATTTAGAATGCTGAATTATATTTTTAATCGGCTAAATATTTATAATGGCTATTTTTTATGAAAAGACACTTCCCTTCATCCAAGAGAAATATCTTCAAATCAACAGTTGCACATGTTTCTTTTCAGTGTTATCTTTCATAAATGATTGCAACTTTTTAATCTCTATAAATAGGTTTTAGAATTCAACAAACAAATAAATTAACTGATTTTAATATTCTTTAATTCTTATCTATTATTCTATTTTCAATTTACACTCAAATTGCATACAATTGTTGATCATTAATCACTCTATCTTCCACATTCTACATTACACTATATATCATAAAGGAGAAGATTATAGGAAGATTGTACATTATTGACTTATCAATGCTATTCTAGAGCATACTCAGTCAGAAACAACTTTTCTACTTGTATTGGAAGTCCTGTTCGGTTGCTCAGGTGGTAGAAGTCATATTCGGTTGCTTAGGCAGTAGAAGTCCTGTTTAGTTGCTCAGGCGGTGTAAACCTATTTCTTAGGGTTAAGTGAGGGTTGCTAGTTTAATTTCAGAAGGAGTCTGGGACTGGGCATCTAACGGGAGTTCGAACCAGTATAAAAATATCTGGTATCGTTTACTTCACTGCTTTAAGTATTTACTCAATTAGTTTATATTCCGCACAAGTAGTTTATCCATATTACACAATCCTATAGCACAGTCGCTTTATCGGAGCATAGTAACTTTCATTTGGTATCAGAGCCTAGAATTCTATCGATCGCCACAACATCATAGAATAATGGCCATAAAATGATCCAATGAAATACAACAACAAAATCCCTGTCAAAGCCACCAATGAGACTACCAAAAGCCTAGAATCTGACTTTCAAATTTCGGTAAAGGGTAATAATGAATTAGTTAGTGTATGCGATAAAACTCAAAGCATAACTTTCTTACTTTAGAAAAGATGAAATCAAAATTGAATATGAGAAATTGAAAAAAGAGAAATTAGAATTAGAAAATCAATATAGTGTTTTGAAAAATAATTTTGAGGCTCTTAAAGATTTTCTAGATTCATAAAATTCGTTGTTTGAAAAAGAAAAGGAAAAATTTTCAAAAGAAATTATGGATTTGAAAAGACAAAATGATTTATTACAATCATCTTTAGATAATTCAGAATCTCGAATTTTTCTTCTCAAAAATGAGAACTGTACGTTAAAAAGGAAGAATTCTGAATTAAACAAGCAAAATGATATTTTGAAAACAGTCATATTTCTTTTGAAAATAATAATTGTGACTTTAAAGCTAAATTTGATAAACTTAACACTGAAGTCACAAAATTTAATGAAGGTCAAAAACGATATAAACATGATTTTATCTAGTTTTATATTTTTGCATGATAAAAGTGGTTTAGGATATAATAAAATAGATCGTAGAAATAGCACTAGATACACTTTCGTGTATAGTAAAAATGTTAGTGCTAGTACTAAATCTAGAGTAAAATCTAAATCTAATTTTTATGGAAATTCAAATACTGCAATGACCAATAATGTTTATAATTCTTTTAGAAGTACAAAATCATTGATGGGAAGTAAAAATAAAATTTATTTAAGTAATTGGGTTCCAGCTAATTGGAAAAATATAGAGAAATACATGAATGATTATTTTGATATGGTAGTTAATAATGAAAATTATATTAATAAGGGATCAACCACACCCAAATGGGTATGGTTTCCCAAGACCTAACCTCCCAAACCCTAACATAGTAAGTGGGTACCAAAAATGATTAATATTTATTGTAGGTACCCAGAGAAACAAAAGGAAAAGGAAAGATTTTAGAATTTTAAAGGATGTTCCATGCATTTAATAGAATTACGTGCTTACAAGAAATGTGGACTTCAGCAAATATGGTAAAATCTATATTATTTATTCTCCATAATTAATATTGAGTTTATCCTACTATTTACAAGATATTTTATAAAATTTATTATATTCCCTACTTATTTTTTACAATGACAAAGGGGGAGAAATTCATATGCATATTAATAGAGGGAGATATTATACTTAGGCGAGATGTTATACCCATAGGAGCTTTAAACATATTAATATTATTTTATATATAAAATGAATGTTTTTTAAAAAATTATACAGTTGTCATCATCAAAAATGGGGAGAATGTTAGAATCTCTATTGTTGGATTTTAATGACAACAACTATACAATTATATCAAAGAATCTCTACGATAATTTGCAGTTACATGAGCATTAAAAAGAGACAAACAAATACACTCAAAATAAAGATACATAGTATAAAAAGGTATAAAGTATGTATATGTAGATAGAAGATGAGATATACACTATAGAGACAAGACGAAAGTGAAAAACAAAGTATTATTTGTTAGTGCCATGTCTAGAGTTTAGAAATGTTAAAATATTCTCAAAATGGTATACATGCATATGCAATCATATTTTAAATGAGAAATCAAGTTTTCAAAAGTTGCATGGAGCGGGGCTCGAACCGGGTCACTATTTTAGAAGGCAAATACTCTAACCAAATGAGTTATGATAACTTTTGTGTATCGACCGAATTCAGCCAGCTGAATAATACCATTCAAATTGCTGAATGTTGAAACATTTCATAAATTGATTTGAAGTTTCAACCGGCTGAATAGTTTCATTCAGCCGGCTGAATTAGGCCTTAAAATACCTATTTCTTTGTTGTTTTCAAAATTAAAAAATTCAGATGGTTGAATATTTATAACGGTTATTTTTTATGAAAAGAAACTTCCCTTCATCAAAGAGAAAAATCATCAAATTAACAGTTGCACCGGTTTCTTTTCAATATTATCTTTCGTGAATGATTGCAACTTTTTAATCTCTATAAATAAATTTCAGAATTCAACAAACAAATAACTTAACTGATTTTAATATTCTTGAATTCTTATCTATTATTCTATTTTCAGTTTGTACTCAAATTGCATACAATTTCTGATCATTAACCACTCTATCTTCCACATTCTTCAAGCACATTACACTATGTATTATAAAGGAGAAGATTATAGAAACATTTTATGTTATTGACTTCCCAATGCTATTCTAGAGCATACTCAGTCAAAAACAACTTTACTATTTGTATTGGAAGTCCTATTTGGTTGCTTAGGCGGTAGAAGTCCTATTCAGTTGCTTTGCTGGTAGAAGTCTTGTTTAGTTGCTCAGGCGGTGTAAACCTACTCTTTCGGGTTAACTGAGGGTTGCTAGTTTAATTCCAGAAGGAGTCTGGGACTAAACGTAGAACAGGAGTTCAAACCAGTATTAAAATTTCTAGTGTCATTTACTTTACCGCTTTGATTTTATACTTAGTTTATATTCCGCATAAGTAGTTCATCCATATTACACGATCCTATCACACAGTCACTTTCATTTGGTATCAGAGCATAGTAACTTTAACGCTCCATCCTATTTTGTAGATTTGATGAGCCGTGTTTTTAGAGATGTCCTAAATAAGTTCGTGGTGGTATTTGTGGATGACATTTTGGTGTTTTCCAAGAGTATGGAGGAACATGCTGTTCATTTAGAGGAGGTTCTTTGCACACTTTGTAATCATCAATTGAGGGCAAAGTTTTCGAAGTGTCACGTTTGGCGAGAGGAGGTATGTTTCTTGGGGGATGTAGTCTCGAGAAAGGGTTTGGCTGTCAAACCCGCTAAGGTGATGGCAATGCAAGATTGGAAGGCCCTCAAGAACGTTACCGACGCTAGAAGCTTCCTAGGATTGGCTGGCTATTATAAGAAGTTCATCAGAGATTTTGCCAAGATTTTAGCACCACTTACTCGCCTCACTAAGAAGAACAAAGCACTATGTAGGACTTGGATTGTGAGGATTCCTTCATGAAGCTTAAGAGAGCTCCTACTAGTGCACCGGTGTTAGTTTTACCCGATGGAGCTAAGCCTTTTATAGTATACACCGATGCATGTAGGATGAGTCTAGCAATGGTGTTGATGCAAGAAGGGAGGGTAGTATGTATGGGAGTAGGCAGTTGAGGACACATGAGAAGAACTACCCTACCTATGATTTGGAGATGATTGCTATAGTTTTTGAGCTCAAGTCTTGGAGGCATTACTTGTTTGGAGAAAGGTTCGAGCTTTTCACCAACCATAAGTCATTGAAGTACCTATTCTCATAGAAGAATTTGGACTTGAGAAGCAAAGATGGATGGAGTTTTTGGTGTCGTACGACTTTTGAGATAGCTTATACCCGTGGTAAGGGAAATGTGGTTGCAGATGCATTGAGTAGAAAGAAAGCAACCCTTAGTCCTTTATTCGTAGAGTGGAGGAGCTTAGAGTTTATTTCCACTTTTGATTTTAAGCCCTTTGCGGACATTACTCCTGGATTTTAGTAGTGTTTTGGGTGATGCTTACTCTTATATATCATATTGGCTCGAGGCGGCGAGAGAATTCAGAGCTTATGGACATTATGGATAGGATTAGTCGAGGAGAGGTCTCTAGACATCTCCAATGTTATTCTATTAATGGCAAAGGGTGGCTTAGGAGAGATGGAAGGCTTTGTGTTCCCCGTGTTAGTGATTTGTTGAGATTAGTTTACAAGAAGCATATTTTCTTGTATGACTACTCATCTGGGTGGTGATAAAATGTATAGGGACATGAAGAGGATGTTTTATCTGAGTGGCATGAAGAAGGATGTAGCGGAGTTTTTAGCCAAGTGCCTTGTGTGCTAAAGTGTTAAGGTGGAGCAGCAAAAGCCTGGTGGATTACTTCAGCCATTAGATATACCCGAATGGAAGTGGGATAGCATTTCGATGGACTTCATAGATGGTTTACCCCGATCTAGAAAGGGGAATACTAGCATTTGGGTGATTGTAAATCGTTTGACTAAGAGCGCCCACTTCATTCCGGTTAAGACTAAGAGGAGGATATCTTATTTTGCATCCATATATGTTCGTGAGATATTTTGACTTCATGGAATTCCATCTAGCATAGTGAGCATTAGAGACCCTATTTTTACTAGCGAGTTTTGGAGAAGCTTGCAAGAGGCTTTAGAGACGCAGCTTAGATTGAGTACGGCCTATCACCCTCAAATGGATGGCCAAACGGGTGGAGTGAATAGAGTGCTTGAGGATTTGTTGTTGATGTGCCTTATAGACTTTGGAGGAACTTGGTAGAAACATCTTCCTTTGGTGGAGTTCTCATATAATAACAGTTTCCAAGCTAGCATTGGGATGGCACCATTTGAAGCTCTATATGGGAGACCTTGCAAATCACCCTCATGTTGGGTAGATTCTATGGATCTACTTGGTCCTGACATGGTTAAGGAAACCTTGGAGAAGGTAGATTTGATTCGAAGGTGGATGAAGACACCCCAAGATAGGCAAAAATCTTATGCGGAGAAGAGACATTGAGTATGGGGTTGGAGACTTAGTTTTTATTAAGGCATACTCACTTAGGAAGGTGGTAAGGTTTGGATCGAGTGGGAAGTTAGCCCCCAGATTTGTAGGACCATTCGCTATCATAGAGAGAGTAGGGAAGAGGGTGTATCGAGTGAAGCTCCCAAAGAGGCTCGCAGAATGCACGACGTTTTCCATGTTTCTCACTTGAGAAAGTGCTTATATGACTCGGCGGAGGTTGTGGAGTCTGGTCAGTTGGAGGAAGTGGAAGTAGAAAAGGAAGCATCAGTCTGTCATATTCCTACAAAGATCATTGGATGAGACACCAAGGGACTTAGGAATAAAAAAGTTCCATTAGTAAAGGTGCAGTAGGGGAGATGATATTGTAGATGCTACATGGGAGGCTGAAGAGAAGATTCGTACTTCCTATCCTCATCTTTTCGATAGTCATTTAAGTTTTTAGAATTTACTATTTCCATTTTATTTTTGAATAGGTTCTTTCATTTATTGTCCTTTGCGAGAGTAGAACTTAGGATTTAATGGTAGGATTCAATATAAAATTGTCATTTGAACATGTTATGTATGATGGATGCTAGTGATTGCAAGTGTTTGCTAGTGGATGTTAATGGACTCATATACTTACACTATGCACTACTATCCTTTAGGGATCGGCCTAACTAGGACATTAGAGCATATGCATATGGACGTGTGCGCATTTGCATTTGTTTTATTTTCTATGGTTGCTATAAATGGATGATTATCACATGAACGTTGGATTTGAATGATGATTGTCACACGCATATAGCACTATCAGTTCTTATTAGGGAATTTGTATTCATTTGGATATATGGCACAGACATTATTGCATAAAAGTAGGTCGACTGAACTAGTGGACCGCTTAAATTTTTCATTAGTCAGGGACATTGACACTACACTAATTACATAGTATTATAAATCGCATTAGGAAGACTTAAGGACAATGGATGTAATGGATGATGGTTGAGTAGTTAGTTGTTGAACTTGGATGATAACCATTAGTTCATTCTTCTATCCTTAGAGATTTAATCCCCTAAGGAGGGGAGAATATGATAACCCAAAATTTAAGCTATAATAATTTATTTATTTATTTATTAAATAGTGCAATAAATTTGTAAAATTATTAGAATTGAGCCACGCGAGTTGCACCATTGGTTCCGTGGTAATTTTTTGGTCAATTTCCACATGTAGAACATTAGAACCCGAGCTAGTATGAAGGAGTTACGAATTAAACAAAATACAAGAGGAAAAATAATGATAATAATAAAAAGGGCTAGGTCGACCACTAGGTCGACCTAACCACCACCTAGGTCAACCGATCGATCAACTTAGGAGGGGAAACGACCGATAGGTAGGTCGACCCACCCCTGTTGGTGAGCGAAGAATTGATTTCTTTGTTCGCCTACAATTTCTACACTTCATTTTTAGTTTTAGCTCTCATCTGGTCCATCTGTGCTTCCATCCGACGGCTCCTATTCATCCTATGACGTTGTTGCACCATATTCAATCTCCAAATCCATTGGTCTGAATATCCACTTCTACCTCTATAAATAAGATCCTAGGCCTAGCCATTTTTCTCATTCTAGATTTTCTCCATTTGGGTTTATCTTTTTAGGAAGGACCCTAAAAGGAATAATTTTCCGAGGAGAAAATCATTTAAAATAAAAATACAATAACTCCAAATGGATTCGAAAAGACCAACTGAAGATATTAGGACCACAGGTGAGTGATTGTAATTATTTTAGATTTTTACTAAAATAATAGGGATTCCAATAGTTGTAGAAAAAATTACGATTTCGGAATAACCTTTTTTTACTAGTTTATTTTTAGTTCAGAGTTATTTTTAGTCTATTTCTTTAGCAATTATTTTCAGCTATTTGTAGTTAATTACTGTTAATTATAGTTATTCCATTTATTTACAGTTATTTAAAGTACTTTTAAATATTTACCGTTCTTTATGTTTAATTTACATCTATTTCTACGTTCGGGGATTTGTTTTGTAATCTTCGGTTTCTTTCTATTTTTCCGTTTTATGCGAATGGAATAGAATAGATTAAATGTGAATATTGATTAAATAAATAAGAATACTGAAATTACAAATATTAAGATGTGAAATATAAAGACTGTAATAAAACGGAATTGGACTAAAATTGAAATATTTGCACGCCTAATTATGATGCAAAATTAGGACTAAAAAGAGTAAAAGAAGAAGTAGCTTATTTTTTTACTTAGACCTTAGGCTAAGTTAACAAGCACAAGTATAACGTAGATTATAATTAGAAAGAGTGCAGAAAGATGATTATTTTGAGACTTAGAATAAATTAATAAGCAATGATAACAAGAATGACAATAGAGGCTTAATTAAACAATTTATACTAAGTTAATAAGCAAAGATGAAAGTAGGACCCGTACCAACAGCATTCTATGGTATTTATATGGGCATAGTGTCTCACATTAGCCTAAAGTGAGATGAGGACACGCTTATGCTATAGAAGTGGTAATAAATGGTTAAATAATAGAAGTACAAATCATGGGGATTTGGACAAGGAGCGCAGCAAGATATTGTTTGGATGACGGGCCAGTACCACAACATTCCCTATTATTTCTATGGACACAGTGTCTCACATTAGCCTGAAGTGAGATGCAGGCATGCTTATGCTGGAGTAGTGGTAAATAAATGGTCTAATAGGTGGAGCAACAGGTAACATGAGCATAGTGGTGGTCACGCGTGCTGCTTCCAGTTGGTTGTCAATAACTATTATGAGTGCCATGCACTTAGTAGGTGCCTTTTATAGGAACTAGTGTCTAAACTTTAGTAGGTACATAGTAGAAGGCCGATCGAAAGGGTAGAATTATGACTTTACCCTAATTAAAGTAGGATTGGGAATTCAGCGTAATCAAGTAGCTATCAAGAACAAGTGCAAACAATTGAAGTTATCCAATTGAATTAATCCAGTAGTTAAATCGTACTTATTTCTAGTTTTACCTTTCCTTCTATTTCCTTTGTTTCTTTTTATAACTAGAATACTTTTCTTTAAAATGCCATTAATTACTATTATTCACCAGACTTTTAGTCTGATCCACTCCTCTATTTCCCCCTTTTTCCCCCCATAGGCCAGCCAGGGCAAGGACGATAGATTATGGACTCTTGGAGACTTCTTTGGCGGAGATTTTCTTATGTATTCCTTTTCTTCATTTTCAGTTTGATTTCTTTTGTTGTACTGGCACTCTTTGAGGGAATGTTCGTACTCTGATTTTTTTAAGACTGAGGTTTTAATTTCATAAGACATGTTTTGGCATTTTGAGGCATCCTATGTATTTGGTATTTTGTGGCTTATTTGGTTTATAAAGTATTTATGAAGTTTGGTTTCAATAGTTTCCACTGTTTTTAACTATTTTGTCTTGTGAATCTTAGTCTCTACAAGTTTTTGGCTATACCTATAATGCACCACATCTTTTAGTATGTCCTTTTGGGTTTACTAAGGGTGTGGGGTGTTTTAGCAACATTCCCCGATACCAACCCATCAATATGACCTTTTCCCCATATGTAACTTCTCATCATTTTATTTCAACTATTTTATGGTCAAGATAACTCAATATGGAATGGTGCATTACCATTTTAATCTAGTAGACATAATAACCAATACTTAACTAACACTACCAAATACTCATCTAGGAATATCTAAAATAAACAATGTTCTAGCTTGGTAAATAGCTTATGGAACTCTTGTCATCTCAGCTCTAAGAACATACTTGTAATTGCGACGATAACTCAAGTACCAAATACTTTATAAATATCTCTGTAATTTATATCATAGGACGACAACCTACTTTCTTGGTTGGCTATAATTCACCAAGTCAAAAACAACTTGTCCAGTACCTATAACTTTCCAAACCAAAAGCAACATGTATGGTGTAACATTACTCGAAATATCAGATCAATACCACACATCCAAAAATAATCCAAATTATCTTCCTCTTCTAGCGATGTTAAAAAAAACTAATACTTGGTAGAAAAATACAAAGTGGTGTTCACTTCTTCACTGTTACAGAAAGTTTGTACTCTACCCTTCCTTTGTCACTTAATCTTCATATTACTTTCTATTTCTACCCTAAATATCTTCATGCTTTAGCATTTCCTGGCCAATTTATTCCCTGTAGGCTATGTGATCCTATTTGTCTACCTCCCGTTTAATTATTTCCTCTTTAAGTTTAAGTGATAGTAATAATTTTAATGCACCTTATTAAATCAAAAGCTTCGATTTTCGACATCATTTTTACAAGATTAATAAGCTTCTATAACTATAAAATACTCCGTTAATTTTTAATAAACCTTTCCTTTTTACCAAAAATTATAACATTTTTCTTTAATTTAAACGTTTCTCTTTTTTGAATGGTTCAACAGAAAGTAGACTTATAAAAATTATCCATTTAAAATTCTACTTTTATAAACATGAAGTTTTTGTATTGTAACATTTATTTATAAAAGTTTGTCAAAAGTATTATAAAATAAAGACAATCTGAAAAGTTGAAATACTTTTTTTGACACCTTTCAAATTACTTTTCAAGCATTTCATTGTCAAAAAACAAATATATCAAAAGATAGGAGCAACTATGCATCCTAAAATAATATTTAACAAAAATAGAAGCTTTTAAAATAATTGTGGAAAATTGTTTTTTTATTAAATTTTCCTATGTTGAAGCTTAAAATAAAAGGGTTACTAGTTTAAGCTTCAATTTCTATAGTTTTTCCAAAAATATCAAACATTGATATTTCTAACTCATTTCAAAAATTCTTTTAGTTCTGATATGTAACTAAATTTCATAAAGTTTGTTTGATCATTTCATAGGAAGTCATAAAATAACTTATTTTTTAAATATCAGACATCTAATGTTTTCAACTCTTTAGAAAACATTTCTAATGGTTCAACACTTAAGTTGGAGTTGATAAAAGCAATCTAAATTAGCAAGCCTGATAATACCTAACATTGTTTTAAGTGCACAGGGTTTTTGTCCCTCTTTTTTAAAGATGGTTAACTCAAGTTTATCTTCCAATACTGTACCCTACTCTAATATAGAAACACTTTAACTATAATTTTAAGTTAAAAGTAGTTTTTTGCAACCGCTACCGATATAAGAAGAGTATTTCCATTTTAATCAGAGAGATTTCCCTTAAGTTCGTAATGTATTTCTTCTATGTTCCCATTGCACCTTATCACGTCGCACTTTTATTATATAGGTCCAATGGTACATATCTTCTTCCACTCACTCTTAAGTCCATAATTTACTTACTAGTGCTAGTTTGAATAAGAAACCCCTAGTAATATTTCTTTATGCAATAAATTATAATAATGTGAAGGATTATTTTTCCACCTTAACTATTATAATCTTAAGTTTTACTTTAAGTCACAATTGTTTGCCTACATAAAGGAAAAGCCAACAACTATCTTATGAGTCAAAAGGTATAAGGAAATGTAGTGTGTGTACCTTCACACACATACACACATATAATTGAAAATTACAAATATTCTTCCTCTATCTATGATTAAGAATCATTAACTTTCCTACAGATTGTATTGAGTAAGAATAGAATGAATATGTTTTTCGTGTTATACTTTTATATACATAAAACCTCTAAAAAAATTCATATATACACACATACACATATTTAGAAACTTATGAAAAAAAACTTTGTGAATTTTTTTTTTGAAATATACAAGTACTTTCTCTCATTACATACCTAATCCCTAAGAGACCCTAAACATAAGCTCTAATACCACATGTTACAACCTATACCTCTTGACACATCGATTCAAAGCCTACGGTGACTTTCAAGCTCCCGTGGTGCTAAGAAGTACGAGCTATAGGGTTTGTAAACAGTACAGAGGCTAAGAATATAAGGATTACATCTGGTACATTTTACACTTCCAGCCTACGGTGATTTTCAAGCTCCCATGGTGCTAGAAGTACGATGCTATAGGGTTTGTAAACAGTACAGAGACTAAGAATATAAGGATTACATCTGGGAGATTCTACACTTTCAGATCTCACTGTGGATGAAATTAATATATAAGTACCAAAAATAGATATTTTAGATAAACAGTTTCTAAAAAACTTGATTCATATATATTGTTCTCAAAGTATAGTATAAGTCTATTAAATATTTAATATAATAAATAGCTACATGAGGAACAACGAAGAATAGTGTAACTCAAATGCTTGGCTCCTTTCTCCACGTATTATGCCAAATCAATTGCTTTCATGTCATCATATAGTGGTAGAAAAGAAAGGAAAGAGGTAACTTAAACAAAAGTCTAATGAATGAGTTGCATCATTAACATATGATGATCACATTCAATTTTCTTTAATAATACTCTCTGTGACTTAGGTTGTTCTACTTGTGTCTGTAAGTTACTTGCTAAGGTAGGTGTTGACAGAAAAATGGATAAATACCCAAGAATGAGTTATAGGGAACTTGTGAGACATAGATCAAGCATATATTATTGAAACTAAAGTAAAATAGAACAGGGAGACATAAGATTTTTATAGTGGTTCGGCAGTCTTGGCCTAAGTCCACTTTGTAGCTTTATTAATTATGGATCTGAGAGATTTTGTATAAGATTACAAATAATTAAAGTTACAAGTACAAGAAGTTGACAAGTTCGTAGGTCTAGAACTATCAAGAGTAACTGCCTTGGTGACTGTTGTGAGGGAGGAAGATGGTGAAGAGTAGTGGAATCACAGATCCAGAGGATCCAGAGTGAAGGGAAATGATCTGGGAGCAGATCCTCTTTTGGTTGCACTATGGTTTGTATTTATAGAGATATGGTTGTATTAGGTCAGAAGCCTACTGCAGTGGAGTGCAGACATAGGTCCAAGGCCACACAAGAAAACTCATAGGCAATTAAGCTAAATAAATAACTCATTAGTGAGTCATTTGACTTGGTGCTCAAATTATTTTCTTAAGTGGAAACCGCTCCAACTTTTTGCATTATTCTTCTATCCTTTATTTGATGTGTTGCATGCTTATTGGTTGATTCTGGTGATTGTTCCATAATTATTTCAGTTAACCTGCTTTCTTCTCTTCAACCTTTGGAATTGGCCTCCCAACGCCAAGGAAAACCACTTGATCATAATTAGATGGAGTAAGGCATGAGATGTATGAAGATTGAAAGGAGATTATAGGGAGGAAAATGACTCGATACCAAGCCAAATAAATCGGTGTCGAGTTATTTCCTTAACTCCATTTTGGGTGAAACTTTTTCAAGTTGTATTGTTGCCCCTTCTAGGTGTGCTTCCAAGATTCAAATTGGTTTCATATTCATCTTGTCATTCTAACTTCCATTGACTTCCACTTGGTTAAAAACCCAATCAATATTTACCTTATTGAATATGATTTCTTTGAAAATAAAGTGTGCTCTGGTCGAGAAAAGCCCTGGACAACTATTCTGTCAGTTCCAGTTAATTGTTCAAGTGTTGTCTTAAGACATTGTTTTTAGTTGGTAGATTTTCCTTTAACCGTTCAGCTAAGTTATAGTTGAAATTCCATTCCTTTGCATTAGTTATGTAATCTACATTCTCGAGGCTACTAATGCTTTAAGTTAGCACAACTTTCCATTACCATACTTTCTAGACCATATAGGGGGAGAAAAATAACTAGACGTCGAGATGTTTAACTCGATACCGAATCAACTGGGTTTCCCCTGACCCTATAAGTTTAAACTTAGAATTTTTTCTAAGTTATTCTCATTTGCCTACCAAATTGTTTTGCTTTGCATCTATGTTTTTCGACTTCCACCCGAGTTTTACAGCGTCGACCAAAGTTTCATCCACCATCGAGTTACTCCAATGCCGTTGCCTGCCTTCTGTCGACATAACCGCACCTCGCTATTACCTTGAACCAATCTCCGTCGCATGAATCACAATCTAATTAGTTTGGCCTAGATTTAACTTTAAATCCTTAGAGTCAATCAGTCTAAGACTTGAAGTGGGGATGGTCGGTTTTGTAATGATGATGATGGAAATGGCGATGGGGATTTGGTTGATTGAATCGAAAGGAGATTGATGAATTTTGGGTGGTGTTTGATCAGTGCTAAAGTTGAGCATTACCTTAGTCGAGTGCACCCAGTTTCGGAGACAAGTCATATGTTTTGGATGCAGTTATCCCTTTTCGAGAATTTGTATAAGTCTCTATCATCGTTTGAATTTGAGTGCAATGATTTATTCCAAAATCAAACGTTGTGGATGATCCCATCGCATCGCTTTTCTTGTTTTTGTAGTTATAGTGATCCTGAAAAGAAAAGCTTTCCACGTTGCCCTAGATAGCGGCTTCGTTATCAATTACACATTGTTAAAAGGTAATTGAATATAATTTCAAAGTAAGACGCATCTAATTTTTATAGCATGAGCGAGCTATCTACACAGGATGGTCCGTTCGTGGTGCACAGGACATAGAGTTCGCACAGCATCGATTAACGCACTGCACTTGCGCCAGTCAATGCTCAGAATCTGATTGGTCAACACACGTTAACATCAATTGGATTTCGAGCATTGGTAAAGCAAGTTTATTACTCAAAATAAAATGTACCTGACCATATTGAATGTCGAGTTTTATTATTTAGAATGACTCGTCGGTCACCCTATCCTAAGTCTGGTGAAGAAATGTCCACTCCTCCTAAAACCGGGCCTTCTATAGCTCGAGCTTTGCTATCCATCCCTATCGGGCCTAAGCCATCCTAAAACATATGAATCCTAAAATTAGATAGTTCCATTTGAGCTAGTTGTTGATCAGCTACCTTCGGGATTGAGAATCTTGAACAACTTGTCAAGGCAGGTGACTTGAATATTATTTGAGAGGTCGCTACGAAACATATATCTTCAATATGGCATCCCTAAGGATGGCGTCCATCTGCTGATAAGGGGCGAATTTGCTCACAATCCCCCACTGTACTCTACAATAAGCCATCAGTATATGTGCTTGGGTAGTGTCGTCCCACCATTCAATTATTTCTAATGATGGTGCTATAGGAACTTGGATGAGCTTCATTCTAAGTCCACCCAAACGGCTATTCTCTTCTATATTCTTTGTACTTCCTCTTCGTTAATAGATTCAACTGGCCTTCGAGATTCAATGAGCTACTTATCTTTCGAAATTCAAGAAAAGGCAGGATTCCCCATCCTACCTGATAATAGAGGCCTGAAAGGAGTGCAAAGTGATCGAAAAGCTACATAACAAGCATTCTACCTGCAAGAATGAATATTTCTTCATGCGATGCTCGCACGATTTTAATCAGCTCTAGTATTCTGGATATATATCTCTTTTCCCTTGCCTCTTCCATGACAAAATTCCTAAGTTTCTAACTTGATGTGTGTTTCCTCATAGGCATCCCATCTCGTAACGATAAAGAGGAGCACGAGAATATTCAATAATCTAAAGGAACTTAGATTCAGTCAATGCACTGTTGCGTTCCTTTAAACGAATGGCATTTTCTGGCGATGTGGTCTGCTTTGCCATAAAATATTTGTCGTCATTGAGTCTCTAACGCAAATCGACTCCAGGGCTTATACTTTCTCCTTTATCTCCACTTGTAACTCCGACGAGAATGTTCAAGACGAAGTTACGGGTCCTTTTGATGTAGTACACGGTAAAGAGCCTGTGATGCGAGAGCCCATAGGGCCTATCGAAGCCAACATTACAAGTAGTTGAGATGAAGGTGTGAGGATGCCCTTAATCCTAGAAAAAGACGAGGGATTCATAAGGAGAGAAGGAGAATAAGTGGTCAAGGAAGAAGAGGATGTTCATGATAGTGATAACGACTATCGCACTAGCGAAGAAGGGGACGAATCATTCAGTGAATTGTCCAGGATGAGTCCTGGTCTCCCTAGCTCATCTCATTAGAAACATGTTGCTATAGAAACTTCCAAAAAGGCTGGAGATCAATCTAATTTGCCTTCAGTAGAAATTTTGCCTCGATCTCCACCCATTGGCGACATCTTCATTGTCTTAAATAAAACTGGTGTGGTCAACTTCACCGTTTATGAAATTCTAGGGAATGTTGGTTCAATATTCTCTCTTTCACCAATGGCCTTTGTAAGCGAAGGTGAAGAGAACCCCACTTTATTTCCTTACCAATTGATTTGGTAGAGTATATAAGGGTCATTGACACCACACACTTTACTAGGATCACGGACATTCATTCTTGCATTGAATTATTCTTCAAAATTTCAATATTAATATTGATTTCTTCCTTGTTTTAGGTTCCATGGGCCATGGTTATTATGAGAAGTTCTCCCTCCATGCTAGTGCATACAGAGGCCAAACTTTAATCCTCATCTGCTTCATCGCTATGAGTCCGAGAAAGAAAGGCGATGGAAGAAAGACTACGAGTATGACGAAGCTCGCAAGGCCGATAAGGAGATGGATAGGGAGAGGGAGAATGTAGAAGGAAGAGACAAGATGATTGTAATACCCCACCTTTATACCCATATTACTCAAGAGTATTACATGTAATATTGTCGAACATGCGAGATAGGAATTCCATCTACTGTAGCCAGCTTGAATATTCCATCTCTAAGCTTCCGATCAATCACATAAGGTCATTCCCAGTTTCGGCCAAGCACTCTTATATCTGAGAAGATTCATTTCAAGAGAAGATCTCCCACTTCAAAAGTATGGTTAAGAACCTTAGCATTGAAGTGGCATACCACACTTTTTTGGTACGCAACAACCCTCGGTTCAACTTCTTCCTGCTTCTCATCGATTTGATCATGGGACTCGAGCAGTAGCTTCTCGTTTTCTCTCCGATTGAAGTATCTTTTGCAATGAGTAGGGACCCCCAGTTTCACCAGGTTCACGGCTTCTAAATCATATGCCATGGAAAACGGTGAGTTCATGGTTGTTGATTTATTCGTTATCATGTAAGCCCATACTGCGAGTTGAAGCTCATCAGCCCAGTTGCCCTTAGCTCTAGTTAGCTACTTCTTTATGGTGGATTTGATGATTTTGTTCACTACATCCACTTGCCCATTTGATTATGGGTATGCTACCATGGAAAAGATCTTCTCGAGCCGGTAGCGCTTGCAAAAGTCCTCAAACCAAGCATTCTCAAATCGAGTCCTGTTTTGTATGATAAGTTTCAACGGTGCTACGAACCTAAAAATAATATTTTTCATTACAAAATTGATTATTTTCTTAATAGTGATCATAACAAACGGTTCTACTTCAACCTATTTTTTGTAAAGTGATAAACTATAATGACGGCATATCTGGCTCATCCTTTTGGTATCAGTAGTATTGTATTATGTCGATTCCCATATCGCAAATGGATAGGGATTGACCATCTACATAAGTTCTGAAGATGGGGCACTTAGAATCTTCTCAAATCTCTAACACTGATCGCATCGTCTAGTGTAGTCTATTGCATCTCGATTTATTGTTGGCCACAAATATCCATAGCGGAGTGCTTTTTTCACCAATGTCTGACCCGTGGTGTGGTCACCATAGATACCTTCATGAATTTCCATAAGATCATCCAAGCTTCATCCTTAGTTACACACCTGAGCAAGGGAGAGGAGAATCCTCTCCTATATAGCATTCTATCCTGCATTATGAATCGTGGTGCCTTTTGAAGGAGTTTCTTTCATTCATTTTTGTCTTTGTGGAGTATTCCTTTGAGCAAGTAGTCCTTTGTTGGCATCATCCATGGCTCTACCTCTTATGTAGTCTCCAGAACCCAGTCAACATCCATTTGATTCATGCTAGGAGCTGTCAATAGTTCTACTGAAACCAATCCCATCGGCTGTGTCTCTCTGGTACTGGCTATCTTAGCTAAGGAATTAGCCATCGTATTCTCCTCTCTAGGAATGTGAGATATCATGTAGTGTTCAATTTCTTTGAGTAGCTCCCAATCTTTTGACAAGTAAAGGGCAATTTTTATGCCCTTAGCTTGATATTTCCTTCTAACTTGGCAGGCGACTAGCTAGAAGTTACTGTAGATATGCAAAGATTTAATTCCTAACTCCTTTACAATCTTCAGTCCTATTATCAACGCCTCGTATTTTGCCTCGTTGTTGGTGGCAGGAAATTCCAACTTCAGAGCATCGCAAATTGACCATCCTTTGAGAGTTTCAAATACAACTCCCGCTCCTGGCAGAATTCATTTGTCACGCCATCAATGAACAATTTCTAGTGGGATACCATAACTGTTATGACCTTCTCCTCACCATCTCAAATAGTGAACTTGGAGATGAAGTCAACCAGTGCCCATCCATTAATTGCTCTTTTGGGATAATATATCGCATCATACTGGCTCAACTTGATATTCCACTTTTGAATCCTTCCCGTAGTCTAGGGTCAATAGAGTACCTGCTTTAAGGGTTAATCTATCAGTACCTTAATCAGGTGAACCTGGAAATATGGGTGTAATTTCTAGATGCTATTAGCAAGCGATATTCTTGTTTTTCCAACTTCATATAGTTTCATTTAGCTCCGGTGAATCGCTTACTAATATAGTAAACATGGCATTCAACCCTAGCATCCTCACGGGCAAGCACTACGCTTAATGTATGGGATGACACTGCTAGGTCATTGAATAATCCTTACCATCCACCGCTTTTAAATGGTACTGGTGATGTCTTCATATGTCGTAGTAATTCTTCAAAAGCATTCTAAAAATCCTGATTCGAATCAAAATTCTTCTTACCATTCTTTAATGCATCAAAGATCGAAAATCACTTATTCGTTGCTCTGGAGATGAAATGGCTCAATGTTGTAATCTTTCCATTTAGGCTTTGTAATTCCTTCTTCTTAGTCGGCGCTCTAACATTTCATTAAGCGTTAATTTGGTCCGGATTGGCCTCAATGCCCCGTGCATTTACAATAAAACTAAGGAATTTCCTAGAAGTAACTCCGTAAGGATCTCTAATATCTCCGAGAGATCATTCAGATGGTTTCTAGACACTCAGTCTTAGAAACATGTCATCTACGTAGTCTTCCATCATTCATCTGACCTAGTCCTTGATCATTATATTCACCGGTCTCTAGTAAGTAGCTCCGGCATTCTTCAGACCGAATGGCATTATGCGATAGCAATATAGCTCAAAGTTTGTGATGAAGCTGGTGTTCTCCTGATCTAATTCATGCATCATAATCTGATTATACCCTGAGTAAGCGTCCATAAATGAGAGCAGTTCATGCCTTATGGTTCCATCAACAAGATGGTCCATCCTGAATAATGAAATGATATCCTTCGAGCAGACTTTTTTCAAATCTGAGTAGTCAATACAAGTTTTCCCCTTCCCATTCGATTTTTGAATCAACACATAATTTGACGCCCACTCAAGATATGTGGCATCGTGGATGAAGTCGTTGGCCGACAACTTATCCACTTCTTCCTTTAGTGCAGCAGATCACTCTAGACCCAGGCTGCGACTCTTTTGCCTCACTGGCGTGAACTTGGGATCAATGTTAAGTGTATGTTATGCGATCATTGACAATATCATGCACATATCAGAATGCATCTAAAAATATGTCCAAATTGAAATGAAGAAAGTTTATTAATTCCTTTTGTATCTTGATTCCAAGCTGCAAACCTACTTTCAAGACCTGAGTTGGGTCATCTATGTCAACAGGGACAGCCACCATAATCTCCATCTGTATTGCTTGCATTTCCCTTGAACTCTACCTCCTAGGGTTTATAGCTTTGTCGAAGTGACTATGGTCCCTGAGCCAGGGTGATTCTGTAATTGCTATGTTTGTAATTCCTGAATGCGAAGTGTCTTCCTCATATTCTATTCCTTTTCTCGGCATTTAGCTTTATGTAATTCGGCAACTAGCATTCCCTTGCAACACTTTGGTCACCTCTTACTACTCCAAGTCCATTCTCCGTAGGAAATTTCATTATGAGACACCATGAAGCCCAATCGATTATAAAGTTGACAAGGGCCAGTTAGCACAAGAAAGCATTATAAGAAGAATACTCATCAACAATCATAAAGGTCTAGATGAGAACCACCCTCCATTCTCCTTCTTTAAGTTCTACATGTAGGTCAATCATTTCGATCAGCTATTTAGGTTCACTTATTAATCCTTGAATCTTTTTTTTACAAGAAGTCACATCCTTCATGCTAATCTTCATTTGATAAAATGTCCCCTGAAATAGGGTATTGACCGAACTTCAATAGTCAACCAACACTCGGTGTACAACGGCCAGTCTGATGCTGACCATTACCACCATTGAGGCCGAGAGTTGGTGCTTATACATCTTCAGTGTCTTAATTTTGGACACAATATCATCCTTTATTACTTGGTCGGAGCTCCATCTTCGATGGTGTAGCAACTTTCCCATGGTGCATGCTTCAAAGTACCAGCACATCATTCTGTCTTGCCCCAACTCTTATCCACTGGTTGACATACTCCAATAATGGTGTTCATAAACAATCTTGAGCGTTCGGCCTTTGGGGTCCTGTAGGTTGATCAGAGTTTTACGGTTTCTTTACATGCTGCTGGAGCCTTTTATTCCGTATCGATTTCTCAATCAAATCCTTCGAATGTCGACATTCGTTTGTGTTATGCTCAGGGGGTTTATGGAAGCAACAATAGTTCCTCGATCTTTTCTGTTGCTCGGTTGCTTCCCTTTTGTGTGTTTTGTTATACCGCTCAGTTCCTTGAGTGGCAAGATATATGTTTTCCAAACTATTATTCAATAGTGTATAATCCTTGGTCTCAGATTCCTTGGACGCTTACTGTCTCGGTTACATCTACCAACATTTTGATTCCTTTTTTTTCTAATTTGCAGTTTTCCCTGCATTTCCTATAGTAATTCCACAACTATTTCCATCTTGTTTGATAGCAATGGTACTCTGAATTACTTCTTCCGACTGCTTTTTGACGAGCTTGCCTTCAACCATATTTGCTTCTTCTTGCCTTAGAAACTTATTTGCCTTCTGGTGGAATTTCCCTATGGTAGCGGGTCACTTCATTTGTATCCACCTACTGAAATCCATGTCCGGGTGAATTCCCCAAACATGTGCCATGAATACAAGATCTTCCTTCAAATTGCTAACTTATGTAACAACGATGTTAAATTGATAATAGAAAGCTTTTAGTGACTCCTAGGGTCCTTGTGATAAGCCAGACAATGACATAAATTCCTTCGGTTATGTCTATGGAGCCTAAACTACTTTAGAAACTTCTTTGCCAATTCATCTAATGTCAGTATGGATTTAGGTGCAAGCCTAGGAAACCACATCAAAAGCGACTCCTTTCAAGAATGTAGGGAAAGATCTATGAAGAACAATATCCGTAGCTTTAGCTCTATCCATATGTTGTTCGTAGATGAGTAAGTGTTGTCTGGATTTGTAGTTTCGTTGTAGGATCGAATTTTCGACATGATGAAATTCGAGGGATATTCTTTTCTCTGAACATTTTCATTAAATGGAGTTTGGCTTGATGCAGAACCCTAGTCTTCCTTTTTCCTACTATGCTCCCCTCTACCAACTGTTTGACCTTGTCGGCGATATACTCTCCACTGGCATGGTAATCTACAGGTCAACTGCCAGGGGCTACACTGAGTATTTGCCACACAAATTATCTCAGCCTGCCAACTGAAGTCTAAGCTCTTCAATCTTCGAGAGAACCACTCTTGCAGAGTTCCGTTGGCATCTGTTGTTCTTGTCATGGTAGTATGAATTCAATTTCAAGTGTTTTGTCCACTAAAACCCGTATTTAACCTATCATAACCATCATCCAATTGCATGTCATCATCAGAGTTAGAAACCAGTAATCCATCTCCCTCTTGAGCATCATCAAGTTGAATATTTGGGTCGATACCTAGTTGTTTTGTCTCGGTACCCGGGTTGTTTTCTTACGGGGGCAATGCTCTTATTTCCTCTTGCAATAGCTCCTACAACTCTAGCAGTTACTTCTTTCTACTTTTACTTTTCCTTCTATCTTATTTAGGCCAAATCTGAAGAGTTCTCTTGTTCTATTATAAGAGAATTTTCTCTTTTAACTCTTTTTGTTGCTAGTGGCTGCAAAGTTAGCATCATGTCTATCTTATCCATCAGAGCTTTCTAGCTATCTGCTATCTTTTAATTAAGTTCATGAATCATCTTACTAAACTCTCCTAGTAACAACTTCCAATTGAGTAAAGGATTCTGGTCTTACATCTCCATTATTAACTTCTGTTTGGGAGTGTTTCCTTCATCACCATTAGCCACCGCTAATGTGGATCTTCCAGAAGAAGACTTCCTTTTCTAAGCGCCATTAATCTTCAACAGCAAGTTCTCAAACTTCTTAGGGCAATCATTTGATCTAACTTTTAGATGTATCCAATTTAAATTAGAGAGCTAGATTTAAGCTTGGATTTACTTTATTAATGAAAGCACCAAAATTTTGATGCCCAAAATGGATCAACATCTAAGAATAAGTTCTACGAACTTGTAACACCTAGGTCTAGTAGGTAGTATTGAAAACAAATGAAAATGAAACAGGGAGGCATAAGATTTTATACTGATTCGGCAATCTCTACCCTAGGTCCACTTTATAGCTTTATTGATTGTGGATCTGAGATTTGTATGACATAACAAAGAATTAGAGTCATAGGTACAAGAAATTGACAAGTTCTTAGGCCTAGAACTGCCAAGAGTAGTTGTCTTGGTGACTTTTGTGAGGGAGGAATATGGTGAAGAATACTGGAATTCCATATCTAAAGTAAAGAGAAAAGATCAGGGAGCCGATCCTCTTTTGGTTACATTATGGCTTGTATTTATAGCGAAACGGGTGTACTAGGTCAAAAGCCTGCTTGTAATCAAGTCTAGACGTCCGTCCAAGGTCACATTAGGTTTCATTAACCTAAAGGGCATAGTTCTAAACACACCTACACTAACATCTTGTGAAAACTTACACTTAGGGTCGAATAAGTAATCGAACCTTAAAATGAACTATGGATCGGCTAACAGATACTAGAACTTTTCCAAGATAGGATCACCTACAATATCAACCTTGGGACTACATTCCTAAATTACTACTACATGTATCATATTTAAGCATTAAGGAGGATCATGCAATGCCGACTCACTCCAAAGATGTCTCAAGATTGTTGCATCCATATCCACCTCTCAATTGTTAAGTAACGCCTCTTATTGCACCGAGTTGGGATCCATCAACAATACAGTATCACGTCCACGCCGCCATGCATACCAAGAAACTGCCATTAGTGTCAAGCTATACACTTCTCCATGCATCATCATCAGTTGCGCATACACCCTAAAACCTCATATGAGTGTAGTTTGTGATAAAATCACCTCAATCATATGTCGACAGCAAAAAATAAATAATGTCTAGGCCTCATTGCTCGCACACACTTAATTTAGTTCCACAACGTCTATGAGTCATAAACCTGGGGAACTAATTTCCCTACTTATGCTAACATTCAAGGATGGATTCTTTGAAGTGCAAGGGCTACTTGCTACTAATCCTGAGGGTGATTCCAAAATGGATGTAGTAGAAGTAGTGCCTTCGATTTGTTCATCCCATGAACAACTTATATGGATGAATGCTATCATTCCATTATTGCCTGAATAGGCAGTGTTAGCATTCCAAATGGGAATTGCTAGGAGGAAAAGGTAAAAGTATAACCTCACAAGCCTCACAACCTGGTAATAGCTAAAATAGAGGATGCTCGTAGAGCTATGTGGTAAGCTGCCACTAGGGGCATCATTCCTCGATCTAGTTTCGATTTTATGGATTTGGTGCGCGTGCAGGGAAACCATGGCAATATTTGCAATCGGTGCCCGAGGGATAGTAATCTGATATGTCATGTTAAAGGGGAAGTCGACCTTGTGTTCATAGAGGTTAACAGGTTCGACCTCGGGTACATTTGATCTAAAGGTATACTGTATAGATGGTCGTCCCATACCTTGCCATATTGAAACTCATATTCCAATACAAACTGTACGATTTTAGTTGTAGAACCTATTACCACTGAATTTAATTATAGGTAACCATTGAAGATATTTTATATATTTATTTTCAACCCCTAGACATTATTATAATATCACTGGATTTTTTAATAAAACTGATTTAGCTATCGTAAGGCAAAAACCCATCCATGTTTATGTGCGGCGTGGTCTTACAAGATACCTTTATTTTGAAAGATTTTTAAAATATTAAAATTCCATTTGATTATGGTTCTCACGCTGGTTTACCAAACTGATCCGATTTTTATTTTCTTTTAATGCTTGGGTCAGCCCGAGCATATTTTTCATATTTAGCTGGACACTTTGGAGTTTCAGAGATGACTTGGATCCTCCAAGACGTATTTCTATACTTTATTTTATGTTATTTGTTCTTGTCTGTTTTTATCAACAATTGTAAAGATAGTTTGTTATAACTGTCTAGGCAGATGATAGGCTAGTTTTGCTCTGATTGATGTATGTATATAAAAGTTTTCTTTTTGTAAAGATCTTGATATATTATATATTACTTTTCACGTTGTGAGATTATGTTCTATCTTTTCTTTTCTTTCTCCCCAATAATCTATATTTTTGGCACTTAGATGTTCGATATGTGAATACAATGGATGTATTATGGTTGAATTTTGAGAATCGAAAAGGTTGATTGTTACAGCATCTCTACCTTGCACATCTCTTTCTCTTGGCATATTCCTTATTATTTCAAACTATGTACTTTTGATATGTAATTATGGAATTAAACAGTCTATGGAGTTTACATTGCAGTCAATATAACTAAATCGTACATTCTATAACTCCAAAATATTAAAATATAGAAAACCTACAGTTCAAATCAATTTAGAGCATTCTAATTGAATAATTACAACTTGCAACCCAAATAATAATAATTTGGAATAACTTTATAATTTTATCAATATCATACTTTATAAATTTTAAGGATTATTCTTCCAAAATTCTACATTTAGGGTATATATGTCATTCTATCAAAACTAAATAATTTATTGAATACACATGCAGCATTTTGGCATAAATTCATTAATTTAAGCCTACAATTCGAAGTTTTTATGTAGGCATAATAACAAAATAAATCTTAACAATATAAATCTAGTATTATGTAAAACATATAATTTTCCACTCACATGATAGTTTCAAACCTCCAAATCCAATCTCATTCTTCTTACTCGAATCCTTTTTCTTTCTAAACAAAATATGTGTAAAAGATATATATATATATATATATGTATGTATGTATGTATGTATGTATTAGAATTACAAATCTGGAAGGAGATTTGAATTAAGGGAAGTTTAAACTTTAGATTATTGAAATTTTCTTTTTACGTAGAATTTGATTTACTCCCCCTTTCCTTTCTTTTTTATTTTTCCATCCTTCTCCAATATATATATATATATATATATATATATATTTATAATACTTCCATCATTTCTAAAAAAAGAGGACAAAGAAAAATGTTAGGGCTTTGCTACTCTCTTCAGAAAAGATGAGAAGAAAAGTGAGTAGCTAGTCCCATATTTATAGACGCTAGAATCGATTCTATATGTTAGATTAAATTATATCAAATTTGGGTCATTTAGGCCTAAGTACATTGTGCGCCGACCCTAACCAACTAGTCGACAGGTCATACAAAAGTGGTTGATCACCAACGGTCGATCGGCTAAAACCAACTGTCGACTGGTGGGGACCAATGATTTATTAATATTTATGTTTGCTTTTATGTTACTCTTAACATTAATATTATCTTTTAACATTTATTTCTTTATTTATATTTTGAATTGTTTTTCATTCGAAATCTTCAAACGTCGATAATTTCTCTGTTTGAATTCCGACCGTAAATCTTTATATATGAAAGTTGCTTAGAAGATCGCCACGGACACAACGGCGCAAGTTTCGTGGCCAAATTCTAATGTTTGCTCAAATTCCATTTTTAAGCCTTATAAATTAATTAATTAATTATTGTTTATTATACATGGTGTTACATTCTCCCCCTTAAAACCTTTCATCCCTGAAATTTCTCAAGGAATGAATCATATAACATAGCGCAAAACCATTCTAAACTATCCGACAAATTAGTGTACAACCAATTTTGCAACAAATCGTGTACAAGTGCATGGTGTATCACAACACATATGATATGTATGTCGAATAATTCTGAATCGGCTCCTCTTTCATGAATGCATTCTTGAAAACCATTTTAAAAATATGATGCAAACAACCTATATATAGTGGCAATTCTAAACGTACGCAAGTTTTCAAAAAAAAATCAAAATCTTTATTTTCATAGAATAATTTCCACACTCCTACGATTAGGGGTATAGTCAACCAATTTTTCATCCAATCCCCACTATCAAATATCTAACATACAATTTCTAACATCCAAGGTCTTAAAAGTCCATTTTCCTAATCTATACTCTTATCTCGAAAATGGAGTTCAGAGAGAAAATTTTATATTTCCACTCTTCTTTTGTGTACCGATTCCACTGTATTCTCTTTTTCTCCTAATCTTTTCCAAATTTTCCAAATACAATCTACATAAAGAGGTTTACAATTAAGTTTTAAAACAAAATTATTATTTTTTAAAAGCTAATTTTGTTTACCATCAATAATGTACGAAAATAGAGATTTCAAAGCTAAAACAACACTTCCTTTGTTATTATGTATGTTTTGTATACTTTCATCCTTCCTGAACAGTAAAATTCATATTCACTAACACATCGTCCTTTCTTATGCTTTTGAAAATAATAATTTCCATCAAAATCTTGAAAATTATATTTTAAATTTGTAAAAATTAAATTTCGAACTAACTTTGGAAAATAGTTTGAAATTTTCAAATTAAAAGTTATATCTTAACACTATTTTTCGAAAGCTTTTGCCTTTCTACTTTTAAAATAAGTCAAACCATATATAAACATAATCAGGACTCGACAATGAGCTAACACACTAGATTGGTTCTAGTATATGTTACATAATTGATATCAAATTTGAAAACCTTTTCTTTTATTTTAGAACAACAAACAACGCACAACTACATTTATCAATTTTAGCTTTCAAGGCATAAGGATAGCAATTCATGGTATTGCAACAACCCTCCCTATCCTTCACTTGTTAAAATTTATTTTTCCTGAAATTCTAAAGTTTTTTACATTTAAGCATTCTTTATACATAGTTGTGAAATTAATTAATTTCCTAATTATAAACTTCCAGCCTTGCCATATATATATATATATATATGTATGTATGTATGTATGTATGTATGTATGTATATGTATACATATATATATAATGGCGACATCTAATGTTCCCAAATTCTTAGGCGAAACTGAAGATGATGGCGGTGGATAGGAAAATGTATTTTGTTGAAGCTCTAACAAGGAAACAACCCCTGTCTCGTAAGCAGCATACAAAAAGTTAGGCTTAGAGAAAAACCCTAGCTCTTGGATGGAAGCATTGGTAAATGGGGTAAAAATAACAGGAAAAGTGGATTTCTACTAACTAATCACCGATGAAGGAGAATCTTATCAATTTACCAATGACAAAGACTATGGTGAATCCATTTCTATCTAGAAAAATTCAATCTTTACCTGTATGGCTAAATAAAGGCCTTATTTTGTGTACTTTAATGCTTATATTGAACGAGTCTGGAACCCTAAGGGTTCATGGGATGTTTGTCCAAGGCAAAATGGGTTTTACTTATTTAAGTTCGAGAAAAAAGAGGATATGAGTGTTATTCGCAACTACCGTAAAGCGTTACGAAACCAAATGTAACTTCAATAACAGTTACAGAATAATACAGAAGTAGTAACGACAAAAACTGTCACTAATTTTGATAAATTGTAACACAAAAATGCCTCACTAGATCCGTATGAAAAGTATTACCGATTAAAGAGTCCGAGTCCAGTATAAACTGTTTCCTTGAAACAATATTGCTGTTGTATGTAGTTTCACGGGTGTTAGCAAGTTGTTCCCCAGGATGAAACGGACCAGCCCCGCAGCGTGGTTGCAGACGGAGCGCCGATGAACTGAAGAGATTATAGCACTAGAACAGAGAGATGTTGGAGGAAGAAGGAACATAATATGAGATAAAACTGAATGAATCATTCTCAGATTCTGGCCGCCTATTTATAGGTTGGAGAAGGTGCCTATTCGGAGCGGTCGTGACTGTTGGAAAGGTTGCGACCCTTAAACCAACAGTAGTGACCGTTGTGTGCGCGCGTTTGGAAGTGAATGGCTGCATCTGGTGACCATTCAAACGAACAGACTCATCCGATCGAAAAATAGCCGTTTTAGCGCATGCAGGTCGAAGCGGCAGTCGGTGGCCCATTTAATCACGAGACCCCAAGAGCCCCAAGTCCCAAGGCCCAATCTTTGACATTTTAAATTTAATATGAAGGCCCAAAGCTTACATTGCCACAAGTCTTCATGTCACCTTCTTCTTTTCTTTTGAATTAGTATAATGGGTTGTGATATATAAAGTGATATTGAAACAAATATCCCATGATGTGGGACTTTGTTTCAATACACACTCTTATTCTTCCTCTTCCCACTTCCTCATTCATTCATTTCTAACAATCCCCCACATGAATGAACAGTTGTTCTAAGTTTCACGAACCATTTATCGTATCGGTTAAAGTAGCACAGAGGCCTTGAACTTTCCTAGTGTATACCTATTTGAACTACAGGCGAATCAGTAGACATAGAATGTCCTTGAACTGTAAGCCTTTTGTGTAATTCTACAATAGATAACACACGACAAATGTTTCTTATAATCCTTCGTTCTCTGTATATGTTCATTTTTGCCTTGAACACCTGCCTGGTATCATAAGTGTTTAGAGAATTTGGCCTTATAATTCTCTTTGAAGCGGCGCCTTCGCACTTACGTAGTTGATTCTGTAAAGGGTATTCACAATTCCTCAAGTACAGACATCATTAAAAGTATCAATACTTATCCTATTTTTCCAACAAACAAAGAACTAACTTATCATAGGAATGGTTTGTGTGTAACAGTGCTGTCAAGTTTCTCTTAAACCTAGTTGTCCCTTTGAACTTAGATCTTGGGATCTCCAGTCAACTAGGTGGGGTTTCCATTAAAAAAAACTTTTATTCTATGGGCCTTAACCCCATTCCCATCGATAAGGTTTGAACTTTCTCTCTTGGCAAGCCTTTAGTTAGTGGATCCGCTATGTTATCTTTTGACCTTATGTAGTCTATAGTGATAACTCCATTAGAGAGAAGTTGTCTAATTATTTTATGTCTACGACGAATATGCCTAGATTTACCATTGTATAGTGTACTATTAGCTCTTCCAATTGCTAATTGACTATCACATGTATACATATTCGAGGCACAGGTTTGCTCCAATTTGGAATATCTTCCAAGAAACTTCGAAGCCAGTCTGCTTCTTCTGCGGTCTTATCTAGTGCAATAAACTCTGATTCCATCGTAGATCTAGCTATACAAGTCTGTTTGGATGATTTCCATGATATTGCTCCATTTCCTAATGTGAACACATATCCAATTGTAGACTTTGTATCTTGTGATCCAGTTATCCAGTTGGTATCGCTGTATCCTTCCACTGTTGAAGGGTAGTTTGTATAGTGTATACCATAGTTCTGTTTATACTTTAGGTATCCTAGAACTCTGATTATCGCTTTCCAATGATGTTTACCAGGATTGCTGGTAAATCTACTCAGCTTACTTACAGCGTATGAGATATCTGGCCTAGTGCAGTTCATAACATACATGATACTTCCTAGTATACGAGAATATTCAAGCTGGTAGATACCATCACCAGTGTTCTTTACCCAATTTTGGTTCATATCTACGGGTGATTTTGCAATAGTTATATTATATTGCTTGAATTTTTCAAGTATCTTACCGATGTAATGTGATTGGGATAATGCATATCCCTTTGGTGTTCTCAAAATTTTGACACCCAATATCACATCAGCCAGTCCTAGGTCTTTCATATCAAATCTAGAGGATAACATATTCTTTGTAGATGTTATTATGGCTTTGTTATTTCCTAGGATCAACAGGTCATTAACATAAAGACAAACAATGACATATCCTAAATGTGTTTTTTTCATGCAGACACATTTATCTGATTTATTTATTGTGAATCCGTTTGATAACATGGTTTCATCAAATTTCTCATGCCATTGTTTTGGAGCTTGTTTAAGGCCATAAAGCGACTTTACTAATTTGCATACTTTATTTTCCTTTCCATAGCTTAGAAACCCTTCAGGCTGCTTCATATATATTTCTTCCTCTAGGTCACCATTCAAAAATGCAGTTTTTGCATCCATTTGATGTATTTCTAAATCAAGTATGGATGCAATTGCAATAAGCATCCTAATTGATGTTATCCTCGTCACTGGTGAATATGTATCAAAATAGTCCAGTTCTTCCTTTTGTCTGAATCCTTGGACTACAAGACGAGCTTTGTACTTGTCTATTGAGCCATCAGGTTTCAATTTCTTTTTAAATATCCATTTATTACCTAAGATCTTGCATCCTTGAGGTAAATCAACTAATTCCCAGGTATGATTAGCCATAATGGATTCTATCTCATTGTTAATAGCCTCTTTCCAGTAAGGGGCATCGCTGGAGGACATAGCTTGTTTGTATGTCAATGGATTATCTTCTAACATAAAGGTATAGAAGTCCGGTCCAAAGGTTTTTGAGGTTCTAGACCTTTTACTTCTCCTTGGTTCCTCCACTTGTTGATCAGCACTTATTTGCTGAAGGTTGTCTTCAGTATCCTCAAGAGAATTGGAGATTTCATCTTCCCTTGGTCTCTTATGAGTATCACTGTCAGTGCTCTGCTTTAAAGGGAATATATGTTCGAAAAATCTTGCATTTCTCGACTCAATGATGGTATTTTCATGAATATCATCAATTTTAGATTTGTGTATTAAAAATAGATAAGCAGCACTGTTTTGTTCATATCCAATGAATACACAATCAGTTGTTTTTGGTCCTATCTTGACCTTCTTTGGTTTAGGTATCTCTACTTTGGCAAGACACCCCCACACTGTTAAGTATTTGTAGGATACCGGTCTATTTTTCCAAAGTTCGTGAGGAGACTTGGATGTTTTCTTTCGTGGTATTTTATTTAAAATATGGTTTGCCGAAAGAATAGCTTCTCCCCAAAAGTTATCTGGCAAGCCAGAACTGATTAATAAAGCATTCATCATTTCTTTAAGAGTTTTATTTTTCCATTCGGCTATACCGTTGGATTGAGGTGAATATGGTGCTGTAGATTGGTGTATAATACCATGCTTAGCGTGGAATTCCTCAAAAGGAAATTCATATTCTCCTCCTCTATCACTTCTTAAAGCTTTAATTTTCCTGTTGAGTTGATTCTCAACTTCTGCTTTATACTGTTTAAACATATCGAATGCTTCATCCTTGCTTCTAAGGAGATACACATAGCAGTACCTAGTACAATCATCAATAAACGTAATGAAATATCTTTTTCCTCCTCTAGTTTGACACATTTTCAAATCACATACATCAGTGTGTATAAGGTCTAGAGGTTCAGTTTCTCGTTCAACATGATGAAACGAGGTTCTTGTCAATTTTGCTTCTGCACAAACTTGACATTTGTAGTTGGAGTCTATGTTACATTTTGGTATACATTCTAGATTAATCATTTTTCGCAGTGTATCAAAATTAACATGCCCTAATCTAGAATGCCATATGTTAGAAGAGTCAACAATATAAGCAGAAGATTCACTTTTATTCATATCAATGTTTGGTACAATAGTTGTTACATTTGCCTTGAATAAACCATCACATACATATCCTCTTCCTACATGCACTCCATTCTTTGATAATACAAACTTATCAGATACAATGGTTAATTTGAACCCATGCTTGGACCCTGATATCAAATTCTTGCGGATTTCTAGAACATGAAGAACATCACTCAAAGTAAGCTCTTTTCCAGAAGTTAGTTTCAGCACAACTTTTCCCTTGCCTTCGACCTTTGATGTAGATGAATTGCCCATGAAAAGTTGTTCATCATCAGTTGCAGTTTTATAAGTTGTAAACATCCACTTATTAGCACATATGTGTCGAGTGGCACCTGTGTCTACAAACCATTCCCTTGAATTACCAACAAGGTTGCATTCTAATATTACTGCACATAAATCCATATCAGAAATGCCATTTGTAACTTCAGCCGTATTTGCTTCTAATTTCTTCATTTTGGGAGCGCGACGTTCGGCTGCTTTATGCCCCTTCTTTCCACAGTTATGGCAAGAACCCTGAAATTTCTTCTTCGACTTCTGAGGCGCATTGTCACGTTTTCTCTTGTTAGGTTTATCTGACTCAACAACATTTGCTTTCGCAGCCATATTCTGAGAGATCTTTATCTCAGAATTTCTATTGTCTTCCTCTATTGGTAGAAGAACTATGAGTTCTTCCATTGTCATTTTCTTACGCTTATGCTTAAGGTAATTTTTGAAGTCCTTCCACGATGGAGGAAGTTTCTCAATGGTTGCGGCAACCTGGAAAGATTCGCTAAGTATCATCCCTTCATCATGCAGTTGACGGATGATCAGTTGTATTTCTTGAGTCTGGTTGATCACAGTCTTTGAATCTACCATTTTGAAGTCGAGAAATTTGCCAACGATGAATTTCTTCCTGTCTGCATCTTCGGTTTTGTACTTTCGGTCCAAGGTCGTCCAGAGTTCCTTGGATGTTGCAACAGTACAATAGACATTGTAGAGGATATTATCCAGACCATTCAGAATATAGTTTTTACACATAAAGTCAGAATTTTTCCAGAAATTTGCGGCCTCCACTTTGATTGCATCGGGTTCGAGTTCGCCAACTTCAGGAGCATCTTCGGTCAGAAACTTGGCGAGGCCTAATGTTGTTAGATAAAACAACATCTTCTGTTGCCAACGTTTGAAGTCTGTCCCGTTGAACTTTTCTGGCCTTTCTCCATGAGACAGTGCCATTGTCGGAAGCAGAGGCGTTGGCTGAGTGTTTGTCACCGTCTGTGTTGGGGCAGCATTACTGTTGTTGCTATTTTGAGACGTTGTCGTCTACAAGAATAAATATTGTTTCAAGAATGTTATTCGCAACTACCGTAAAGCGTTACGAAACCAACTGTAACTTCAATAACAGTAACAGAATAATACAGAAGTAGTAACGACAAAAACTGTCACTAATTTTGATAAATTGTAACACAAAAATGCCTGACTAGATCCGTATGAAAAGTATTACCGATTAAAGAGTCCGAGTCCAGTAGAAACTGTTTCCTTGAAACAATATTGCCGCCGTATGTAGTTTCACGGGTGTTAGCAATTTGTTCCCTAGGATGAAACGGACCAGCCCTGCAGCGTGGTTGCAGACGAAGCGCCGATGAACTGAAGAGATTATAGCACTAGAACAGAGAGATGTTGGAGGAAGAAGGAACAGAATTTGAGATAAAACTGAATGAATCATTCTCAGATTCTGGCCGCCTATTTGTAGGCTGGAGGAGGTGCCTATTCGGAGCGGTCGTGACTGTTGGAAAGGTTGCGACCCTTAAACCAACATAGTGACTGTTGTGTGCGCGCGCCTGGAAGTGAATGGCTGCATCTAATGACCATTCAAACGAACAGACTCATCCGATCGAAAAATAGTCGTTTTAGCGCATGCAGGCCCAAGCGGCAGTCGGTGGCCCATTTAATCATGAGACCCCAAGAGCCCCAAGGCCCAAGGCCCAATCTTTGACATTTTAAATTTAATATAAAGGCCCAAAGCCTACATTGCCACAAGTCTTCATGTCACCTTCTTCTTTTCTTTTGAATTAGTATAATGGGTTGTGATATATAATGATATTGAAACAAATATCCCATGATGTGGGACTTTGTTTCAATACACACTCTTATTCTTCCTCTTCCCCACTTCCTCATTCATTCATTTCTAACAATGAGCATATTTTGAAAGGTGGTCCATGGCTCATGTAAGTTGATATTCATGTACAAATGGGAGGCGGATTTTGTGTTTGAAAGAGCCATGCTTACTACATACCCGGTTTGGATAAATTACACAATATAAACCTAGCTCTTTGGAATATGAGATGCATCAGAAAACTAGCTAGCTTATTTAGGAAACCACTAGACACTGATGAAAATACTAGACTGGTGAAAGGTATTAGCTATGCTAGAGTGCTAATTGAAATGGCATCCTTTGAACTCCCTAGATCAGTGAAGGCTATTGACAAAAAGGGAAATGTGTATATTTAAGACATGGAATATGAATTTATTTCTCCTAGATGTGGAGAATGTAAGTGTTTTGTCCACAATACTGAGCAGCGCAACCTAATTAAAGAACTACCAAAGCAAGTGTTGGTGGAGAAATCATAAAGTAGTAGTGAAGCATATAGCATATCTAGCCTGATAGTGGTCCTACTACTACTAGTCGTATACACATTCCTTCCCTCATAAAAAATGATACAGCACCAAAAGCTGATATACAAAATGCGGTAAACCTTATACCTATTAATATCCAGTTACCCATATCATCACCTAGTTTGAATGAAAAGGTGATTCAGTCCAGTTTGCATTGAGGCAGAGTCATGACCAAACCCAGGAGGTATTTGGGTAGTAATCACTAGAGTCAATGAAGATAGGTGAACTTGTGAAGGAAAAACTAGGAGGACTGATGTTGATGTTGTTCTTGAGCATGAGGCTAAAAAGGAGACATTACCTTCCATAATGGAAGACATTCAGAAACTTTATATTCAAATTGAGAGTTCAAAGGAAGATAGTGATGAAGAAGATATTAGTAGATTCAAGATGACAAATAAATAATATACTAAGAAATTTGAAAAGAAAGACAGAAAGGCAGCTAAGAAAGTGGCTTCGGTAGTTTCTGCTCCTACTATAAGGTGCAAAGCTATCAAACCATGTCAGTAATATGTTGGAATGTTAGAGGTCTAGATTCCGATGTTTGAAAATTAGATCTCTATATTCTAAGGGCTAAATATAAGCCATCTATTATTGTTGTTTTAGAGAATAATTTTAATAAGGATAGTCCTTATATGTTCAAATGCAGTTGGATGAAAATTGGAATGTCATTCATAATGTTTCAAAAGCAGCTAAAAGCAGTTTTATGGTCTTATGTAACATTGACATCTGGGTTACTAAATTGTTTAAAAGTAATGATAAACAAATTACTCTAGAATGTAAATATGAGAGGGGACTATGCTATCAATCTACCTTCTACCAGAACTAAACTTTAGAGACAAACAATCTAAAATTCAAAGCAAGTTCAAAATCCTTAGGCAACAGTGGGTGATTTTAATGTAGTTCTTAGAATAGATGAGAAAAGGGGGTATATTAAAAGTGTGCCATATTCTGGTGTTCAATGACTTCAAGTTAGCCAGTGGATTGATTGAAGCCTTCGATTCAAGTTTGCATTTCCCATGGAAGAGTGGTGAGGTCAAAAAAATAGTTTCTAGGTTAGATAGAATGTTGGTAATGCTAAGCTTTTTATTCAAAGAAAAATATAAAAGTTGTTGTTCTCCCAAGCACTACAAGTGACCACTGTCCACTCCTAGTTTAATTTAATAATGAGGTTCAAACTAAAAAAGGGAAACCTTTTAGGTTTGCGAACTATTAGCCCCTTTGTAGTGGATATGGTGATGTTAATTTTTTCAAAGGCCAATCATCTAGAGGAAACAACATGTACAAATATGTTATGCTGATTAAGAGCATGAAAAACATACTCAAGGAATGGAACTTTAAAAGGCTTAAAGCCTTTGATGCTGTTAATAAAATCCAAGCTAATCTGAAGGAGGTGCAAATCAAACTGGATGCAAATGCACTATATGATAGCGTTAACATTGACTAATTAATGCTGCAGAAACTCCTTAAGGATGAATTAAAGAAGCAGGCTATGGATTTAAAACAAAAACCTTGGCAAACAAAGGGAGATAAATCCAATAAATTTGTTTACACTAAAATGTCTCAAAGAAAAATTTCCAACGACTTTTTTAATTGTCTTAATGAATAGTGTGAAATGCTAATTCAAATTCATGATCCTAAGCAACAAGCATTTCTTACTTTAGTCAGCTTTTCAATGGAAAGTACAACAAAAAATACCTCACGTTCAAGATCTAGGGAAATTTTCCCCTAAAGCAAGGCAAATGATGGAGGCTCATATCCAAGAAAGGTAGTTGAAGAAAGCTATGTTCTCTATTCATGATGATTCTAGTCCTAGCCTCGATGGTATGGGGGCCAAAGTTCTTCAAACTTCATTGGAAAGACCAGAAAGATATCATGTTAGCAGCCTACCAAGAAGAATTTGACAATGGTGAGTTCTTTCGAGAAATTAATCACACTTTCATATCCTTGAATTCTAAAGTGCAAAAACCAACTAAAATCGAAGAATATAGGCTTATTGCTTATTGCAATGTAACCTATAAAGTGTGAGCAAAATTATTTGCATGAGATTGAATAAGGTATTACCTAATCTAATATCACAAAGTCAAAGTGCATTCATAAAGGGAAGATTTATTGCTGAAAACTCTTTAATGACCCATGAATTAGTTAGAGATTCAATAAACCTGGTGCTGACAAACTATGTCTAAAAGTAGATCTTCAGAAAACTTATGATAGAGTTAATAGAGATTTTATTATACATATTGTAACGATCTGCCTTTTATTCCACAGAAGACGCATCATTATTAAGAAAGAAAGGGATAGAAAAGAGAAAAGATAGGAAAGAAAGAACTAAACAATATCAGAATCTCACAGCGGAATGAATAAAATATATTACGTCACATAGTATATTACATAGTATCATATACATCAGAGTTATACAGCTTGTACAACACAAATTAGACAGTTATAAAGACCTGTCTAATCACTACAACTCTAGTACAAAACATACAACATCATAGAGATACAACACAGAGGAACAACTATATATCTATATACACTGAAGCCTCTTGCTCCATATATCTTCCAGAAACTCCTCAAAGCTAACCTGAATCCCTTGGCTACTCATAAAAATTTAAGTACCCAAGAGTTTAAGAAAACAGAAAATATACTCCGGGTCAGAAATGGGTCTGGTGTGAGTAAACGGGTTAAAGTTGCTTAACTTTGAAAACCTTTGAAAACAAAAGGTATCTCGTAAGACTTTCTGCATATAAACACGGAAATTTTTTTACCCTACGATAACCAAAACATTTCATAGGAAATCTGGTTGTATTATAATAGTGTCGAGGATTTCCAAGTAAAATACAAAAATAGCTGGAATGCTTACATCTCACATTCCAACATAGTCGGGCACGATCAAAACGCACGACACATATTGGAGATTGGATTACATACAATGGCAGGGATACTGGGGTAGCGCTCATCACAGTACGTGGCCTAGATCACTGTACCGAAGACCCCTCCTGATCCCCTGCAACACAGGACCAAAACCATCCCTTACTGGATAGTCCCGAATAAGACAACCCCACAGTTGTTCATGAACAATTGCCCACACGACCGAAATAAAAGGGACCTCTAGATAGGGAAAATCTTATCCTACTAGGGTGTTACCCACTTAGGCTTGCTGCACCTCCCTTGTTTTAGCCATTCCTGGTGGACGAGGCTTGAGGCTTCGATTACCTTTTAGAATACATATCTTAGAATGAACATCGTCCTCCCATGACAATGTTCTGAAAGCATCCAATCCATACAAGTCCGTTCCGGGTTCGAACGATATCGAAGGTACTATCTCGTTACACTCATTTTGGAATCACCCTCAAAGTTAATGACAATAGCCCTTGCACTTTAAATCTTCATCCGAATCTGAAAGTACTATTTCTGTTATACTCACTTTGGAATCACCTTTAGAGTTTTAACGACAAATAGCCCTTACACTTCGAGTCTTCACTTGAGTTCTTGACCAATCGTTTAATTTGGATCGATGCGGTTTTCGGATATCCAAATTTGGAATTCTGATCCCGCTCTCATCGAAATCCAAAACGCCGTCTTAAAGTCTAATTTTTTTTTAAGTTTAAACAATTTAATACTTTATCTATATTCACATAGATAGATAGTTCTAATTATCACAGATAGATAATCCATATTTCATAATTCACACAACACATCCCATATCACAGATCAGCACATATCACATATCGGAGATATCAATAATCCAAGGCATCCAATAACATCCAAATATCCACAAGCAAGATTGATAAATTCCTAATTAATTTAGTTAATCTCCAATTAAATTAATTACCAACTTTAATCACTTGGATTACCTTAATCCTGTTTACTTAAAATTAATTAGTTATAAACCAATTAACTAATCATCCTTTAATTATCCATCTTAATTAATCATCCTTGATTAATTATTATTTAACCACATTAAGTAATTAGCCTTTAATCAATTGGACAAATTAATTATTCTTTAACTATTCACATTAATTAACTTTTAATTACTCTCATTAATTAATTAACTATAATTAGTACATTGATCCTTAATTAATTATATAATAATCACTTCATTGATTAATTATCTTTTAATTAATCTCATTCATTAATTAACTAACCTTTTAATAACTTACATTAATTACATTAATTAATGATCCTCTAATTATTCAAATTACATTTAATAATTAATCTTTAATTAATCATATTCATTAATCACCTTAATTAATCACATTCGGTAATTAACTATCCTTTAATTGCTTACATTAATTAATTAACTTCTTAATTAATTACAATAATTAATCCTTTAATTAATTACATTGAGTAACTAAACCTTAATTACTTCCACTAAGTAATTATTCTTTAAATACCTTTCCATCAAGTAATTCCCCTTTAATTAATTACATGCAGTAATTACTCATTTATTACTTACACTATGTAATTACACTTTATTAATTACATTAAGTAATTATACTTAATCAATTATCAAGTGATTATTTTTAATTAATTAAACTAGTTAATCAACTTAAATTAACCACATTGATTTAATTAATTACATTGAGTAATTCATTCCTTTAATTACTTCATTAAGTAATTACCCTTAATAATCCATTTAATATTAAGTAATTAACCTCTAATTACATCGATCAATTAATTTTTCCTTAATTAATTAACCTTTTATTACTTAGATTAATCAACCCTATATTAAGTAATCAACTACCCTTAATTATTTACACAAATTAATTTATATTGATTTAGTTGCCTAAATTAATCATTTTAGTTAATTAAGTAATTATACTTTAATTACTTTAGTTAATAAGACTTAATTGAATTAAGACAACCTATTTACTACATTAAACTCTACCTATTATTTAAATTGAAAGCTTGAAATTGGTTTATACAAAAATCATTTTCCTTTGATTTATTAAAGTTAAATACCTTTCACTTTAATCGCATCTTAATTTCATCAATTACATTTTATTTGAATACATTTAGGGACTAATTACATGATTTATCTAATGTAATAATTATATAAACCAAATTATTTTTAAAACAAAAATTAAAATTTTAAAATATATACTTTAAAAACTTAAATTTATTTAAACGTCTTGCTCTAAACTCAAACATTTCATATCTATTTAAAACTGGTTAGTATATACTTGGAAATTTCGTTTGATAACATTGTTTAAAAATTTAACTTTGCGTCTAAAGCTGAAATTCATTTTTAATTTAAGCCTGGACGGGATTACTCTGAAAATCTAAAACCTGGTAACAAATCGACCCGAGTCAAAACAGTAAAAACCCGAGATAATTTACAAACTTTCCCCAGCAACACTCGCATAACCCTTTCCTCGAGTCGCACACGAGAAAAACTTTGAGTAAAACCCGGCCAAACTCTTCTTCCCAAACCCGCTAATCTTTCGCATACACAAATGATCACTGTGTACGTGCACGCCGGTTCCGATCACCGACGATCATCACCACAACCATCGACATGACGACCCCGTCCTTGCCGACCTCCTCGACCACCCTGATCGAGAACCCACTAGCGAAATGAAATCGAGCACCATAACACCCAATAGGAAATAAAGATCATCGACAAAATCTCCTATCACCACGATCTCGTCAACTTGAACCCCCGGCTTTTCTCCCAGAGCAGCACCACATCACCATATCATGACTCCCTACCTCGCGTTCGAGCCTGATGCGCCATGGTCGTCGAGATTACCTCGACATCAATCTTGAAAAAAAGTTTCACAAACCCTAGATCGGCATCCCCTGGTCGTTCCTTTCATTAGAAAAATCTTCACATATTTTTCCTGAGATCCCTAACACTTCAACCTCCTCTAGCAATGATCTCATCACCCAACATTCCGCCGTTCATCGAAATTTGATGATAAAGCAAAATCCGACCATCTGACCAATTCACGACAAATTCCATCTTAAAAATCATGAAACTCATATCAAAATTCATGATTCGCTTATATGAATCGGATTCTAAAATCCAAAGATGAAATCATATACATTAATTTTCAATTTATTTTTTATTATTACTGTAATCTTCAATTTCCAGAATATTTAGTAAATATAAACACATAAAATTATTTTTAAAAACGGGATTACCTATTGTTATTATCATTTTCTTTTAAATAATTATAGTCTAATAGTGATTACTTGGGAAGATAGGAATTTTATAGTTGATCTTGAGCCAAAAATTCAACTGAGACATATATACTAACATATATAGGCATGCTTTCAATACATAGCAGGATTCAAATCAGACTCAAGTTGAAGACATCCACGCAAACATACATATATATATATATCATCACCACACAAATATACTAGTACCAAAAGATTTTTCGCTTTACATGTTTACTCACCAAAACTTAAAGAAGCAGAGAACAGGTCTGTCTCTTTTGCTTCCTAGAACTTTGTTTTCTTTTTTTTTAAATCTGTACTTGATATTGATTTTGCTTGACCTACTGCTTGATAGCTTGTTGTTGATCTTCATTATGTTTGCATGATCTCAGGTTGAAAATTTTGAAACTGATGTTGTACACAGCTTTGAATTTCTTTGATTTCTGGTTTTTAGTTTATATGTTTAAGAAGAAAGAAATTTGAACTGGAAAAAATAAAACAGGCTTTCCTCTTTAAAACATTAGTTATATACTTAAATTTTTAAAAACAAGAGTGTTGCCACTTGTTAATTTAAGTTGTAATAAGCCTACAAATGCCATTGCATGTTATTATGATTATACAAACGTCCCTAAACAATATTATATGAATAAGAAATATTTAATCTCTCTTTTTATTTAATTACCTGTGTTTACAAATGTTTTAAATCATTATTTAATTAATTTCTTATATTTTATATTAATATGTTTATGTTTGTATCAATTTATGTTTTATTTATATATATATATATATATTCAAAAGTATGTTTTCCAATGCTAAATTTAAAAGAAAGAAAACTAAAACAAAAGAAATGGACATTAAGTTAAATCTTATTTTAAATTTTAACTTAATTTATTATATTTAAATTGATATTATATATAAAAACTAAATTTATATCAAGTATAAATTTTAAAAGAAAACATATTAAACTCTTATTATAATATATTATCTTAAACTGTCATACTTTTAAACAAAATAAATATTTACTTTAAGTGTTTTTGAAAATATAAGATAAATTTTTAAATAGTCTTTTGAAAAGTTTTATATTAAATCCAACCATAATCTTCCAAACCACAATATATTCATATATATATATATGTGTGTGTGTGTGTGTGTGTATTATAATTTGAAAAAAAATTATTAAATTGAAACCAAACTTCCTATTCACAATGTATATACATATATACATTATAAATAGAATACATTTTTTTAGCTTTGAAAGATAAATTTTTACCAATTAAATATTATTAACTTTGAAAAGAATAAAATTTGCAAAATTAAATCATTATTAGTTTTGAAAAGAATAAAGCAGCCAATATAAAATAATTATTAATGAAGATTATTAAATAAATATTGCCAAAATTACGAGACATCACATTCCTTCCCCCTTAAAAGAATTTCGTCCTCGAAATTTAAAAGCAAAGATAATTTAATAATCCAACAAAGGTTTTAATTTTGAAACAGCAACCATATATTATCAACCACATACTAGCAAACATATCAACCAATTCATTAAACAAACAAATGCAATTATCCAGATAAAATTCTGGATAGAACTTCCTAATATCATCTAGAGTTTCTCAGGTATAAACACTGGGATACTCGCTCTACTGAATCTAAACTAGCTACACCATTCTGATCCTGAGCTCCTATATATCTAGATCTATAATCAGAGCAGGATATCAAACCATAGACAAAATCCAACTTAAGTTTCAAATCTTCCCGATCTGCTGGTTCTATAACCAAAAAATGCATGCACTTCCTTAGATGAGGTACGTGAAATACATTGTTAATTCCAGTCATCCAACTGGCAATTCAATCCTATAGGCCAAGAACTTATCCTTGTGAGAATACAGAAAGATTCAATACACTTCTAACTAGCTTTCCAATCTTACCCAATCATGTAACTCCTTTGATTGGAGAAACCCTATCAAATACCAAATTCCAACTTCGAATCTCGAATTCCTTTGTCCCTTATCCACATGACTCTTTTGACGATCCTGGGCTGCCTACATCCTTTCCTGATCAACTCAATCTTTGCAGATGCTTCTTGGATCAAATTTGGACCAAGAATAAGATGATCTCCGTATTCTAGTCAATAAGATGGGTCCCCCAAGATCCATCGAAACCCATGACACAAATTATACTTCACAAGCACTAGAAGACTTCAAACTTACTTCACTAATCCGGATTAACCAGAACAGGGGCACCTGACAACCTAACCATCAGATGCCGAATGAACTTCCTGTAGAAACCTTCTAATCCAAAACAAATGCAAATTTCCATAGGAGTCTGCGGTTGCTTCCACTGTAGAATAGCTGCCACCTTGCTTCCACTGCACAACACTGATCTGAAGTGGATGAGAATGCCCTCGATGAACACAGGTATAGACTTGATCAACCCATCCCGGAAACATTGTCCATCCACTTCCATAAAATCTTAGTGACCTATCTGATTCGGTCACAATCACCATGGCAAAAATCCAGCCAGAAAACTAGATTCGATAAATCCTGAGCTGCTTTACCAAATATTCCTTCTAGGAGCCATTCCTCTACCAAGCTGAACCACCGGTATAGCTCCAAGAACCAAGTCGATGTGAAAACTCAATCTCTAATGCGGAAAAACCTTTGACTTCTCGAAGATATCGAAAAATCTCTGACTACTCTGATAGCTTCTACCTCCTCTTAGAGATGCCTCAATCCTAAACCAAAGATTACTCAAAAGAACACTCAACTATCGCAAGTCACTTTTGCGATCCTTCCCAGTTCCATTTCCAAAGATACTGTTCCCTCTTCACAAATCAGAACAGCTTATGCTTAACCAATCCATTTCCAAAATAAGTTCGAATCCTTCAAGAACACCTTGCCTAACAGAAAAAGCTGACGGTCCACTCTGCTGCTTCTGAATTCCCCCTCTAGGGCATTTCCTAGCCCGAGAACCTTCCTACTGACACGCATAATCACTTCCGAGCTGCACTGTTGTCTCCTGATTGGAAGAATTCCCCACTCGGTGCTGCCACAGATGCCATCGATTCTTATCCATAAGCCCTTCTATCCTCAATACTATACAACCAATTCCACAAAGAGTCCTTGAGATGGAAGACATCTCCTCAATAAAATCGGGCCTCAAACCAAGCACAAACATCTTGCTGAACTTAGTCTCATCTCCGATACAGACAAAAATCCTTTCTAATGTTGCCAAGATACCATTACTTGCTTCAGCACTTCCGGCTGATCCAAACTCTAGAAAATTCGCTCGCACGAGTGCAACCAAGCCTGCATTTCAATGATGGACTCCAAACCTAGAAAAGGTTTCCTTTAGAGATTGGTGAAATCCTTACACTATGCTGCAAAGCTTACTCAAGATGTCGAATACCACCCTGGCAGATACTCTTCCATCTTCAACACTCGGACTTCTTCCATTGGTAGTCGTGCTACTCACATCACTACCCTCAACCAAAGGACTCATGTTGGCAAACCCGGACAGGTAACCCAACAAAGTAGTTAGATATATAGATGTGTGTGTGTGTATAGATACAAGTACGCTCTCTCAAGAAGGATATCACTCCAAAGCCTTGGTATTCACTCAACTTAGCTCTGATACCACAATGTAACGACCCGCCTTTCATTCCATAGAAAGACGCATCATTATTAAGAAAGAAGGGATAGCAAAAAGAGAAAAGATAAGAAAGAAAGAACTAAACAATATCAGAATCTCACAACGGAACGAATAAAATATATTATGTCACATAGTATATTACATAGTATCATATACATCAGAGTTATACAGCTTATATAACACAAATTAGACAATTATAAAGACTTGTCTAATTATTACAACTCTAGTACAAAACAGACATCATCACAGAGATACAACACAGAGGAACCACTATATATCTATATACGCTGAAGCCTCTTGCTCCATATCTCTTCCAGAAACTCGTCAAAGCGACCCTAAATTCCTTGGCTACTCGTAAAAATTTGAGTACCCAAGAGCATAAGAAAACAGAAAATAAACTCCGGGTCAAACATGGGTCTGGCGTGAGTAAACGGGTTAAAGTTGCTTAACTTTGAAAACCTTTGAAAACAAAAGGTATCTCGTATGACATCCCGCACAAATACACGGAAAAGTTTTTACCTTACGATAACTAAAACATTTGATAAGAAATTCGGTTGTATTATAACAGTGTCAGCTTCCAAGTAAATAGAAATAGCTGGAATGCTTACATCTCACGTTCCAACATAGATGGGCACAATCAAAATGTACGGGACTTATTGTAGATTGGATTCCATACAATGGCAGGACTACTAGGGTACCGCCCGTCACAGTGGCCTAGATCACCGTACCAAGGACCCCTCCCGATCCCCTGCAACACAAGACCGGAACCATCCCTTACTGGATAGTATCGAATAAGACAACCATGCAGTTGCTCATCGCCAACTTCCCACACATCCGGAAAAAAAGGGACCTCTAGACAGGGGAAATCTTATACTAATTGGGTGCTACCCACTTAGCCTTGCTGCACCTCCCCTGTTTTAGCCATTCCCGGTTTATGAGGCTTGAGGCTATGATTACCTTTTAGAACACATATCTTAGAATGCGCATCGTCCTCTCATGACAATGTTCTGAAAGCATTCAATCCACACAAGTCCGTTTCGGGTTCGAACGAAACCGAAGACACTATCTCGTTACACTCATTTTGAATCACCCTCAGAGCTAACAACAAAAGTCCTTGCACTCTAAATCTTCATTTTCTGAAAGTGTTATTTCTGTTATACTCGTTTTGGAATCGCCCTCAGAGATTTAAAGACAAATAGCCCTTGCAATTCGAGTCTTCATCTTCACTTGAGTTCATGACCTATCGTTTAGTTTGGATCGATATAGTTTTCGGATATCCAAATTTGAAATTCCGATCCCGGTCTCATCGAAATCCAAAACGCCATCTTAAAGTCCAAGTTGTTTAAGTTTAAACAATTTAATACTTTATCTATATTCACACAGATAGATAGTTCACATTATCACCGACAGATAATCCATATTTCATAATTCAACCAACACATCCCATATCATAGATCAGCACATAGCACATATCACATATCAAAGATATCAATAATCTAAGGTGTCCAATAACATCCAAATATGCACAAGCAAGATTGTAAATTCCTAATTAATTTAATTAATCTCCAATTAAATTAATTACCAATTTTAATCGCTTGGATTACCTTAATCCTGCTTGCTTAACATTAATTAGTTATAAACCAATTAATTAATATCCATCTTAATTAATCATTCTTGATTAATTATTCTTTAATTACATTAAGCAATTAGCATTTAATTAATTACATAAATTAATTATTCTTTAACTATTCATATTAATTGACTTTTAATTACTCTCATTAATTAATTAACTATAATCAATTACATTGATCCTTAATTAATTATATTAATTAATTATATAATCACTTCATTGATTAATTATCTTTTAATTAATCTCATTCATTAATTAACTAACCTTTTAATTACTTGCATTAGTTACGTTAGTTAATGATCCTCTAATTATTCAAATTACATTTAATAATTAATCTTTAATTAGTCATATTCATTAATCACCTTAATGAATCACATTCTGTAATTAACTATCCTTTAATTACTTACGTTAATTAATTAAATTCTTAATTAATTACATTAATTAATCCTTTAATTAATTACACTGAGTAATTAACCCTTAATTACTTCCACTAAGTAATTATTCTTAATTAATCACATTCAGTAATTACCCATTTTTACTTACACTATGTAATTACACTTTATTAATTACATTAAATAATTATACTTAATCAATTATCAAGTGATTATCATTAATTAATTAAACTAATTAATTAACTTAAATTAACCACATTGATTTAATTAATTATGTTGAGTAATTCATTCCTTTAATTACTTCATTAAGTAATTACCCTTAATAGTCCTTTTAATATTAAGTAATTAACCTCTAATTACATCCATTAATTAATTATTCCTTAATTAATTAACCTTTGATTACTTAGATTAATCAACCCTAAATCAAGTAATCAACTACCCTTAATTAATTATACAAATTAATTTATATTAATTTAGTTACCTAAATTGATCATCTTAGTTAATTAAGTAATTATACTTTAATTACTTTTGTTAATAAGACTTAATTAAATTAAGATAACCCATTTACTACATTAAATTCTACCTATTATTTAAATTAAAAGCTTGAAATTGGTTTATAAAAAATCATTTTCCTTTGATTTATTAAAATTAAATACCTTTCACTTTAATCACATCTCAATTTCATCAGTTACATTTTATTTGAAAACATTTAGGGAATTACATGATTTATCTAATGTAATATTTATATAAACCAAACTATTTTTAAGACAAAATTTAAACTTTGAAAATATATACTTTTAAAACTTAAATTTGTTCAAACATCTTGCTCTAAACTCAAACATTTCATTTATCTTCAAAACTGGTTAGTATATACTTGGAAATTTCTTTTGAAAACCTTGTTTAAAAATTCAACTTTTCTTCCAAATTTGAAATTCATTTTCAACTTAAACCGGGACATGATTATTTTAAAAATCGAAAACCTGGAAACAAATTGACCTGAGTCAAAACAGTAAAACCCCGAGATAATTTACAATCTTTCCCGAGCAACACTCGCATAACCCTTTCCTCGAGTCGCACACGAGAAAAACTTCAAGTAAAACCCGGGCCAAACTCTTCTTATCTAACCCACTAATCTTCTAGATAAACAAATGATCACCGTGCACGTGCACGTCGGTTCCGATCACCAATGATCATCACCACAACCCTCGACCGACAACCCCGACCTTGCCGACCGCCTCAATAACCCTGATCGACGAACCCACCAGTGAAATGAAATCGAGCATCACGGCACGTGATAGGAAATAAATTTGATCGACAAAATCTCCTATCGCTGACGATCTCTTCGACTGAAACGCCCGGCTCTTCTCCCAGAGCAGCACCACATCACAACTTCGTGATTCCCCGCCTCCCATTCGAGCCTGATGCGCCATGGTCATCGAGATTAACTTGACATCAATCTTAACAAAAACAGGTTCACAAACCCTAGTTCGGCTTCCCCTGTCCATTCCATTCATCAAAAAATCTTTATATATTTTTCCCGAAACCCTAACACTTCAACCTCCTCTAGCAGTGATCTCGTCGCCCATCATTCTGTCGTTCATTAAAATTTGATGATAAAGCAAAATCCGATCATCTCACCAATTCACGGCAAGTTCCATCTTAAAAATCACGAAACTCATATCAAAATTCATGATTCGTTTATACGAATCAGATTCTAAAATCCAAAGATGAAATCACATACATTGATTTTCAATTTATTTTTGATTATTATTGTAATCTTCAATTTCCAGAATATTTAATAAATATAAACACATAAAATTATTTTGAAAATGAGATTACATTGTTATTATCATTTTCTTTTAAATAATCATAGTCTAATAGTGATTACTTGGGAAGACAGGAATTTTTATAGTTGATCTTGAGCCAGATATTCAACAGAGACATATATACTAAGATATACATGCATGCTTTCAATACATAGCAGAATTCAAACCAGAATCAAGTTGAAGACATCCATGCAAACATATATATATATATATATATATATATATATATATATCATCATCACACAGATATACTAGTACCAAAAGATTTTTGCTTTACATGTTTGCTCACCAGAACTTAAAGAAGCAAAGAACAGGTCTGTATCTTTTTTTCCTAGAACTTTGTTTTCTTTTTTTTAATCTGTACTTGATGTTGATTTTGCTTGATCTACTGCTTGATAGCTTGTTGTTGGTCTTCATTATGTTTGCATGATCTCAGGTTGAAAATTTTGAAACTGATGTTGTACACAGCTTTGAATTTCTTTGATTTCTGGTTTTTAGTTTATATGTTTAAGAAGAAAGAAATTTGAATTGGAAAAAGTAAAATAGGCTTTCCTCTTTAAAACATTAGTTCTATACTTAAATTAAAAACAAGAATGTTGCCACTTGTTAATTTAAGTTGTAATAAGCCTACAAATGTCATTGCATGTTATTATGATTATACAAATGTCCCTAAATAATATTATATGAATAACAAATGTTTAATCTCTCTTTTTATTTAATTACTTATGTTTACAAATGTTTTAAATCATTATTTAATTAATTTCTTATATTTTATATTAATATGTTTATTTTTATATCAATTTATGTTATATATATATATATATATATATATATATATTTGAAAATATAAATTTTTCCATGTTGAATTTAAAAAAAAGAGAATTAAAACAAAAGAAATGGACATTAAATTAAATCTTATTTTAAATTTTAACTTAAGTTATTATACTTAAATTGATATTATATATATATATAATAAATTCATATCAAGTACAAATTTTAAAAGAAAACATATTAAACTCTTATTATAATATACTATCTTAAGTTATCATACTTTTAAACAAAATAAATATTTACTTTAAGTGTTTTTGAAAATATAAGATAAATTTTTAAATAGTCTTTTGAAAAGTTTTATATTAAATCCAACCATAATCTTCCAAATCACAATATATTCATATATGTGTGTGTGTCTGTGTCTATATATATATTATAATTTAAAAACATTTTTATTAAATTGAAACCAAACTTCCTATTCACAATGTATATACAGATATACATTATAAATAGAATACATTTTTTAGCTTTGAAAGATAAATTTTTACCAATTAAATATTATTAACTTTGGAAAGAATAAAATTTGCCAAATTAAATCATTATTAGTTTGTAAAGAATAAACCAGCCAATATAAAAAAATTATTGAAGATTATTAAATAAATACTGCCAAAATTCCGAGACATCACACATATGTTGAAAGATATGGGGATTCCTGATAGAATTATCAATCCAATAGCTCGCTGCACTAACTCTCCCACTGCTTCTATTCTGATTAATGGAATTCCTAAGCGGATCCTTTTCCCCCCTACGTTTTTGCTATGGCAATAGAATGGTTTTCCCTCCAAATGGAGATGTCTTTTCATCACAATCTAATTAAGCCTGTATATATAGTATTTCTCTAGCAATCACCCATCTCATTTATGTAGACGATTTATTCTTTGTTTCTAAGACTGATTCTTTGGCTATTTGTTAAAATGAACATATATTTAAGCAAATGGAAGAATGAGCTGGATCAAAAGTTAATGAATTGAAAACAAAAGTCTATTTCAACAAATCCCATAGATATCAGACAAAATACTTAGAGGAGTTTGGGGCTTTGAAAGGTGCACTTCCTGTCTAATATCTTAGGGCATCACTCTTAAACAATACCATTACTGATAAGGAATACGGTAAGCTGATTCAAAAGATTAGAGAAAAACTACAAGAATGGAGATCTAAATTGCTGTCTTTTGCTAGAAGAGTTGAATTGGTTCATACAATGATCACTTCTAAGGTAAGATTTTGGATGCAAACATTTACAATGATCACTTCTAAGGTAAGATTTTGGATGCAAACATTTCAAATTCTAGATTGCTTTATTGCCAAAATCAATGTTGTTTGTGCTAATTTCATTTGGAGAGGGGGTTTACATAAGATTGGCCTTAAATACATTTGTGAACCCAAGAAGGAAACTAAAAGAGGTGTATGATTTAAAGCTTTCTTGGAAGATCTTGAATTGTAATAATATATGGGCTATTTGGAAGAGAACAAGATACATGAGGGATAATTATTGGATCGTGAATATTGATAACAATGCCTCAGCCACTTGGAAAAATATTCTGAAACAAACGGCCAACTAAAAATGAAAAACATGTTGCTACAGGGGAGAACACTGATTCATGGAGAGATCCTTGGTTAAATTGTAAAAGTCTTATAGATAAACCTAGCTAGGATGGTTTTTTAGTATATGAAGGTTGCTACTGTCATTATAAATGACAACTGGATCACTGACATGAACCTATATACTAGGCACCTAAGGTGGGAAATTGAAGCTAACCCCCTTTATTTTGGAAGGGAACGGTGTTTTTAGGCTTGGAAAGACACTGGTAAAGATTGGTTTTGCATGCATAAAGCTGGGGAACATACTATCCTATTGTTTAGTGGTATCAATTCACATGAAGTAGAAGCAATCCCCCAAAAATGGCATATATTACATACAAAGCTCTCATTTTTAGACTCCGGACAAAGGATAAGCTGCTAATTTGGGGTATTTTACAAGAAGATAGTTGTTATCTTTGTAAAAATCAACCAAAAAGTCACATGCATCTCTTTTTTGACTGTGACTATACAAGTAGAGTTTGGGCCACACTAACACTTAAGTGAACTATGAAGCTGTTAAAAGTTTCAACGACAAAATTGCTCACCTGCACTAATGGAGTCATAATTCGTTCTTAAAGGACGAAGTCTTTAAGATCAGTTTAACAAGTTGTGTATGGAATATCTAGAGTGAGCGTAATTCCAGAGCTTTCAATAACAAAGAGAAATCGGAGTCAGATCTTTCAGCTATGATATCCAGAGATGTTGCTATTAGCATTAAAAGAATCCCAAAAAAGAAAATCATCTTGTAGCAGGAAAAGAACTACAATTGCTAGACAACTGAGACTGGAAACGATGGAATCCAAAAGTTCGAAGAGAAGGTCTACAACCGCCATTGTTTAATGACCTAAATGAAAAGTTGCATTGTAAAGAAGGAATGTTAGGTGTTTGTTTTGTAAAGTTAATTTTGTTCCCTTGCTTATAGCACACATGTTTGTTTTAGCCGTATAGTTTTGGGCCACAAAGCTCAATTGCAATATACTAGCCAATTATATATATATATATATATATATATATATATATATAGACATATAAATACACATACATCTACAGTAGTTCAACTCATCCAGAAAATTAACACGGTAAATAAAATAGGAATATATCTCATATTACATCGTACATATTATAAATACCCAAAAACGACAACTAATGATTATAACCTAAATAACCTAAAAGAAACTACAACATTAGTGAGTATTAATGATGTTGTGGCCCTATCACTTCTAACTTAAATAAAATGATAATGTTTATTTTGTCATTCTATTATAACCACATGTCTTAGTTTACCTTTTTGACTTCTAATAAGGTCCATCCATTACTTCAACTATTATTCTTTTAATCAAAATCTCTTGATATTATCCTTAAATTTATATATTTATGTTCTTTATCTTTGATCTTTTATTCAATTATACTCTAAAACCCGTAGAAGTGTACTTTGATACCACTCCTCATTCTTTTGTGGCTTCTGCGTATGGTGCAACGACCCTGAATTTTGGCCCTGTTTATTTTAATAAATATTTAATCTGATTAAATAAAATGTGAACTAATTATTTTCAAATGGATGATTTTGGAATAATTGCCATTTGTTTATATAAATTTGTATTTTTAAAAGGAAATTTGATCCTGGAAATTTAAATAAAATTTCTTAATAATATTTACCTTATATAATTGAATTAAAATACTGTACTTTGTTTTCATTTGGAAATATACATATGAATGATAATTTTTAAATCTAAATCTAATTCTAACAAGATAAAATATAAATGTAACATATAAATTAAATATGTGTATATAACTTAATTTAAATAATGATAGTACAGTACAAATAGAAATGAATACAAATATAAGTCAGAAATCATTTTGAATATGACTTGAACATTGATAGTTAAATATAAAATACAAATGTAAAATTTAAAATAAGAATTAATTAGTTAAGATTTCATACAACATAACTTAACAATTTGTAAATTAAGCTAAAATAAGAACAAGGTATAAAAACACTAAGTATAAAGTAAAACAAAATCAAATGTAAATTATGTAAACTAGAGGTTAACAAAACAAAATATTTTTATACACAACCAACAACAACCATATATATGTAAATTATTCAAGTTAGAAATTATGAAACAAATTATTTTCAAAGCAAACCAAAGTATAAAAATAAACATGACACACATGTGAAATATTCAATTTGAAAACTAATAACAAAACAAATATCTATAAGTAATTAACTTCACATACAAAACCAAGTGTTGCCTGCAAACTAAATAAGCATAAGGTATTAAAGTTGAACCAGACAAGCATTTTCAGTTACAAACTACTTGCTGAAGTACGTAGCCCCATACAAATGCATACCATGTCTTCACAGTACAACATAATTATGTAAATTAATTAAGCAACACAACATTTATTGCTCATCTGTTCGAGCACATATTTTGGTCTATTTAAGATATGTACAAATCTGTATTTTTGCAGTAATAAGATCTGATCAACATACTTAAAACAAAGAGTAGTATATATATAAAGTTCAAGTTCTCAGTAAGCAAGTATGTATTATATGTACCTGTAAATAATTATGTAAGCAAGTAATGAAAATCTGTGTACTAATAGGATTAAGAGTAGACAACAAGTACATTAGCATTTAATGTTTTAGCATCTCAGCAAAAACATTTGGCCGAATTCAAGATCATTCGGCCTTTAAAAAAAAGAAAAAAAAAGAAAGCTTGCCTGATAAAACAAAAAGGAATAGTACAGATAACACCTAACCAGGATAAAAAATTTTCCATACATACATAACTTCTTATCTTATATATATATATATAGGTATTTATCTTATAATTAGTTGGATCAGTAACATAAGTATACCTGAAAGAAGAAGAAAAAAATATAAAGAGGAAAACAGAAAGAAAAAAAAAGAAGATGCAAGCAAACTAAGATTTTATTCAAAACTTCAAGCAGCAGACTTCTATTAACAACCATGCTCTGTTCAACAGTTGTTTTGGTGAGTAAACATTAAATATAAAGTTTTAAGTTCAATTAAAGACAGCTAAAGATTTATTGATACTATGGTTTGCATATGTGATTGTTGAATATAACTCTGTGTGCTTTGAATCTTATCTGTGTTTTGTTACAGGGTTAAAAATTTTCTTCGAACTCACAATTTTACTTATCAGATTGATGTAAAGTTTAAGTTCTTCAATTAAACAAGATGGTATACCTAAATCTAGATTTAAAAACTGATCAAATTATGTTTTGTTAGAAATATACACTGTAAATTTATTTACACGCAACCAAGTGATAAATGAATAAGGTTCGATTGCTGTAGAACTTTAATTCAAGTTTATATCTTGAAGTATCACTACAATTTATGATTATTTTTTTAAAATAAAAATTAGGATTTTTAAATTGGTGTTTGAAGAGCAGATTGAATTTAAACAGAAATTACACTTTTACATATTTCAAACACTGTAATCAATTTTAACAGTTGAAATTTGACTTGAAGATAATATGGACATCAGTAATCTCGGGAAAAATATGCTATATATTTTTCATTGTGTAAATTTGGAAAACTGAATCAATTTAGGGTTTCTATTCTAGTTTTTGGCATGCCTGTAAACGCGATGAGTTCGTCACCTATGCGTGATCGAGCTTCACGCGATTCAAGAGGAAGGAAGTTGGTCGTGTTGTCGAGGTATAGAGGAAGTTTGGGCTTCTCTGGTGGTCTATACGGCGATCGCGAGGCGTTTATATTGATGGCCGTGTTTCCAGTTTTTTGACTCAATGGCTAAATTTTGTTTTCGATTTTTATATGGTAATCTGAGATTCGATTTTGTGTCATTGTGTAAATCGTGACTTGCCGAGTGAGGTGCTATTCGCCGCAGCGTGGCCGAGGCACCGTGCACGTGCACGGCGTGGAGGTGGAAGACGGCGTCGTGTCAGGGTGTGTCTCGAGTCGTGCTTGAGCACTGTGAATGATTCCTTCGGGTTTGAGTTGAGCATTGAGTGTACGAGTTAGTTCCCTGATGTTGTAATTTACAGTTTAGTTTAGACTTAAAAACTTAAAAAGAAAGAAAGAAGGGGAGCGTATAGGAAGACCCCGGGGAAGATGGGTGAACGACTCGAAGTTACACTCAGGATTTCTTAGGGGAGAACTCGGGTTTCTTCAACCTCAGTATAAAAAAAAATGATTGGAGTTAAGTGTATCTGTTTAACATTTTTTTTAAATACTGTAAACCTGGAAGAATGTTTATCAGTTTAAATACAAGTTTTCAAATTATTAGGTTAATACTTAACAATGTATTTAACACTTAATTACTATTTTAATTTGGTAATTAAGTTAAATATGGAATGGATTAACATTAAAGTTGGAGTCAATACTATTTTCAAAATTTTAAAGAAGACTTTTAGATGTTTAATTAAGTTGAACAAATTAATATCAATGAACTATTTATAAAAAAAGGGTAATTAAGAGAAATTACTTTACAATTGTAATTAAGGATTAAGTAATGATTAAGTGATTAATACAGTGTAATCAACTACTTATGATAAGTAATGAATGAATTAATAGTTAATTTATTAAGTAATCTAATTACGAATAAATCAATAAATTAACTAAGTAACTAGTGATTAATAATTGGATAATTAAAGAATAGTTAATTAAGTAATTAAGGTTAAACAAATTGATTAAGTGATTGAGTAATTAAGGGAATTACTTACTTATTTTAATTAATAAAGTTTATGATGAATTATTAAGTTAATTAATTAAGTTTAATTAACTTAAATAATTATTGAAGATGTGATAAGCATAATTACTTGGAGAAGTAATTAATGATAATGACTGGATGCAATTGACTGAGGATGATTTAATAATGAAAATAATTTGAGTATAATTACTTTAGGCAATTAATCAAGGGATTAATTTAAAGGAAATTAATTGAGGTGTAATTAAGTGATGTGGTAGAGTAATTAAAAATGGTTAATTACTGGATAGTATTAATCAGGAGTGATTAATAAAGGTAGTTAATTAAAGATTTAATTACTTAAGGTAATTAATTTAATACAGAATAATGAAATTAAAATGTAATTAGTAATCATTAATAAATATAAGAGATTAAAGAGTAATTAATTGGTGTAATTAAGAAGTAATGCAATGTTTGTAATGTAAGGTTAATTTCTATATTGGATAAGGTAATTAATTTGTGAAATAATTAAATGATGATTACTTGAGTATAATTAAATGTTAATTAATCAAGTATGTTTAAGTGAAATGAATTTATTAATTGATAGAAAATTGGTTGATAGTTATATAAGCAAGATTTAAAATGATGAAGTAATTAATTTAATTTAATTTAAATTAATTAGAGATGCAAGTAATTAATTTAATTCATTAATTATAGTTGATATGATTGTTTATATATGGATAAATGTTATTGTTTACCTTGAATGGTTTGAGATTTCTAGTATAAGATAAATGATGCAGTGTGAAATGTATACTTGATTGTAGTATGATAATAATATGAATTATCTGGTGTAATGATAATATTGCTTATCTGTTTATGGTGATAATATTGATTATCTATTGTGATATTGTGAATTATCTATCTATGTGTATATGGATAATTGAAATTTAATTGTTTAATAACTTTAAAACAACTTGGCCCTAAAAGACACGTTTTGGATTTCAATGAGACCGGGATCGGGTTTCCATATTTCGATATCCGAAAACCACATCGATCCAAATTAACGATAGGTCGTGAATCTGATGTGAAGATGGAGATTCAGAATGCAAGGGTTGTCGTCGTTAACTCTGAGGGTGATTCCAAAATGAGTGTAACGAGATAATGCCTTCGGTTTCGTTCGAACCCAGAACGAACTTGTATGGATTGAATGCTTTCAACACATCGTCAGGCGGGCGATGAGCATTCTAAGGAATTTGTTCTCTAAAGGTAATCGTAAGCTCAAGCCTCATCAACCGGGAATGGCTAAAACAGGGGAGGTGCAGCAAGGTTAGGTGGGTCATGCCCAAGCAGGACGAGATATTTCCTCTGTCTGGATGTCCCTTTTTATTCGGCTTAGTGGGTGGTTGGTCGCGCCAACTGCGGGGTTTATCTTGTTCGGGACTGTTCAGTAAGGAATGGTTCCGGCCTTGTGTTGTAGGGAAGCGGGCGTACTCCTCGGTACGGTGATCTAGGCCTCGTACTGTGACAGGCGGTACCCCAGTAGCCCTGCCATTGTATGGAATCCATTTTCCAATAAGTGCCCACGGTTTTGATTGTATTACCCACTTTTGTGGCTAGTAGCTGGAATTTAATAATGTAACAATTTCGGTTATTTTCTATTTACTTGAAAACCCTAGACACTAGTATAATATCACAGAATTTCCTATGAAATGTTTTGGTTAGCGTAAGGTAAAAATTTACCCGTATTTATATGTGGGAAGTCTTACGTGATACCTTTATTTTCAAATGTTTTTTTCAAGTTAAACAACTTTAAACCGTTTACTCATACCAGACCCATGTCTGACCCGGAGTTTATATTTTGTGTTTTTCATAAACTCTTGGGTACTCAAATTTTTACGAGTAGCCAAGTGATAGGTTCTTGGATTGTTGAGTTCTGGAGGAGCTTGGAGCCGGAGCCTAGACGTATGTAGATATCTATATAGTTCCGCTGAGTTGGTTAGAGTATGATATATACTGTGATGTATGTAGTGACAGATGTATATAAATTTGTCAAGTGTATAATATTGTATAACTCTGATATTTTATTCCATTCCGCTGTGAGATTTCGTAATTGTTGTTCTTTCTTTCTCTTCCTTTTCTATTTCTACCTCTTTCTTTCTTAATGATGATACGTCTTTCTGGTAGTAGAAGGGCGGGTCGTCACATATGGCCTTTACACATGTCTAATAAAACATTCCTAGGTTCATTCCAATATTCCTTATAATCAATGGGGATTCCTTGTTGCTACTCTACAAGCATTCGTGGCTATTTTAATTATAGCTTTATATTTTACCCTATTTTACTTGGGCAGTCATACTTATCTACTCCATATTAAAGTTGATTTGTTTTTCACTATTCTTTATAGAATTATTGAACTTCACGGTCATGAGGTACTCAACCCAAGTTTTAGTCTTTGAAAATATAAATTTATAGTTTTTTTATTAAACTCAATAATTGCTTGGTTTACAAAAGAAGCCATGAAAACCCCCTCATTTTAATGAGCTTTAATTGTAGGTGTCATAACTTTTAAAACTATAAATTAGGATTTATAAAGTATGTTTATTTATCAAATTCAAAAGTTAATGTTTGTAATTCAATTTAAAGAGATTCTTTCTTTTAAACAACAAACTATTTTCTTCTTTTTAAATAGTAAGAGTCAAGTTTTCATTGTATATATAGTCATCAATAAATTTTCCCTTTAAGCCTGTTTACAACGAAGATTTACTTCTTAAAAAGTAGGATTTTTAACTCAGATCATTTATTAAGTTTTGCATTCAAAAATAAATTGTCATACCGAAGCATTTTTCAAAAATATACTATTACATTGTTTCTACAACATCTTTTGTAACTTTTCAAAAGAATAAAAATTGGAGTAAATGAGAACAACTTTCATTTTATTATTTTCTTACTACTCATGTTATTTCCACTTTCAACTATAGTGTAGGCGTTAATAGCATATGAGAGGGACTTTTAAAAGATATGTGAAATTACTGCACATGTTTATAGAAACTATCCATTTTCCTTTGTTTTGCCATTAAGTGCCTATACTGTTTCTGGTTATGTTACCAACATTATTTTAGTATAAATATCTTGTCTATTTATATTTCCTAATGTTAATGCTATTGAAATTTCTTTTTATCTAAATTGCACTTATTTAAACGGCTTCTCTCTTTCCCTTTAATTATCTTCTTCATTGCAATGCATTTGCTTGTTTCTTTAGCCATTTGGCTTCTCTTAATTAACATGAAATAGTTTGCTTTTATGTATAAATTTTTTTCAATTATTTTTCTTTGTATTTTCCCTTATATGGGCATATTCCTTTTATGTTCACTATCAGGTATTCTTACCCTTCCATTCTCTTTACCCCATTTACATCAAGAACCATTTCCATTTATCCACCTCTAAAAAGAATTTAAAGATTTAAATTTACAAAAATAGAAAAATCATAGAGCCAAACATATGCTTTATTTTCCACTTACTTAAAAAAAATGAAAAGTCCCTTTATCAAAAACCCTTTTTATTGAATTTCTTTTAATCCGGCCATTTTAAATTTCAATTAGAAATCCCTGGATAGCTCTTTTAATTAATATTTATAAATTTCTTTTTTTAAAAGAATATTTTACATGGAGAGGAATTAAATACTTACTTGCTTCTCAAAACTCAAAACTTTTCAATGATAGGGTTACTCTATTTTGAAATAAATCATTTGAAAGTCATTTCAGATATATTAAGAAAATTTTAAATCTTTTATTAAATTCCCTTACATGGCATCAGACTCATAAATGGATTTTGTTTATCCTTTCTTTTGGACTTTCCACTTTTCCTATTACCCCTAGCTTCTCTTCATCGAGAATATGAATCTGGATATCATCTTGTGGTGGTCAATGCACATCTTCTTGTGGGAACTTGCTCAATTCTTACTCTCGGATATATACAACATATAGATTCTTACTCCTACATTTTCTAATTGAAATGTATGTCATCAATCAGCAATCTAGTGAAATCCACAATCCAGGGCAGTCTGGGCCCTATAAAGGAGCCAAGTACCATCCATCTTCATGGACCCTTCTATATGTCGCGCCCATGCTCTTCTTAAGTCAATGCCTAACAATACGGCCTACACCTCATGAGGTAACTGGGGTAGGTGTATAAATTTAACTCTATTTATTACTTCAACTCATAATTGCCTTATATATCTTTATGGAATATGGTCGCAACTACTTCTATAGTTGGAAATCATTGAATTTGGTGTACAATATATATAATTCTAGGTAAAAATACAAGTATGTTCACTCAACGTGTTCTAACTTATGTTTCGATACCAAATGTAACATCCTGCGTCTTAATGGGTTCGAATTTTTGACTAAATTGAAAACTCAAGTCCTTTAGTGCATGGATCGTTGGTGTTGGCGACCTGAATAAACATAAATATATTAGAGAGTTATCCATACGAAATCATAGCGGTATAGTAAAATATAATAAAACAAATACACACACATGTGTGTGTGTGTGAGTGAGTGTGTATACATGTCAGACTGAGGTTTCTACCTTGGAATCAATATTATTCGTTGGATATCTAGCTTCCATGTTAGTGCTGAGCATGAATAAGAAAACCTATCCTTCTACCATTTCTGCCTAGCATCAGTATCATTCTCTCTAAATATATCATATGGTATGTAATGAGGAGGGAGTTAGAACAACATTCTAATGATTGATAAATTAAATACTTTATCTATAACAGTAGTTTATGTCAAATGATCATCATTATGTGTTATGTCCATTATTTAGATTAGTCATTTGATTAAATATGTGCATATGATACATCCAACCTACTTCGAGGTGTGTGTGTATCTACACGTACACACATATAAACATTACTATAATTAATGGACAAGGGCATCCATCAATGTCTAGACCCAACTTCTCATGTACATTAAGTGATTCCACACTAGTGTCCCTAACCATGCACCGCACTGGGTATCCACTAACTTTGTCTGGACCAAATTGTCTGTATACGCAGAGAAAACTCACATTGATGCCCAATGACGGCATTATAAGTTAATCAACCATATTACTAATGCATCTCAAAGACTTATATAATGGTTAACTAGCCCACCTCCTGTCTAACAAACAAGCAACCAAAAATTTAAGGTGATTTCATATCCTCTCGGAACCTTTCCTAATAGGGAAAGCGATCCGTCCAAGCGTAACCGTGGTCTTTGCTAACGACCATATAGGAACAATGATGTTCCCAACCAATGTATACATCCATTCCCCTTAAATATTGGTACCAACAATGCCTACATAGCACCGAGCTTCCCATCACCATACTTTTTAGATTTCCTAATGCATATCCAGAAAATGCCTACTTGATTACTTACTACCTTTGGCTTGGAATTGAAGTAGGCCCAATTTGCCATTTAATACTTCAAATCCAAGGCAAATTCCCGTTGGTATATTCCCTAAACATATATGCAAATATATATTCCCACGCATCATACAATTGAAGATGTCACACATAAGTAACACGTATATACAACTATTGGTAGCCTCTTTTGAAGGGTAGACTTCCATAGTGTGACAACACTGACCTCACATCTCAATGCATACTAAACCAAATCATTTATAATTAACCTAAATATTGGATTAGTCCGACTAATTTGCATCCATTACAAATTTATTATCAAGGCCATATAATTTTAAGTATAGAAATTATTACGGCTTTTAAGTTCATTTGTTAGTATTCATTTATTTACTACATATGGACTTTTATTTTATACGCTTAACATCTTTAGCTTCTTATTTCATTAATATTATCAAATTTCATTTACTGCTCACATTAATGCTTTTTATAAGTGGTCTTTATATATTCAAGTTGGACAATTGTTAGCGACACTTATTTGTACATTTCAAATTCAACTTGTCTTGCCTATTTAACTCTCTTCATTATTGTCATATTTAATTCTGTAATTAAATTCATTAAATGAATTTATATTCTTATTTGATTATTGTAACTCCTAATTAAATCCTTTATTTATTATGTTATTCATATTTAAATGTTATATTGGTAATAAATATGATAACGTACAATTAATTGCATATTAAGATACACACACACTCACACACAAATACACATATTCATACATGCATACATATTTACACTGTGATTAATGTTTATCTAATTATTTTCTATATTTACACTTTTTGTATATATTAATTTGGTCAACGGGATTATTTATATTTATTTCTATATTTTAATACATAATGTATTTCTCCTGAGAAGAAATGTTACCGTTGCAATTTTCCATAAACTACTAAAGGGTGGAATTTTTCTATGCTTACAAATGTCTATGGATTATCTGGTTTTGTTCATATTGAAATAGAAGGTGCAAATTATGAAAAAGATATCCCTACCTTGCACATCCCTTTCCTTGGAATATTCTTTTTTATTTCAAACAATATTCTTTTCCTATGCAATTGCGGAATTAGTCGATCTGTGAAATTTACTAGGTAATCAATATAACTAAACTGTACATCCTACAAATCCAATATATTAAAATACTAAAAAAAACTACATCCTAATTCAATTTAGAGCATTCCAATTGAATAACTACAACTTGCAACCTAAATAACAATAATCTAGAATAACTTTACAATTTTATCAATATCATACTTTATAAATTTTAAGGATCATTCTTCCTAAATTCAAGATTAAGGATATATATGCCATTTCTTTGAATTTAAATAATTTACTGAATATGTAAGCAAGCTTTTCAAATAAATTCATTTATTAGGACTATAATTTAATGGTTTTTACTTAGGCATAGTAACAAAATAAATGTCAATGATATAAATCTAGAACTAACTAAAACATGTAATTTCAAACTCATTTGATGGCTTTAAAATTTCCAAATCCAATTTCATCCTTCTTGCTCGACTCCTTTTTCTTTCTAATCAAAATATATATCATTACCAGGCACTTTGACCCGGCTACATGTCGTTAGTAATAGAGCCTATGGTTGAACCTCGACGGACTCAAGTTAAGAGAGGATTAGACGTGTAAGAGACCGGTGTAGCATAAGTTTGGGTCGGCCTATACACATGGATCGGTATATTTGGCACTGGCTCAGCCAAGGTGGTTCGGTGTTGGAGTGTAGACATGGTGGACGGCCAAGATAGGCAAGACAAAGTGGTTCAGACGAGATGGGTATGGTCCTAGTGGCTCGGTGTAGATGGGATCGGCACTGGTAGTTCGGATAATTGTGGTCCGACCTTAGAAGTATTAGGTCATGCATCGCTCATTCAAGGAAGGAAAGCCAAAGATGTTCAGCCGATTGAGGCTCGGCGTTGATGGTTTCGCCTCAATGGTTCGACATGTGTAGTTTGGCATAGCTGGTTCGGTGCATAATGAGGGAGTTAGCATACTCTGGGGGTCTACAGCAAGGTGAGGAGATTGGAATTGCTTTGCTTCGACATACACCACAAGTCGCTCCGAGTCCCTTGAGAGCTTGTCTCAAGCCAGTTACTAGACGACCATAGTTCAGCCATAGGGGTTCGACAATACTTGGTTCGACCATATTGGTTCGACATAGCCTGGGTCGGTCAGTTTGAACTAATATTAGTGGGTGGAGCTATCTTGGTCATGGGCCTACACAGGGGAACCAACCTACCGTCGTCTTTAATAGAGGGGTAGGGTTACAGATGAAGGGACCATTTTGGGAACTCCAAGGATTCTCTGCCATTGTTTGTACTCATTTCTTTTTGTGTTCAAACTTGCACTCAAGATTGTTAGTTTACAGATTGTATTTGTATTCAAGTTATTGAAAGAGCAATAAAGATCAAATTCGAAGTGGATGTAGGCAATTATGCCAAACCACTATAAATCTAGTGTTTCCAATTCTGTTGTTCTTTCTGCACTCAATTGCGTTATTCATCTATTTTAATTTACTTTATTCCTTTATCACTCTACACAACACTATTCAACGGTGGTAGTGACCAATTTTAGTGCTAACATTTTGGTGCTTTCACTAATCGTGCATTATCAGGCTGTTAGGATCTCCTTTGTCGCTACTAGATTGAAGAATTCCCCCGAAGGAGATCCGAGTTCATTTTCAAGAGTTCATAGATTCAATTCAGAGTTTCGACAGATAAATCTAAGATGGGAAGACCACGTACCAGCAATGAGACACCAGCATCCAGCAAGCGGTACCCAGTAATCAGCAAGCTAATCTAGCAGATGGAACCACCACCACCCTAAACCAATCAAAGTTTGTCACCAGGGCGGAGTTTAATGAGCTGATAAGGGAGCTCGCAGAAAGCATGAGACAGCTTAACGAGTAGATCCAAGAAACCACCAACCTCATGACCTAGATTACTCAGCAACAACGTCAGAACGCTAGAGGAAGCTCCGCTTCCTACTCATCATCCGACAACTCCGCTTCATCATATGAACATCCCAAGCGTATACGCCGTAGGATTGAAACAGCACAAACATGTGCAACAGAGGAATCCAACAGAAACAGTTCAGGTTCCCTACCTTGAACCTTGGCCCCTCACCTGCACCTGGGGAATCGCACCCAAGTTGAAGTGGGAAATTTAGGATTTGCAGCACGAGCGAAAGCTAGTCCACCGCGTCTCTAAGGTCGAAGCAAAGTGAGACCTCAGGACACACATTTGGGAGATCACCTACCGAGGCGGCACCAGCCGGAATGATCACGCGGGATAGGTTCCAACTTGCCACCTCCTATCCAGACCTTGGATTTATCACCTATTGTCACACAATTGATGAGGGAAAATCAAGGCTTATCCAATGACGATTAGGGAATATCTAGGAGCCATACTCCATTCACAGATACCTCCTCGTCAGCATATAATGAGATACGAGTGGATGATGGACTCGGCTCTGGAAAATGATGCGACCTAATGCAGATGCTTCCTGACAATCTTATCCATGGTCACTATCATGTGGTTCACCAGGCTTCCCCTGTGATTGATCTCTAGGTCTGATGAGTTAGCAGTGAAATTTATGGAACAGTTTAGGATCCATGCAACTCACCCAAAAGACGTGGTGTCTCTATCTAGTGTGATTCAGGCTCTGGATGAGTCGTTAAAGGATCATTTTCAAAGATTTCAAGTTGCTGATACCAAAGTTAGCAACCCGAATAGCCATGCTATTCTTATGGTCGTGATGCGAGGAGTAGATCCGAACTCAGAGTTTGGTGATTGGCTGGCAGGAAAAACTCCGACTACCCTGGAATGCTTTTATTCAATGGAAAACCAATTCATGAGAAGGGAAGAGGCCAGGTAGACAAGGCGAAGTAGTGCATCAGGGCCCAACAAGGAGATGGTGCAAAGCAACATTGTAGTAAAGCAATCTGGTGACAACTCTGGTAAGGTCCAGGTCAATGTTCAAAATAAGTCGGAGTAGTCTAAAGGATCCGGAGAAGGAAACTCCAGAAGAAAGAGAGAAGTAGGAAAGTAGAAACCAAGAAACCCAACCTATAGAGAATATTTATTTATCAACTTGTAATACATTCTAATACCGAAACCACGCCCAAAGGAATCATTGAGGAACAAAAACAGATTATAAAGTACTATCGGTTTCACAAGACCTACGGGAATAACACCGAGGAATGTAGACACCTCCGTGATGCTATAGAAAAACTGATTCGGCAAAAGAAGTTACAGCGGTTCGTTAAGAATCCGTAGGAAGGCGAAAAGGGACATCTGACCCCAATCACAGGCAGGCTCTATATCGACCTGAGGAACCCTCTCGGACTAGAGATAGGTTGATCATAAATACGATAGTGTGTGGGAATCACCCATAGACAAGAGTTGGCAAGAAATGAAGCGCTATGCTAGTTCCCTAAAGCATGCGGATTTCGAATGCTGCTTGAACACAGAAGACGGGATCCCAGCGAAACAGCAGCGAATGATGACGGATGATATAATACTTAGGAGCAGGGATGCCGATCAGGTGGAGGCACCTACCATTGACCCGATGGTCATCTCAGCCACAATTGGGCCGGCATTTATGAGAAGGATACTGATTGATTATGGGAGTTCTGTTAATATTATCTTCAAAAAGGCGTATGACCAAATGAAGATGGAGGCGAAGGATTTGAAATCATCTAAAGCCCGCATTCACGGCTTTAATGGTGCGGCCATTTATGCGATATGTTTTGTTAAATTGCCAATTGAGTTAGGAGAAGGTGAAAGTAGGAGGATACGGATCCTACCCTTCATTGTTTTGGACGTTGGTTCCCCGTATAATGTTTTTATGGGCCGACTGGCCCTGGCGGAGTTTAGGGAAGCTTTGGACCTGTGGTGTTTAACCTTGAAATTTCCAATAGATAGAGTAGTTGGTGTAGTGCATGGCAATCAAGCGACTGGTTGTGCATGTTATGTGGCTGAGCAAAGAGAGGCCCTACGAAGAGAGAAGGGAAAGGGTGTGGACAACTCTGTCCGCATCCGCGTTGCTAAAACTTGACAAGTAATGCCCGAGTCTTGGCTTGGGCAACATGTTCGGATGTATAGAGACATGGATCCAAGAGAAGATGATGAAGAACCTATGAAGGCTAAAGCAGCACCAGCTGAACTGATGATTGACATTCCAGTCAACTATGATGACCCATCACGAGTGCTTAAGATAGGATCAAAACTCAACACCTCAATGATTGAGCATCTTACCGATTTCCTCCAAGCGAATCTGGATATTTTCACTTTGACCCACTCTGATATATGTGGGATTTCTCTCACCATCGCAAGTCATATGTTGAACATTGACTAGAAGTATGTGCCAGTGAAACAAAAGATGAGAGGCATGGACCCAGAGAGGTCTGCTGCTCTCAGAGAGGTAGTGGATAAATTTAAAGCCAATGGGTTTGTCCATGACACCCTCTATGCTAAATGGTTATCTAATCCCGTACTGGTGAGGAAGGTAAACAGGAAGTGGAGGACCTGTGTGGATTACTCAGACCTAAACAAGACGTGCCCTAAGGATAGTTTTTCATTACCCAGAATTGATCAGCTGGTCAACTCGATGCCGGACATGAATTATTGTCATTCCTAGATGTGTATTCCAGATGCAATAAGATCCCGATGCACATTCCGAATTAGGAGCACGCCAGTTTCTTCACAGACATTGGACTGTATTGTTACGTTGTGATGCCTTTCTAGTTAAAGAAAGTAGGAGCAACTTATCAGCATTTGGTGAATCGAATGTTTAAAGACCGGATCGGTATAACAATGGAAGTCTATGTGGATGACATGTTCGTGAAGTCACGATAGTCAAATGACCACATTCGAGACTTAGCAGAGATATTTGATGTACTTCGGTACTACGGAAAGAAAATCATCCACTAAAATGTTCCCTTGGTGTCGCGTCGGGAAAGGTTTTTGGGTTTTCTTTTCAATGCGTGGGGAATCGAAGCCAACCCAAAAAAGATTCAGGCTAACCGAGACATACAAGCACCTAGAATTATAAAGCAGGTACAAAGCCTGAATGGAAAAGTCACCGCGTTGAGTCGATTCATTTCCAGAGCGACCGACAAGTGCATCCTTTCTTCGATGTGATAAGGAAAGGGAAGAGAAATTTTGAATGGAAGTCGGAGTTTGAGGATGCATTCAGAGCTCTGGTGAGACACTTGGAGGGCCCCCGGTTCTGTCAAAGCCTGTAGACCGTAAGGATTTATATGTTTACTTGGCAGTATCTCAGCAAGCCATCGGTGTAGCTTTGATTCAAGAAGAGGACTGAATCCAAAAGCCAGTGTACTATGTTAGTAAGTATTTAACGGGGGTAGAGAGAAATTATCCTAAGATTGAGAAGCAAGCTTACTCCTTGGTGATTGCATCAAGCTCCGTCCATATTTTCAAGCACACCTGATCAGTGTTTATATCGATCAGCCTCTATGGCAGGTGCTCCAATGACCAGAAATCTCTGGGAGGCTACTCAAATGGAACATAGAGCAGAGTCAGTTCGATATCACTTACCTGCCATGAAGGGTAATCCAAGGATAAGCGCTAGCAGACTTCATTGCGGAGTTTACCATATTAGACGAGCCAAGTGGTAGTGATGTAACTTCCGCTGTTCGATGGAAGCTATATAAAAATGGAGCATCCAACGGCCATTATTGTGGGGCTTGTGTTATTCTTATATCTCCCAAGAACTATTCGATTTGTTATGCTTTGAAACTTGATTTCCCCGCTACGCACAGTGAGGCTGAATATGAAGCGTTGATTGTAGGCTTAAAACTTACCAAAGAACTTGGTGTGAAATCGATTGAAATCTTTTGTGATTCACAGTTGGTGGTGTACCAAGTACGGGGAGACTATCAAGAAAAGGGGAAAAGGCTTGCCCTATACCTTGCTTGGGTTCAAGAACTGTTGGAGGACCTTGAGTATTATGATATTTTGCATATCCCGCGTGAGAAGAGGAAGCTGACTCATTGGTGAAATTCACAGGTACTGGTGATGCACAATAGATGGGCTTGTTCTCGTCAAAACCTTACATGCTCAGAGTATAAATGAAATGGAAGTAGATATTGTGTTAGGGATGGAAATTGAAAGGGAGTCGTGGATGACCCCGTTCAAAGAATACCTACTACATGGAACCTTTCCCGAGAGAAAGAACGAGAGGCGACAAGTCGTTCACAAGGCCTCGCGGTATATAATGCAGGATGGAGCAATGTATCAAAAGGGATTCTCAGTTCCCTTACTTAGGTGCATCTCCCACGATGAAATAAAGCAAGTCTTGAAAGAAGTTCATGAAGGAGAATGCAGCGACCATACTGGGGGCAGACATTAGCTAAAAAGATCCTACGCTACGGATACTATTAACCGACCGTGAATCGAGAGGGCGCAGACTATGTAAGGAAGTGCGACAGATGCCAAAAGCATACAAAAATCTCGAAACACCGACGTAACTCATGCAAATGGTTATTCCATGGAAATTTGCAATATAGGGGATCGATATAATTGGCTCTTTGTCAATCTCTAAAAGTGGTGCGAAATATGCAATTTTCGCAATCGATTACTTCACCAAATGGGCAGAAGCAGAGCCCTTAGCTATGATGAAGGTCATTAATTTTGTTGTGTGAAACATTGTATGCTGCTTTGGCCTACCACGAACTATCATTACTGACAACGGAACTCAATTTGAAAGTAGAGAGTACAAAGAGTTCTACTAAAAATATTGCATTGAGAAAAGGTTTGCAGCAGTCGCTCATTCCAAAGCAAATGGACAAGTTTAAGCCGTAAATAAGATAATCAAGTCCATATTAAAAAAATGTTTGGAGAAGGCTAGAGGCAAGTTGGTGGGTGCAGTTCCAACAGCAATTTGGGCCTACAAAACCATGCACAAGTCCGCGACTGGCTACACTTCATTCACCTTGGCATACGGCACTGAATCTGTTATATCAGTGGAACTTAAAGTTCCCTCTCACCAAGTGATTCATAATGATCCTATGATGAATCGGGATCTTTTACTGGAATCATTGGACTTTGTTGACGAGAAACATGAAGAAGCTGATTTAAGGGAGGCCACATATCTGCACCGATTCGCTCGATATTATAATGAAAAAGTTCGACCGAGAATCTTTAATGTGGGCGGCCAATTTTGAAGCGTGTTTTTCTAGTCCCATCATTTATGAATCCCACATGGGAAGGTCCTTACGTCATCGAACATAAGTTCGAGAAGGAATCTTCAAATTAGCGACTGTTGATGGCATGTCACACCCAAGAGCATGAAATAGTAAGCATTTGCGCTGTTTTTATAACTAGTCCATTTCTTCTGCATTTTTATGGCATTTGTTTCAGTAAATGTTTTTTTTATTGTTGTTCTCAGTTTTTGACATGTAATAAGACAATTCAGCTTCTCATTATTTTCTACAATCAATAAAGGCTTGAAGTTGTTTTCCTATGAATTATTAGTGTTTTGTGTTCTGTAATTTCATGTCAAGATAAAGTTGCATTAATCTGTCTAGCGTATGAATGCACGCATGAAATTAAAAGTCGATCGGCTAACGATTCAAAAATCTCTAAGTTCAAGAGTGCGGATTAGAGTATGCTAAGTCCCCGGAGTGCGAAGTAGAGTATAAAAGATTAAAAAAAAATTCATGTCCTCATAGCATGGACTAGAGTATTCTGGTACCCAAAGTGTGGACTAGTGTATAAGCGATTTAAAAATCTCTAAGTCCCCAGAGCGTGGACTAGAGTACTCTGAGTCCTCGGAGTACAGACTAGAGTATAAATGATTCAAAAATCTCTAAGTCCCTAAAGCGTGGACTAGAGTACTCTGGGTCCTCAGAGTGCAGATTAGAGTATAAACGATTCAAAAATCTCTAAGTCCTAGAGCGTGGACTAGAGTACTCTGCGTCCCAGAGTGCAGACTAGCGTACAAATGATTCAAAAGTCTCTAAGTCCCTAGAGCGCGGACTAGAATACTTTGAGTCCACGGAGTGTGGACTAGAGTATAAATGATTAAAAAATTTCAAAGTCCCTAGAGCGTGGACTAGAGTACTCTGAGTCCCCAGAGTGCGGACTAGAGTATAAAAGATTCAAAAATCTCTTATTCCCAGAGTGTGGACTAGAGTACTTTGAATCCCCAGAGCTCGTACTAGAGTACTATTAACTCGAAAATCTTCGAGTCATGTGAATAAGAAACTAGGGCTTACGTAACTCACACGACTCGGAATTTCAATTACAAGTTAGGTGATAAGCTATACAATGAGAGTCATGAAAGAAAAAGAAACACAATTTTATTTACTAATCAAAAATTAAGCTCCATTGCAACTTCTCCGAAGTTCAGACCCAAAGTTTGTCTACAATGACTATAAAAAAGAAAAAGAAACAACTACATGATTTTAGCTTATTTAAGCTTAGCAAGGCATGACCAGACGATAGCTACTTGTTTTATTTTTTCCCCCTTCTTTGGCTTCTCCGAAGTCTCCTCAACTGAACATTTACTTCTGGAACCCTTGCTTCCCAACGATATGGTATCCAAAGAAGGAAGAGGGACCTTCATAGGTGTGGTCCAACTGGGGTGAATGACCCTTAAGGGCCTATTTAGGGGGTCATCAAATTCCATCACCTGAGGTTTTGTCTTAACTTTGGCTTTCTTTTTCTCTTCTTCCTCGATTTTCTCCTTCATGCTAAGCTTCGAAGTATGTTCGGAAGCGCCTATGATTTCGACCTTGTCATGTTCATCTACAAGCGAGGTATTCTCAAGTTTATCCTCATCTAACACCCCGATCACTTGAGCATCGTGTCCAGGGGTATCCCTAGTGTGGAGTGCCTCAACTACTTTTGCTTCCCTTTCCGTGGCGACATCGCTCCTTGGAATTGTTCAGATCAGAATGGCCTACTTGAAGTCATAAAAGATAAATGTTAGAATACATCCGTTACACGCCAAAAGCGATGGTTTCCTGAACTCTAGATGGAAAAAGTACATACCGGCTTCCAGTTGACTCTTGGTCGTCTTAGGAGTATCACCCTCCAGATTAGGGGATAGAATGTGAACAACAAGCCTGGGCTTCTCCGGTTCATAACCAACATGCTGCTCGGGAAGCCCAATCGACGAGCTATCGCCTGGCTAAACAGGAGGAGGAACTAGATGCTTAGTGCCGGATGGGCCAGCAATATCGTCCTTACCCTTTGATGACTAAGAGTCTCTTCCGAAGAGGGCTTTTGCCATGGATAAGTTTGAAAGCTCATCTCCTCGAAGCACTTCCCTCACAAGAGATTCTTCATCAACCTCTACGATGCCTAGCTTGACCTTTTAATCTTTATAAAAGTGTCTCTTGCTTCATCCAATGATTCGAGGTAACCATTGCTTAGAAAAGATAGGTCGCGGTGCATGAGAACTCATGTATTATACTCGGCGATGAGTGGATCAAATAAGCACTTAATTTCTTCTCTTGTAGACTCAGTAGCTGCCTCAAGATGAGAGTCAACTTCTATGAGCGCCATTTTCTTACCCTCCTCGGGAGCTGCCTCCTTTAGCTCTTTAACCTTGAAAGCTGCTCATCGAGCTTCGTGGTTAGAAGTCATGTTGTGACAATTTCATCGCAATACTTTGTGACTCTTCTTGCACAACAATTTTCTCTTCTTTCTCTCTAGCGAGTAGCTTCTCCAACTCTTTAACTTGTCGAGCGAGAGTATCTTTTTCTTTCTGTATAGAGTATTTCTCTAACGCTAGAGCACCGCTGCGTTGGATTGGCTCATCGATTTCTTTCTTGTAACTGGCCTCCAAGCGACTAACTGCCTCGGCCATTTCCCTGGCATTTTTCTAGGTGACCTCATGTTGAGATTTATATGAGGATAGCTATTCATCCTGGGCTTTAATGATATCTTTGTCATGAATAGCTTCGAGTTTAAAGCGATCAATTTCGTGCTGACGTTCTATGAAAAACTCTGAAACTTTCTCCGCCAAATGTATGAATGCATCGTGCTAAACATAAACATTGTTGTTGTAGGCGATGGCATTTTGTTTGACATGTTTGAGGATAGGATGAATCGTAGGGAGAAATTTCAATCTATTGAAACATATCTTTGAGATAGTAGCCTTCAGCTTGGCTAATTTTTCTATTGTCGATGGACATGTGCGAAGGCTGGGGAAGTTTGCCTAACCGTAGTCACGGATTTCTTATAGGGCTTACGGGATTGCTTAGTGCTCTAAGAGCCAAAATGTTGGTCACGAGGAACTTCAGAATGAGATCTCTTTTGAATAAGCTTCTCCCTACTATGCTCTGGATGAAGGGGAGGATTGCTTGGATATGAAGAATGACTATAAGTTCTCCTTCTAGAAGACGATGACTCTCTGGAACCATAATATCTATCATGACTATCGTTCCTGTCTCACTATTTCCTTTGTCCGAAGTCCCGACTGGAATGATAAAAGACAAAAGATCTGCAAAGGCGGTCGGTGCCATGTGTATGCCCCATGTCACCTGCACATAAAGCCAAATGAGAACAAATTAGTGGGAATCAAGCAATGAGTTAATTTCAAATGCGTGGTGGACTGTAAGTGTTTGTGTGTGTCCTTGTGTGTTCCCCCCAATGGATCAGAATTTTTCGCTTTACTCATTAGAGTTTTCTCTCCCTGATGATGAACCTGGGCGCCTTCATCGCTCCTCATAGGCAAACCAAGTCCCGTTGCCTTGGGATTGGTAAAACCATAATCAAACATGTCATCAGGGATGGTCAAAACAGATAGGCCCTTTAGTGAGCCTTCAAAGTTCTGGAAAGATGGCTTCTTCTCAATAGGAGTTATCGTAATCTTTGAGGTTCCAACAACCATCTTCTTTTTCAACTTATAAGTTAGAATCTTCTTCCTCTTCGAAGGAGGCAGTGGTTCGTCGGCACCGGGTGCATCAGACCCTAGCACTTGACCGAAACTTATATTTTCATCGATCGCCTCTGGCATCTCGGTTTCTTTGATTTCACCTTCCTCTGTTATATCGAGGTCCCCTTCTGTAGGGGGAACTGAAGGTTCGGCTTGCTTTTTTCCTTTTTCCATAGTGGGTTCAGTTATAGTGGCACTGGTTGGAAGGCTAGTTCGATGTCCCTCCTCCAATAATCCGAACTTTGGAAGCAGCTCATTGGAGATATGGGATTTAATGTCCCAGTCTCTCACGGGAATAGCTCGAATGGCCTCGACGGCCTTAGAAGATCCAGCTCCTTCAGGTCATGGGTGGATATCTGTAAGAGTTGAAAGAAGTTTAGAAAAGGTGCACTTCAAGCCATAAGAAGAAGATCTAAATAAAAATGAGACTTACTCCGTTCTAGCCATTTTTTCCCAAACCCAGGAGGACAACGTACGTAAAACCACTCTTGTTTATGCTGGAAAAATTTACTCCACGCACCCGTCGGGATTTGGCATTTGGAGTGTGGCTCGAGAAATATGAAGATGGACTGTCGAAACATCCCTTGAATCGGTATATAACGAATATCCTCTAGGGTAGGAAGTTTGAATAAGGTGCTCATAAAGAGGACGTAGTTACCATAAATAAACGCATGGCTATTATGGTGTAGCTCTACCAAAGCAATCTCGATATACCACAACACCTCATGGAGAAATTAATTGAGAGGTGGCAAACTTCCGACCCAGCACATAAATTTGTTGCATGCTGTGTATCCGATTGGGGGCAAGTGAGACCGATCTAGTGCCGATGGGACCAGAACATCCTCAAAGGGGATTCCATGGATTAAACATAATCGGTAGAGAGCAGATTCATCAATATTCGAGGTTCGGGGGTTGATAGGATCATCCAGAACAACGTCCCTATCTACAGCATCAAGAGTTGGGCCTATTATGGCGGATCTGGGATTCCAGGTGTAGGGACTGACGATGGATTCGAAGTTCCCACTGCCTTTTGCCGAGAACTTGGCTCGGGCTTGTTAGAAACTGTAGCAGAGCTTGATTTTTTGGACATCTCTAAAGAATGATGGATGTGAACAAATACTTGTTTAAGCTATACATGAAAGCCAATAGATGTTAGACATAACAACAAAATATTCCCTCCATGTAGCGTGTGAGCTAGTGCAATGATTCAAGTAAAGAGTATAGATAAATTAGAGTTCTAAAGAGTAAAATGTAGCATGTAGAGCTTTAAGTTGTCATCCCTAAAAGCTTTAAGTTCACATTTACAATGGTTCAAATTGTGAAGTTATTAGTCGTAATCAGTGCCATGTACCCTTGAACTTAGGTTCGTACCATGGATTCGTTGGTATATGATTAGTTATGGAAATAAGCGGTTGTATTATGTTCTACGATTCAAGGTGAGATAAGTTTGTTTGCCAATGTCGATCCCCATACCAAGGTTCGCTCGTCCATTCGTGTGTATATACGCCGAGCCATACTACCTCGCTCGGTACCGACCCACTCGTTTCCTAGCTACCAAACGAACCCTTAAAATCTATCCTAATTCACTCGCTCCTTTCCTCTCTCAATTCACTAACCCACTCTCTTACAGACTACTGAATGCCTACCTAGATCAAGGATAACCGATCCACCCATCTATGAAGTATCGGTCCACTCGCTCAATCAACTTATACCAAACCAAACTCAACCAACCTATGTCGACCCACTCTTCTCCTAGGCTCTTACCGACCTGTTCTACTGACAAAATCCTACCGACCCAGACCTCCTTGGACGACCTACTGACCCTCTCCCATTCAAAGTGCAAAACTCTTCTCTCTTATGAAACACGACTCTCTTCTCCTATACATCACCAACCTCGGTTCCTATCAATGCCTATGCTAACACCTCTCAGTCTGGTGCAAACTCACATCAAAAACACTTTGTTTTTCGCTCTTATCACTCATACCTCACCACGTTTTTCTCCTATCCCCATTTTATTATGCATGGCTGTATGCGCCTAAGGTTCAAACCTATTTCGAGTTAGAAGGGGATGGTAGGAGTTCATAATAATATGTGAAAGTTCACCTATATGTGTGTTAATCCAGAGTTAGGGCAAGTGATTCTCAGAGTTTGGAGTCGAAGGGCGTGGTGGAAGCACATTTGGAGAATGTTAAAACAAAGGGGCAAGGTAGTTCGGTGGAGAGAAGGGGATGGAGTTTGGACCAGTGCTAGGGAAAATGAGATGTGAAATGAGAAGTGGAAAGAAAAAAAATGAAGGAGTGGATTTTATATGGAGGACAGGAAGTTGAACAGGTATTCTCTTGTAGAACTGGACACTGTGCTTGGGTGATCAGTAAGTAAGCAGACCGATCGTGTGGTTCGACAAGTGAACCAATCGTGTGGGTCGGCCTTTATATGCTAATTCATCCTTTGTTAAAAAAGAAAAAAAGAGTATAAATAAATTTAAAAAAAGAGATAAATCCTTTGTTAGGAAAATCCACTACGATTTGACCTTTGAGAGTTTATTTACACCTAGCTTTTGAAAAGTTAAAACATGATTTAAATGAAAGATGATTCTCATTCTAAATGAAATAGCTCCTGAAAGCAAGGACTGATTGTTGATTCAAAGCACGTCATGTTGATTCACGTGATGGAATTTTAGGATCAAATGTTACCCGGAACCTTGGCTCGGCTACATGGCGATAGTCGTAGAGCCTATGTTTGAATCTCGATGGGACTCAAGCTAAGAGAGGACTGGAAATATAAAAGACTGGTGTGACTTAAGTTTGGGTCGGCTTATACACATTGATTGGTATATTTGGCACTGGCTCGACCAAGGTGGTTCGGTGTTGGAGTGTAGACATGGTGGATCGGCCAAGAAAGGCAAGATAAAATGGTTCGGTCGAGATGGGTTCGGTCCTAGTGGCTCGGTGTAGATGTGATCGCCCTGGTGGTTCAGCGAATTATGGTCCGGCCTTAGAAGTATTAGGTTGTGCATCGCTCGGTCAAGGAAGGAAAGCCAAAGCTGCTTCAGTCGATTGAGGCTCTGCATTGATGGTTCAGCCTCAATGGTTCGACATGTGTAAATTAGCATAGTTGGTTCAATGCACATTGAGGGAGTTAGTATATTCTTGGGGTCTACAGCAAGGTGAGGAGATTAGTATTGCTTTGCTTTGAGATACACCACGAGTCACTCCGAGTCCCTTGAGAGCTTGCTTCGAGTCAGTTACTAGACGACCACATTTCAGCCATAAGGGTTCGCTAACACCGATTCGGCCATATTGGTTCGGCATTGCCTGGGTCGGTCAGTTTGAACTGATACTAGTGGGCAGAGGTATCTTGGTCGTGGGCCTACACAGGGGAACTAGCCTACCTTTGCCTATAAACAGAGGGGTATGGGTACAATTGAAGGGACCTTTTTTAGGGAACTCCAGGGATACTCTTCCATTATTTGTACTCATTTATTTTCTGTTCAAACTTGCACTCAAGATTGCTTGTTTAGGGATTGTATCTATATTCAAGTTATTGAAAGAGCAATAAAAATCACATTCAAAGTGGACGTAGGCAATTACGCCGAACCACTATAAATCTGGTGTTTCCATTTCTGTTGTTCTTTCTGCACTCAATTAGGTTATTCCTCAATTTTAATTTACTTTCTTCATTAATCACTCTAAACCTCTCTATTCAAGGGTGTTAATGATCAATTTTGGTGCTAAAATATATAAGAAATAAATACATAAGAAATAAATACATACTTATCAGAATTACATAATTGAGAAGTGATTTGAATTAAGGGAAGCTTAAACATTAAATTATGGAATTTACCTTCTCACGTAAAATTCAATTTACTCTTCCATTTTTCCTTTTTATACTTCTGTTCTTCTCCTATATATACTACTTTAATAATTTTTAGAAATAGTGCGAAAAGAAAATGGTAAAGCCTCGCCACGTTGTTTGCAAAATATGAGTAATAAAGTGAGGCGTTAGGCCTATATTGATAGGTGTTGGAATCGATTCTATCTGTTAGATAAAAATATATTAAATGGGGGGCATTTTTGTATAGGTTTAATGTGCATTGACCTTAGCCAACAGGTCGTATAAAATCAGTTGGCTTCTATCGGTCAATCGATTGAGACCAATTGTCAATAGTTGGGGGCCGGTAATTTATTAATATTTATATTCGCTTATGTTTTTCTCAATGTTAATATTATCTTCTAATATTTATTTCATTTTTTATTTCAAATTATTTTTGATCTGAAATCTTTAAAAGCAATAACTGCTCAGTTTGAACTTCGATCACGAAGATTTACATATAAAAGTTGCTTATAAAATCTCTATGAACACAACAATGTAAGTTTTATGACCAAGTTTTGACGTTGTCTCAAATTATATTTTTAAGCCTTATATATTTATTTATTTATTGTTTTAATTGATTATTGTTTATTATATAGGGTGTTACAAGTTCAATACGAACTAACCAAAGTACGGTGTCGATGATCCAACTATCAAGTTTATCTATAACTCTTCATCAAGGGTTGTTCCTAACTCACCCAATCTCTTTATACACTCAATCATATTGATTATGTGATCTTGTATTGGAGTTCCCATGCTCATCTTTGTATGAAACAATTTCCATGAGATCTTACATTATGGAGCGAGATTATTCCCCATACAACTTCTACAGGTTCTTAAATATGGAATGATCTTCTATATTCACATGCTTCCTTTAAAGATCGGTACTCATGGTGGATAACACATAGCATTGAGCAAGTTCACGGTCTAATGACCATGATTTGTATGTTGATTTTTTCTTTTGGCATTTCTTAACCAGTCTTTATAGTTCATGCTATTTATTATGTTTTCTCTATGAATATTTATCTATGCAAATTATTAAAAGTAAGATAGAAAAAACAGCATATATATTTTATTAAACTTATAAGATTGGATTATTATAATTTTTTAATAAGGCTACCACTAGATATTACATCTCCTAAACATCCTAAAAGAGTTGCATGGATTTCTTGAAATCCTCATGTGGGTGTTAGGGACTATTTGCAATGCTACTACAATGTTAAGGGTTCTCAACAACTTGTAGTCCTAATAAATGGTAAGTAATACATAAGTACTTATATGTCACGACCCACTTTTTCGTATAGTTCGAACGGACAATTTACCAAGCTTGTCCAGTCCAAATTGAACAAAAAGGCAGATAATAAGAAAAGAAAGTAGAAAGAAAATAGAAATAAGATGGAAAGAAAATAGAAAAAACAGAATCTCACATTAGAAATGAATAATCTATAATATAGAACAAGTCTTTACATAAAATAAAAACTGTAACTTAACATATACAGACATCAATCAGATTATACTAACCTATTCAGCCCAGAAAGTTATAACACGTGTCCCTACAATTGCTGATAAACCCAACTAACATGCAACAGAAAATATATCATCTATGAGAATACGACTCTAGGCCTCCAGCTCCTCTCCTGAAGCTTCCATCCTTCCAGCTAAACCTGGAAATATGCTCGGTCTGACCCGAGTATATAGGAAAAACCACGCCCGAGTCAGTCTGGAAAGCCGGCCTGAGAAAACACACTCAATTTGAATTATTAAGGTTATCAAAATCCTTTGAAAACAAAGGTATCTCGTAAGACCATGCCACAAATAAACACGATGGGTTTTTACCTTACAGTAACCAAAACATTTTATGTCAAATCCTCTGATATTATAATAGTGTCTAAGTACAAATACTTATTCAAATAGCTAAAATTGTTACATTAATTAAATTCTAGAATAATAGGCTCTACAACCAAAACCGTAAAGGCACGTATTAGAGAATGGATTCCATGCGAATGACTAGGCATTGGGGTACCACCTGTCATAGTACACGTCTAGAAACTGTGTACTGAGGACCATGCCAGAATCCCCTACAACACAAGACCGGACTATTCCTAACCTGGATAGACCGAATATGCTATCACCCCAGCTGTTCCCACCCTTTCTGAGCTCCTTCCATGAATCATACTAATAATATCCGATGGTATCTAGAAAGGTGATAATCATACCCTAATTGGGTGCTACCCATTTAGCCTTGCTGCATCTCCCCTGCTTTTCAGTCATTCCCAGTTGATGAGGCTAGAGGTTGCGATTACCTTTTTAAGGAATTTTCACTTAGAATGCTCATTACCCTCCGATGATAATACACTGATAGCATTCATCCATACAAGTCCATTCTTGGTCCAAACGAAACCGAAGGCACTGTTCCTACTACGTCCGTTTTGGAATAATTCTCAGGATTAGTAGCGATTAGCCTTTGCACTTCACTTCTCCATCCTTGAATCCATGCTCTTGTCTTCAATTCGAAAACGTACTCGTTGGATCGAAGTGGTTTTCGAGTAACTTATCCCATCCCGGTCACTTCAAAACAACGTTCGATATTTTCGGTAAACTCAACCCTGGTTTTTTAGAAAATAAACATACGAAAATAAAATCGGAGATCACCACCTAACTGTTTATGGACGGATTTCCTTTTGAACATCTTAGAAGATGAAAGAGTTTATACGCACAGTATAGCACCTCGAACGGTAACTATACCACATAACCCTCGTATTTCTTCTAGATATTCCCAAAGTTTTGTTTTTAGGTCCAGATTTGATAGTCGGTTATTTAACTATCAAATAAACAATCATTAAACCAAATATCTCATTTCCCACTAAATCGCCAAGCCACATCTATTTTGATTTCAACAAATTAAATCTCTTAATCAAAACAGTCATATACTTATCTCGTCGGAATAAGTATATTTACATACTATTCTTTCATAGTATTTAAAACCCTTTTAAAATAAATATGTAAAGCACAACTGCGGTATCAACCGTAGATTCACAGCTCAATGGTTATGTCTCTATCCTAGAGAAATCCAAAACTTAACTGTAGGCACTCTCTGCCTCCAATTTCGCCATGAAAGTATACCGTTACTTTCCGAAAACTTTATTTAATAATTTTCAAAATAATACTTATAAAGTTTGAATATAAACTTTCCAAGTTGAAATCTAGTAAAGTACTCTTTTATAAAAGTTTAATATATAATATTTTATTTTTAAAACATTATTAATATTTAATAAAAAATCATCTTTGGAACAAATATAATACCTTATTATAACCTTAATCAATCACTATAAATAATTTTTATTAATAATTTATATACTTCAAAATTTTTTAATAATTAAATAGCTTTGAAACAATAATTGAATAAATTTTTAAATAATTTTTACAAATAATAAAATAATTAACTTCAAATAATTATTAGTTAACTTTAAAATACCATTAATAAATAAAAATCATCCTTAAAACAATTTTTGTTCAAAAATCATTTCCAAATTGAAAAAAAAAGCTTATTAATTTCAATGGTACTTAGTCAAGTTACCCTTTATTCCATAACAATCCAGAATAACAAATACCGATAATTAATTCAACATCATATTGCCCAATATAAATATCAAAATAATAAATAAATGTCTGTACAAATATAATAGCAGAACAGGGTTTTATTTCTGCTAGTAAATGTCTAAAATACTTTTATTCGGTAGTAATAGCAGAACGGTGATTTATTCTACCACTAGGGGTCCAATTAACAAAATTAGCAGAACGATGTTTTATCCCGCTAAACAGACATCCAATTAACTACATTAAATTTAATTTAAATTAATAGCATTATTTGGCCATTTAATGGCATAGACAATAAATATTATAATCAATATCTAAATAAAAGTCAAAGCATATATCATCGACTATACTCAACAGTTTAATGTCAATTTAAAATTTAGAATCGAATGGATTACAATTAACTGGATCGAATTATATATATATATATATTCTTTTTACCTATTACTTGTCAATCAAGAGCTAAATAAATGATTTATTCTCGATTAATTAAGATTAACCGATCCATTTAATAGTAAATTGATTAACATATAAATCATAACCAAGACATTACTCATTTCTCCACTTCAACCATTTAAACATTTATTTCCTTTTTTTTACATTGCAGAAAAATTCGACTTATTAGTTTAGAGGAAGATACAAGACGAATTTAACTCATTTTAAATTTTGCAAACCCAACCCATTTAATTTTCACTTTGTATTGCAAAGAAAACTTAAATATTACTTTGTAGTTAAACCGAAATACTCAAGCCATAATTTATCTAACCCAACCTAAACTAGTAAAACGTAGCCCAAACTTCTATTTCTCTTCATCCCTGATGTTTCTTTTCCTCTTTTGTTTCTAGTGCTCGAGATGTGCACATATGTGTGCAAGCGTACATCATCGCTGACCATCTTTCCTTGCAGCCGTCCATCCTCGCATGTCACTCTCGACCTCCTCACCATATTCCACCACTTGGAACCACGAACGAGTCCGTCATTTGAAAATTCGAACTCCATCCATGCCTGGATGAAAACTGTGCCGCTAAACCCACCTCATCTCGTCACCTAAGGCCACCATTTCGCACAATACTTTGGCAAAACCCTCGCCACGTACTTCTCAACATTCTCCCCAGGTGTGCATGCCTTATCCTTCCCCTTTGCTTCACCATTACCTCGTAATCGAGACCGTAAAACACACAACCTAAAACCCTAGAATGAGTTCAACTGGCAAACATAAGCCACTAAAAATCTTCGTACCATTTTTCCTCGCTGAACCATCACTTGAGCCACCCCCATACCCAATGCCTTGCCACGAAATTCGGTACGTTGCATGTTAGGACCCGATTCTTCGACTTCCGAAGGTAGGCACACTGTATCAAATGTCGAATAATCTAATGCCGGAAAATCGAACCATAAGGGTTAAAAAGAAGAGGTAGAAGAAAAAGATAGAAGAAATAAACAGAACAGAAACAATATCAGTATCTCACATATTGCAGCGGAACAACATATAATAGATAAATGAATAATCTTTAAATCAAAGAGCTATATCAGTTATTACATCACATTACATCACATCAAAGTGTACAACAACAATATACAACACAACAAAACAATGGACAGTTATACAACATGTCCTTACAAGTGAAATACACATCGGAAAACATAATATCATATACAAGTAATACGTCTCGCCATCCATCTCGCCTCCTGAGCTCCAAGCACTTCTGAATCCAGAATGACCTGATAACCTGACTCTAGACTGCCCGTGTGGAAAATTATGGGCAGCTAGAGTTTAGGAAGAGAAACAATAAACTCCAGGTCAGCCATGAGACTGGTGTGAGAACTAAAACAGTTATTTATCTTTTAAAACAGCAAAAACAAATAAGGGAAGTGGAAAAATATCCGCAATGCTTTTGGAAAATTAAACTACCATAAGGCCTCCCCGCACACACACAATGTAAATGCAGAATTGGAGGAGATTTCTCCTTATGATAGTCAAAGATGCTTACTACGTAAAACAAATCATTTTTGATATTATTATTAGTGCATAGTGATGAAAGCATTTCGAAAGTATAATATAAATCTTAGCCAACATAGACATTTCGAACTATGCCTACTATAGCTACCATCCAAATAGTGGGGCACCACCATAAGTGAATGGTAGGTTCTATAACTAAAACCGTACAAGATGCGTATTGTTTTATTTGGATTTCCAACAAATGGTCAGGCTAAGGAACTTCCTACTGTCAATGGGATCGCCTCTGGCGGGACGTCCCGAGAACCTAACGTTACGGTTAGAACTCTGCCAACACAAGGCCGGGCTACCTCTGTAACTAGGTAACTACTACACGAATATGTCATCCCCCGGCCCCTTTGGACCTTTATCCGAGCGCTCGATAACCAACATCACACAGTAATAAATATAGTGTGTCAACAGGAGTAAGTATCTGGGCTCCATACCATGATACCACCCTTTCCAGAAGGAAATGACATACCCTAAAGGGCACGACCCTCATAACCTTGCCGCATATTTCTGTTTTGACCATTTTTGGGGAGTGAGGTCTGACGAAGTCTTGTCCACAAAGCTGGGCACAAAGCCACGCTTTGATCAACAAATGGTCAATAAATGATCAACACACATCAGCATTAAGCATGTCACATTACCAAATTGGGAGTATATCGCTGATAACCTTCAACTACATAACCTCAAAGGGTGTTGAGCTAAGAGAATAAATTCTCTGCCACCAACGGAAATATATTTGAAAGAAATCTGCTTTATATCTCAAAATGTAATGTCAGACACGTAACCATACAAGTCTGTTCTGGGTTCGAACAGAACCGAAGGCACTTCAAAAGAAGCCCATGCAATCCGGGTATTCACAATCCCGATCGAATTTCCTATCACAAAGGAAATATCCATGCCGTAGCTAACGGTGCAGAGACAATCGATAGGTCATCCTTTCATTTTCACAAATACCTGGTCTTCAACACCGGTCTTCAATGCTATCCATTAGGTCGTATCACTATTCGGAATGGATAATCCGAATAACGAGCGCAATAATTTAAAAATAAGTGTAGCATTCAATTTCAACCAATTCACAACAAATACCTATTTAAAGGTCAATATTGTTGGTCGGTTATTTAACTATCAATCAATATTCACCGAATTTCAAATAATTTCCCAAATTATTTATTTTCAAAAATATCTTTACAAGATATATTTTCCACACTTCAGCCATTTGAAAACAAATTTCAAATCATTTTTCACCTTTCAATCTTTGAAAACAAATTTCAAATCAATTTCCCTAAACGGAAACACTTCCAAATATTTATCCATTTTTAATTTAAAATGGTTCATTTAAATCAATCAAATAAATCCTTAACGATTTATTTTAAACTTACGTTACAAATCCGTAAATTTATTTCCACACTTCAAAAATAAATCAATGTTTATTTTTAAACAAATTTCCCTTTCTTTTCTAATTTCCATAGTGAATTTACATTTCCAAAATATCTATGAATATACGATTTTTAAATCGATTTCTAATATTCATTTTCAATTTATCTTTAAAAGATAAAATCTCAAAACATTCACTTCATATTGGAAAAACATTTCCATATTTATTTAATAATAAGTAATTCACAAACCTATTTATTTTCAACACTTGAAAAATATTCAATATACTTAAAATCACGATTTAGTATATAATTTATTCTTTAAGGAAAACATTATCTTAAACACATTTATTTGAGTCAAAACGAATGTTGCGTAAAACATCCTTACGACAACCCAAAATCATTAGTATAGGGATTCGAACTTAAAGTAGATATATAAATCCCAATACTATATAAAACATTTCCTTTCGGAAATTATTTACTATAACAACAATGTTATAGTCCCCCATTTCCTTATATTTCTCGAAAACGTCTATTTCAACAATGAATGAAGAAATCTATGGTTTCGATATTTAATACCTTTTAAAACATCTTCAAAACAATTAACTTCATCTTACAATATCACTTCCCCAAAACATATCCATTTTATTTAATAATATATTCACTGTCCAAAATCGTGAATATACTTCCAAACCAAACTCTTATTATTACAACATTTAACTTAAAGGATAATTCGCTGTCCAAAATCACAAATATATCTCCTTTAATAAACTTCTATGTTTAATTTATCAAATTCAATTGATTTCGGATTTGTAAAACAGCGTTTATAAATTCACACACACACACACACACACATATATATATTTTATAAAAACTCCAACTTATAAAAATCCCTTAATTAACAAATTTTATTTATACCTCATTTAAACGCAAAAATCCAATTTATACGTTAATTACTTATAAATATTTTATTTTACAAAATCTATTCATTTTATAAATTTACAATTTATAAATCTATAAATTTCTTTCACTTATGAAATCCATTTTTATTTCATTTTAATACTTATAAAAACTCGTTTTATAATTCCAATATTTTAATTTATAAATATCAATTTTATAAATCTTTTATATAAATCATTTATAATAATTCAAAAATCCCAATTTAACCATTTTATAAATTAATCGACTACTTATTTCAAAAATCACATTTCGGTTACATTTCACAAAAATCATAATTTTTTATAACATAAAAATTACAACGTTTATTTATTTAAAATGAATAAATTCCAAAATTAAATTTTATTATGAATTCTCAACTTAAATTTTTAGAAATCCAATTTTATTTGTTTTCGGCATCAAACGATACCAAAAATATATTAGGCTAAAATTTAGCCTTTAACGATTTCAATCACAAAGATAATCACGCAGATTATAAATAGATCAACACGCAACATTGAAACAAATTCAAATGTTTGAGGGAATCCAGTTGGATTCCTCCAACATGTTTCCCTGCATCCAAAGATGTTAGTACAATACCAATTCCGCTTCGGGACGAAATATCGCGGTATATAGGATTTATAAAATACTATCCACTATTATGCGGCGCAATAGGGTCTCATCCGCTATATAATGCGAGAAATCAACTCCAAGTACATATATAATACCAATTCCATACAAGTTGGAATTATCGTGGTATATGTTTTTAATAAATAACATCCGCTTAATATACGGCGTATATGGTCTATTTCAATACAACAGATAATAATTATCATCCAATCACACAATCAAGCAATTTTAAATCTAACTATTCAAAATTTAAATCGAAACAATTCGATTGAGTGAGAAGTTCTCACCTTGAGTTTCCGATAACAGTTGTAGCGTTTTATTTCGAATAAAATCAAACGTACGTTTAATTTTACCTGAAATTTTCACTAGCTCCAAACGACTCCAAACCAGTTCCATTGCGTAGTGCTCGACAAAACAAACCCGTCGCAATTCGTTTCGTAATTTTTCGACCTCGTATGAACAAGTTACAATATTTTAAAGTTTACACAATTTATAATATAATAATTTACAATTTATATTTCATTTATTTAACCTCACTCCATCCTGGTCGTTCATTTTGTTTGGAAGCATCAGGGCCACACTTCCCCTTCTCTTCCCCCATGCGAAAAAGCTTCCCAGGCACGAACAAACGTTCGAACAACCCATTGAGCCGCCGCCTAGGGTTAGATATCGCGGCCACCATCGTCGACGAGAAGTTGATCAGAGAGCACCACGACGAAGCACGCCACCAACTCCACCTATGGCTGAAGACCGGCCACACTCGGTCCCCTAGGCTTCTTGAAAACCATGCCCAAGCGCACCCCTTCAAACACAAATTCCCATCGATTTAAGCGGCTATTTTCGATCATACCCGCATGGAATCGAAGCCCTCGTTTTGACCTTCATTTATGTAGTTGGAAGCTTGTTGAATCATTGCACAGATTTAAAGAAATTAACGAAGGAAGAGTGGAACAATTTCGGCCATTCATGCTGAAAGTGACGGCCAGGGTTTCTTTCTGGGGTTTTGTAAAAAAAATGAGAATAAGGGTCCTTTTATAGAAAATCGACGAACACTATTCATCTTTAATTTTTCGAACTCCAAATCTCGTGCGGTGACCTGTTTTTCTAGAGTTTTACCCACGTTATGGACACAATGGAATAGGTTTGGGAGGCTAATTCGATCATCTATGCGAGTTACGAAAATAAACGATCAAATTTAAATTAAACCGATTAAACTAATTTCTATGCGTTTTGGCTTGCCCCGGACAAACGGTAAATCCGATTGACACGAAATTTGAAATCTTACAATAATATAACATTATGGATCCGATGAAACTAGTTTCGTCGAAATCCGAGACTGTTTGAAAATGGCTATTTTCACTAGTCGATTAAGTATTAAAATATTCAATTTTTGCAAATTAACTTTTAATTCAATTTTAAAAGTTCCATAACATCACTCTAACTCCAATATGATTTAATATAACTTTATAAATTATTTTTAATCACATTAAACCCGATTTTCAAATTTTTTTCACGCAATTTCAAATTTTAAATTACTGATTTAATTATCCAATTAAATCTAAATATTCGAAAAATAAATTATTCGACTTATAAATTTTACTTGTTGATATTTAAAATCAATTAAATATCTAAATTTCGAATGACAGAAATTCTGGATCGTTACATTGCCGGAGTTTGATAATTTTCCCAAATCCGATCGTCTCCCAATTTCTTCACCCATATGCCACTTAAAACCCTTAAACCACCTTTAAAAACCGAGTTTTCCAACCATGATCTCGATTGTGTAATTCTTTCACCCAATTATGAAAGTCGAAATCGGAAAAAAAAAATGACCTACTTATGGTTAGATGCCATTTTCTTCCTACCTACTCGATAAAATAAAATCAAAAGAATTTTAAAATATTCCAAACTAAAAAATAAACAACTTTTTTGTTGAAACTAAGATTTAAAACTAAGTAGATTTCGAGTTGTTGATTTTTGAAGTGAAGCCTTATCAGTTTTTAGAAAAAGAAAAATACAGAGCTACTTAGTAGAGATATGGCATTTCCTTGGGTTACCGTATTGTCAAACATGCATATACACAAGCATGTGTACCTATCTACACTTGTATACTTGACATAAGTAAAGTTTCATTCAATTTACAGCTATGTGTATACATACATACATACATACATACCTACCTACATACATACATATATACATAACCACCAGAAAGCAAGTTTTCTGTGTTTTACTCATAGGCTTTTAGAAAGAGAAGGCATTGCTGCTCCCTTTTGTTTTTTCTTTCTTTCCTATTTTTTTTTGGGGTTTGGTTCGAATGGTAAATGTAAATAACCAAGGCAGTGCAAATATATATATATATATATATATATATATATATATAGGAGGGGTTGGTCATAAGAGGGCTGAAGGCTATGCATATGTACGGTATTTCACCATTTCCTTTTTTTATTACAACACGATTTGAAATTTATGACTTGATTTGATAAATTTGAAAACTTGAGTTATTTGATTTATTGTCTGCTTGAGTTAATCTTTATTCATCATGATGTTTCCTTGTGAATGTACATATATCATATAAATATGTATACATTTTCCTATACCATTTTGACCATATATGAAATACATACTTACCTATGCATGTACACTATTATATATAAACACATATACATACATATATATATATATACACACTTATATATATTCTTAAACAACACAAAGCTTTATATTTATTTACATATAAGTTTTCTTATCATATACACATTTACATTTTATTTAGTTCATATAAATATATTTTATGTTCTTCTCTCTTAAACTAATGTGTATATACATAAAAAATTAATTTTTAAACTCTTTGTATTTTAGATACATTATATTTTTCGTAAACCATATTCATTTCTATTTTCATGGATCATTTTTATTCATGTAATATCCATTTGAATTTTTTTCAATTTATACAAATATTTATTCTGTTGTTATACATACATATATAAGAAATTTTAAATTAATTAATTTCTGTTTTATAACTAAAGTCTGGAAATTTAAAATATTATCTTGGTTTTAAAACGATATATATTTACTAATTGTTATTTAACAGGGATTTATTCTGATCAAAATACTATATTATTGAATATAAAAAATTAATATTCAAAACTCAAGACGACAAAAATTCTGGGTCGTTACATTATATCTCCTATATAATTCCTAACCATATATATATGCTCCTAATCCTTTATATGACGTATCATTTTGTGATTGCCTTAAGGATATTCCAAATTGCCTTAAGGATATTCCAAACCTTGAGGGTGCTCAACAAATCATAAAGTACATTACATACTCATGACCTATCATTTTGTGATTACCTAAGGATAATTTTGTAGTCCTTGAGTGTGCCTAACAAAGTTACAAAATATCCTTACCATTGTATGGATAACATAAACGTCGCTATACATATTTTATGGTTTGAGGGTCCTTAACAAACATAAATATGTATAGTACTCTATTTATATCATAAATGGAAAAGGGCTACATTAGGGCAACATTATTTCAAATTTCTACTTTTAAATTAATAATTTGAGTATTACTGACCTATAAGGGAGATGATTATACTATCTATCTCATAGCATCATATATTCCTATATCTTATGTATACTTCCTTTAGTCTATTCGGTGTTAATTCATCTAACCACCCTTTATGCATATGTGTTGTATATATAATTTCAATGTACTATAACACTTACATTTTATTAACTAATATATATTCATTCACACACATAATAACATGTATCTTTATTAATTAAATCTTTTAGTTTAACATGAACATAACTTATGCATGCTGAAACTGGCCTGATAGGTATGGGTGAAATAGGTAGATTTCAAAAAAAATCCTAATTTGGATCTTAATGGCCTATACAATCTATTAACTATCATTAGATCCAATCAATATATTAAAATAAAATCTATTTTTTTTTAAATATTTTATGTTTATTTAGTTAATCATATTAGTTAAAATTAGCATTAACTTTGAATGTATCATATATATTCCTAATCAATATGATAGCATAATAGATGTGAGCATGTGTATAACTACATTTATATATTTGTGTATACGTATATATATTAGGATTTATACTAATTGTATATACATTTATATTGTGCTTACATATACATGCGATAAATTATATGCACATCAAGGAATATAAATGTGTATATTTACACATATGTTTAAATAAACTATAATATATGTATATGGTCTGTATACACATATTTACTACATGTATATAATATAGACACACGCATATAATTTTGTTATATATATTTGAAAATAAATATATAATCAAAAGTAAATATATTTAAAATTTGGCTTAATAAGTAAAACATATAATTGAAATTAAATATATTTAATGTTCTAAATTCAAATCCATTTTTGACTAAGTCATAATATTTTAAGTTGAAATTTCAAATCGAAAGACTATTTTGAAATATATTAAGTTTAAAATATTTAGCAAAATCAATAAAGTAAGTGATTATATATATATGTATGTATGTGCATGTATGTACGTATATAATGTTTAGCCTAAAATTCTAATTTTATATATATATGAATATATATAATTTTACATATTAAATAAATTTTATTAATTATTTAAAATAATCGACATTAAAATTAAATTTTAATTTTTTTGAATAAAGGTGTTTCAAAAAATATTCTATAAAGAAGCTGAAAAGAAAAATAATTAATATATAAATTAGTATGGCCAAAAATATTATTTATTATATATTTTGTTTTTAAATTGAATTTTATATAATTAAATATAAAAAAATGGCTTTTATAATATTGCGCATTTGCACGCTCATGCATACACACACATATATATATATGTAAAAGAAACATTCATTACACTTTTATTTTACTGTTTTAAACAAAACAAATTAAAATTAAAATTATTTAGTGATGTTCAATATACATATATGTGTGTTTGTTTGGGTTAGGGGACATATGCAAAATAGGTTATCAAAATTATACCTTCGATAATCCAGCCTATTGCAACACTTCGATTTGTGAATTGCTCTCTAATCTCCCCGAATCACCACCCGATGTTGCTAAGATCGAATGAACAATTTTAAATAATATGTATGTGACGTTGGAGTGTTAGGCTTAGGGAAGCACAATAAGGAGATGGCGTGTAGGAATAGGAGGAGCAAAAGTGTCAAATGAGTAAGAATGGCTTGGTATTTAAGGAGAAAAAATCTACCATCTTCTACTCATTCTCTCGTACTAATTCAGACTCAAATTCAGATCTTGACCTTGAGAATTCCACCCCCATCTATGGCCAGCCATACTCAGTCATACATGGATTGAAAAATCGGCATGCTCATTTAAATAATATTTATTTTTAAAGCTTGCTTAAGTATATGTCGATATCGTATATTGATATATACACATATAACATTTATATATACAACACCATGATTACTAATAGCACACATATAATGTTTATATATACATCACAATAATTACTACTAGCATCCTAAAATTTCGAAGCTATCCAATTTACTAATAAAATCCCAAGCATAAACTACATTAATAATTCTTAAATGGTAATTAATCTAATTATTTTATAAAACTTTATAATCTAGTAAATCATGTGGTATTTCGAAGAATTCACAAGTATAGTTTCGTTACTCTAAGGTGTATACTCGTTCATCGATTAGTAACAAACAATTCAAATATTCCCATTCGTACATCATCTTAGCTAGTGGTGTCAATTCGAATTCATCGGTTAAATATCATTTTGGTAAAATCATGTTTTAGATTGCCTTAAGCAATACTGTAGAGTAACATAATACACACACACTTTCTTCCTTAGCAGTATACCACTTAAGGATATATGAATTTGGGATCGGCCAAAACTCCAATAATACGTTCAATTGTTTAGTACAATGAAATGGTTTAATAATAGCTTTTATTAATCTTGAACTTTTCCCAAAGATTTTAACTTTAAGTTGACTACAGTTGAATGTGATATTTACCTCATACAATTGAGGAGTCGAATTATTTATTGAATAGTGCTTCACTTCCTAGGCTTTAACTTGGACCCAGCAATAGCCGCTCGATGGTCATCGGGCATGAAATAACTATAATCAAAGTGAAGTATCCATGATGAAGTTCTATGGTATTCTCAAGTTAAAAGAACTATGTAATATCGTGACATGGAGATTTCTTGTTTGAACTAGTTATTACAAACAAATAAGAAACTCTCAATTGGATCATTATATAGTTATCCAATAGCAATATTACATAATATCTTTGTGCCCACAACATCCATGAGTAATGTATAGTCCAACATTCGGAGATCGTTATGTACTTTAGTCTCAATAGATGTATCAATATCCAAGAATACTTAGAGAAAAATGTTATTTTTCATTATGATTAATTAATCATGATTGCACCTATTTGCAACTACTATCACGTAATATTTTATTTAAGGATTTTCTTATTAATATACTTTAAATTAGCCATTGTTTGTGCCAAAATTGGTCATAAACACCCAATTACAAATGAAAGCACCAATTCACAATCAAAGATCACAGATAATAAGTATGTAGAGATTTGGAAATAAAGAACACTCAGAAAATTTAGATGAAAGCAGTAAAGAACGTCGAGTTTATAGTGGTTTGGCAATCCAGCCTACGTCCACTTTGAAATTGATAATTTTATAAGTTTGCTTGCTGATTACAACGAGTTACAACTGATTACAATAGCAAAATCCGAACACAATGATCAATCCGACAAAGCCTGGACGTAGAAGAGCCAAAAAAGTCCCTTTTCTGTAGGCTTTGGGATGCTATTTATAGGCGTAGGGTGCTACACTCAGATCTCGTAAGACCTCTTCTGGCATGTGCATGGGCCCACGTGATCGATCCCACTCGATTTCGACTCAATCCGTGATCGATACGAACGAATTTCGTATCAATCATGATTTGGTCCAATCGAGTCGAAATTTAGCATAAACGCTCCTTAGGTTGTACGTAAGCTCCAGTGAAAATTTCATAGCATTTGGGCTTGCAGATTGTGAGGTATGATCGATGCAAGCTCGTGTTTTTCGAAAGCTGTCGAGATTGTATCAATGATTTCGTCTCCATCTCCTTTGTGTCGATCAAAGGCACGTGCTCGCTCGTGGATGTGGAACAATAAACTGGGGGAGATCTGTATTCTTCGCCGCGTTGACCAAGCCTTCATCCTTGTAAACTTCCTTCGTATCCATCCATAATACTCTATTCATATCCATTATTTCCAGCCCCTATTCGTATCGATAATTGGCGGCGTTCTTCGATCGATCGTCGCAATTTGATCGATACGAAATGACTTGTTTTGAGGGATCCTGATCGATATGAAAAAGGACTATGATGGACACGAAAGCTTGTGGATGCCATCGATTCGAAAAACCATAAACTTGATGGATATGAAGGAGGTCTATAGGGTGGATGGACACGGACAAACCTTGCCTGTGATCAATATGAACAAGGACTATGATGAATACGAAGTGGCACGGACACGAGGTATGCTAATGGATACGAACAACGCTAGTTTTCCTTGATCGATTCGATTGCGATGGATACGAATAAGGACACCTCGGATCGACCCGAACAGGATGGGTGCGAAGTAAGATATGCCTAGATGGTTATGAACTTCTTTCCATGGACATGAACCACCACTTACCTCGGGTTGCATCGATCATATCTTGAGCATACGAACTCTGATTGACCTGAAATTTAAAACATAGCCTCTCCTAGCCTTGATCATCATTTCCTAATCGAGTCCGTCTAGATTGAAGCTCGGCCAAATTTTGACGACATCGATCATAGCCTTGCATTCAATAGATCTCCAATCCTGATATCCATCATTTCTAGCCAATTTATAAATATTCCAGGCTTGACCAAAAGGCGGGATAACATTTGCCCCCCAAAATATGTCGTGTAATAAGAAGGCGTGTTATGAATAGCTCCGAGTCTGGCGTCCAAAATCCATATTCCACTCATTACCAAGCCATCCCATCCAAGTGCCATTGCCATAGCCAATTCTGCGACTACTCCGAGTCGATGTGCAATTCGAATTCCAGTAATCTAATCCTTAGCCAATTGCATAGCCATCTGGGCAGATATCCAAATTCGGGACTGTTCCGAGCCCTTTGCCAAATCCAGGACCTCACCGGTCACGTAATCCTGCCCTGATCCCGACTCTCCTGTCAAGGGTTTCTATGCTCGCTGGCCTCGGCTCTCCGCCTAAGGACTTTAATAATCTCCGGTCATAGCTATTCGGCCAAGAACTTTTATATATTCCCCGGTCTTGGCGCTCCTGCCAAGGACTTTCATATTCTCCGACCAAGGACTTTCACATTTTCTGACCTTGGCTCTCCGGACAAGGACTTTTATATATTCTTCGTCCTCGGCTCGTCGGCTAAGGACTTTCATATTCTCCACCTCGGCTCTCCGGCCAAGGACTTTCATATTCTCCAGCCTTGGCTCTCCATCCAAGGACTTTTATATATTCTTCGGCCTTGACTCTCTGGCCAAGGACTTTATATATTGAATTTGAGTCCATTCCATCACTCTCTGGCGAAGGGATTCGTAATTTGCGACTACCATCCCACCTCTTTGGTCGAGATCATAATCGCGAGACCTATGTAACACATTACATTGATCCAAATCCAGTCATCCAAAATAAAAGTTTTTACAGCCAGGGAAAGTTAAATAAATGTCTGTAGATCCAAAGAAGAAACCAAAATTTTCGAAAAAAAGAAAAATAGGATTTCATAGGCTCGAGCACCACGGTTTATCATCGCCTCAGAGCATGCCTAGGGACCGTCCTCGATCCCGTACATGTGCAAGTGACTTAGTTGTATTACTTTGAGCTCTATTACTTATTCAATGCCATAAATTTATTTAGTTGATAACAAGCTGACGTTGCCTAGAAACAGCGCCATCTTCATTTGAGGCGGGCGGTGGCCACTCCTGTCCTGCAACCACAACTCGATTCCTTACATATTATTGTAGATGACCATTCCTCACATGATCCTCAACGGTATTCTTTAAATGCCTACAATCATTCGTGTTGTGCCCATCCAGCTCATTAAATAGGCAATGCCTCCCCGATGCCCGCTCGTAATCCGAAGGTTCCCTTCTTGCCGGTTTTCGATACTGGAGGCACCCTCGAGTATCCAAGTTAATCCTTTCCAGAGTTTCAGTTAGATCTGTGTAGGAAAAAAACTTTGAATCCCTCCGTGGCCTTTTCAAAGTGCTACCATTGTCATTTATTTTCCTTTATCGTCTTTGTTTGTATCCTCCCTGGGTGGGCCTCCACCCCTTACTGCATAAGCTTTGGCCTCTCTCCCTTCTCTCTCAGCCTGCGCGTCTTCCTGCCTCAGACACCTTTCCACCTCATGATAAAACTCCCCGAGAACCCTAGGTAGGTCTCGTTCCAATGATATCTTGAAGTCTGAACTATCTACAATTCTCGAGACTACTGCCATTAAAACCATCGACGGATCAAGTCGATCTACCGAAGCCACTGCTGCGTTGAATCTGGTCAAGAAATCTCTGAGCGACTCCCCTTTCCATTGTTTCATAGATGTCAAAGTCATCATGTTCTTGGGTCTGACTATGTGGACCCAAAACTGTCTCATAAACCTTTCAATCAACTCCGTCTATGTGTCGATGGAGCCACTCTCCAGTTATCTGAACCATAATGCTGCAATATGTCAAATACAAAGGGAAATATCGTGCCATGACCTACTTCGGTGCCACCAACACTTCCATATGCATCATGTACTTTGTTAAGTGAACAATGGAATCCGTTCTCCCATTATACATCTCTAGTGTTGGCAATTTGAAATTTGGCAGGTTCCAAGCTTGACTAATCGCAGGAGCGAAGGGACTCCTATTCACATCCTCCAAATCTTTATTCATAAATTTGCCTCTCATGGCTCATCTAACCATCTTTGCCAATTTATCGCTATCACCAAACTGCAATCCTCGTCCGTTGCCTCCAACTTGCCCTTCGTGTTCACGAGGGAATCCTAAAATCTGCTCTTCTGGACGAGCATTCATTACTCCAACGGTGCCATGTTGAACAGCTCCACTTGGTATTCTACCTGAGGTCGGATCAACATCTTCCGAGTGAGTGCCCCCAAGTTCTGGTGTTGCCTCTGATGGTCCTGCTCTATTCTAAACTCTGGTTGTTCCATGCTCCTAATTTCAATCTCCAGCATCCCCTGCAGTAGCGTTAACTTGATTTTGCACTCTAGCTTGTCCAACTTGTCAGAGTAGGTTCTGAATCATCTCCTTTTGTCTCTTGAGAATCGTTTCCATCTCGTCTCTAGTGGTGAAGATCGATTCCTGATTTGCTCCTGAGGAACCCTCCTGACCCCCTTCGTGCTGACTCCTTTCAGTCCTTTGTCTCCTTGTTGATTGTCTTGCCATAGCTTTCGAGATCCCAGATTAAGCTTTCAAGTCTGAATTCCTGGTTGTAGAATACCTGAGCACTAGCACTCTCAATGAAAGTGCCAAAATTTTTGCGCCAAAATTGGTCACAAACACCCAACTACCAACGAAAGCACCAATTCACAATCACAGATCACAGATAACAAGTATGTAGAGAATTGGAAATGAAGAACAATCAGAAAATTTAGATGAAAGCAGTAAAGAACGCCTAGTTTATAGTGGTTGGGCAATCCGACCTACGTCCACTTTGAAGTTGATAATTTTATTGAAGTTTGCTTGCTGATTACAACGAGTTACAACTGATTACAATAGTAAAATCCAAGTATAATGATGTATCCGGCAGAGTCTGGACATATAAGAACCAAAAAAGTCTCTTTTCTGTAGGCTCTAGGATGCTATTTACAGGCGTAGGATGCTAATATCTCACTCAGATCTTGGGAGACCTCTTCTGGCATGTGCATGGGCCCATGCAATCGATCCCACTCGATTTCGACTCGATCCGTGATCGATACGAAGGAATTTCATATCGATCAAGATTTGGTCCAATCGAGTCGAAATTTGGAATGAACACTCCTTAGGTTGTATGCAAGCTCCAGTGAAGATTTCGTAGCATTTGGGCTTTTAGATTGTGAGATATGATCGATGCAAGCTCGTTTTTTTTGAAAGCTATCAAGTTCGTATCCATGATTTCGTCTCCATCTCCTTCGTGTCGATCAAAGGCACGTACTCGCTCATTGACGTGGAACGATAAACTGGAGGAGATCCGTATTTTTTGCAGCGTCGGCCGAGCCTTAATCCTTGTAAACTTCCTTAGTGTCCATCTGTAATACTCTATTCGTATCCATTCATTCCAGCCCCTATTCATATCGGTAATTGGTGGCGTTCTTTGCATCGATTATCGCAGTTTGATCGATACGAAGTGACTTGTTGTGAGGGATTCCGATCGATACGAACAAGGACTATGATGGATACGAAAGCTTGTGGATGCCATCCATTCCAACAACCATAAACTTGATGGATATGAACGAGGTCTATAGGGTGGATGGATACAGACTGACCTTGCCTGCGATCGATACGAATAAGGACTATGATGGATACGAAGTGGCACGGACACGAGCTATGCTGATGGATGCAAATAGCGCTAGTTTTCCTTGATCGATTCGATACGAATAAGGTCACCTCGGATTGACACGAATAGGATGGGTGTGAAGTGGGATATGCCTATTTGGATACGAACTTCTTCCATGTATACGAACCACCACTTATCTCGGGTTGCATTGATCATATCTTGAGCATACGAACTCCGATTGACCTGAAATTCGAAAAGTCACCTCTCCTAGCCTTGATCATCTTTCCTAATTGATTCCATCTTGATTGGAGCTCGACTAAATTTTGATGACATCGAACATAGCCTTGCTTCCAATTGATCTCCAATCCTGATATTCATCCTTTCTAGCCAATTTGTTGATATTCCAACCTTGACCAAAAGGAGGGATAACAGTTACATGATTCTATCATAATATAACACAGTATATAAAAGAAAACAAACACCTTTAGTACGAACAATGTTGATTAAAGAATTAGGTATATGTAACCAGTTACCTATTACATCCAGGGCACACCACTAAATCTCTCAATCTCCCTCTTGAACTTTAAGATAATTATGGATTCTTAATCAGATTCCTTTGATGAGTTTACTCAGAACTGCTCAAGCGAGTTCTTTCATGAGCTAATATTCTATATTATTTTGATATCTACTTTGTCAATCAATACCTCTCCATTGATGATAAACTAACTTTATCATGTGAAACTTCCAGAATATGTTTCTTTGCTTCTTGTGAGCCCTATATTCTTTCTTGACTTGTATCATGGCATTACCACAAATAATGTCATGGTATTCTCAACATATGGAATCGCCCCTAGCTTAGTCATAAATTTTTGCATTTATATATTCATCTTCTATTGCAGCACTATTCAAGGCGATGTACTTAGACTTTTTGTTGAATCAACCACAACCTTTTGTTCAAAACATTTCCAACTCAAATCTTCTTAACTGTGTAAGAATGTGAACTTAAGATTAACATTGTACCTGATACCAGTTATGAAATTCGAGTCCAAATAATCCTTTCTAAGGAGTTCATTATAACTATAAAATTCTCTAGTATTTAACAAACACATGAGAACAATCTTAACCACCACTTAATGATTTTATTTAAGACTTGATATTCCTATAATACACCAAGTGTATCGACGAGATCTAATATACCACACAACCTAGCATATGTGATTATCACTATCATCAATTGTTCCGTAGTAAATACTTTAATATGGTATGTGTGCATATACTGGGAAAAACCCAACATCCTTTTATACTAAGTATAAAAGACATCTCCATCAAATACTACATTGATGATTAAACAGCCAAACTAAAAATTAATTTTAACATGAGTACATCATTAACAATCAGTAGCTTGTTGTGTATCTATAATTTCATAAATATTTTAGTAAATTTTATTATTCTTTCTTATAAATATACACTTCCTCTGCATTTTGACTGAAAATTAAATTAATCGATATTCTATCAACCACTCGTTCAATTTTGACATTTCTCGCTCGCCATTTCGAATCAGCTCTTGGATCATATCCAAAACATACAAGTCATGTTACCGCTCCCATTGATTTCGAGATATTTTGATTAATGTGCACACAATCTCTTGTAGATTACTCTTTAAAAGTTCTTTTTCAACATAAATGTACCAAACTCAAAATCGAATTGTGAAATAATTGCGCATAAATCAGAGTGGACTTAAGCATATTGAATAGCGAAATTATTTCAGTAATTTCAACATATGAAATTGATGAAGTCATTTCTTATCAACACTCATTATATAATTCCAACTACATTAATCTTCTTAAAGATACATTTGTGGCCGATGGATCATATCCTTTCGGGTATAACTATCAAAATCATGTTTTGCTAATGTACTTGGAGTTCATTCCAGATTCAAAGTGTCCCCCTATATGGAGAGTCTATACTCTTTATGGCTTATTGGCAAATGAGAAAATTGATATTACTAATAATTCTTTTTCTTGATCTAATCCAGTTAATTTAAATAAAATACAATTTTGTTTAACTTTATGATTTAATTTATTAAATCTATGTTTATTAAGTATAAAATTTGAATAAGTATGACTACATTAAATATATTCATATTTCTAAAATGTGTTTAAAAAGGGAATGAGCATATTATTAGATATGGGTAATCATATCAAGGTCTAAAAGGAAAGAGACAAAAAGGTGATATCATCAACTGATTACACCATTCTCTTTTAAAATTTCAATTAACCCATCCTCTCATCTTCTTTAATTATGGCTGGCTAGCTCTATTGGAGTAAAGTTTCCAAAGTCCCTTCCGGTAATTATTTATTATTTGTACACGGTTATAATATACTAATATTGTATATCAATTTATGCAAATATAACTTTTATACCCTCATTTAAATAATCACTAGCAATATTCTAATCATCTAATAAATTAATAATTCTTAAATATTAATTAATTTACAATATTTTATTAACTAATTAAATCATATGAGTTTTTTAAGAACTCAAAAATGTGGTTGTGTGACTCGCAGCTGTTAATTCAATCGGCAATCAATATTGAATAATTTAATGTTAACGTTCACATGTTATCTTTGCTAGTGGTTTGACAGTTTGGACAAATTAATTGCTTATAGACCTTTTCCATAAAATCATATTTTATATTACCTTTAGCGGTATCGTTTAGTAACAATAATTTACACACGTTCTCTTCGTCAACACTATATCACTTTAGGGTTATGGAATTTGGTTTTGGTACAACTAAGGAGATGAATTCTCCATTGAACAGTGCTTTACTTCCAATATTTCAAATTCGACCCAACTATAGCCGTTCGATGAATTTCCATGCCATGATTTAACAATAATAAAGTAGAGTATTAACATGAAGTTCCATGGTATTCTTAAATCAAGGGAATTGTGTAACATCGACCTTGATATTTCCTATTTGACTAAGTTGTTATTAATCAATAGGAAACGCTCGGATAAGTCATTCCATAGTTATTCAATAACTACGAGTATGTACCTCCTTGGTGCCCCAACAACCATGAGTAATTCACTGACCATCATTTGAAGAGCATTACACACTCTGGTTTAAACGGATATATGAAATATATAAAACGATATACTACTTGTGTGATGATGCTTTTTTCTGATTACAACTCCTTGCAATTATTATCACACAACATATCATTTAAGGATTTTCTATATTAATATACTTAAATTAATTGCTTAATTAATATGTTATAATGCAATAAGTATAAATTAGAAAATAAGCATCTTTTATTTTGAAGGAGAATTTATTGCAGACTTAATAATGTACAATAAATTACAGAATTGGGCCTAGGTCATACCCACACTCTCTCAATTTTCTACTTGAACTTAGACCCAATTATGGAATCTCAGTCCTACCTCTCTGATCAGTTTGCTTAGAAATGATTGAGCTAATCCCTTTGTTAATGAATATGCAATATTGTATCAATTTTCTACTCTGCCAATCAACTCTCTCCAATGCAGATATACTATCATTATCATATGGAACTTTTTTGAGTATGTTTCTCAATTTCTAGTGAGATCTTGGTTCTTTTATGATCTTGTTGCGCCGTAGAATTTAGAAAATAAAGTAGTGGGACTCTCGACAGTTGGAATCACTCTTAGCTTGGTTATAAATTTGTGCATTATGTATACGTATAGTATTTGCTACGGCGTTGTTTCAGGCGGCTTACTCTTTAGGTTAAATTAGCCATAACCTTTTAGTTGTAACAATTCCAACTTAATACTCCTTAACTTATATTGAACATGAATTTTAGATTACCATATTATACTCATATGGAGTTTGAGTCCAAATACCCCTTTATATGGAGTTTGTTGTTTCTACAAACTTTCCTTCAGTATTTTGTAAATACAAGAGAATACTCTTAACTATCATTTAGTGATCTTGACTCAAGTTTGATATTGACTTAGTGTATTAGGTACATAAGAAAAATGTGATATTGTAGACTGCATAGCATATGTGGTAATTGTTATTGCCAATGCATAAAGAATCCATCTCATATACTCCACAATAAACATTTTAGTGTAATGTCTATGTATATCATATGAGACTGTCCCAATATCCTTTTATACCGATTATAAAAGATGTCATTTCTAAATCCAATGTCAAGGATTAAACAACCAAAATAAAATAATTTTAATACAAGTACATCGTTAACAATCATAAGTTTGTTGTTTACTCGTAGTTTAAGAAATATTTGGTGCCTTTAATGTTCTTAATTCTAGACATACGCTTCCTTTGAATTTTGATAGAAAACCAAACTATTTGATTTCTTTGTCAAAATACATGTTCAATATAATGCTTGTTATATGCCATCTTATTATCTGTATTTTGACAATATCCAAAACATATACATCATGTCATCAATCCCTCTGACTTCAATATTGCAAAGAGTCTCTTCTAAATCATTATTTAGAAGCTTCGTCTCAACATCAAGTGCTAAAACACAAAATCAAATTGTTTGATAATTTCACGTATAATTTGGATGGTTTTGCGCATGTTGACCATAAAATTACATCACTAATTTCAACATTTGAAGTCGATGAAATGATTTCCTATTAACACTATTAAAAGCATTATGCCATAGGAAGAGTTAACCATAAAATTGCATCACTAACTTGTAGTTGATGGATCATATCCCTTGGAGTAATACTATTAAAATTGTACATTGACAATGTACTTGGAACCCATTTCAGTTTAAAGCATTATGCCATAGGAAGAGTTTACACTCTTCATGGCATATTTACAACTGCATAAGTTATTACTACTAACAATTCTTTTTCTTGACATCGATGAGAAACTCATAGTCTTTCTTTAATGTACAAGGATTATTATTGGACATTATAATTTGATGTGTGTCCATTTTAGGCTTGATTAATTTTATTTTTTCTTATGTAATCTGCTCTGGACCATATTCAAGTCATGACACCTTACCTCTAGTAACCAATCTAACTGTTTGCACCGAAATTGGTCACAAACGCTCAACAAATATGATAATGCCTAGATTCAATCACAATTTACAAACAGAAAATTAAATGTACAGATCAAAAATTTAATAGAAAAAAAGTAAATGAACACATGAACATTATGGTGGTTCAAAAAAATCTGGCATATGTCTACACTAATAATCTTTCATTATACCGCAGGATTAGAAATACAGTTTGATTTAGCCTTAGAAAATTAATGGAGGATGGAAAGAGAACCAATAAAGAAGTGCCAAGAGAACATCCCTTGCAACGATCTAATGATCTTGTATTTATAGGAGAAGACCTGCAAATATCCAGCTGAAAATCCATGTGCAGTAGACCAAGGTCAAGATGGACCGATTTAGAAAGTTTAGGACCTACCTGGGCCTTCCCTAGGGATCGGTGCCAATCAGTAGTGCTTGTCATGTGGCAAGCTTCAATCAATTATGGTGGTCCCCCTTTACTTCCTCTTCGTGTTTCCATAGTTGTTCTCTTGATTCCTCGATATATGTTGAGTTATTGAGCAATCATCATTGAGTTGAACGATCAATCCGAGTGATATATAGCCATGGTGATTCGATCCAATCCGTTCCTAACCATGTTGATCTGATCCGGTCCCCTACATAGGGAAGTGCAAATCCATACTTAACCATTTTGGATGCCACTTGGTATCCGCTTAACTATCATCCATAATGTTGCTTATAACCGATCTCTGAACTTGATAATCATCTCTCCAGGCTTCCTTCCTTGAAGATCGCAAATCAATTTAGCCAACTCCATGGCATCACGGCCTTGCCAAAAGGCGGGATAATATTTGCCGTCCAAAACATGCCTTGCGATAGCAAGGTGCGTTTTGAATTGCCATAAATTTGAAGTCCATAATCCATCGATAGCCAAATTTCTAATCCAGAATCTAATCCTTTGCCAAACCAAATTTCCATAGTCTGTGACTGTTCCGAGTCGGTAGCCAATTCCAAAACCATTCCTAATCCTTAGCCAAATCCATATCCATCCAAAGCCATTTACCAAATCACGTTCTCACCGGATCATTTGCCAAATCTAAAGCCTCGATCTCACTAGATCATTATCCAAATCTGTGACCTCTTCGAGTCAACATCCAAGTCAAAGAACTCTCCGGGTCAGTATCCAAATCCATAACTGTTTGAAATCCTAGAAGTTGGTAAGCCAATTAGTGATCTCTCTGGATCATTATCAAAGTTCATGGTCTCTTTGGACTGGCTGATGGTTTCCCTTGCCCCTTGCTAAGCCAATCCAAACTTAACAATGAGTAGGCTGATCTTGTCGCTCTTCGGTGAAGCGACCTACCCCTTGCACTTTGGCATTGTTAGGGCATATAGCGATGTAATGAATCTCTCAAACCGATCAAGCCTCTTCGAGCTCTTGCTAGATCTCATCCTATCAATCTCCGGTGAAGGGGAACAACAACAAGTAAGTTATTCTATTGCTCTCCGACGAAGCAGCGTTACTTCTTGCACTTCGATTTAGTGTCCTTAAACTTTAAGTTATGGCATTGCCTTCCTAGACCGATCATGGTCTCCTCGGACCCTTGCTATACTTTATCCAGTCGTTCTCCGGCGAAAGATGAATAAAGATAAGTAGGTCGATACATATTGCTCTCCAACGAAGCGACTCACTTCCTGCACTTCGATCCCTAACTCTTCGGTCAGGTACATAAAGCAATCTATTTTATACTGACTTCCTTTCTTTAGCCTCAACTCTTTAGTCGAGGGCTTAATCCATTACGTATGAGTCTATCATGTCGCTCTCCGAAGGACTCGCATCTTGCGGTTATTGCCTCGCCTCTTCGGTCGGAACCACCGCAACCTGTTTTGTCCATCGCATTAATGTTGATTTAAGTGTTTCAAGATCCATTCATTAAATTTGTGTTTCAAACAACCAAAAGTGCAGAAAAAACTAGGAAAACTAATATTGCATCATCGGGCATGGCGATTCATCATCATCTCAATGCATGCCTGTTGTTCTATTATGGAGTTTATTATTATTATTATGTTCATGCCATCCCATCAAGAGATGATGATCTATAACCTCGACCCAAGGCCATTTCCATTTGATGTGGATGGTGGCCACTTATGTCCACTACAACAGCCGGAGTCCTTATATACTGTGATAACCTGCTATCTGAGACAAGTTCCTCAACCATATCCCATATGTGCCTAAATTCATTCATACTATGCCCATCCACTTCATGGAATAGGCAATACTTTACAAACCTCGGTTCCTGCTCCGTAGGATCCCTTCTTGCCAATTTTCAATAGGGGAGTTTCCCTCTTATGTCTGGTAAATCCATTTCAAGCTTTCTGTCAAATCCGAATAAGATGAGAATTTTTGGCTCTTGTCCCTTCCTTTGTCTTTTGATCCATTATAACCATCATCCATTTTCCATTTATCCTTATCCTTTCTAGACCCTTCTCCAGATGGTCCTTCACCTCTTATAGCGTTTACTTCATGTTTGTCTGCTAATGCATCCTCCTGCCATGGGAACCTATCTACTTTATGAAAAATTCCCAGAGATTCATTGATGGATCTCGCTCCAATGCAACATTGAAATCCATGTCCCCAGCAATCCTGGATACTGCCACTATTAAAACTATTGATGTATCTGACTGATATGCTAAGCAACTGCTGCATTAAACCGTGTTAAGAAACTCCTTAAGAATTCTCTGGTCCTTTGCTTAAGTGCTGCAAATGTCACTACGTTCTTGGGTCTCGAAATGAGGACCCTAAACTGCCTTACGAACCGATCTTGTAACTCACTCTATGTCCTGATCGAACCATTCTCCAGCTAACTAAACTAGAGCACATCTATTCAGTCAAATAAAGTGAAAAACATCTAGTCGTGACCTCCTCTGATGCCCCCAACATTCCATGTGTCGAATATACCTCATAGTGTACCATAGGATCCAACTTCCCATCGTACACCTCTATTGTTGGTGGTTTGAACTCCGATGGGTTCCTAGCTTGCATGATGTTCGAAGAGAATAGACTCTGATTGGCATCTTCCAGATTCCCGTTAGGCACCGTCTCTCATTATCTATCATATTAGCTCAGCCATCCTTTCATTCTCATCCATAGGTAGTCTCTAATCCATATTACCATCCTATCCCTGAATTCATGAGGGTACTTCAAAATATACTCTTTCATGTTCCGATCCCTAACTGCAAGGTCTGCATCAACCACTGGCCGAACAACATCTGCACCAATACCCTACTAGCCTGGCCCGGGGGCATGATCCCAGGCCTTGGGTGATCGGTGTAGATCCCTCCTTGTTGGCTGGGGACTGCCCCCAGTTGCTATGTTCCATTCTCCTGCTTGTTGGCTTCGACTTCATGCTCATGGTTCTCATTTTCCTTAGCTCTTGTTGCACTTGGTCACAAACACTCAACTAATATGATAATGCCATAGATTCAACCACATTTTCCAAATAGAGAATTGAATGCACAAATCACATAGTCGATAGCGAAAAATGTACACACAAATTTTATAGTGGTTCAGTAAACTCTAGCCTACGTCTACTCTAATAATCTTTCTAGTATATTGTAGGATTACAAAAACATTTTGTTTTAGCCTTAGAAAATTAATGGAGGAAGGAAAGGGAAATAATGAAGAAGAGCCAAAAAAGATCCCTTGCAATGAGCCAATGATCCTGTATTTATAGGAGAAAAATTGCAAATATCCAGCTAATAATCCACATGTAGAAGACTAAGTCCAAGATAGACCGATACAAAAAGTTTGGGGCCCACCTGGCCCATCTTCAGGGATCGGCACCAATCGGTGGTTCTTGCTACGTGCAAGCTGTGATCGATTGTGGTAGTCCCCCTTCACTTCCTCTTCATGTTTCCATAGCTGTTCGCTTGATTCCATTCGTATCAGTTGAGTTATTGAGCATCATCATTGAGTTGAACTACCAATCCGAGCAATCCATGGCTATAGCGATTTGATTCGATCCGTTCCTAACCGTGTTGATTTGATCTCCTATCTAGGGAAAGTGCAAATCCATGCTTAACCATTTACTAGATGTCACTTGCTTGAATCCGCTTGACCATCATCCATAGCCTTGCTTATAAATGATCTTTGAACCTGATAATCATCTCTCCAAGCTTCTTGCCTTGATGATCGCAAATCCATTTAGCCAACTCCATGTTCTGACGGCCTTGCCAAAAGATGGGATAACGCTTACAGTAGGAGTTTATCGCCTGATAATCTAGATCAAAGGGTTCGGAAAGAGTGATCTCTCACACATGCTACTTTAGTGCAACCCCACATTACAATATTTAAAAACATCTAAAATAACACATGCCTTATCTGAACACAAAATAATATTTATGAATTGCCCAGACTGGATAATACAGTATTAGAAACATATATAAGAACAATCCTAGAGCTAACAATATCATTCAAAAAAGATAACATATATGTATCGTATTTGAAAATCTGATACACTACCTCTTACATACATATCGTACAAGTACAGGTCAACATAACATAAGTAAATCATGCCATCTAAAACAACTGACTATAAATATTGGCCAAATGAATATCCACCATCGTCATTGGCTCCAACTCTATTTCATAGCCCACATAGTACATATAAGCGCATATTAAACCAATAAAACATCCTTAGTTTGACTTGAGTTTGTTAAATACATGAAAAACCCCCGAGTTAGGCTAGAAACTAATTGTAAGTGTAACTGTGCTTAAAACATAACATAATATGTGGGTGTTGGGTATAAGAAAATATGATATTATTTTTATCTCAATCACATTTGCTAGTCTACTACCCATCCCATATCTCATTGTCAGCATACACGTTTTAACACACGTGCCATGACTCTAAATTGCGTGGTTTTATCGCTATAACTCTAATCAATTGGGATATCACAACTTACCCATATATATAATATATATGTGAATGGAAATCGTTATAATTATTAATCACACCATGGCATGAGTATGCTAGTGTAAACGAGTTTCCCGTTTCTAAGTAAACCTTACTCATTTATTAATATTGAGTCGACACCAAGGCTTTATGGTCTGTGTCACCCGCACCCCTCGACCTGTTTACTAGATTCTACGTCACACTAAAATATCATGGACTTTTTCATCCATATACCCAATAATCAAACGTTGGGGATGCCTTACTCGATCTATTCATTGCACTTTCTTATCTCGTTCTCGTTGGCACTCACCTCATTGTGTTATAATCATCATCCTGTTTCCTCCATATCAATCAATGCGATTACTATTGTTCTCCATTTCCCATTTGCATCATGCTCATCACCATGTCTATATCCGTGCAATAGATCATTTGATACAATGAATGACATAAGACCAATTCGTCATGATTCTGGCTGCGACTCAAAATCTATCTACTATGATGAATCCCACCAATTAGTAGCATACCTCCAATCACATTATTATTATATTTATTCATATCAGCCTAACTAACAAAATTACCCTCAAAATGTCGTTTATATCTCATGTCTTCACAAGTTTTCTAATACTCATCTCACGTTGCATACCAGATTTGCATTACTTTATTATAAACATTCGTAGATCATAACATAGGATGTATAAGATAGCCAATAGTTTAATATAATCCAAATATAGTGTATGGCTTGTCACCATGCACATGCACACATATTTTACACAAAGAAATGGACTGAATGTCCTTTTCAAAAATCCTTTACACTTAATTTCCATTTTTTCAAACCTCTAAATCAAATACTTTGGTATTTAAGTGCTTTTCGAAATCAAGAAAATATTTCTTGATTTTATTTTCTTTCAATATTTGAGATCTTACTCTAAGTACTTCATTGCTCATAAAAATGAGTTTGTCGCCTCTAGAAACTATTCACACTAAATTTATACTTGTACTTCATATTTAACAATATGCATACACATATATGTATGTGCGTGTGTTGGTATTCCTTTTCAAATTATACACTTTCTATCTTACTTAACCAAGCACTAACCTAATGAAATCATTATTTGTTTACTTTGCATATTATATGCATAAAAAATTCATTTCATGGCAAAGATCTTGGATTCTCATATATAAATAAAGAATTAAATCATAATAAATCATTGAATAATTAAATCTCATTTATAAAATCATATAAAAAATGAATTGAAATTATAAAACCGTATAAAATTAATTAAAATTCATTTATAATATCTTTCCAATGCAGCTTACACTTTCGTATTGCAAAATCCTTTATCAAACTATTTCAAACCATCATCTTAATATTTTACAAATACTCAAACTCTGTACATTTACTTCTTCTCGCTATTTCAAATATATTTGAAATAACATTAATTCATCTTCATAAATAAAATCTTCTTCATTTCCTTTTATGTTATACGATACGTTAATTTATTACTCATCCTAAATATTTTTCTTTTATGATATTTATTCATTTCAATAATTTAAAATGAATTGAAATATTTAACTCATATATTAATCACCACACACTAATTCAATCCATATTTATTCATTTCAATATTTTAAAAAGTATTAAAATATCCAATTCGTCTACTAAGCATGAAATTATATTCAAAACTTACAAAATAAATATACTTACATTTTATTTTCCAACATTATACTCTTAGTCATCAATTTAATCGAGTGTCTGTCAATGAAAATCAGTGTAAACATCTCTATTGCATTTTTATTTGCACATAACCTTCATAATATATGCGATATACTACCTTCAAATTATATTGACGATAGTGTACAACGTATCTTTGCATATAACCATACTCGGTCCTTTAAAGAAATAAAATATCATTCTTTTACAAACTCACTTGGAAAATCATAATATATAATTTTTGAATCTTCAACTTTATTTTAGATTTAATTTGTACTATAAATTTTTTTAAATATATTTCAAACATGCACTTTTCTATTATCTTTAAATAAATGAATAAAATTCAAATTATTTCCATAAACTATTTAAAAATTAAATTCTTGTTTAAATGATCTTTAAACAAGTAGAGTTGCATATCATCTTATATTATATTTGCTTCGACATTGGATTTTTCAAATGAAAGATTTCAAAGATAAAGCTCAAAATCATAATCAATAACATTCGTTTCTATCAAACAATTTCTATGTTAAGCCAAAATACATGTTGGCGACGTATAAATTATTATAATAGCAAATATAACTGGATCATCATACAAAATTCATAAAACATGCTGGCTCATTCTATTCTTCAAACAATCGTTGTAGACATTTCTTCAATCCAAACATCAGGCACAAACAGCTAATTATCATATATATGTGTGTGTGTGTTATGGATTTGGGCCAACATACAATGGATTAAATGAGTGAATTTCAAAAAGACTTTCATTTTGGATCTAATTGGGCCTACGAAGTCTGAATTAATTTAGATCCAATCCAAATAAATTTCAAATAAAGTCTTTTATTTTATTGATTAATATAAAGGTTTTATTTGTTTATATAAGTGATATATAATGTGTACATATGTATCAGATACACATATTCGTGTACGTGCACGTTTAACTTATAACGTGTACATGGTTTAACATGCATGTATCTTAGCAATGGTATTTATACCGTAACAGACAAATTAGCCCCTTTATATATGTATGTTCGTTGTCTAATAATATTTTAAAATCAAAATAATTTATAATATACTTAAATATATACATTTCACATATACATACAAATGAATACACACATATAGAGATAGATATATATATATATATGTACTAAAAAAATTATGTATGAATATATTTTAAATATAATACCAATTCAAAATTCAATATTAAAATTAGTTAAAGAAATATTCAAATATAAAATAATTTCTCGATTCAAAATAATACCTCACTGGAATTTCAAATTTAAATTTAAATATTTAAATATTTGAATATATATATGCACGTATGCACACACATGAATTAAAATTATTTTTAATTTTGAAAATGCATATAACATATTCACACACATATATATATATATATATTAAATTTTGTTAAATACTAGTTTATAAATATAAATTTATATAATTCGATAAAACGCAAAATCCGGATTTTTCTATTTTTTGACCTAAAAATGCCTTGACAAAGTAAAAAGGTTTATTTATAATTTCCTTGGCTTTTCTTAAAAAAAAAATTACTTCATTTCCTTATGAAAATGCTAACTTTTGTTTACGATGTTATTACACACACATACACACACCCTCTCACACACACGCGCATATATATATATATATATATATATATATATATATATATATATATATATATCCACACATGTTACATGAAATAGGTGTTCCGGCTAAGCTATTAAAACTCATAACTAATTGTATATGCACTCCTATATTTTCAGTGATAATCAATGGGGTTCCTAAAGGATATATTGAAACTAATATAGGGATTAGACAAGGAGATCCTCTATCCCCATATCTATTTTATGTTGCTATGGAATGGTTTTCTCTTTAAATGGAATTAGATAGATATCAGTCTCTAATCAAACCTATATATAAGTTGCATCCAGAAGTCAATCACTTGATTTATGCATATGATTTATTGCTAGTGTTTAAATCAAATGCTATGGGATTGAGCACAATAAAGGAAATATTTAAACAACTAGAATCTCTTGTAGGACTTAAAGTCAATGAATTAAAACTAAATGATATATGAACAAGTGCTGCAAAAGTAGAGTAGAAGTATTAGCACAACTTGGTGTGAGAGAAGGATAATTGCGAGTGAAATATTTAGGGCGCCATTGTCAAATAATAATATTATAGAAGCCGAATATGGTAAGCTCATAGATAATATTAGAGAAAAGCTACAAGGTTAGAAGTCAAAATTATTATCATTTGCAAGAAGAGTGGAATTAGCTCATACAGTTATCACTTCAAAATTCAGGTTCTGCTTGCATATTTTCCAAATACCAAACTGATCAATTGCTAAAATCAATTCAGTCTGTGCCAATTTCATATGGAAAGAGGGTATTCATAAAGTGAGCTGCTATGAATTATGTAGACCAAAAAGTGCAGGAGGAGTTGGGCTAAAAAATCTGTTTGAGCTTAAAAAGATCCATGGATTTAAATTAGTTTGGAAATTCTTAATTCAGACAATTTGTAAGCCAAATGGATGAGAGCTAGATACTTAAAAGAAAATTTCGGGACGACAAAATCAGATGATAATGCTTCAGTAATCTGGAAAAATATTCTCAAGCAAAGAAAGAAACTAATAGAATCAAGACAAATAGCAAATGGCCAAGACACAAATCTTTGGAAGGACCCCTGGATTAAAAACAAAAGTCTATTGGATATAATGCAATGAGAAATTTTTCAGCAAATAATACCGCAAAAATACAAGTTGCCAACATAATTCACAATCAAAAATTGGAACCAAAAAACAGTTAATAACCAGAAGCCTAAGGCAAGAAATCGAGGAAATTCCACTCTTCATAAACAGAGGAAAAGATGTATGGGCCTGAAAAAATAACAACAATGGGCAGTTCAAAATGAAGGAAGTTTGGGAAGACAATCGACAGCACTACTCAATTGTTCAATAGCATAAGTTAATATGGAGCAAGTCTAATTGTCCCAAAATGGCTCACACTACTTACAAAGCAATCAAAGCTAGAGTAACTACAAAAGAAAGACTCAAAAGTCGAGGGATGATAGACGAAGACACATGCAATTTACGTAGACAGGAAATTGAAACACATAGTCACTTATTCTTCAATTGCAAATATAGTAAACGATTCTAGGCTATTCAGAAGCTTAAAGCATGCAAACAGATCAGTGATGAGCTTAGAAGAGGAAATCAAATACCTGAGTAATCGGATAGACCTCGCGAACCTTATGCAGGAAGTAGGCAAAATTGTGCTTACAACAACTACTTAGCATCTCTGGGGAGAACGAAATGTACGGGCTTTCACCAAAAACAAAGAAAAGATGGAGTTAGAGCTATCTTAAAGTATTGCAAGAGATGTTAAGTTAAACATTGGAAGATTCGGGAGAATTACCAGCTCAGAGGCAAAAGAAAGGCAGCTACTGGAGAACTGGAAGTGGAAGGTTGCGAGGCCAGGAAATCGAGTAGACACCGAGGAGCCGCCATAGCTCGGAGCTGATGAACCCTAAATTAAATTAGAAAAGTTTTGTGTTAAGTTATGTTAGTTTTTGAACTGTCTGATGAGTTTTCTCATATATCACATTGTATTTTTGCGGGTTGTAGTTTGCTTTGGGCCACATAGCCTAATATAATATCATTAACTAATTTTCTATATATATATATATATATCCATGTATTTATTTTGTGAATAAATAAGTGTATATATATATATAATTAGAAATTATATACATACATACATATATATATATTTATTTTTTGGTTTTAATTATATATATATATATGTTTTAAAACACGTGTATAATAAAATTTATGAAATAACTCATACATATATTCGTGATGAATATAAAACCAATTAAAATTTAAATCAAGTTTAAAATTATTTCATAATATTATAAATGTTTGAAAAAACCTTTTTTACACCATGGTCGAAAATGAAATATGTCTAGATTTATATGTTTTTTTACACACATATAAATATATGTACATTAATTTGACAACAAGAAGATATACAAATTCTTAATACTATATATTTTAATTCACCTACATACAGTGATATAAATTCACATATAAATGAATAAACAATTAAATGTTACCTAATTGCTGCCTCTATAAATGCATCTCGAATGTTGAATCAAACTCCATGTACATATCTTATATAGTGCTTCAGGTATATACAATAGACCAGAAGTAATCATCGCACCTTAAGCTATATTTATTTGATTTAGTTTGTTTGGAAAAAATTAAGGTGTAATATACCTATAATTTTCAGTGGAATAATGGTGGAGGCTCCATAAGATTAGATCAAATGAGGGGTAGGTTATGTCTAAATAGCCAATGGAGAGGAGGAAAATGTAAAGACCTACATCTCCTCGTTTATCTCTTCCTCTAACCTAATTCAACATCACATTTTGCATTTAAAGACACCTTCTCCCTTATTCCATATAATTGGCCAGTCATAGAGCTAGATGGGGCATTAAAACTTCCAAACCCAATTAGCATTAATATAGTTTAAATCTAATTTAAACATTTATCAATATCGTATGATACGTACATATATAATTTTTATATGCATACTTTATCAAATACTAATTCACATAAATTAAGTAAATTTAATAATCAGTACTTCATATATATTAATTTATTTCTTTAATTTATAACAATTATAATTTAATTAAATTGTTTGGTATTTTGGAGAACTCAACATTTCTTTTATGTGACTCATAGGTGTAAATTCAGTCGGTGATTAATATCGAACAATTCAAATATTAACATTCATGCATTTCGTTCGTTAGTCGTGTAACCGTTTGGCCGAATTTATTGCTTACACAATTTCAGTAAAATCAATTTTACTTGTTTAAGAAATCCAAGGTAGGGACAATTATTTACACCAATTCTCTTCATTAAAATTATATCACATTAGGTTTATGGAATTTGTTATTGGTTAAAATTCCAATATCATCCAAATTCAACTTGTATAATCCAAATACAAAGTCCTTGGCTCAATAAGAACAATTATTATCAACTGAACTGCTCTAGCCTGAGACTTTGACTTTGAGTAATTGACCTAATACTAAACCTATATAATTTAGGAGATGAATTCCCTATTGAATAATGTTTCACTTCCAATGATTCAACTCATACCCAACTATAGTCGCTCGATGGACTTCATGCCAAGATTTAAGTATAATCAAACCAAGGTATCCACATTGAAATTCAATAGTATTACTAAATTGATACAATAGTATAATATTATCATATTAGATATCTCTGTTTGATCTCAAGTATATTAACCAATAAAAAACGACTGAATGATCGTCCAATATTTATCTAATAATTATCAATACATAGATAGTTTGTGTCCCGAGTAACCATGAGTAATACACTGCTCAATGTTTGGAGAGCATTACATACTATTATCTTAACAGATGTTCCAATATCCAGTCTTGATACATCTGGACTCGAAATATCTAAAATGATATGCTTATTTTCATAGTGATAAATTTCTCATAATTATAACACGTTGTAACTATTATCACAAAACAAATCATTTATGGATTTTCTATTAATCATACTTAAATTAATTAATATAAAAAATTATAACAAGTACACAATAGAAAGAAATATACCATTTATTTCGAATGAGATGTTATTACAGAGTCAATATTTACAATAAACCAAATAATTTCCCTTAGGGCATACCAATGACTCTATCAATTCTTTTTATCTACTAATTGATTCACAACCTCTTTCTTCCTAACAATTTCTAGTTAGTTGGAACTTTTGAAGAGTATATATCATTTTTTAGGAGCTTTAGGCACCTTTGTGATTTTCATCGTCACATTTTTGTTACAAAACAATGTTATCGGATTTTCCATGTCGGGAATCACTGCTAGCTCACTCATAAATTTGCACATCTAGACTGCTTCTTTAGCTACTTTGTTGAGGGCAATGTACTCGGCCTCTATTGGAGAATCAATTACTGTTTCATGTCAAGAACTTGTTTGACAACGGCCTTACCATTTAAAGTAAAGACATATCCTGACATTAGCTTACCATTGTCGATATTACTCTAAAGGCTAGAGTCCAAATGCCCCTTCAAAAAGAGGTCTCAAGTCCCATAAATGAGAAATAAATCCTTAATATTTCTTAAATGTTTAAGTATGCATTTTATAGCAGTCCAATGCTTTTCTTTGGGATTAGACTTATATTGGGTTATGCATAGCATATGCCACATCCGGTCTAGTACATAGCGTGGCTTATAATATGGAACTGATTGTTGATGCATACTGTATCCTCTTCATATGATCTTTCACCTCATCAGTTTGAGGAGCGTTCTTCTAAGAAAGGATGATTCTTGATTACATTAGAACATTTCCACTTTTAGAATTCTTCATGATTAACATTTTCAGTATGGTATCTATGTATAGAGATTAGGACGATCCCAGCAGCCTCTTAGATTAGATCTGTCTCTGTAGATCTTTATAACTAGTACATCGGTTGCTTCTCCCAAATCCTTCATGAATAGGTTCCTGGAAAGCCAAGATTTCACTTATTTCAATAATGAAATATCAATACCAATTAATAGTAGATTGCACACGTATTAAACTAATAACACAATAGCATTTCCTTATTCCTTTTGGTATACGCATGCTTCCTCTAGGTTTTGATGAAAGTCAAACCATTTGATTATCCTGTCAAAACACTTATTCCAACTCCCTGAAGCTTATTAGGTCCATAAATGGATCTTAACAATTTTCAAGCTTTGCCCTCACTCCTACCGACTCAGGTAACCTCAACATATTGAGCAACTCCTTGAGGCTTGCATTTTAATTCATATTATAGTTTAATATAAATGGCTCAAATAGTGGAGTAGGAGACCTTGAGAATAGATCCACTTCTAGCTCGTTGTTGTTTTATTAAGAAAGTATTTCAATATAGCCCTCCATCTTTAATTGACATTTTTGTATTAAACAGTTTCTACGTAAGTTCGTACCTTGCAGAACACTCAAATAAAGCTTTGAGGCTATTGATGATTTAATGGACTATCATGTTTTCATGATGTCTCTGTAATGGTTTATCTAACATGGACTACATGTAAACTTGGGTGATCTCTAGGTTCGAGGCCCATTTTTTATAGGCTAACATTAGTTCAAGGCCCACATCATTAATGGGTTTTCTCTTGGAAGTTCAATTGTCACCGGCTATGGACATGGTTGTAGGCATTTACGTCCAAGAAGTTTAGCCATAATAGGATAATCAGGCGAAGGTAAAGGAGGAGTAAGAAAAGAAGGGAGGCAAGATACAAGAAATTAAGGAGGGACAACATTGCACCCCTCTGTTCGACGGCTTAAATGAGAGGAATATGATCTCATATTTGGTGGTTTTGGCATCAAATAGGAGTCCTTGTTTGGTAGTTACAATACTAAACAAGAATTCATGTTCGATAGTCTCAACGCCGAATAGAGATTCCTATTCGATTGTTTCTATGCTGATAGGAATTCTTGTTCGGTGAGAACCTCATCAAATAGAAAATGATGTCCAGTGCATATGAGGCATTGAACATAATATCCTATTCAGTATAGTTTGAAGGCCAGACCAAGAGAAGGCATGCAAAGCTGAAGAAAGGAGGGTTATTGAGGAATCTAGCCAGCAAGGTGTCCATGTGCATCCATTGAACCAGCAAATGGTGAGCAGAACCTCTCTAAAAGAATCACACAAGTTATATATGGAAAAAAAAATTGATTATATTTGAAAGTTTATGATCATATCTTTTATGTATAGAAACATCTGAACCAAGAAAATTATATATGGAAGTTGCCTAATTTTCCAGGGTAGCCTCCCTACCTCAACACCCCTATAAATATCCAAGAATCTGTAGCCATAGGGATAATTTTTGGAACCTCATAACTACATAAAGAGAAATAGCCGAATAGAGCTCCTGGAGTTCAGTATTATGCAATAAATCATTTTACTTTACATTCAAAAAACTTGTAAAAGCTCAAATATAAGAAAGGTAGTAAAAAAGAGCAGAGGACGTAGGCCCATTATGGCTGAACCACTATAAATCTACATGCATTTTATTTTTTCAGCATTATATTTCTATTGAATCTACTGTTACAAACACGATTGGGGGTGTTTTCCTAATACACATTCAAAAAAACTTAGTGCTCTCACCGAGAAGCTTCTTCTTAACATGTCTTTTAAATCTAAGAGCATGACTGGTGGTATAAGTGGGAATGCTAAATGAGTCGCTATAAAACATGACAACAATTCATCTAATACTCCAACACCAAATGTAATCACTAGGGAGACTTAGACAAAGTTGCAGCGAAACTTGATACCCGTTTTGTTGCTCAACAGCAAGCTATTGTGGACCAAATCGTGACACGCTTGGGACAAATGCAAATAGCAGCATGCAATATCGAAACAAGGGGGAGGACCATATCTTAGGGGTCTAGTAGAAGGAGGCCATACTTGGAAAATAGATCAGGTTGAGAAAATCGAGGAGTGGAATGAGTTATTTCCAAGTAACCAGATGAAGCAAGAGCTCAGCCCAATCCCAAGCCTAAGGACCGGTTTAGAACCAAATCAAACAGGAGAGGTGTTAAATTAAGGCAGGCTATGGCCGATCCCTCTCACTCTAGGCACTGCTCTCTTATCTTAGCACAAAAGGCAACGATTGGAGAGCAAACTTATCGTTATGAATGATTCTAAAGTAGAGAACGGAGTCGAGGAATAAAGCAATTCATCATAGAAGAGATGAGAGAAATTTGTCAACCTATTAGGAGAGGTCCGTACAGCTTTTATCATCCCCTGAGCTGGAGGATCAGATGACACAAATAACAAGGAAATGTGTACGGCGCGAATAGATAAGCTAGGAAATGAAGCAGAGGTTAGTAACCCATTTTTTGTGGAAATAGAGAATGTTGGAAACCCAAGAGTTTGTGAATGCTTATATGGACCCTTACCAAAGGCAGTTTTACATGATAGATGAAAGTTTAGCTACCTTAACATGTTGGAATATTTGCAGAAGCCTTTGGTTCTCTCTACATCAGTGGAAGGTGAAGACCTCTATCTACACTTGGCACTATCCTCGCATGCCCCAAGTGTAGAATTGGTTTGGGAAAAAGATCATGTGCAACATGTAGTATATTACCTCAGTAAGCATTTTATTAGGCTAGAATCTAGATATCCTAAACTGGCAAAGTTGGCATGGTGTCTACTAATTGCATCTCGGAAGTTGAGACATTACTTCCAGTCACATCCCATCCAAGTATTAACCAATTAGCCTCTTTGATAGGTCCTATATTGATCAGATACCTTCAAAAGGCTCATTAAGCGGAGCATAGAGTTGAGTCGGTATGAAATTACCTATTATCCATGAGCTGCAATAAAAGGACAAGCCCTGATAGAATTTATTGCAGAGTCACCATTATGGACAATGAAGTAGATCTTAGGAGGAAAAAGTTCCTAAACGGAAAATGTATGTGGATGGAGCCCCGGATGAACACGACTCTGGCATGGGGTGGTATTATTGGTGCCTAAAGAGAAGAAGTAGAGCTATGTTATATGACTAGAATTCAAGGCGACGAACAATGAGGTGGAATATGAGGCTATAATAACAGGGTTGGAGATAGCAAAGGAGTTGAGGATTAGGTTTCCGTGTGTGCACATTGACTTGCAATTAGTGGTAAACCAGGTTCTTAGCTGCTTCTAAGCAAAAGGAGAACACTTGACGTCATATTTAAGAAAAGTAAAGTCTTTACTTACTGAAATGGAACACCGTGTAATCAACCACATCCTGAGAGAAGAGAAATGGGTTGCTGATGAGCTGGCCAAGTTGGCAATTTCAGGAGTTAGGCCTCTATTGGGATCGGTACCCGTTACCTCCTTGCTTAAGCCTAGCATTAAAGTGGACGTGATTGCAACTATAAATAGTTAAGACATTGGATGACAACATTAATTAAGTATTAAAATGAAGGGGTGTTACCAGGGAATAGGAATGAAGCTAGGAAAATACTAAGAAAGGCTCCTCGCTTTGTCATTCAGAATGGTGTGTATTATTGAAGAGGATTTTCTAGCCCAATACCGAGGCATGTCGTTGGAAGTGAAGCTGAGGAGTTGTTGGAAAATACACATCAAGGGAGTTTCAGAGGTCATACTGGAGGGAAAACGCTGGCAAAGAAGGTGCTGCGATATGGGTATTTCTGGCCGACATTAAATCATGAAGCCATGGAGTACGCCAAAAGGTGCAACAAGTGCCAGCGATTTGCAAATGTTCCTAGATTGCCCCCGCCTGAATTTACTCCATGGTTAGGTCCTGTGTGACGCCCCACCTCTATACCCACGCTAGCCAAGAACATTACGGTGAATGCTGTCAACTAGCACGGAGAATAAGGCTGATGAGGAGCGACCATCTGTGTAATTGCTTGGCATGAGCGTCGATATGTCAGATAGTATAACATGCATTTCTGAAATCCGACATGCCGACTCAAACTCAAAGCTACTACACAGTGGCTATAATATCTTCAGAAACAAATATAGAAATAAACATAACGTAAATCAGTCACAGACAATTCATATCACAAAGGCGGAAATAGATATGAATATTACACTAGGAAGTGTACATCAGAGTAGTGGTCTAAAAAGATCCGCAATATCACAAAAGAATAGTTACACGAACTACACAAAAGAATAAGTATACATTATGGAGTCTATATCTTAAATGTATACAACAAAAACTACTAATCTAAGTAGTTAACCAAAAGTCAAGGAAGTAATCCCAGATGTAAAGTCAAGCAAAAGCACCTGTAACATCTCGGTCTGACCCGAGTATTATTTAATAAGAAAATAATAAACGGTTCAGCCTAACTATAAATATCAGATGAAACGATATAGAGTAAGAGATATGACTAAACACATAATAATCGCAATGCCAAGCTGTGATATATATATATAAGTAATTGAGAATCAACAAGAGATTAATCAATATCACCAAATCTACACAAGAATCAAACGAAATGTCATACTCCTTATTTCGTTCACCAAACCATAAATATTGACGATTATATCAATTGCAATCACAAAAGTCAATGACACACAAATTCACCAATGCACACATATTGATAAAACTTATCAATGGAAATCATGAAAATTGGTGAAGCACAAATTCTAGAAATCATCTCAAGAAATCCAGTCAACGACACACGAATTCACCTATGCACAAAAATTGATAAATCATATCAATAGAAATCACAAAAATAGGTGAAGAATAAAATTCCAGAATTCGACACACGAAATCCAGAAATCACACAAAATAGGGGGAGGCCTATCACACGAACGGGAGCATGAAAACTCACCAACATATGTATCACACGAACGAGACGCTATCTCATGGTAGCTAGCCATTAATTTTTGACACACGAACGACCCGAAGACCATGGGGCGCTACCTCATAAATTTGAGTCGAAACTCCACAAAACGGGGTTTAGTCTCCCTTGCAGACAAAGAGACATCGCACATTGCTAGTCTAAATCACAAAAATGATCGTCATGATCATTAAGAAAGCGTCAATTACACTAAGCTAGTAAATATATAAATTTAGCTTCATGTCGCATAACCACTAGCTTAACTTAAATATTTACGAACAAATTGTAGATCTCCACTAGAAAATTGTCACAAGAGGTTCAATCGAACAAGTCCAAGAATTAACCGACGAAGTAAACGCAAGCGTATAATACCACTTGTTTTACTAAGTCGTTTAATTAGATTTCTCGTACGAGTGAGGTAAAGGTTTGTATATACTAATAGATTGGAAATCGGTTTGAGAAAACGAGCATCGTAATAAAATAGTGTTGAAATCGTTTTGATGAAAGAATTTTGATATTTACTACTAGTATTGAAACCTTTATATTTTTAAAGTGACAAATCACAAAGAAGATTGTAGGAACAATCAATCACTAAAATTCACATTCGAAGACGTGAATAAAATCCAAAGAAATCGATACCGAATCCATCAAAATGGACATTCCCAAAAATCACGAAGAAAATGTCATCAAAGTCGATAATAAGTGATAATAACAAAAGGGAATCAACATGAATCGATTAACTTTGGAAATTCAATCCAAAAAGGCAAAATGGACTCAAACAGCAGGTTCAGTCGACTGAACAGAGTTTTCAGTCGACTGACCCTGTACCTGGAAATTTTTCAGGTTCAGGAAACTTTCTGTTTCCAGGTTCAGTCGACTAAACAGAGGATTCAGTCGACTAATCATGCCTGGAAACTTTCAGGTTTCAGGTTTTGTCGATCGAACAAACTTTTCAGTCGACTGAATCTTGCCTGGGCTGTTTTTCAGCCTATCCAAATGAAGAGCAAACTCTTCCAAAAAGCAACCGGACGAACATTGGCTCTAAGGGTTTATGCCAATCGGCAACCCGGCCCTATATGCTCCTCGATGCATCACCAAAAGCATGATCAAACACCCATAAAAGGATTTTCACACAAATTTGACTTAAAAACCCAAAAATTGGAATATTCACAAAACCAATCCAAATCAAGAGCAAATGCACATGAAGAAGTGTTAGGAATTCATACCCAACAACCAAAAATAATTATTGTCATAGATGTGAGATAAAAATCTCACCTTTGAACCCAAACGATTGAAGAAGATGCTTGAAAGCAAAGGAGAATCAACCACTCTTCAAATCTAACTCAAGAAGCTTGATTCTAAGCTTTAAAAGAAGGGCATTCCCAAAGTTAGGTTTAGGAATTTCTGAAATTGATAAGAGAATGAGTTGGAGAAGAAGAAGAGAAGCTTACCAATGGGTTCTTCTATTAATTTGGAGCTAGAGTTTGATTTGCAAAAGAAAACTATGGTTTTGGAGTTTTAATTTCCCATCCCTCCCACCATTGATGCTTTAGAACTGAAAAGAGGAGAAAGTGAGGGTGAATGGGGAGGAGTGGCTCAGATTTGAGTATAACATAGGGCTGAACCCAAACCCAAATCCAAAGTGAAAAAGTAGCAAAAATCAATTTTCTCCAAACATATCGAAGCTTATATTCAAAAAGGTCGCAAACGACATTTTAAACTCAATGGGAGTGGTCCCGAGTCCTAATTCGACCGTATGCAAAATGTAGCCTTTTGGACTAAATTCCGAGTATCGATAAAAATATTTAAATAAAATATTTAAATATAAAATCGACAAATATGCGGGTTGTTACAGACTCCTCTCCTTAAAGAAATTGCGTCCTCGCAATATTTAAGAAGAAGATATATAGTAACAACCATAAAAGCATATTCAACACAAAAGAAGTTTGAAATAAGAAGTTCACCTTAAAGAGCACGGGAAAGTAAGTCCGGATGTGGTCGCTCGATGAACTCTCTAGACTCCCAAGAACAATCCTTAGGATTTGAAGACCATTGAACTTTCACAAGAGGAACATCTTTATTTCGAAGACGTTTGACCTCCGAAGCAATAATTCGAATAGGATGCTGCTCATAAGTTAAACTAGGCGAAACTTCAATTTCTTCCACAACACCGGACTCAAGAATAGAATCGAAATCTCGAAGACATTTCCAAAGTTGAGAAACGTGAAACACGTCATGGATAGCAGAAAATTGAGCCGGTAATAAAAGGTGATAAGCAGTGGAACCAATACGTTCAGCGATAGGAAATGGCCCAATATATTGAGGTGCTAATTTTCCCGATCGACTGAAACGTACAACACCTTTCATAGGTGACACATAAATGAACACAAGATCTCCCACAAAAAATTCTAACTTCCTTCTTCGGTTATCGGCATAGGATTTTTCTCTACTCTGGGCTTCTTTCATCCTATGACGAATAAGATCAATCTTTTCTGTGGAATCCCGAATAAAATCTGGACCTAAAACCAGCTTCTCACCGGCCTCAAGCCAACAAGAAGGAGATCGGCATGGCCTTCCATAGAGTGCCTCGAAAGGTGCCATACCAATACTAGATTGGAAGCTATTATTATAGGAAAATTCAACAAGGGAAATATGATCTTCCCAACTTCCATAGAAATCAAGCACACAAGAACGAAGAAGATCTTCAAGAGTTTGATTCACATGCTCAGTTTGTCCATCGGACTGGGGATGATAAGCGGTGCTAAAATTAAGCTTCGTTCCTAAAGCTTTTTGAAGACTCTTCTAAAATCCACTAGTAAACAATGGATCACGATCACTAACAATAGAAGTAGGAACTCCATGTAATTTAACAATCTCTTTAACGAAGAGTTTGGCCAAAAGAGGAACGGTTTGGTTAGACCGAACGGGAATAAAATGGGCAGATTTAGTAAGCCTATCAACAATCATCCATAAGCTATCATGACCCGAACGAGAACGGGGAAGGCCATCTATAAAATCCATGGAAATTTGGTCCCACTTCCAAATTGGAATTTCTAAAGATTGCAATACTCCACCGAGCCTTTGATGCTCGGCCTTAACGAGTTGGCAAGTTATGCAACGCTTAACGAAGTTAGCGATGTCAAGTTTCATTCCCTCCCAATAATAAAGTCACTTCATATCCGCGTACATTTTACTACTACCGGGATGAATGGTAAATTTAGAATGATGAGAATCTTCTAAAATATCTTTAGGAAGATCACTAATATTTGGCACGATAAGTCTACCAAATTTCCGAATGCCGCCACGAGAATCAATATCAAAGTCTTTCAAACCTTCAATATCAATTTTATCCTTAAGATTTTGGCCAAGAAGAGCCAAGTCGGGATCTATGCTTTGAGCTTCAAGAATGCGGTCTAAAAGAGAGGGGTGGGCCTCAAGGCAACATAAAACAAGAGATGAACATAAATCAGAAACACGGTCTCGAATTTCACAAGTGGATAAAATCTCGAGATCGTTCCATTCAGACATCATCATAGAGACAACGGCTTGTTGTTTACGGCTAAGAGCATCGGCGACACGATTACCCTTACCGGGAGTATAAAGGATATCAAGATCATATGGTGCAAGAATTTGAGCCAACGCTGTTGACGCAAATTAAGTTCCTTTTGAGAGAATAAATACTTCAAGGATTTATGATCGGTATAAAAAATAAATTTCTCTTCCGAAAGATAATGACGCCAAATTCGAAGGGCGAAAACAATAGCCGCGAGTTCTAAATCATGAGTGGCATATCTAGTCTCGGCAGGCTTCAATTGCCTAGAAGCATAAGAAATAACATGTTCTTTTTGCATAAGAACGGCACCCAAACCAACGCGACTAGCATCGGTATAAACAACGAAATCTTGATTACCCTCGGGAATAACAAGAATAGGAGCATCAGAAAGAAGTTCCTTTAGTTTCTGAAAAGAAGCTTCACATTTGTCCGACCAAATGTATTTAACACCTTTCTTCGTTAAGCTAGTGAGAGGCACGGCAATCTTAGAAAAGTCTTTGATAAAACGATGGTAATAACCCGCCAATCCAAGAAAACTACGAATCTCCGTCACACTCTCCGGTCTCTTCCAATCTTGAATCGCCTCAATCTTTGAAGGATCCACGGAAATTCCGGATTCGGAAATAATATGACCGAGAAACTTCACACGAGATTTCCAAAAATGGCATTTAGAAAACTTTGCCTTTAATTGATTACTCCTAAGAGTTTCCAACACAATCCGAAGATGCTTTTCATGCTCCTCCTCGGTTTTTGAATACACAAGAATATCATCAATAAAGATGAGAACAAATCGATCGAGAAAATCTTTGAAAACTCGATTCATAAGGTCAACAAAATAAGCTGGAACATTCGTTAAACCAAATGGTATAACAAGCCATTCATAAGATCCATAACGCGTACGGAACGATGTCAAAGGAATGCTATCCTCTGCGACACGAAGCTGGTGAAAATCGGTAGCCAAGTCCAATTGCGAAAAGACTCTAGCACCACTAAGTTGATCGAATAGATCATCAATCCGAGGTAAAGGTATTTATTCTTGATAGTAAGATCATTAAGCTTGCGGTAGTCAACGCAAAGCCTAAGTGTACCATCGGATTTCTTCACGAAAATAGCCGAAGCCCCCCAAGGCGAGGAACTAGAGCGAATAAATTGCTTCGTCTCCAATTCGGATAATTGTTTATGCATCTCCTCGTTTTCTTTATTGGACATACATAAGGAGGGCGAGTGATAGGTTGAGCTCCAGGAATGAGATTAATTCTGAACTCAATTGCTCGCTTAGGTGGTAATCCTAAAACGGGCTCAAATATGTCGGAAAATTCATGAACGACGTGAATAAGAGAAATAATATCACCCTCATCATCATCATCATCGTCATCACGAGGGTTAAAAGAATATAAAGATGCAACCAAAGCAAAATCCGAATCTTTAAGAATAATAGAAACCTGATTAACAAATTGAGGATGTCGAAGATAAATAGTCCGCTCAGGTCATAGGATATGAGCTTCATAATGGTTAAACCAATCCATTCCCAAAATCATTCCAAAGCCTAAGTAGCGCATAACATGAAAATCGGCTCGGAAAGAAAAATCACGCAAAATAATCTCGACATCTTTACACAATAAACTGATCGTCGCGGATCCACCAACGGGATTCACAATTCTCAAAGAAGTCATTAAACACAAAACATCCAAAGAAAAAGTATCAACAAGTTCTTTTGATATAAAAGAATGGGACGCACCCGTATCAAAAAGAACTCGAATAGGTAGATCACGAAATAAAATAATACCATCAAGAATGGAATGAGAGATACCTTGACCACGAGATGTGTTGCCAGGGGCTTGAGCAACATTAAGCTTTCCCTCCTTCCTATTTTGAAGTTTGGGACATACATGCATAAAATGGTCCGGGCTTTTACAATAGCGACAAGTACGAGGCTTTGAACACTTGCTCGCGTAATGGTCTTTCGAACCACAATTATAGCATTTCCATTGAGTAGAGGAAAAGGTCTTTTCAGCAGGAGTTGCTTGCCCCCCTTTCTTATTGGGATAAGGGCCTTTGAATTTGTTTGGCCTCTTCTTGTTGTTGAAGTTTGGTTTGGAACCCACCACTTCAACATCATTCTCCCTATCCGCCTCTTCAAGACGAAGAGCGATATCTATGAGTTGGTCGAAAAAAACTTCTAACTTTAGAAGTAATGGCTTCTTGAGACTTTTGTTTAAGCCATAGACGAACCTCTGGTTCTTCTTTAAAGGGGTGTTGATGTATTCAACCCCATATTTGGAGAGAGATTCAAAAGACGCAACATAATCTGTCACGGAAGATTCACCTTGAACAAGGTCTACAAAACGGCGAGCCAAAGTCACCTTCTCAGCTTATGGTACGAATTTTAACTCGAAGCGCTCTCGAAATTTCTCCCAAGTGAGATCCGCTTCATTAATCTCAGAAATAAGAAGTTCGTACCAGTCCAATGCTCTTTCTTGGAGCATACTAGAAGCCACCTGAACTCGGTGAAGATCAATGAGGTTCATGCGAGAAAAGATTCGATCGCATGTCCTTAACCAAGCCTGGACTTCGATAATAGTTTCGGAACCTTTAAATGGCTTCCCACCGAAATTAGTGTAATCGTTGCATAAGCGTGCAAATCCAGATTTAGGGTGAGTAGGTTCCGGATTAGAACCAACTACTTGAGCATTCGTAACAAGGTCAAGAAGTTGCTGGGTAGTCATAAAAACTCCATCTTGGGGAGTAGCACTAGATTGACCGGCGCTGGGACGGCCAGGTCTAACCATTTCTCTTCCCTTTAAAAGAAATAAAGAAGAAGAAAAAGATTATTCTTAAGATAAATATCAAGCAATTCTTGATAGATAAAACAAGGAATCATAAAGAAAATAGGATGAATCGGTACGAAGACTCGAATTAAATCCTAAAGCATGACTCCTAAGAAAGACTTAGGACGATGATCCTTGTTATAATATTCCATATTGTTCCGAAGTTTGGATCTGATACCAAGTTGGGACGCCCCACCTCTATACCCACGCTAGCCAAGAACATTACGGTGAATGCTGTCAACTAGCACGTAGAATAAGGCTGTTGAGGAGCGACCATCCGTGTAATTGCTTGGCGGGAGCGTCGATATGTCAGATAGTATAACATGCATTTCTGAAATCCGACATGCCGACACAAACTCAAAGCTACTACACAGTGGCTATAATATCTTCAGAAACAAATATAGAAATAAACATAACGTAAATCAGTCACAGACAATTCATATCACAAAGGCGGAAATAGATATGAATATTACACTAGGAAGTGTACATCAGAGTAGTGGTCTAAAAAGATCCACAATATCACAAAAGAATAGTTACACGAACTACACAAAAGAATAAGTATACATTATGGAGTCTATATCTCAAATGTATACAACAAAAACTACTAATCTAAGTAGTTAACCAAAAGTCAAGGAAGTAATCCCGGATGTAAAGTCAAGCAGAAGCACCTGTAATATCTCGGTCTGACCCGAGTATTATTTAATAAGAAAATAATAAACGGATCAGTCTAACTATAAATATCAGATGAAACGATATAGAGTAAGAGATATGACTAAACACATAATAATCACAATGCCAAGCTGTGATATATATAAGTAATTGAGAATCAACAAGAGATTAATCAATATCACCAAATCTACACAAGAATCAAACGAAATGTCATACTCCTTATTTCGTTCACCAAACCATAAATATTGACGGTTATATCAATTGCAATCACAAAAGTCAATGACACACAAATTCACCAATGCACACATATTGATAAAACTTATCAATGGAAATCATGAAAATTGGTGAAGCACAAATTCTAGAAATCATCTCAAGAAATCCAGTCAACGACACACGAATTCACCTATGCACAAAAATTGATAAATCATATCAATAGAAATCGTAAAAATAGGTGAAGAAGAAAATTCCAGAATTCGACACACGAAATCTAGAAATCACACAAAATAGGGGGAGGCCTATCACACGAACGGGAGCATGAAAACTCACCAACATATGTATCACACGAACGAGACGCTATCTCATGGCAGCTAGCCATTAATTTTTGACACATGAACGGCCCGAAGACCATGGGGCGCTACCCCATAAATTTGAGTCGAAACTCCACAAAACGGGGTTTAGTCTCCCTCGCAGACAAAGAGACATCGCACATTGCTAGTCTAAATCACAAAAATGATCGTCATGATCATTAAGAAAGCGTCAATTACACTAAGCTAGTAAATATATAAATTTAGCTTCATGTCGCATAACCACTAGCTTAACTTAAATATTTACGAACAAATTGTAGATCTCCACTAGAAAATTGTCACAAGAGGTTCAATCGAACAAGTCCAAGAATTAACCGACGAAGTAAACGCAAGCATATCATACCACTTGTTTTACTAAGTCGTTTAATTAGATTTCTCATACGAGTGAGGTAAAGGTTTGTATATACTAATAGATTGGAAATCGGTTTGAGAAAACGAGCATTGTAATAAAATAGTGTTGAAATCGTTTTGATGAAAGAATTTTGATATTTACTACTAGTATTGAAACCTTTATATTTTTAAAGTGACAAATCACAAAGAAGATTGTAGGAACAATCAATCACTAAAATTCACATTCGAAGACGTGAATAAAATCCAAAGAAATCGATACCGAATCCATCAAAATGGACATTCCCAAAAATCACGAAGAAAATGTCGTCAAAGTCGATAATAAGTGATAATAACAAAAGGGAATCAACATGAATCGATTAACATTGGAAATTCAATCCAAAAAGGCAAAATGGACTCAAACAGCAGGTTCAGTCGACTGAACAGAGTTTTCAGTCGACTGACCCTGTACCTGGAAATTTTCCAGGTTCAAGAAACTTTCTGTTTCCAGGTTCAGTCGACTGAACAGAGGATTCAGTCGACTGAATCATGCCTGGAAACTTTCGGGTTCCAGGTTCAGTCGACTGAACAGACTTTTCAGTCGACTGAATTTTGCCTGGGCTGTTTTTCAGCCTATCCAAATGAAGAGCAAACTCTTCCAAAAAGCAACCGGACGAACATTGGCTCTAAGGGTTTATGCCAATCGGCAACCTGGCCCTATATGCTCCTCGATGCATCACCAAAAGCATGATCAAACACCCATAAAAGGATTTTCACACAAATTTGACTTAAAAACCCAAAAATTGGAATATTCACAAAACCGATCCAAATCAAGAGCAAATGCACATGAAGAAGTGTTAGGAATTCATACCTAACAACCAAAGATAATTATTGTCATAGATGTGAGATAAAAATCTCACCTTTGAACCCAAACGATTGAAAAAGATGCTTGAAAGCAAAGGAGAATCAACCACTCTTCAAATCCAACTCAAGAAGCTTGATTCTAAGCTTTAAAAGAAGGACATTCCCAAAATTAGGTTTAGGAATTTCTGAAATTGATAAGAGAATGAGTTGGAGAAGAAGAAGAGAAGCTTACCAATGGGTTCTTCTATTAATTTGGAGCTAGAGTTTGATTTGCAAAAGAAAACTAGGGTTTTGGAGTTTTAATTTCCCATCTCTCCCACCATTGATGCTTTAGAACTGAAAAGAGGAGAAAGTGAGGGTGAATGGGGAGGAGTGGCTCAGATTTGAGTATAACATAGGGCTGAACCCAAACCCAAACCCAAAGTGAAAAAGTAGCAAAAATCAACTTTCTCCAAACATATCGAAGCTTATACTCAAAAAGGTCACAAACGGCATTTTAAACTCAATGGGAGTGGTCCCGAGTCCTAATTCGACCGTATGCAAAAAGTAGCTTTTCGGACTAAATTCCGAGTATCGATAAAAATATTTAAATATAAAATCGACAAATATACGGGTTGTTACATCCTGGCCTTTTGGCATTTGGGGAATGCATCTAATTGATGAACTCCTTATGGTTAGAGGTGGAGTGAAGTATGTCATAGTGGCAGTTGACTGCTTTACTAAGTGGGTCAAAGCTGAACTACTCTCTTAAGTGTCGACGACTAAGGTTATAAACTTTTTGGTCAAAAATGTAATTTGCAGGTACGGAGTTCCCCTTTAGATCATCTCAGATAACAAACTATAGTTTGACAATAAGGAGTTCACTGATTTCTGCTGACAACATGGAAGAAAGAAGAGCTTCTCTACAATGGCATATCTGTAGGCTAATGGGTAGGTAGAGGCAGTCAATAAGGTTCTGAAGACCCTCATTAAGAAATGGCTGGAAAAGGAAAAAGAAGCATGGATGAATGAGCTTCCTTTGTCACTGTGAACTTATCGCACTTATTTGAAGACAACCATAGTTCATACTCCTTTCTCCTTGGTCTATGGATCAGAGGTGATATTACCAGTAAAGACAACAATACCATCACATCAGACTATTCACTATGACGAAAATGAGAATGAGAAGTTATTGAATATGTCATAGGATCCGATCAATGAAAGGTGTGAAGAAGCCACTTTGAAGGCTGAAGTGCATAAACGAAGGATAGCTAATCAATATAATTTCAAAGTCAAATCCTGTCAATTCAAGGAAGGAGAATTGGTGCCAGAGTGAATATTTCCTAGACCGAGGGCACTCGATCCAATCTGGGAGGGGTCTTACGTCATATACAATACTTAGGTTATATAGCCTTTATCCTTAATACGGTGGACGGAGTTATATTCACAAAAGCCTAGAACGCACAGGACCTTTGTCGCTATTTACGTAGAAATATGTTATTTTACTAGTTATGTTATAGCAATGTAATTGAAGTAGTTATAAAATCTAATAAAATGTGCTTTCCTTAAAATCTTGTTATGACAGATAATGAGCATGAAATATAACTTTATGTTATAACCTACGCGCGCCGGGTAAGCAACAACACCTAAAAAGCATGTCTATGCCATCAAACTTTCTAATTGAGAGAAAACAATGTTTCTGTAACAAAGAGTTTCCCCCATTAAATTTCTTACCAATGGTGGTAGACAAGAATAACCCTAACCAGTGTCTATCATTGACGATTGGCTTAAATTCATTACCAGTAGTGGAGCAACAAAGTAACCCTAACCGGATGTCCATTATTGATGATTGGCTCAAATTTCTCGCCAGTGGTGGTGGGCCAGGTAACCCTAATGGAGGGTCCATCATTGACGATCAGCTCAAATTTCTCGTCGGTAGTGGTGGACTAGAGTAACCCTAACCGAACGTCCATCTTTGACGATCGGCTCAAATTTCTTACTCATAGTGATAAACTAGGTAACCATAACCGGGTGTCCATCATTGACGATTAGCTTAAACTTTTCGCCCATGGTAGTGGACCAGAGTAACCCTAATTGGGTGTCCATTATTGACGATCAACTCAAATTTCTCACTACAGTGGTGGACGAAAGTCACCTTAGGCGAGTCTCCACTATTGGCGGTTGACCTAAAAAATTCTATTGAAAATGGTGAACCAAAGTAACCCTAGTTGGGAATTCACCATTAACGATAACATTAAACTCTTGGATGGTCATGAAGAATCCGACTTACGGGTGGTCAGGACAGGACTGCTACCTAGTTAGTTCGCCCTTGGTGATCGGCTCAGGATTTTGCCAGTGGCGGACAGCTAAGTCTGACGATACTAATAAGAAACTATCAAATCAAAGCCGTCTAAGGTATTCATGGGTGATGCAATAATAATAAACCAACAAGAAAGATAAAAGCGTGGTAAGGAAAACTAGATATGCAAGGATAACAGACATGCAAATCATACACCAAATATCCAAACATTTACAACACACGATTAGTAAGTATTAGAAAACAATATGTACTCAACATTACCAATACACCAAAATTAGTTGATCATGGATAACGATGTTAAAAACAGACCTAAATAAATGTACAATAGTTTACTTTGAACATAAAAGACAAAACAAATGCGACCATCACCAAAACTTAGGCTTGCTTTTGGAAGAATAACTCTTCTTAACCGGCTTGGATCCCACATGCTCTTTTTCTTTCTCTAGATCTTTCAGCATGGCAGTGGCCACCTTATCAAGATCCGCTTGTTGTTTCTTCGTCAACTTTAAATCTTCTATTATCTCTAGTTTGACCCTCATAGACTCTTTTGGTAATTTTCTCAAGATGCTCTATCTCAAGGCTTCATTTCTATCAATGTCCTCAACAGACCCCATGACACCCAATATTTCAATGTCAGTGTCATCCTTGAGGGCAGCAATCATCTCGTCCTAAGACATATCAATTAGAGGGTCAGAGCAGCGTGGAGGCACGATCCTCAAAGATAGAGCCTTAGACATAATTATTGTTCTAGATGGGCCAATCACTAGAGTATCACCTGCAGGGAAATTAAGAGGGATGTCAGATATGGTTTTTCCCAAACGAGCTCGAACATATTAAGCAGTGTCTTGCGAACTGTAAAAGAGAATCCTACCCTCTCTATGAAGAAGTTGTAATACCATCATGTGTCTGAGCTTCATCGGGAGGTGGTGGAATGCCTCGAGGCTAGCAAATTGTCAAAGTATTTGATGAAACATGGAAAACAAATGGGAGAACATCATGCATAGGAGCATAAGTGACTTATTTAATAATTTGACCTTGCATTATTGCCCCTAAGGTTGAGGCGCCATTCTTTCTTTTCTCTTCCTCTTTTTTCTTGGCCTTCTCAGCTTCAACCACCTTGATGTAACCAAGGAGAACAACCTCCATCTCCTCTCTCAAAAGTGAGCATTGGTGGCTTCAAGGCTAAAGGTCGAGCCTCCTTGCTCGCTAGGGTCTTTCACTTCTTTGATTAGTCGCTTATGGATTGAAGTCATAACCTCTTGATAATCATCCATCCAAACCAAGATTTTCTCTATAAAAATTCATAAATATTTTTCATCTAGAAGTGTCTCTAAATGATCCAGCTGGCTATTCATTTCATTAAACTCTGCTCGTTGTTTTTCAATTTTTGAAGTTTCAACGGATTTCTTAGTAGATATGTTCTAGAGCTTGGCCCAAAAGGATATCCACTTAGCTTTCCACTCCATGACTCTGTTCTTTAGATCGTCAAAGGAAAGCTCCATTTCCATAGCCACCACCTTGAGCTCATCCAACCTCTTGGTGAATTTAGTCTTGACATTCTTGTAGTCATTAAAGAATTGCCCAGTTTATCCTTGTACTCCTCTTTGGCCGCTTTGATATTAGCAGAATATTCCCTTCTCTACTTCACCAGTTCTTCAGCATGAGTGGCCTTAAGCCTTTCAATCTCTTCTACGTAAGACCTCTCTAGAGCCTTTAACACCACTTTGTTATCTAAGTCTTTTTAGTGCATCTACTTCCTTAATTCAAAAATCTTTAGGTTTTACTTGACATTCTTCTTATTGATTTCCTCCTCATCCTTTACCACCCTGCCATGAAACTCTGACTGGTCCTTTACACTACTTAGTCCATCCATAACAAGATCGATCGACCCTGAAAAGGAGAAAGGAGGTGCCTCTGCAAGCAAATGGGCAAAAGGCTCTCTAGGCTAGCAAGGTGGTTGAAACTGGTCAAAGTTTGGATCTTTAGGGTCAGTAATGATAATTGTTCCCTCTTTATCCATCCCTTTGTCTTTGCTTTTAGGGATAGGTTTAATCGCTCCTCTCTTATCCACCATCTCTTATTACTTGGAAGTGTTGAATCAGATAAGAGAAAGGCGAAGCTCGAGGAGATTTCAAGGAATGGCCAATGGTCTTGGATCCATGATTTGTTGTTAAGGGATCGTGACCTTTTTCTTGAGCCATCTTTAGGATCTTTGTTGCCTTTCTCCTCGACCAGGTGATAGAACACAGTCTCACTCGTCTTAATCTCCGTATCATATTGCCTAACATTCTTGCTCGGTCCAAATGAAGATGCATCTTTTTGGATGTCCTTGGAAAGCGCTGCTGACCGTAATAGCTTCATATTAGATAGCAACTTCCCTCCTTTTGAACTCAGCTACCTGCAATCGCATGAAAATAATGAATTAGAACCAAGTAAATGCTCATAAATTTCACGATTGTAACATAGAAGTGGGTGCGAGAGAGTATGCATGTGTGCAGACAGAGGTGCATGGTGTCTACATGAACCCTTAAGGTCCTCATGGGTCTCCAACTATCGTAGGATTTCCGCTATCGATGTAGAATCCCATAATCAATCCATAGCTTTGGGTCTTGAAGATAATCTAAAACGGTAATGTCTTCAGGAATAAGGTTTCCTCCACCTCAGTGCCAAAAGTGCAATGCAGGGATTCCTCTATCTCTAAACTAAGCAAGCTATCAAGGCCAATATGCTTTGAAGAATGTGCTTCACTACAATCTAAAGCGGTGTGTTCACTGTCATGAGAATAGGAGATTACTCATTCTACTATCTTCGTATGGATGCTATCATTGCCCCATTCCCTTAAGTCCATGAGTCAACTGCCTTTACGAGGTTCAATCCAAGAAGACCCTAACACTGACTCTTCTATATCAGTGAGAAAAATGGGATCAACTTCAGGTGGATTTGTTCTTAGGATGACACCGAAGATGGAGGCTGAGAGGATGGTACTTCAGTTGTCTCATAGGTTGTAGAATTTTTTTTCCCTTCCTTTTCTTTACAGGCTTACGGATGGAGGGTAGTCTGCCTTCCGCGATTGAGCAACCTATAGCCAATAGCCCGAGCTGTATTAGGTTATCATCAATAACTAAGCGAGGAACCTTCCTAAGCTCCATTGTAACCTTTTGAAGCCTTCGCGGCCTATCCTCCAAATCTTCCCATGTCGTTGCTCTCACCACACCTAAAAGGGAAGTCCAAAGAAGGAAGTAATTAATATCTAATGCATAATTTCATAGAGCAAAAGATGCAAAAGGAATCAGATAGGCAAAGTGTCTTACATCCAAAATGCCACTGGTGGAAGCATGGAGAGTCATCTTGAATGTAAAATTACTCTTTATTGAGAATATTGTATTTGGAATACAAGTTCTCGATCTGTTTGAACTTACTCCCCGCTTCAGGATAAATAAAAGGAGAACCTTCCATTTTGCTCTTTATAGCATTCAGAAACCTAATCTGATGGTGAGTAGGGGAACTTGAATCTCCCTTATACAAATGGTGTATAGACTGGTCAAAATAGCATAACCATTAGGATGCAGTTGAAATGGAGCAATCTTTAGGTACACAAGAAAGCCTGTAATCCATCGAGGAAGAGGAGGTGGGGCCTAAGCATGCAATGATATCTATAGTAAGCCATGTATCCTTTAGCTAGGGCATGAGCCCGTTACGTAGGAGTAGGCAAAAGAATGTCTTCCCTATGATGCCCATGAGTGCCTACAATTATGTCCAGCTACCTAGGATTTAGGATATAGGACTCATAGTCGATAGGGTCTACCAACAAGAATGGCCCATATCCATGCACCATGGAACATGTAGAGTTAGGTTGGCTAATCCGACGGAGGAAGATAGGGCCTTATCTTCAGAGGCTATCTACGAACGATTCCGACGATGACTCGACATGCCTATTTGATATAGTAATTTATCTCACGTACCACTACATGGTGTATAAGTGCTTGTGAATCTATAGGCATGCATGTGTGCGATGGAAAATGCAAGTAGATAGAGAATTATTTACTCGTTAAGTTCAATGTGTTACTAGTATAACAATACCAGTCCCTGTTCGGTAGCCAAACACACGAACAATTGAGCCCTAGATTTTAGTTCAAGATCCCTTCGATTCAAAAGTATTTTTTAATTATTGTTTTGCTAACTGAGTTAACCACCATATATACCCACTTCAACCCTTACATTCTACAAAGATCGAAGAAGTAGAAAAACTCTAAACTCTTAATCAGTTACCGAACATAGCATAAATCATGGTATTCAATTTAACATTATGAATGTGTAGATAAATAAAAGAGTTTACCAAATCAGATGATGGCCCTAAGTGACAGTTATAGTGATTTAGGAGTGTTTAAAGTAAAGGTCGGCATTTACAGTTGGAGGGGAGATGAACAGGCTTGTAGTCTAAGGAAACAAGGAAAATGAGTAAAGGTGTTTGGTGGAAAGAGACTTAGGAGCCTATATGGACATAGGGCTTTGTTTAACACTGAACGGAGAATTTTCTGAACTCGGTATTAACACTACAAGAAAATGTTATATTAGTAGCATGCATGGATTGGACAGGAACAAGACTTGCAATTGTTAATTTGTTTGAGGTTGTTTAGGATAATTAATTAAAAAGACAACATCATCTAATGCAATTAATAATACTAAAATAAAATTCACATTCTAAATTCATTTCCCTCTAAATTATTTCAAGGCCGCTAAATTTACTTTTTCACATTCGCTTCTTCTTCCCTCCGGATTCCACTCTCTTCAATTCTCATGATTCCACTCTCTTTGATTCTCATGATTCTGCACATTCTCTCACTTCTTTCTTCAATTGAGTCAATCTGAAAGCTCTGCAACCCTCTCTTCCTCGAGCTTGGTTCTGACCAATTTAGCAATTGAAGTGCGATTCTTCAAGCCTGGCCAAAGGTAATACTTCCATTATTGATTATTTTCATTTAAATGATTCTCAGTTTCACAACATTACAAATGATTTAGGAATTTAAATATTATGTAAACTCCTTACAAAATATGAACAAAAAGTTGGTATCAGTTTGATGAATTTTTTCTCCTTCGAAATGTAAAGTTTTAGTTTTGATTTTTTATAGCAAGATTATTTGTTTATATTACAAGGTGATATTTTCGAGGGCAGTGAAGAAGATACTTCTATTAAGCAGGTTATTCCAATGAGCATTAACATTTATTTTCAAGAAAATGCTTTGTAAAAATTCTATATATTTCATTATCATTTGCTAATTACCTTTCAACTCATACATGCTTAGAGGCTATGAATTTGTTATTATCTTAATGGCCTCCATACATTAGACGTGTTACAATACCTTTCAACTTGTCTCAAGTTCAGTGGTATAAACTTATTATTATCACCAGTACGTATGGCACGTGCTTTGCACGTGTGCATAACAAATTTGTGAAAATTCATGAATTTTTATCTGACATATGTATTATACATAATCCACGATATTAGAGAACAGAAATACAAAAATATCATATAGATATGACTTAAACTATCTACTTGACATATCAAACCATAAGTAATATTTTCATATATATACAAAATTCTTTTGGTATAGCTATAATCTCTAACATTAACAGATGACATTCTTTATGAAATTTGCAGCTTCTTTCTAACCCATAACACTTAAACAAACAATAAGTATACAAATAATTCTTTATTAAAAAAATAACACAGAAAAATAAACATAATCATGCATCAAACCATAGGCCAAGTGAAAAAGCTTATGTTGTGGGAATTCAAATAAATTTATGTGTGATGTCTTAGAATATGATGAAATGGTTTCTAACTCAATAACTCATCTCTTGTATAAATATGGTACATATTGATCAAAATTATTTTGTAATGCCTTTTGTGCTATATCGAAAAGATTTGGTTACAACCATTGTTCCATGAACAAACCACTCACATTATTTTCATTACCATGGCTTTTGAGGTCATTCCAACAACTGCATTGGTGCAGCCTGAGGATTGTGCATCATATTAATCATGATACACAGCCATCAATTCCAAGAAAAGAAAAAATTACATTAGTTGCTGCGGAAATGATAATTGAAAATGAATTTTTTCATCAAAGTTCATAACGGACTAAACTATTGAATACTCTCATCTAGATTCTTTAATTTTTATTTGGAGATTTGATCAAACCCGTTCAAGTTGCTTTGGTATTAAGCTAATTGGGAATGTATATGCATTGTTTAAGAGGTTCATAAATACACTACAAGTTGCATTGTTTCAAGAACTATTGTCTACCAAGTAATGTTCTTGCTTAAGAGCTACAACCTGTTGTACTTAGTTTTCATATATAATACGAACATTTTGTACCGTATGAAATGGAATTCTACAAAAATTCCATGGATTAACCCATTCTTATTATAACCTTTAGGTATCCCTGAAACTAAAGATAATGCAGACCAAAGTTTTGAAGAAAATAACTATTTTTAGCTCTGACGCATGACATCTATCTATTTAATTACATGGTTAATCTTTAGGCATCCAACATATAAATATTTTCCATATTTATAAAAAAGGAAGAAGTATAAAATTTATAGAAATGAAAAAAAAAACAAAAATCAATAATATTGGAAGTGTAAATTTCAGCAAATAGTTATCTACAAACATCCACCCTTTCATTAAACAAATATTAATAAATATAAATAAAGAAAAATCAAAAGTATGTAAACAAATTTAAAAATTGTTAAATTATAGTTACTGTATTGTGAATACGGTGAAATGAAATATAGCAAGGAAGACATTAGAAGGTATGCATACTAACAGTGGCCTTATCTGATGACCATCATGTTCCATTGCTATGAATATACCAAGACTGGCTATTTTCAGTTTTTAATAGTTTTCCTATGCATAGTTGATCTGGTTCATGTTATCATTAACCTACAAAAAAACGCATTGTTATCTCTTTGGCTAAGACCGGTGTGCTCTGTTTGTGTTGCAAAATTCATGTGAAGTGGCGGCAAAGTTAGACTGACAATTTGTTATTGAAATTTTGAAGTATAAACTCACATTTGAGTGGCCTAACAAAAAATATACTTGAATATAGAGAAAGCGTACTGTTCAAAAGCTTCAACATTATAATGTAGATAAGTAAGTATTACCTTTTATTTATAGAAGTATTTCCAATTTTACTCACTCGTGTATTTATGATTAAATAAGTATACAACATTAGAGCATAAAAAACCATGAAAAGCTTCATTTTCATATGTATTTATAAGGATACAATATTAGACCATAAAAGACATGCAAAACTTCGTTTTCATATGGTACCTTTTTGCTTGTGTAGTATAATATATTAGCAAGAACAAACATTTATCTATTTCTTGGCTAGTCTGTAGCTAAACTAAGTACATCAAATTAAAAAAAATCTAGATAAAGAAATAAAAGTTACAAACACAAAGAGCTATGTAGATAAATAGAAAGAAAAGTTACAAACACAAAGAGCTATGTAGATAAATAGATAGGCGCAAGCTATTTTCGTCCATCTTAAAAAAGTCACAACTTTATACGATGGTAATACCACAAATCTAACAACTGTCAAATTAGTGCATGATTATCATAATTCAAAGGACCGCAATTTTAATAAGTTGACTATTCAAGTCTACATCTAAAAATGAATCTCAATAAAAAGGGCTACAATGAATAACTTAAGGTAGGATCCTAAAAATTACTTATTGACCATCGGACATTACTGAAGTAAGGGGAAAAAAAGTTTAGATTGTTTTGAAGCCAGTACAATCCCTTGATTTTTTTAATTATATATATGAAAAGAATAACAACAAAGTGTTGACATAAAACATATGTAACATCGAAAGCTTAGCAAGAGTCTAAATGATTTGACTTACCCATTTAGCAAACAACGTTCTCGTACCAAAAAAGAATCAATTTCCAAACATGCTTTTCTGATCTGTAATGTAGAAATAACTAAAAATGATCGTAAATGAAAAGTATTTAACTCAATTGAATTATTAGGAGATTCAAGATACAACAATATACAACTGTAGGTAAACATAAAGAGATTGATTATATTAAGTGAACGTGTTGTGGGAAAGGTACTCTTTATGGTTAACTCATCAGTATGACCATGCTTATTTCATCTTCTCTCTCTTCCCGGGCAATTAAATATCTCTGAGAACATAAAATACTTCAACGCCATTCTGCAAATTATCATAAAAGAACCCAAAATTAATGTGGAACTAAAAATTAAAATCAAAATCCAAGAAAAAGCATTGAGCCCGAGCCGTTGATCATTCTTTCGTTACGCATCTTGGATGCTCGCTCATCCCCAAAATCCACTCCTAATTTAAAGTCAAAACCTACCATCGCCTTCTCCCACCGCCTCTTCCTTTACTCCACCTGCGTCGCTAACTTCAACTCCTCCTCCACCCCAATGACTCAACTCTTCTCACATCATGCCTCAGCTCTAATCACGCATGTTCACAAATCACCGATTATTTATATCTAGACAGTAAAGCCACTGCAAAACATCGAGACTCCCTCCGCTGCTATGGTATATTACTCATGCTCGATTGCGCTGGATATTTGAAGTTTGATGTGATAATTACCAACTAGGAAAGATAAAGGGAGGTTTGAGCAAGAAATAGTACGGAGAGAAGTTATCTAGATATGTGCTTTTAATTTGACAAAATTATCCTCACAGCAACATAGAATATTAGTGGGGTATTTATGTAACTTCAAAAGCTTCATTTTGATGTATTTCTATTATATATTGATAATGGCCCCTGCATTTGAGGCATGTTACAAAAAAATAAATATCTTCAATATGGTGCCTGAATGAATTTAAATTTGAGATTATTTATATGTTAACAATGAGGAAAGAAAAGGCACATGCCATAATCTTAATCATAGCTTTTGTGATCTAGTGAGCATATCTGCATGTATTATATGTTATTGTATAATTTTAAAATTTAGGCTAATTTTAAAAAACTAATTACAAATTTAGACCAGTTTAATAGCTTATTACGAAAATAGGCCACTTTGTGCCACATCAACGCCAAAATGCACTGGAGGTATCTTAAATGCCGCCAATACAAATTTTTTTAAAAACAAAAGTTTAAGGCATTTAAGAAACTGCCATTGTGCGGCATTCGAAATGACACCCAGAGTTGTTATTCTTGTAAAATAGGTTGTGGCATTTGAAATTCCACGAACTATTTAAAGCAAAAAAATTGTATTGGCGGCATTTGAGATGCCTCCAGTGCATTTTGGTGCTGATGTGGCATAAAGTGGCCTATTTTTGTAATAAGTTAATAAATTGGTCTAAATTTGTAATTAGTTCTTAAAATTGGACTAAATTAACAAATTATCCTATATTATTTTATTGGAATAAAGTAGTATTCTCCAACCCATATTGGTGACCAAACTCTGTCCAAAATATTTGAATCTGGCTTGACTGGTGATCTGAATGTATCTAATGGCTATGTGTCTCTAGTTGGAATTATGCGAAAAACACTCTTGAACCTGATTTCAACTTATTGATCCAAACTGAACCACATTCACCTCATTTTATTCAGGAAACTAATGTAGTTTACAATCCAGACTAATCTGGTCATAAGCTATGTCTATCTTTGTGAGCCCTTATTTATCCCACAACACAAGAGAAATGCAATCCATATAATTACTCTTTTTGTTTGGCTGAGCAAAGAAGATGAACTTTGGAAGAATCAACATAATTTCTTGTCTTTTTTTTAATAAAAATTTCTTTACCCGCCTCAGCCTTAAATCTTAAGTCAAGATGGATAGATCTGGATATAACAAGTTTTATAATGATTAACATGATATTCGAAGAAGTGTGAAGAAGAATATAATGAAGGCAAGAAAGGTAGAGTTGAAAAGTGGAGATGATCTAATGGTAGTGGTAAGGTAAAGTTTATAACAATGCCGCCTAGTCACTGTATTGGATAACCCGCCAAAATACCAAGTAAAATTTGTTCTAATAATCATATTACTTATAAGCAGGAAGAAACAAGCTGTACAAAAATATTTGATAAGGGGAAAATCGTTGAAAATGAGATCAACGGGAACAAAAAACCAAGGCAAAGAAAAAAAGCCAGAGTTCTAGCATCGAAGGAGTGGACTAATTATTTTTGTGGCAACGATGAGTCTGCTGATGAAGAGGTAACACACCAGCAAATATTGTACTTTTTTTCTTTTTCAAACTTCTAATTTGGTAAAAGGTGTTGCAGAATAATGATATGGATCAATGAATAATTAATAAAGAAAGTGCAATCTGTCAGAGAAGTTTGAGAACAGATGAAAACAAAATAGTGATCAGTCTGGTACAAAACATAAATCTTCTCTACAGAAGGGTCTTTTAGTATAGGGAAGCCTGAGGTAATTTATGCCATAACTTTGTTTTGCAATTTGTGTGGGGAATTATTATTTCTTGGAATTTTTTATACATAGGTATGCACACATTCAAAGAATAGTATCCGTCTGCAAGGATTTACTTTAAATCATATACTTTTTTGACTGGGAAGTAAAAGTAGAGAATTAGACACAAGTTTTAAATTATTGTTGATGTGCTTTGGTCTTGTGGAAGTAAATATATTTTAAATGCTACTATTATAATAAAAATGAAGATTGCATACAATAATTAATTTTTCCAAAAACCTTTATTTTATATGCTAAAATATTTTGAGAGTAAGGTTAATAATACAAGAACAAATTTGAAGATACTGTTTAGTAACTACAAAAATATATGAGAAGGCATTTGTATATTAAATAATACAAGAAAAATGTCCCATTGTTGGAAATTTTCAAAATTAGTTTTGGGTTTTGGTTCGTTTTTTGAAGAGGAAAGAAGTGGGAAGAAGTTAGAAGAAGAGAGGTATAGTCCCACATCTTGGAAAATAAGGGATTATACCTAGTTAAATATAGGATTCTCAAAGGAAGGTTGGGCCCTTTGGGAACCCAAAGCTTTGCTTTGATGTGAGGAGGGAAGTTATGCTTCACCACCACACGCGTGCCGCCGTCCGTCCGACCGGGTTCGGGTCTAAAGTGATGAATTAATTTTTGTTAACAGCCCAGATCCTGATTTTGAATGGATATTTTTGGCGGATCATTTGAATGAAGGGACGCGACCGTTTTAACGATGTTGGACTGTTGGAAAGGATACGACATTTGACGAATGGACACTTCCTCACTACTATAAATAGTGACGCCCAGAAGCCATCACAATAGAACAATCTCTTTTCTTTCTATCTCATTCTTCTTCCTCCAGATCTGCGATGCCTAAAAAGTATTGCAGAACCCTGCATTATCACCACAGTTTGCAATGCCTGAAAGGTGTGGCAAACGCAGAAACATTGCGGATCAGTTTTCTTCTTCTTCATTTTTTTTCTTTACTAAATTGCATCATCAGAAATCAAATTTGAGTGTTCTTGGCCAAATCAAAATTGTAAAAGTTTTGAATCTGATTACGCTGTTTCAAGGTTTCATTGAATCCTAAAGTCAATAATTCAATAACCCATTTGTACCTATTGGTTTGAACTATTGTCTAAAAGAATCTACATATTAGATCCTTGAAGTCAGAAGTACAGCAGTTATAATCTTCATCTTTCTCAAATCATCGATACAAATATCCAACAATTTTTAAACAATATTTCAACCATGGATAGTTCGAGTCCAATCAATCTCAATGCTCTTCAAGTTATGAATCAGCATTCAACGCGATTGGAGCGGTTTGATGGTGAAAACTTCACTTGTTGGCAAGAGACGATGAAATTCTTTTTGATCACGGTCAAATTGTTCTATACTCTTGAAGAAAACTTGGAGGAAATACTAGAGGAAACTGATAAAGATATAGACGAATTGAAAGCAAAACGTGCAAAGCGCAAAGAGGATGATTTTCTATGTAAAGGGCACATTCTGAATGCATTATCTACTCCCGTCTACAATGCACATAGGACTTTGGAAAATGCAAAGGCGCTTTGAGCTGCGCTAGAAAGCAAATACCGCATATCCGAGGCAAGTAACAAAAAAAAATTCTTCATTTGCAATTTTATGGATTTCAAAATGGTTGAAAATAAGTCCATAGTTGAACAAGTAAGCGAAATTCTTCTGTTAATTTATGGCATAGTAGACTAGGACATGTTATAATTCCCTTAAAAATATGCGTAAACTAGGATTAATTTCTATTTGTGATTTCGATGCTATCTCTAAATGTGAAATATGTGTTCGAGCAAAAATACACCGAAAATCCTTTAAATCTATAGAAAGGAAAATTGGCTTGCTTGATTTAGTATATAGTGATGTGGGTTACTTAAAAAATCATATCATCTATGGTGGTAACCAATACTATATGACATTTATTGATGATTATAATAGATATCCATATGTGTATCTAATGAAAACTAAAGATGACCCCTTTGATAAATTTAAAATTTACAAAGCAGAGGTTGAAACATAATTAGGAGTTAAAATAAAAGTATTACATTCAGATCGAGATGGTGAATATTTCTCAAATGAATTCACCTTATTTTGTAAACAACACGGCTTAGTTTACCAATACACTGCCCCATATACCCAACAACAAAATAGTGTTGCTGAAAGAAAAAATAGAACTTTAGTAGAAATGGTTAATGCCATGCTCATAAGCTCAAACTTACCTTATAACCTATAGGGTAATGTTGTGTTATCTGCATGTTATATCTTAAATAGAGTGCAACTTAAAAAGAATAATGTTTTCCTTTAAGAATTATGGTTTAATAGGAAACCTAATCCTACAAGACTTAAAGTTTGGGGTTATTTAGCACATGTTAGAAAACCAGACCTTAAACGACCAAAGTTAGTAAATAGGGCATTTAAATGTGTTTCATAGGATATTCATTTAATAGTATAACTTATAGATTCCTAATTCTTGACATCTTAGAAGTTACAGAATCCGTAGATGTATAATTCTTTGAAAATCAAGCTGTTGAGATTCCATTGAGATCATATAGTCCAGAACCTTATACGAATGATGATATCAATGACGATGACTATGCTCCTGCTCAAAAACAACAAGGAAGTAACAGTACCAGATAATAGAACAAAACAAAGGAGAAGTAAAAGAGCAAGAATAGAGAAGGACTATGGTCCTGACTTCTTTACATATCTTATAGAAGGCAGTAAGGACGAGGTCCTTAATGTGACTAGATATATCATGAACGTCGACGATGACCCTAAAACTTATTCTGAGGCTATGAGTTCTAGAGATTCAATATTCTGGAAAGAAGCTATTAATGATGAAATGAATTCCATATTGTTAAACCAAATTTGGGTTTTAACTGATTTACCTCCTGGTGCCAAACCTATAAGATGTAAATGGATATTTAAGAAAAAAGTTGAATACAAATGGATCCATTAGTAAGTTTAAAGCCAGATTAGTTGCTAAGGGATATAAGAAAAGACATGGAGTAGATTATTTTGATACATATGCTCCAGTTGCTCGCATATCTTTTATACGCTGTTTAATAACACTTGCATCAATTCACAAATTGGTCATATATCAAATGGATGTAAAGGCCGCGTTTCTAAATGGAGAAAGAAGAGATATATATGGAACAACGGAAAGGTTTCAAAACCCCAGGTCAAGAAAAGAAAGTTTGTAAATTAGTAAAGTCTCTTTATGGCCTAAAGCAAGCTCCTATGCAATGGCATGGGAAATTTGATAAAATAGTATTGTCATATGGATTTATTGTTAATGATGTTGATAAATGTATTTATAGACAATAAGAAAATAACGATTATGTTATAATATGTTTATACATTAATGACATGCTAATATTTGGTTCCAATATATCTTGTGTGAATGAAACTAAGAAGTTTATATCTTCTAAATTTGATGTGAATGATCTAGGAGAAGCTGAAGTAGTTTTGGGAATTAAAATTATTTGTAAAGAGGGGGAGTTGTTGCTAACACAATCTCATTACATTAAGAAGTTCCTTCGAAAATATGGTCATTATAATGACAAACCAACACCTACTCCTTTAGATCCTAGTATTAAATTAGAAAAGAATACTAGACGTACCATTTCTCAACTTGAGTATTCCAGTATTATTGCGAGTCTTATGTATACTTTGCATTGCACTAGACCAGCCATAGCACATGCTATAAGCATGTTATGTCGATTTACAAGTAATTCAGGTTTCAAACATTGGAAAGCTATTTCTTGAGTTTTAGATTATTTGAAAGGAACCGTTACCTATGGTTTATCTTATAAAGGATATCCTGCTATAATAGAAGGATATAGTGATGCAACCTGGAACAATGTAGAATCCAAATCCAAATCTATGATTGGATGGATCTTTACGTTAGGAGGCGCTGCTGTGTCTCGGGTTTCCAAGAAACAGACCTGTATATCTGACTCAACAATGTTGTCAGAGTTGATTGCATTAGCAGATGCTAGGAAGGAAGCGGAATCGCTTAGGAATTTATTAATAGAAATCCCATTATGGAAGAAGCCATCTCCAGCAATCCTTATTAACTGTGATAATCAGGCTACAATATACAATGTCTCTTATAGGACATATAATGGAAAGTCTAGACATGTGATTCTAAGACATCAAAAGACAAGACAGTTACTCAAAAGTGGAGTGATAATTGTTGATTACATAGAAACAAAGAAAAACTTGGGTGACCCACTCATAAAGAGTCCTCCAAAGGCAATGGTTTCTATAAAATCAAAGGAAATGGGACTAAGGTCTATAAATGAAGTTGATCATCTTTAACAGAAACCCAACTTATGTTTTGGAAAGGATAGACAAAGTTCAATGGATACCAACAAGTTAAGAGAATGAATATGGAACACTAAATCAATAATCCCATAATATTTAGTGTTGGATTCTGCAATAACAAAGGATGGATAATATATCCTTAATAAGTCTAGTTTCCTTAAAAAGGTGTATCACAAAAACACCTTAAGAGACTTACCTAAATGAGCATGGAAATTAGGCTGTTTCCTAAGAAAGTAAGACCGCTTTCTAAAGTAAACTCATGAACTCGGGATTTAAGCACATGGCCACTAATGTGCTGAGCATACATAACACTCTATATACGAAAATCAGTATGTGTGACTGTTTTGGTACTATCAATAAGGTTACTTGGTTCAAGATAGGTTCACCATAGACCTCAATAGAACTTTGAATGGTTTACACTAAGCGAAGGTTTAAATCCAAAAGATACCTATCATTTATATATTGGTTTCCACGATGATGCAAAAACTTGATCTTGGAACTACATTGGCTTGATCCCACTTGGATATGTTGGTAGTCAATCTAGTGATGCAGCCGTCTTTTATTTATTTTACTTATTTTGAAATGGGGGGAAATTGTTGGAAATTCTCAAAATTAGTTTTGGGTTTAGGTTTTTTTTGAAGAAGGAAGAAGTGGAAAGAAGATGGAAGAAGAGAGGTATAGTCCCACATCTTAGAAAATAAGGGATTTAAATATAGGATTCTCTAAGAAAGGTTGGGCCCTTTGGGAATCCAAAACTTTGCTTTTATGTGAGGAGGGAAGTTACACACCAACACCACACGCGCGGCGCCGACGCCGCTGTCAGACCGATCGGGCCAGGTTCGGGTCTAAAATGACGAATTAATTTTTTTTAATAGGCCAAATCCTGAATTTGATCATATATTTTTGGCAGGTCATTTGAATGTAGGGACGCGACCTTTTAGTAATAGATTTAAACCGTTACGAATAGACACGACCGTTTGTAAAGGGTTCGGACTGTTGGAAAGGATGCGACACTTGACGAATGGATACTTCCTCATTACTATAAATAGTGACACCCAGGAACCATCACAATAGAACAATCTCTTTTCTTTCTATCTCATTCTTCTTCCTCCAGATCTACGATGCCCAGAAAGTGTTGCAGAACACTGCATTATCACCATAGTTTGCGACGCTTGAAAGGTGTTGCAAACGCAGAAAAGTTGCAGATGGATTTTCTTCTTCTTCATTCTGTTCTCTACTAAATTGCTTCATCAGAAATCAAAGTTGAATGTTCTTGGTCAGATCAAAATCGTATAAGTTTTGAATCCAATTACGCTGTTTCAAGGCTCTATTGAATCCAGAAGTCGATAGTTCAATAACCCATTTGTACCTGTTGGGTTGAACTATTGTCTAAAAGAATCTACACAGTAGATCCTTGAAGGCAGAAGTACAGCAGTTGTAATCTTCATCTTTCTCGAATCATCGATACAAATATCCAACTCTCATTGCATGGAAATTGAATGGATACTTCTATGCTTTGTGTATAGTGTAGGTGGGTTGGTTGGTTTGAGGGTTTCCATGTATATAAATATGGTATACGTAAAGAAAACACACACACTTTTTCTTTTTTATGATTAGTATTGACAATCGCTGTATATGATTTCTTAGTTTATGGCATTATATCAAGATTTTCTCTCTCATACGTATATGATCATGTTGTATGCAGTGATTTCACTAAACATGCTCATTTTTTCTTGAATGCATAATCTTCAAATCTCTATGCATTTCATAGTATTTTAGTCTATGTGTGAGTTAATACGTGTCTTTTTTTCTTTTTCTTGAATGTTTTAATGGTTTTGAATTATATAGGGTATCCTGGACTATCAGAGGATGATTTGCATAGGCAGAGGCAATGGTATATGTAACGTGTCCTAGTCTTGAATGTTTTAATGATTTTGGTTAGCAATGGTTGTATTTATTGTTACTTTTGGTCACAAATATTTATATGCTTAGTACTTCGTGTATGAAATAATATGGATATATATATATATATATATATATATATATATATATATATATATATATATATATATATATATTGTGGCCTGACTTATGACTCCATTTGATTACACATATTATAATGAGATAAATATGACCTTTTGAATTGTTATGGTATATTAGTTGAAATACTGGCAGGTAGAATTGAATTGTAAGCTTAAACATATATGGCAAAAATGCAATGGAAATTTTTATTATAGCGTTTTATCTATGCTATGAAAAGAAAATTTGTTACATCTTTCATATACTATAGCATTGTGCTAGTGCTATACAAAATATTCTATAAGGATTAAACAGTTTTTATAGTAAGAAACAATGCTATAATAGATAGTAGTGAACTTTCTATAGCATTTCAATGCATAATAAAAGATTAAAATAAGATTTCCGAAATGTTTCTGGATGCTATAATAGTATGACATGCCAGCATATTATAGCAACTAAATCTTATCATAATTGTTAGTATCATAAAACACAACTCTATGTAACATTTCTATAGCAACTTTCAAAATGCTATAGAAAATTAGTGTGATACATATAGTCTAAGATGGCAACTAAAACGCTTTTAAAAGTCAGTTTTCAAATAGTTTGAAATGCTACTGTTTCTATCAGACTTATTACAACTTGTTGATCTATGGTGTTAACAGAAATGCTATAGAATGCTTTAATAGCAGTTTTTAAATGTAATAAAAAGGTCTATTTGTTGTAGTGTGACCAACGAACCTCGAGCATACCAAATTAAACTAAATATAGGGCAATTAACATACATTTGCTGACAAGATAAGTTGGTCTGTGAAGCACTTAACAAAACCCACATCGTAGTCTCAAACCGAGCTTTAGAGGGAAACTACTATGGGCATTTGCGCCCAAGAAGTTTACCCTTAATAGGATAATCAGGGGAAGATAAAGGAAGAGTAGGAAAATAAAAGAGGCAAGATGCAAGGATTCAAGGAGGGATAACGTAGCACCCCTCTATTCGACAGCTTAAATAAGCCAAATAGGATCTCGTGTCTAGTGATTTTGGCCAGAACAGGGGATTGTTCGGTAGTTCCAATACCGAACAAGATTTCCTATTTGGTAGTCTTAACATCGAACATAGATTCATGTTTGGTTGTTTCAACATCGAATTAGAATTCCTGTTCAATGAACAACTCACCGAACATAAAATGATGTATGATGCATAGAAGGTACCAAAAAGAATATCATGTTCAGTATGGTTTGAAGGCTAGACCAGGAGAAGCCATGCAAAACCAACCAAGGAGCAGTATGAAGGAATATAGCTAGCAAGATGTCCATGTGCATCCATTGGACTAGAAAACACTGAACAAAACCTCCCCAACCGAACCACACAAGTTAATATGGAATAAAATCTAGGTACATTTAAAAATTTATGATCATATCTTTTGTATATGGAAATATATAAATAATGAAAAATATATATGGAGGTTGCCAGATTTTCCAAAGTAACCTCCCTACCTCAACACCACTATAAATATCCAAGCATCTACAGCCATGGGGACAATTTTTGGAACCTCATAACCACACCAAACAGAAATAGCCGAACAGAGATCTTGGAGTTTAATATTGAGTAATAAATCATTGTACTTTACATTCAAAAAACTGTAAACATTCGAATATGAGAAAAGTGATGAAAAAGGCAATGGACGTGGGTCTGCTATGGCTAAACCACTATAAATCTATGTGTATTTTATTTTTCTTGCATTATATTTGTATTGAATCTACAGTTATAAACTTGATTGGGGATATTTGTCCAATTTTCATGCAAATAGACGATTGCATGGAAGTGCTATCACTAGAAGAAAATTATCTATTAACTGCAATAAGTTACAGTGTTTGAATGCAAATTGTTGTTTTTAACGCTTACTGCACAAACTAACAAAACAAAATCTCCATGCCATCTAGGAGACGTAAACTTATCTCAGTGCTCTTTTATATTTCCATTAACACTTGTTTTTTTCCCTTCCTGCCATTCATATCCTAAAAATATAGTTCCAAAAGAACCTTAAATCATCTCCCTCATTTGTGGATTTTCTGCTCCGCTCTACTTCACAGATTCACCCTCCTAGACTACTCCTCGTCGATAACAACAACTTTACCTCCATAATCATTGTTTCCCCTACAAAATTGTGTGCCACTTTTAATTTTGTAAATGTTTAGCGTATTTTTCCATACTCCATGTTGCTTATTCTAGTCTTGTTTCACAATGGTGCTACACTCAACTTACAAGTAACCACACTACTAGTTTACTTATAAGGCATGACCTATAAAACCTAAAATTTCCTTGTTGCCATTTTTCGACTTCTCTTCCATATCAGTTTAGTTTTAAATAATGCATGATCTTTTTGAAATTAATGCTTCTTACATTTTTGTTAGTACTGTTTTCATTTCTCTACAAATCATGTTATTCATGTAGTATTGTTTCTCCTTAATATATTTTAGATGGATATAGTTGATATCAACATATGGAATGTAAATAATGGTGTTCTAGTTAGGTTACTGATGGTAGGAAAATCTAGAGATGATTATATGTATCGTATAATTTGAAGTTATTGAAGTTCAATTCTTAGATGTAGCCTAGATAATACATAATTCCATGGTATAATACAGGACCAAATATGTTAACGCGTTCGCTTACATTATTTCACCTGATTAGTATTGTATTACTTCTCTTCTTTTGGTACCATATATGTTATCCTTTAATGTGACAAATGCAACTAAAGCTGAGCTAAATAAAATGGTCAAATGATGATAACTCAGTTACATATCATCATGTTTTTGGTCATATAATATATATAGGATGTGGCCTAAATGTTTCCTCTTTCATTTTTTTGTAAAGGATTTTAGGCTATATTCTTCATCTCTTATTTAGAAATATATATGACAAAAGGTTAAGTCTTGGTTGTTGAAAAAACCTTTTGTAAACTCTAGTAAGAATGTACTTCATAGTCCATATTGGTTCAATAGAAATAGAGGTTAATGTAATAGATTTTTAATATTATTAAACATAATCCTTACATGTTAAAAAAAATTAGGTGGAGAATTGAAATATGCTTTTAATATCAGAGTAAAGCGAAATTATGAAATGTGCATGTTCTGCATGATTAATAAAATTATATTATTATTAGCAATTACTATTTCAAATTATTTAATTTAAAATGTTAGATTTGGTATATCTTTATATTTTGGCATATTCCTTATGTATGTAGCATTAAAATTGTTTGATCCTTCTATTGGTTTGAGGTAAACTATATATGACAATATAACAACCATGTTATTGAGCTTAAGTGATATGTTAGTTGATTAAACCATTTCGACCTTACAGTTTTTATTTGAACCTATATGAACACATGAAATTAAAATATACAACCAAAATATGTTACCAAAAGTGACATTATCTATATAACATAATTAAATAACATCTTCTAGAACCACATTTCATGCTGTATAACTAAATAGCTTGATTCTAATATCAGTTCATACTGGTTTGATTTGGACTAACAATTGGCTTATTCTTATATTTGTACCACCAATTACCATCAAAGCTTGATTCTAGTATTTTTTGTACATTCATATTGGTTTCATTTGGACCACCAATTAGCTGAGTGGATCAAAATTATGTCTTAGAAAAACTTGGAATACCGTAGAAATGCATATTAAATTGAATTAGCTATATAAAATGACTTAATTCTCACACCTATCATCAGAAATCCAATAGGAGAGCAATATAGTTTCGCTATATTCTATTAACAATTAGAACAACCAACTTGTTCTAAAAATGCCAAAAAGACTCCCTCTTTTTTCAATTCCTATCTAGAGTGAATGATAGAGAGGGTGTTGATAGAAATATCGGTCTTCTTATAACAAATAGACATTGTATAGTTAGCTATTCAATAGAGGCTATCTTTTTAGTGGCCATTGATAATCACTAGAACTAAAATTCATTAATTTACCATAAAAAACTAAACCTATAAGGAAAGGAAGATGCAAACTTAGTCTTTCTATTTTCAAATTTGAGTTGTACTAATTAGAATTAAATATTTACTTTATTTTAATGAAAGAGTGATCCTTGATGTGAGGAGAGAATAATTCTTATTGTATTAAACTATTACAAAAACCATCAACAAATTTGATGGGAAACTTTATGTATAAAACATATACATATAAAGTAATAGATCATCACCTAGATGAACGACTAAGAACATAGGTAAAGTCAATACATATACAACGAATTATATGGTGATAAATGTTTGCTGGTTAAGCAATGAAGAAGAAATTAAGCATGAACATAATCAGATGGCTGAATGATGCAATATTTGAACAGAATATGTAACGATCCACCTTTTTGGACGGTTTAAATCAACAATAAACCACACATGTCAACTCAAACCATTCAAAAGGAAGGACTGTTAATGGGGTAAATAAGAAAATAAGAGAAAAGAAAGGAAAAACAAAACACGTAATCTCACAGTTGAATGACAAAAATATAGTAATCAAATAAACAGTTCATGAAGCTGTTTTACAAATAACATTTGATTACACTTTACAATACAAATCAGAGTTATAAATACAGCAGGAATAAATAAATAATGTAGCAGAATAATAGGATGCAGTTGGAATAAATATAATAAATAGTAATAGCATACTAAATCTTCGTCTTCATCGTCCAAAAAGATATTCTTCAACACTGAAATTCTCAGGTTGACCCGAGCGTAATAAAAGACAAAACATTTAAGTCAGAACTAAAAGATCTTATGTAATTTAAATCAACGGTAGATAAATACGAGTCTAATAGCTCCAAGGATGATTACGGGATCTTTACATCTCCTATCCAGTGCCTAACGAGCGTGCGATAACTTAAGAGGTGTTCATGATTCTATCTCCTAAGGATTCGTTAAACTATATGCATACATAGTACAATCCGCTACTATAATATGTCTACAGTAAAGTAAAGTATTAAAATAGCGTTAAGGCGTTGTCTATATAACTCTTAACACATTTTTATATAAAATCTGTAGTCTATATAGTACAATAATTCCTCCATAAACAGGAGGGCTATCAGAGAGCACTCCATAGTGTACATCACAGACCAAACTTGTAGCGGGCGCGATCAGGAAAATATGACAAGGCATGCGAGGCAATGCCCAAGGTAGGATTCTATCATTTTGCACTATCAGACTGGCAGTAATGCATAGCAGCTACTATCGCCCAATTGGGAACACACTCCCATAATCAAATCGAGGGGTGGCCACCAAGTCAATCACAAAGTAATAAATATGGTATATAAGAAATGCACCCGATAGGGGAGTGACCCCACTTGGCCCGGTATAGCTCCTATTTTAGTCATTTGAATTTTGACCCGAAAGTCAAGGCTATCCATCTTCTTCTCATACTTCATTCCAATAGCGTTCACCAAACTATCCTACTTCATTCTGGATTTTCCACCATGTGCATAGTTGCTAAAGTGGTTTTCGGTATTGGCAGAGAGTAAGATAATATCCAATCCCGTTTCTCTTTAACAACAAACGCTTATTTCACACTGGTTTGTTCTTTTACGTTTCCAAAACCAATCTATAATTGATATTTAAATATCATGTTGATAAAAATCAGATCTCTTTCGAAATGATATTCACTTTCGAAATCATATTCACTTTCGAAATCCTTATTCACTTTAAATCATATTCATTTCAAAATCAAAATAACAAAATAGATTAAACCATCCTGTCAAAATATTCACATTTAAACCAGTTGAATCTAAATCATACAGTTCTAACTTGAACAGTTTGAATATTGGAAGTAGTTTATATATTGGAATAGTCATACATTAAAAATAGTTTATATTTTAGACGTAGGTTATAGATAAAATAGTTTATGTATTAAAAATAGGTTATAGATAAAATAGTTTATATATTAGAAATAGGTTATAGATAAAATAGTTTGTATATTAGAAATAGTTTATATCTTAAATAGGTTATATATATTAAAATTAGTTAATGTAATAAAAATTATTAATATATTAAAATGGTTTATATGAAAAAATAGTTTATATGTTAAAAGAGTTTGTATATTAAAGAGTTCATATCGAAAATAGTTTCAAATTAGAATTGTTTCTTCCAATTTCACAAATCAATTCAGATAAACTTTAGTCCTAAAATTCAGTTTAAATGAATCTTAATTCAACAATTTCAATTCAAAAGGCTAAAGGTTTCAGTTCAAATTCTCATAAAACAATTCCAATTTATATCGATTTCAAACTCATGTTTGCACTACAAATTTTAACCACTTCGAATTTGATAGGTTTTAAAGTTTGAATATTTAAACATTTGCAATAGCTCAATTTTGATAAATTTCATTTATATTCAAAACTCAACTTTAAGATTCCAATTTAAATTCCTCAAACAATTCATTTAAACCAATTTTCAATTCAACATTTTAAAGCTTGGATTTTGGAAATAATGTAGTTTATATAAATCAAATTTTATTTCATAATACCATTTAACTAGATTCAAAATTAAGGATTTAAAATAATTTAATTTAACCAATCCGGTGTCCATGTATAATTTTCTACCCTAAGGTCAAGTGAAACGGATATATATCATTTCAATCCACAATAATTTAAATTTACAGGTATATATCATTTTAATCTACAGCCCCAAGTAAAATTCAAAGTCCATAAAAGCGCTCGAGTTTGTCATTTCAACCCGTAACGATTTTCTCTAATTTATAAGACCATTCAGGTATATATCATTTCAACCCATAATGATTTTCCTAACAATAACTATGGGAACTTACAGTGTGATAACAATATATAAAATAAATACATATCCAATCATCCAAATATCAAAAATTAAACATCCATCACAATCATCATTCAAATCAACCAATCAATCATAACAATTAACTGGTTATAAATCAGATATTTGACAAACAATTTAAATTCCAATATTAATTTAAAATGGCAATTAAATTCAATACAAATTCGAATTAAGTTTGAATGACTATTTAAATATACCAAACAGTAATCAATAAATGTCTAACTATATCATTAAATTTAAATTAACCAACATAAGATGGTTTAGTATTCATGAGTGGGTTAAAACACTAACATTTGATTTTTAGTCGATTAAAATTTAATTAAAGCCCAAAAATCATAATGTTTCCAAACTAATTCCAAAATGTTAGGAATTTCGATATGATCGCAACAGAGAAAACCACGTGTGAATCCGAGCTCGTATGAGAAAGTTATATACATTAGAAGATTGAAATTTAAATTTAAATAAATTAAAAATATAAACAAATCAAACTTTACCACGTCACAGCTGCATCCTCTCTCTCACACGACCCAACATCAAAGCCAAACCAATGCCAACGATCTAGCCACCCACCGTTGACCCCTGACCTCCGCCTACACGCCGCCATGGACCAAGGCACCACCGCCATTACACTCCAGTCATCGTCGCCTATCGATCCCCCCGGTCCAATCGCCCTAACTCCACTAGCCGCCACGCCCAAACTAGAGTTTCGAAACCTTAAAGTGCCAATTCCTACTGCTATAGCAAGCAAATGACACGACCACCACCAAATGGCTCCATATAATGATCTGTCCAAAACCCATATTTCAATTTCAGTAATTTTCGCCAAGATCAAAAACGCCTAAATCGGCAATTAGGGTTCACGATTTATGACCTTTGACCGCAATTTCTGATTGATTCATGCACTGTTTTAAAAAACGTACACTTGTGTAACAACCCAGAATTTATATTAATTAAAATTCGAATATTTAATTGATTTTAAATATTAATAAGTGAAATTAAAAAGTCGAATAATTTATTTTTCGAATATTAGATTTAATTGGACAATTAAATCGATAATTTGATAATTGAAATTGCAGAAAAAATTAAAAATCGAGTTAAATATGATTGAAAATGATTTGTAAAATTTTATTATATCATATTGGAGTTAGAATGATGTTATAGAACTTCTAAAATTGAATTTAAAGTTTATTTGTGAAAATTGAATATTTTAATATTTAATTATCGACTGAAAAATAGCCAATTTTTGAACAGTCTCAGAATTGGACGAAACTAGTTCCACTAGATCCGTAATAGATTGTTATTACCGGATTTCAATTTTCGTAGCAATCGGAGTTGTCGTTTGACCGTGGCAGCTCGAAACACATCGATATCGTTTTAATATAAATTTGGCGAGTTAAAATAGTCATTTTTCAAACGGTCTCGGATTTCGACGAAACCAGTTTCATTGGATCCGTAATGTGATATTATTATAAGGTTTTAAATTTCGTGTCAATCGGATTTACCGTTTGTCCGGAGCAAGTAAAAACGCATCGAAATCGGGTTAAATCAGTTTAATTTAAATTGATCGTTTAATTCCATATCTCGCACAGATGATCGAATTAGCTTCCGAAACCTGTTCCATTGTGTCCGGAACGCGGGATAAACCGTAGAAATGCCAGTTATGGCGCGTAAATTGGAGTTTTGAAAACCCGGATGAATAGTGTTCAATAATTTTCTATAAATAGACCCTAAAATTCATTTTCAAGAAAAAATAAATAAAACCCTAACCCTAGAACGTGTAGCCGCCTCCTCTAACAATCAATGGCCAAAATGTTCTTTCGTTTTCCCCCATTTTTCTCTACATCCACTCAATAATTTCAAAAACCCTCAACTGGAGAATCGTAGAGCACTCCGAGTACTCCACATCCAACGGTGATGATCATCATCGGAGGTCAGGATTCGCCAGAATCGACCGAGGAAGTGCCCAGGTCGCGCACAGTTTTCGAGGCGCACGGGGAGCCGAGCCCTGCCGCGTTCTGGCCGTGGATAGCATTCGCGTGGGGCTACGGCATGGCGGCATCTGATCGAGGTGGAGGGGCTCGAAGTTGATCGCGTGTTTAGGGTTCAAGGCGGCCGATTTGGGTTCGTCTTCGTTCGAACGAACTGGGATGCTTTTCGCATGATGGAGGAAGAAGCTCCGTGCGGCCCAGATCTGCTATGCAGGGAACGAACGGCTGTGATGGAGTCTGGATTGAAATGTAAATTAAATTTGTAAATAGTTATATTATAAATGCGTTCAAAACTTTAAAAATGTATAACTTTTTCGTATGAGGTCGAAAAAATGTGAAATCAGTTGCGTTGGAATCGTATGGACGAGCACTACGCTATGGAATTGTATTGGAGTCATTTGGAGTTAGTGAGAATTTCGGGTAAAATTAAACGCCCGTTTAATTTTATTCGAAATAAATCGCTAAAACGAAATTGAAATCAAGTTGAGAACTTCTCACTTAATCGAATCAGTTTCGATTTTAATTTTAAATAGTTAGATTTAAAATTCTTGAATGTATGTTTGAATGATGATTGTTATCTATTGATTGTTAAAATAGACATTATGCGCCGTTAGTAAGCGGATGTTATTTATTAAAAAACATATACTGCGAATATTTCATAAACAGTGAAATTGGTATTATATATAATACCAATATATATATATATATATATATTGGCATATGTATATATTGCAGTTGTTGATTTCCCGCATTGTATAGCGGATGAGACCCTATTGCGCCGTCTATTAAGAGGATAATTTTATAAATCCCATATACCGTGATAATTCCGTACTGGAGCGGAATTGGTATTGTGCTAATGTTTTTGGATGCAGAGAAATATGTTGGAGGGATCCAACTGGATTCCTCAACTGTATTGATTTATTTACAGATATTTTGATATTTGTTGATTATCATATCGATGTATGATATTTGGATGTCGTGATTGACTATTTGGTGTTGCTGCATCATCAGATCCATTTTTGAAGTTTTAAAATAATGATTTTTAGTTTTTAAAGGAATTTTTAAAGTGATTTTTGAAAGTATACGTTTTATTAAAATTTTGAATTGATTTATTTTAAATAAATTAACGTTATAAGTTTAATGTTATAAAAGTTATGATTTTTGTAAAATATAACCAAATTAAGATTTTTTGAAATAAATACTGATTAATTTATAAAATGGTTTAATTGGGAATTTTGAATTATTATAAACGGTTTAAAAAAAATTATAAAATTGATATTTATAAATTAAAAATATTGGAATTATAAAACGAATTTTATAAGTAATAAAGTGAAATAAAAATGGATTTCATAAGTGAATTGAGATTTATAAATTTATGAAATATGAATATATAAAATGGATAGATTTTGTAAAATATAAGATTTATAAGTAATCAACTTATAAATCAGATTTTGGCATTTAGAATGAGATATAAAAAGGATTTTTATAAATGGAAGTTTATAAAAATATAAATGGAGTTTATAAACGTTGTTTATAAATCCGAAATAAATTGAATTTGATAAGTTAGATATAGGAATATATGAAAAGAATTATATTCACGATTTTGGATAGTGAATATATTATTAAATGAAATGGATATGTTTTTGGGGAAGGAACATTATGAAATGAAGTTAATGATTTTAAAGACGTTTTAAAATGCATTAAGTATCGAATACATAGATTTCGACATTCATTGTTGAAATAGACGTTTTCGAGAAATAGGAGGAAATGGTGGACTATAACACTGATTGTTATAGTAAATGGTTTCCGAAAGGAAATGTTTTGTATAGTATTGGGATTTATATATCTATTTTAAATTTGAATCCCTATACTAGTGATTTTGGGTCGTCGTAACAATGTTTTACGCAACATTCGTTTTGGCCCAATCAAATGTGTTTAAGAGAATGATTTCTTAAAGAATGAAATATATACTTAATTTTCGATTTAAGTATATTAAATTCCAAGTGTTGAAATTGAATGGATTTGTGAATTACTTATTAATAAATAAGTACGGAAATGTTTTCCAATATGAACTGAATATTTTGAGACCGTATCTTTTAAAGATAAATTGAAAATGAATAATAGAAATCGATTTGGATAATCGTATATTCATAGATATTTTGGGATGTAAATTCACTATGGAATTTATAAATGAAAAAGGGAATTAATTTACGGATTTGGAACGTAGATATAAAGTAAATCGTTAAGGATTTATTTAATTGGTTTAAATGAACCATGTTGAAATGAAAGTATTTCGCATAAGGAAAATGATTGAAATTTGTTTTCAAAAGTGATAATGGATTGAAAAGTGATTTGAAAATTAGTTTTCAAATGTTTGAAGTGTGGAAAATTTTATATCTAGTAAAGATATTTTGGAAAGTAAATAATTTGGGAAATTATTTGGAATTCAGTGATGTTGAGCATGCCTATTGATAGTTAAATAATCCGACTATCAATATTTACCTTTAAATAGGTATTTGTTGAGATTTGTTTGAATTTGAATGCCACACTTATTTTTGAATAAGCGCTCACTATTCGGGTTAGCCGGGAAAGGACCTTGGGGCCGTATAACCCATTCTGAATATGTGATACGTCGACATGGATTGCATTTGATGACCGGTGTTGAAGACCGGATATTTGTGAAAACGGAAGGATTATCGTCGAGTTACTCTACATCGGCTGATCTCCGATATAGAGGTTTTATCACCCTTAGTGACAGGAAGTCCGGTCGTGATTGGTGAATAACCGGATTGCAAGGACTTCTTTGTAAGTGCCTTCGGTTCTGTTCGATCCCGGAACAGACTTGTATGGATTGTATGTCTGACATTACAAATTGAGATATAAAGCTGATTTCTTTCAAATATATTTCTGTTGGTGGCGGAGAATTTATTCTCTTTGCTTAACACCCTTCTCTGAGACGTACGAGCTCAGAGGTTATATAGTTGAAGGTTATTAGTGATATACTCCCAATTTGGTAGTGTGGCATGCTGAGTGTTGCTGTGAAATGATCATTGTGTTGATCATTTGTGATAGGATCATTTATTTGATCATTTATCTTGGTGATCATTTCTATGATCATTTGTTGACCCAAAGCACGGCTTTTGTATAAAGTGTGGCTTTGTGGACGAGACTTCGTCGGACCTCACACCCCGGAAATGGTCAAAACAGGAAGGATGCGGCAAGGTTATTAGGGGTTAGCGCCCCTTTAGTGTATGTCATTCCTTCTGGATAGAGGTGGTATCATGGTATGGAGCCCAGATATTTAACCTATGTTGTTGCTGCATATTTTGTGGTTGTTGGAAATCGAGGATCCTCGGATAGATCGGTTACGATCGGGGGATGACATATTCGTGTCAATAGTTACCCAGTTAGGGGTAACCTGGCCTTGTGTTGGCAGAGATCCGGTTTGGTTCTCGGGAACGTCCTTCCAGAGGCGTTCTCATGTGGCATTGGGAAGTTCCTTGGCCTGACCATTTGTTGGAAATCCAAAGAAACAATACGATCTTGTACGGTTTTAGTTGTATAACCTACCATGGAATGTGGCGGTAGCCTGCTATTGAACATGGTAGCTATAGTAGGCATAAGTGCGGAATGTCTATGCTGGCTAAGATTTATATCTTTATTTTCGAAATGATTTTTTCCTACACTATGCACTAGTAATAATATCAAATGTTCTTTTTAATGCGTATCAAGCATCTTTGAATATCATAAGGAGAAATCTCCTCTGATTCTGCGTTTGCATTGTGTGTGTGTGCGGGAGGCCTTATGGTAGTCTCATTTTTAAAAGCATTGCGAATTGACTTTAAAAATATTCCTCTATTTTGATTTTAAATATAAATAAACTGTTTTGAGTTCTCACACCAGTCACATGACTGACTCGGAGTTTATTGTTTTCCTTCCTAAACTCTGGTTGCCCACCAATTTCCACACGGGCGGTCAAGAGTTAAGGTTTATTCAGGATATTCAGGAGTTGCTGGAGGCAAGCTGGATGGCATGGCCTATTACTAGTATATAGTATTTCTTTTTCCGCTGCATTGTTTGATGTCATTTGTTGTTGTACACTCTGATGTAATGAAATGAAATGTAATGTAATGTAATAACTGATATAGTTCTTTGTTTAAAGATTATTCATTTATTTATTATATGTTGTTCCGCTGCGAATTGTGAGATTCTGGTGTTGTTCTGTTATTTCTTCTGTTTTGTTCTATCTTTTTCTCTCTTTCTTCTATCTTTTCTTCTTCTTTAACCCTAACATTTCGGTTTTTCGGCAACGAAAAATCGCAAACGTTACATTTGGTATCAGAGCTTATGGTTAAGCGACAACCATGGCTCTGTTGGGTATTACTCATTAGAGATAGGGTCAGTAGTACTCTAAAATGAGTTTGAGTGTAATAATAGATATGATAGCGTATTTGTTAGTGAATATAAAATTGTTTTATATTGTGATGATTGGTTTATTGAGTGGCATATGAACCTTCGTCAGCACGGTCTGTACAACTATGCCGAAGGGGTTTATAAACACTTGTATAGAACAATTCGACATAGTATCATTTTGAATTGGGTAAATGAAATAATTTTACCTTGATTATATTTTCTATATAAATAAATAATTTTTCAGAATTATTAAAGTGTATATAATTGATTGTTGATTGTTGAAAATGTAAGAATGTATGCAAGTAAACAAAAGTTGTTTGAATAAGTTAAGTAAATAAAACTTATTGTGAAAGAATAATTGTATAAGCAATTGAATTATAATGATGGAATTATAATTAATATGATTCACAATTGTAGAATAATCTTATATATATTAATAAGTGAAAATATATAAGTAAAAGATTAGTAAATGTGATTTATAATCTAAAATAAAATTCCAGAGAAGTGTTTTGAAAAGATTTGAAATTTGGAGATTTGGAAAATTTAAATCCCTTTTTGTTTTGAAAATAATTTTCAAAGGATTTGGAAAATTGTTTTAGAAAGATGAAAGCTCTAAACTCTTTTCGGTCGCCGGAAAATAATTCCGATGATGATTGCAACATCATCGGTGTTCATTTTCGGGTTTCCAAAAGAGGGATTGCTGCCAAATTGTTTAAAAGAAAATTGTTTGGAAAATTTGGATTTGGTTTTGAAAGGTTGAAAAGACTCTGGAATCCTATTTAAAATATTTATGAGAATGATAAATGAGTTGATAACTTATACAATTTGAGTTTTAAATAGAATAAATTTAACTTAAAGAATGGAGTTAAATTAAATTAGTATAAGTAAATCAATAAAAATCCAAGTTGTAAATTGATGAATATAAGTGAAATAAGTTTTGAACTTATAATATGAGTTAATAAATTTAGCTTTGGTAAAGGTTAAATAGAATTTACTTTAGAATTGAAATTTAAATTGGATTTATAAGTGGAATCTTAAGTTAAATTGAAACAAATGATGTTGGAAATTGAATAAGTTGAATGAAAGTCAATTTAATATGATCCAATTGGAATTAAATGTGTTGAACCAAATTGAATGTAAAGTGAATAAATTTGGTTGTGTTGATTAAACATTGGTTGTTAGTTGATTGTTGATTGATTATATATAAATTCATTGTGTTAATGAAATTGAATTAGCGAAATTTGAAGCTATGTGATTGAATTCAAATGGATAATATGTAAATTTGAATAGAATTGGATTTGATTTGGAAGTGAACTAATATGAATGCAAATTAGTGAATGCAAACTAATTAAAAATTGAATATGAATGAATATTGATTTGGTTATGAATATTGAGTTGGTTGATGGTTGCATTTGTTGTTTAGTTGCATTTGCTATATTGGCATATATAAATGTTGCTATATGTTGTATATTGATACTATTTTCATATATGCATGATTCTCATGTTGTTGTTGAGTGTTAGTAGGTGCGGATGGCGTTTGCTTCGCTTTTGGAGCTCGCTTTCGCGCTATATTAGCCGTATATGCTCGCTAATAATAAATAAGGTACATATCTCGGATTACATATCGTACTTTTACACTTTTTTCCCTGCGGGATGCCTCATCACTTGATGAGATGTATATTTGGGATATATATACTGTCTTTTTTTTTTCCGGATCGAGCCGCGCAAAGGAGACTATGGCGAATTTTTCCGAAAATTTAAGGCGTTAGAAAAATTTGAGAAAATTGGAATTTTTTTTGAAAACTATGATTTTGATTTTTGAATTGAAAGTTAAACAATAGTGGTCGTATTTGAAAGGATAACTAAGTATGATTTGAAACCTTAGTAAAGTATTATAAGAAGTTTAACTATGGTTTTGGAAAGTTAATGGATTCTATAACTTTTTCTTACTTGGTAATTTCGAGGACGAAATTCTTTTAAGGGGGGGAGTTTGTAACGACCCAGAATTTATATTAGTTAAAATTCGAATATTTAATTGATTTTAAATATTAATAAGTGAAATTAAACATTCGAATAATTTATTTTTCGAATATTAGATTTAATTGGACAATTAAATCGATAATTTGATAATTGAAATTGCAGAAAAAATTAAAAATCGAGTTAAATATGATTGAAAATGATTTGTAAAATTTTATTATATCATATTGGAGTTAGAATGATGTTATAGAACTTTTAAAATTGAATTTAAAGTTTATTTATGAAAATTGAATATTTTAATTTTTAATTATCGACCGAAAAATAGCCAATTTTTGAACAGTCTCAGAATTGGACGAAACTAGTTCCATTGGATCCGTAATAGTTTGTTATTATCGGATTTCAATTTTCGTAGCAATCAGAGTTGTCATTTGACCGTGGCAGCTCGAAACGCATCGATATCGTTTTAATATAAATTTGGCGAGTTAAAATAGTCATTTTTCAAACGGTCTCGGATTTCAACGAAACTAGTTTCATCGGATCCGTAATGTGATATTATTGTAAGGTTTCAAATTTCGTGTCAATCAGATTTACCGTTTGTCCGGGGCAAGTAAAAACGCATCGAAATCGGGTTAAATCGGTTTAATTTAAATTGATCGTTTAATTCCATATCTCGCACAGATGATCAAATTAGCTTCCGAAACCTGTTCCATTGTGTCCGGAACGCGGGATAAACCCCAGAAACGCCAGTTACGGCGCGTAAATTGGAGTTTTGAAAACCCGGATGAACAGTGTTCAATAATTTTCTATAAATAGACCCTAAAATTCATTTTCAAGAAAGAAAAAATAAAACCCTAACCCTAGAACGTGTAGCCGCCTCCTCTAACAATCAATGGCCAAAATGTTCTTTCGTTTTCCCCCATTTTTCTCTACATCCACTCAATAATTTCAAAAACCCTCAACTAGAGAATCGTAGAGCACTCCGAGTACTCCACATCCAACGGTGATGATCATCATCGGAGGTCAGGATTCGCCAGAATCGACCGAGGAAGTGCCCACGGTCGCGCACAGTTTTCGAGGCGCACGGGGAGCCGAGCCCTACCGCGTTCTGGCCGTGGATAGCATTCGCGTGGGGTTACGGCGTGGCGGCATCTGATCGAGGTGGAGGGGCTCGAAGTTGATCGCATGTTTAGGGTTCAAGGCGGCCGATTTGGGTTCGTCTTCGTTCGTTCGAACTGGGATGTTTTTCGCGTGATGGAGGAAGAAGCTTCGTGCGGCCCAGATCTGCTATGCAGGGAACGAACGGCTGTGATGGAGTCTGGATTGAAATGTAAATTAAATTTGTAAATAGTTATATTATAAATGCGTTCAAAACTTTAAAAATGTATAACTTTTTCGTACGAGGTCGAAAAAATGTGAAATCAGTTGCATTGGAATCGTATGGACGAGCACTACGCTATGGAATTGGATTGGAGTCGTTTGGAGTTAGTGAGAATTTCGGGTAAAATTAAACGCCCGTTTAATTTTATTCGAAATAAATCGCTAAAATGAAATTGAAATCAAGGTGAGAACTTCTCACTCAATCGAATCAGTTTCGATTTTAATTTTAAATAGTTAGATTTAAAATTCTTGAATATATGTTTGAATGATAATTGTTATCTATTGATTGTTAAAATAGACATTATGCGCCGTTAGTAAGCGGATGTTATTTATTAAAAAACATATACCGCGAATATTTCATAAACAGTGAAATTGGTATTATATATAATAGGAATATATATATATTGGCATATGTATATATTGCAGTTGTTGATTTCCCGCATTGTATAGCGGATGAGACCCTATTGCACCGTCTATTAAGCGGATAATTTTATAAATCCCATATACCGCGATAATTCCGTACTGGAGCGGAATTGGTATTGTGCTAATGTTTTTGGATGCAGGGAAACAGGTTGGAGGGATCCAACTGGATTCCTCAACTGTATTGATTTATTTACAGATATTTTGATATTTGTTGATTATCATATCGATGTATGATATTTGGATTTCGTGATTGACTATTTGGTGCTGCTGCATCATCAGATCCATTTTTGAAGTTTTAAAATAATGATTTTTAGTTTTTAAAGGAATTTTTAATGTGATTTTTGAAAGTATACGTTTTATTAAAATTTTGAATTGATTTATTTTAAATAAATTAACGTTATAAGTTTAATGTTATAAACGTTATGATTTTTGTAAAATATAACCAAATTAAGATTTTTTTGAAATAAATAGTGATTAATTTATAAAATGGTTTAATTGGGAATTTTGAATTATTATAAACAGTTTTAAAAAAAAATTATAAAATTGATATTTATAAATTAAAAATATTGGAATTATAAAACGAATTTTATAAGTAATAAAGTGAAATAAAAATGGATTTCATAAGTGAATTGAGATTTATAAATTTATGAAATATGAATATATAAAATGGATAGATTTTGTAAAATATAAGATTTATAAGTAATCAACTTATAAATTGGATTTTGGCATTTAAAATGAGATATAAAAAGGATTTTTATAAATGGAAGTTTATAAAAATATAAATGGAGTTTATAAACGTTGTTTATAAATCCGAAATAAATTGAATTTGATAAGTTGGATATAGGAATATATGAAAGGAATTATATTCACGATTTTGGATAGTAAATATATTATTAAATGAAATGGATATGTTTTTGGGGAAGGAACATTATGAAATGAAGTTAATGATTTTAAAGACGTTTTAAAATGCATTAAGTATCGAATACATAGATTTCAACATTCATTGTTGATATAGACGTTTTCGAGAAATAGAAGGAAATGTTGGACTATAACACTGATTGTTATAGTAAATGGTTTCCGAAAGGAAATGTTTTGTATAGTATTGGTATTTATATATCTATTTTAAATTTGAATCCCTATACTAGTGATTTTGGGTCGTCGTAACAATGATTTATGCAACATTCGTTTTGGCCCAGTCAAATGTGTTTAAGAGAATGATTTCTTAAAGAATGAAATATATACCTAATTTTCGATTTAAGTATATTAAATTCCAAGTGTTGAAATTGAATGTATTTGTGAATTACTTATTAATAAATAAGTACGGAAATGTTTTCCAATATGAACTGAATATTTTGAGACCTTATCTTTTAAAGATAAATTGAAAATGAATAATAGAAATCGATTTGGATAATCGTATATTCATAGATATTTTGGGATGTAAATTCACTATGGAATTTATAAATGAAAAGGGGAATTAATTTACGGATTTGGAACGTAGATATAAAGTAAATCGTTAAGGATTTATTTAATTGGTTTAAATGAACCATGTTGAAATGAAAGTATTTCGCATAAGGAAAATGATTGAAATTTGTTTTCAAAAGTGATAATGGATTGAAAAGTGATTTGAAAATTAGTTTTCAAATGTTTGAAGTGTGGGAAATTTTATATCTAGTAAAGATATTTTGGAAAGTAAATAATTTGGGAAATTATTTGGAATTCGGTGATGTTGAGCATGCCTATTGATAGTTAAATAATCCGACTATCAATATTTACCTTTAAATAGGTATTTGTTGAGATTTGTTTGAATTTGAATGCCATACTTATTTTTGAATAAGCGCTCACTATTCGGGTTAGCCGGGAAAGGACCTTGGGGTCGTATAACCCATTCTGAATATGTGATACGTCGAAATGGATTGCATTTGATGACCGGTGTTGAAGACCGGATATTTGTGAAAACGGAAGGATTACCGTTGAGTTACTCTACATCGGCTGATCTCTGATATAGAGGTTTTATCACCCTTAGTGACGGGAAGTCCGGTCGTGATTAGTGAATAACCGAATTGCAAGGACTTCTTTGTAAGTGCCTTCGGTTCTGTTCGATCCCGGAACAGACTTGTATGGATTGTATGTCTGACATTACAAATTGAGATATAAAGCTGATTTCTTTCAAATATATTTCTGTTGGTGGCGGAGAATTTATTCTCTTAGCTTAACACCCTTCTCTGAGACGTACGAGCTCAGAGGTTATATAGTTGAAGGTTATTAGTGATATACTCCCAATTTGGTAGTGTGGCATGCTGAGTGTTGCTGTGAAATGATCATTGTGTTGATCATTTGTGATAGGATCATTTATTTGATCATTTATCTTGGTGATCATTTCTATGATCATTTGTTGACCCAAAGCACGGCTTTTGTATAAAGTGTGGCTTTGTGGATGAGACTTCGTCGGACCTCACACCCCGGAAATGGTCAAAACAGGAAGGATGCGGCAAGGTTATTAGGGGGTAGCGCCCCTTTAGTGTATGTCATTCCTTCTGGATAGAGGTGGTATCATGGTATGGAGCCCAGATATTTAACCTATGTTGTTGCTGCATATTTTGTGGTTGTTGGAAATCGAGGATCCTCGGATAGATCGGTTACGATCGGGGGATGACATATTCGTGTCAGTAGTTACCCAGTTAGGGGTAACCCGGCCTTGTGTTGGCAGAGATCCGGTTTGGTTCTCGGGAACGTCCTTCTAGAGGATTTCTCATGTGGCAATGGGAAGTTCCTTGGCCTGACCATTTGTTGGAAATCCAAAGAAACAATACGATCTTGTACGGTTTTAGTTGTATAACCTGCCATGGAATGTGGCGGTAGCCTGCTATTGAAAATGGTAGCTATAGTAGGCATAAGTGCGGAATGTCTATGCTGGCTAAGATTTATATCTTTATTTTCTAAATGATTTTTTCCTACACTATGCATTAGTAATAATATCAAATGTTCTTTTTAATGCGTATCAAGCATCTTTGACTATCATAAGGAGAAATCTCCTTCGATTCTGCGTTTGCATTGTGTGTGTGTGCGGGAGGCCTTATGGTAGTCTCATTTTTAAAAGCATTGCGAATTGACTTTAAAAATATTCCTCTATTTTGATTTTAAAGATAAATAAACTGTTTTGAGTTCTCACACCAGTCACATGACTGACTCGGAGTTTATTGTTTTCCTTCCTAAATTCTGGGTGCCCACAAATTTCCACACGGGCAGTCAAGAGTTAAGGTTTATTCAGGATATTCAGGAGTTGCTGGAGGCAAGCTGGATGGCATGGCGTATTACTAGTATATAGTATTTCTTTTTCCGCTGCATTGTTTGATGTCATTTGTTGTTGTACACTCTGATGTAATGAAATGAAATGTAATGTAATAACTGACATAGTTCTTTGTTTAAAGATTATTCATTTATTTATTATATGTTGTTCCGCTGCGAATTGTGAGATTCTGATGTTGTTCTGTTATTTCTTCTGTTCTGTTCTATCTTTTTCTCTCTTTCTTCTATCTTTTCTTCTTCTTTAACCCTAACATTTCAGTTTTTCGGCAACGAAAAATCGCAAACGTTACAACTTGCGTAGATTTGGATTGTCGAGGCTTCGAAATGGTATATAATTTGTCATGATTTGAGGAGTTTGAATTTTGGAATTGATTTTGATTTGAATTTAGGAATTAGGTTTCAGCCATTGGGAAGGAAAAGAGCAGATGGAAAAATAGTACGTACATAAAAAAGAAAGCTGCTAGGGTTGCAGAAAAGAAATATAATTATATAGACAAGAACAGATAAGAATGAATGAACATATATAGTTGGGTCGAAACAGTAACAACGACCGAAAAAGCTCGTTCCGTTTTCGAAACGAAAGTGAGTCATCCAATATATCGAAATATAGGTTTTCGATAATCTTAAACTTAATGGAACTAGTTTCAAACCCTAGTTCCATTATATTCATAAATTAGCTTTTAAAATCAGATTATTTTTAATTAAATTCATTAAATTGATTCCTACGCGTTTCGAGATCGCATGATCAAACGATAAGTCCGATCGCTACGAAACTTGAAATCTTACAATAATTCACTATTACGGATCTGATGAAACTTGTTTCATCGAAATTCGAGACAGTGACAAAAATGGCTAATTTCCACGTTAAATAAATAGATTATTATTAAATTGACTTAACCACTTTTCAATTCATATTTTAAAGGTAACAATTTCATCATTCTAGATTACGTAGAAATTAATAATATATCAAAATAAATTTCTATGTTAAATTCACATTAAAATATTTAATTAAATTCAACGTTCAATTAAACTATAATAAAATCCTAGTTAATTATATATTAAATCCAAATAAATTCTTTTATTTTAATCCCTACTCTTATTATTAAATCAACTATCACCTTATGGATATAATTAACATTAGGTTACATTTCAATACATTCTTATTCGACAGTTATCATCCTTTACAATATTAATTAAAATATTTCGATTTCATTAAATTTTGTTGATTTCCAAATTATTCCAACATATTAAATAATTATATGATCAATAAAACAATTATTACTTTTAAGTAATTTAATGATATTCAAAAATTTATTATTTACAAACAGATATTATAATTACTTACCACATCACTGATTTCATCTTCAATAGTAACCAACCTCGATTTAATTACATAAAATTTAAACATTTAATTTATTCTTTATTTACAAATATAAACAAATTAACTTTACATTATTTCAATTGATTGAAATTACATTAAAATTATTGTCAATAATATTCAAACAACATTATTAGGACATTATCTAATTATTTTTCTCGTACAATATTAAATTTTCAAAATCTAATTTAATTAAATATTTTTAATTATCGAAAAAATATGGGTCGTTACACTCTCCCCTGCTCAAAACTTTTCATCCTTGAAAAGAAAAGAAAGAATTAAGAAAATAACATATTTTTATTTAAAATAATCAATTTATAAACACTTTAAACTTTCATAACTAAGTATTTTAAGTAAAATATATCGATTTATAAACAATTAAATCTTTCATATTTAATTCTAATAAAAAATTGAAAATATTTTCATTTTCACAAAAATATTCTAACTCTTAAATTCATGAACTTTTTTGGCAGTGTCTTCTTTGTACAGATAGGTCCGAAAAAATAACAATGCTAATAATTATAATATATATATATATATATCATATTCCAATTATAAATATCCCAACCATGGAAAATAATTAAAATATCGTTGCAAAACTGTAATCTAAAAACGTACATTTGTCGGGTAAACAAACTTTATTAATTAAACAAAAAACAGTAGTTATTGCTTTCATAAACCTGTATTTCACTTATATAATCTAAAATAGTAAGAATTATGTACGAGAGAAATATTTTAGTTGTTTTAATTAGTAACAAAAGCAAATCAACACAAAACAATACGACCATCATATGCAATCAAAGTATCTATCATACAACCATAGCAACCAAAATCTACAGGTTTACTCAGTTTCAGAAACTTCTCATCGTTCAAGGGTGATAAATAAACTGCCAAGTGTACCTTACACTCAACACCTTTGATAATTACTTAATAGATTATTCATCCAACCTTTAAACAAATTGAAGTATCATTTCCCAAACATCACATTGGCCAACGAATGTAATTATTCTTCAAGTTTATTCAATCGGTTTCTTTTCACATCATTATTTACTTTTCATTTATTTTAAATTCTCTTTCATCTTACAGAATCATCTTTTATTTATTTACATTCATTACTTACACAAATTATTTTCCATTCAATATTTAAAATAATCAATGAATTCATTATTTAAGTATTACATACATTTCATTTATTCCCAATTTATTCATACATGTTATTTCTTATTAATTTACATTCATTTCATTGCAGTTTAATTCCCATTGATTATTATATACAGCTTGATTTCAAATTAATTTTAGTATTCATTAAGGAATCATTCAACTTAAGTCTCTTAACTTCTTGAATGACATTCATCCTTTCTTATATAGTGTCATGGAGTAATAAATCTATTTTTTAATCAATTCAACATTTTATAAAGTTATAATCATTTACATAATATAGTATTCACTTTTACTATTCACTTTAATTATAAATAACTTCAGATATTAACCTAAGTTTATAATATTCTTATACATCTTAATCGTTCATTTATAAACAAAATTCTAGTTGAACACTTCCATTAATTAAGTTTTACTTGTATAATATTCTATTACATATTCTTATTTAACATTACAACATTTTAAACATTTCTGGTAAGTTATATATATGTTTAGAGAATGTAATTGAATGTTACACAAGTTTATCTTATTTATTTTAGTTAACAAAATGTTTAATAATTACATCTTCTAAATTTTCATATCTTTTGATTTACAAGTTAAAATTTCCAATTTCTTATATATTTCGTTAGTCGCTTACCATTTAATTTCTTATTTTTCATTTTAGAAGTTTCAACTATTAAAACAGTTAAGATTTCATTTCATTACAATAGTTGAAATCTCTAATTTATAGAACCTTAAGAACTAAGTGTCGGGTTTGTTCCAAATCATTTTGAAATTTTATATATACTCATATCTTTTATATATCAAAACATATTTAGAAATTTAAAATTAAGATTTATTTATCAAACAAATGTGTAGTAAAACTACTACAGCGGTCTTCCCACTTTGAACTCGAAATGAATGTCAATGATGCGACCGTCATCACCGATATTATTTTCCTACGACAGAAGAGGCGAGTACAAAACTTATGTCCCTTTTAAAATTATCATAAAACATTCTTTTCAAATCACATTGAAAATATTTATATTCGAAAACAAAAATAATTCTAATATTAAATTCCAAAATCTTTTGAGAACAAATTTCGAACCTGGGAACTTAAGTTCCCAAATTTCCAATTCATATTTACTTTATTTGTAAATTTTATTTTTCAACCAATGTTTATAACATTCCACTTCCTAAAAAACAAACATACAACTATACCCATTTATAAAAGTTATTCTTTTAATTACAAAATAAAATACTAGGTAAAATTATTTCATTTACCTATATTTGAAAAACAATATTGTGTTGGTTTGCCTTATTAATTATTTAGAAATCTCTACCGATGCGATAGCGTCATATTTACCGACCAGAATTTATAAATACTCAACAGAACAAATTAACACAATATAAAAACATTTTATAACACTAACAAATACGCTCTCCCATATATATATACACTTAAAAAAACTCATGCTAGGATATTACTATCCTATCTCTATGAGTCAACCCCGCAATTAAGGTTATCGCTAAACCTGGCTCTAATACCAAATGTAACGACCCACCTTTTTGGACGGTTGAAATCGACAATAAACCACACATGTCAACTCAAACCATTCAAAAGGGAGGATTGTTAATGAGGTAAATAAGAAAATAAGAGAAAAGAAAGGAAAAACAAAATACAGTATCTCACAGCGAATGACAAAATGTAATAATCAAATAAACAGTTTATGAAGCTGCTTTACAAATAACATTTGATTACAATTTACAATATAGATCAGAGTTATACATATAGCAAGGATAAATCAATAATGCAACAGAACAACAGATGCAGTGGAATAAATATAATAAATAGTAATACTATACTAAATCTTTATCTCCGTCCTCCAGAAAGATAGTCTTCAACACTGAAATGCTAAATCTAACCCGAGCGTAATGAAAAGACAAAATACTCGAGTCAGAACTAAAAGATCTAATGTAAGTTAAATCAATAGTAAATAAATATGAGTGTAAAGGCTTTAGAGATGTTTATTGGATTTTACATCTCCTACTAGTGTCTAACGTGTGTACAATAACTTAAGAGATGTTCGGGATTCCATCTCCTAAGGATCCGTTAAACTATCTACATACATAGTACAATATGCTATTATAATATGTCTATAGTAAAATAAAGTATTAAAATAGCATTATGGCATTACCTATATCTCCCTTAATACATTTTTATATAAATGTCGTAGTCTATACAGTACTGTAATTCCTCTGCAAACTGGAGAGCCATCAAAGGACAGTCCATAGTGTATGACACAAATCAAACTCGTAGTGGGCGTGATTAGGATAAATATGACAAGGCACGCGAGGCAATGCCTAGGGTAAGATTCTACCGTTTCGCACCCCCGGACTAGTGACAACACATAGCAGCTATTACCATCCACCTTGGAACACACTCCTATAATCAAATCGAGGGGTGGGCACTAAATCAATCACAAAGTAATAAATATGGTATCGAAGAAATGTGCCCGATAGAGGGAGAGACCCTACTTGTCCAGGTAATAGCTCCTTTTTTAGTCATTTTAACTATGACCCGAAAGTCAAGACTATCCATCATTGTTCTCCTACTTCATTCCAGTAGCATTCGCCAAACCATCCTACTTCATTCTGGATTCTCCACCACATGCACAGTTGTTAAAGTGGTTTTCAGTATTGGAAGAGTGTATGACAATATCTAATCCCGGTCTCTTTAACAAACAAATGCTTATTTCACGCTGATTGGTTTCCAAAACTGATCCATAATTGATATCAAAATATCATATTGACAAAAATCATATCTCTTTTGAAATCATGTTCACTCTCGAAATCATTATTCACTTTCGAAATCATATTCACTTTCGAAATCATTATTCACTTTAAATCATATTCATTTCAAAATCAAAACAACAAAATAGGTTAAACCATCATGTCAAAATATTCGCATTTAAACCAATTGAATCTAAATCATAACATTATAACTTAAACAGTTTGAATATTGGATGTAGTTTATATATTGGAATAGTTACAAATTAAATATAGTTTATATTTTAAAAACAGGTTATAGATAAAATAGTTCATATATTAGAAATAGGTTATAGATAAAATAATTTAAATTTTAGAAATAGTATATATCTTAAATAGGTTATATGTATTAAAAATAGTCAATGCAATAAAAATTAATATATTAAAATGGTTTATATGAGAAAATAGTTTATACGTTAAAAGAGTTTATATATTGAAATAGTTTATGTCGAAAATATTTTCAAATTAGAATTGTTTCTTCCAATTTCACAAATGAATTCAAATCAACTTCAATCCAAAAATTAAATTAAATTAAATCTCAATTAAATGTTTTCAATTCAAAAGGCTAAAGGTTTCTATTCAAATTATCATAAAAACAATTTCAATTTATATCGATTTGATATCCATGTTTGAACTGCAAATTTAAACCACTTCAAATTCGATAGGTTTCAAAGTTTATACATTCAAACATTTGCTATAACAAAATTTGATAAATTTCATTTATATTCAAAATTCTAATTAACGATTCCAATTTAAATTCCTTAAACAATTCATTTAAACCAATTTTCAATTCAACATTTTAAAGCTTGGATTTTGAAAATAATTCAGTCCATATAAACCAATTTTTTTCATAATACCATTTAACTGGATTCAAAAATTAAGGATTCAAAATCATTTAATTTAACCAATCCAGTGTCCGTATATAATTCTTTCCTTATGGTCAAGTGATACAGATATATATCATTTCAATCCGCAATAATTTAAATTTACAAGTATATATCATTTCAATCGCAATCTCGTGTAAAATCCAAAATCCATAAAAATGCTCGAGTTTATCATTTCAACGCATAAATTTTTTTCCCTAATCTATAAGACGAATTGAGAATGTATCATTACAACCCATAGTGATTTTTCCAACAATAACTAAGGGAACTTGCAGTGTGATAACAATATATAAAATAAATACAATATCCAATCATCCAAATATCAACAATTAAATATCTATCACAATCATCACTCAAATCAACCAATCAATCAAAAAAATTAACCGATTATTAATTACTTATTTAACAAACAATTTAAATTCCAATATTAATTTAAATTGGCAATTAAATTCAATTTAAATTCACATTAAGTTTGAATGACAATTTAAATATACCAAATAGCAATCAATAAATTTCTAGCCATATCATAAATTTAATTTAACCAGCATAAGATGGTTTAGTATACGTGAGTTAGTTAAAACACTCACTTTTGATTTTCAGTTGATTAAAATCTAATTATAGCCCAAAAATCTAACAGTCCCAGAATGCAGCTAAAACAGTTCCATAATGACCGGAATTTTGAAACGATCGTGGTGGAGAAAACCGCATGTGAATCCAAGAGAAAGTTATGTATATTAGAAGATTGAAATTCAAATTTAAATAAATTAAAAATATAAACAAATAAAACTTTACTACATCACAGTTGCATCCTCTCTCCTACACGACCCAACATCAAAGCGAACCCATGCCTACGCTCCAGCCACCCACCGTTCACCACCCTGACCTCCGCTTACACGCCGCCGTTGACCAAGGCACCACTGCCATTACACTCGCCTTTTCGTCGCCTATCTATCCCCGCAGATCCGATCACCCCTTACTCCATTGGTCGCCACGCCAAAATCAGGGTTTCAAAACCCTAAAGTGCCAATTCCTATCGCTACTACGAGCAATCAATGATACGACCACCAATAAACGGCTCCATACAATAATCTCTCCAAAACCCATATTTCAATTTCAGAAATCGTCGCCAAAATAAAAACGCCTAAATCGGCAATTAGATTTGCGATTTATGACCTTTGACCCGATTTCTGATCGATTCATGCACTGTTTCTTAAAATAAACACTTGCCAAAGATTCAAATTGTCGACAGCTTCGAGACGGTACATAATTTGCTATAATTTGAGGAGTCTGAAGTTTGGAATTGATTTTGATTTGAATTTTGAATTTGTGAATTAAGTTTTTTCCTTTGAGAAGGAAAGGAGCTGATGGAAAAATAGTACATACAGAAATACGAAACCTGTTAGGTTTTCAGAGAAGAAATCTAATTATATCGACAATGACAGATAAGAATGAATGAATATATCGAATTGGGTTGAAACGATAACGATGACCCGAAAAACCATTCTGTTTCTGAAACGAAAGTGGGTCATCCAACATATCAAAATATAGGTTTTGATATTTTTAAACTTAATGGAACTAGTTTTAAACCCTAATTTCATTCTATTTAGAAGTTAGTTTTTAAATCAGATTATCTTTGATTGAATTCATTAAATTGATTTCTACGCATTTCAAGCCCACACGATCAAAAGACAAGTCTGATCGCTACGAAACTTGAAATCTTATAATAATTCACTATCGTGGATCCGTGAAACTGGTTTCATCGAAATCCGAGACAGTGACCAAAATGGCTAATTTCCATGTTAAATTAATAAATTATTATTAAATTGATTTAATCACTTTTCAATTTAGATTTTTAAAGTTAACAATTTTATCATTCTAGTTTACATAGAAATTAATAATCTATCAAAACAAATTTTCTTTGTTAAATTCACTATTAAAATATTTCATTAAATTCATGTTTAATTACACTTAATAAAAGCATGGTTGATTATATTTTAAATCCAAATAAATTCTTTTATTTTGATTCCCACTCTTATTATTAAATCAACATTCACCTTATGGGTATAATTAACATTTTTACATTTCAATGCATTCTTATTCGACAATTATCATCCTTCACCATATTAATTATAACATTTCACTTTCATTAAATTTTATTGATTTCCAAATTATTCCAATATATTAAATAATAAGATGATCAATAAATATTTATTACTTTTAAGCAATTAATCATATTCACATATTTATTATTTACAAATAAATATTATAATTATTAACCAGTTTCATCTTCTATGGTAACCAACCTCAATTTAACTACATAAAATTTCAACATTTGATTTATTCCTTATTTACAATTGTAACGACTCGGTATTTTCAACCATTCGCATCCATTATAAGTGTATATGTAGACACTCATGCCGGAATTGAATTGCTCAAAATACCGCGTTGTAATTAAAAATTTGGCAAATCTCAGAATATACAGTAAATAAAAATCACAGACACAGAGTAATAATAATGCAGCGGAAGAAAAAGAGATAGTAGTTCATGAAGCTACTATATAAAATATAAGATACATCAGGGTTAAATAAGATACAACCGAAGAGTAACAAGATACATCAGGTACAAATCAGATACATCACTGAAACACTGGATACTGAAACAAAATAGATGGCTGGATCTTCAAGGAAAGCTCCAACTCCGAAGGTGAATCTTGAATGCTAACTCAATCAATCTGACCCGAGCGTAAAGCAAAACAAAAAACCCTCGAGTCAGGACATAAATACTTATAAACTGTAAATCAACTCAAGTGAACAGTAACAAAATGCATCAGTAACTTAAAAGATGCGTGGGACCGCCCATCCTCTAAGGATCCGTTAAACTATTTACTATGTAGTAATATACGCTATATACGGTAGTGTCTAATCAGTAAAGTATAATCATATAGAAAATAGCGTTAAGGGGATGGTGAACCTTAACGCAGTCGGATCTTTAAAACCAAAATCGTAGTGGGCTCGATATAAGGATATGACACGGCACGCGAGGCAATGCTAGGGTGGATACACCGTTTGCACTCCCGGACCGGTGGTGACGGCAAGCCAGCAGCTTCCGCCCACCTCGAACAATACCCCCGAATCAAAGTGGCGCCACCGAATCGAATCACAACAGTAATAGAATGGTTTCCGATGGAGCATGCTCGATGAAAGGGTGCGACCCTTTGTGTAGCCCGGTATAGCTCCTGTTTTAGTCATATATGCCAACTCACGGGAGTTGGGTCCACGTAATATATACCTCGAGAACGTCGCCACCATCCTACTTCATTCTGGAATCTCCACCACGTACATAGTTGTTAAAGTGGTTTTCGGTATTGGCCGGCTATAAGACAATATCCGATCCCGGTCTCTTTAACAACCAATCGTTATTATAACCCGTAGTTATAACTTTAAAACAATATTTTATACTTCAAAATAAAATATCCTTTTCAATCCAAATCTTTATCAAAATAAAGATTAAATCAATTCCAAAACCATTTCAATATATCATCGTAAAATATCTTTCAATTCAAATATTTATCAAAATAAATATCAAGTCATTTCTAACCATTTCAATATATTAAATTTTCATACCCTTTCAACACTACCTTTCAAATCATTTTAATATATCAAAATATCATTACCTTTCAAAGTTTCAGTTCCAAAATATCATATCTTTCAGAACTTCTTTTTAAATCATGTTAATATCAAAATGTCCTATCTTTCAAACTCCGTTTTCAAATCATTTAATATCAAAAATATCATATCTTTCAAAACTTCGTTTCAAATCATTTTAATATATCAAAATATCATATCCTTCCAAAACTTCGTTTCAAATCATTTTAATATATCAAAATATCGTATCTTTTCAAACTTCATTCATTTCAAATCATTATTCATTTTATTCAATCTAAAATACCATTTCAATTCATATTTCAAAACAGTTTATATTCCATTTTTTTTTTTCATTTCAATGAAGTTATTATGCTTAATAATTAAATTTCAAAAATTTCAACTTCCAAAGTTCATTTATTCACTTAATTTTGTCAAAACAGTGAAAATTCACTTTTCGCATCATTTAGAAAACTCTACGGAAAGTTCATTCAAAACAGTTCAATTTAACAAAAGACAACGTTTAAAAATGTTGTAATAGAGTTTTCTTAAATTTCAAATAAACTTAGTTAAATTCAAAAATCATAGTACTTACAACAATTTCTATAATAGCTTTTTTCAATAGCTTTTTTTTAGATCATTATCATCAACTACAGTATTTACAATTGCTGTAATATCATTTACATTGTAATTAATATCATTTCAAAAATGCAGTCAATTAACTTCAAATATTCAATAAAATTTCTCAACCAGTTATATTTTTATTAAAACATTTTTAACTTATAAAGTCATACATTTTCACATTTATAACATCATTTAATTTTCCCCAAGTTCATGATTTCACAGGGTTAAATTTCCATTCAAAAATCAAGATTTAATAATAATCCACTTATTAAAATGCAATGTTCACTTTTAAAATCCATTACATTAAATTTCAACTTAACACTTAAGTTCAAATTCTCAAATATAACATAGTTTTATTTTTATTTGCTTAACTAAAATTTCACTTTACGTTAATTTCATAAATTTCCAATTCTAGTTATATTTCAAAGTTTCAACTTAAAATATTTATTCATTTCACATTTCAACTTTATTAAAAATCACAAATATGATAAAAATCATTTTAAATTCATTTAAATTCAAATTATCATAAATTTATCATAATTTCATACTCAATTAAATTTTCAATTAAAATTAAATCAAAATTTCCAAAATAACTTACGTTCAAAATTTTCTAACTTTTCATTAATTCATTTCACTTACAATTGTTCAGAAAATCAATAATACTTTACAAAATTTATTTTTAATAAATTTTAAATCAAAATATTATAATAATTACATTTCTAAAATATTTTAAACATTTTAGAAAAACATATTTTAACTACGGGCCTGTATATAATTTTCTACGCTAGGTAAAGTGATACGGGTAATATATCATTTCAACCCGTAATTTACAAAGAAAAATCCGGGTTTTATCATTTCAAACCCGCAATCCCAAGTCAAAACGAAAAATTTAAAACCATTCAGGCCTATCATTTCAGCTCATAACTTTTTTTTTCTAACAGGGAACTTGCAGTGTGATCATATGCAGAAATAATATAAACAAGGTCAATATCACAATGTACAGTCATATATCAGATGTCAGGTGAAAATTAACAGTTTTAACATGGTAATAATATGGTAATAACATGGCATAGCATATCATATGATCATCATTAATTTGCATAACATTTTATATTACTAAACACTTTTCATCAATTCACTTTTCATAAGTATAAATGTCAAAGTGAGAAAGACTCACTTTTTCAAGCTGAAGACCAAAACAACTAACACAAGTGCGATTCCAAAAGCACGACAAGCACGATATAGCATGACTTTTGATTTGAATGAATGGGGAGCCTTGATATTTGTCTTGTAAACAATAACCAAAACAAGACAATATACACATAAATATTCAACGCAAAACAATGTTGAAACAATGAAAATACGAAGCAACAAAGGAATAGATTACTTGACCTTGCTTTAACCATTCAAATGCTTGGCCTAGGAGGTTCTTGGGTTCAGCCATGATGATGATATAGCTCAGGTTTGGCACCATAACTCACGGCTAGAAGGAGTATGGAGTGGTAGGGTTATAACATGAAGCATACAATTGGTCAAGGCAACATATATAAAGTTTTTGAGCACAACAAGGCTCGGCCTTGGGTCAAGTGGGGCTTGGACATACTTGTACAGGTTTGGACAGTAGATGGAGGGGTGTGGGGAGGTCTGGAAAAGGTGGTGGTAACGGCCTATGGTGGTGGCCAAGGTGGTAGATGAAGATATGAAGTGATAGGGTGGCTATCATGAATGTTTCAAGGCTTTATGCATTGTTTTTGTGGAGTTTTGGCTCATGGAGTCTTGGCCATGTCAATTTCAGATTTGGAAAAAGGCTAAGATGAAGTGTAGTGGTGGTAGCAAGGTGGTGGTCGTGGCTAGAGGTGGTGGCCATGGTGAAGGTGGTGAAGTAATAGTGGTGGCTAGTGCATTGTTTTGGACATTATTTGCAAATTTTGTGGAGTTTTGTCACCAAGGGAGGTGTGGCCATGGATGGATCTGAAATGATGGCTAGAGATGATGCCAAGGAAGAGTGGTAGGGGATGGTGGAGAGTATGGTGGTGATGGTGGGTGGTAGAGGCCAATCCAGAAAGCATAGAAAACTAGGCAAAATACATAGAAAATGAGAAGAAAAAGGTAGAAAAAGATGTAGCCATTAGCAGATTTTTTTTTCTCAAGATGGAGGCTATGATTTTTAGGGTTGAGAAAGAGAAAAATTTCATGAAAAATGAGCAAGGGAAGTCGGCTGGAGATGATATAGGGAAATGCCAAAAAAAACAGATGTATTGATGACAAAATAAACTGCAAAAGAAACAGTGAAACGTTTTTACGTTTCTTAGCCTTTAACCCTTTCAAATTTCTCATATATATTTATATACATCTAAATAACTGAAAATAATTAAAATCTCAGTTAAAATTCGAAAGTATAACAGATAAATAAAATATTAATAATTAAATATTAATTAGATATGATTAAAACAAGAAAAATAGCACAGAAAATGAAAACTTGACTTAAGAATTAGAAATAACTTCAATATACTTTGGAAAAATTTACTTTAATTTAAATGCATGTAAAATGAATAAAATAAAGTAAAACACAGCAAATAAAAGTGAGTGCATAAAATAAATAAATAAATTTTAATTATATATAATTAAATTAAGAAAATGGCTTAAAATTGTAGACTAGGCTTTAAAATTAGAAATAAATTCAAATGAACTTTAGAAAAATTATATTATCATTTTAAAAATACTTAAAAGTCAAAATATACATAATATAACATATTATCACATATTAAAGTAAAATATAACAAAGAAGAAGTAACTTATACAATTTAAAATAGTCATTGTTAAATAACCCTATATACGCACAATATTGTAAAGGGTATAACTTTCACAATTTACATCCAAATTCAACGAAACGAAAAGTGGTGTTCTTAGAATTTTATGTACTTTCATAATAAAAGAAAAAATTAAATTTTTTTAACTTTTAAAAATTTTATGTTGAAAGTCACAGTTTGACTATTTTGACCAAAATCAGCATTTCAGGCAAATATTCAACTTACACAAGTTTGGAATTATAACTCATAAAAAATCAAGATTATATTTAAATAATAAATTTAATCATTTCAAATAAGTAAAATAAGTTTTTAAATCAAAATCTTTCATTAAAAATAATTAAAATATACAATAAAATAATTACAAAATACAGGGTTGTTACAACAATTATAACCAAATTAACTTTACTATTATTTCAATTAATTGAAACTACATTAAAGTAATTGTCAATAACATTTAAACAACATTATTAAATCATTTTCTAATTATTTTTCTCATTGATAGATCATAAATTTTATGTTACGACCCGATATTTTCAATCATTCGCATTCGCACGTGTCAGTCTTGAATTGCTTAGAATACCACGTTGTAAATAAAATTTGGCAAATTTCAGAATATACAGTAAATAAATAATCACATAACCACAGACACAGAGTATTTAATAATGCATCAGAATTAAAAGAGATAGTAGTTCATGAAGCTAAAGATACATCAAAGTTAAACAAGATACAACAGAAGAGTAACAAGATACATCAGGTACAAATCAGAATACATCACTGGAATCACTGGATACTGAAGGCAAAATAGATGGCTGGATCATCAAGCAAAGCTCCAACTTCGAAGGTGAGTCTTGAATGCTGAATCACTCAGTCTGACCCTAGCGTAAAACAAAACACAAAACACTCGAGTCAGGACATGCATACTTATGAATTGTAAATCAACTTAAGTGAACAGTAACAAAATGCATCGGTGGCTGAAAAGATGCTTGGGATCGCCCATCCTTTAAGAATCTGTTAAACTATTTACTATGTAGTAATATTCGCTATTATAATAATGTCTAATAGTAAAATAAACATACTATAAAATAGCGTCAAGGGGTTACCCATATAGCCCTTAACACGTAATAGTGCCAGTAGACTACACAGTACCTGCGTACCTCCAGATCGGGAGGCTACGAGAAGATACTCCATAGGTACGACACAAATCAAACTCATAGTATAGCTCGCTATGGTAGGTGACATGGCACACAAGGCAATGCCAGGGTAGATATACCAATTACGCACACCGGCTGGCGGTAACATAGCATCCCACTATGCCCACCTCGAAACACATTCCAAAATCAAAATCAAAGATGACCATCAAATCAATCACAAGTAAGAGAATAGAATCGAAGAAGTGTGTCCGACTAGAGGAGCTACCCCTTTTGGTCCGAGATCGCTCCTGTTTTAGCCACCTTAAGCCAACTCAAGGGAGTCGGGTCCATGTAATATACCTCAAGAATGTCGCTACGATCCTACTTCATTCTGAAAACTCCACCGCATACATGGTTGTTAAAGTGGTTTTCGTAGTTGGCAGAGAGTATGACAACTTCCGATCCTGGTCTCTTTAACAACCAATCGTTATTATAACACCGTGGTCATTTCAAAATAGTTTATACTTTAAAAAAATCAAATCATTTCATTTCAAAACTATATTCCTTTCAAAATAATTTATACTTCGAAACCAAAACCATTTTATTTCAAGACTATATTCATTTCAATACAACATCATTCCATTTCAAACATATATTCACCTTTCAAAGTTATAACTATTTCGAAAATAAAATACTTGAAATCATTACACTTTGGAAATCGTAACATTTCGAAATCATACAGTTGAAATCATGGTACCTTCCTTTAATTCTTTACATTCTACAAATTTCTTCAATTAAACCCAATTTTCAATTTTCCAATTTAATTCAATTCAATTCATCGGTTTCAATTCAATTCATCAGTTTCAATTCAATTCAGTTTCCCAACAAACCATTCCAAATCTTATCAATTTCAAATATAGATTTGATCCACAAAATAAACTATTCAATCTTTAGTATATTTCCAAGCTTTAATATCCTACATTTCAAAACTAAATTTTATAATATATCTCAAATTTAACTTCATTATTACTTAGTTTTGAAATATTCATTTCATAAATCTAATATCATTTAAATAAACCAGAATTACAAGTAAACTAAATATCCTTCATACTAATATAAACTTCAAATATTCATTTATCGAATAGATCAAAATCAAATATCAATCCAAATTCACAATCTTTATCAAAAATAAAGATCATGTCATCAAAACCATTTCAATCATTAAAATATCATATCCTTTCAAAACCTCATTATCAAATCATTATTTGAATTCAAAATCAAATATTCAAATTTAAATACTTCTTTTAAAAATGTCATTCATTTATTATTTCAAATATCATTACAAAACACATTTCAAAATTCCATTCCAAAAATTCATTTATCTCGTTACATTTCATTCTATTTAACACATAACCAAGTAAAACTTATTTAAATTCAAATTCAAATTAAATTCCTTAAAAATTCAAATTTAAATATTAAAATATATATTCAGAACTCCTTAAAATTCACAAATAATCAACTCCAAAAGTTAAACCATTTAACACTTTGAAATATAACTAAACAGTTGTTAAAATCTATAATATTTCAAAACATTGTCAAATTATAGCAACAACGGCATTTACAAAGTGTTACAGTAGGTATTTAGTTTCTAAAATAGTTCGGTTCAGGAACAATAGCATTTATAAAATGCCGTAATAGATATTTAGTTATTTCAAGCATAGCTAAATTCCAAAACAGCAGCACTAAAAATTGCTGTCATAAGTATTTAGTTATTTCAGAACTTAGTTAAATTCGAAAATGATAACACTTAACAAATGCCATTGTAAAGCCATAGCATTTTTGGAAATGCTATCAATAAAATTCTAAATTTTATTATAACTTTTCAGAAACATTAAAACTTCAATTTTTGCTATTTTAAACTTATAAATCATATTTTAAGGCTTCAAATTTTCACATTTAAATAGTTTTAACATATGATTTATCACAACAAAATTTTATAATTAAATATCCAATCTAAAACTCAATTCATTTGTTGAGTCAAAATCTCACTGCTTTCTTAACTTTTTAATTTAACAAAACTTAACATTTTAATTCAAATATCAGGTCAAAACTTTATATTTAATTTCCATTATTTACTTACATTTAAAAAATATATATTTGAAGTCAAAAATCACATTTACTTCAAATTTACGTACTTAAATTCAATTCAAATATTTAACTTTCTTGAATTATAAGAAAAATATTTAAATCATAATTTCATACGTTAAAATACATATTTATATAAAAAAAAGTCATTTAAAATATACCACGGGGTCTGTATATAATTTTCTATCCTAGGTCAAATGATACGGATATGTATCATTTCAATCCGTAATTTAAAACGAAAATCCGGGTTCTATCATTTCAAACCCGCAATCCCAAGTCAAATAAAATACAATAAAAATCACTTGAGCCTATCATTTCAGCTCATAATGATTTTTCCCTATTTTAATGTCCATTCAAGTATGTATCATTTCAACCCATTGTGACGCCCCACCTCTATACCCACGCTAGCCAAGAACACTACGGTGTAGTGCTGTCAACTAGCGCGGAGAATAAGGCTGTTGAGGAGCGACCATCCGTGTAATTTCTTATCACACGGTGGCTATAAAATGATCTTCGGAAACAAATATAGAAGTAAGCATAACATGCGAATCAATCACAGATATCCATATCACAAAGGCGGAAAGAGATATGAATATATATCACATAAAAGTGTACATCAGAGTAGTGGTCTAAAAAGATCCACGATAATACAAAAGAATAGCAACGCGTGCTATACAAAAGAATACAACTATGAGTCTATATCTCAAGTGTAAACAACAAAAGCTGCTAATCTAAACAAGTAGCCAAAAGTCTGAGTAGTGAATCACTGGGGGAGGAATCAAGCAGTAGCACCTGTAACATCTCGGCCTGACCCGAGTATTATTTATAAGAAAATAATAAACGGATCAGTCTAACTATAAATATCAGATGACATGATATAAAATAAAAGATATGGCATAAACATAAAATATCCATACTGACATACTACTATAAGTATGCAAATAATGATCAACAGGAGATCAACCGATAAGAGATAAATCAATATCACAAGAATCTTCTCAAAGATCCAAAGAGGGCATCATACCCTAAACTTGTACTCATGACAAGTCAAAGAGATAAATTCCAGAAATCAACACAAGAAATCCAGAAATCATAAAAAGGGAAAGAGGCCTATCACATGACGGTCCGAAGACCATGGGGTGCTACCCCACATGTGTGAGTGGAATCACACAGATTGAGGTCAAGACTAACCAAAAAGCAGAAAGGTATGTGTGAATGGAATCACACAATTGGTGTCTAGTCTAACCTTGCAATGAAAGAGACATCGCGCAATTGTTAGTCTAATTCATAAAGCGATCATCAATATCAACGAGAAGTGTCAATTACACTAAGCTAGTAAATATAGAAGTTTAGCTTCATGTCCCATAACCACTTGCTTAACTTAAATATTTACGAACACACTGTAAATCTTCACTAATAAAATTATCACAAGAGGTTCAATCGAACAAGTCCAAGAATTAACCGACGAAGTGAACGCAAGCGTTTCATACCACTTGTTTTACTAAGTCGTTTAATTAGATTTCTCATCCGAGTGAGGTAAAGGCTTGTATATACTAATAGATTGGAAAACGGTTTAAGAAAAGAGTTTTGTTATTAAAAATAGAGTTGAAATTGTTTGTTAAAAGAGTTTTGATATTTACTACTAGTATTGAAACCTTTATATTATAAAGTGACAAAACACAGAAGCAATTGTAGAAACAAGCAGTCACAAAAATCGCATACGGAGATGTGAATAAAATCCAAGGAAATCAGCTCAGTGTTTTTCAGATAAGATCCCCTACGGAGGGGGGGTCCAGGGGGGGTGGCAACCCCCCTAGGTGGGGGTGCGGGGGCAACGCCACCGCTTACGGGGTTCGACCTGCCCGGTCAGGTCGCGGGGGTCCAGGGGGCAGCGCCCCCGGCGGGGTGCGGGGCAGCGCCCCCGGCGGGGTGCGGGGCAGCGCCCCCGGCGGGGTGCGGGGCAGCGCCCCGTCCAAAACGGTACGACCTAGTGAAGACAAAATGAGGTCTAACGACCTAAAAGTTAAGGGTCCAACGACCTATAGGTTCACGCGACCTAGGTGGAATGCGACCTACGAGATAGGCAAGTGGAACGACCTAAAGATGAATGGGTCGAACGACCTAACGTGAGCACAGGTGAAGCGACCTATCGGTCCAACGACCTAAGGGGAAAAGGCAACCTAGGTCTAACGACCTAACTGCTCACGACCTAAGGGTCTAAAGGGTCAAACGACCTAGTGGTGTTCGCGAGTTAGCCGAAGCGAGCGACCTAAGAGAGAGACGAGCGACTTAAGGAACTCGCGACCTAACATTTGAATAGTTCAAGCGACCTAAGGGAGACGAGCGACTTAAGGAACTCGCGACCTAACATTTGAATAAGTCAAGCGACCTAAGTGGTCAGGCGACCTAAGGTCTTACGACCTAAGACCGAGGAGACGTTTCCAACAGAGGGAACGACTTAACGACCTAAGCCTAACGGCCTACGACCTAACTCCGAGGCGACCTAAATCCGAGGCGAACGAAATATGCAGGCCTTGACTTTTCCACACGCTCGAGCTAATGATTCCGAGCGACCTAAATCCGAGGCGAACGAAATATGCAGGCCTTGACTTTTCCACACGCTCGAGCTAATGATTCCGAGCGACCTATACCTGGGCAGAGCGACCTAAGCTCAGGAAGTTCACCAAACAACTAAAAATTGGAGTTTTTCGCCAATCCAATCCAAACCAAATGCAAATATACATGCTAAAGTGATGGAGAATCATTCCCAACAGTCCAATATAGTTATAGACTAGAATTGTGAGATAAAAATCTCACCTTTGCTCCAAAACCCAATGAAAATGAAGAACAAAGCTTGAAGGCAAATGGAGAAGCAACCACAAGCTTGAATCTGATGTCTTCTTCTTGAATTTGGAGTTGAATGTTGGAGTTGCAATAAAACAAAGACTTTGGAGTTTTAATTTCTCATTCCATTCACCATTTTTGTTGAAGCTTTAGTGTTAGGAAATGAAATGAAGCAATGAAGAAGAAGGGGGGTGGAACTTGGGCCTAATGGGCTAAAAGTCCAAACCAAAGGCTCGAGTGAAAAAGTGGTGAAATTCCACTAACCCCAAACATATCAATGTTTATACTTAGAAGATTGCAAACGACGTTTCGAACTCAATGGAAGTGGTCTCGAGTCCTAATTTGACCGTTTGCAAAAAGTAGCTTCAGACCAAAATCCGATTAACGATAAAATATTTAAATAAAAAATCGATAAATATGCGGGTTGTTACACCATAATGATTCTATTCTAACAGGGAACTTGTAGTGTGAACATATGCATAAACAATATAAACAATTATACTAACATGTCAATGTCACAATATGTTGTCATATATCATATGTCACGTGATAATTAACAAAGTTAACATGGTAATAACATGAAATAACATATCATATAATCATCATTAACTTGCATAAACATTTTAATTACTAATCACTTGTCATCCATTTACCATTTCATAAGTAATAATGTCAGAGTGAGAAGGACTCACCTTTTTCCAAAGCTGGAGACCCAAAACAACACACAAGAACGATTCCAAAAGCACGGCAAGCATGATTAGATTTGAATGAATAAAGAGCCTTGATATTGATATTGTATACAACAATCAAAATAAAGCGATATAAATATATTTTCAACACAAAATTCATCGAAACAAAAAATGGAAATAGAATTAACAAAGACACAAATGGCTTAACCACGCCTTTTACACAAGAGTGCTTGACCATGACTCAAGTGGACTTGATCACATCACACCTAGGATTGGCCAAGGGCTTATGTGTTCGGCCATGATGGTTTACATGCAAGTTTGGCCTGGCCATAGAGGAAGATGGCAAGGCAAAACATGTGGAAGGTGAAGGCAAGCAAGTGGAAGGGTTTGGGTCAAGGTATGGAAGGTTTTGGTGTACATAGACTCGGCCTATGGTCCTATGGGCTCGGCCTGGTGCATCTTCAGGTCAGAGGTGATGGTGATGGTTATAGGTCATGGCAGCAAGTGGTGGTGGTGTTAGAGGTGGTGGCCAAGGCTAAACATGAAGTGGTGGTAGAATATGGGTTTTGGTAATGGTTAACATGTTTTTTTGGAGGTGGGGTTTGGCCTAGATGCTCATGGCTTGGCTAGGGGAGGAGGTGCGGTGATGTAGGTCGTGGATGATGAGGAGGAGATGATGGTGGTGGTCGGTGGAGGAGATGGTGGGTTATGGCCGAACAAAGCATGAAGAGATCAACGCAAAATCAAGCAAAATGAAGAAGAAAATAGGAAAAAGGAAGCCATTAACTAACAATATTTTTCTCAAAATGAAATGGCTGTGAGAATTGAAAATGAGGAAGTATTTTCATGTGAAAAAATGCACGGCTAAAGGTGAGAGAAAGTGGAAGGTCATCAGGAAAAGGAAGAGGCAAGCAAAGGAAAGGCCACAAGTTAAAAAGCACAAAAGTCTCTTCGAATTTCCAATTTTAATAATTCACTTTAAACAAAATAAAAAAATCAAGTAAATAAAATAAAAGCTGAGAAAAATAAAGTGGAAATGAAAATAAAATAATGTATTAGGAAAAAAGAAAATAGTTTATTTAATTGAAACTAGAATTTAAAATTGTAGACAAAATACAGCTAACATTGAAAATTTCGACTACACTTTTAAAATGTTTTAAAATAAAATATAAATACATAACATATCATATTACACATATATACACAAATTAGAACATGATATGACAAAAAAAATATTATTTATATAAATTAAAATAAATAATTTTGTTAAATAAACAATTTACATACAATGGTTTAAAAAGCATAATTTCACAATATTAATCAAATTTTAACAAAACGAAAAGAAGTGTACTTAAAATTTTATTTATTTTCATAATAAAATTTCAAATTTCAAATTTCAAATTTTTAAATTTTTAAATTAAAAGTCAAAGTTTGACCATATTGACCAAAATTCACATTTCTGTAAAATATTCTATTTATTCATGTTTGAAAATATAATTCACATACAAATCAAAATTTATATTTAAAATAATAAAATTCATCCATTTTAATAAATAAAATAAAATTTTTAAATCTAAAATAATCAAAATATACAATTAAAATAATCACAAAATACAGGTTTCTTACATTTTATTTCTTACAATACTAAATTTTCAAAATCTTATTTAATTTAATATTTTAATTATTGGAAAAATACAGGTTGTTGCAGAAAGAGAACCAGTAAGTGTGCCCAATGTGTTTAAGGTAGTAATAGTAAGAGAATATTGTGGAGCATATAGTGTAATATGCACAGTAGTAAGAAAATCTTAATTGCCCTTAACCTGTCCATGTAATTAGGTCTGGTTAGTTTTTCATTTTCAAAAAACAAATTTGGTGTGGACATTTTCTGCAAATTTAATTAAATAGATAATGACATTAAGTCATAGTAGATGTTTTTAGAATATTACATTTTATTTTACTATGAAGCTCCCACTAGGCTCTTATTTTTCTCAAAATCCTAAGAAGAAACATAGAAGTCTTTCGACTTCATTAGTGGGTGTTATGATTCTTATGTTTTGGAATTATGAGCTTGAGGAAAACTCAAAAAATCATACGCCCACCTATGATGGATAACACTTTATCGGTTGCATCATATACAACTCATAACCTTGTGGTCTTTATCCTAATCTCATCTTTACCTTGAGAAAAACTTAACAAATAAAGAGAAATTATTCACTAGTATGTACCATTTTGCGATGGCTTAAGTACAATGCACATACTTGGAGGAAAGCTCAACAAATATGCACATGTTTATTACCTCGTCTATTCTATATATTAATAGTATTACATATAACATCCCTATCTTGAGGAAAGATTAACAACTAAGGAATATGCAAGTAATCCATTAATATGTAAATGTAGAGGGCATTGATTATATTAAAGATTCATGATCTTTACTATATTTAATTGAGTGATATCGACTTATAGAATAATATATTTATTATGAAATGCCCTCGTGATTCAACTATTAGACACATATGATATCATGGTATACGTACTATACGTATGTATTAATTCCTTGAATCTAATTAGGGTTTCTTGTGGTTCCTCTTTTTATTATACATTCATATTATATAAGTCTAATTATTGTATACATTTTATAATTTAATTAACTTATATAATAATATTATTTATAACCTTATATTAATTTTAATAATTAAATCTTACTTGATTTAATCAATCAATTAATATTTTATTTTAGTTTATTTTATTTATTAAAACATTTTAAATTGAAAATGCATAATATAACATTTGTATTTATACACAAATTGTAACATTCCTGAAATTTATCAAGTTTAATTTAGTAAATAAATTTATTTTTGAGAATAAATTGTGAATTAGTTAGAGACTTCTAGAAAAATAAATTATATTGTAAATGGAATTTTGGGCATATTTGAATTCTCCAATTTTAAATAAGATATATATTTATATAAATGAATTATAAATAGAAAATTTGATTTAAAATATAAGGATAAATATTCTATAAATAAATATTGAATTTCAAAATAAAATGTATTAAAAATAAAATAGAAATTAATAGCTTGAGACTAATAAAAAGTTAATGATAGTTGTTTTCTAAGTTATAAATTTTATTAATATTTGGAAGGTGTAATGAATTTTAAAAAGATTTATTTTTAAGATTTAATTCTCTTATATAAATAAATGTGACTATTTGTTAATATGAAATCAAAAATTTTAAATCCTTCTTTTCTTTTGAAAGTTGTACAAAAATAAATAATAAAAAAAATGTATGAATGTAAATTGTACAAATATATAAGTATATAAATATGTTGAACTAGTTTCAAGACAAGGGACTTAAACATAATTTTATAAATGAAAATGGAAAGAGGGTTTTAAACATTTTAAACAAGAAAAAAATATAAAAGAAAAATGTAATTAAGAAAAAAATGTATCTATATATAAGATCATAAACATAAGAGAAGTATATATAAAGATTGTGACATATGTTAAAAAAAAGGAAATGTTTTGTAAAAAAAAGTACAACAAAAAGGGGTGTACTCATTTATAAAGTAAGTATGATATAAAATTTATTTTAAAAAAAATCCTTATCTTTGAAAATTGCAAATGATAAACAAGTAAACATTACATTAGATCTCATAATCATTTCTTTTTACAAATGGCACCCAATATAATTGCTTGAATTAAATATTAGGATTAAAAAATTATAGAAAACTCTCCATCTCCCTATATTCAAATCCTATAACATCTTGCAAAATTTGTATACACAGTGACAATAGATTGAGAATCACACAACTCAATGTCAAAGAAAAAAATCAAACTTACAAAACCTGTAAACACAGAGTATAACCAGATAAAAAAGTGAACAAAGATAGCAGAAAAAATCAATCTGAATGCAAATCAACCTGGAAATCAAGATAGCTTGAAAATGAAAAATCAAATGTAAGTTCTACTCAAATAAAAATTAAATCTGGAAAAAAAATCAACCTGGAAATTTACAAAATGAAGATCAATGCAAAAAGAGCAGAGTTTCAGTTTGCCAGTGCAGTAATTCTGTGGGAAAATCTATAGGCAAGTGAAATTTCTTTTTAAAATTTGGATTTGAAGTTGTAGTCAGTAATAAAACAAAGAATTTGAACAACTTTATTAATAAGTTGCAGGAAAACAAACTAAAGGGAAATTAAATCTGGAAGTTTCAAATCTAAAGCAAGTTTCAGGATCTTTTCAACAAATAAAATATCAAGTTCCAGTTCTCACAAAAATAGATGCTTCTGTTCTTCTCTATTTGCAAATACCCAGGTGAGCAACTTTCCCTTTAAAGCCTAATTCTATTGATATATTGTGATGGTATGATGATTGTTTGATGGTTGAATATCTTAATGAATGCAATTTGTTTGTACGAATATCATTGCATGTCTGCATATATAAAAATGTTTGTGTGTATATGACTGTAAACATATGCCTCTGGTACATCAACAGAATCAAGTGCCATATATAGATTAAAAAAAATCATATCTTTTTACCCAATCCAATTCAAGTTATAATTCCTGAAATGAAAACGCTTTTGACCATACAAAGTTAGGTTTAAAAATGATCCCAGGTAAAAACATACAGTAAATACTTTGAAAATTAGAAATGACAGGGACAATTTAGTTCAAGTCAAAAATTAATAGTTTGGATTTCATGTTCTAACTATACGAATAGATTCGTAATGTGAAATCATGAATTTAGGCGATCAATTCAGAATTTTTGGTTTATTACATTGTGGGAAATCGAGAGATGCACAGAAACCACATTTTTGTGGAAATCAAATCAACGGCGAACTTTTGTGGTTCAACCCTTACGTCGAAGGTGGTTCGTGTGTCATAGATCATCAGAAAAATGATCGGGAAAATTCTAGCTTGCTTGGGTGGTCGTACGAAATAGATTTAGGTTTTAAGCTTTGATTTTGATTGTCGGTTTTGTTTGAACTCATGCGTCGTGAAGGTGGCATCGGGGGTGATCGGACCAGTTTAGGATGGAATGTGGGTCGATGGAGTGGCTCAAGCGGGATGGCCATGATCACCGGTGATCGGGATCAACGACGGCGAGGAAATTTGTTGAATCAGGTTCGAATGCCCGGGGGGTCGAACAGCTCGTTTTCGTTTTTGGCTTTGGTTCGAAGTCGAGGTGGTCGAGATCAAGGAGGTAGGCCAATAGCGACTTGTTGGCAACGATGAAGATGGACGGAGCGAGGCAAAATGATCGTGCACATGTACGAGCTGTCATGTATCTGATGATGGTTGGTTGGTTAGGGAAGAAGAAGGAGTTCTAGGGGTTGGGCTCGAGATTTGCGTGTGTTAGCTCGGGGAAAATTGATCTGGGTTTAAGTTTTTTTTATAAGTTAACAGTTTTTTTTCGTTTTAAAGAAAAAAGTGTTTTGGAATTAGAACCGGAAGCTTTTGAAGATGAATTTCAAAAATAAAAGTTATTTTAAATAACCTGATTGAGTTTTGGAATTCAAATAATTTGATTTAAATTTGAGTTCAATATTTGAAATCGAATTCTATGATTTGGAAACTAGGGTTTAAAAAGGTTATTCAACTTATAAATGTGTTTATATGGTTTTTAACCATTTAAAAAGTATTGTTTTAGAAATTTGAGTTTAAACCAAGCTCATACTTGAATGGCTTTAACTTATGTAAATGTAATCAGTTTTTCCCAAAATGAAACCTACGTATTTTCAAAAAAATATAAGCTTTCACATAAGAAATGAATCTCCAATTTTTATTAAAAGGATTTCAAGTCTAAAGTAAGAAATGATTTTCCAAGTTAGGGAAACGGTTTGAAACTATAAGTTAAATCTTTAATTTAAAGATTTAATGAGTTAATCCAATTGAAATGGGAATTGTTTTGAAAATCTATGAATAGATCTTTGTGAAACTGGGTGAACTTTGTGAAATGAATCTTTGTATTAAAAAAAGATTTAAGTGGTAATTTGTTTAACCATTTGAAAGAAAAGCTTTGGATTTATAAGTTATGACTTAACTGAAATCCCATGTCCATATATTTTTAAATATTGTGCTCATTATTCGGTTTAGCCGAGAGAGGACCTTGTGTCATATAACCCATTCTGAATAATGATATGACGTTATAGATTGCATTTGTAGACCAGTGTTGAAGACCGGGTGTGTTCGAGAATGTTAGGATAACATATCGATGGTCTCTGCACCGAGTAGCTATGGTATAGAGATTCCCTAAGTGATGGGATGTCCGATCAGGATTGTGGATACTCGGATTTGGAAGGGTTCTTCGAAAGTGCCTTCGGTTCTTTTCGAACCCGGAACAAACTTGTATGGTTGTATGTCTGACACTACACTTTGAGATATTAAACTGATCTCTATCATATACATTTCTGCTTGGTGGCGGAGAATTTATTCTCTTAGCTTAACACTCTTCTTTGAGACGTACGAGCTCAGAGGTTATGTAGTTGATATTTATTAGTGATATACTCCCAATTTGGTAGTGTGGCTTGCTGAGTGCTGTTGTGTATCATTTGTTGATCAAAGCATGGCTTTTGTATAAAGCGTAGTTTTGTGGACGAGACTGCATCAAGACCTCACACTCTGGAAATGGTCGAAACAGGAAAGATGCGGCAAGGTTATTAGGGTCGCGCCCTTTAGGGTTTGTCATTCCCTTCTGGAAAAGGGTGGTATCATGGTATGGAGCCTAGATACTTACTCATGTGGATACTGCAGATCTATTACTTTGTGATTGCTTTGTGGTTGTTGGATTAGAGGTACCTCGAATAAAGGTCCCAAAGGACCGGGGGATGACACGCTCGTGTAGTAGTTACCTAGTTACAGAGGTAACTCGTCCGTGTGTTGGCAGAGAGCTGGTTAAGTTCTCGGGAAGTCCTGTCAAAGGTGTACCCATGTTGCAGTAGGAAGTTCCTTAGCCTGACCATTTGTTGGAAATCCAATCAAATAATACGAGCCCTTTACGATTGCAATTATATTACCTGCCACCTCAGGTGGTAGCTATAGTAGGCATAATATCATAGTACCTATGCTGGATATGATTAATGTTATACTTTCAAAAGGTTTTCCACTATGCACTGGTAATAATATCAAAAGAATTTTTCTCGTATTAAGCATATTTGACTATCATACGGAGAAATCTCCTCCAAGTCTGCGTTTGCATTGAGTGTTTGGCGGGTGGCCTTATGATAGTTTCATTTTCCAAAAAGCATTGCGGATTTATTTTAAATTCTCTTGTTGTCTATTTTAAAAACTAAATTTTTTGTTGCTCATACCAGTCTCACGACTGACCTGGAGTTTATTGTTCCTTTCCTAAACTCTGGGTGCCCATAATTTTCCCATATAGGCAGTCTAGGGTTGGGTTTTTCAGATAGTCAGGTTTAGTAGATTATCTAGAGCTAGTTCAGTCTTTGGATCAGGACTGCACTTGCTTATCTTTATGCATCTTATTGGGAGTTCGAGCTATTTCTTGTTTTGTGCCTTGGAGATGGAGATTATCGATACTGGAGTTCTTTCTTGAAGACCATGTTGGAGATATTGTTCCGCTGCTGGTGTTATCTTTTCTTTCCGCTGCTATTCTCTTGTGTCATATCTCTGATGTATATTGATATATACTCTATCATCTGTTGTATCTAATTGTATCAGATATTGTATCAATGTTGTATATTGATATACGCTATTCTTTTTCTTCCGCTGTGTTGTACTTAATGTGTTATAAGCTCCAGCGAACAGATTTGACGTTTGGATCTGCGGCATTTGAATACGAGTGTCGTATTCGGTGCCGATTTTCGAAGGTTGAGTCAGGGTCGTCATACAAATATTTAATATATATGTATTATATTATTTATTAGTTATTAATTAATTTATATAATTAATCAATCATAATTTATTTTGAAAATTATATATACATATATTACGTTAAACATTTTAAGGTAATGTAACATATATCGATATATTATTTAATTTAATTAGTCAACTATTTAATTGATTATTTGATTTAATAATCTAGTTAATTTTAAATAGTTTTCAAATTAATTAATAAATTTTCAAAACAATTTTGAAAATTATTTTATAATATTTAAAAAAACTTATTTATTTCAAATCTAACCCTAAAATTTTAAAATTTTATTTCAATTTCAAAAACAAATTTTGAAAACTTAGGCCAAGGCCCAAATTCAAATTTGGCCTTTCATAATAGGAATAATCTTTGGCCTTAGTTACCTTTCAAGCCAGGCCGGTAGTCAAGTAGGGCATGCTACTTAATTACCCAAGCTTAGCCTAGACATTATTTTACTAGACACCCTACTAAATGGTAAGCTTAATTAGTTGGCTATAATACTGCTAATTTAGACTGCATAAATGATATAAAGTTAGGGGTATGCCCTAAGGGCAATTATATAATTTGTTACCCTATATCTTACTCGATAACCAATCTGGTTCGAAATAAAAGGTGTTTTGTTTCTATTATATACTTGTTATATTATGATATAAATGATTAAGTGGTTAACTGAAGTATATTTAATAGAAAATTTATAGATGGTATGTTTTGTGATAGTAGTTAAAAAGTGTTGTAATCATGAGTAAATTATCATAATGAAATAAAATGTACCGTTTTAAATATTCCTAGTCAAGATGTATCGATATTGGATATTGACACATCCATTGAGACTAGAGTACATAACACTTTTCAAATATTAGACGATGTATTACTCATGATTGTTGGGGGCACCAAGGGGTTATCTACTGATAATTATTGGACAACTATGAAATAATGCACTCGATAGTTTTATGTCTAAGGTCAAACAATAAATATCAATGTGACAAAATTACATAGTTCTCTTTACTTGAGAATACTAATGATCTTCAATGTGAAAGCTCTGCTTTAATTATACTTAAATCGTGGCACAACATCCATCGAAAGACTATAGTTAGGTTGAGTAGAAGTATCGGAAGTGAAATACTATTCAAGAGAGGATTCATCTTCTTGTTATACGAGGTTAGTATCATAGTCAACTGGAGTCAACTCAAAGTCAAAGCCTCTGGCCAGAGCAGTTCAGTTAATAATAATAATTATTATTATTAAACCAAGGACTTTGTGTTTGTACTATAGAGTTGAATATGGACGATAATGGAATTTTGAGCATTACCAAATTCCATAAGTCCAACGTGGTATAGTTTTGACGAAGAGAATTGGTGTAAATAATTGTCACTGCCAGGTAACACTTAATAAAGTTAAATTGGGTCTTATTGATGCCAAGTAAGCAATAAATTTGACCATAATTTCACGCCACCTGCTAAGTGAGGTGTGAATGTTAATATTCAAATTGTTTGATACCAATCGCTGACCAAATTTACACCTAAGAGTCACACAATCGAAACATTGAATACTCCTATTATCACCTAAATAATTAATTTATAATTGTTATTGATTAATTAAATTAATTAATATTTATCAAATATATTTTTATTTTATATGTGCTAAATAATAATAAATAATGTGTATATAATAGTTGTAAATACATTAATCGATATACAATATTGATGCACATTTAAATTGGATTTAAAAGTGCCAAATATTATCTGGGATAAAATAGTTTTGAGACCCGGATGGGGTAGTTATTTTTTACTATTGATCGGGCTAAGGGCGGCCGCCCATTTGATAGTTAAGAAGGGGGCTGGAATTTGAGACTAAGTAAGGAAAATTGTTATGAGAAAAACAACGATGTAGATCCTTATTTTACTCCTAAGGATCTTCTTACTTATTTATCTATATCCCATACATTTGCATCACTTTCTAGAACCTCCAATTCTCCTCTTTCCTAGCTGAAAATTAACCACTCCTCTCCTTAAATTTTCAAGCTTTAAAACATAAAAAAAATTCAACTCGACTGTTGGTGGTGGTTATGTTTGGGAACCTAGCAACTTCTGAATACAGGAATTCAATTGAAGAAGTTAGGTTCTTCATTTTAAGATGCGAATTCTCGGCATAGGCAAAGGTAATTTTACTTGATTAGAATTATATATCATATCTTAATTAGATTGAATAATTTATCATGAATGTGTATACCCTTACGTCATCACATATTGGATGGTTATATATATGTACGTGTGCATATATATTAAATTATTTTTATGCATACATGCATAATAGTTCATGATTGTGATCTAAAAAAAATAAATCAAAGAAATATATTAATAAATAATTTCCTTTTAATTAACAATAAATACAATATAAATAATTGTACATAAAGTATATTTTGTATTTTACAAAATTTTATAATTTCAAAAATAAAGTTATTATATTTATTTATTTCACATATTATACGTATAACATTTTATTTAGTTTAAAATTAATTTATGAAAATTATAAATAAATAATATTTTTATCAATAATGTAAATTATAAGTACAAAATTTTATACCAAATACATTATCACTTTGTTTCAGAAAATTAAAATTTTATTAAAGGTATTTCCATAAAAAATATGATTTAAACAAATTAATTTTGATAAATGAATTCGAACTGAAAAAAATCTGGACTGAGAGTAATTAGCTTGTATTTGTATGTTTAACATTATAAAATATTTATAAGTACATATATGTCTATATATATTATATTTAAATTTTATTTAATAAATTTTTATTTTTGGATTACATATTATGTTTTACGTATTCGTACAAAATCACTTTGTTAACTATGGTCCAAAATAATTTTGTAATATGGCTTATACAAATTATTTATAAGCATCATTTCATAATATACACAATTATGTATATATATGTCATATTATTTTATGCACGCGCATACACATACACACACAGATACACACACATACACACATAACAATACACACATAGACATATACACACGTATACATACTACACACATATATACAAATAGGCTAACATGTCCGTTGTAGTGTATAACTCTACATCTAATACAAAACCCATGTACACTATATTATGTTATAAGTACATGTACAAACATATGTGGATATGACACACACACACACAAAATTATATATTATAATACAAACTATACAAAATAAAAGATTGTTTATGAAATAAATAAAATATAAATTTTATTTAAAATGAAAATTTATAAAAATTATAAATAAATTTAGACTGCACAGACCAAATAAAGATCCAAAAAGGTAAAATTTATGAAATTTACCTAGTTACTCTACTACGGGCTGACCTAGTTTCAATTATGGTATCAGAATCAAATAGCCTATGTATTAGGAGTATTAGGCTAACTTGTTAAAGCCTATCCATATAGTAGGGTGTCTAGAAAAGTAATTCCTAAGGTTAGGTTTGGGTAATCAAGTACTCTACCTTACTAGGCCACCGATCTGGCCCGAAAGGATAAGGTATGGCCGAAGGTTATCCGCAATAATAATTAAGACCTAATTTGAATTGGCCATTGGACAAATTTCAACATAATTTTGAAAATAAAATAAAATTTATAAATTTAAATGTTAAATTTAAAATAAAAAATATTATAAATGTTATAATTTAGATTTTCGAATCGTTTTGAAAATTAAAATAAAACATTTTAAATCTAAAAGTTAAATCAAAGAAACACATATTATAAAAGTTATAATATAGTTTTTCAAAATGTTTGAAAATGTTGTAAAACTAATTTCAAAAATATTATTTATTAATAAGATTAATAAAATAACTAAACTAATTAAATAAGTAAACTAATTAAATATATATACAGCTTTAAGATATATAATGATATATGTTATGCTGTCTTAAATTATTTAAGAAAATATGAGTATACACGTATATATGAAAGAATTTTTGAAATTAATAAAATTTTATCAAATTTTATTAATTAAATTAATTAATTACAAGTTAATTCATGAATTAAAATATATATATAAGATATATGTGTATTACTATGACGGTTATAGTATATATATTGTAACATTCCCGGTTTGCAGCCAAGTTTAAATTGGTAATTAATTTAATTTTTGGAATTGAATTATGAAATTAATTGGTAAATTAATTTGAGTTTCTCCAAAAAAAAAATATGTGTTTTATAAGTAGATTGAAAATAGAATTTGAAATTGAGATCCAAATTGAAATATCTTAAAAATAAATTGGATTTAAAACTCTATGTTTTAAAATTTATAAAATGATTGTTTTTTAATATGTGCGTGTCTATAATGATTTGGAAGTTATATTTTGAACCTAATATAATGATTTTACAAAAAGTTAATTAAAACTAAATTGATCATTTTTAACACTAGTATTTATTTATGGTTATCTATTTAAGTATAATAATAACTTGACTAAAATTTAGAATGAGATTAATAAAAGAGTTAAAAACATTTTCTTTCATATTGAAATAAATATAGTTATATATATATATATATATATATATATAAAAGCAATAAGTACAAGATTTAAAATATATACATGTGCAAAACATAAATAAATATAGTTAGTATGTAAATAAAGTTTGTAAATATGAAACAAATTGAAAATACGACATAAAAAATATTAAAAAAAAATTTAATACATTTAAGGACAAGTGTAAGATAATAAGATCATGTATTAACATTTGTAAAACAATAAGGTCATGAAATTAACAAGTGTAATTAAAATAGACAAGTGGCACGATAGAATTTTTCTTTTAATTTCAAAATTATATTAAGATGTATTAAAAGAAAAAAAAAGGAAACTACTATTCTCAGTTCATAATTCTCAAACCTTAAACTTCAAAACAGATTAAAAGTAAAAAAAAATGAAAATCTGAAGAAAAATTGAAGCAGATCAAAAGCAAGTTGAATCAAAAAAAAAACCCACGCTTCAGGCAATTCAAACAAAAGCTTGAGATCGAAACTAAAACTAAAGAGAATGAAAACTTGGAAGCAAATTACAGATTAAATTCAGGTGTTCAAAATCTTCAACCTGGAAATCAAAAGGCAGAGCAATTACAGATTTTCAAATAGCAAAGCAGAGATATGTATTTAATTCAAATTGAAAGCTATTTGGAATCAAACTTAAATCAAATGCAAGTTCAACTCAGTAAATCATAGGTTCAAGCATCAGTTTCAAAACAATAGATCAACCAAATGCAAAAGTTTCCAGATCTAAAACAAAAGGTCTGGTTCCAGATCAAAAAGCTATCCTCTGTCTTCAATCCAAGGTGAGCAAACAATCTTTATAAAATCAATTGAATCTTGATTTGCATGTGATAATATTTAAAGTTGTTTGTATAGCTATTAAATGTGCATGCATGTCTATGTATATATGAAAATGATGATGTGCATGTCAGTGGAAATATTTTAAGCCTCTGTTCTTTAGTTTCAGGTTCAACTAAATCAAAATAAAATCAAATCTCTTCACATAAACAATATTAGGCCATGATCTTTAAAAGAGATTAGTTTGTATTAGACAAATACTATTTTTTAAAATATTTACAAGAATATCAGTAAGTTATTTTACTGGAAAAAGAAAAGGTACAATGTAATCAACTCAAGTCGAAATCTTTATTTTTGAATTTTCAAGTTTGGATTGTATATTTGAATTCGTGTTGCTAAATCAAGATTTTTAATATAGATGTTAAAAATTTTAAGTGAGTGAGTGTTGAGAATTCATGAGACGATTAGAAAACGTGTTTCGTCGAATTCCGTCGAACGGCGAGATTAGGTTCTTCGAGTTTTGGTCAGAAGGTAGACTAAGCACCAATGATCGTCGAAAAAATACTCGTAAATTTTCCAGAAGATCATAGTATTGGGCGAGATCATTTTATGGGTTTAAGACTCGTTTTTGTCAAGCTTATTCTCGAAAGAACTGCAACTTCGTCAAGATGATTAATGATTGATTAAAGATTGACTAAAGGATTAATGATTGATTAAAGATTGATTAAAGGATGATTAATGATTGGTTAAAGAATTATTAAAGGTTAATTAATGGTTGATTAAAGGTAAATTAAGGTTGATTAATTTCATTAATTAATATCAAATGATTTGTAATTAATTAATCGGGATTGGATAATTAATTCATAAGTAATTAATTTAATTGGAAATTAAATTGAATTAATTAGGATTTGAAAATTTTATTAATCTTGTTTATAAATGATTATTGTATGCTTGATTTGCTTATTGATGTATGAATTGTATTGAAGGGTTGAATTGTTGGTTCTCCCTAACCTGTGATACTCTGTGATGTGAACTGTTGAGCTGTGTGTAATTTATTTATTTATTTATCTGTGATGAATTTATATTATTTATCTATTAATCTGTGAATGAAGATAAGCGTTATAGGATTATACCGCTTATCGATATTGATGTACTTGAATTTGTAATGATTGATGATGGTGTACTATTGTGTAAAACCCCTAGACTACACCATACACATTACACACAGAGATATGGAGTTGCAGTTCTAGATTCTATCTTTCTTTCTATTCTTTGGAGATCATACTTGAGATTCATCCTTCCGCCGTTGTATATCTCTGATAGATATTGGTATCATTTGTATCATTGTTGTATCAACTATTGTATATCAATGATATCATTTTTCTTCCGTTGTATTGTTGTACTTAATGTGTTATAAGCTCCGGCGAATCAGATTCGAACATTTGAATCCGCGGCATTCGAATACGAGTGAAGTATGGATGTCGATTTTCGAATGCGAAAATCCGATCATCACATATATATTCAGTATAATTGTTATAATTGAACAAAAATAAATAATTAATGTATTAATTAATTAAATTATTTAAATAAGATTTAATTAATATAATGTTATACATAAAATATTATATAGGTTAAATAAAGTTTAAAAGTTATATAATAATAAAACTTATATAATATAAATGTATAAACAAAAGGTGGAACATTAAAGAAACTCTAAATAGACTTAAAGAATAAATTCATACGTAAAAGTATGTATATCATGATTTCTGATGGGTTTGACACTTAAGTCACAAGGGCATATCATAAGAAATACATTATTCTATAAGTTGGTATCACTCAATTAAATGTATTGAAGATTATGAATCTTTAATATAAGTGTTGTCCTCTGCAATTTAGATATTAATAAATTACTTGCACACTCTCTGGTTGTTGAGAAAATTCAAGCTATGTATAGTCATATTAATATATTAACTAGACAAGATAAGATAAATACATGTATTTATTGAGCAGATTCAAGGTACATATATTGTACTTAGGTTATCACGAAATAGTAGGTAGGAGTGAATAATTTTTTTTGATTTGTTGGGAAAACTCAAGGTCAAAATAAGATTAGGATAAGGAACCATGGGTTAGAAATTGTAAGAGTTTTCTATCGTTTGTGGGGCTATGACTTGTTAAGCAAACTCAAAGATAGAATCCAAAGACAAACAAATCCTAACACCCAATAGTAAGGTTAAAAGATTTCTATATTTCATCTTATGATTTAGGGAAATATAAAAGACTAGTGGGAGCCTTGTTAAAAAAATGAAACTATAACATTTAACCTTTCTAATATTGCGAGAACATATGCTATATAAAATTATAATAACCTAAATTAATAAAATTTTCCAATTAATACAATCAATCAAATATTTATCAATTAAAATATACAAATTAATTTAATTAATATTGACATTACAAATATAAAATATACTTGCCAATTTTTTTTTGTATGTTGACCCATGCAAGCACCTAATTATAAAGCCACTAAATTGGTTCGTAACTTAGTTGCTTACGAGTTTACTTGCTTGAGACTGCGTATTGTCTTCAATGAGTTTCAAACTCTAAAAGCAATATAAGAATATAGATATTTATCCATATATAATCACATAAAAAATTTATATGGTGAATGGCACGATGTACGAAATCACGATCAAATTAGTTCATTTAAATAAGCAAGTAAACTTTAGCATGAGATCGTGTATTCAATATGATTGATTACAATAATAGTCTTGTTATGTTAAATGTAACACTGGACTAAATGGTACAAGATGGATCAAAGAATTCGATCATTGAAATTTTAGTTTAATCAGTTTACGCAAAATATAATTTATTTGATATCCTTAAAAGTTAAGGATGACCAAATGCACTTTTATGAAGAGTTCGTTGTGGTATTGTAGTAAGGATTTCCTTTGAATGGTTCGAACATTTAAAAAGGAAATGGAATGTGTAAAGGTGGATGTAACTTAAGGCATGGTTAGAATAAAGAGAGAATGGTCATTTCTACTTCATCAAGAAATTCAAATATAAGAATTATTAAATAATAATATATACTTACATTGGAATGATCAATATGATTATTATTCTAAAAGTATTTTCACGTAAAATTTTCTATGATATTTATTTCTTCGAATTTAAGATACTTGATCTGCAAATTCTCGACTATAAACCAGTTACGATAAATTAAATAAATAGTCTATATTAAGTGGTTAAATGGAGCTTTGTATTTTATACGTTGTTATAGTAATGGCGGAAATAGTAGGAGCATCAAGTTATTTGTCGCATCAAGTTATGAATTTTTTTTCTTTCATAAAACGCACCAAGCATTATTTATGAATAATAATTATATTTTAGTATTAAGTACATAGTTTTATTTCAATATTAATATTATGAATATTCGTTATAAAATAAAACTATAGTAACGGTGCATTAGAAAATACAGAATCTAAATTTATATACGCTTATTTTGGAATTGTGGACTAAGCCATGGTTTTGAGAAATATTCTTGACTATATGATTATGGATCATATGGTACCAGTGATTTATATCTTAGACTATTAAAGACAATGACCCTTTTAGTGGAGCATCGTAACAGTTGAAGAACTCCATAGGTTGATACGTATGGATATTTGCAATCAAAAATCACATTAATTCCAAAATGGTTCCACGTACTCTTTTTTGTATTCATCGATGAATTATCACAAACATGAATATGTGTATATGATACACATGTGATATGTTATTAATGAGTTCATAGAACATAAAATACAAGTAAATAAAATAACATGAAATAGAAAATAAAATTGATTTGATTTGATCAAATAGGTGAGTATATTGGAAAGAGTTTCAAACATACCTGAAAATAATAAAGATTCAATTTCAAAAGTCACTCCTCCCTATGATACATAATGATGCATCGATAAAGAGTAATCGAGTGAACTAAGTATGATTAACAGTAAGTGAAGTTGAGTTAGCTTCTTTCTATAAGGTTGTATACTTAAGATTATTACACAAGGTTAAAATTGATTTCATATAAATAGTAGCTTACAAAATCTTACAGGATAAGGGTTGATAAGAAACCCCAAAATATCCTAAGCCAAGGAATTGGCAGGTTCTACAAGTCGAAAGACTACGCGTAATAATTGTACGTGAGAGATCTTGTATGAATCGCCCTATAATTATTTTGGGAACGATCGTCATTGGATGACCTATTTATGTTTTAAACATAAGTTTTATAAACTAAAACCGGATCAGTTTTATATATAAGGCATTTCATAAAGTGTTTATGAATGCCTATTCCGTTGCATTGAGAAATAATTGTTGTTTCAAGAAATACCAACTTCGCAGTGAAAGGATTTCTTTTAGAAATTATTGGTCATAAAATGGACTTGGATATGATCCAAGGATAAAAATGATTATAAGGGATGAAAAGGAATTAACCAAACCCAAATGAACACAATGAATTAGAATGTCTAATAAATTTTCTTACATATTGAAGAGAAATTATAAGTTGCTTATCAATTCGAGAAAGAAAACCTCAACTATCAATTAGACATTAAGAGTATTGACTCCACGATATGATATGATGTGCTAATTCAAAGTGGATTCAAAGTACATTATTAAAATATGATTTAGGTAGTTATAACCAAAAGGATAGTAACCATCGGCTGCGAATAAAACTTCTGGAGCAAGGCAATGTAGTTAGAATATAATGAGCAATGTTGATAAGAATAAAATCATAAATTTCAATTGTTAAAATCAGCGTAATAGATTCATTATTTACCGTGCTCAAGTTAATTCGGATTTACTCACTAAACTATCGCTTTATATGACATTGTGTTTTGGTTGAAATGAGAAATTCTAAATAATGATTTAGAATAGACTATTTACACATAACAAGCAAAGTGTCTCGATGTTAGTGGAAGTGATATTTGAGTGCTTTGTCGGATATGATCCAAAAAATGATACAGAAATATCACTTCGTAAGCATTGAATTTGAGTGAGTAGTTTGATAGAAGTATCAAATAATTTCATTTTCAGTCAAAACGTTTATCCATAAGAAAGAATTATTAAAGGTACTAAATTTTTTTTAAAGGGAAAACAAAAACTTATGATTATTAAAGATGTACTCGATATAAAATCATTATAATTTGGATGTTTAACATTCAACATTGGATTTGTAAACAATATTCATTATATTTGGTATAAAAGGATGTCAGGAATATCCCAAACGATATGCAAAAACACCTATCAAAATGTTTAATAGGAACATGTAAGATGGATTACTTATGCTTTAGCAATAGGAATTATCATATATGTTGTATTATTTACATTATCGTAATTGTCTTACGTATTTGATGCACAAAGCAAATATCTAACCCTAATTAAGATCACCAAATGGTAGTTTAGAGTATTTTCGAATATTATGAAATACCGAAGAAATGTTTATAAAAACAACGAACCCTTATGAAGAAATGTACGAACTCAAACTTCATGAGTGATATTGAGTATAATATGTCAATACTAAATTCAAATTCAAACATAGTTAAGGAGCTTTAATTTAGAAATGTTCAAAACAAAAGGTTGTGGCTAATTCAACGAAAGGCATAGTACATCATCTTGAATAGCGCCAAGATAAAGGCAATGCATAAATTTAAATGCATAAATTTTTATAATTGAGCTAAGGGTGATTCCAGGTATTAAGAACACTATATGATTGTTTATTTAATGGGTACTTTATGTATGGAAAATATATTGCGAAAGAAGCATGCAATTAGGAGAACCCAATTGTGGCAGGAGCAACACTAAATAATTATACTCAAAAGCCACTGTATGGTCCCTAGAAGCCACAAATCACAATAGAAATCGACGAACCGTTCAAACAAAAATTCACAAGTCATCTCAGCACAAAAAGTTTCGACTAAATAATATTACATGCTAGTCTTCGAAAATGCTTCAAATAGACACATGTAGGTAGGTAAAAGGAAAGATGGGACTATTAAATACTCATTTGTTGTCTTCGTTAAAGAAAATATAACTTTGCCCTAAGAATCCACACCTCCCTTACCTAAATCATGTCAAAAGAAGGATTGTAAAGCTTCGATTAAACAGGGACTTCAAAGCAACTACCATCTCCAACTAATGGCTATTAACCATTGGCTTAAGAACCCACGTTCCTACCATAGATCATTCAACGTCCACTAAGGCATCAATAATGCAAGAGGAGAATTGTGACGATCCGGCTTTTTGAACAATCCAAATGTCCAAAGGACATATTATCAATGGGTTTTACTTAAGAAATAAATACGGAAGTAAAAATACAGAATCTCGCAATGGAATATAAAATTATAATAAAATAGCAGTTCATGAAGTTGCTAATTAAATTATTACATCATAGTTTTAAAAATAAATAACATGGTGGAAATCAAAGTGTTCATAATACATTACTTGCCTAAAACAAAGAAATGAAATAACTAATAACTCCAAGAGCTTCTCGATTGTCTTCAAATCGAAATAAATCTTGCAACTACTGTAACAACTGAGGTTGACCTGAGCATAATATAAAACATGCACCCGAGTCAAACTAATAATTCTCATGTAAACTAATTAAGAAAATTTGTAACAATCTTATTTCGAACCATTCGCATTCACGTATGTCAGACTTGAATTACTCAAAACAATAGATTGTTAATTTATATTTGGAAAAACTCAGTATACACAGTAAATAAATCGATCACGGAATTATAGACACAGGGTAATACAAACATAAGCAGCGGAATAGGTAAATAGTAGTTCATGAAGCTACTATAAAACACTACACCAAATCAATCAGTTTGCAACACTTATTTCGCTAGAATTTGTAACGGTTATAACCATTACAAATTACTAATAGTTATATTCGTCGTTTCTTTTTATTACATTTATAAATGTTAGGATATTTGGTACTTAGGTAAATAAGATGATTTAAGGAGGGCAAGCTAGTAATTTTTATCCACACCATAATTCTGTTGTTTCTACACATTAGCAAACCTCTTTCTCTCTTTGTCTGAATGTAGGGTTTGTTTCTTATTTCGCCTCCTTTAATCAAATTTTCCCAATCGAAACTGTTCATATATTGCAATATAGGGTATGTATTCTTCTGAATCTTAGCTATCATTTTCTTGTGCGAATCTCTACCACCAGAATCTCAGGCACTTTTCCCCATTGTATAACTTTTAATTTACTTCGTAATCATGGTATAACTTGAGGTTCTTTGTGCATTGTCTAAACCATTTTTGTTTTGATGACTTGAAATGTTATTTTATAATAATCCGTAGAAAAAAGGAGCCGTGGTTGAAAAAGAAGCAGCAGAAGAGGGCCATGGAAGATGAATTAGAGAATGATGTGTTATTATCATAACACAATAGTTTCTTTGTCAGCGAGTTTGTTTATAGCATCAAATATAAATAGCTTTCCATTTTTAGGTTGAGAAACTCCAAGCTAAAATACATATCTTGACAAGGAATGACCAAATATCAGAGGAGAAGGGCTGGTGAGGTTGAGAAGAAAGTGCAGGGGTTTAACAAACAGTTTGGTAGGGTGAGTATATGATTTCGAACTAAATTGGTTACAAGGTTATTTGTTTAACATTATCTTTTCGATCGCAGAAAGTTCAATGGGGCAATGGTTCAATGACACACTTCTAGACAAGTATAGCAGGAAATGAAATTCTCATGTAAGTGAAATAATCTAGTTTTGCTCATTGAAATTCTTTTTTTTTTGAATGATGCTTCTAACTCGTTATGAGTACAATAATTTTCTCTTTAAATATTTTTTGCTCATCCTCAATTTTATTTTTGAGGTATCTATCAGATGTTCATCTGGGTTATAATTAGGTTCATTGGCTTCGCTTTCTTCGATATTGGATTTGATAGCACTCTCAACAGGAGATGTTATGGTACCATTTAAGTTCAAATTTTGAGCCAACCTTGCTTTGACCTGCATTAGTTAATAGTAGTTAAATAGTAGGCCACAACTGGATATGCATGGACGTTTCCAGTACTTCAATTAAGTCTATACTAATTTTATAAGAATGGAAACCTATGAATATGAAACTGGGTTTCTAACAACACAAAAGAATGAGATAAGAATTTTAACTTATGGCCAACTGACAATGTATAAAAGGTTTTAAACATGCATTCTGGCTATTATAATAATTTTAATACTTTTTTATCATATGAAACCAAAACAAAACCAAGCCTTTAATTTTTTGTCAATGCTATACTTTCGGTAGAATCTTGATTGTATAGGTAGAAATCTTGACAAGTGAATACGTAAACAAGCTTATAATTTTGAGGCCAGCTTGATATGCATGAAAGATTTCAAACTTGCAATAGGGCTACTATAACTATTCATGCATATATAAAAAATTATTAGAATCAAAGTGGAAAAAAATAAAGTAAAAATAAAACAACTTTCAAATATGTCATTTCCAATTTAAAGCATAAATAACTCATTGATTTGTTTATTTAATTTCTCTCCTACTCTACAATTTTCCAGCAAGCCAAATGACTTTCGATGTATGTTACATTATTTATTATCTCTCCCTTTTGAATCCATTAGATCACTAACTAATACAGTATCTGTTATAAGACGGATTTTTCATCCTTAATTTACATTTTTGTTTCTTCCTACTGATCAAGGCGATATAATTTACTGTGAGGTAACTATATATGGTTGTGGGTCATCCTACAATGCTAAAATGGATATGGGAGATGTAAAATCTATGATAATACTATGAGGAAGCATGACTATAATTATGGTTTTCAAACTTTCACCTAACAAGGATCATTCAGCAATTTTAAGATGATTGCCAAATGTGAATATGATTGCTAATGTGGTTTGCCTGTGACCACGTCCTTCAAATGAACTTGATTTAACAACATGGAGTGTGACAAAATATGAGTTTTTTCTTATTGCTACGTGCTCTGTGATGTTTATTTAGCATAATGTTTATGTTCTAATAACAGCTGGTGACATACAATGTATAATCAGAATTGATTAAATTGTTTATAAAATAAGGTAGATGAGAGCTTACAAACTTTGATAATAAGCCATTATTTGTTGTGCTTAAGGTTAGTTATTATTCAAGGTATGTGCATGGTCTAGATACACTTTCCTATTGTTTACATGTCAAGATGATGCAATTCTACCCATTTGACATAGTATTAAAATACTATTTCCTGAAAAAATGTAAATTTTAAGATTGAAAAGTTGTCATATATTAGTTTTCAAGCACGTCTAATCAGCACAAGTCTGCTGCACTCATTAGCCTAACGGTTTAAATTTTGTAGTTAATACTATGATATATGTGTTCCATGAATTTAAAGTGATAGAGGAATGTGTGTATTACTTTCAACATAGGTGATCTATTATTTGCAGTAATCTATTTTGTTTCGAGTTGGAAAAAAACGAAGACCTCTCCGTAAATGTAAATTTTCATATTACTGTGTGAAATATGCATAGCCTAAATTTTATAATGTGAATTTAGTTGAGTAATTGACTTGGAGGTTAAAAACTGAAATTTAGATATGATTGTGTTGTTATTTTCTAACGATACTCAATGCATCTAAGAAAACAAATGAGAAATCTATGTTTTAAATGACTATACATGCATCTGCAAATAACTGACACATCTATATGTGATAAATGATAAACCACGTGATAATGAATCCACATCTACATTGAAAATGTTTATGTGATTTGGAATTGCAGATTAATATAATTTTATCATATTTAAACTTCACAGCACTAATTATCAGTTTCCAAATAAAGTACCATTCATTCTTCTGTTTTCAAATAAATTTCAGTTATGTTGCAATAAATGATGATTTTTTTCTGTGGTAAAATGTTGCATGCATTTATAGTTTTTGCTAGCAATCTATTCTAAGGTATCCATTGTCCGAGCTTTTGATATCCTCTAAAAACTTGTGTTAACTTCTAGCATTTAGGATGTTAACACCTGATGATAATGTAGCTACAATAAATGATAATGTTTTTCATATAATCGTTTGTTTATTCATTTTTTATGTATCGCTGCCGTTCGATAATGTTTAAATGGAAATATCTAGGAATGAGGTTTGTGATGATGCAATATGAAATATGATTTATAACTTGATTTGTTAAAAAGGTGATTAAATGAATATTCTCAATTTTAAATAAAATTAAGATTGAATAACTAATATTGATTTAAATTTATAAATTAGGATTTTAAATAAATTGCTATTAAAATGGTTAAAGAAATATTTTCTAATTTGAATAAAAATTAAAGTTCAATTTTGAAACATAAATTTATATTGTAAATGTTTGAATATTTAAACTTGAATCTTTTAACTTTAAATTGAGATGGTTAAACTGGAGTTTATTTAAATTAAATTTTTGAATTTAAGATTATTTGAATCGATTTTGTGAAAATGGAGGAAACTATTTTATTATATAAAGTATTTTTAATATATATAAACTATTTTAATATATAAATTATTTAATATATAAACCATTTTAGTTTATAACTATTTTAATATATATATATATGTATATGTATATGTATATATATATATATATATTATATTTTCAATGTCTAAACTGTTGAAGTAGAAAGTGTAATGATTTCAAAGTGTTATGGTTTCAAAATTATAATAATTTTGAAAGTGTTACAATTCTGGAAATGAACACTATTTAAGTAAATAATGATATCGAATTGATATGGTTTTGAGATGAATATGATATTTTGATATGAAGTATGAACTATTTGAAATTAAATGACCATGGTGTGAAATAAGCATTCGGTTGTTAAAGAGACCGGGATCAGATATTGTCATACTCTCTGCCAATACTGAAAACCACTTTAACAACTGTCTACGTGGTGGAGATTCCAGAATGAAGAAAGATTGTTTTGCGATAATTGCATATGGTATTTACGTAGCCCTGACCCCCTTGAGTCGGCTTGATGCGGCTAAAATAGGAACCTTGTCGGGCCAAGTGAGGTTATTCCCCCGATCGGGCACATTCTTTCGACACCATTTTATTTCTTTTGTGATTTAATTAGGTGCGCCTTTGATTTAGGAGTGTGTCAAGAGGTGGGCGGTAGTAGCTGCTATGCATTACCACCGGTCCGCATAAGCAAACGGTATATCTACCTTGGCATTGCCTCGAGTGCCTTGTCGCATGTCCTATCGTGCATTCTACGAGTTTGGTTTGTACCATACCTATGGAGTGCCTTCTGATAGCCCTCCAGTTTACGAAGGAATTACGGTACTATATAGACTATGGGAATATATAAAAATGTTTTAAGAGGATATGGGTAACACCTTAACGCTATTTTAATAGTTTACTTTACTATAGACATATTATAATAGTGTATTTTACTATATAGTAGATAGTTCCATGGATTCTTAGAGGATGGGAATCCCAAACATCATTTAATTTATTTGTATTTTAGTTGACATTTCACTTGAGTTGAATTTACTATATAAGAATGTTAATCCTGACTCGAGTGTTTTGTGTTTTGTTTTATGTTCGGGTCAGACTGAGTGACACAGCATTTGATACTCGCCTTTGAAGTTTGGAGCTTTGCTCGTAGATCTATTTGATATCTGGTTAGCTTTCAGTTGTTTCCATTTATTATGTTCAGTATTGTCAGTTACTTTTGTATTTGAGATTCATTTGTATATGAGATTCTGTTGTATTTTGTTTTCAGACCTTAATGTTTTATAGTAGCTTCATGAACTACTATTTATCTATTCAGTTGCTTATGTTTGTATTACTCTGTGTTTGTGATTCTGTGATCGATTTATTTGCTGTATATGCTGAGCTTTGCCAAATATAAATTAACCGTCTGTTGTTTTGAGTAATTCAAGTCCGACATGTGTGGATGCGAATGGTTCGAAATACGAGGTCATTACATTTATCAAATGTCCAAAATAACTTAAGGGTGTGTCATTATCTAGCTCTGATCTCTTTAACAGCTAACATATAAAAGTAAAAAAATCCGCCTTTTCTCCACTTTAATTTTTACCAGAAAACCAATAAGGAATTTCACAAAATGTTCTACACAAAAAATTTCTCTATTTTACCTCATGAATTTACAGTAAAAATTTCAGAATTTTTCAAAAAACATTGGTTATTTTTAAGCTTCAAAATAAAAAAAAATTCCTCGAAATAAATTTATTTAATATATAAAAATATGAAATAAATTTTAGTTCCCAAAATAAGTATTCTCCATTATATTCTAATAAGTTAAAGTAAGATTTCTAGAATTTTGAGAATTTAATGGTTCTTTTTAATCATTAAAATACATCATTTTTCATTGAAATTTATTTATTAAAAATAATAAATAAGACTAAAAATTATATTTCTAAATTAAAATTAAATAAAACATTATTATACAATTTTCATCAAATTTTCAAAGCTTTCAAATTAGATTTAATAGTTATTGTTAATTTCCAAAAATTTTATAAAAGTTATTTTTAATGTACCAAATTTAAAATTTACTTTAACTTTTGAATTTCATATAGGTTCCTTCATTAAATAATTTTCTTAAAATATTCCTAAGCTAGATAAAAAAATTCAAGTCAAAATAGTTACTTTCAAAAAATTTCATTCTTTCAAATAAAGCCATTTCCAAAAATAAATTATAAAAATATTCACATTACAATATTTCATATGAGTTCCTTGATGAAATATTTTTCTTTTGCTATAAATAAGTTATAGAAAAAATTTCAAGTTATTTTATTTTAATTTTCGAAATAGCATTTTCAATGCATATGTTTCAAAATTACATTTAAACTAAATTTTTGGAAAGGACCGTTTAACAAAAAGTTTCTAAATTCCAATTAATACAACATATAAAAATTTCAAAATTTAATATTTACATTTGCAAAGAAAATTCAAATAAGAACAAACAGCGGTTTTGTTCAAAATCATAATTTATGGCCAAAATAGTAAATGTTCATTTCCAACTTTATTCATAAGTCAATGTCATGTGCCTACATAGAGATTCGACATTTATTCACAATTTCCAATGTCCAAAATATCAACATGTCAATTTGTATCAAATTTTAACTAATTTATCAAGGCATAGTATGACATTATTAATAATTAATAATGACATAAATTATTTTATCCGCTACACAAACTAATCAACCATCAATGACATAATCAAAATAAACATACATCATGGGTGTCATCCTATTTAAATTTTAACTACACATCAATTTTGCGCGGTCGTTAATATATCAAATTAACTTGCAATCTAATAATTATCAAACGCATAAGAAAAATAACATATCATGATGATGAATTAAATCACATGTAATTACTAGTTGAATGTAAGAAACACTCACCTTCAATGCATGCAACCGAACTACGATGCGAGCACACGACACAACTTCGATTGCGGCATGACTACCTACGATGGATCCAACACCACTCGAGCATTTGCAATGCAAATAGGCTACGGACTCATCGTAATCGACTCGACAACATGGGGCGAGAAATAAAATGATGTCGGGGAAAAAAATACTCCGAGTGTCACCGTGTTTTACCTAGGAAAGCGGTCTTGGTTACTGGGGTAGAGGGAGTGTTCTTAGCGGTGGATAGTGATTGGCAGAAAGGTTAGCTGGGGTTTTTTTGGAGGGGTAGTCAGAGGTTGGCTGGTTGGTGGAAGTGGGGTTTTAGGTGGCCTCAGCAATTGGTTGATCAAACTTTGGGGGCGGGTGGAGCATGGCTAGTGTAAGTAGGGTGGTGAAGGTGGCATACGGGCTGCGGGATGGTGGCAGAGTAGTGATTGGATGTTGCTAGGTGGATAGCTTGGAGGTCTTGGTGAGGTAGCAGCAGTGTTGTAGGCGAGTGGATATGTGAAGGCTGGAGGGGAGCCGTGGAGGTGAAGGCAGATGTCTTGGTGGAGGAGGTATAGGTGTGGCAGCAACAAGGTATGGAGAAGGCAATTGGGTAAGGCAGAACTTCTACTAGGTAGAGTTTCGAAAATTTTAAATCTAAAAGATGAACAGTGTTTCATATACTTTGTTTTCTTTCGAAACGAATTGACCAAGTATATTTTGAAGTCAAAATAACTTTTGGTGGAGAGAGAATAAGTCCATGCCCTAAAAAATGGATCAACATGCTATGACTACTTCCTACCACTCAACTATACACACATATATGTGCTCGCTGCTCTGTTTTAAGGGTCAAGATTTAAAACACAAGGATTTAAATAAAAAAAACTCACCCCCACACATCACATGTTACATATGCATGGGAAATAAATATGTGTAGGGAAAAGACAAGGGACCAAAAGATATTGCAAAATGAACAGAGTGGTCAATCGATTTATATCCATACTAAGACTGTTTACATCCGTCGGCAAGCATTCAAACACAAATTTAAAAAGACTCTTACTCAGTGCATGGATACAGACATAATAGCATATAGGATTTTAAATTTTAAAGTTCGTGCCAAAATTCCACTATTGTCGCTAAATAAGCTACCACAAAACATATAAATAAGCTTCAAACCGCAATAAATGAAACTAGAACGATCAAAATTCACCACTAATTAAATTTTTTTCATATTCACCTATTAAAACATGTTTTAAACGTATAACTTTGATTTATTTTAAAATTTAAGTTTAGCGTTATATTTTAGTTTTGTACTGCCTGGTACTACTATTACGACTGCAAAATCTTGTTTAAAATTCAAATTTTTTTAACATTATGCTTGTATTCAAAATGAAAATATTCATTTTATTTTCCTCAAAACATTCTTTTATTTTCATTAAAACATTCGTTCTAATCTAACACAAAACGTGTGTTTCTTATATTAAACTCGCTCATTACAGTAAATTTAATTGCGTTAAATTTCAATATTAAATTTTAAAACAATCCTAATATATTTTACGCTAAGAAAATCATAAATTTTTGATTTCTAACAACTTTTTTGTTCATAAATTTTATCCAATCTAATATTTTTAAATGGTTACACAGTATGGGTCATTACAATCTCCCAAACTCAAAACTTTTCATATTTCAAAAAGAGAGGAACAAAATGGGTTGAAAGTTATAAATGAAATAGATGCAAATCATCCCATACATTTAAAACATATAGATTTTAATGTGAACTAATACAACTTTTCTTTTACTTTTTGGACTTCAATATCCCAAAAGTCCAACTTTGCATGCAAATCAAAACTTGATAAAAATATCCAGAAATTTGGAAAGTAAAGTGAGCAAATTTATCCAAGATAACTAATTAAATTCAATCTAAGTATAATTGTTATCCCGCTTTTTGGACAAAGCCGTGATACCAAAAGATCGGTCAAAAACAAAAGACAGTTCGTCTCAGAAATTGGTCGTACTTCACTCCGCTATGGATATCGATGAATTTTGTCCAAGTTCGAATTGGGCCAGAATCGACAAGGCATGATGAGCAAAGCCATAGAAGCCAGCATCTCAAATTTCAGGTCAATCTGAGGTCGTATGCTCAAGTTATAATGGATTCAAGTTGAGAGAGATGGATTCTGCTCAGTTCGAATCCATCACCCCTTCACTAGTTCGAAACCATCACCTTCGAACCCATCATCTTAGCAATGGTTCGAATCCACCCACGTACGCCCTAGTCCGAATCCATCAGCTAGTGCCTGCCTCGCATCCATCAGCTTCGACTCCATCAACTTCGACTCCATCGGCTTCGACTCCATCTCCCTCGAATCCACCACAATGGCCTACCTTCGAATCCATTCAGACCACCTAGCCTCAAATCCATTCCCTCGAGTCCATCAACCAAGGGTCTCCTCGAATCCATGCAAGCGAAGAAGCCCCGGCTCCATCCCAAAACTCATCTTCGAATCCCCAAACAGAGGCAGCTTCGAATCGATTCACACCAGCCTATTCTGATCGATTCGAATGAACACTGGCTGCAACGATTCGAAGCATACGTTCGAATCCAACACTCGAAACCACCCAATTCACACAGTGAGCACCTCGTCGCCGCCTCCACTTGCAAAAGGATCGATTCGAACCTATGGGTTCGAACCATATGGATTCGAACGAACCCATAGGATCGATTCGAAGCAAGCAGCGTGCCGAAGAACCCCATCTTGAATCGATCATATCTCTCAATCCCTTGATCCAAATGCCATGAAATTTTCACAGGAGCTTGATTATACACTAAAGAACGTCCACACCAAATTTCGCCTTGATTGGATGCATTTTTGATCGATTCGAACCTTACTTCGAATCGATCCCAAATTGGGCACGGATCCCGAGAACGCGAGCTCATGGGCCCCCCTCACGTGCCAAGTGACTTCCCTAAGTTTTAGGCGAGATTTCAGCCTTCCACGCCTATAAATAGAGCCCCTGGTCATTCACAAAAGGGGTCGAAGATTCAGGAGAGAGAAAGAAAGCCCAGACTCTGCCAGATTCAATTCTAAGTCTTTCCAACATCATTGTAATCAAGTATCAAAGCTACAACTTGCAGTAATCTGCTGTAATCAATTGAAAATCATCAAGTGAATCAATAAAGATAAAACCTTCAAAGTGGACGTAGGCACGGACGCCGAACCACTATAAATCCTGTGTTGTTTACCGTTATCTGTGATTTAATGCATTTACTATCTCTTAGATCTGAGTTCTGTGTTTGTTATTGCTGATCTGTGTTGATAAACGGGTGCTTTCGCGATATTGGGTGTTTGTGACCATTTTTGGTGCAAACATTTTTGGTGCTTACACCGAGAAGCTGATTCAGGAGAATTTGAATTTAGAGACTTAGGTATTCAGATCTGAGAACCATGACGAGACAAACAAGTAAGAAACAAAGGCCAGAGAGAAGTGAACATCAAGGAAGTCAAGAGGCTTCCTCAGGAGCGAATCAAGCGTCGATTTTCATCACTAGGGATGAGATGGAGACAATGATGAAAAAACAAAAGGAGCTGATCCAGAGTTTGTTCCAACAGATAGGGCAACTTGGAGCACAGAATCAAGGAGTAACCGGAGTTCAGAACGGAGCAGGACCATCCGACGTAGCACCTGGAGTAGGGGGAACACACATGGAGAATGTTGATCCAATCCCTGAGAGAGATAGAGATGCATCTACCCAAGCAAGGAGTAGCAGAGGAGTGAATGCTCAGTCAAGGGGGCAGATCCCAGAATTCCCTCGTGGACTCGGGGGGCAGGTTGAAAGTAATGAACGGAGATTGCATTTCGGGGACAATGACAAATTGGCAGATATAGTTAGGCGAGCCATGAGAGGCGGATTAGTGAACAAAGATTTAGAGGATGTTAATAAGAGTCCTTTTACTCCAGCAATCCGACGAGCTAGGAACCCACCGGATTTCAAGTTACCATCATTAGACATGTATGACGGGAGAACAGACCCCACGGTTCATCTAACGAAGTATATGAGACATATGGAAGTGCTGGGGGCATCAGAAGAGGTTATGGCCCGGTGCTTTCCATTGTACTTGACAGATATTGCAGCATTGTGGTTTAGACAATTGGAGAGTGGATCCATCGAAATGTGGAATGGTTTAATTGAGAGATTTATGAGGCAATTCAGGGTTCACATTACAAGACCCAAGAATGTGATGACTTTGGCAAACCTAAGACAGAAAGCCGAAGAGACCTTGAGGAGTTATCTATCACGATTCAATGCAGCAGCAGCTTCGGTGGATCGAGCAGGTCCATCTATGGTGGTGATGGCAGCTGTGTCCGGAGTAGCTGACGGCACAGAGTTCAAAAATTCATTAACTAAAGATCCACCCGTGGATCTAGAGGAATTCTACAACGAAGCAGAAAAGTTTTTACGATTAGAGGATGCGAAGGCAGAAAGAGAAGAAGGAGAGGGAATAGAAGTTTATGTGCTTAAGGACAAAAAGCCTCTCGAAAAGGACTCAGACAAGGACAAAGGAAAACGAAGGGCTGAGGATTATAATGACAGGACAAAACGGCAACGGAGGGAGCCGCGATTCACCACTTACACTGAGCTGACTGAGAGTTTGGAGCGGATTTATCAGGATACCAAAGAGCAGGTTCCCTATCGTAGACCGATGCGAAGGGATCCAACTTCTGACGAAAGGAGATCAGATAAGTTTTGTGTATTTCATGAATTAAATGGTCATAACACTAATGATTGTAGGCATCTCAAGGACGAGGTAGAAGGGCATATCAGGAACGGTATGCTCCTTCAGTATGTGAGGAGGCGAGTTTCAGCGGTGGAGCCGGAGCGACCACCGTCTACATCAGCCAGGGGTGGCACTGAACCAGGATACCGTTTGATCATCAATTAATTGAAATAACGATGACCAAGTCGCAAGCTTCCACTAACACAATTAAATCATTTACACATATACGAGATCGCGAACGTTCTCCAGGCATGCTCTGAATGATCATTGATTGCTTCGTAGTGGGAACTTACACTTTGACATCCTTGCTTTGCTGTTGTTTCGTTTTGATTTGAACATTTAAACTTGGTTTGTTTGGACATTTCTGTTTTTAAAATTCACCAGTTGAATAGATATTTTATTCTGATAACTCTGAAATGACTAAGCTGCTTGCACATGTACGGGGTCCCGAACGGTCCTTAGGCATGCTTTGAGATAGGGATATACCCTAACAAATGATCCAGGGACCCACTCGAACGTGAACCTGGTATCAACAGTACCAAGCTCCCCCGGGCACACTTATTTGCCTCCAACAAGCATACAAACAATCCAGGAACTCACCCGAACGTGACCCTGGCATCTATAACATCAAGCCCTCCCGGGCACGCAAACTCGCCACGAACGGCACTCGACTTCGAACAGTCACAACTCGCCACGAACGCCACTCGACTTCGAACAGTCACCACTCGCCAAGAACGGCATCCGACCTTGAACGGTCACAACTCGCCTCGAACAGGCACGACTCGCCCCGAACGGCACAACTCATCTCACCTCAAATGGTTCGATCGCGAACGGTCGTCATTTGAGGTCCACCACTTGACCGCGCACTGTCGCACTTTACCTCAAATGACTCGATCACGAACGATCGTCATTTGAAGTTAAGCGCTTGACCTTGAACGGTCACATTTCACCGTGGATGACTCGATCCCGAACGATCGACGCATGGATTTATGCGCTTGACCGCGCACGGTCGCACTTCACCTCAAATGACTCGAACACGAACGATCGTCATTTGAAGTTAGGCGCTTGACCATGAACGGCCGCGTTTCATCCCAAATAGCTCGATCCTGAATGATCGTCATTTGAGGACATATGAAACTACCAAGTTCTTTACAGGTTGATGATAGGATATGAACATCCAACTCAAGGCATTGCAAAACACACCTTCCTACCACAAGGCATGTTTCGGGGGGCAAATGTTATCCCGCTTTCTGGACAAAGCCGTGATACCAAAAGATCGGTCAAAAACAAAAGACAGTTCGTCTCAGAAATTGGTTGTACTTCACTCCGCTATAGATATCGATGAATTTTGTCCAAGTCCGGATTGGGCCAGAATCGACAAGGCATGATGAGCAAAGCCATAGAAGTCAGCATCTTAAATTTTAGGTCAATCCGAGGTCGTATGCTCAAGTTATAATGGATTCAAGTTGAGAGAGATGGATTCTGCTCAGTTCGAATCCATCACCCCTTCACTAGTTCGAAACCATCACCTTCGAACCCATCATCTTAGCAATGGTTCGAATCCACCCACGTACGCCCTGGTCCGAATCCATCAGCTAGTGCCTGCCTCGCATTCATCAGCTTCGACTCCATCAACTTCGACTCCATCGGCTTCGACTCCATCTCCCTCGAATCCACCACAATGGCCTACCTTCGAATCCATTCAGGCCACCTAGCCTCAAATCCATTCCCTCGAGTCCATCAACCAAGGGTCTCCTCGAATCCATGCAAGCGAAGAAGCCCCGGCTCCATCCCAAAACTCATCTTCGAATCCCCAAACAGAGGCAGCTTCGAATCGATTGACACCATCCTATTCTGATCGATTCGAAGCATACGTTCGAATCCAACACTCGAAACCACCCAATTCACACAGTGAGCACCTCGTCGCCACCTCCACATGCAAAAGGATCGATTCGAACCTATGGGTTCGAACCATATGGATTCGAACGAACCCATAGGATCGATTCGAAGCAAGCAGCGTGCCAAGAACCCCATCTTGAATCGATCATATCTCTCAATCCCTTGATCCAAATGCCATGAAATTTTCACAGGAGCTTGATTATACACTAAAGTACGTCCACACCAAATTTCGCCTCGATTGGATGCATTTTTGATCGATTCGAACCTTACTTCGAATCGATCCCAAATTGGGCACGGATCCCGAGAACGCGGGCTCATGGGCCCCCCTCACGTGCCAAGCGACTTCCCTAAGTTTTAGGCAAGATTTCAGCCTTCCACGCCTATAAATAGAGCCCTTGGTCATTCAGAAAAGGGGTCGGAGATTCAGGAGAGAGAAAGCAAGCCCAGACTCTGCCAGATTCAATTCTAAGTCTTTCCAACAATATTGTAATCAAGTATCAAAGCTACAACTTGCAGTAATCTGATGTAATCAATTGAAAATCATCAAGTGAATCAATAAAGATAAAACCTTCAAAGTGGACGTAGGCACGAACGCCGAACCACTATAAATCCTGTGTTGTTTACCGTTATCTGTGATTTGCTGCATTTACTATCTCTTAGATCTGAGTTCTGTGTTTGTTATTGCTGATCTGTGTTGATAAACGGGTGCTTTCGCAATATTGGGTGTTTGTGACCATTTTTGGTGCAAACAATAACCTAATTTAAATTCGTAATAAATTTGATTACAAAAATTAGATTTTAAGTTTTTGGTGTTCGTCTTTGAAGAAGAACAAAGTAAAGAATATCATAATTTGATATATCTTAAAAAATCGTCTTATAAAAATTAAACTTACTTATTTAGATTTCTATAAATTTAAATAGTGCGTAGACTTCTAAATTACATATTTTTACTTTGTTGGTTTAATTTCAAAATACTTTTTTATAACTCGATGTCTTAACAGATTTATCCACGTTCTTACATAATTTAGTCATACATTGATAATACGTAGGACCGAAATCTCTAAGTACTTAGTAGACATGTTTCAACGCCCGCTGAAATACTTGAAACTTTTTAAAAACAGATATGAAAAGTAACACTCAATATCCTATGTTAAAATTCTCGACGATACTTTGATTTCATCGCTTACGCAATGGTTACGCTTTTATCCTGGAAGATCCACGTAAGAACCATCTTCCTCTCAAATTTCGCTTTTCGACCATATACCACAATCTACATAATGATTACGCTTCTATCCTAGAAGAATTACCTGTAAACTATAGGTAATCATTTACCTTTCGAATTACACTAGCAACCATAGATCGTAGTTTACGCAATGGTTACGCTTCCATCCCAGAAGAATCACTCGTAAACTATAAGTAATCATCTACCTCTCAAATTACGCTATGAAAATCGATGGAACTCATGAATTTATGTCCAGACGACCTCCATTTGATTTTGATTGAATCTCTAGTGGATTTCTGATTTCCATGGAAGATACTTTCTCCCTATCTTTCAATTTCAAATATATTGTACTACAAATAGTAACTTCCATATCATAAACTTTCATATACATCATACTTACATAAATTCCATTTATAAAAATCATTACTTTCCAAAATAGAATACCATTCAAAGTCAATAGTCTTCAAAATCACTTCTTTCTTATATAAAATTCCTCTTTTTATATAAAAATCAAAATTTTCCCAAATCGAATACTTTATAAAATCAAAGGTCTCCAATAATCAATAAATTTCGAAAATCACTTCAGTTTCAAATTTATATAAAATCTTATAATTTTCTTCTTTTTTCTCAGTACTAAATACTTTCAAAATTCATTATTTTCAAAATCAATAGGTTTCAAAAATTACTTCGATTTCATATTTATATAAGGTTTTATTTATATAAAATCAAAAAAATTCAATGAATGCTTTTCAAAGTTCCTTATCTTCAAAATTGAATACTTTGCATGAATAATAAAATTAGAAAAATCCATTTATAGGGTTATTCTTTATGTGGGTTGAACATTTTATTTATAAATTATATCCATTCAACGTATTATTGTAAATATCTTTTTTTTAGCATTCTCCCAAAAGGTCATAATATTACTTACTTTTATCGATTTTTTAGTTCTCTTCTTTTCCTAACCTTTTTATTTAAAGAAAACAGTAAGATATTATTTTATCAATATTTTTCTTCATTTATGGTTATTCCTATACTTTTATTATAAGGAAAAGAACATTAAGAACTTAATCATACCAATCAAAAAATGTCATTAACCTTGATGCATTAACAACTGCCTAAAAATTAAGGAAGGAACAAGGTCACGTCTTATTACAACGAGCGCTACATGAATTCTTCCACCACTCTGCATCTTTTCAAGAACATTTCTTAGTGTTCTCCCATTTTGATAACACCTTAGAATGATCTGTACACTCCACACTAATGTGTCCTCGCTTCTTACATTTGTTACAAAAGAACTTTATACTTCCATCTTCCCTAATGATTTTCAATGATCTGTACACTCCACACTAATGTGTCCTCGCTTCTTACATTTGTTACATAAGAACTTTATACTTCCATCTTCCCTAATGATTTTCGTGCATGCTGCTCGAACGGGCGCATCACAGCTTGCCTTCCATTTTGTCTCTTGGGACAATATCTAGTTATGCGTCCCATCAATTTACAATGGTAGCAAATGGTTAACTTGTCAACTAATATAGTGGGTGCATGATTCTTCTTCCTCACCTTAGGGCAGCGACCTTGAGAATGTCCCTCCTTACGACATTTAAAGCATATAGTCTCAAAGCGAAAATGTTTGTCTCATTTTTCCTTTCCCTTTCTCTTCCCCCTGCACATAGCTACATAATGTCCCTTTCTGTGACACCTATAATAGACGATGTTATCATAAGGACTTGGTCTTGACCTTTCTCTAATAAGTTTCTCTTGTTCTTTTTCTGCCTCTTCCCATGCCTTACATGAAACCTCTCTCCATGCCCTGCGTGTTGCATACCATGCTTCCCCCTTTACCATCTAAATAAAACTTGGACTAAGAGTTTGATAGGATTGTCCTTGCATATAATAAAATCTTCATTAGTCCACTTTCGTTGATTATTCTTAAGTCTACCGTTTAAATTTTTTACCATATTTAAAGAAAATCTTTTAAGAATTATTCAAAATTTATAGGGAAAATATGGGTTGTTATAATCCTTTCTTACTCAAAACTTTCCGTGCTCGAAAAGTGTGACGACCCACAAATTTAGTCATTTGAAATTTGTATATTTAATTGATTTTAAATATTCATAAGTTAAATTTTTAAGATGAGTAAATTATATTTCGAATATCTAGATTTAATTGGATAATTAGATAATTAATTTAATATTTGAAATTGCAGAAATAATTGGAATTTGGATTTAATGTGAATAAAATGATTCATAAAGTTGAATAAAATCACATTTGAATTAGAATGATGTTAGAGAACTTTTAAAATTGAATTAAAAGTTAATTTGTAGAAATTGAATATTTTAATATTTAATTGACGAGTGAAAATGGTCATTTTTCATAAATTCTTGGATTTGGATGAAACCAGTTTTTTTGGATCAATAATGTTAAATTATTGTAGGATTTCAAATTTCATGTCAATCGAATTTACGGTTTGTCCGGGGCAAGCTAAAACGCGTAGGAATTCGTTAAAGTGAATTTTAAGTTTAAATAAGTAGATTCGAAAATCTATCTTCCAAATACGATCGAATTGGCTCCCGATATATATTCCATTGTGTTCGGAATAGGGGAAAAATATTATAAACGCCAAGCGGCACGCTTCGTTTGGAGTTCGAAAAATATTTGATGAATAGTGTCGCGAAATTTTCTATAAAAGGACGTCATAATTTCTGTTTTGCTTCAAACCCTAGCTAGGTTTTCACAGCCGCCGTTTAACATTTCAAAGGCCGGCAACTCATGATCTTCTTCCTCGTTTTTCTTCCAATCCGTCAACCATTACGAAAAATTGTCAACTACAAAAACGTAGAGGACGACGAGAGGTTTCATTTCAACGGCTATGATCGATTTTAATTGAGCTGATCGACGGCGATTCTATCGTGAAGTCACGGCGTTCATTCACGATTCCCGAGGCATAGGGTCAATCGAGTGTGACCGGTCTTCGGCTTCTGATGGAGCTCGCATAGGGATCCGAAAAGTCGTTGGTCGATCGTCTTCAAGCGGCCTGTGGTAGTTGCGATAATTCATAGAAGATCAACGGCCATAGGTTCTTGCTCCTTTACATAAAGGAGAAGATGATTTCAACGGGCTAGATTTGATGATGCAAAGGTGTGCGGCCGAGATCAACTAGGGTTTAAATTTTAAAAAAAAAATTGTAAACTTATATATATATTAAATTGTATAAACTTTAAAACGAGGTAACTTCTTCATACGAGGTCCATTTTTGACGAAATGAGTTGCATTGGGCCCGTATTGACGAGCACTACATTATAGAGCTTGTTTGGAGTTGATTGGAGCTAGTGTAAATTTTGAGTAAAATTAAACGCTCATAAATTGGGATTTTTGAATTTATTATAAACGGTTTATAAATAAGATTTATAAAATTGAATTTTTATAAATCGGAATAATGGAATTATAAATGAGTTTTTATAAGTGTTAAAATGAGTTATAAATGAATCTTATAAGCAATAAGATTTATAATTTGAGTTATAAATGAAACTTATAGGTAACAAGATTTATAATTTATGAAGTTATAAAAAGAATGATTTTGTAAATAAGAGAGTTATAAGTAACTTACTTATAAATTGGATTTGGCATATGAATGAGACAAATGGGATTGGTTAACAAAGGGGATTTATAAATTAAAGTTTTTATAAAATATAAATGAGATTTATAAACATTATTTTATAAATCCGAAATTGATTGAATTTGATAAGCTAAGTATTATAGTTTATTAAAGGAATTAAATCCACGATTTTGGGCAGTGGATGATCCTTTAATAAAAGTGCAGTAGTGATAAATTTGATTAGGCACTAAATCCATGATTTTGAATAGTTGATTATCTTTAACATAAATGTGTAGAAATATTAAATTTGGTAAATGATTTGTATTCATAATTTTGGACGATGAATAATATATTAAATAAATGTTTTGGAGAGTGATATTTTAAATGGAATAAAATGTTTTAAAGTTGTTTTTAAAATATGTTAAGTATCTAAACCATAGATTTCAACATTCATTATTGAAATAGACGTTTCGAAAAATAAAGAAATGATGGAGTATAACAATGTTGTTATAGTAAATTATTTTTGAAAGAAAATGTTTTTGTATAGTATATGGAATTTGTATATCTATCTAATTTTCGAATCCCTATACCAGTGCTTTTAGGTTTTTGTAACGATGTTTTACACAACATTCATTTTGACCCAAATAAACGTGCTTAAAGAGAATGTTTTCCTTAAAGAATAAAATACATACTAAATCATGATTTAAGTATATGCAGTATCTTCTAAGTGTTGAAAATAAATTGATTTGTGAATTACTTATTATTTAAATAAGTATTTAGCAATGTTTTCCAATTTTGAAATGTATTGAGATTATATCTTTTTAAAGATAATTTGTTATTTGGAAAATAATTTAATTAATAAAAGATTAATTAAAAGGGCCTAGTTATTGCTTATGGTGCTAAAATATTTATTTGTTTGCTTTGATAGTAAATAACCGACTATCGAAATATGGCCATTTTAGTTCCTTGACTTGATGTGGGAATTATTAGTCGTACACTTAGTACGTAGCCTTTTGTGTAGGCTTGATTATCGTTTGCGTTAAGGATATTGATTCGTGTAGTGCGGAGTATTACTCCAATCTATTGAACTTCCTTCTTGGCCCGAAGGATAGCAAGTTGAAAGTTGGAGACGTGATAAGTCTATGAGACTTAGTTTTCTATGTGAAGTTGAGAAACGCTTTTGCATTGTTGGTGCGAAGAGACTGGGATCATATTTATTTGAAACCACTACGGACCACGTATAAGCGACGATTGTGCAGGTTGCTTATGATGATATTGATATTTTGGATTTTCAGAGTGAGGGACCGCTTGTTGATCATTCGGGTTAAAATCCCAATATACATCCAGTAGCGGTGGTCTCTTCATTATGAAATATCTAATGCGAGGACTATTCGCTATTAATCCTAGGGATTTCCCGATAGGATGTAGTAGGAAAGTACCCTCGGTTTGTCCTGTTCCTAGACAACTTGTATGGTTGTTTGTCTGACATTGCATTTCTACAGATTACGTACATCAATTTTGCTTGATCATGTTCAGCCTGATAGGGAGTTCATGCTTCTTGTTAGGTAGCGAACGGATGACTCTTACCCCTGCATGTCCCTAGTGTGAAATGGTTGGTTGTAATCGAGAGGCTAAAAAGCAAAGCGCGAGGTATCAGTGTGAGCTATGGTGGAGTTAACCACTATCTGTAGATTGTCATAGTGGTATCAGAGCTTAGATTTTGTATATTTCTAAGCTTTGATGTATTCTCAGTATAGATAGGGACAGTAGCACCCTAGATTGAGTTTGAGTGTATTATATATATGAGCGCGTATTTATTAGCGATAAAAATGTTTTATGTGGTGTTTGCTTATCCGTTGAGCTATTTGTGAATTCTGGTCGGTATGTGGGACGTCTTGTTATCGGAAGAAAGTTCCAAACACTTAAACGAGGCAAGTCGACATGGTATCATTTTAAATGGGGTAAACGAAATAATTTTACCTCTATTCCATTTTATATATGAAGGAAACTTTTCAGAAATTATTAAAGTGTATATAAATGAATTGTTTGGTTATTCGAAAATGTAAGTGTATATAAGTTAATAAAAGTTGTTTGAATAATTTAAATAAAAACAACAATTGTAAAAGGATAAATTATATAAGCAAATGAATTATAAAGCATGGAATTATAATTAATATGATTTACAAATGTGAAATGATCTTATATATAAGAAACGAAACTATTTGAGTTATAAATAAAAATGAATTTAAACTGAGAATTTGAAATTTTGAATCTTGTTGATTTTGAAAGTTGTTTTCAAATTTAAAGAGATTATACTTGTAACAACCCGCATATTTAACGATTTTATATTTAAATGTTTGATTTAAATATAGCGTCGATATTCGGATTTTGGGGTCCGAAATGTTACTTTCTGCAAATGGCCGAATTGGAACTCGAAACTACCTCCATTGGTTCCAAAAGGGCGTTTGCGATCTTTTTGAGTATAATCTTTGATATATTTGGAGTAAGTTGAAATTTGACCCTTTTTCTACTTGGGCTTGAGTTTGGGTTCAGCCCATTGGCTAGCTAACTCACTTAACCTTCTACTTCAGCCCCTTCCCCTCATCTCTCTTCATTTCATTTTATTTCTTAAGCTAAAAACTGAAATGGGGGAAAGGAAAGAGAAATAGAAATTAGCAAGCCCTAGTTTCTCCTTTGTAACTTGATTCTTGCTCCAAAATCAAAGAGAATCCATTGGTAAGTTCATCTCCACCTTCTCCATCTTTACTCCTCTTCAGTTTCAGTAATTTCCTAACCCTAACTTAGGAAATACTTGCTTTGATTCTAGATTGAAGCTTGTAGTGTTGAAGTGGAGTGTAGTTGGTTGATTCCTTGCAATTGTGCTTCTTCATCTTCTTTGTTTTGTGTACAAAGGTGAGTTTTGAACTCACATCTACTTCTCTTGATTTCATTGATGTTGGGTATGAATTCCTAACACCTTGTTCATATGCACTTGCATTTGGTTTGGGTTGAATTGGGGAATATTCCAATTTTTAGTGTTTTGGGTTCAAATCTTTGAAATCCTAACTTTGATGTTTTGATCATGTTTTGGTGATGCATCAAGGAACATATAGGGTCGGGTTGTCGATTGGCATAAGCCCTTAGAGCCAATGTTCGTCCGATTGCATTTTGGAAGAGTTTGCTCTTCATTTGAATAAGGCTGAAAAACAGCCCAGGCGTGATTCAGTCGACTGAAAACTCTGCTCAGTCGACTGAACCTGAAACCCGAAAGTTTCCAGGCATGATTCAGTCGACTGAAAACTCTGTTCAGTCGACTAAACCTGGAAACAGAAAGTTTCCTAAACCTGGAAAATTTCCAGGTATAGGGTCAGTCGATTGAAAACTCTGTTCAGTCGACTGAACCTGCTGTTTCAGCCCACTTTGCCTTTAGGATTGAATTTCCAATTTGAATCTATTCATGATGATCCCATGTATGATTATCAATTGTTTTGACTTTGATGGTTCCTTTTAATTTTAATCCACGGGTTTTTATAAAATAATCTCTCGAATCGCATTTAAAAGTTCGTTTCTCTAATTTATAAATTCTATTTAAAACACACACTTTCGCACTTCGAACGAAGTGGAAGGTGATTAAATGGTTGGGCAAAACACGGACCATGAATCTGTGCGTTTATCTTTCCGATTAATCCTCGACCTATTCGATTGATTGTTTTGACCTTCGGGTTTGGTTTATCGATGATATGAGGTAAACTTTGTACTGCTTTGAGTGTGAAAGGGACTGACGGATAGTAAACCGTTTAGTGCGAACGAGTGGTTATGGGACATACGTTAACACTTTTCGGATTCCTTTTCGAGAGTTGTGACACATTCCACCAGTTAGTGGTGTCCAGTACTGGGTCTTCGACCTTCACCACTACGGTTTGTTGCCTCTGGGATAGTGTCTTCGGACTGTCTCCCTAGGTTTGTTGCCTTCGGGTATGTTGCCTTCGGGTGTGTGCCTTCGGCTTTGTTCCCTATATAGTTTCGCTCTGATGTTGGCCTTATGTGCCGCATGGGTGATACTTGGGTTTGGAGCCTTCGGGCTTATGGATCCTTGTTGTACAGTACTGAGCTCGAGCAATCATATGTTTCATCGATATTGTATTCCCTTGGTATCGCCCTTCGGTGTTGGTCATTATGAGCCACATGATGCGTAGCGTTTTCCTTGTGGAACTTGTATACCTTATTGGTATTTGTTATTGCCTTTTGGCTTGTTTTGGGATATTTGTATCCTTTGTTTCTATATGTTGCCAATGATATGAGGCTTGTTCTATATGATTCATCTCTTGTTGATGATTGTGTTATCTCCCCTAGAGATATTTATTATACTGTATGACCTTGCAGGTTTATTATTGTTCAGTTTATCTAACTGCTTTGTTATCTAGACTGACCCATGTATTTTATACTCGGGTCAGACCGAGATGTTTCAGGTTAGGTGCTTTTGGACTTAGCCTATTTTGCTTCCTCATGGACTATTCGCTGGCTTCTTTTTGTTATAGCGTCTTTTGTAGTCCTTATCTGTTGTAACTCTGATTTATACTCTTTCGTCTCGTCTGTATATTGTGGTCTCCTGTACCACTTGACATGTATTATTTTGTATACTCTGTTGTGTATCTGTGTATGTGTATATTATGATCGACTGTTCTGTGATGTACATTACATTTGAGTTGTTATATTTTCTTCTGATAGATCCTATAGCCATTGTAGTTTTGCTTTAAATATTTATTGAATAGGTCGAATTTTAATGTGTTTCTACTTTTCGACGTATTTAGTGAATAGTTAAGGTAAGATTTCACATGGTCGCTTCCATTATACTCTATTGTCCGCGTTAGCCGACAGTATTATCTATGTAATACTCTTTGTTAACGAGGCTCTCGGAGTGGGGCGTCACAGCGTGGTATCAGAGCGAGGTTCAGAACAAAATATGATAAACACAGAATAGATGCACATATTATGGTACATCAAAGTGTACAAGTGATACAGATCCTTGAATCGTCGTGATTCTTTATTCCATCAAGGTTAGATAGATATTGGAAATGCGTCTAGGAATGTATTTTATTCCGTAGTATCCCATATTGTAATATCTACCTTGTGAATAATCTTGTTCTTATCTTACTTTCAGCTTATGTCTGGAAGAGGCAGAGGTCGACGTTCGGATGCTGGGCAATCTAGTGGCTCACATCCGGATGGCGTATATATGTCTGCCGATCAGTTTATGGAGTTATTTAGGAGCACTCAGCCTTCCGTTCCTCCTCGAGTGTCTCCACCTCGCAAGTCTGCTTTTGCACGTCAGTGCAGTGATTTTGCTCATCTTGGAGGAAAACCGTTTAAGGGCTCCGAGTCTGTTCTTGAAGTCCAAGCTTGGCTTCGCACGTGCGAGCGTATTTTCTCTCACATGGATCTTTCTGACCATGATAGAGTTCTTGTAACTTCTAGCTTATTACAAGAGCGTGCTCTTGACTGGTATGAGCTTCTTGTAGCTGAAATTGATGAGTCTACTCTTTGTTGGACTCAGTTTCGGGGACGATTTGAACTCAAGTTCGTTCCTGAATCTGAAAAAGTTTTATTGACCCGTCGCTTCCTTGAGTTGAAGCAAGGGAAAACTTCTGTTTCTGAGTATGTTGCATCATTCGAGGCTTTATCTCAGTATGGTCTTGAATTCATCAGCACTTCTTATAAGAAGAATTTGAAGTTTGTTTCTGGTCTTAAGAAATATCTTAAGAAGTCTTTGTTGCTTCAGCTTAAACTTTCTTTTGAGGAATTGGTTGATTCGGCGCTTCATCTCGAGACTGTCGAGAAGGAGTGTGATAGTGATGTTGATGTTGAGGTTTCTAAGAACCCCAACAAGAAGCAGTTTCCGTTTCAGAAGAAGCCTTTTCCTTCTAAGAAAAAGAAGACCGGTGGTCCTAGCTCTCAGCCTCAGTCTTCCGGAACACCTTTCGTTAGAAAGTGTTTTAATTGTGGTTCTCCGGATCATATTATTCGAGCTTGTCCTAAGCCTCTTTTCTGCCGTTATTGCAAGAAGGAAGGTCATCATGTTTCAGCTTGTCCTACTGCTCCTGCTAATGCAAAATCTGGCAAGCAAAATGTGGCTAATGCTTCTGGAGGTTCATCTCAATCCAAAGGTATATCTCCATCTATTTTGGAGGGTTCAATTCTATTTCATGATCATAGTATACGAGTTCTTTTCGATACGGGTGCTTCACATTCTTTCGTATCGAAGAAGCTTGTAGATGATTTATCTTTAGATGTTTCCTGTATGGTTTTTTTTAAGGATTGCGAATCCAATTGGGGGATCCGCGACCCTTAGTTTGCTTTGTGATGATATTGAGATTGTTTTATGTGGCTTTTCTTTCCGTGCGAATCTGCACGTTGTTTCTCATTTGGGTTTTGATATGATTTTTGGTATGGACTGGCTAGTGAGGTACGATGCCAGGATTATTTGTTCTTAAAGAATTTTATATCTTTGTCATCCTAATTCGCCTTCTCAGTTATCTCTTGTTCTTCGGGATGTGGGCAATTCCGAAATGGCTTTATATTCTTTTGACTCGCGTGATGAGGATGATATATCTTGTATTCCTATTGCTTGTGACTTTTCTGATGTTTTTGAACCTGTTTCGGGGTTTGCCACCCAAACGGGCAATTGAGTTCCGCATTGATCTCATTCCAGGCCCGCAGCCAGTTAGTCGTCCTCCCACGAGGATGTCTACAAAGGAAAATGAGGAACTCAAGAAGCAGCTTTTAGAGCTTGAGTCCAAGCAGTTAATTCAGTCCAGTTTTTCTCCGTGGGGATCCGCGGTCGTTTTTGTGAAGAAATCTGATGGAACTCTTAGGCTTTGCATTGATTATCGCAAGCTTAACGAGTTAACCATCAGAAATAGGTATCCATTGCCTAGGATCGATGACATGTTTGATCTATTGAGTGGTGCTAAGGTCTTTTCTCAGCTTGACCTTGCCACAGGTTTTCATCAATTACGAGTCGCGGAGGATAGCATACCTCTTACCGCTTTCCGCACTCGTTATGGTTCTTTTGAGTGGCTCGTTATGCCATTCGGTTTGACGAACGCTCCTGCTTTCTTTGTTGATCTCATGAATCAGATATTCCGGGAATATCTCGATAAGTTTGTTCTTGTCTTCATTGATGATATCCTTATTTATTCTAAGTCTGAAGCTGAGCATGCTAATCACTTGAGAATTGTCTTGAGTACTCTCCGTCGTCATCTGCTTAAAGCCAAATTCTCCAAGTGCCACTTTTGGGAGAATAAGGTTAAGTTCTTAGGCCATGTTGTATCTTCCGATGGCATTTCTGTCGATCCCTCAAAGATCGAAGCCATCCAGAATTGGAAGAGGTCTGAGAATGTGCATGAGATTTGTAGTTTCCTTGGATTGGCGGTTATTACCGGCGGTTCATTAAGGACTTTTCCCGTGTTGTGCTTCCTCTCACTTGCCTTACCCGGAAAGGCATTCGTTTTATTTGGTCCGACAAGTGTGAAGCTTCCTTTCAGACATTGAAAGAACTTCTCACTAATGCTCCTATTCTTGTGGTTCCCGAAGGGAATCATGATCTTGTTGTCTACACCGATGCTTGTGGTAGTGGTCTCGGTGCTGTGCTTATGCAGAGGGATCGGGTAGTTGCTTATGCTTCTAGGAAACTGCGTCCGAATGAAGTTCGCTATGCCACTCATGATCTTGAGTTAGCCGCCATTGTCTTTGCATTGAAGATTTGGCGACATTATTTATTGGGCGAGCGCTTCATTCTCTATACCGATCATAAATCTTTGAAGTATTTGTTTACTCAGAAGGAACTCAATATGAGACAACAGCGTTGGCTCGAGTTTCTTGCTTCTTATGACTTTGATATCGAGTATACCCCTGGTAAGGGTAATCGTGTTGCAGATGCGCTTAGTCGCAAACATTCGGCTGTTATTTCTATGATGCTTGCCGAATGGAATATTCTTGAGGCTCTATCTTTTTGTGAAATTCGTGATCGAGGTTCATCTTCTGATTCTCCAATTCTATTATTTAGTTTGGGAGCTCGACCTATTTTATTGGATCGTATTGCCGATGGTCAGCGGTGTGATCCTGAATTGTTGCATCTTATTCAGCTTTGTGAGTCTGGATCTTGTGATGAGGCGTTGCAAGATTTTAGCATTGATTCTCATGGGTGTCTTCGTAAGAAGAACCGTCTTTTTGTGCCTTCTGACTTTACACTTAGGCATGACATTCTTGATGATTGCCATCGTTCTAAGTATACCATTCATCCCGGTAGTAGTAAGATGTATGCCGATATGCGTCAAGGCATGAAGCGCGATGTGGCGAGTTATGTGAGCAATTGCATAACTTGTCAGCGTTTTAAAGCCGAGCATCAGCGTCCTTCGGGTCTTCTTCAACCTCTTGAGATTCCATTGTGGAAGTGGGATCAAATTTCTATGGATTTCATTGACGGCCTACCTCATTCGAGATCTGGCCATTCTAGCATTTGGGTTATTGTTGATCGCCTCACTAAGTCTGCTCATTTTGTTCCTATTAAGTCTAATAGAACTGCTTTGCATTTGGCTAAGTTGTATGTTAAGGAAATCGTGAGATTTCACGGTGTTCCTAGTTCTATTGTGAGTGATCGTGATCCTTTATTCACGAGTCATTTTTGGAAGAGTCTTCAGCAAGCTTTGGGAACAAAGCTTAATTTTTCTACAGCTTATCATCCGCAGTCTGACGGACAAACTGAACGGGTAAATCGTATCTTGGAAGATCTTCTCCGTATTTGTATCTTTGATTTTGGTGGTAGTTGGGAGGATCACCTACCTCTTGTAGAGTTCTCCTACAATAATAGTTTTCAGTCTAGTATCGGTATGGCTCCTTTCGAAGCCTTATACGGAAGCCATGTCGATCACCTTCATGTTGGTTGGAATCTGGGGAGAAGCTTATTCTTGGCCCGGACTTTGTTCGTCATTCTTCTGAGAAGATTGATCTTATTCGATTGAGAATGAAAGAGGCACAGAGTCGTCAAAAATCCTATGCAGACAACCGTAGGAAGCCTCTCGAGTTCTCGATCGGCGATCTTGTTTTTATTCGTGTTTCTCCTTTGAAAGGGGTTATGCGCTTCAGTACGACTGGGAAATTGGCTCCTCGTTATATAGGACCGTTTTCTATTACTGAACGTATTGGCCCTGTGGCTTATAGAGTTTCACTTCCAGCTCATTTATCTGGCATTCATGACGTGTTTCACGTCTCGCAACTTCGGAAAGTGTCTTTGAGAATCGGATTCTGTAATTGATTCTCCTGATTTGCAAGAGCTTGAGGTCTCACCGGACTTATCTATTGTACAGCAACCTATTCGCGTGCTTGACACGGAGGTGCGACACCTTCGGAATAAGGACGTGCCGCTCGTTAAAGTTCAATGGTCCGCTAATCCCAATGACTGTACTTGGGAAACCAGAGAGTATATCGAGCGATCTTATCCAGGTTTTCTATCCTTGCTTCGTAATGGTAAGTCTATTTCTGTGTCTCAAGTTTATTCTTTCTTTTGTATGTTGTATGTATGTAGTTGTTACAAATATCGTCTCTAGGAATTGCGGGGACGCAATTTTGTAAGGAGGGGAGATCTGTAACAACCCGCATATTTAACGATTTTATATTTAAATGTTTGATTTAAATATAGCGTCGTTATTCGGATTTTGGGGTCCGAAATGTTACTTTCTGCAAATGGCCGAATTGGAACTCGAAACTACCTCCATTGGTTCCAAAAGGGCGTTTGCGATCTTTTTGAGTATAATCTTTGATATATTTGGAGTAAGTTGAAATTTGACCCTTTTTCTACTTGGGCTTGAGTTTGGGTTCAGCCCATTGGCTAGCTAACTCACTTAACCCTCTACTTCAGCCCCTTCCCCTCATCTCTCTTCATTTCATTTTATTTCTTAAGCTAAAAACTGAAATGGGGGAAAGGAAAGAGAAATAGAAATTAGCAAGCCCTAGTTTCTCCTTTGTAACTTGATTCTTGCTCCAAAATCAAAGAGAATCCATTGGTAAGTTCATCTCCACCTTCTCCATCTTTACTCCTCTTCAATTTCAGTAATTTACTAACCCTAACTTAGGAAATACTTGCTTTGATTCTAGATTGAAGCTTGTAGTGTTGAAGTGGAGTGTAGTTGGTTGATTCCTTGCAATTGTGCTTCTTCATCTTCTTTGTTTTGTGTACAAAGGTGAGTTTTGAACTCACATCTACTTCTCTTGATTTCATTGATGTTGGGTATGAATTCCTAACACCTTGTTCATATGCACTTGCATTTGGTTTGGGTTGAATTGGGGAATATTCCAATTTTTAGTGTTTTGGGTTCAAATCTTTGAAATCCTAACTTTGATGTTTTGATCATGTTTTGGTGATGCATCGAGGAACATATAGGGTCGGATTGTCGATTGGCATAATCCCTTAGAGCCAATGTTCGTCCGATTGCATTTTGGAAGAGTTTGCTCTTCATTTGAATAAGGCTGAAAAACAGCCCAGGCGTGATTCAGTCGACTGAAAACTCTGCTCAGACGACTGAACCTGGAACCCGAAAGTTTTCAGGCATGATTCAGTCGATTGAAAACTCTGTTCAGTCGACTGAACCTGGAAACAGAAAGTTTCCTAAACCTGGAAAATTTCCAGGTATAGGGTCAGTCGACTGAAAACTCTGTTCAGTCGACTGAACCTGCTGTTTCAGCCCACTTTGCCTTTGGGATTGAATTTCCAATTTGAATCGATTCATGATGATCCCATGTATGATTATCAATTGTTTTTACTTTGATGGTTCCTTTTAATTTTAATCCACGGGTTTTTATAAAATAATCTCTCGAATCGCATTTAAAAGTTCGTTTCTCTAATTTATAAATTCTATTTAAAACACACACTTTCGCACTTCGAACGAAGTGGAAGGGTGATTAAATGGTTGGGCAAAACACGGACCATGAATCTGTGCGTTTATCTTTCCGATTAATCCTCGACCTATTCGATTGATTGTTTTGACCTTCGGGTTTGGTTTATCGATGATATGAGGTAAACTTTGTACTGCTTTGAGTGTGAAAGGGACTGACGGATAGTAAACCGTTTAGTGCGAACTAGTGGTTATGGGACATACGTTAACACTTTTCGGATTCCTTTTCGAGAGTTGTGACACATTCCGCCAGTTAGTGGTGTCCAGTACTGGGTATTCGACCTTCACCACTACGGTTTGTTGCCTCTGGGATAGTGTCTTCGGACCGTCTCCCTAGGTTTGTTGCCTTCGGGTATGTTGCCTTCGGGTGTGTGCCTTCGGGTTTGTTGCCCTATATAGTTTCGCTCTGATGTTGGCCTTATGTGCCGCATGGGTGATACTTGGGTTTGGAGCCTTCGGGCTTATGGATCCTTGTTGTACAGTACTGAGCTCGAGCAATCATATGTTTCATTGATATTGTATTCCCTTGGTATCGCCCTTCGGTGTTGGTCATTATGAGCCGCATGATGCGTAGCGTTTTCCTTGTGGAACTTGTATACCTTATTGGTATTTGTTATTGCCTTTTGGCTTGTTTTGGGATATTTGTATCCTTTGTTTCTATATGTTGCCAATGATATGAGGCTTGTTCTATATGATTCATCTCTTGTTGATGATTGTGTTATCTCCCCTAGAGATATTTATTATACTGTATGACCTTGCAGGTTTATTATTGTTCAGTTTATCTAACTGCTTTGTTATCTAGACTGACCCGTGTATTTTATGCTCGGGTCAGACCGAGATGTTTCAGGTTAGGTGCTTTTGGACTTAGCCTATTTTGCTTCCTCATGGACTATTCGCTAGCTTCTTTTTGTTATAGCGTCTTTTGTAGTCCTTATCTGTTGTAACTCTGATTTATACTCTTTCGTCTCGTCTGTATATTGTGGTCTCCTGTACCACTTGACATGTATTATTTTGTATACTCTGTTGTGTATCTGTGTATGTGTATATTATGATCGACTGTTCTGTGATGTACATTACATTTGAGTTGTTATATTTTCTTCTGATAGATCCTATAGCCATTGTAGTTTTGCTTTAAATATTTATTGAATAGGTCGAATTTTAATGTGTTTCTACTTTTCGACGTATTTAGTGAATAGTTAAGGTAAGATTGCACATGGTCGCTTCCATTATACTCTATTGTCCGCGTTAGCCGACAGTATTATCTATGTAATACTCTTTGTTAACGAGGCTCTCGGAGTGGGGCGTCACAATACTGTTATAAATCTAGATAAGATAAGTAAATTTGAATGAAATCTTATATAAGTGAAGTGAAATAGTGAAATTATATAAGTCAAAGGTTTATAAATATGATTTATAAATAAAAGGATTATTTGAAAGAATATAAAGTATTGAATTCACTACCGTTGTTTGGAAATAATAAGGGTGATGACTGCCGCATCATCAGTATCATTTTCAAGTTTCTTTGTGATGGATTAGCTACCAATTTTAAATTAAAACTGAAGTTTTATTTTGATAAACAAATTTGATTTAAAATCCAGGTTGTAATTTGGTAAATGATTTGTATTCATAATTTTGGACGGTGAATAATATATTAAATAAATGTTTTAGAGAGTGATATTTTAAATGGAATAAAATGTTTTAAAGATGTTTTAAAATATGTTAAGTATCTAAACCATAGATTTCAATATTCATTGTTGAAATAGACATTTTCGAAAAATAAAGAAATGATGGAGTATAACAATATTGTTATAGTAAATTATTTTTGAAAGAAAATGTGTTTGTATAGTATATGGAATTTGTATATTATCTAATTTTCGAATCCCTATACTAGTGCTTTTAGGTTGTTGTAACGATGTTTTACACAACATTCGTTTTGACCCAAATAAATGTATTTAAAGAGAATGTTTTCCTTAAAGAATAAAATGCATACTAAATCGTGATTTAAGTATATGTAGTATCTTCTAAGTGTTGAAAATAAATTGATTTGTGAATTACTTATAATTTAAATTAGTATTTGGCAATGTTTTCCAATATTGAAATGTTTTGAGATTATATCTTTTTAAAGATAATTTGAAGTGAGTATTTCGCAAATAATTTAATTGACAAAAGATTAATTAAAAGGGCCTAGTTATTGCTTATCGTGCTAAAATATTTATTTGTTTGCTTTGATAGTAAATAACCGACTATCAAAATATGGCCATTTTAGTTCCTTAACTTGATGTGGTAACTGTTTAGTCGTACACTTAGTACGTAGCCTTCTGTGTATGTTTGATTATCGTTTGTGTTGAGGATATTGATTCGCGTAGTCCGGAGTATTACTCTAATCAACTGAGCTTCCTTCTTTGCCCGAAGGATAGCAAGTTGAAAGTTCTAGACGTGATAAGTCTATGAGACTTAGTTTTCTATGTGAAGTTGAGAAATGCTTTTGCATTGTTGGTGCGAAGAGACGGGGATCAGATTTATCTGAAACCACTACGGACCAACGTATAAGCGATGAATATGCAGGTTGCTTATGATGATATTGATATTTCGGATTTTCATAGTGAGGGACCGCTTGTTGATCATTTGGGGTTAAAATCCCAATATACATCCAGTAGCAGTGGTCTCTTCATTAAGAAATATCTAATGCGAGGACTCTTCGCTATTAATCCTAGTGATTTCCTGATAGGATGTAGTAGGAAAGTACCTTCGGTTTGTCCTGTTCCTAGACAACTTGTATGGTTGTTTGTCTGACATTGCATTTCTACAGATTACGTACATCGGTTTTGCTTGATTATGTTCAGCCTGGTGGGAGTTCTCGCTTCTTGTTAGGTAGCGAACGGATGACTCTTACCCATGCATGTCTCTAGTGTGAAAGGGTTGGTTGTAATCGAGAGTCTAAAAAGCAAAGCGCGAGGTATCAGTGTGAGCTATGGTGGAGTTAACCACTGTCTGTAGACTGTCATAGTGGTATCATAGCTTAGATTTTGTATATTCCTAAGCTTTGATGTATACTCAGTATAGATAGGGACAGTAGCACCCTAGATTGAGTTTGAGTGTATTATATATATGAGCGTGTATTTGTTAGCGATAAAAATGTTTTATATTGTGTTTGCTTATCCGTTGAGCTACTTGTGAATTCTGGTCGGTATGTGGGACGCCATGTTATCGACAGAAATTTCCAAACACTTAAACGAGGCAAGTCGACATGGTATCATTTTAAATTGGATAAATGAAATAATTTTACCTCTATTATATTTTATATATAAAGGAAACAATTTTTCAGAAATTATTAAAGTGTATAGAAATGAATTGTTTGGTTATTTGAAAATGTAAGTATATATAAGTTAATAAAAGTTGTTTGAATAATTCAAATAAAAACAACAATTGTAAAAGGATAAATTATATAAGTAAATGAATTATAAAGTATGGAATTATAATTCATATGATTTACAAATGTGAAATGATCTTATATATAAGAAATGAAACTATTTGAGTTATAAATAAAAATGAATTTAAACTGAGAATTTGAAATTTTGAATCCCGATGATTTTGAAAGTTGTTTTTCAAATTTAAAGAGATTATACTGTTATAAATCTAGATAAGATAAGTAAATTTGAATATATTCTTATATAAGTGAAGTGAAATAGTGAAATTATATAAGTCAAAGATTTATAAATATGATTTATAAATAAAAGGATTATTTGAAAGAATATAAAGCACTGAATTCACTACTGTTGTTGGGAAATAATAAGGGTGATGACTGCACAATCATCAGTATCATTTTCGAGTTTCTTTGTGATGGATTAGCTACCAATTTTAAATTAAAACTGAAGTTTTGTTTTGATAAACAAATTTGATTTAAAATCCAGGTTGTAAGTGATAAATATAAGTAAAATGAATTTGGACTTATAGTATGAAATAAAAAAGAGTTTACTTTAGTAGGGTTGAAATGAATTTGAGTTAGCATGATAAAAATATATGATTTGAAATTTAACTAAAGGAAAGTTAAATAAATTGAATTGAATTTTAACCAAATTTGATAAGTTATTAAAATGATGTTTAAACATAACTGTTAAGTGATTATATAATATGAATTTGGAAGTTTAAGCAAATAAGTTGTATAACTTATAAATTGGGAAACTTATAAAATGGGAAACGTAAGTAAAACCAATTGTTAAAATGGTTAAACACTTTTGTTTAAGTAAAACAAAATCCAAATTCGAATAGTGATTTAAAATTTGACTTAAGTAAATTTAAATAAAATAGAATTTGAATTAAATTAGTAGTGAACTTAAGTTGTATAGTGGAAGTAAATATAAATGAAGTTGAAATGAAACATAACTTAAGTGATGTTGAATGAAGTTGATTTTGGTATCGAAGTAAACTAAAAAAGTGAATTAAATGAATGTGAACTTGAGTTATATAAAGAAATTCAACTTTAATTGTAGAATGAATTAGCAATTGAAATAATGAAATATGGATTGAATGTTAATGAATCAAATGTGATTAAATTGAAAAACCAATTCAATAAATATTAATGAGAAGTGAATTCATATTGATATGGTTATGGATTGATTGGATGGATATGGTTTATTGGATGTTAGTTGGATGATAGTTGTTTGATGGTTGGATTTGTTGCTTTTGTTGCATTGCTATATCGGCATATATAGTTGTTGTATATTGATATTACTTTCTATATACTTGTTTCTCATTTGTTTGTTGAGTACATACTTGGTGTGGATGGCGCTTGCTTCGCATCTGGAGCTCGCTTTCATGCTATATTAGCCGTATATGCTCGCTAATAATATATAAGGTACATATCTCGGACTACATATCGTACTTTTATACTTTTTTCCCTACGGATGCCTCATCCTCGAAGATGAGATATATATTTGTGATATATATGTGTGTTGTGATCCTACTACGATCGAATCGCGCAAAGGAGGTGCTGGCGAATTTTTTTGAAAATTTAAGGCGTTAGAATTTTTTTGGTAACTAAAATTTTGATTTTGAGTTATAATTTGAAACGATGTTAGTTGTTTCGGAAAGATAACTATAAATGTATTTGAAAACTTAGAAAAGTTTTTATAAGAAGCTTAACTATTGAATTTTGGAAAAAGTTAAAAAGCTAAATGAATTTGATATCTAGTTTAAACAAACTGTTTTGAAAAGTTAATGGGTTTTGTGACTTTTTCTTACTTGGTAATTTCGAGGACAAAATTCTTTTAAGTAGGGGAGAATGTAACGACCCAGATTTTTAGTCATTTGAAATTTGTATATTTAATTTATTTTAAATATTCACAAGTTAAACTTTTAAGCTGAGTAAATTATATTTCGAATATCTAGATTTAATTGGATAATTAAATCATTAATTTAATATTTGAAATTGCAAAAATAGTTGGAATTTGGATTCAGTGTGAATAAAAATGATTTATAAAGTTGAATTAAATCATATTTGAATTAGAATGATGTTAGAGAACTTTTAAAATTGAATTATAAGTTAGTTTGTAGAATTTGAGTATTTTAATATCTAATTGACGAGTGTAAATGGTCATTTTACATATAGTCTTGGATTTCTATGAAACAAGTTTCATTGGATCTGTAATGTTCAATTATTGTAGGATTTCGAATTTCGTGTCAATCAGATTTACGATTTGTATGGGGCAAGCTAAAAAGCGTAGGAATTCGTTTAAGTGAATTTTAAATTTATATAAATCGATTCGAAAACCTATCTCCCAAATACGATCGAATTGGCTCCCAATATATATTCCATTATGTTCGGAATAGGAGTAAAATGTTCAAATGCCAGATGACATGCTTCGTTTGGAGTTCGAAAAAATATTCGGGTGAATAGTGTCGTGAAATTTTCTATAGAAGGACGTCGTAATTTCTGTTTTGCACCAAAACCCTAGCTAGGGTTTCACAGCCGCCGTTTAACATTTCAATGGCCGGTAATTCACGATCTTCTTCCTGGTTTTTCTTCCAATTCATCAACCACTACGAAAAATTATCAACTACATAAACACAAAGGACGACAAGAGCTTTCATTTCAACGGTTATGATCGATTTTTATAGAGCCGATCGACGGCGATTCGATCGTGAAGTCGCGGCGTTCATTCACGATTTTCAAGGCATAGGCTCGACCGAGCATGGCCTGTCTTCGGCCTCTGATGGAGCTCGTGTAGGGCTTTGAAACGCCGTTGGCCGATCATCTTCAAGCGGCCTGTGGTGGTTGCGATAATTCATAGAAGGTCGGTAGCCATGGGTTCGTGCTCGCGATTTTTTACGTAAGGGAGAAGTTGATTTCAATGGGCTAGATTTGATGATGCAAAGCTGTGCGACCGAGATTAACTAGGGTTTAAAATTTTTAAAAAAAGTTTTGTAAATTTATATATATATAATAAATTGTATAAACTCTAAAACATTGTAACTTCTTCATACGAGGTCCATTTTTGACGAAACGAATTGTGTTGGGTCCGTTTTGACGAGCATTACATTTTAGAGCTAGTTCGGAGTTGATTGGAGCCAGTTTATATTTTGGGTAAAATTAAACGCTCGTTTAATTTTATTCGGAATAAAACACTTCAACTGCTATTGGAACCAAAGTGAGTACAACTCACTCTTTCTGCCTCACTCATATTTTATAAAAGTGGGAAATAAATTTATTTTTGATGATTGATGATTGTTTGGATGGTATATGACATATGGATTGGTATTTGGATATATTCCTGCTTATTGGAGCAGATGACCCTATACGTTCCCGCGTATGAGCGGATGACCCTTTGTACGCACGTCTACCTCGAAATGGACATTGTACATATATTTCTAATATGTATATTTGTTGCAGGTGATAGGTTGGAGGGATCCAACTGGATTCCTCACCCGTATTGGTTCTATTTACAAATATTGTTATATATGCTATTATCATATGATATAAGATGTTTTGGATGCCATGATTGATGTATTTAGTGCTGTTGCAGCATTGGGCCTATTTTTGGAATTTAAAATGTTAAAGTGATGATTTCCAAATTAAAAGGATTTTAAGTAATTTTGGAGATATACGTTTTATTGAATTTTGAAGTGTTAAACAAATAAATTTATTTTAAATAAATAAATGTTATAATTTTTATGTTATAAAAATTATGATGTTTGGGTAATATAATTGAAATGTGATTTTTGAAATATGAAGTTGATTAATTTGTAAAACAAGTTAAATTGGGATTTTTGAATTTATTATAAACAGTTTATAAATAAGATTTATAAAATTAAATTTTTATAAATCAGAATAATGGAATTATAAATGAGTTTTTATAAGTGTTAAAATGAGCTATAAATGAATCTTATAAGTAATAAGATTTATAATTTGAGTTATAAATGAATCTTATAAGTAATAATATTTATATTTTGTGAAGTTATAAATAGAATGATTTTGTAAATAAGAGAATTATAAGTAATTTATTATAAATTGGATTTGGCATATAAATGAGATAAATGGTATTAGTTAATAAAGGAGATTTATAAATTGAAGTTTTTATAAAATATAAATGTGAATTATAAATATTGTTTTATAAATCCGAAATCATTGAATTTGATAAGTTAATTATTATAGTTTATTAAAGGAATTAAATCCACGATTTTGAGCAGTGGATAATCTTTTAATAAAAGTGCACTAGTAATTAATTTGATTAGGCGTTAAATCTACGATTTTGGACAGTGGATTATCCTTAATACAAATGTGTAGAAATTTAAATTTGGTAAACGATTTGTATTCATAATTTTGGACGGTGAATAATATATTAAATAAACGTTTTGGAACGTGATATTTTAAAAGGAATAAAATGTTCTAAAGATATTTTAAAATATGTTAAGTATCGAAACCATAGATTTCAACATTCATTGTTGAAATAGACGTTTTCAAAAAATAAAGAAATGATGGACTATAACACTGTTGTTATAGTAAATTATTTTCGAAAGGAAATGTTTTGGTATAGTATATGGGATTTATATATCTATCTAGTTTTTGAATCCCTATACTAGTGATTTTGGGTTGTCGCAACCATGTTTTACGCAACATTCATTTTGACCCAAATAAATGTGTCTAAAGAGAATATTTTCCTTAAAGGATTAAATATATACTAAATCATGATTTAAGTATATGTAGTATCTTCTAAGTGTTGATAATAAATTGATTTGTGAATTACTAATTATTAAATAAGTATTTGGAAATGTTTTCCAATGTTGAAATGTTTTGAGATTATGTTTTTTAAAGTTAATTTGAAGTGAATATTTGACAAATAATTTAATTAATAAAAGATTAATTAAAAGGGCATAGTGGTTGCTTATAGCACTAAATATTTGTTTGTTTGCTTTGATAGTTAAATAACCGACTATCAAAATTTGGCCATTTTTAGTTCCTCAACTTAATGTGGGAACTATTTGGTCGTACACTTAGTATGTAGCCTTCTGTGTAGGCTTGATTATCGTTTGTGTTGAGGATGTTGATTTGTGTAGTGCGGAGCATTACCTCAATCTATTGAGCTTCCTTCTTTGCCCGAAGGATAGCAAGTTGAAAGTTGGAGACTTGATAAGTCTATGAAACTTAGTTTGTATGTGAGGTTGAGAAACGCTTTTTCTTTATTGGTGCGAAGAGATCGGGATCAGATTTATCTTACAACCACTTCGGACCAACGTATATGCAACGATTGTGCAGGTTGCTTATGATGATATTGATATTTCGGATTTTCATAGTGGGGGACTACTTGTTGATCATTTGGGTTAAAATCCCAACATACATCCAGTAGCAGTGGTCTGTTCATTACGACATATCCAATGCGAGGACTATTCGCTACTAATCCTAGGGGTTTGCCGATAGGATCTTGTAGGAAAGTATCTTTGGTTTGTCCCGTTCCTGGACAACTTGTATGGATGTTTGTCTGACATTGCATTTCTACAGATTACGTACATTGGTTTTTACAAACATACATCAATTGTGGCGGTAAAGGCAACTTCTCTTAGCTTAACATTCTCCTTGAGACGTATGAGCGTAAGGGTTGTATTTTTGTGGAAGGCAATTAGTAGTCAAGGGAAATGGCCGTGTGGCATTCAAAGTGATGTGATTGTGATATGTGAAAGGTAATTGTTACCTCAGGCCTCATCAACCGGAAATGACCAAAACAGGGTCACATGCAGGTGAGCTAAGTGGGTCGCTCCCGTTAGGATATGATCATCGTCTTCTAGATATATCTTTACACACTATGACGTCGTGTATCTGATTATTGTGGTTTGTATGCTTCGATGACCCTTGGTAAAGGTCGGTATCGACCGGGTAATGACATATTCGGTACCATCTAGTTATAGAGGTGTGCCGGTCATGTGTTTGTATAGAAATTTTGTGATGGTTTCTCGGTACATTCTTCTAGAGATGTACTGTCGGAAGGTATTCTCTTCACCTGGTCATTTGTATGAAAATCCAAACTCCACTACATGCTTGCCATTTTGATTGTATTACCCAATTGGATTGTATACTGGAACTTAATCGATGTAACAATTTCAGCTATGATTAATATTATTTGTACACTAGACACTGGTATAATATCAGATGATTTGAAATAAGATGTTTTAGCTATCGTAAGGTAAAAACATGTCTGTGTTTATGTGTGGACTTGTCTTATGAGATAATTTTGTTTTGATAAAGGAAACGTTTGGTAATCTAATAAATTCAGTTGAGTGTGTTTGTCATGCTGATTTACCAGACTGATCTGGACGTTCTTCTCTTTCAATGCTTGGGTCAGACTGTGTATGTTTGCAGGTCCAGATTTGGTGCTCTTGGAGTTTTAGCAGGAAAGCTAGAGATCTTAATTTTTGTATACATGTATCTGTTTTATTATCCACTGCTTAGTTGTTGTATGTTATCAGCAATTGTGAGGATAGGTTATTATAATTGTCCAGGCAGATGATTATTAATTGATTATTGAACTCTGATTGATGTATGTATATACAGTTTCTGTTTTGTAAAGATCATTGATATGATACTATATATTTTCTGCTACGATGTGAGATTCTGTGTTGTTTTGTTTAGTTCTATCTTCTCGCTTTCTTCTCTTCTCTTCTTCTCTCTTCTTTTCTTTCTCTTGACTTCCCGTCAGTCTGTGCTTTTTGGGTCGGACATGTGTGGTTTATTTTCGATTCAAAGGGTACGGATTTGCGGGTCGTCACAAAAAGCTTCTAAAATAATAATAATAATAATAATAATAATAATTTAAATCATTTTATGTTTAAAGTCATTTCAAAGACAAAAATATTCTTACTGCAAAGATTTTTTTTCATTTTTTTCCCACAAAGTTTAAAATAATATTCGAAAATGATATAAAAAACATTTTAAATAAGCTTTAAAATAACATTTCTTTAAAGTCCGATAATTTTTTAAATTTATTATTTTAAATAAGTCTAAACTCAAAAATCATTAAATTGAAACTAATAATGCACTCAACTCTTACATTAAATTTTCTATTTCAAATCAAGAGTATAAAATTTCATATCTTTCATAATTAATTTATAACATACTTATTTTTAAAATAATTATTCAAATCATGGAAAATATTTACTTAGTATTTTATTTTTATTTAAAAGAAGCTTTTATAAAAATATAAAAAATACGCTCCTTTATAATATATATGTAACTCATTCTAGGGCATCGCTTACACTATCTCTAACGAGTCTAATATATATATACACAACTCATTCTAGGGTTTCACTTACCCTATCTCCAATGACTTAACCCTAACAATTCTTAGGTGTTCACTTAACCTGGCTCTGATACTAAGTGTGACAACCCACCTTTTTCAACAATCCAAATGTCCAAAAGACATATTATCAACGGGCTTTACTTAAGAAATAGATACAGAAGTAAAAATTAGAATCTCGCAGCAGAATATAAAGATATAATAAAATAGCAGTTCATGAAGTTGCTAATTAAATTATGACATCGTAGTTTTAAAAATAAAATATATCAAATTTTATTTTTTTAACATTATACTTATATTTAAAATAAAAATGTTCATTTTATTTTCCTCAAAACATTCTTTTATTTTCATTAAAACGGTTATTCTAATTTAGCGCAAAACGTATGTGTAACACCCCCCTACTTGAAGTTCTAAAACTAATAGCTACGGATGCTGCAGTCATCCATAGTTATTCATCCTCCGTGACCAAATACGGCGGTGTTAGTTTCATTGATACATAGAAACACATGAACATGGAAAAAATTTAAAACTTCAAACAAGATCACATTCTATTTCAAAACATTTCTAATTCATTACATAATCCCACAATCATCAACCACATTCATAGAAAATATATTTATTACAATATACGCCAAGAGCGACATATAAAGATGCCTTCTTGGATGATCAGAGTATATACGGGAAATATAACAACTGTTCCATTACGAACAACATAGCCGAATCAAATAAAAGAGAACTCTAAATAGCTATCATGCCTGTTGCACATCTCCAGAAGCTTTATGCGTTTAATGACGTACCCGAAAAGCTCAACTCTCAAACTACTCAAAAGTAATTGAGTACCCGAGAGTTTAAGGGGAAAACATAAACTTTGAGTCAGACATAAAACCTAGTACGAATAATAATCTACCATCTCAAACCATTTAGATATCTAGTAAGGCCATGCCGCTTAGCGGAATTGGTTTTCCCCTCACTAGTACCCTAAAACCTTTTCATGTACTGTGCTCCTGTATCCACAATGGTTAAAACAATTCAAACAATATAATATGATATGATGACAGCAAAACAAATGAATCAATTCCAGATTAACCATCCCTATTCATTTTTGACTAACTGTAACGATTATAGTTTCTAGGATTACTATTAACCTAATAGTTTTCATGGGCTGACTAATAACCGGTAAAATGTTTAACGACTCCTTGTCCAAGTACATATTTTTTATGGGATTACTATGAACCAATTGGTAACTCCAATATCATTACGTGTATCCTAGTTTTCATGGGTTGAATAGGATATTGGTAACTCCAATATCTTTTCTTCTTATCCTAGTTTTTACGGGCCAATTAGGAACCTATTGACATCTATCAATATCTTAATCCAGATATAGTTTTTATGGGCTAACTACAAACCTGTTGTCCCCTGCCATTATCAAAATCATAGTTTTCATAGGCGTACTATGAACCTGTCTTTCTGACATCTTCTTTATAGATAGTTTTCATGGGCTAACTATAAACCTATTGGCACCTGCCAATATCTTTTCTTATCCACAGTTTTCGTGGGCCTACTAAGAACCTATTGGCCTATGTCAATATATTTTCCTTTAATATTTTAGCATCCTATATTCCGGTCCTCCCTACCTTCTAGATGTAATTATGCTCATCCAGAAGTTAAATTAATTTATATTCACTATTGGATCAACCAAGTTGGTTATTCTACCCTTCCCTATTTAGTTATGGGTCCATTAAAATGTTAATACATATATGAAGAAGCATACACAATAACTTGGTTAATCTCTTTAACCTTTTAATCAAAGAAAACTTCTTCAAATACTCTTTTTCAAAACACTTTATATATTTTGCCATGGTTTTCTTTCAAAAATGAGATTGGGCCATTTTCTTTGAAAACTAAGGCTGTCGAAACCTTCAAAACCTTGCTTTTGACTTCACTGGATAACCTCTTTCGAAAGCATATAAATCTCCTTTCAAAACATTAGGCTCGTGGCTTTCGAAACACTTTAAAAATCTCTTTGAAACCTTTTGAATGTAATGAAGTATTACTTAATAATACTTAGAAGCATAGCTTCGAAACCATTGAAAGTCCCCATTTTGAAACCATTGGGTTTATACTAAAAATATTATTTGGGTCAAAATGAAAAAAAAGATCTCTTTCTCAACCAACCTTTATCATATAAAATACTAGGAAAAACATGATGGCGTTGGCATCATCCCTTTTGAAAGCTTCAGATCATTTAAACAAAACATTGAAGGATAGCGTCGAACCCCCATTTCGAAGCCATTGCCTTCGAAACCCTTGGACCCATTTGAAAGCATTTACAAAGTGGCTTAAAAAAATTTAAAAACAAGCACTACCTTTCGAAAGCGTTGATGACTTCAATACACTCGAAAGGCTAAAGAACGACAGCAAGGCTTCGACTAGGTCGGAACCCCTCCTTTCGAAAGAATTATTTTATAAGTAAAGTAACCCATTCGAAAGCTTACTTTTTAAAAATAAGTTGATGGCAACCCTTTCAAAAGCATTTGGAAAACCTCTTTCGAAAACATATGCTTCGACTCTTTCGAAGGCTTAAATAAAACAAAGGTAGACGCTTCTCTTTTTGAAACAACCAAAAAGGTATCGATCCCATCGGAAGCAATGCTTTCGACATCTAGCCTTCCGCCTTTCTCCAATCCACTACGTACCATCTGAGTGATACCTTGTGTATTTGTTTCGGCATATGTTTTGACTTGATTGAAGGTGGAAGCTCTAAGTCAAAAGGTACTTCTAAAGAAGGCGAAACCAAATTTTTTGGGTAACCTGATTTAATACTAATTAAAGCAAACACTTTCTAACTAACCTGCTACATGTAAACATAAGATTAGTTGCCTTAACTTTTCAAATTCTTGACTAAAATAACTGCCCCTAATTTTAGATCTAAACCATGGTTAAGTTAGCAAATAAGCTCTTTCATTAAGAAAAACCAATATTGCAAAGAAGTCACTCTGCTAAAATAATTTAATTTGCATAGTAAATCACTTAGGAAAAATCCCTTAAAATTCTAAAAATTCACTTTAATCATGTTACTAACATATCAAAATTTTGAAACCAAATTCTCAATATATTTTCCAAAATAAATTTGTAAACCAAATTACCATATTTTTCCTTGAAAAGTCATAATAATCTTTCCATAGCTTGGAAAATAAATAAAATTAAAACCCAACTTATGTTCTAAAATTTCCAATTTGATTTATTTTATTTTCAATCTTATTTCACTGTTATTTATAAATTTTATTACATAACAACCAATATAATACAACCAAATATAACCTTTATAACATTTACTTTATATATAGAAAATATAATAGGCAAAATTATTTCATTCACCTATATTAAAACAAATATTATGTCGGTCTGTCCTATTAAGTGTTTAGAAATTCCTATTGATGTCACGGCGTCTCATGCATCAACCAGAATTTATAGATACAAAGCGGAACAGATTAACACAATATTAAAACCTTTTTATAATACTAACAAATTCGCTCTCTCATATATATACGCTCAGCGACTCCCATAGGGTATTATTACCCTATTAATAAAGAGTCAGACCCCACAAAGCTAAGGTTTATCGCTAAACCAAAGCTCTGATACCACATGTAACATCCCGCCTTTTCGCACGCTTTAAATCGACACACATTCCAATTCAAACCGTTCGGAAGGGAGGATTGTTATGGGGTAAATAAGAAAAACAAGAAAAGAAATAAAACAAAACAGAATCTCACAGCGGAAGGATAAAATATAATAATCAAATATACAGTTTATAAAGTTGTTTTTAAATATTCGATTATACTTATACAACGTACATCAGAGTTACACATACCATATAACAATGCAGCGGAACAATATGAGTGTAGTGGAATACAATAAATAATAATAATAGAAATCTCCGTCTTCATCCTCCAGAGCTGAAATCTTCGATCCTGAAACGCTCGGACTGACCCGAGCGAATTGAAAAGACAAAACACTCGAGTCGGAACTAAAAGATCTTATGTAAGTTAAATCAACAGAAGTAAATATGAGTGCAGTAACTCAAGAGATGCTTGGGATTTACATCTCCTAAGGATCCGTTAAACTATTTACTATGTAGTAATATTTCGCTATTATAATAATGTCTAATTGTAAAATAATCTTACTTTAAAATAGCGTTAAGGAGTGACTCAATATTCCCCTTAACACAAATAATGCCAATAGTTTATGCAGTGCCTGCATATCTCCTGATCGGGAGACTACGAGAAGACACTCCATAGGTACGACACAAATAGAAACTCGTACAGGGCGCGATAGAGTAGGTGACACGGCACAACTAGGCAATGCCAGGGTAGATATGCCAATTGCTATCCGGACTGGTGGTAACGCATAGCCGCAGCTACCGTCCACCTCGAACAAACTCCCCCCTAAAATCAAAAGTAAAGGTGGCCACCGAATCAATCCAAAGTAGAGTATAGTATCGAAGAGAAGTGTCCGATAAAGGGCGCTAACCCCCTTGGCCCGAGAATCGCTCCTGTTTTAGCCACCTTATGCCAACTCACGGCAGTCGGATCTACGTATTTACCTCAAAGGAAATGCTGCCACCATCCTACTTCATTCTGGAATCTCCACCGCGTACACGGTTGTTAAAGTGGTTTTCGGAGTTGGCAGAGAGTATGACAACTTCTGATCTCGGTCTCTTCAAAAACAAACGTTATTATAACACGGCGGTCTTTTCAAAATAGTTTATACTTTAAAAACCAGAATAAATTATTCATTTCTAAACCATATAGATACGATATCATTTTTTTAAACCCAAATCAATATGATATCATTTTCATTTAAAATATATCTTTTCCAAGAAATCATAGCATTTTAAAATCTATATACGTTGAAACCATAGCTTTGAAACATAACTTTAATACTTAATGGTTTAAATACTATATATAATAAAATAGCTTCTTTAAATTTCACAATAAATTCCCAATACCAATTTGAACCTCCAAATAAACCATTTTAATTCCCATATATTTCAAAGCTTAAATATTCCATATTTCAAAATTTAAATTTTTATAGTTCATATATTTCAATCTTTAAATATTCCACTATTTCAAAATGGATTCTTTGATAGTTTAATATATATCAATATCCAATTCTATTTATTTTAATTTTGAAATATTTACTTAATACAACAAATATTATTTAAGCAAAGCCCTTAAACTTCAATAACAGGATATTCTTTTAATTAAATTTAACTTGATAATATTCTTTAAGTCAATTTGATATTCATTTAAATCCTCAAATCAAAATCAAGTTATAAAATCATACCTTTTAAATATTAATTTATTTACATTTCAAATAAATTTTTCGAGGATAATTCTTAAATACTTTAATTTAAATCATATTCACATTTATCTTCAACCTTACTTTAATTTGAGTTATTATAAACCATATATGTAATAGAATTTTAGATAGATACTTAACCATATTATATAAAAGAAATCAAACTTCATGATTTAGCTTATTTTATAATGCAAAACAAATTTATACATAGCTAAATTCAATAATAAAATAGCATTTATAAATATCTAAAATCAATATCTATATAACCCTATATTTCGTTACAAAACCACGGAAATCATTTTAAATTTTTCTTACATATAGACCGTAGTGCCTGTATATAATTTTCAATCCTATCGTCAAGTGATACGGATATTTATCATTTCAATCCGCAATTTAAAAATAAAATTTACGGTTATATATCATTTCAAACCGCAACCCCGAATGAAATGAAATGCATAACAACTTGCAGTTTATACAATATACAATACAGCATCCATTCATCGAGCACCATCCATCAACCATTTATCAAAATCATCATCAAATTCAACAACACATCAATATATAGCATGTAATAAATAACAGGTGTTTACTGATAGTTTATTATGCAATAATAAATTAAATAACAAGTAAGTTAAATGAATGCAAATTAACTGAGATAATGATGAAATATATGCCAAACAACTATAAATAAATCCATAGACACATTATAAATCAATTTAACAAACATAAGAAATCTTAGAAGTTATGAGTGGGTTAAAACACTCACCTTTTGAATTTTAATTGAATTCAAATCCAATTTAAAGCCAAAAATTGGACAGTCTCTAAATTCGTCCAAACCAATGCCAACATGTTTGAAATTCCGATACGATCCCAGCAAAACAAACCACGCGTGAATCCGAGCTCGTATGAAAAAGTTATGAAAATTGGAAAAATTCTGGTCCTCGGTCGACTTCGGGTTCGACTTCGGTGCGCCGCCTCAAATCCCCGGTGCTTGCTTGGAGTTTCTGCCAAAACGACTCGGAGCGACCTGAGTCATTTTCTACCTGACCCGAAGTAGATACAGTGTTTTTGCCTCTGAAACTCGAAGTGTGACTTGAAGTGGCTGCAGATCCAAAAAAAATTGAAATCGAAATTAATTTTTTTTTTTGAAATTTGGGAATTAGGTTTTTTTCTTCTGCCATTGGAATGAGGAATTGAGAAGGAGATGTACGTACAGACAGATGAAAATAAGGAGTGACTAGGGTTTATAGAAGGATATTTATAGAGAAAGTTGAAATAGAATAAATGGATCGGGTTGAATACGCGCTAACGACAAAGTGGCCCAAAAAAGCCCGTTCTGACCCCGGAACGAAATTGGGTAAACCCATATATCAAAATAGGTGTTTTAAAATATTTTAAACGCAATGGAAAAGTTTTCAAGTCCAAATTCCATCGTATGAAGAAGTTATGCTGAAAAAATATTTTCCAATTTGTTTTCAATTGCATTTATTTTAAGGAGTTTCGAGTCCGTACGATCAAATGACAAGTCCGATCGCTACGAAACTTGAAGTCCTACAATAATTCACCGTTACGGATCCGATGAAACTGGTTTTGTCGAAATCCGAGTCAGTAGCCAAAATGGCTATTTTTACACTTAATTAAATAAGTTAAAATTTTAATTAATTAAATCAACTTTAAATTTCCAATCCTATAATCGACAATTCTTGTCATTATTAATTTATTAAAAATTTACAATGTTTTAAACAAATTCAGATGTAACTGTAAAGTGGATAAATTTATAAATTTCAGTGTTAACTTCCGATTTCATTAAATTTTAAAATTATAAATAAAATTACCAAATTTCCATTTAATTAAATTAACCAATCAATTTTTTTCATTCATTATTGTCAAATAGATGGGTTTACTATTGGATTCAAAAATATTACATATTCTCCTATTTCATCTTCACTTCAAATAACGTATTATTTAGCTATATCCAGTTTCATTTACTTACAATTAATCCAATTATTGAACTTTCCATATATACCCGAATTTATTCCATTCTATTATTCAGTTCATTATTATTAAAGGATAAATTAAACATTGGATTTATAAACTATTACCTTACTATTCTTACATCCCGTATTGATTTTAATTAACGCAAAAATCAGAGACTTCATTACATTAAATTCCAATAAACCCAATTACCTAAGTTTTTTTTATTCAAATAAATAAAACCCTATTCTCATTCTTATTATTCAACAAACATATTTACCATTTGGTTACGTTCCATTACACTGATATTTTCCATTTCACTTTTATCCGTATTAACTATTTTATTTCCACTTATTGATATATAACTACCATAATTCAATATATAACGCTAAATTTTTTCATTGCATTAATATACGCCTATTTATATTTTATATTTGAATGAATATTACGTTTTAAAATGTGTACTTCCATCAAATTGAACACATTAATTTAGGTTTTTAAATACTTTACATTCTATTAAACTTACAACATTAAATTTACATTCTATTAATTACTTTGCAATACTTTACGTATTAATTTCTCAATTTACATAATTTGAACTTATTTCCCAATTCACCAATTACTACTTAAATAAATTTACACTTATATTAAATTTACATTAACACTTCCATTTCTATATTAATAATTATTAAAGTAACGTTTATTATCAATAACAACATTATGAATACTTGTCAACCTGCATCATCCTTATTACATTAATTTAAGTTTTATCTCATTATATCTTAATGCACACATTAATTAGTTCATATTTACAACCACTTTCGAATATATAAATTTTGTAACCAAGTTATAACATTTACACTTTTTCTTATATTAATTAATTACCAAATATTTCTATTTACACTCAATTATACTTAGCAATCTTAACAAATCCATAAACTGTCCATTGTCTAATATATACATTGATTACTATTAAATGTTCTTAATTAATTTACTTACATGGTTTCATACTTGTACGTTTTCACTTCCAAACTATGTTATAATTACCTACAGGACATTGATTTTTATTTCATGAATTCATTAAATAATTCACCAAATGCCTTTGTTTTCTTATATTCAATTTTATTACCATTTAAGTACGTTCACTATCAACACACACATTATAATTACTTATCTATAATTATTACATTGGTTTATTCAACAGTTACTTTTATTTACTCCTTTTCTATTTTAAACTAAATGTAACAAATTTCACTATTCATTATTATATTAATGAATTCCATTCTAGTTAATATTTTTATTAATATTTCACAAATTCAACATTTCTATTGGTTTCTTATATTAAACTTATAACCAAGTATGCCAATTTACATTATTTTAATTTATTGCCATATAAATATTAAATTGTTAACATTTAATTATAATTGCATCATCTAGTTTCTACATTCGCTCCAATATAAATTTTAAGACTTCTATTTCTTTCTAGATTAACTTAGAAATCCTATTAAATTAACTCATTTAAAAATCATCGAGTTTTACGGGTCGTTACATTAATTTAACCTAAGCTTGAATCTCTAGCTTTACTTTGATTTCTCTTCTCTTTGATTATAGCAGGCTCCTCTTCTTATGTTTTTCTTTCCAGAATAACGCGAATGGGCATGAAACGGTAAGGAATGAGAATGTATAAGGGTAAGGGTAATGTGCGGCAAATTCCTAATATACCTTTTGTAAATTAATTAACTTATAACTCATTCTTAAGCTCATTTAATTATTTAATTAAGCACGACCTTGATTAAATTTATTCAAATCTCAACCCTATTACCTCTTAACATTTACATTATTCTGTTTAATTTATCTTATTAAATCTCTTGAATAATGTTATAAAAAATTAGGGGTGTTACCGTATGTTTCTTGTATTTAACTCACTAATTGCAGTAAATTTAATTGCTATAAATTTCAATATTAAATTTTGAAATGAATCCTAATATATTTTACATTAATAAAATCATAAAGTTTTTATCTCTAACAATTTTTTATTCAAATTTCTATGCAATCTAATATTTCAAGTGGTTAAAAAATATGGGTCGTTACAGACATCATTTAGAGCCGACATCTTATTGCCGATTTTACGTTCAGCTTAGGTATTTTTCTATCAAATCATCTTCAAGTGTTTTTAGATGAGTCATACCCAAATTCTTCGAAGATAAGTGTTGTTCTGCTAACATCTTCTGTTTTAATACTTGTGCTTTTACAACAATTGTTTATAGTATATTTTGATTAGTTTTTCTCTAACGTGGTATGTAGTTTCAATTGATTGAAAATTTTGCATGTTGCGTTCACTCCGTATATGCCATATTAAAGTTGTCATTACAATATCCACTAACTTATCAACTGATTTGTTGCTGATGTGTATGTCGAAAACTTCATTGAATATGTCATGAATTTCATTACTCCCAAATTTGTTAGCTATAGAGTCATCCTGAATTTTTCCCATAGACGAATTGAGTAAGTGCATCAAAAAAACAAATGTGTATTAGTTTCCAAATCTTGTTTACACAAAACACAAGTCGTGTCAATAGAGTTATTCCATCTGTGTCTTTTGTCTTTTTTGTAACTTATAAGATCCTGCTAATAGCGTACAAGGTAACATTTTGGGAGCACGTGCATTATTCCATATATTTTTGCACCCTGCTCATTGTTTCTCTCCCTGATCTGATTCCATGTAGATTTAGATATAAATTCCTCGTTATTATGGAGTTTCCAAGCCCAGTAGTCTACCTCCCTACTATGGATTATTGGTATGTTGCAAACCTGTTGAAAAATCTGTATGGGTAAGAAGGGGTTGTCATCTCTCCATCGCTATTGGCTATGAGAGAAGAAGCCTTGATATTGTGACCTCTGTGGGATACACGTATTCCCCTCCCTCCATATCCACCGTTGATTATCCATTCACCCATATATCGAACCAAAGACTTGTATTATCTCCATTAACCACCTTCCTTTCAATTATTGTCTTTGCTTTTATTCTGGTATAAAGAAGCAGCTTCCATGTATATGATGCGTTACTATTTTCACTAATTTCCTAAAAGTTTTATTTTTTGCAATATCTGTTTTTTGTCCATTGTGACCATAGGAAATCCCCCTGTAGAAACCACTATAGGAGTTTCAAAGCTATTGCCCTTATTAAGTCTTGCAATTTTTTTAATATATACCGCCTTTGAATTCGGTCAACACAAGTCATCCTATTCATGTTATGGTATTTGTTTTTCCAAACCGATAACAATGTAATGATAAGAGCTCATTAAAAGTCGAGAAACATACTTCGACTAAATCCATATGATAAAGATAGACTACTGGCATCAGAGTGAGTTGATTGATAGAGTAGATATAAAAGATTTGCTCACGAAGGGTCCAACTCGATCATTTCTCATCAAACCAGTTGAGGAAAGAGATAAAGATTTTATAATTGGCCCCAAGTGCAAGTTGAAGATTGATAGAGTTAGAGATATGTCTTAATGCAATTATGTAATTTGTTCTATATTTCTTATCCAACAAAAAATCTTGTTCGAAATAAAAGGTATTTTCTTTCTATTATATACATATTATATTATAATATAAATAATTAAACAATTAATTAAGATATATTTAACAGAAAATCCATAAATGGTTGATTCTGTGATAATAGTTACAAAGCATCGTAATTATGAGTAATTTATGACAATGAAATTAAATATACCATTTTAAGTATTTCTAGTCAAGATGTATCAAGACTAGATATCGATACATCCATTGGGACTATAGTACATAAAACTTTCCAAATGTTGAATGATGTATTACGCATGGATGATGGAGGCACCAAGGGGTTACATACTGATAGTTATTGGGTAAGTATGGAATGAATCACTCGATAGTTTTCTATTGGTTAATATAAAAAAGGTCAAAAATAAAATATTAATGTGATAAAATTATATAGTTCTCTTCATTTGAGAATATTGTTAATCTTCGATGTGGAAGCTCTGCTTTGATTATAGTTAAACAATGGCATGTTGTCCGTCGAATGATTGTAGCTGAGGTGAGTAGAATAATTGAGAGTAAAACACTATTCAAGAAAGGATTCATCTCCTCGATTATAAGGTTAATATCATGGTCAATTGAAGTCAACTCAAAGTCAAAGTATCCGCCCATAGCGGTTTGCTTAATTATTACTATTATTATTATTATTATTATTATTATTATTATTATTTAACCAAGGACTTTATGTTGGGACTATAGAGTTAAATATGGACTATATTGGAATTTTGACCATTTACAAATTCCATAAGCCCAAAGCGATATAGTTTTGACGAAGAGAATTGGTGTAAATAATTGTCATTTCTAGGTAACGTTCAATAAAGTAAAATTGGATTTTACCGATGCCAAGTAAGCAATAAATTTGACCATAATTTCACACCACCTTCTAAGTGAAGTGTGAATATTAATATTTGTTCAATATTGATCGCTGACCAAATTTATAACAGTCACATAACCAAAATGTTGAATACTACTAATGTAAGAACCACCTTTTCGACTCTCAAAAGTTGACAGTAATACATCTATGATATTCACATGATGAACATCCAAGTGTTAGAAAGATAGATTGTAGGGTTGAAAAAAAAAAGATAGAATAAAATCTCACATCGTGACGAGTAATATATAATATTCAATGATCTTTACAATTTTTTTTTAATAAATATACATTAATCAGAGTGAACTAACCTATATCAGCTTTGATACTTATAATAGTCTATCCTAACAAATGCTGATTAGTACAAAAATAAGAGATATGACAGAAATAAAAATTTGGAGGCATCCAGTTCATCACTTAAAGCTCCAAAGTGTTCAAAGCTAACTCTGAAAAAATACTCGGGTCTGACCTGAGCATTATAAGAGAATAGCACCCGGATCATTCTGATAAACTAGCGTGAGAAACTCAAATCATTTGGATTATTTAATGTTATGAAACCTTTCAAAAATAAAGCTATCTCATAAGACCATGCTGCATATAAACACGGACGGGTTTTTACCATACGATAAGCAAACCATTTTATTAGAAAATCTAGTACTATTATAATAATGTCTGGGGTTTAAATAAATGTGTAACATGTGCGGAATGTTTACCCAAAATTACATTCAACGGTACTATGTTCTACAACTAAAACCGTAAGGCACGTATTGGAAAATCCATAAATGGTATGTTTTGCGATAGTAGCTACAAAGTGTTGTAACCGTGAGTAACTTATTATAATGAAAACTAGTCAAGATGTATCGAGACTGGATATTGATCTCTGTTGAGACTAGAGAATACAAAGCTCTACAAATGTTGGGTAATGTATTACTCATAGCTAATGGGGGCACTAAGGATTACATGTTGATAGTATTGTATGACCATGTAATGACTCACTCAATAGTTTTCTGTTGGTTAATATAACTAAGGTCAAATAGAAAAATCGATGCTACTGATTTAAACAGTTCTCTCGACTTGAGAATATTGTTGATTTCAATATAGAAGGCTCGCTTTGATTATAATCAAATCGTGATATGGCGTCCATTGACTATAGTTGGGTTGAGCGAAAGCATTGGAAGTGAAAAACTATTCAAGAGAGGATTTGTCTCCTTTGTTATATGAGGTTAGTATCACGGTCAACTGGTGTCAACTCAAAGTCAAAGTCTCTGGCCAGAATAATTCGGTTTATAATAATTGTTGTTATTAAACCAAGGACTTTGTTTTTGGACTATAAAGTCGAATGTGGATGATATTAGAATTTTGACCATTACCAAATTTCGTAAGTCCTAATGTGATGTAGTTTTGACAAAGAGAATTGATGTAAATAATTGTCACTATCAAGTGTCGCTTACAATAAGTAAGATAGGATTTTACCAAAAAAATATGTAAGTGATAAATCAACCAAAATATCACACCACTTGTTAATTGACGTGTGAACGTTAATATTCAAATAGTTCGATATTAATCGTTGACTAAATGTATACCGTTGAGTCGCAAAACCGTAATGATGAACTCTCTGAAAACTACATGATTTAGTTAATTTATAAAATGATGTAAATTGGTTAAATTAATTGATATTTGAGAAATATTAATTGTTATTTAATTAATTTGATGTTTGGAAGTTGTTTGCAATTATTATAATGCATTTATAAAAGTTATATTTTCGTATATTAATATACGTTATTGATGTAATTTAAAAGATTATTGCAGGAAATGATTTATGGAAAATTCATGTCATTTGATGGCATGATCTATAGAAATTTTATGTCATTTGATGGTATAATCATGTGAAAAGAAAGGATTGGAGGGAGATAGAATAAATCAAGGGAATTAATTAGAGAAGTTTTAATTAAATAATGAGAAAGATTTCACTCTTTCAAATAAAACATACTCTTTAATTCGTTCTGTACGTATAATTCATTCCTTTCCATTCATTATATTTCTTTCTTTCCTCCTAACTTTTCACAGAAAACAAAAAATAAAAATTTCAAAAATCTTTAAACTCCAAATAAAAATATTAAATAAAAAAAAAAGTGGTTCATCCATCTCTTGCAAGGATAAGGCGGGAATCTTGAAGTTGAGGAGATATCATCATTCAAGGTGCATTCTTTTTGCTACATCTTAAGGTAAAATTTTCATTTTATCTATTCGTATAATCTTCTTATTTATATGAGTTGATCTCTTCCATAACAGATATGAATATAATTTATCTATTTAACTTGATGTAATTCCCTTTTGTCATATCTTCTTTAGTAATATATGTTTATAATAGTAGTTTGATTTAGATCCATTTCGTGCTATTCCATTTTGTTTATATGTCCACATTCTTCGCATTAGAGTTGCGACAAATTCTAAAAATTAGAGCTATAACATATTATGTCTCATTTACTTAGTTGTTCATGATGTTCTTACAGTTCATATATGATATTTAATTGCGAATTAAGTGTGTCTAAGTTGTCCTCTTTGTTCGTGTTTGAAACTATTCATTTATATGGTTTTATTTTGTTTCAACGAATATAAATTCCATATGTTGTCTTTTTGAAATCATCTGAAAATTGATTATAATGTTCATATGTTTTATTTGTATTTTCTTATTAATGTATTATTTTGTTTGGAAGTAAAATAAAAACATAAGGACTTTTGTGTAAATTGCTAACTTATGATTCTAACACATGTTAAATCGCAAAGTTTACATTTTTTTTAATTTTAAAAGTGGCTTGAAATTAATTACATTTATATGTATGAATGTATTGTTTTTATTCAATGTTTATAAAATTTACTTTTATGTAAAATCACAATTTTAATTTTAAAATTCTTCCTAAACTGAAATTTGATTTATATTTGTTAATTCTAGATTTCAAAATATGAGAATGGACAAAATTAATTTTATATGCATTTATGTTTTATAGCTTAATTACTGATTTGAAATGATATTGATTGAATGAGTAAAGGAATGAGGACAGTCCTCTACCTTTTCTTCTTCATAAATGTTGTTCATCAATTGTCCTTTGTTAATATAAGTCAACTTTTGTCTATTAGTGAAATTCCTTTTTGTATGTTTTGTATAAGCATAAGTTGAACTTATATATGCATACCATACTGTTACTTACATGTTTTAAAATAAATTGGATAACAAAGGCACATGTTAATTTGGTAGTAAATGTTAAGTTGTCGGTTAAGCTAATTTAAGAGAGAGAAAAATAAAAAGTTTCCCTCTTTACATTTTTGGACCTATCGTTCCGTAATCATTTATTTATGTTAAGAAAATGTAAAAGGGTTTCTTTTTCTAACCTTTTACATGTTTATTTATATAATGTTAATCTTGTAGTAAATGTTAATTTGTCAATTTACCTAATTATAGAGAGAGATAAATGAAAGGTTTTTCTCCCTGCATTTATCATCCATCTTTCTCTAATTAATTGTTTGTGTTAAGAGATGAAAATAAAAGGTTTCTTTCTCTAACCTTTTACATGTTTATTTACATACTTTTATGTGGTGCTTGTATGCTCTCCTTATTAGTCAAACACATGAATCTATTTGATACATTCATCATATTACATATTTATTTGAATTAAATTTAAAACTCCCTTAATTATGAAACAAAATAAAACATTGATTTTATTTGAAAGAAATTTAGGAAAGTTCTAAGTATATTTTGACTTTATAGACCCATTAAAGATCCAAAATGGTAAAAAAAATTAAGCTCGCCCATTTCTTCCGCTGCGAACTAGCCCAGTACCAATATGTACAACCTTTTTCTATTAGCTCACATGCACATGCCAAATTCACAAATAGTGATCTAGAAAGCTGATGACCTTACCTTAATGGGTACAACCCATATAGTCCTGCCTCATCTCCCCTAAGTTTAGTCATTACCGGATTGTGAGGCTTGTGGGGCCAGGTTACATTTTCCTCTTAGAAAATCTCTCTTGGAATGCTAATACTTCCTCCGGGCAACAATGCAATGCCAACATTCATCCATACAAGTTGTTCAAGATGTGAACTAGTTGAAGTCACTGCTTTTACTACATCCTTTTTGGAATCACCTTCAAGATTAGGAGCAAGCAGACCATGCATCTCAAAGAACCCCATCTTCGATTTCCATAATCATCAAGATGTCTCCAATTCAAATGCTTATGCTAGTTCGAAGTGGTTTTCAAATAACTCATACTTATCTGATCTCGATCTCTCTGAACCAACAAACGGTAGTTTCTGTATGACTCAATTCCAGTTCTTTCATATGTAAGAGGACAACATAAAAGTCCCAAAGAAATCTCAAATATCCACCCTTAAAGCGAGAAACGTTTCACCAAAAGTATTTCTCCTAAATGAATCTCAAACCATATGAAATTGTGTAGCTTTCATGTACTTTCTAAGTTAAATAGGTCCAGTTCTCGATAGTGGACAAACCACTATCCGATGTAATCCACTATCTAGTGTAAGTATACAGTTTGCATATGGAAAATCGAACATCATGTACTTTTCACCACTTTCCGACTTCAACCCCATACCATCCCTCAATTAACAATTAAATCGAACAAGTTAGCGTACTACCGTTGCCTCGACGTGCATTCTTAAACTCTCATAGATAGGAACAAGCATTCGTTCCTTGAAATTTAGTGTCGAATATAAGATGAAATGCCTTCCATATACTTAATTAATCATGACCAATTGGTTGAAAGTAACTCTATACTTATCACACTTCCGACATTTTGACTTCTCTATCCCTCATCCAGAAGTGAAGCCAGGTAAGTCAGGGGCACTGGTTGCTTCTAGTCTTTCCTAGACACTTTGATTATAGATCTCACAGATAGAGAAAAGTCTACTCATCGGTTTAGTTCTAAGTATAAGATGACTTACTTCTCATAAACGTGTTAACATTTTAGCACTACTAATCATTTTTGTTTTATGATACTTTATGGCACTAACAAAGTAATCCTTGCATGAAACAAAATCTTTTTAAAAACAATCAGAAAACCAACTCCATAAACTTATTTCTAGTCTTCTCAAATTCTTTTTACCCATTAACAATAACAAATGTTGTATAAAGCAAATTTCCTTTCCAGTTTCCCGAAATCATTTACTATAACAAGAATGTTATAATGCATAATATCTTTATTTTTCTCGAAAACATTTATCACAACAATAACATCATAATCCATGCTTTCTTCTTACTTAAAATCATATTTAAAACACTTTAAACACCTTTTAAAACCTTCATTCAAACATCTCTTAAAAAGTCACCACTTCTGAAAAAGAATTTGACTTTGGAAAATAGAGGGTTGCCTTTATATAAAATAAACTCTTATTTAAATATTACAAACAAACCCTTTAGAAATATATTTAAATTCAAACCATCTTTAAAAATACCAATATAATTTTTGTAAATCGTATTTGAAAGGAATTTACCAAATATCAAAGGTGGATAAAGTTTTACTAAAATCATATATTTCCAAAGTGCTTCCATAGCGACATTCGCTATATCGCAACTTAAAAAACTTTGCTTTTTAAGTCAAATAACTTTTAGACTCAATTTTCTTTCTATATTTTAAATCACTTTAATACCTTTGCAAAAAGGTTTGTAAAAAAAAGTCAAGTTCGAAAAACATTTCAAAACTCTTTTAGAAAACTAAATGCTAAACCACTTAAAAGAAAGCATGTAATTTCAATGTCATATAAAAACAAATCATCAAAGCAAGTCAACTATCAACAATATCCACTTCATTACATCATAATGTAAAATCAAATCAACATGACAAGGTATCCTTTATGATCCCTTGACAACATTTCTATTCTTCGCAGTGTTTCCATAGTGACTTATTCGCTATGGAACACTTCGACTTCCTTTTGTCTTAGTGCCTTGCAAAACAATGGTTAATTATGTCATCCACTTTCAAGCGGGAATCAAATCTAACCAATAAATAAGAATAAACAATATAAACAACAATCTATATTCTACAACATTTTGTTAATTTTAAAACCATTTTAAAGTGGGATGTCTCACTTTAAAACAAGCACAAACTCAAACCAAAGCTACTATGAACACCCTCGACCTAGAAACAACACAAGATCCTTCCTTTAGCTTCCAAATCACAAGACCCTACCACCCTAAACCACCTAATGCTCATGCAAGTTCCCTCTTCCTCCTAGAAGCTCACGGTCATGATTGGTAATGGGTGTTTGGCTTTAAAGCTTCAAACTTTGGGGTGGTGGTGGTAGTTATGCTATTTTAAGATTGCGGAAGAAGTTTAAGGAGAAAAAAAAGTTTTCTATGTAGTTTTGAGCTATAATTAAGGAGGAATACATGGAAAAGAAGATGAAAAAGAAAGAAAAAGATGGAAATGACATAAAGTGGAAAAAGAAGCAAAGAGGTACTATTTATAGAATTTTAAAAAAAGGAAAATTAGATCACATACCCTTAAGCCAAATTACACAATAACCCTCACTTACCCTTACATGTTTAGCTTCCTTCATGTGCCTAAGTAATTTCCATCATATTCCAAAAGAAGCACACAAATATATGTACTTTAGCACTTAAAATAAGAAAGAAAAGTCCACATTTTACTTTATTACATTTAATTATAATTTAAAAGCACTTAAGGATTCTTAGCTTTAATTAATCCATTTTTATACTTTTTAACTTTTTATTAAATGTTTTCATATGTTACAAAAGTGTTTATATGTTTGCAATAATGTTGTTATAAGTTTCCTTTGATAAAAAGTCGAAAATCCGAAAAACGAATTTACGTCACATTTTCAGTTTTTCTCCGAACTATTTAATTTTGTAAATAAACTTTCAAAATGAGTTTACTATCATCATTAAATAATAAAAATGAGTTATTTAGACTTATAAAATCAATTGTTTAAATATTTGAAATTAATTAAATATTCTAAGTCAAACCGAAAAAAATCCTGGGTCGTTACATCCTTCCCCCCTTAAAGGAATTTCGATCTCAAAATTTCATCATAAACAAACAACCAAGAAACAAGCCATACTAATTCTTAACGTTTCCCAAAATGTTAAATGACTAACAAAGAAACTTAGGCTGCGTTTGGTTTGTCATTTTTAGTTCTGGGTTTTTGTCCATACAAAAATGCGTAAGACGCATGTATGTTGTCGAAAACAATCAAATTTAGAAAATGAAATTAACATACAAAATAGAAAGCAACTTTTCATATTTTTCGTGTTTTGAAAAATAATAGAAGCATGAGAAACAAACCATCCTTCTGTGCCTCCGTCGTTCCTATAATTTCCTTCCATCACCTCAGTTATCACTTCACTCCTCTCATGTTTGACATTTATATTTATAAACAAAAGCCTAAAATTTATTTTTAAACCAACACATCACCTTAGAGTTTGCCTACGTTTATAATCTTCTATAAAAAGATGATGAACAATCTACCAAGCATACAACATGCTTAACAGTCATAGGTTATTTCTCAATCGATTATCCACACTACCTTATGATAAATCGAAGAGTCGTCAACCTAACTACTCATAAACCATAAAACATTGAAAGCAAATATACTAAAGCCCATATGATGTACATGAATCATCCCTACGTAATATCTAACTTGATCACTTGCTCGGATACATAAATCTCTTATTAAAATAGTATATATCACTTAACTTCTTCATTACGGAACCTTGATCTGGTTCCTTGATTCGATACTTATGTTTTTCTTACATAGTCCTAAAATATGATATAAAACACTCATATCACCTTAAGAATCCATCCCAAGTACGTGCATTCTATCACATCCTCTATCTGGAGGCCTGACGCTAAGCGCTACAGATGCTGCAGTCATGCATAGTATTAACTTCCGGTGACCAAATACGCTAATATTAATGGTATCCATAATATTAGAACACGTGAATTTGAAACAAAATCACATATTTCAAAACAAAATTGATTACATTTCCAAAACATGTTTTATATTCAAATTACATAATCCCATTGCTTTTTCAAGTTTAAATAAAACATAGTTATTACATAAATATGCCAAGAGCGACATATGATGATGCCCCTTTGGTTGACCAGAGTATTATATATATATAAAACATTGGAATTAATCCAAAATAAAACAGCAACTCCTAATTAGCTATCCGTCAGCCACCTACTCGTCAATGGAAGCTTTATTCGCCAACCTACTAAAAGCTGTAAACCTCAACCCTTAGCCTACTCAAATCAATTTTTGAGCACCCAAGAGTTTAAGGGGGAAAACATAAACTTCAAGTCAGACATAAAGCATGGCGTAATACATCTCGGATATTTGATATTAAGTGGGGTCACGCCGCTTAGCAGAATGGATTTCCCCTCGTTAATATCCTTTTAAAATATATCTTTTGTAAATTATAATCCTGCAACCAAAGCTGGTTAAATATGTAAAGCAATATTATGTATATGTACATATCAGTTGTCAAATGGACTATCTGTCCACACACTGTAGTTTTGTTTGGCTAACTATTGACCCTTGGCTGTCTCGGCCTACGAGATAACATAAAAATATAACATTTGTTAGATACTCCTTTTTTGGACAGTCTATCCTTAATTAATTCTCTATGGCTAACTGATCCTAATGGTTTTGCAGGCTCAACAATAACCTGTCTTTCCTTTTAGATTCCTTTCTGTGCGTAACATAATTTTATTCTTACCTGTGACAAATCCCTACACACTTGAATTTTGGGCCTATTTTAGGTAGGGGCTACTAGCTAAAGTATAGGGCATGACCCCATACCAGTCCCACCTGGTATTCTGTTTTACTTAGAGTTATCTACCCATAAAATTTTCCTTGAAAACCTTTTCTTTTAAATTGATTTAAACCTTTAAATCATTCTTTAAATAAGGAAATTATTTATATATATTCTTTGTGGTGACCCATTTTTTCGACCCTTGAAAATCGACATAAATACGCTCATTGTATAACATGTCAAACAATCGAGTGCTGGAAAGATAGATAGTTGAGGGGAAAGAAGGTAGGTAGAAGAAAACATAACCAATCAATAGAATCTCACAGCGGAATGAACAACATATAGTATGAATAGTTCTTTACACAAATTAAAAAAAGCAGTAATATACATATCTCACATCAGAGTACACAAATCAATAATTACTAGCTTGGATAGTTATAATGACTTGCCCTCAAAGCTGCTGGCAATTTCAACAAAACACTGCAGAGGAATGAAATCAAATACGAGTAATGGTCTTCGCCATCCATCTCGTCCCCGAGCTCTATAGCATAATAACCGAACCTATAATACTCGGTCTGACCCAAGCATTAAAATAAAATAACACCCCAGTCAGTCTGGAAAACTACTGTGAGAGAAACACACTCAATTTGAATTATTAAAGTTTCCAAAATTCTTTGAAAATAAAAGGTATCTCGTAAGACCACGCCATACATAAACACGACTAGTTTTTACCTTACGATAACCAAAACATTTCATATCAAATCCTTTAATATTATAATAGTGTCTATATACATATACTTATTCAAATAGCTGAGATTGTTACATTAACTAAATTCCAGCATACTAGGCTCTACAATCAAAACCATAAAGGCACGTATTGAAGAATGGATTCCATACGAATGACTAAGTATTGGGGTATCATCTATCACAATAAAATTTCTAGAGCAGCATACCGAGGACTACGTCGGGATCCCCTGCAGCACAAGACCGGTCAACCACTAACTTGGTTAGACCGAATATGCTATCACCTCGAGTGTTTCCACCCTTTACCGAGCTCCATCCATGAATTGTAGTGATAATATCCGAGGATATCTTGAAATATGATAAACATACCCTAATTGGGTGCTATCCACTTAGCCTTGCTACATCTCCCCTGCTTTTCAGTCATTCCCGGTTGTTGAGGCTAGAGGCCACGATTACCTTTTCAAGGAAGTTTCACTTAGAATGCTCATTGTCCTCCAATGATAATGTACTGATATCATTCATCCATACAAGTCTGTTCTAGGTCCGAACGGAACCGAAGGCACTATTTTTACTACATCCATTTTGGAATCACCATCAGGATTAGTAGCGATTAGCACTTGCACTTCACTGCTCTATCTTCGAGTTGATGCTCATGTTTTCCTTTCAAAAATGTACGCATTGGATCGAAGTGGTTTTCGGCTAACTTATCCGATCCCGGTCTCTTCGAAACAACATTCCATATTTTTCGGTAAACTCAACCCCGGTTCTTTAGAAAACAAACAGACAAAATAATATCGGATATCACCTCCTAACCGTTAGGGGATGGATTTCCTTATCAACGTCCTAGAAGAACGAAACGAGTTTGTGTGTACAATATAGCACCTCGAACGGCAACTGTACCATATAATTCCCATATTTCTCTAAGATATTTCCAAAGTTATATTTTTGGGTCCAGATCCGATAGTCGGTTATTTAACTATCAAATAACAATCCTTCAACCAAATATTACATTTTACATTGAATAACACTAAGTCTCTTTTTAATTTAATTTTAATAGACTAAAACTCTTTATCCAAAATATGTGTACTTATCTAATCGAAATCAATAGATTCACAAACTATCCTTTTCAAAAATATTTGAAATCCTTTTGAAAATAATGTGAAAAGTACCACTTCGGTATCAAATCATGGATTCACAACTCAATGGTTACGTTTCTATCCCAGAGAAATCCAAAACTTAACTGTAGGCACTCACTGCCTCCGATTTTTCCATGGGAGTATACCATTACTTTTCGAAATTTTATTTAAAGATTATCTAAAGATAATGCTTGTAGGTTCTAAAATAAATTTCAAGTTTAATCTAAATAAATATACTTAAGTAAAAAATTTATACAAAGCATATTAATATTTTAATAATTTATCTTTAAATCAAAAATGCTGACTAGTTCTTAAATAATAATTAGTCTGTAACAATCATTATAAAGTAATTAATTTATATTTATGCTTTAAACTATTTGAAATAATTAAATAATAGTTTTTAGAATATCAACCCCCTTTTAAAAGTTACCTAGTTAATAATTAAAAATCCTTGAACAAACCCAATTTCTTGATTCTAATTTCACTTCGTAATTTGGAAACCTTGCTTGAACTCCAATATAACCAACTTTATACTTATTTTAGAATTCGCTTCTATTCTTCCGATTTATTACAAATCTCGATTTTAAAAACCTCCTTTATTTTCAAACAAGTGCCGCTTAAGAATTTATTATTTAAAAATTCTTTTATATATTTTATTCCAAAATCTCTTTTTACAATATCCTAAAATTTGTTAAATACAAATTTCAAAACCATTATTTTATCAGATCAATGAACCCAAATTTGTAGGCGAATAATTTACTTCAAAAATTCCTTTAAAATCCCTTTGTCGTTCAAAACATATATTACTGGTATTTAAAGATACCAAAATCTAGGTCAAACCTACCACAAAATCTAATCAATCAAAATCACATGATAATCTATCACGATATATATGTATTTCGCTATTATGCGGGACGCATATGGTCTCATCCGCTATATATATGCGGGAATGTCAATCACTCCAATATACATACACATTACTATGTATGATATCACATTCAACTGAAAATAATTCACCAATTCAACCAATAAATCATTAATTAATTTTAACTGTTTAAAATTAATGCCAGCATTCCAAAATTGAGTGATATTAACTCACCTTGATTTTTCAATTCGCCAAACGTTTAAATTTTAAATTAAATGGAACATGTTTGATTTAACCTAAAATTTTAACTCGCCCCAAATGCCTCCAGATCTATTCCAAATCATAGTGCTCGTCGCGCCGATTCCATCGCCGCTTGTTTCGTCCAATTTCGACCTCGTATGACAAAGATACGAAGTTTTAAAGTTTGAATATAAATTTATATAAATAAATTTACTTTTTTATATATATAATACCCAACTGGTCGTACATTAAAACCCAAAGATCTTAACTGCTCGTTCCCATTTCTCCTATTCACTCATCTCTATTCAAGCCAACCCTATAACCGCTACTTAGGGTTTGATCGTCGCTCCTCCATCGACGAACCGAAGCTCGATCAAAAGCTGTCAAAGGAAGCGCCTACTCCCCCTCGACCCTCGACCAGAGACTGCATGCCCTAAACCTTGCCAGCACCATGAAAATAACCCTCGAACGATGCATAAACGCGGCCCTCCCTCTCTCTCTATGCTACGCTAAAACCCATCATGGCCGTTGATCGAGAAGATCTCTCCGTGCTCTATAATTTTGTAGATGAAGATTCTTGCTAAAAGTTGATGGATAAGGAGAATTTAGAAGAAGAGGAAGAGAACATTTTGGTCATTTATTTTATCGTGACGGCCTAAGAAGAAAACTAGGTTTTACTGTTTGCCGCGTATATATACACGTATGAATGAATTATTTTAATATTAATTTTAAAATTAACGTACTTTTCTGAACGAACTCCAATCGAGACGTGCCGCCAAGCGTTTATAATGTTTTACCCCTATTCCGAACACAATGAAACATGTTTTGAAGCCTAACTCGATCGTATGTGGAAGATAGCTTTTCGAATCGAATTAAAATATTAAATTTTCGATATTATTCTTAACGCGTTTCTATCCCGTACGACCAAACGATAACTCCAAACGCTACAAAATTTGAAATATAATAATACACTATTATGGATCCAATGGAATGGGTTTCGTCGAATTCCAAGACTGTGCCCTGGGAGGCTATTTTAACTCATCGATTAAATCGAGCGATTTTCAAATTTGACGGAATTTCTTGAGAATTCGAATTTTAAAATCTTACCGACTCATTTATAATTCAAATAGAATTTATATCCATATTTGAAATCATTCTGATTCATTTTAAATCAACGTCCAATTATTTACATTATTATTATATATATTAATTTCCACTATTAAATTAATATATAAATTCCAACCTTAAATTTATCGACTTTTAACTCCATTCAAAGTCTATTTCCATCACTCAAATCCAAAATAGAGTTCAAGGTCAACTTATAAATCATCTTCATTCTCATTTAACTCCAGATTCACATATTTACCCTATTTTCAATTATTAAATTTATATTTGAACTTTTAAACCATCTCACTGATTCTTCCATATCTAAAATCAATTAATAATTCAGATTCAACATTTAAAAATTAATTACATGTCCAAAATTAAACGACCAAAATTCCGGATCGTTACATTCCTTCCCTGTATCGTCCTTGAAATTACCAAGATAGGAAAAATGCTCCCAAACCCATTTACCTTTCTAAAACCCACTAATTTAAAATCCTACATTCACTTCTCTAACCCTTTTTTGTTTTACCCAAAAACAATTTATTTCCACTTTTAACTCCAAAAACCTTGATTTCTAATATAGTTCAAAAATCACCTTTTCTAGTTAACAAAAAAAAATTCAAAAATTTCTTACTCCATAAATTTGTGAAAACTTTTGACTGAATATCCTTTGTACGGAGAGCTTTTTACAATATGACAAGAGATAAAAATATATGCATCAACCCACTCGGTCAGAAAAACAAAACATATATCAATATATTATCGTTTCTTTATCTTATTGCATAGGCGTACCTCACATTAGCGTTTTTAAGCGAGCTGCTTATTTATATGCATTTACCTAACCATAATCTATCCAAACAGCTTCCTGTACCTATACTTACTCAAAGTAAGCGCATAAGTTTTCATAAACATGAAATTTTATAAATTTAGATTCGTCTAACTAGCTAAACACATAAACTCCATAATCCAAACATGCCAATCATATATTCACAATCAACTATAGGGTTCCAACACTAATTTAATCCCTTTCCATGGATTCATATATCATTTCATTCAATTCAAAATGATTTGCAACCAAATTTATTGTATTCAATTCATATTTACAACAAACCAACCCATATCCATTCCAAATTGATTTATATCTACTTTACTTGCATAAATTTACTTCTATTCAATTTCAAATTGATCCATAATCAATTTATTTGCATTTCATTCATTATTACTTTCATTATATGCAAATCCATTTTATCGGTTTCAATTTATTCCCTTTTTAACTGACTCTAAATCAATTTTTCTAATTTTCATACCATTTATTAAATTTTTAACTTGATTCACAATCCATTCGATTTCATTATATTCACATTCACACTTATTATACTCATACCCATCTTGTTAAGATTCAATTGATCCATTTAAACTGATTTTAAATCAATTAATCTATTTTCCATTAGTTCCCATTCGTATCATCCACCAACTTTGTTCGCTACATGTTTTATTAAACAACATTCCATTCCATGTTAATTTATTGATGAACCCAAAAAACTTCTTATCTCGGTCACCGTTTCTGGACTCTTCCAACTATTCATGGCCTCAATCTTAGCTGGATCCACTGATAACCCTTTCTCTTAAACTACATGGCCAAGAAACTTCACTTCCTTCTTTCTGAAATGACATTTCGAGAACTTCGCCTTTAGCCGGTGCTGCCTCAGCGTTTCAAGCACTACTCTAAGATAAACTTCATGCTCTCTTTCATCCTTAAAGTATACCAAAATATCATCTATGAAAACCAATACAAACCTATTCAGGTGCTCCCTGAAAATCCAGTTCATTAAATCTACAAAGAAAGCTGGCGCATTAGTCGGTCCAAACAGCATCACTAACCATTTGTACGATCAATATCTGGTTCTAAACGTCATTAAAGGAATACAATCCTCTACCACTCTAAGCTGATGGAAACCTGTTGCTAAATCCAACCGCAAAAATATGTTGGCTCCACTCAACTAATCGAACAAATCATCAATCCCAGGCAATAGATATCGATACTTTATCGTTTTCTCATTCAACATACGATAATCGATACATAACCTTAACAATCAGTCTGGCTTCTTAGAAAACACACTAGCTGCTCCCCAAGGTAAACTACTAGGTCTGAAGAAATTCTTGCCGTCCAAATCCACCAACTGCACCTTGAGCTCTCTTATTTCGGTAGGTTACAACCTGCTTGACAATCTACTAACTGGTTCTGCTCCGGGCACCGGTCGAAATCCTACTACAGGTTCAAAAATATCTGCAAATTCTCTAACCATAAAAAATTGATTCAGCCTGTCTTCTATCTCCACAACATCCAACAAAGCATTCACCTCACAGCTAGGGTTTTCTGTGGTATATACAATCTACTCCCTACAGTCTGGGTATCTAAACGATATTTTCCCATTATGGAAAAATATCTTAGCATCGTACTTACTAAACCAATCCACGCCCTAAATAATTTTGAAACCTAAGAAATCAAACACAGGAAAAATGCAAACAAAGATATGACCTAATAAGTCAAACTCTTGGTGGTCAAATCTCATCCTAAGTGTTGCATACCCTCCTATCGGATTGGCAATCCTTAAGGAAGTAACTAGGTATGAGTGTTCTAGGCAAAGCTTGTCTACGAAACAACGAGATATAAAAGAATGCAATGCACTAGTATTAAACATAACACTAACTGTCATACCAAGAATCATAAGTGTACCCCCCAACACTGCTTTTCCTTTTTCCCCTAACGTGGGTCTCAAGGTAGCTGACTCCAATTCATATACTTTTCCCTTCCCATCCTTAGCAAGCTCCTTGCATTGCCTCTTGTAATTACCCATCTGATTGCAGTTGAAGCATTTAATATTCTTCTTCCCGGTCACCTTCTTTGCCTCTCTAGAATGACATTCATTCACAAAATGCCCTTTCTTATCGCACTTAAAACAGACAACTTCTGACTTTTCCTTCATTGCGGCTCCACCCTTCTGGGCTCCTTTATTAAGAAACAACTTTCGTTTCTGGCGCTACCCCACCTGGACCTCCTTTGCCTTATTCTTCTCCATGGAAGCAATCATTTCCTTATGTTTTGGAGCCATCGCTGCTACAACATCACAAGGATCCCTGATATGAGGTAATGTAGCCTTGGCTAATTCAGGTTTCAACCCAATAATGAACTTCTCATTTCTCTTAATCACGGTATCCATAATGGCATAACCATATCTTGCCAACTCCTCAAACCTTGTAGCATATTCTAATAAAGTCATCTCTCCCTCCTCTAACTCGGCAAACTTTCTGAGCAAAGTAGACTTAGCCATCACAAACATGGACCTCTCCTCGAAACTCTCCTTAAACTCAGCCCATTTCTCGTTCCTTCATGCACTCCAACCGTCACATTATTCCACCAGTATAAAGCTAGTCTCGAGCCTTCTTTTCTACTCATCAATGAGCCCTAAATCTGCAAAATTTCTCTCGCAATGCAGCAATTGGTTCTCCTGTTTTATGACGTCTTCAGTCCCAATGAATGGTTTTCCTCGCGACTTAGCATAGTCCCTACCCAAAGCAGCATAATTGTTGACTACTGGAGCTTCCTCAACTCCTCCTCCAACTTCTCCAGAAGCAACCCCCGCTTGCATCATATTCACGAAAAACTGATACATGGCTCCTATGTCAACTTACGAGAATTCAGCCTCAGTATTTCCAACTTGTGCCTGACCTTGGTTCCTTCTAGTATTAGGTATGGCATTTCCATCTGCAGTGGTTTTTCCTCATCCAACATTTTCTCTTCGAGAATCCATATATGCATTGAACCTTCATGAGATCCATAAAAATAATGTAATAGGGATATGAGACTAGAGATCATGTGCATACTTATATATAGCAAATATAAGTGCGTTACTATAACGTTATCCCTTACCCCAATCTTATCGCTAATTTCTTAGGATTATATTTTCAAAAGTCATCTTTTTAGTTAAAGTTTTTCATAAACCTATGCTCTGATACCAAGTTGTCACATCCCCTATCTAGAGGCCTGACTCAAAGTTAAGCTCTACAGATGCTGCAGTCGTCCATAGTATTAACTTTCGATGATCAAATACTGTAATGTTAATGGTATTCATAATATCAGAAGCACGCGAAAATGAAACAAAATCACAGATTTCAAAAAACAATATTTTTGATTACATTTTCAAAACATGTTCCGTATTCAAATTACATAATCTCATCGCTTTACTAGGTTCAGATAAAATATAGTTATTATATAGATACGCCAAGAGCGACATATGATGATGCCCCCTTGGTTTACTAGAGTACTATATATACAACATAGCGGAATTAATCCAAAATAAAACAGCAACTCCTAATTAGCTATCCGTTAGCCACCTGCTCATTACCGGAAGCTTTATTAGCCAACCTACAAAAACCTGTAAACCTCAATTGTTCGCCTACTTAAATCAATTTTGAGCAACCGATGGAAAAACGTAAACTTTGAATCAGACATAATGCTTGGTGTGAATAATACTATACATCTCGGTTATTTGATATTAAGTGAGACCATGCCGCTTAGCAGAATGGGTTTTCCCTCACTAATATCTTTTTAAACATGTATGTTGCAAATTATAATCCGGTAATCAAAATTGGTTAAATATGTAAAGCAATATCATGTATATGTACATATTAGTTATCAAATGGACTATCTGTCCACACACTTTAGTTTTGTTTGGGTAACTACTAACCCTTGGCTGACTCGGGCCTAGTAAAAAATAAAAAAAAATTAAGATCTATTAGATACTCATCTTCTGGTCTGTCTTTACTTACTTCTCTAGGTCTAACTAATCCTAGCGGTTTTGTGGGCTCACTAATAACCTGTCTTTCCTTTTAGATTCCTTTTTGTGTGTAACATAATTTTACTCATACATGTGACAAAGCACTGCACGTTGGAATTTTGGACCTATTTTAGCTAGGGGCTACTAACTAAAGGATAGGGTAAAACCCTATATCGGTCTCATCTGGTATTCTAGTATCTGAGTCATTTTACTTAGGGTTACCTACTTATAAAATTTTACTTGAAAACCTTTTCCTTCAAATTGGTTTAAACATTTAAATCATTCTTTAAACAAGGAAATTATTTATGCATATTCTTTGCTTTCCTCAAATCACCTTGCCATGCTATGTATTCTTTACACAAAACCTTGTTGATGAAAAAGTTTAAACTTTCGAAAGTACCCCTTTCAAAATCTTTGAAAGCGTCCCTTCCGAAACCATTAGAAGTGCCCCTTTTGATACAAGTAAAACCTTAGGCCAAAGGCCAAAACATACCTTTCAAAATCTTACCTTTTGAAACCATTCATATTTATCCTTTCGAAAGCATTGAAAAACATCTCCTTCGAAAGCTTTAAAACCTTAAACATCCTATCTTTAAAACAGTTAAACATTGCCTTTCGAAACCATTGGAAAATCTTTACTTTTAGACCTTTTGAAACCATTTGGGAACCAGCCCTCATAAACCTTTCTTTAAAATCTTTCAAAATCATTAAAACATCAAACCTTTCAAAAGCACTTGGGCTGAATTTATAACATGTGGAAACACCTTTCGAAACCATTAAAACTATTTCTTTTGAAACCATTTGGGTGCTATCTTTTATAGAGAAGAAAGGTCGTTAAAACATTTAAGCCAAAAGTACCCCCTTTCGAAAACATTCTTACGTAAAGAAGTATTGGTGTCGAGACCAACCTTCCAAAAGCGTTGGAGAAGTGGCTAAGTTTTAAAACAAAGCATACCTTCCAATACCATTGACATCGAATGGTAGAAAAGCAGCAGCTGTGGGTTTCAACCCCAATCGAAAGCATTTACTTAAAACAAAAGGCACGGCCCATTCAAAAACCTTTCCTTTAAAACATTTGGCTCAGCTAAAAGTCAACCAAGTCGGAAGCACTTCCTTCGAAAGAAAAAGCAAGCGCATTTTCAATTTAAAAAAAAGCATGCTTCGATCCACTTGGAAACTTTGGTTTCGACCCAATGCCTTTCTCTCTATATCCAAATCACTACATACCAGATATCTAATACCATGTGAATTGGTTTCGATAGAGTCAGAGGCAGAGGCAAGGAGTTGGAAGCCTGGTGCCAAAAGCATTAAAATGGGAAAGAGCATGTTGATTAGACTTTTTAAATTAATTCTTTGTACCTAACCTGCCTTGTTTTTCAAATTATGATTGGTTGCAAATTTTTCTTTTCTTAAAGTACTGCCAATTTGTAGAAATAACAATTTGAATTATTTACAAAATACCCCTACTCCTTTTTGTAATATATAAACATTTAAGACTCATACCTTAAATAATTTTATATATCCATTAAAACACTTAGGAAAATTCTACAAAAATTTCTGTAAATCATTTTTAATATGTTTTCCAACGTATATAAATTTCAGAGCATATTCCATTATAATTTTGCCGTAATTAATTTTAAACCCAAAATAGCACATTTTATTCACTAGAAAATTCATATAAAATCACATTAATTCAGAAAATTATAAAAATTGAAACCCATTTCTAAATTATCATATCTAATTTAAAACTAAATTCGCAAGGTAATTATAAGTCATATAATAGGGTTTTCATATCAAAACATATCATAAAATCTCCATGAATTGGCATAAATCATCAACAACATATGGATATACATTTTAGCATCCAAAATATGGCAAAACATTTGCAAATAGTTTGGATTTAACATATGGACATACATTTTACCATTATTCATCTTATGAGTTAAAACTTGAGAACGGGTTTGATTGCTTAATCTCCCTTCCTTTAATTTCTTTATCTTCTTCTTGTTTTTCCTTTAATGGTGGGCCAGCCTCAATGATTTTAGTTTGTAGAAATGAACAATGAAGTGAATGAGTATATGGATTTGTGGTATAAGTATGTGCCCTTTCCTATTTTTTCCTCGCCTATTTCCCTTTCTTATTTTTAGTTCAAATCCCCCTTTAGTTCATTTGTTAACCTAGCATGGCCACCCTTTTAATAACAAATCTCAATCCCCTAGCCATTGCATTATTTTATTTGATTTTATTTACTAAATATCAAACATAATGTTAAAAATTAGGGTCATTGCACATTCAAGAATCGAGTTAAAACGCCTAGTTTGGATTGGTATATCACATAGAAATCACGTGCCCGAACTTTGGATCTAGAATTTTTATGCGAATAAAATGATTCAAGTTCAACTTACAGTTTTTTCCCCTTTATGATAACGTAATAATTATACTACTCCAATTCTTTTTACTTTCAAAATTTATTTATAAAAACATTGCATAAAACATGGCTTAAGTTTAACTTGTATAACACCCTATTATATCCTGAGGGTATATACAAATATTTAATTTGATCTTTAACCTTTTCTTTTTCGTTAAATTCAAATGCAAGTCCAAAATAAATCTAGGTCTCAAAACTGAGTCGACTTCTTCGACCACCCTACCTATCCGATCTAGTAAGAAGCTAAGAAGAGTAGGATTTCAGTATCAAAACTCTGTCCTAGAGTCTACTTTTCCATAAACATCTCTAAGGTAATGATGTGTAATAGCCGATCCAATAACATCAAATAGTTTATATATTTTAAATGTTAAAACAAAAGACACGGTTTAATAAAAAAAGCTTATTGATACCACCTTATTAATTTTAACCCATCAGAGAATTGTGTTAAATTATTTCTTCTCTAAACAATAGTGATATAAACCATTTTAAAATTTTCATTTATCAATACATTCTTTTATCAAAATGCCTTTTATTTGGAATCTGTTTTCTTTAAAGAACTTAAGAATTAAATGCCTGGTGTATATTTCAAAATCTTTTTGAAATGATAAAATATACTTTGATTCGTATAAAATATACATATAGACCAAGTAACCCCAAATGGTACTAACTAATTGGGTCCTACCAAATAGTATCGTACATCCCTTTACCAAGAACGGTAACACTTAAGAGAAGTGTTTACCATCTGAACATATCTGCCCATTTATTAGTCATTTTCGAGCTATTCGAACTAGTTAACATACAAAATCCTTCTTCTTTTTCAAATCCCATTTTGAAACAATACTATATATATTTCCTTTATATATATAAAACAGCTTTAGAACTTTATTTACTCAAACTTGGTTTAGGTTCATTCGGATTCATATTCTTCTCAATTACACAATGACAAAGAGAATAATGTATTAAATGCACTACAATGTTCACCTGAGCAAGTATCTGATTTGTCACTTAGAACATTGTACAGATCACCACAAAACTAATCGAGACTCATTCTTGGAACTATCCAAAGAAAATATATACTACTTAAAGTTTTCTTTGAAATGTTTATACCTATAAATATTTTCAAGTAATAATGTTACTACCTTTTCCAAAAATCATTTGAAATCGTTTGTCAAAAACAATAGGATTTAAATTCTCAAAAATCCTCTTTAGTTACAAAGCATATTTTACAAACATTTTTTATAAAATATATCTTTATACAATAAATTCCTTTATTATAGTAGCCCCTTTAACAAAGTAAACTTATTAAACCTACTTTATAAATGAACGCCTTATAGTCAAATCGTGAGATTGAATTCACAAGGCGTTTGTATTAAACCTAAATAAAAACAATAGATGCTCATACTGGCCAAGCATAAATAATCACATAACCATCGATGCTCTTAAACTAGATGAGCATGACTAATCAAACAATAAACGATAGTACTTGAATATAATAATCTCCTAACAATCAAACACATTATAAATAATTGGATCAATTTTAGAAAATTATTCTATTAAATATAAAGTACACAATCTAGATAAAGTTATTTTATTTACCAATTTCAAAAAAATATAAAACAATTTTATAACACTAACAAATACGTACTCTCATATATAATACACTCAAACTCATTCTAGGGTGTTACTTACCTGATCTCCAATCAGTTTACTCCACTAAAGCCTAGGTTCTTGCCTAACCTTCAGGTCTGACACCAAATTGTAATGACTCACCTTTTCGACTCTTAAAAGTTAACACTACTACATCCATGGTATTCATGTGTCAAGCATCCAAGTGTCAAGAAGATAGAATGTTGGGGTGGAAGAAAAGAAAAGACGGAATCGAATCTCACATTGCAATGAGTAATATATAATATCCAACTGACCTTTACAAAAATCAATATACATAGATCAATTAGAGTAAATTAACCTATCATCAGCTTATAACAGCTCGTCCTCACAAATGTTGATCAATACAAAAAAAGAGATACAGCAGAAAAATAAATACTTAAATACATCTTCGTCTTCTAAAGCACCAAAGCATCCTAAGCTAACTCTGGAAAAATATTCGCGTCTGACTCGAGCATTATAAGAAAATAACACCCAGATCAGTCTGATAATCCAATGTAAGTAACATAAATCATTAGGATTATTTAATGTTGTGAAACCTTTTAATAATAAAGGTATCTCGTAAGACCACACTGCACATAAACATAGATGAGTTTTTACCTTACGATAAACAAACCATTTTATTAGAAAATATAGTGATATTATAATAATGTCTAGGATTTAAAATATATAATATATATGTAATTGTTACCCATAACCATATTAAAAAGTACAAGGTTCTATAAGTAAAACCGTAAGGCATATATTAGAAATGTGGACTACACCAATGACAAGGCACCGGGGTACTACCTATTTAATAACCCACCCCGAAACAGGCCTAAGTTTGACCCAGAAAAAGCCCATTGAAACTTAGATCCATTCTAAGGCAGGCTGTTGGTAGTAAAAAGAAATGACATTGTAGAGCCATAACTAAAATTTCTGGACTCATAGCAGATGGAACAAAATATATTTGTAAAGTGTACCCATTTATTTCAAAACCAATAAAATGTCCTAACATAAAATCCCATAAAGACCCTAACATAATTCGTTAAAACAATTGTTTAAATCCATGGATGCACATGAAAGCAAATAATATTAAATACTCCCACTTGCCAAGCTTCTTCATCTTTAAATATCGTCATCTCCATCAATCCATCCTTAACCTATGTGGTAATAAGGAGGGAGTCAGAATAATAAGTGTCTTGTGAATAAAAAACTCGAGCCTTGCATTTTCAGTACTTGGGTGGTATATTCCAAAACAAGAATATGTCTATGAACATAAAACCATTAAAATCATTTATTACTTTTTATAAGGAAAGGAGGCGGGTCCAACTATTTAATACCTTCCATTTTAGAAGTAGATCCCATATCCCAATCATGTCATAACAAGCTAATAATGTAAGAGACGGTACACAAACCAATTAATACTTAGGCAGACCTAGTCATTTAAGTCCTATTTCTAGAAGCGTGCTCATTAATAGTACTATCTAGCTGACATCATATGAAATCCCATAGGCCACCTAATATTTCCAAGTGGAAAATAGGCAGACCTCATCATTTAAAGCCCAATTCTAAAAGCGGATCCTTGTAGAGATACCACTTAAGGTAAACCTTGGCCATTTAATACTTTATCTGGGGGGGAAAGGTGGGTCGAACTACTTAATGCCTGAAGCAGGCCCTTCGTCTTATGACTCATATCCATAATGACGTTCATATTAGTCCGTTATTCGTAGGAACTGGTAGCTAAATCTACTTGGCAGATTTTCCCTACATAATTCGAAACTAACCTCGCGTCATTAAAAATATTTATCACGAGGGCATCTTACATCAATAAAAGTATATAATCGACTCCTATACCCTTAGAATAAAGGGCAGATTTCTGTCATGTAACTCTATTGACCTCGCACCCTTATGACTTAGCCATAAATTAATTATTATACAAAAACACACACACACCCATCTCGCCTTTCATAAATAATGCCTAATAAGGAATCTTCCTTATTATACCTTAAATTAATAATTAGGCTATATAAGAGTTTCCTTTTATTTTTGTCTCAAAATCAATTACCATCCTAATGGGGCAAATAAATATAAATAAATGCCTAATTAACTATGCCATATATGCAATAGTTATACGCTAATTACGTAAATAGAAATAAATAAATATTCATGCTTAATAAGTTCTAAATGCATGAATTTTACACTCTAAACTAGCGTTAAATCTCAATTCCCTTATCAACTATTATTACAAGTCCTTTTTCTTCAATTTCCCAAGATTTTATGAAATTTTGACGTTCAAGACTAGGAATAAATATTCATAATAAAAACTGCAATAATAGACTTGTAAATAAAATAAAAACTCAATCTATTACACCAATTCAATGGAACATCTTAAATAATAAGAATTGCTATAGACCTCTTATTCTATTCAACTCCTCTTTTCACAAAGAAATAGATAAGAATAAATGGTATAACCTACAAATAGAATCTATAATCTAAATCCTTTATTTTATTGAAGGATCATAATTTGACCTAAAGAAGAAGGATAAGTGGAATAGGTTATGAAATTATCAAAAATTTCATAAACAAAACAAATTTCATCAAATTAATATAAATAATTGGGAATCTTAGCATACAATCGACATACCGAAATAAAAAGTTATTTTGGGGGATTTTATCTATCATATCCCAAAATCCCTAAGGCATATTCAAATACAAAAGAAATACATTAAAAAATTGTTGAAAAGAAATATTATGATTTCCACTCAATGATTAGCCTTCGCTCTATTCAAATGGATTTGTAGCCTTCCGATCTCTTCCAGAATCTCTATCTTTTGATATATACACATATGCAATAGGGAAGAGGTATATATATTCATTAGATTTGGAATAATCAGAGAAGAATAGGATAGGAATAAATTAGAGGAAGAAGAAACAAATATGAAATAAGATGAATTCTTACCCGAATACTCAACGGAGTTTCTGAATCTAATTTGGAGAGATAACAATGGCAAAGTTTCACTAAATTCCCTAAAATAATATGAATAAAAGAAGAGAGGATAGAATTATGTTTATAGGAGTTGAAATGCACTAGAACCAAGGATGGAAATAGGTAGTAAAAGGGTAAACCTAGAGCACATAACCAAATAAAACATAACCTAAAACCCAAGCTGCCACTAGAAACTGATGTTACCAAGCAGTCGATGCCCTTGGACAGCCAGTCAACCGATACGGTCGATCGATTGACCTATTTAGGTCGACCGATCCTTTATTCAGAGACATTTTTTCATTTCCATAAATTTTTACCATTAAGAATTAATTAATCGTTTATTTAGCCTCCAAGCTAATTTTTGAAATTTAAATCCTAAATTTGATTTCTCATTTGAATTTGGATTCAAACTAAATTAATTTAAATATGAGAACTTCAAATGCTCATAACTTCTTTGTTTGAGCTCTGTTTTATTATAATGGAAATAGATCAAAATTTCGCCATGAACGCAAAGGAATAAATTCCATAGTCAGATTCCAACTTTTATAAAATTTCCATATCCAACCCTTATCATATTTAATTTAACTTGCTCCTATTAATTGGGTTTTTAACCAAACGGTATTCAAAGGGAACTAGAACATCTACAACAAGTCAAAATATCTTAAGGATCGACCAAGAAGACCAGAAGGAAAAGAAGTGAAAGACCAAAGAAGAAAAATGCCAAAATAAGTTAAGGTGATGGATCGCTAGCGAGCCATCGCTTATGGATCATTAGCGACCCATAAAGCTTGCTTGTGGATCCTCCAGTCCTCTTGCATCATGATCTAATATGTCCTCTAGAGATGCTTACCAAGTTTCATAGCATGGCAAACAATCTAGTTCAAGAAGTGAAGACTCAACGGATTCAAGTTGTTTGACCTAAAGCGGCTAACTTAAAATGGATTTACAAAACTCTTACGAAGTCGGATTGACGTGAAATTTTGGGAGAATGTTTAGAAAACATAGAGGAAATCTCATGAATATGAGAACGTTTGGAGTTGATTTGATGGATTACTAGCGACCTCACTAGATGGATCACTAGCGACCCATTTAGAGTAGGCCTCACCCCTAAAATTTTATGGTGGGTCCATAACACCCTCTAGAGTGTTTCTACCAAGTTTCGTTCAATTTCGATAAGTGAGTGAGATATGGATGATTCTTCTCGACCAAATGGCCCATGAAGATGGATGATCAAACTAACTCCAAATGACTTGACATTTGGACAAGGCACTTAAATAGAAGATAGAAAGATAACCAAATAAAGATCACTCAAAAGTATGTTAAGTGGATGGATAGCTAGGGATCCATCCCCTATGGATAGCTAGCGGTCCATCAAGATAGGTCGGATCATCCTCAAACTTTCCAAGATCCTTCGTAGCACTAAGTAAATCCTTCTGGTAGAAAAATATGCTAAGTTGATGGATAGCTAACAATCCATATCCTATGGATATTTAGCAATCCATCGCCTATGGATAACTAAAAATCCATAAAAATGACTTAGATTTATTTGAGATTTTTGGTGATGACTTGGCATAACAACTGGACTCTTTTGCACCTGGGCTTCCAACCCAATACTCACTGGCCTCCCTATAAATACTCACCTACTTGCAACTAGAGAGCGATCTTTTTCGGATAGAGAGCTATCATTACTTTACAGGAATTCCTTCACTTCTTCAACTTTCTTCTACCTCACAACAGTCATCAAGGGGGTTACTGTGATTCTGCAGTCAACCCTTGAACTTGCGACTTATTCTAGCTCATTGTAACTTAGATCTATAGACTGACTAGTTGATATCTAGAGAGATTCCACTAGTATAATGATAATAAAGATTGATTAAAGTAGACGTAGGCTAGAATCATCCAAAGCACTATAAAAATTCTGTGTCTCTTTTCTTACTTCTGCACTTAATTTATTATTTATTTGAGATTTGTGCTACTGATTATCTACACTAGTGCTTTCACACTTGATTCGAGGATCCATTTTTTGGACTAACAACTCCATTTATTTATGATTCATTTTATGGAGTGTTACATTATTCCCCCCTTAAAAAATATTTCATCCCGAAATCTTCAAGGGGTGAATAGTGTAATGCGCAATAACATCCATGTTATACAAGCAAGTTATTTATATAGCCATCTATTCAACCAATAGTGCAATGTGATTATGTACTATAGACATGCTAAAATGTGCTCAATCTTAGTCAAACCTACGTAAGTGTGTGATCGTGTCATGAAAGTATGCATGCAAATACCCTAAACATGCATAAAAATTTCTATATTAGCATAAAGTCGTTTTGAAAAGTGTAGCAACCATCTTCTACCATCTAATCATTGCAACCATGATGAAAAAAACATCCTAATTTTAGAGAGACAAATTTCCAAAGAAAGGATTTGAATGAAGAGTCCTCATGCATTCAATAAAATTTTCTCACCATTGCACTCGAACCAATCTAATTCTCTATAACGAAGCTTTCGAGTTTCGTGCTTTACAATGCATGTAGTGGCATGGAACGCTATTGACTTCATTTAAAATCCCCTAATTGATTAGCTCTACAATAATTGCTATGTTATAAAGGTATTTCCTCAAACGAAAAAACGTCATGGACTCCAGCCAACATAAAAGTTTTCTTATTTTTTTCCATATTAGGAAAAGTCCCAATAAATCTATCCTACCTTCCAATTATCCAAATCGTATGCTGCCTAATCAATTCTGACTTTCCAAAGTCTCACAATACAAATCCGGTTCGAGTAGGATTTGTGGGCAGTTTTCTACCCATAATTTGACGATTTGCATGGCCTCTCCAAAAATAAATGCTTCAAGGGTTCCAAACTAATCGTCCATTAATGACTAAAATCCTACGACTACTAAGGGTAAGCACTATTTCTAAGGTCCTTCAAAGTCCAAGATGCAAGTTCCCAACAAATCCTCCAAGTCCACATCCATTCCTTCGATTTGTCCACCGGTCATCAATCGGTAAGAGATGTTTCGATTTAACGAAGTTCCTAAAGCTAGTAGCAAACCCCTCCAAATTTCTAGTAAACTAAGGGTCCCTATTACTAACGACGCAACGCGCAACTCCACTAAGCTATGTTGGAGTGTTGTAGTGTAACATCCTTAATTTTTTATAACATTATTCAAGAAATTTTATTAGATAAATTGAATAGAATAATGATGATAAAGGGATTGAGAATTTAATAAACTATATATAGGGTGTGCTTAATAAAGTAAATGGGCTTTAAATTGGTTTAGAGGTTAATTAAATTACACATTGGCAAATTAGTAAATAGCCTCTTCATCATACACGATTATACAAATCTCACCATTGTCCATTCACGTTTCATTTTTCATTTTTCACAAAGGAAAATCTAAAACCTAAGAGTCGGTCATTGCCAAGGAAGAAAGGAGGAAAATTTATCTAAGGAAGGATTAATCAACAATAAATCTCAAATTCATTATCATACCTAAGGTGAATAATAATTTCATACCATCTCTATTTTATTTTATGATTGTATGTTTTCTGGTTTACAATTAAATTCGTTTTTATGATAATATTGATGATGATATGCTTGAACTATATTATATTTGATTTACTTCAATCCATTCACAAATGAATTTGCACGGTTTTGAAGGAAAACCGAGAGTTTATGATTTTAGAATGCCATGAATTTTTTATGTTAAGTAAAACATGATTTTGGAGATGGGTTTTAATTTTCATAATTTTCCAAGCTAGAGCAAACTTATTATGAATTTCTAAAGGAAAATATGATATAATTGGGTTTAAAATTTATTTCGGGTATTCCAAGAAGAAATTAGGTCTAAAAATTTTATTTGTTTGATTATATGATAAAATTGATTTTTTGTGTTGTTTGGGGATTTTTCCCAATTGATTTAATAGGGAAAATAAATTATTTCAAGAGAATGGCTTATTGCAAATACTGTTTTTGTTAATAGAAGGGCTTAAAACTTATAATTCCTTTGATTTGGATATGATTAAATGCGGCAGTTATCTTTGTAAGGTATTTGAAAAGTTTTGAGGCAACCAATCAAAGTTTTGCAAATAGCCAAGTAGTTACAAAGAAATTACTAAAAGTGGCTAAATTTTAGCCTTTAACTTAGAAAAGTTGATTCCATCTTAAATAGCAGCGCCTTTCGACTCCATTAACTCCGCACCATCCTAGTCGAAACCCATATAGTCGAAACCCAATGATTCGAAACAAAATACACAAGGTATATCTAGATGGTAAGCAGTAGATTGGAAGAAAGGCGAAAGGCATGGTGTCGAAAGGGTTGCTTCTAATGGGGACGAAATCTTGTTTTGTTTTCAAAAGTTAAATTCTTGCCTTGTTTTATTTAAAGCTCTCGACACAGTTGAAACATCTGCTTTCGAAAGAGGTTTTTTATAAATATTCTTTGAAGAAGGTATCCACACTAAGAAAAGGTGTTAAATTTTGAAGAGGGACCTTTTTCTTTAAATAAGAGCCTTCGAAAGGAATTAGTTTTGAACAAGTTGAAACCCAACCGCTAATTTCCCCTTTCGACTACATTGAAGTCGTCTATGTTGTCGAAGGGTTGCCTCCGTTTTTAACTAAGCCCTTTCCCGAATACTTTCGAATAAGTCGAGGGTTTCGAAGGCAATGAAGTCGAAAGGGGGTTTTGACTCTATCCTTCAACGTTTTAATTTAAAAGGTTGTTGCTTTCGAATAGAGGGTTTCGACACCTTCAACTTTTCCCCAAAATAATTTAATAATTGGTTTCGAAAGAGATGCTTTCATATATAACCATTTTGACCCAAAATGAAGTTTCTAAAGAGCAAACCCAATGCTTTCAAAAGGGGTACTTTCGTTTGTGTTGAAGCTATGTTTTAAAGGATGTGTCAATACCATCGCAAGGTATATTTGGTTTTGAAGGAAATTATTTACTAAGGGCATCGAAAGGCATTTTTGTTGTGTTTTGAAAAGAGATTTTCTTTGCTTTCAAAGGAGGTTATCCAGAGGTTTCGGTAGAGATGTTTTAAGATTTCAAAATATAAACCCAATCTCAATTTAAAGAAATGATCATGGCATAAATTAACTAAGGGATTTGAAATGAAGAAGTTTTCCTTGATTAAAAAGGGTTAAAGGGTTTAACCAGGATATAAATATACACATAAAGTGGATTTCTAGGGATAATAAACCGCATGTATTGGTATTATTTTTTTGTTATGTTTACTTCTTCATATACTTATTCACATTATTATTAACCAAAACAGTATTTTGAGGGAAGGGCCGAATAACCAGCTGGGTTAACCCAGTAATGAATATAACTTAGGAAATGCTAAAATATTAATTAAAGATATTGGAAGGGGCCAATAGGTTCGCATAAGCCCACAAAAACAGGGTATAACAAATGATATTAGCAAGGGCCAATAGGTTTATTGTTAGCCCATAAAAACTATATCTGGATTAACAATTAGTCAATATGTTCCTAGTTAGCCCATGAAAACTAGGATAAGAGAAAAGATATTGGATTGAGATAGATATTCATAATAAATGGGGATTGGTAATCTAGATTTAATTTACTTGTTTTGCATATCATCATAATATTTTGAGGTACCATGTTTTTTACCATTTTGGATGTAGGAGCACAGTTTATAGTTTTATAAATGTCTTCGGATACTAGTGAGGGTAAAATCCGTTCCGCGTAGCGGTGTGGTCTTACTAGATATCCAAATGCTTTGATATGGAGGAATTATTATTCATACCTGGCTTTATGTCTGACTCAAGTTTTTATTTTTCCCTTAAACTCTCGGGAACTCAATTGATTTTGAGTAGGTTAAGAGTTAAGGTTTCCAGGCGTTCTTTAGACGAATAAAGCTTTCGAGGACATGTAGGAGACAAGCTTGTTGTTAGAGTTCTTTTATTTCCACTATGTGTTTTAATTGTAAAGGAAAGGTTGTTTTCTTGCCTTATTATATACTTTGATCAACCAAGGGGACATCTTCATATGTCGCTTTTGGCCTTTTTAACTGGAATGTGAAATTTGTTTGTTGTTTAAATTTTTTCCATATTCTTTTATTTCTATGTATCTAATATCGCCATAATTGGTCGTCGAGGATTAATAACTATGGATGATTGCAGCATTCGCAGCCATTAGTTTTGGGCCTCCAAGTAGGGTGATGTTACAAATTGGTATCAATGTCAGGTTTATGGAACTTTAAAAGAAACTTAAACCTAAAAGGATTTTTCAAACATAATCCTATAAATCTGATAATAAGATTGGGTTTTGGGTTAACGTTATAGTAACGTACTTATATTTGATATATAGTTATATATATAGTATGTATTCCCCACTCTCTTTGATCATTCTTTTGTATCTTACTAAGGCTTGTATGTTGATTTAGGAGAAAAGAGATATGGAAGCATAAAACGGAGGAGGAAATCTCTATAGTGGAAGCTCCACAGCTAGTGAAAATGCTCGACCCACTACCAGGAAGAACCCGGGTCAACAGGCTAACGTTAGTAATCAAAATGCCGATGCCAATATGAGTGCTAGAAATCCATTAGTAGATATGGGGGTGATGATTCAGTTCTTTGTTGGTTTGATGTAAGTAGGAACTGCTGCCAGTGTTGCTAGAAATGTAGGAGGAGCTAATCCTATGGCTCCAATTGGGAATAATTATGCTTTGCTGAGTAGGAGATTACACCAGTTTGGGTAGGATGCCATTCTTAAGAATGGAGAGTGCCATAGAGTTCAAAATTGGCTGATGCATTGTGAGTGTGTATTTACTAATTTGGGCCTGAATGATGGGCAAAAGAGAAGGTTGGCCTCTAGACAGTAGCAGAAGTCAGCACTACGCTGGTAGAATAGTGCCGCTGTCGGAGTTTCGGAAGAGCGGTTAACTTGGGCTGATTTTAAAACGAGATTTGAGTAGAAGTTTGCATCTGAGTTTGCTAGGTCGGAAATAAAGAGGAAGTTAATGGATCTAGTTCAAGTAGAGATGTCATTAGTCGAGTATGCTTCTAAGTTTGAAGAGCTATATCGATATGGATGTGCTACTATAGATACTGACATCAAAAGGAATGAGAGGTTCATTCGAGGATTGAGGCTTGAGCTTGCTAGAATGGCCATGACACATGTCTTTGATCCTTGTAACATAGTGGAGGAGATGGCCATTCGCCATGAGGAATTACCTACTGATTTTGCTAAAGTAAGGCTAGTGGAAACTCAAGGTCCTCAAGGTAAAAAGAGGAAGTTCTTTAAAAAGAAGGGAGCCCAGAAAGGAGATGTTGTTAAGAAGTCAAAGGCTGATGTAGTTTGTTATAAGTATGACAAGAAGGGTCACTTTGCAAATGAATGCCGGTCAGGAAATGGCAAGAAAGCTGCAAATAAGAAGAATGTTAAGTGCTTCAACTATGATCAAGTTGGGAACTGCAAGAATCAGTGTCCAGAGCCAGTTAAGGAGGACAAAGGATTTTTTTTGCTATTGGAACAGCCAGGCCTTATGCAGCTAATAATGGAAAGATTGTGATGGAAGGTACATTTTTGATTCAGAGTATACTAGTGAGGGTACTTTTTGATACGGGTGCATCACATTCATTTATATCTTAGTGTTTGGTTGATAGATTATGTGTAGTACCCACCTACCTCATTACTTCCTTAAGGATTGTGAATCCAATAGGACATATGCAACTCTAGGGATGAGACGTGACTAGTTAGAACTTGATTTGTTAGGTCAATGTTTGCATGTAGTTATTATGTTTTCGATTTCATAGATTTTGGAATCATATTGGGTACGGATTGGTTGGGTAAGTATGAGGCTAGGATATTTTTCCAAGATAGGGAAATATCATTGAGACACCTTGATAGTCATAACCAAGTAATATTCTCAGTAGAGAATATTGACCGAAGTGTTAGTGCTCCACTTAATGTTATGGAGGTAGGAAAAGAGTTAAGTCGGGTTCAGGTAGCAAGAGAATTTGCAGATGTCTTTGAGCTACTCACTGGACTACCACCGAGAAGAGCTACTGAGTTTAGAATAGCTCTTGTGTTCAGAGCCGAACCTGCAAGTAGACCACCTAGCAGGATGACACGACTGAGATGAAAGAATTGAAGGTGCAGTTAGTGGACCTTGGAGGAAGGAATTTTATTAGACTAAGCAGTTTGCCTTGGGGAGCGACCATAGTGTTCGTAAAGAAACCGTGTGGGTCGTGCATTAACCATTGTAAGTTAAACGAAAGGACGATTAAGAATAAGTATCCTTTGCCCAGAATAGATGATCTTTTTGATCAGTTGAGTGGAGCCAGAGTGTTTTCCCAGTTAGATTTGGCGACAGGTTTCCATCATTTAAGAGAGGCGGATGACAGTGTTCCTTTGGCAGCATTTCAAACTAGGTATGGTTCATATGAGTGGTTGCTGGTGTCATTTGGATTAACGAATGCACCTGCTTTCTTTATGGATTTGATGAACCGAGTTTTCTGAATAGGTTTGTGTTGGTATTTGTAGATGACATTCTAGTCTACTCTAAGGATGAGAGAGAGCATAAAGTTCATCTTAGAGTGGTACTTGAGACCCTGAGGCAAAATTAGCTAAAAGCGAAGTTTACCAAGTGTCATTTCTGGAAGAAAGAGGTTAAATTTCTTGGTCATGTGTTTTCAGGGAAAGCATTATCAGTCGATTCAGATAAGATCGAAGCTATGTATAACTAGAAGAGACCAGAGACGGTGATTGAGATCAGGAATTTTCTTAGACTTGGAGGCTACTACCGGAGATTCATTAAGGATTTCTCATGGCTAGCAGCACCCTTACTAAGCTAATCAAGAAGGAGATGATTTTTTTTGGTCCGATAAATGTGAGGAAGCATTCGTTAAGTTAAAGCATTCGTTGACAACTACACCCGTGTTAGTAGTTCCAGATGGAAACAAAGGGTTGGTGGTATATACTGATGCATGTGGAACTGGATTTGGAGCAGTATTGATGTAGAATGGTAAAGTCATTGCCTATGTATGTAGGTAGCTTAGACCGCATGAGTTATATCATACTCATGATTTGGAGTTGGCAGTCACGATCTTCGCATTAAAGATTTGGAGACATTATCTCTTAAGGGAGAGGTTTGAGCTTTATATGAAACCCCAAAGGTGGTTGGAGTTTTTGGCTGCCTATGATTTTAGTTTACAGTATACACGGGGAAAGGTAATAAAGTGGCTGATGCTCTTAGCAGAAAACATCATAATGTGGTGTTAGCTAGGTTGGCGGAGTGGAAGGATTTAGGAGCTTTAGTCAGTTGTGATTCATAGTTAAGATCGACTATTGGTTCTAGTCAAAGTTCTGCCAGGTTGTCTTATTTAGAAGTTCGACTAGTATTGATTGAGAAAATTACTTCTAAGCAGGAGGATCCAGTGTTGGTTGAGAAAATTAGAAGGCTTGAGGTTGGTACTGAGATTGATGATCTATAGGATTTTAGCCTTGACCAGAAAGGACGGTTAAGAAAGAAGGGACAGTTGTGTATTCTGAATATGGAGGACTAGATGAAATAAGTTTTTGAAGAATGTCATCGATCCAAGTTTACGATTCAAACTAGAGGGGCCACGATGTATCAGGATATGAAGAGGAGCTTCCACTGGGAAGGTACGAAGGGGGTGTTGGTAGCCCATATGCAAACTGTCAACGAGTGAAAGCCTAACATCAGAAGCCAAGTGGGTTTGTTTAGCCTTTAGAGATTCCAGTTTGGAAGATATCCATGGATTTTATAGATGGGTTGCCAAGGACGAATAAGGGTAATGAAAGTATACGAGTTATAATGGACAGGTTGACAATGAGTGCCATTTCATTCTAGTCAGGTCAACTAGGACGGCACCTATTTTAGCTAAGTTGTTCCTAACGAACATAGTTAGATTGCATTGAGTTCCTAGTAGTAAAGTCAGTGACAGAGATGCTTTGTTCACTAATGAATTCTGAAAGAGTCTACAGGAAGTGATGGGTACCAAGCTTATATGAATACTGCATTTCACCTTCAGACGGATGGGCAAACAAAGAGAGTCAACAAAGTACTCAAGGATCTACTGAGAGCTTATGTGCTGGACTTTGGTGGATCTTGGGAGGATCATCTACATTTGGTCGAGTTTTCCTGTAATAACAGTTGTTAGACAAGTTTAGGAATGGCATCGTTTGAAGCTTTATATGGAAGGCCATGAAAATCACCCGCATGTTGGTTGAAGACTGGAGACAGACTGGACTTGTGATTTTTATGTCGAGTTTTCCTATAATAACAATTGTTAGACAAGATTAGGAATGGCGTCGTTTGAAGCTATATATGAAAGGCCATGAAAATCACCCACATGTTGGTTGGAGACTGGAGACAGACTAGTCTTAAGTCTAGGATTGGTTTAGAGAGGCGTCAGAGAAGGAAGGATGAAGAAAGCTCAGTGAAGACAGAAGAGTTACGTAGATAAGGGCGTAAGGACCTAGAATTCTCAGTTAGGGATAAGGTTTTCATTAAGATATCATCAATGAAGGGTGTGGTACGATTTGGAAAGTCAGGAAAGTTAGCCCCAAGATATGTAGGGTCATTCCAGATCATAGAGAAGATTGGAAAGCTCATATACAGAGTAGAGTTGTCGAGCAATATGGCAGATGTCCATAGTGTATTACATGTGTCCCATCTTCACAAGTATGTGTATGATCCAGAGACTACTACTCTTCTGACCGGGTTGGAAGACTTAGTAGTAGAGCCTAATTTGACCTTTGTCAAACAACCAGTTCGGGTCGTAGGTAGATGAGAAAAGATTAAGGAATAAGACAGTCGGGTTGGTGAAAGTTCATTTGAGCGACAACGAGAATGACATTACTTGGAAGACAGAGGACGGATTAGAGATACGTATCTAGATATACTTTGAGGGTATATCTATATTAGATTTATAGATAGTTGCTAGTCAGTTAAACTAGTATAGTTTTTAAGAGTTGTTACAGATGATTACTATGTTCAGTATTTAGTTCTTACTGAATTTCGAGGATGAAGTTATTTAAGGGGGAAGCCTGTAACATCCCTAATTTTTTATAACATTATTAAAAAAATTAATTAGATAAATTAAATAGAATAATGATGATAAGGGGATTGAGATTTGAATAAACCATATATAGGGTCGTGCATATTAATAAAGTAAATGGCCTTTAAATTGGTTTAGAGGTTAATTAAACTACATATGGGCATATTAGTAAATTAGCCTCTTTATCATACACGACTATACGCATCCCACACCTGTCCATTCACGTTCCATTTTTCATTAGTCACAAACGCAAATCTAAAATCTAAGAGTCAGCCATTTCTAAGGAAGAAATGAAGAAAATTTATCTAAGGAATGATTAATCAACAAAAAATTTCAAATTCTTTATCATACCTAAGGTGGATAATAATTTCATACCATCTCTATTTTATTCTATGATTATCTATTTTCGGATTTATGATTAAATTCGTTTTATGATAACATGGAAGATGATATGCTTGAACTATATTATGTTTTATTTATTTTAACTCATTCACATATGAATTTGAATGGTTTTGATGCAAAACGAGAGTCTATGATTTTAGAATGTCATGGAAATTTTTTATGTTAAGCAAAACATGATTTTGGAGATGGGTTTTAATTTTCAGAATTTCTAAGCTATAGAAAACTTATTATGAATTTCTAAAGGAAAATATGATATAATTGGGTTTAAAATTTATTTTGAGTATTTCAGAAAGAAATTGGGTCTGAAATTTTATTATGTTTGATTATATGATAGAATTGAATTTCTGTGATTTTTGAGGGTTTTTCCTAATTGATTTACCAAGGAAAATAAATTATTTCAAGAGAAGGACTTATTTGCAAATACTGGTTTTGATAATAGAAGGGTTTAAACGTTATAATTCCTTTGACTTGGATTTGATTAAATGCGGCAGTTATCTTTGTAAAATTTTAAAAGTTTTGAGGCAACCAATCAAATATCTACAAATAGGCAAGTAGTTACAAAGTAATTACTAAAAGTGACTAAATTTTAGCCTTTAATTCAGAAAAGTTGGTTTCGCTTCAAATAGCAGCACCTTTCGACTCCATTGACTCTGCACCACCCATATAGTCAAAACCCAACGAGTCAAAACCAATACACATGGTATCTTTATATGGTATGCAATGGATTGGAAGGAAGGCGAAAGCCATGGTGTCGAAAGGGTTTCTTCCGATGGGGACGAAACCTTGTTTTGTTTCCAAAAGTTAAATTCTTGCCTTGTTTTATTTAAAGCTTTCGACACAGTCGAAACATCTGCTTTCAAAGGGGCTGTTTATAAATAGTTTTGAAGAAGATTTCCATACTAAGAAAATGTGTTATCTTTCGAAGGGGAACTTTTTTCTTTAAATAAGAGCCTTCGAAAGGAATTGGTTTCGACCAAGTCGAAACCCAACCATTATTTCTCCTTTCGACTGCATTGAAGCCATCTATGTTATCGAAGTGTTAACTCTGTTTTAACTTAAACTAATCTTTTTCCTGAATGCTTTCGAAGGGGTTAGGGGTTTCGAAGGAAATGGAGTCAAAAGGGGTTTTTGACTCTATCCTTCAATATTTTAATTTAAAAGGTTGTTGCTTTCGAATAAAGGGTTCCGACACCTTCAACTGTTTCCCCAAAACAACTTTATAATTGGTTTCGAAAGAGATACTTTCGTATATAACCATTTTGACTCAAATGATGTTTTGAACAGCAAACCCAATGCTTTCAGAAGGGTTACTTTTCATTTGTGTCGAAGCTGTGTTTTAAAGGACGTGTTGATACCATTGAAAGGTATATTTGGTTTCAAAGGAAATTATTTATTAAGGGCATCGAAAGGCATTTTTGTTATGTTTTGAAAAGTGATTTTCTTTGCTTTCGAAGGAGGTTATCCAGAGGTTTCGACAGAGATGATTTAAGATTTCAAAACATAAACTTAATCTTAATTTAAAGGAATAACCATGGCATAAATAAACTAAGGGATTTGAAATGAAGAAGTTTTCCTTGATTAAAAAGGGTTTAACTAGGATACACACACACATACATATATATAAAGAGGATTTTAAGGATAATAAACAATAGGTATTGGTATTATTTTGTTGTTATGTTCTTCGTATACTTATTCACGTTGTTATTAACCTACAACAATATTTTGGGGGAAGAGGAGAATAACTAGCTAGGTTGACCCTGTAGTGAATATAACTTAAGAAATGATAAAACCTTAATTAAAGATATAGGCAGGGGCCTATAGGTTCATAGTAAGCCCATGAAAACTGTGTATAACAAATGATATTTGTAGGATCAATAGGTTTATAGTTAACCCGTGAAAACTATATCCGGATTAAGATATTGACAGCTAGTCGGTAGGTTCCTAATTATCCCAATAAGACTAGGATAAGAGAAAAGATATTAGATTGAGACAGATAGTCAGAATAAATGGGGACGTGTAACCCAGATTTGATTACTTGTTTTGCATATCATCGTAGTATTTTAAGGTACTATGTTTTTTTACCATTATGGATGCAGGAGCATGGTTTATGGTTTTATAAATGTCTTAGGATAGTAGTGAGAGGAAAACCTGTTCCGTATAGCATGTGGTCACACTAGATATCCAAATGGTTTGAGATGGGAAATTATTATTCATACTAGGGTTTATGTCTGACTCAAAGTTTTTGTTTTCCCTTTAAACTCTCAGATGCTCAATTAATTTTGAGTAGGTTGATAGTTAAGGTTTTCAGATGTTCTTTTAGATGAATAAAGCTTCAGAGGACGTGCAGGAGGCAAGCTTGTTATTCGAGTTCTTTTATTTCCGCTGTGTGTTTTGATTGTAAAGGCAAACTTGTTTTCTTGCCTTATTATATACTCTGGTCAACCGAGAGACATCTTCATATGTCGCTCTTGGCATATTTTGTAATAATTATATGTTATCTAAACATGGTCCGCGAAATAGAATTACGTAATCAATTTGGAATATTTTGAAATGGAATGTGGAATTTGTTTGCTGTTTAATTTTTTCCATATTCTTTTATTTCTGTGTATCAATGTATCTAATATCGCCATAATTGGCCCGCAAATGTTAATGACTATGGATGACTGCAACATCTATAGTCGTTAGTTTTGGGCTTCCAAGTATGGGGTTGTTACATGCAGTTCCACTGCTTCTAGCGGAAAACATCCACCACCTTTTTCTTAATCCTTGATCAATAGGAAATTCAATTTTCATTTGCAATACATTTTCTCTTTTCCTTGCATGGTGGCATTTTGCGAGCTAAATCCCTTATGTTTTCCAAAATCTGAAGTTTGGAAATTGAAACATGTATTCACTTTAGGCTGTTAACCCAATTTACTCATTAACTTCCAATTTTACCTACGGTCCATCAAGTGCCCCGTAAACTTTCCTTATTTACTTTACTTTCTAACATGAATCAAGTGGTTTAAATCTCATTCAAAAGGGTTGCATAGGAATAAAATGGGAATATATCTTATACCATAGCATCCAATTTTCCAATAACTAGGGAAGACGACTAGAACTATAATCCAAGAACTCCAAAAGAAAATTTTATTGGAAGTTGCCATTTATTATTGGTTAATATAAATGATGTTGAGGTCCTACCACTTCTTTCTAAATTTAGATGGTCAATCTTTAATATTTCATTCCATTTCCACCCGTTTTCTTAATTTCCCCTTCTTCTTTTTTCGACCTTTAATAAACATGGTCCATTTATTACTTCAATTAATGTCCATAGCAACTGATCATTACTGTCAGAATTGGACCATTTCTAACTAATCCTTCTCCAATCTTTTTAACCTTCTTTTAGTTTTCAAAATCCATTCAGTACAGAAATTTCTTTCTTTCATAAATGCAATATTAAGTTTCCTTAATCAGTCCCCGTAAGATTACTTTTCCTCTTATTAATTGCAAATTTATTGCCCAATAAATTTGTAATTAACATCCATAAAACTTAATCCATCAATTACTAACTAATACGGATATATTTGCAATCTATGTTATATATATATATATATATATATATATATATATATATATATATATATATATATATATATTCTGGTCGTTAAGCGTAGCTGTACTATATCAATATCTAACTACTAATTCTGTGATTAGAGTACTCATTTTCATATTTTAATTCATTGAAGCTATCTTTCCAAAAAGAGTACTGCCATAAATTAACCACAATTAAGATTTTTACTTTGTTTGAAATTACAAGGAATCGTTTTTTTATTATTATTGAAATAGACAGTGTAAACTATAGAAAAGAATATCTATCTCTTTCTTTATAGTGTATTCCTTATTACTTCAAATAATTGCACTTTTACATGCATTTTGAAATTAGATAATTTATGGAAATTATGTGAAAATTGCTCCAAAATTAAAATATAGAAATTCATGTTCTATGGGCAACCTAATTCATGACCCAATTATAAATTTGGAATATCTTACACTTTACCAACTTCTTCAAATATAAGTTTGGGACTGGCTTCAACTTTCTAGATCGGGTTGTACATTCTATTTCCATTTTACTCATTCCTAAAAAAGTCAGTCAATCCCACCTACTTCATGATCCGTATGTACTCCATAAAATTTAATAAAATCATAACTTTCGCACACAAAATAATATATCTCCACATAAATAAACTTATTTAAAAGTAAGTTTTTATTATTTCATTTCCTACAATACTCAAGGCATGAAGTATCAAATCCAATATCTTTATCTTTGAAAATTTAAATTTAATAAAACCCTTTATCAAAGATTCAAAATTCCTTTGTTCTCAAATAGGAATAAAATAATCTACTTTTTGAAACTTTCTTTACCAAAACTTTTTCTTAAAATTTAGACTTACTAATTTATGACATTCAAAATTCTCTTGGTTTTTCCAAAAAAAAACTTATGAAAATCTTTCCTATTTTAATATCTTATTAAAATAAGGATTTACTCCTTTTTGAAAATAGGAATTTTAACAAAAAAATTCAAGACTTTATTATATTTCCAAAATAATATGTTAAATTATTTTGGTTTCAAAGAGTTTTCTTGCTACAAGAATTATCGTTCACAAAATAGTAAATTTTTCACAATCATCGTTTCAAAATAAAAGTTATTTCCTTCTAAAGCATACAATAATATTTATTATCTTATTACTTAAAACATACTATTATTTGATGAAATATATATATCTTAACTTTGCTCAAAATCTCTCAAAATCTCATGCAATGCTTTTCTTTATCAAATTCAATATTATTATTATTATTCAAATAACTTTTATATTCAAATTAAGAAAAACATATAAAATTCTCATCTTTGCATAAATGCTTCTTCTTATACAAAAACATCTAACATATTTATCAATCATTATTTAAATCCAATTGATGGTCAAAGATTCCTTTTACAACTTCATACGATAGAAAAATAGATGGAGCAGACAAAGATAACTTCTATCTTACTCTATTATTCCTTTCAATATCTTATCTATCATAATTCACAATTCTATTATTACCTAAATTCTAGCCATTATTCTCTTCATCACCTTATATGGAAAAGCTCTCCTTCCTATACTATCAAATATTCCTTTCTTTCTATTTTTTATCCCAAAATAGATGTTATTTCTATCTATAAACCCCTAAAAGAATTGTAAAGAAAGAACTTTTTGGTTTATAAATAAGAAAAAATAGAAGGAACAAAGAACTAAAAATTGAAATCTTTTTAATCAAATTAATAAGATTAACAAATGAAATTTTTTCAAGGCATTAATTTATAATCAAAACCACCCATCATTTTGTCTTAAAGAAATTCGCCGCTTTTAAAAATTACATTACCTTTCCCAATTTTTTTCAAAATTAATGGTGGCATATTTCTAAAAAAATTTAAAACCATATTTATATTTTTTTAAATTTCCAACTTATACAACCTCTAAGAATTTATAGAGGGAAGAACTTTCAAATTTATTGCATAGTAAATATAACATAGAAAAATAGAATAATACAAAAACAAGGAATTTGAAAGCTTTTCTGATCTAATCAAATTTTAAATTAAGAAGTTAATTAATGGAATTTTTTTTCAACTTCTCAAGTCACCAAATTTTTAAATTTAAATCACCTACCATAAAATAATTTCACCACCGTTTTTAAATTTACAGCCTCTTTTTAAACTTTTTATAAACCAAACAATGGTATAATTTAAAAGTTATCTAAAATTACTTTTTATCAAAAATTTCTAACTTATGAGATTTTCATTTCTTTTGAAAGGCGCTTTTAAAATTTACAAGGGATTTTCAAAAAAACCTTTTTATCAAATTATGTCCCAGAAGGTAGGATTAAAATTTGTTCTTTCCTTACTCTACCCATTAAAAAAATCTAATTTCCTCCTTATTGTGATAAATATATTCCTTCTTATGAAAGTTTGCTCCTTTCCTTACTTCCGTATTTTATTAATATATAAAACGTTCATAAATGTTAATCTGTTTGCATTAGTTGTCAACCTAAAGGACGTTTCCCTAAGGTCATTTATTTCCTTTCAACCTTTCCATCTAGGTTGTCTCTATTATAAACATGTCTATAAGGTCCATAATTATAAGGAAGACTTGGTCCTATCAAGGAGTTAATTACTATCCATCTTCTAGGGTGCTTCCATAAGTTGAGATCATGTTCTCCCTAGTTTGCTTATAAAAATATGATCTCCGCTCCACAGATAATCGAAGTAGGGGTAGACCTCTATTTATTCTTTTAGCTCATAATCGCCTCACCCACCTTTTTAGAATATGGTCGTAATTATTTCTATAGTCGGAATTTATAGAACTAAGCGTAAATTCAAAAATAAGTGTGTGTATGTGTGTATGCGTGTACAGTATGAATTTTAGAAGAAAAAAATTGAAATATCTTTTTCAAAAATAACAAGTGTGTCACTCATACGTAAATACCTTCTCCGTTGATCGGGTAACATAGGGACCTAATACCAAATGTAACAACCCGTCTTGGAACAGGCTTAAATTTTGATCCAAAAAAGGCCCATAGAAACTTAGATACATTCTAAGGCTAGCTATTGATAGCAAAAAGAAATAACATTGTAGATCCACAACTAAACTTTCAGAAATTACAGCAGAGGGAACAAAATATAGTAGTAAAGTGTACCCATTTATTTCAAAACCAGAGAAATGTCATAACACAAAATCCATAAAAACCATAGTGTAATATCCTTACAATAATTGTTTAAATCCATGGGTATACATGAAAACAATTGATAATAAATAATTAGCACTTGCCAAGCTTCTTCATCTTTGAGCATTGTCACCTCTGTCACTCCACCCTTAACCTGCATTGTAATGAGAAGGGAGTCAGAACAATAAGTGTTTGGTGAATAAAAACCTCGAGTCTTACCTTTTTAGTACTCGGGCAGTACATTTTAAAAAAGAATATGTCTACGAACATAAAAACCATTAAAATCGTTTAATACTTCTTTATAAGGAAAGAAAGCGGGTCCAGCCACTTAATACCTTCCATTCCAGAAGTAGATCTCATATCCCAGTCATACGTCATAAATAGCTAATGACGTAAGAGACAGCACCCAAGCCACTTAATACTTCCCAGTAGAAAGTAGGCAGATCCCATCATCTAAAGCCTATTTTCAAAAGCGTTCTCCTCAATAATACTATCTAGCGGACATCATATGGAATTTCATAGACCATTTAATACTTTCTAGTGGAAAATAGGCAGACCTCATCATTTAAGGCCTAATTGCAGAAGCGGGCCCCTATAGAGATACCATATAACGTAACTCTTGGCCATTTAATACTTCATCAGGGGGAAAAGATGGGTCCAACCACTTAATACCTCAAACCCCAAAGCAGGCCCTTCGCCTCATGGCCTATACCCATAATGACATCTCACATTAGTATGCATTCGTAGGACTTAGTAGACAGATTTGTTGAGCAGATTTCCTCTGCAGAATTTGAAACTAACCTTGCATCATTACAAATATTTATCATAAGGACGTTTCACATCAATTAAATTGTACACAACTGCTGGTGGTCTCAAAGTGAAGGGTAGACTTCTATCATGTAATTCTATTGACCTTGCACCTATATGACTTAGCTATAAATTAATTACTATATATATGCATACATATACACACTCATCTTACCGTTTCACAAATATGACCATATAAGAAATCTTCCTTATTACGCCTCAAATTAATAATTAGGCTATATAAGAGTTTTTAATTTTTTTTGCCTCAAAATCATTTTCCTTCCTAATGGGGGAAAATAAATATAAATAAATGCCTAATAAACTGCACCATATATGCAATATTTATATGTTAATTATGTAAATTAAAATTAATAAATAATTGTGCTTAACAAATTCTAAACGCATGGATTTTACACTCTAAACTAGTGTTAAATGTCAAGTCTCTAATCAATTATTATTACAAGTCCTTTTCCTTCAATTTCTTAAGATTTCATGGAATTCAAATTTCCAAAACAGGGAATAAATATTCATAATCAAAACTGCACCAAAAGAATTGTAAATAGAATAGAAACTCGGTTTATTACACCAATTCAATGGAATATCTTAAACAATAAGAATTGCAATTTAAACCTCGTATTTTATTCAACTCCTCTTTTATCAAAGAAATGGATAAGAATAAGTGGTGTAAACTACAAATAGAATCTGTAATCTAAAACTTTATTTTATTGAAGGACCGCAATTTGACCTAAAGAAGAAGAAGTGGAATAGACCATGAAATTATCAAAAATTGCATTAACAAAACAAATTTCATCAAATTAATGTAAATAATTGGAAATCTCAACTTAGAATTGACATATCGGAATAAGAAGGAATTTTGGAGGATTTTATCTATCATATTTTCAAAATCCCAAAAACCCTATGGCATATTCAAATCCAAAATAAATACACTAAACAACTGCTGAAAAGAAATACTAAGGTTTCTACTCATAGATTAGCCTTAGCTTTACTCAAATGGATTTGTAGCCTTCTGATCTCTTCCAAAATCTCCCTTTTTGATATACACACAATAGAGAAGATGTATATGTATTCATTAGATTCAGAATAATTAGAGAAGAATAAAATTAGAATAGACTAGAGAAAAAAGAAACAAATAAAAAATAAGTTGAATCCTTACCTGAATTCTCTACGGAGTTTTTGAATCTAATTTGGAGAGATAACAAGGGAAAAGTTTCATTGAATTCCCTAAAATAATATGAATAAAAGTGGAGAAAATAGGGTTCAATTTACAGGAATTGAAATGCACCAGAACTGTAGGATGGAAATAGGCAGGAAATGGGTAAATCTGGAGTGAATAACCAAATAAATCATAACTTAGAATCCTAGCAGCCAGCGGCAAATATTATTGCCAAACGGTCGACCGTCCTTGGGCGACCGATCGACTGCTACAGTCGATCAGCTGACCTATACAGGTCGACCGTTGTTTTATTCAGGGGCATTTACTTTTTGTAACGACCCATAAATTTTTAATTATTAAAATTGTTAAATTGATAAAATTTTGGTAATTTAATATGAAGAAAAATAAACTTTGTAATAAAATAAGGAAGGAATGTTAAAGTGGAAATGCATATTTTATTCATAAGGTAATACAAAAGTATCTGAATGAATTTATTTGAGAATTCAATCATAATAAATGTACACATTTAACAAATTCAATATAATTAAGAAAAACTGTTAATAAAAAGAAAGAAATTAATTAAATCCATCAGGTCATTGATTGATTTCTTGCCTTTTTCTACATGGCCTCTTTATTTCTTGCTTTAGCCATACAAACTCTTTTCCTAGCCGTGTATTTTTCATTTGCAAATCACGTACAAGAAGATTTATTTCTCATTTCAAAACTCCTTATTTTCATTTGCATTTAAGAATAAAACATATATATGTTCCTTTCTCTTTAACTTATGCATTTTCTGTTTCTTAGCATTTACTCTCACTTTGCTTGCCATCCAAATCATCTATGTATCAACCCAAAAATTTTAATAAATGTTTTATTTATTTAATTTAGATAATTTTGTTATTTAAAATATAAATTTTGTTGTGGATTAGAATTTCCCACATGAACTAATAGAATATTTTTCTGGAAATGTGAATTTTGTCAATATGGTCAAACTTTGACTTTTAAATTTAAAAATTTTAAGTTTGAAAATTTGAATTTTTTCTTTTATTTTTAAAGTGAATAAAATTTTAAGAATACTGCTTTTTGTTTCATTGAAATCTGATTTATAACGTGGAAGTTATGCCTTTTTAACTATTGTGTGTAATTTACTATATTTAACAAAATTGTTTACTTTAAATTATATAAATAATATTTTATTTGGTCATGTAATGTTCTAATTTAGGTTTTCAGGGGTAAATTAACTTGTTTTCTATATATTTTGGTTTTAAAACATTTTTAAAAGTGTAATTGACATTTTCCAGTGTCAGTTGTATTTTGTTTACAATTTCTAATTTCCAACTTCGATTAATTTAAGATATTCTTTATTTATTTTTGTATCTTTCTTAAAAACTTATTTTATTCTCATTCTCACTTTATTTTTTCTCTCAAATATTTATTTTAAACCATTTTTAAGAAGAGTTGTAATTTCCCAAAGTTAAGTGAATTATGTTTGCAATTTTCTTAAGCTAGTTTCAATAAATTAAGCTATTTTCTTTATTTATCTTTCTATTTTCCTAAAATATAATTATTTATTTTTTTTCACTTTATTTCAGTTTGTTTTATTTTATACACTGACTTCTATTTGTTTTAAAGTGTGATAGAAATTTTTCCAAAGCTAGTGGTATTGTGTGTAAATTTTTAAGTCTTGTTTCAATTTAATAAACTATTTCTTTTATTCTTTTCCATTTTTTCTCAAAGTCGTTTATTTATTTCCTACCTTAACTTATTCCTCAAAATCCATAGTCGTTCCTTACATGTAGCCTATCAATTCACGTGAAGATAGGAAGAGTTCTCATTTTTCACTTATTCTTTTTATTAAATAGGAATCAAACCTCTTCATTTTCTCTTGTTGTTTTAAACATTGATTGCTCGACCGTTTCTTCCACTTGATTGCCGTGAGTTTTCTCACTTTATTTCTCACGCAAAAAAAAATTCCTCTCATTTTTATTTCTCACGGCTAGGAATATTGTAATGGCCTCCTCTTTTTTTTCTACCTTTTCTTCTTCCAAACTTTTATTTAAACTATATGTACAACATTTGTTCCACTTTTGTTTTTTTAATGATTATAAACTTCTTAAATTAAGTAATAAATATTGTGTAAAAAGAAATAAAATTTTACGTTCTTTTATATGTATATACATCAGTTTCTTAGTTAAATGATAAATAAATCAAATGAATGTAAACAAATCAAATTTCGAATTAAGTAATAAATAGTGTATACGGTTTCTTAGTTAAATGATAAATAAATCAAATGAATGTAAACAAATCAAATTTTGAGTTAAGTAACAAATCATGTATAAATAAGCTAATTAATTACACGTTTTAATTGGTACGTTTATATCCGTTTTGTTTAATTTAGTTGGTATGTAAATGGTACGCTATTTGATGAAATATCCGTTAGCATATATTTTACTAAATGAATAAGAAATGTATAAATAAAATACGTTACTTTTGTTATAAATTTGGGAATAATTTGGACATATGTTCGTTTATTTATTGTGTCTATAGTACGCACTCCTAAATTTTTTATCTTAGCTATAAATAAATCAATAAATCAGTAGCCATGCATTTCCAAGCGTGAAAGAAATGAATCCCCTAGCCATTCAATTTCATTTAAAATCTTGCTTAATTCACGTATAAACTTTTCTAGACTTTCCTTTTGCCTCTTCTATTTGATAGAAACGAAATCTTTTATTTCCTTAACGTTCAAATATCTTTATTTCTTGCGTTTCTTTAATTAATTTGTCAAGTGCATTTACCTCTTATAAATACAAACATAACGCACAAAGAACTTCCTGACCATTTCAAAATCCTTTCTTGCCTTTTTCTTTCACCAAAATCAACGCAGCCTACCTGATATATATTCAAACCCACGTACAATATTTCATGTGCATCTCATTTTGGTTTCAGTCTTCTCCTTTCTTGCTTGAGCTCTCTGCTTCAGGTAATGGCTGCAAAAAATTTCTTCCTTCTTTTATTTATTTTCTTTCTTTTTCTTTTTCTTGTGTTTCTTTTGTCCATTGTTTTGCTACACCAAGTACTCGGCCCTCCACCACCTTTGAGTTTTAACCCCAGCCTAAATTTTCCAAGCTCCCACTGCTTGCGTGTTTCAGGCTATAAATAAAAAAACAATTATATTAATGCATGCACCACCTGTGCATAATTAAATCTCAGCCTATATACCTCAGCATCCCCCTGCGTACGTGCTTCTCTAGCCTTGAATATGGTAAATAGCCGAGACTTGAGGTGTGGGTTAAATCGTGTGGTGAAGGGATCGAGTTATTGGTTAATCATATCATTTTTTTCAATCTAGATTTTCAGTTTTGCTTTATTAAATTTGATATGATCGTAATTGAATTTGCATAATTAGTTTTATTCGTTTTGTTTCAAGATTTGAATCTGATCGTCGCCTCCGCTAAAATTTGATCTTACCTTCTGTGCGTTTGTTCCGTTGTGGATATCGTTTTGAATCTAACCTTCAGCGTCGTAGAGGTGAGTATTCACGTCTGACAAACATACTTATATATCTGTAAATTAATAATAAGTGAAATTGTAGAATGAATAATTTTATTTTACTTACCTGTGATATAAAAATTTATGATGTTAGAACCCTGTCATAAAATTGTCACATCACCCGTTATATTATCTGTTGTTATATTTTATGCTGTTCTAATATTTATTTATTACTGATTATCACACTGCAAGTTCCCTGTAGAGTAGAAATTGCTTGGGCTGAAATGATAGGCCTAAGCGGTTTTTATTTAGTTTATCTATTTTATTTATTTTAATTATCTATTTAACTTGGGATTGTGGGTTTGAAATGATAGAACCCAGGTTTCTTTGTAAATTACGGATTGAAATGATATATTATCTGTATCACTTGACCTAGGTTAGAAAATATTATACAGACCTTGGTTATTTTATATATATTTTTCTGGAAATTTTAAATATTTTTAAAGGTGTATATTATAATATTTTGGTTTTAACTAAATTTAAAATTATTTTGTGATTTTCTACAAGTTAAATATATAAGTAAATAAAGATTTAGTGGGAATTTGAAGTATAAATTTATTTTGGAAAATTTGATGGAATTAAAGTTAAGTAAATAAATATGATAATATAATCGGAATTTAAATTAAATTAATTAAGTGTTATTAAGTTTTCTATGAATTAAAGGGTGAAAGAAATGAATACTTGAAAATGAAATCGAAATATATCTAAATTTAGAAATGGAAGTTTGGTTTAAGAATAAAAGGTAAGTTAAGAAATAAATTGAAATTTAGTTATATTTAAAAGTAATTAAACTTGATTGTTAACAAAGAACAAAACTTGTGTATTTGACTTTAATAAGTAAAGCCTTGAGAAATTGATATTTATTTGTGAAATTTACTTTATGAAAATCATAAAATTTTGGGAAATTTAAATGACTATTTTAAAATGGAAATTATGATTTTATAAGTAGAATTGGTTTTAATTAAAGTTGAGTTATTGATGAATTTATATCAGTCTAAAATTTAATTAACTTAAATCTGTTGTAAGGGATATTACCGCACTTTGTAAGTGTCGTAGTTGATGCAAATGAACTAAATGCTAAAATTAATTAAGGGCAATCGCAGTACTTGGTAAGTGCTGTGGTTGCGAAATTTAAACTAAACCTGAGTAAATAAAAGGGCTATAGTGGCACTTGTTAAGTGTTGCAGTGGCTGAAATTGAGATTTTTGGATATTTGATTTGTAAATATAATAACTTCACCTTTAAAGGTTAAAATGAAGAATTTTGATTTAATATTAACCATTTTGGAATTTTTAACCACGAGTAATAATAACATTGGTTGTTAAAGAGACCGGGATCGGATATGGGCATACTCTCTATCGATACCGAAAACCACTTTAACAACCATGTACGCGGTGGAGATTCCAGAATGAAGTAGGATGGTGGTGACGTTCTATTGAGGTATGTACGTGGACCCGACTCCCGTGAGTTGGCATAAGATGGCTAAAACAGGAGCGATTGATGGGCTAAGGAGGTAGCACCTCTTATCGGACGCGTTTCTTCGTATGTCATTTTATTACTTTGTGATTGTTTGGTGCGCACCTTTGATTTGGGAGTGTTGTTCGAGGTAGGCGGTAGTAGCAGCTACGCGCTACCACCGGTCCGGAAGCGTAATTGGTATATCTACCGTAGCATTGCCTAGTTGTGTCGTGTCATCTACCCTAGCGAGCCTTGTATGAGTTTGGATTTCTCCCGTAGCCCGTGTGGTATCCTCTGGTGGCTTCTCGATCAGGAGGGACTATGATATTGGATGGACTACTGGGACTATTATGTGTTAAGGGGAATATTGGGTCACTCCTTAATGCTATTTTAAAGTAAGTTTATTTTACTAATAGACACTATTATAATAGCAAAGTATTACTACATAGTAAATAGTTTAACAGATCCTTAGAGGATGAGCGGTCCCAAGCATCCTTTAAGTTACTTGCCTTTATATTACAATTCACTTGAATTAGCTTACACTGTATAAGTATGTATGTCCTGACTCGAGTATTTGTGTTTATTTCCTACGCTCGGGTCAGCCTGAGTATCAATTCGGACATCATTTCCCAGAGCCAAGACTGCTGAAGATCATCTCTTTCAAGCTGCTATCTACCTTCTATTCAGTCTTTTATCTTAGCTTATGTAATTTAGACAAATAAATTTAGATTTTCTGCGGTTGATTCAAACTATATTTGGTTTTAAGATAATGTAATTTATACTTATTTTGAGACTGTGATAATGGCTTCATGAACTACTATTTCTCTACTTCCGCTGCATTTCTTACTCTGTATCTGTGATCTGTGATTATTTATTTACTGTATATTCTGAGATTAGCCACACTTTTTACAACACGGTATTTTGAACTATTCAAGTCTGACATGTGCGGATGCGAATGGTTAAAAATACCGGGTCGTTACATTTGGTATTAGAGCTTTGGCTCTAGGAAAAACTTAGAATGTATGGTAAATTTGATTTACAGAATCACTTTCATTCGAGCTTGAATCTCTTCTTTTTGATTCGATTTCCTTTGACTTTTGGAACGTTCCCTGCGTTCCAAAGTTCATTCGTGTCCCTTACTATTCATCTTCTTTCGATTCTGGAGTGTCCCATAACTCCACTTCTGATGATCTTTATAGTGAATTGGCGGTCTCGCTAATATTCTAATAAAGGGGTGAAACTCCTTTACAATTAGCATTGATTCACCAGAGATTTATATTTATCCTCGGTTTAGATGCTAGTATCTTTAGTTATTCCGAATTCTATCTCTTCGGATCGAATGTAGATTTACCCCAGAAAATCCACATCAATCTTATTCTTTAAGTCGACCCGGTTAAGGTTGCCCGCGATTTATGTAAATTTATCTAATTCCTTAGTCTGTTATTTAATCATTCGATCTTCTGATTCCAACTTATCCCTAAATCAAAATTCTCTTTGATTTGAGTCCATCAAATTTGAATCTCTATCCTTGTTTTGAAAAAATTTATTCCTATATTTGGAAAAATCTAATATTGCATATAAGTATAATTTTCAGAATTTTAATAATTAATTTAACTAGTTGTCAAGAGATAATAGTCTTTGATTTTGTTTATGGTCTTGTAAACCATGGGTTTTGTCTCACATAAATAAGTGAACTATAAATAATGGTTATAAATTAATTTAGAAACAGAAATGAATTTAAAACAAGAACTTGAGAATTCAATTTCCGATGGTTTCAAACCTTGTGTTTAAAGTTTTAAAAGGATATATTATTTAAATTATTTTCGAATAGAAATTTGTTTCCAAGGAATTTTAAAGGTTTAAAAATCAGTGCTCTTCTCTTTGTCGCTGGGAAATAATTTCGTTGATGATTGTAGCATCATCGACATTCATTTTCGAGTTTCGAAGTGAAGAGACCATTCTATAGTTTGGCTACAGTGTTACCTTGAGAATTTAATTGATTTTGAATTTCTAAAATATGACTTGATTTATAATATATAGATATATGATTTAAATTTGATTTGACATATTATGTACATATATTTATTTATCTCTAAATGGTTTGAAGGGAATTGGAAATTTAATTCTTATATTTTATCCTGAAGAATAATTTCAATTATAAAAAGAAAATCAAAATTTTGAATAAATGATTCAAACTTGAGATAATTGAATTTGAAAGTTTTATTTGTATAATACTCAATTGCATTTCAATATAACTTACGTTGATTTTCAGAAGTTAACAATGTAATTGGATAATATACAATATAAAAAGATTTTATAAATAAAATTTGAGTGGTTATAATAAATGTTAGACACTTAAATTCTAGTTATAAAAAGATTAACAGAGATAAATAGAATAAAAGGGTAATGGAATAACTTACAATATAAAATGATGTTAAAGGAACTAAGAATAAATTTAAGCAGTTGTAATAAGTGTAAACATATTTAACATAGATGATAAAAATATATTGGGAGAAATAAATTTAGTTATAATTAGGAATAAAAAAGAAATTAATTTATTGAATACATTTTTGAGTATAACAAATGATTTTCAAACTTATGATTTTAGAAATTTTTATGTTAAGATAATTGGAAGATGAAGTAACGAAATTTGAAATAGTTAAATTTAACTTAAGTGAAATTAAATAGATGAAATCAATTATTAATTTAAAATTGAATTTGTATGGTTTAGATTAATGATTCTACTTTGAGTTCCAATTTAGTTTTCTTTCGGGTTGCTTCTCTTTCTCTACCTTCTTCCTTTTCGAGGACGAAAAGTTTTGAGTGGGGTAGAGTGTAACGACCCATAAATTTTTAATAATTATAATTGTTAAATTGATAAAATTTTGGTAATTTAATATGAAGAAAAGTAAACTTTGTAATAAAATAAGGAAGGAATGTTAAAGTGGAAATGCATATTTTATTCATAAGGTAATATAAAAGAATGAAACTTATTTGAATGAATTTATTTGAGAATTCAATCATAATAAATGTACACATTTAACAAATTCAATATAATTAAGAACAACTGTTAATACAAAGAAAAGAAATTAAGTAAATCCATCAGGTCATTGATTGATTTCTTGCCTTTTTCTACATGGCCTCTTTATTTCTTGCTTTAGCCATACAAACTCTTTTCCTAGCCGTGTATTTTTCATTTGCAAATCACGTACAAGAAGATTTATTTCTCATTTCAAAACTCCTTATTTTCATTTGCATTTAAGAATAAAACATATATACGTTCCTTTCTCTTTAACTTATGCATTTTCTGTTTCTTAGCATTTACTCTCACTTTGCTTGCCATCCAAATCATCTATGTATCAACCCAAAAATTTTAATAAATGTTTTATTTATTTAATTTAGATAATTTTGTTATTTAAAATATAAATTTTGTTGTGGATTAGAATTTCCCACATGAACTAATAGAATATTTTTCCGGAAATGTGAATTTTGTCAATATGGTCAAACTTTGACTTTTAAATTTAAAAATTTTAAGTTTGAAAATTTGAATTTTTTCTTTTATTTTTAAAGTGAATAAAATTTTAAGAATACTACTTTTTGTTTCATTGAAATCTGATTTATAACGTGGAAGTTATGCCTTTTTAACTATTGTGTGTAATTTACTATATTTAACAAAATTGTTTACTTTAAATTATATAAATAATATTTTATTTGGTCATGTAATGTTCTAATTTATGTTTTCAGGGGTAAATTAACTTTTTTTCTATATATTTTGGTTTTAAAACATTTTTAAAAGTGTAATTGACATTTTCCAGTGTGAGTTGTATTTTGTTTACAATTTCTAGTTTCCAACTTCAATTAATTTAAGAAATTCTTTATTTATTTTTATATTTTTCTTAAGAATACATATTTTATTCTCATTCCCACTTTATTGTTTTTCTCAAAGATTTATTTTAAACTATTTTTAAGAAGAGTTGTAATTTTCCAAAGTTAAGTGGATTATGTTTGCAATTTTCTTAAGCTAGTTTCAATAAATTAAGCTATTTTCTTTATTTATTTTTCTATTTTCCTAAAATATAATTATTTAATTTCTTTTTCACTTTATTTCAGTTTATGTTTTTTATTCACTGATTTTTATTTGTTTTAAAGTGTGGTAGAAATTTTTCCAAAGCTGGTGGTATTGTGTGTAAATTTTTAAGTCTTGTTTCAATTTAATAAACTATTTCTTTAATTCTTTTCCATTTTTCTTTGAAATCATTTATTTATTTCCTACCTTAACTTATTCCTCAAAATCCATAGTTGTTCCTTACATGTATCCTATCAATTCACGTGAAGATTGGAAGAGTTCCCATTTTTCACTTATTCTTTTTATTAAATAGGAATCAAATCCCTTCATTTTCTCTTGCCGTTTTAAACACTGATTGCTTGATCGTTTCTTCCACTTGATTTCCATGAGTTTTCTCACCTTATTTCTCATGCAAAAAAAATCTCCTCTCATTTTTATTTCTCACGGCTAGGAATTTTATAATGGCCTCCTCTTTTTTTTCTACTTTTTCTTCTTCCAACTTTTATTTAAACTGTATGTACAACATCTGTTCTGTGTTTTTTAAATGATTATAAACTTTTTAAATTAAGTAATAAATATTATGTAAAAATAAATAAAATATTACGTTCTTTTATACGTATATACAACAGTTTCTTAGTTAAATGACAAATAAATCAAATGAATGTAAAAAAATCAAATTTCGAATTAAGTAATAAATAGTGTATACGGTTTCTTAGTTAAATGATTAATAAATCAAATGAATGTAAACAAATCAAATTTTGAATTAAGCAATAAATAGTGTATAAATAAGCTAATTAATTTCACGTTTCAATTGGTACGTTTATATCTATTTTGTTTAATTTAGTTGGTATGTGAATGGTACGCTATTTGATGAAATATCCGTTAGCATATAATTTACTAAATATATTTACTAAATGAATAAAAAAGTATAAATAATGTACGTTACTTTTGTTATAAATTTGGACATAATTTGGATATATGTTCGTTTATTTATTGCATCTATAGTGAGCACTCCTAAATTTCTTACCTTAGTTATAAAATAAATCAATAAATTATTAGCCATGCATTTCCAAGCAAGAAAGAAATGAATCCCCTAGCCATTCAATTTCATTTAAAACCTTGCTTAAATCACGCAAAAACTTTTCTAGACTTTCCTTTTGCCTCTTCTGTTTGATAGAAACAAAATCCTTTATTTCCTTAACGTTCAAATATCTTTATTTCTTGCATTTCTTTAATTAATTTATCAAGCGCGGTTACCTCTTATAAATTCAAACATCATGCACAAAAAATTTCCTGACCGTTTCAAAATCCTTTCTTGCCTTTTTCTTTCACCAAAATAACGCAGCCTACCTGATATATATTCAAACCCACATACAATATTTCATATACATCTCATTTTGGTTTCAGTCTTCTTCTTTCTTATGTGAGCTCTCTGCTTCAAGTAATGGCTGCAAAAAAATTCTTCCTTCTTTTATTTATTTTCTTTCTTTTTCTTTTTCTTGTGTTTCTTTTGTCCATTGTTTTGCTACACTAAGTACTCTGCCCTCCACCACCTTTGATTTTTAACCCCATCCTATATTTTCCAATCTCCCATTGCTTGCGTGTTTGAGGCTATAAATAAAAAAAATTATATTAATGCATGCACCATCTGTGCATAATTAAATCTCAACCTGTATACCTCAGCATCCCTCTGCGTATGTGCTTCTCTAGCCTTGAATATGGTAAATAGCCGAGACTTGAGGTGTGGGTTAAATCGTGTGGTGAAGGGACCGAGTTATTGGTTAATCATATCATTTTTTTCAATCTAGCTTTTCAGTTTTGCTTTATTAAATTTGATATGATCGTAATTGAATTCGTGTAATTAGTTTTATTCGTTTTGTTTCAAGATTTGAATCTGATCGTCGCCTCCGCTAAAATTTGATCGTGCCTTCTGTACGTTTGTTCCGGTGTGGATATCATTTTGAATCTAACCTTCAGCGTCGTAGAGGTGAGTATTCACGCCTCGCAAACATACCTATAGATCTGTAAATTAATAACAAGTGAAATTGTTGAACGTATAATTTTTATTTACCTGTGATATAAAAATTTATGATGTTAGAACCCTGTTAAAAAATTGTCACATCACCCGTTATATTATCTGTTGTTATATTTTATGTTGTTTTACCGTTTATTTATTGCTGATTATCACACTGCAAGTTCCATGTAGAGTAGAAATCGCTTGGGCCTTAAATGATAGGTCTGAGCGATTTTTATTTAGTTTATCTATTTTATTTATTTTAATTATCTATTTAACTTTGGATTGCGGGTTTGAAATGATAGAACCCGGGTTTCTTTGTACATTACGGATTGAAATGATATATTATCTGTATCACTTAACCGAGGTTAGAAAATATTATACAGACCCGTGGTTATTTTATATATATTTTTCTGGAAATTTTAAATATTTTTAAAGGTATATATTATAATATTTTGGTTTTAACTAAATTTAAAACTATTTTGTGATTCTCTACAAGTTAAATATATAAGTAAATAAACGATTTAGTGGGAATTTGAAGTATAAATTTATTTTGGAAATTTTGATGGAATTCAAGTTAAGTAAATAAATATGATAACATAAATCAGAATTTAAATTAAAGTAATTAAGTGTTATTAAGTTTTCTATGAATTAAAGGGTGAAAGAAATGAATACTTAAAATGAAATTGAAATATATCTAAATTTAGAAATGGAAGTTTGGTTTAAGAATAAAAGGTAAGTTAAGAAATAAATTGAATTTTAGTTATATTTTGAAGTAATTAAACTTGATTGTTAACAAAGAATAAAACTTGTGTATTTGACTTTAATAAGTAAAGCCTTGAGAAACTGATATTTATTTGTGAAATTTACTTTATAAAAATCATTAAATTTTGGAAAATTTAAATAACTATTTTTAAATGGAAACTATGATTTTATAAGTAGAATTGGTTTTAATTAAAGTTGAGTTATTGATGAATTTATATCAAAGTCTAAAATTTAATTAACTTAAATCTATTGTAAGGGATATTACCGCACTTTGTAAGTGCCGTAGTTGATGCAAATGAACTAAATGCTAAAATTAATTAAGGGCTATCACAGTACTTGGTAAGTGCTATGGTTGCGAAATTTAAACTAAACACTGAGTAAATAAAAGGGCTACAACAGCACTTGTTAAGTGTTGTAGTGGATGAAATTGAGATTTTTGGATATTTGATTTGTAAATATAATAACTTCACCTTTAAAAGTTAAAATGAAGTATTTTGATTTAATATTAACTATTTTGGAATTTATAACCACGGGTAATAATAACGTTGGTTGTTAAAGAGACCGGGATCAGATATGGGCATACTCTCTGTCGATACCGAAAACCACTTTAACAACCGTGTACGCAGTGGAGGTTTCGGAATGAAGTAGGATGGTGGTGACATTCTATTGAGGTATAACGTGGACTAGACTCCCGTGAGTTGGCATAAGGTGGCTAAAACAGAAGCTATTGACGGGCTAAGGAGGTAGCACCTATTATCGGATGCATTTCTTCGTATGTCATTCTATTACTTTGTGATTTTTTGGTGCGCACCTTTGATTTGGGAGTGTTATTCGAGGTGGGCGGTAGTAGCAGCTACGCGCTACCACCGGTCTGGAAGCGTAATTGGTATATCTGCCCTGGCATTGCCTAGTTGTGCCGTGTCACCTACCCTAGCGAGCCTTGTATGAGTTTGGATTTCTTCCGTAGCCTATGTGGTATCCTCTGGTGGCTTCTTGATCAGGAGGAACTATGATATTAGATGGACTACTGAGACTATTATGTGTTAAGGGGAATATTGGATCACTCCTTAACGCTATTTTAAAGTAAGTTTATTTTACTAATATACACTATTATAATGGCGAAGTATTACTACATAGTAAATAGTTTAACGGATCCTTAGAGGATGAGCGGTCCCAAGCATCCTTTAAGTTACTTGCCTTTATATTGCATTTCACTTGAATTAGCTTACACTGTATAAGTATGTATGTCCTGACTCGAGTGTTTGTGTTTATTTCCTACGCTTGGGTCAGCCTGAGTATCAGTTTGGACTTCATTTCCGGAGCTAGGACTGTTGAAGATCATCTCTTTCAAGCCGTTGTCTACCTTCTATTCAGTCTTTTATCTTAGCTTATATAACTGAGACAAATAAATTTGGGATTTTCTGTGGTTGATTCAAACTATATTTGGTTTTAAGACTGTAATTTATACTTATTTTGAGACTGTGATAATGGCTTCATGAACTATTATTTCTCTACTTCCGCTGCATTTCTTACTCTGTGTCTATGACTTGTGATTATTTATTTACTGCATATTCTGAGAGTTGCCAAATTTTATTTACAACGTGGTATTTTGAACAATTCAAGTCCGACATGTGCAGATGCGAATGGTTGAAAATACCAGGTCGTTCCACTTTTTGTTTTCATTGCCGTATTATTTTATTCCTTAATTAACTTTTTATCATTAAGCGTTAATTAATTGTTTACTTAGCCTCCAAGCTATTTTTTTGAAATTTAAATCCTAAATTTGATTTCTCATCTGAATTTTAATTCAAACTAAATTAGTTTAAATCTAATATTTCAATTGCTCATGACTTCTTTGTTTGAGCACCATTTCAGCATATTATACATGGAAATAGAAAAGAATTTTGCCACAACATAGCGAATATCTTTCATGGTCAGACACTTATTTTTATAAAATTTTCATATCCAACCCTTATCATATTTAATTCTATTTACTCTGTTTATTTGTGGTTCATTTTATGGGGTTCTAAAACCTAGCATAGTACACAGTAGATGAAATGTACTAAGGGCCTCAATGGACCACCGATAACACAGATCCGGTCTACCCCTTCTTGGGTAGTAGTGAATATGTCATCACCCAGTTGATTTGTAATCTTTTTCTCATGAGCTCACATGCATATATCAAATCCATAAATAATGATCTAGAAAAGTGATGACCATACCTTGATGGGTGCGAAACATATAGCCCCGCCACATGTCCTCTGATTTTAGTCATTACCAGGTTTGTGAGGCTTGTGAAGCCACGATCACCGTTTCCTCTTAGTAAATCCCTCTTGAAATGCTAATATTGCCCTCTAGGCAACAATGCAATACCATCATTCCTCTATACAAGTTATTTAGGATATAAACAAGCCAAAGGCATTAATTCTACTACATCATTTTTGGAATCACCCTCTGTATTAGTAGTAAGTAGACCTTGTACTTTAAAGAACTTGGTCTTTGATTTCCATCATCTTCAAGATGTCTCCAATTCAAACGCTTATGTCATATCAAAGTGGTTTTGTATAACTCATACTTATCCGAGCTAGGTCTCTTCAAACCAACAATCGATGTTTTCGGTTGATCCAATCTCGATTATTTTAGAAGTAAGCGAATGATATAAGAGTCCTAAGAAGATCTTGAATATCCACTCTTAAGGCAAGAGACGTTTCACTGGAATGAGTTCTTCCAAGGAAATTTCAAACCATATGAAATCGCGAAGCTTTCATATACTTTCTAAGTCAAAATAGATCCAGTTCTCAATAGTGGACAAACCACTATCTGGTGTAAGTTTATAGTTTGCATATGGAAAATCGAACATAATATATGTTTGCACAAAAATTGGACAAACACCTCCAAGTTCGAATTTGTCTAAGTCACGTTTGAATTGGTTGATATGGAGTTTTTAATGTTCCAATCCATTAACAGATAGTTTTATAGTCACGGTACAGTTCATAAGCTCATAATTGGAAAGCAGATAAAGGAAATAAGTCACATGAAATTTTATAGTGGTTCCACCAGAACGTGCCTACATCCACTGTCCATCTAATTATGATCCTTTGATTTGATTACGCATACAAGTTTGATCAAAAAAGTAAAAGAAAAACTTAGAGTGATTGGGATTGTTAAGTCTTAACAGAGTTTTCCCTCTTTTCTCCAAAATTCTATTCCCATAGTTATTGCAGAGCTCAAGTATTTATAGAGTGATGTTGTGAAGGGTGCAGGTGGAGATATAACCTCCCGGGCTTAGTTCGGCATAATGAGGGCTTATTTGCTTTGGCATGGAATTCTTATGGTTTTGGTTCGACGATGAGGGATGTGGAGCTCTTGGAGTTGCTTCTGCCCTATCTTGTCGGTTCAAACATTTGGTTCACCTACTCCAAGCACGGGACCAAATGCTTAGGCCAGCGTTGAAGTTCTGTGTCGGACCAGATGTCTGGTCCGGTAATTTAATGTGATGCTAGACCAGATATCTGGTCTGGTATCTCAATGACATGCTGGACCAAATGTCTGGTCCAACATCTCAATGACGTGCCGGACCAGATGTCCGGTCCAGCATCACAGTGCCGTGCTGGACCAAATGTGTGGTCCGGCATTTTTTGAGCATGCCGAACCAAACATCTAGTTTGGCATCCCGGCTGCCTTTTCTTTTCCTTACTTTTTGTCTTCCTTGTATGCTAAAATACTGAGCCAACACATGCCCCCCAAAGTATGTTGTGTTGCACACGACGTGCTTTGTTTGGCTCGGCACTTCTTGTTGACCATTTGACTTCCTTCTCCTTGCTTTTTAAATACTGCTCCCCTCTTCATATTTTCCTTCTTCTATTTTCTTCATTAAATTTCTTCAACTTACTTTCAATCAATCGAGGTCCGACTTGAGTTAGTTTTTATTGTCTGATCTCCAAGTACTTCCGCATCTTCTTTACTTGAGGTAAGGCTCTCTTAATTCAATCTCTGTCCTAAGGTTTTAGGGTTTAGATTTTTAGGGGTGGTTAGTATGTGTGTGAATGGTTTTGGCTTCGAATTCAGGAAAGGGAGTGAGCGAGGGGATTTTAGAGCAATTTGGTGAAGAAGAAAATCATGCTTGGTGAAGGCGTGGTGGGGATACCTAAAGAATGCTGGGTCATGGTACCGAATTATCGTACAACTTGCTAGTCCACCAGATGCATGATGTGGAAGACTAGATCAAGAGTGGATAAGAATTCTAGTTTAAGCAGGAGCTATGGGGAAGCATGTACCTAGGTTGCAAAGAGAAGTTTTTTTTTTTGAGAAATAATCTTTCTAAGATGCATGTAATGGTTGCTCCTATTATTGTCACACTCTGATCGTGCAAGTAAAATGAGGTGTTTAGTTGTATCGAAGGGCACTAATCGGAGTGTGTTATATGCATGACGTATGCATATTTGTGCAATTATTACTTGGGCTCTACTCCACTCTTGACTCGGCCTTCAATCTCACAAGCACTTCATTACAGCCTGTCACGGGCTTCGATCTAAACTTGCGTCATTACAGCCTGTCGGGGCTGGCGCTTCTTCTTCTGATGTCTCTACCAATCTTTCAAGACAACTCAGCTCAGCATATTCTTTAGTGGAGGGCTATGCTCCCAACCAGATGCTGGTAAGGCCTTCTGAGTGTTACCGTAGCATACTGATAATACAAAAGCTTAACCCCATAGCTATGACGTTCGGGATTGTTCACCGGGACATGATACTACTGGACGAATGCCAAGGCCTACTCTCCCCCAGGTGGATACATGTCATATAGTAAGTATCACTACTTATGCAGCGCATTTCCTTGGCTCACTAATTGGATCGCCAGTTTTGTGGTTTACCTTAAAGTCGCTCCCCTGTAGCTTCAACCGAACTCCCATGCTATCCTAACATGCCTATATTTGATATTTGTGAAGCGTTATTAGAGACCCTCTACCCACAGAGAAACTAGATACCTGTATAATGTGAGGAGATATCGATAGGGGAGCCCCTTCATCAACCTAGAATCGGCCCACAAATTCAAGCCAGTTCTCGATTTATACTCGAAGTTTGGCATGTTCAAGGAGTACTTCTTTGTGCGTGATGAGGTTGTTCCTCAACATGCTTTCACTTCCGGGTGTAAGTCTCGGTTATTTTTTTAAGTTTTCTATCGACTTGGTTCCTTAACGCTCCGTATTTTTCAGGCTGCGTGAAGACGACAAAGGACAAGGGGTTAAAACAGATGGTGAAGGAAATATTAATTATCCCGGAGGCTAAGAGGGAAGTCTCTTTCTTACTCTATGACATAGCCCTTCTCTTTTACAACTTAATCGGCCCTGGTCAATCTTTATTCAAGATCAGGCCAAGCTGAGCTGAGAAAGGGCGGGAGCCGAAGGAGAAGGGGGAGATATAGACAAAGGCAAGGATCCGGAGGAAGAAGGTGACGGAGCCGGAGCCCCGAAGAAGTTGAGGCATAAGAAGAGTGCAGTTCGCCCTCCTCGTTTGGGGAAATTATTACGCATGCAGGATGCTACTTCTCTTAACGATGAGGAAGGTTCTCGCTTGGAGGGAGACAGTGAGGAGGAGGAAGGGTCTCAGCGAGATTGTAAGCAACAGAATCGAAGGCTCATGCTTCTCAAGATGTTGAGATTATTGGTAGCGAAGGCTTGGGTGCGACTCCCTTGAAGAATGCCGAGGCTGTGCGGGAGTGGCCCGGGAAGTAAGATAAATCTGAGCCAGCCCCAGGGCTAATTCTTGTTGCTGACCCTCTTAAGATTATGTAGCTATGGGTGACTTGGGTAGAATGTTGTTTCTTCCGGTGCAAAGGGAATGGGAAATAGCGAGGCATTCGGGCTTTCCCCGGGTACTTTTGATTTCTGTATAGATTTTGAGGTACTTCTTGAAAACTTTTTGTTTTTTGACGAGCCTCTCTCTCCACTTACTCCTCAATCCAATGAAGCCCAATCACCGTGAGTTCTTCTTCCTCCGAGTAGAGTCCCATCCTAGTGTATTCCCTACTTGAGTGAGACCCCCCCCCCCAGCCACATGATCCTGTCTTCCCTAAGGGTTTGTAGTAGCCTCTAGTGTCCCAGTGTCTTGCATGTTTTGTGTTTATGCATTCTCCGTTTCTCTGCTTTAAAGTTGTTATTTGCTTTGCAAGGAAAAGAAGAAATCCAAAGGGGGATAAAATGACTCGGCAACTTAAACGGTTCAAACAGATGAAAGGGGTTTCCGCTTCTTCTAAGATGTTCTCTCAAAAGGAAAAAATTGCATAAGAGGATGTCGAGGAAACTCTGTCTAACTTGGGCAAAGGAAGGAGCTATGAAACATCCCAAAATCGTGCAAGGTCTCTGGATAAGAATGTTGCTTCCCCTGTTTCTCTCACCGTCACCAAAATCCAACTGGTCCTGAAGTGCACGAAGTGCCTAACGATTTAAGAGAAGAAAATATTAATACCTACTTCTCAGATTTTCAACTGCCAGTGAGGAATCCCCTCGAGGGTTACCATGATATTGACCCCAACTACGTGGGTCGTCATCTAGCAAAATCTGATATCGAGTTCCTTTGGCCCAAAATCCCTTGGTCCGGATCTTGGATGAGGCAAAAACCCTTGACTTCGCCAACCTAACAACGAGAATGGTCCAGATTACTGATGAGACCATAAAAATTATCGCTTATCAGTCCCGCCTAGCTAATGTCGGCGAGGAAGTGAGTAGCGCTAATGTACGGTTACGCTTGGAGGTAGAGGATCTTTGTAAAAGCACTCAGGGAGAAGGATGTGAAGTTAGAGGCGGTTGAAGCTCTCGTGCAGCCGAGATAAAGAGGGCCAAGGAAGAAGTGACGAGAGAGGCTGCTGACTTATGCAAGGCATAGATCGACTAAGCAATCAGTTCAATGGACGAAGCTCGGTAGAAGGATCTAGAACGGATCCACTCTCTCAATGGTAAGGTGAATAAATCGCAGGAAGTCTTGGTTGAGCTGAAGAAGTTTCAGGGAAAGTGGTGGAAGGAAAAGGACTTGTACAGGGTTGAGATCGATATGTTCAGGGCGGAGCAGGCTCGGTTGAGGAAGGATAAGGAACAGTACATGAATAAGGTGGTATCCCTTAAACCGAAGTCGACAAGTCCAGTGACTTTTGTGAAACGATTAACCGGATGTTGAAGGACACTTATTACATGTTCTGGAAATAGAGGAACCTTCAGTGGATGGACGACGATCCCCAGGTGATGGCAGGAATCCATGTTCGGTTGATTAAGGAGACAAAGTCGTGATTGCATAGAAGGAAGGTGCCGTGTATGATGTCGATATGGTGAACCGTCAGTTCATGGAGGAAGAAACCAAAGCCATCTCTAAGGGATAAGAACTACTGGCGGAGGATGAGGACGAAGAAATGGTTTGGATCTCGAGGGGCTTGGTGACCCACGCAACCTTACCGTAGGTATCTCGTTATTTTGATTCTGCTTCGTGATTACTTATCCCAGACTATTAAACTTATGATTTTTCCTACTTGCATCATGTAGGGATGTCTTCAGGATTGGTCGGGCCCTTAAAGGGTGCTGATGTGGTGTTGAATAGGAGGGTGGGTCTCTCGAGCAACCCGAGTTTTCAAAGGACATTACCGGAGGGAGCGGGTTGAGTGACAAGGGTGTCCCTCCTTCCTAGTCTAGGAAATTTTCCTTTCTCTTTTTGTACATCATTTTAGAGGATGTATGGTTGTCCTGCATATGTATATAAAAACAAAAAAATTTGTACATACGGATTTTATTGTGGCAACGTTCGACTTTTATTTTTTGCGAGTTTAATCTGGAATGACTTTTGTGACGCGTGACGTTTACGATTTGCCTTATCTACTTGTGAACTTCTTACGACTTAGTTAATCATTATTGTGTTTTGGGACGTAGAAAACCATAAACGTGTCGTTATGTCCAGGGACCGATCGCAAACGATAATTACTTAGGCTATTGCCTATGTCATGAGTATTATTTGATTTATCGTTGTCGACGTGCGTAATGTCGATCGTCAATTATGAACTACCTTTGGTTGTAGCCACACCTTAATCGTGGGGCTTATAATTGGTTCGCAGTTGCTGGTGAGCCGAACACCAATAATGAACTGCCTAGGCTATAAATCATGCCTAATCTGTGGCTTATAGTCGGTTCATCATTGTCCGCTTGGGAGTGACGATCGTCGGTAGTGAATTGCGAAGGCTTGTTTCGTGCCACTTATCGTGGCTGTCTCATTTTCACCACTACCGGCGAGCGACTACGATTGCTCATAGGAGGAATAGTCATTAGATAAAAAAATTAAATGAAAGAACGTTTAAATAAGACAAGTAACGCGAGACACCATATTTTGATTGTGGTTGGCCGAAATATGCCTATGTCCCCTGCCTTTCTTTTATTGTTTCAGTTAATACATGCTTCTTTATAGTTCAAGAGAAATAATGGCACAGATGTTGGAGATTCCATTATGAAGATCCTTATGAACAACAAACGACCCCTCCTAAATCGAACCTAGTGCTCTTGGTTATGGGAAGACCTGCTTAAGTACCAAGTCCCCATCTTGCAGCGCTCAAGATTTCACCTTAGAGTTGTATTGCCCTGCCGCCTTCTGTCTATGAGCGGCAGCTTTGAGGGCGGTGTCGTTCCTTTTCTCCTCAATCAGGTTAAGTGACATTCTCAAGAGCTCCTCGTTTCCTTCGGGGTTGTAATGCATCCTTTGGTGTGAGGGGATGACGGTTTCGACAAGGAGCATGGCATCGACCCCATATGCCAATGCGAATGGCGTATGCCCTATCGCGGTCTTATAGGAAGTTAGGTAGGCCCATAGCGTAGTGGGCAGTTCATCGACCCATGCCCCCTAGACTTCTCTAGCTTCTTCTTGATCAGTGTTCTCAAAACCTTGTTTACTACCTCGACCGTCCCATTAGCCTGGGGATATGCTATAGTTGAAAAGCTTCGAGCAATCCTATGTTCATGGCACCAACTGGAGAATTCTTCACTATCAAACTGGAGTTTATTATCCGATATGATCTTCTACGACACCCCATACCTGCACAGGATGCTACGTATTATGAAGTTTATCACTTTGGTAGATGAAATTTTGTTCAAAGGCTCCGCTTTCACCCATTTGGTGAAATAATCTACTGCCACTATGGTGTATTTTTCTCCTCCTTGACCCATAGGGAGTTCCCCGATCGGATCAATTCCCCAAATGGAAAAGGGCCAGGGGCTGGCCATCTAGATTAAACTGGTAGGTGGATGTCTCGAGAATTTGGAAAATCTTTGGCACTTGTCACATTTCTTAGCAAAACTCGGTTTCATCCTTGTTCAGTGTGGGCCAAAAGTATCTATAGCATAGGATCTTCCTGGCTAGAGTTTGTCCTCCAGTGTGATCATCGCAACTCCCTTGATGGATGTTATTAAGGATATCTTTTGCTTCATTCACAGCAATACATCTTAGTAGTGGGTTGGAAAAACCATGACGGTGTAGTATGATGTCCTGGATGGTGTAGCGCAATGCCCTCCTTAGGATTCTCTTGACTTTATTCCATTCTGTTGGTAAGTTTCCTTCTTGCAAGTATCTGATGATGGGGTCATCCATTGCTCCTCCTTTTCTGCGGTTGCTATGATATGCAGACACTCGAAATTTGGTGTGGGTTGACTCATGATGGTGGTTGCCCTCGGCATAGGCTCGGTTCTTACGGTAACCTCTTTGGCGAGGGCGTCCGTCTCTTGATTTTTCCCTTGTAGGATGTGTTTTATTACATAGTGGTCTAGCTAGCTATCGATTTGACCCCTATTTCTTTAATGATCTCCAAGCTAGCTATCATTGCTTCGTATTCTCGCTTCGTTATTGGTTGCAGCGAATTCTATTCATAGCGCGTAGCTTAACTTTTTCTCTCCGTGTGTGACTATTAGGACTTCTGTCCCCGAGCTAAGCTCGTTTAATATTCCATCAACGAACATATTCCATTTGACTGTTTCCTTGGTTTTTTCCACTACCTACTCATCTCGCATTGTAAACTCGGCTATGAAATCAATCAATGCTTGTCCTTTAATCTCGGTGTGCAGATGGCAAGTAATGTCGTACTGGCTCAGCTCAATGCACCATTTTAACAGGTGCCCTGACGTGTCTTGTTTATGTAGGACTTATCTCAAGGGTTGATTCATTAGAACCCTAATGGAGTGTGATTAAAAGTAATGTCGTAATTTCTTAGATGCTATAAGCAGACAGTAAGCCAAGTTTTTAATCTTACGGTATCTAGCTTCTGTTCCCATGAATCTTTTGCTAATGAAGTATATTGGTATTTAGACACGATCATCCTCTCACACTACTGCGGCACTTAAGGCATGGGAGGATACAACTAGGTATAAGTAAAGACTCTCTCCATCCATCAGAGTGTAGAGTATTAGCGGCTTCTGTAGATTTTCGAGCAAATTATAGAAAGATTGGTAGCAGTTGTCAGTCCATTCAAACTTCCCTTTGTCCTTTTTGAGGGCTTCGAAGAATGGGATGCATTTGCCCATTACTTTGGATATGAGTCTGCTTGGAGTAGCTACCTTTCCATTTAGGCTCTGCATTTTTCTTCATGTTGTTGGTATTTTGACATCTCTCAAAGCTTGTACTTTTTCAAGATTCGTTTCAATCCCTCTATCATGTATAATGAAACCTAAGAATTTGCCCGAAGATACCCAAAAGAGCATTTCAGTGGGTTTAACTTCATTTGGTATTTGCCTAATACTTGGAACATTTGGGTTTGGTGGCTCAGATGATCCGCTGCTCTTCTTGATTTATTAAGAATGTCGTCTACAGATACTTCCATGGAGTGACCAATTTGTTGCTCGAAAATCTTATTAACTACATGTTGATATGTAGCATCAGTGTTCTTAAGCTCAAAGAGAATGACCTTGTAACAATACATGCCTAGATCAGTGATGAGCTAGTATGCTCTTGATTTGGCACATGCATGGGAATCTAGTTGTATCCTGAATATGCATCCATGAATGACAACAACTCATGCCCTACGGTTCGTCCACCAGTCGGTCGATTCAGGGTAAAGGAAATCAGTCTTTAGGGCAAGCATCATTAAGGTTGGAGAAGTCAATGCACGTCTGCCACTTTCCATTGGGCTTCTTCACCATCACCGGGTTGGAGATCCATTCTGGGTAAATGGATTTATGGATAAAGCCATTGGCGAGCAGGTTCTTCACCTCTTCGTTGAGAGCAGTTGATCGTTCTATCCCCATGCTTCTTTTCTTCTGTTTGATCGGGATCTTGGTTGGGTCAATACTGAGGGAATGACAAGCTGTTTCTTAGGATATTTGCACCATGTCTCCATGGTTCCATGCGAATACATCCAAGTTCTTTTGTAGGAATCTTATCAGCTAGACTTTGAGGTTCTGGTTTAATCGATAACCTATCTTTAAAAGCCATGATTTGTCGCGTTCGTCTACCATCACATGTTCCATAACCTCCACAGGCTCGGTGTTGACCTCCTCCTCTCTATCTCTAGAGTCCAAATCATGAATGGTTCACTAGTATGTTTGAGAGTAGGGGCCTTTATTGATTGCTATGCTTTCGCATTTTTGGCACAGAAAGCGAGCCCCATGCCTTTCCCTTTTTCCCTCTTCTTGTTTTGGCGAAGTTCAGTCATGTAGCAATCGCGAGCTGTGTCTTGGTCACCTTCTATTTTTCATATTCCATTATCAGTTGGGAATTTCATCTTCAAGCACCATGGTTGCATGACTATTTGGAAGTCTGACAACGCTGGCCTTCCCAAGAAGGTGTTGTAGGCAGAGTGTTCGTCTACCAGCACGAATGCTTGCTTTCGGACAACTGATTAGGGGTGACTTCCTAGCTCAACGAACAAGTCTAACTATCCAAGTGGCATTGTGGCTTTCCTAGCGAACCCATGCAAGGGCTTATGGCATGGAGATACATCTTTCATTGATAACATCATTTTATTGAATGCATGTTTGAATAAAATATTCACCGAGCTTCCTATATTGACCAAAATGTGAAACACCTCTGCCGTGCCGATCCAGGTGGAGATAACCATGGGATCGGTGTGTAGATACCATTTTCCAACCAAATCTTCATCATTGAAGGTTATATCGACTCCTTCTCTCTGTTTTGTGATGCGTCCTTCAGTTATGGAATGAACATATCCTTCCCTGTCTTCAAGGATTTCCCATACCTCTCCATTTCTGCCCAACTTCCATCGGCTATATGCGGGCCTCCAAATATGGTGTGGACAATTATCTTTTCTTGGTTGGAGCAGCTCGTAACTCCTCCTTACATGTTGTTCCCTTACTGAGATTGCCCAAACCCTTTGTGGACTGGAGCAGGAGAGTTGCGCCCTTTCTGCATGTATCGCTCTAATTTTTTTTTCCGAATGTATTCCTCAATGAGATCCCGCAAATGCTGGCATTCTTCGGTGTTATGCCCATGAGACTCGTGGAAGCAATAATGTTTTAATGTTCTAATTGCGGCTTCTTACTCTTTTTTGTATGGAGGGCATTTGTATTTCAACTCGTGTTGAGTAGCCATGTTAATGTTCTCCATAGTGTCGTTCAGAGGAGTGTATGAATCGAATCTTGGTGTAGATCTGTATCATCGCTTATTGCCTTTTTCAGTTCCAGAGTTGCTATGGTGGCCATTTTTTCCTTCGTTGTTCTATTTATTCCCCTCCCCACGGAGTTGGGCACCCATGTTTCCATGGACACTAGAAGCCTTTGTGGGTTGCTCGCTATATCGGTGGGCCGTCGCGTCCTCCAATCTCATGTACTTTCTAGCTTCATGAAATAAATCCTGAAGAGTAGAGGCTTTTCCTTCGTCAATCTTCGCGTGAACTTTGAATCTGGGTGGAAGCCTCTGCATAACACCATTAGTGTAAGCCTTTCATCGACGTTTTGCACCGTTTCTGTGGTAGCGTTAAAACGGGTAAGATATTGCTGCAGTGGTTCTTCTGCCTTTTGTTTTACATCTGATATGGAATAGGCATCCTTGGGCTATTCCACGTGGATTCGGAATTGAACTACGAATTTTTCCTTCAACATTTCCCAAGAGTTAATAAAGCTATGAGGCAGGCGACAAAACCATGTTGTTGCTAAGTATAATAGAAACAATGGAAAACATTTGCACGGCATACCCTCTATTGCTCCATTCATGAGCATATGCTAGGTGTAGCGCTGCAAGTGGATGATTGAGTCGGATGTGCCTCTATAGGGATCCATGGTGGGCATCTTCCATTCTCGAGGAGTGGTTGTCACTTCTATATCCCTAGTGAAGGGGCTGGACATCCTTGCCCCTATCCCTATTTCGAGTTGTTCACGCCTGTGATTCCCTGAAGAGGCATGTCATCCTCTCCTCCGATTCTGAGGAAGCCCTGGGAGAAGTGAGGGCTTCCCTTTGATACTGATGGTGTCTGGAACCTTGGTTGAGACTGGATTGGCGATGGTTAGCTCGAAGCATGGCAGGGTTAGCCACAGTTGGTCCTTACCTGGCGCCCCCTTGATTGGGCTGAGCTCTCGACGCTCTTTCAGGTTTGGCTTCGGGCTAAGCCCTAGCTCTGTTCAAGTCTTGTATCTTCTTGATTGAATTCTTCATTTGCAAGGGATCTGTTATGTCTATGCGACTTTCCAGATTGAGACTTACCTTGAGATTCAGTGTTGTGAGTGGATTCCTCCGTGTCTTTCAAGCATGTCATGATTTAGTCCACTAAAGCTTTTTGTTGCGCAGTGAAGCGGTCGGTCATATCATTCACAACCTTACCTAAGTCTTCTCGGGTGATAGCTGACCCTGGAGGTTGAGAGTGGGTAGCTGTGTTTTCTTGATCTTCTTGGATGGGACTGAGTGTCCTGGCTGTGGCCGCGCTCTTACCCTTATCGGTGTTGCACTTAGAGGGAGCCATGTTCTAATGCTAAGTTAAGGCTGGGAAGGATAGAAGAGTTCGACTCTCCATGCCGCTCTCAGTGAAAACACAAAAAATGTTTGCACAAAAATTGGGCAAACACCTCTAAGTTCGAATTTGTCTAAGTCACGTTTAAGTTGGTTGATATGGAGTTTTTAATGTTCCAATCCGCTAACATATAGTTTTATAGTCACAAAATAGTTCATATGCTCATAATTGGAAATTAGTTAAAGGAAATAAATCACATGAAATTTTATAGTGTTTCGGCCAGAATGTGCCTACGTCCACTGTCCATCGTATTTTACTCCTTTGATTTGATTATAGATACAAGTTTGATCAGAAAGAGTAAAATAAAAACTTATAGTGATTGGGATTGTTCAGCAGAATTTTACCTCTTTTCTCCAAAATTCAATTCCTACCTTTGTTGCGGAGCTCTGGTATTTATAGAGTGATGTTGTGAAGGGTGTAGGTGGAGATATAACCTTCTTGGCTTGGTTTGGCATGATGAGGGCTTATCTGGTTCGGCATGGAATTATTCTGGTTTTGGTTCGACGATGAGGGATGTGGAGCTCTTAGAGTCTCTTATATCTCAAGGTCGGTAAGCCGTCTTACCGGTTCAAACATTTGGTTCGGATGCTCCAAGCACCGAACCAAATGCTTGGGCTGGTGTTGAGGTGTTGTGCCAAACCATATGTCTAGTCTGGTTATTCAGTGTTATGCTGGACCAGATATCTGGTCCGGTATCTCGGTGACATGCCGGACTAGATGTCTGGTCCGGCATCTTAGTGACGTGCCGACCATATATCTGGTCTGGCATCTCAATGTTGTGCTAGAACAGATATCTGGTCCAACATTTTTAGGTGGTGCTGAACCAAAACACCTGGTTCGGCATTCCATTTGCCTTTTCTTTTCCTTACCTTTTATCTTCCTTGCATGCCAAAATACCGAGCCAACAATATATTTATCACCACTTTTCGATTTCAACCCCGTACTATCCCTCGATTAATAATGAAGTCGGACAAGTTAGCATACTACCCTTGCGTCAACCTACATTCTTAAACTCACATAGAGAGGAACGAGTTTCTGTAACTTGAAATTTAGTGTTGAGTATAAGATCAAGTGCCTTCCATATACTTAATTAATCATGGCCTATTTATAGAAATTAACTCTCTTATACTAATCACACTTTCGACTTTTTGACTTCTCTATCCCTCGTCTAGGATCAAAGCTAAGTAAGTTAGGGCACTGATTACGCCTAGTCATGCCTAGATACTTCGATTCTAGATCCCACGGATAGAGGAAAGTCTACTCATCTGTTTAGTGCTAAATATAAGATGCCTTACTTTCTATAAATGTGTCAAAATTTTAGCGCTACTTATCATATTTGTTTTATGTTACTTAATAATACCAATAATGAAATCCCTTCCACTGCAAAAACAATCTGAAAACCAACTTCGTAAACTTATTTCTAGTCTTATCAAATTCCTATACCCATTTAATAATAACAAATGTTTTATAAACCGAATTTCTTTTCCAATTTCCCGTGATCATTTACTATAATAAGAATGTTATAGTCCATAATATCCTTTTTTCCTCAAAAACATTTATTACAACAATATTTGTCGTAATCCATGCTTACTTCTTACTTATAATCATATTTAGAACACTTTAAACACTGTTTAAAACCTTCATTCAAACATCACTTAAAAATCACCACTTCAGAAAAGAATTTGACTTTGGAAAATAAATGAGCTTCCTTTATATAAAATAAACCCTTACTTAAACATTTCAAACCATTTTAGAAATATATTTAAATTCCAAATCACCTTTAAAAATACTTATGTAACTTTTGTGAACCATAATTGAAAGGAATTTATCATATACCTAAGCTAGATAAACTTTTACCGAAATCATATATTTCCAAAGTGCATTCATAGCGACTATCACTAAATGGACCATAACCCCAAAAAAATTGTTTTATAAATTAAATAGCTTTCAAACTCCATTTTATTTCTATATTTTAAACCACTTTAATATATTTGCAAAAAGGTTTGAAAACAAAAGCCAAGTTTGGGAAAAAATTCAAAACTCTTTTAAAAAACACAGTGGCAAACCACTTAAAATAAAACATTGGATTTTAACATCGCATAGAAACAAATCATTAAAGCAAGTCGACTATCAACAACATCTATTTTATTATACATATATAGCAAGTAACAATGTAAAGTAATATCAACAAAATACGGATCCTTTAGGATCCTTCTACAACATTTCTATTCTTCAAAGTGCTTCTGTAGCGACCTATTCGCTACGAAACACTTCGACTTTCATTTGCTTTAATCCCCTGCAAAATAATAGCTACTTATGTATTCCACTTTTAAGTGAGAATTGTTGTCCCTCCTTTTGGCAAGGCCTTTAACACCAAAGAATTAACTGAAAAGAAAGATAATCGGTCCCGACGACCGATTACTTACAAAGTTCACTGTGGATGTTGGTAAATTTTGTCTGAGTCCAGATCTAGCTACAATTAACATGACACGACAATTAAATCTATGAAAGCCAACGTCCCAAATTTAAAATCAATTGGAGTTCGTGTGCTCAGAATGTCGACCGTTCAAAATTGAGTCACTCCAAGTTGTTTGGGGTTTGCTTCGAGTCTTCCTAAGCTTTACTTCGGGTTTCCAAGTGAAATGCTTCGACTTAGAAAAGGGTGTTCTTTAGGCCTTGGACAGATTAGAATGTTTACAAGCTGCTTTGAATCACCACAACACTTGCTTCGAGTCACTAGAGGGTCTGCTTTAGGTCAAGAAGGCGGCTACTTCGAGTCAGAGCTATGAATCGATCAACAACCAAGGTCCCATCAATTTCGTATCCATGCTATTTGTATCCATCAAGTTTGCATTCGTTCCTTTCGTATCCATCGGACAACTCATCTCCTGGTCAATCAAGGTTGTTCACTTCGTAACGATATATGTTTCGTATCCATCAACCAGATGATCGACACGAAACCTAACCCTTTCCATCGATACGAAGTAGCCTATAGATTTCTACTTTGTATCGATCATGTTGTTGTACAATTCGTATTGATCAACCAGATGATTGATACGAAACTATCACTTTCCATCGATAGGAAGCCAACGCTAGGTGATCGATATGAAGATTACGTGCCATGCATTGATACAAAAAGAGATAGGGATCGATACGAAGAGCATAGCACCTGATGCATACGAAGGAAGAAGCAGTCAACGCGGCATAAAAGATGGATCTACTCTAGCTTATCGCTCTACATCACCATCGTTCGATCGATACGAACAAGATCGATCCAAATGGCATCGATACAGACACGACAATGCCTTGCAAACGCAAACTTACATCGATTATATCTCAAAATCTACAAGTCCAGATGCTAAAAAAATTTCACAGGAACTTGCATACAACTTCAGGAATGTTCATGATTGATCTTGGCTCGATTGGGCGAGATTTGGATGGATACTGTAATGACTCGCTATTTTGGACCATTCAAATCGACAATAAAACCATACATGTCCGACTTGAATAATTCAAAATACCGAATTGTTAATTAAAATTTGACAAAACTTAAAATATACAGTAAATAAATCAATCACAGATCACAGAGTAATATAATGCAGCGGAATAGATAAAGAATAGTAGTTTATGAAGCTACTATATACCTCAGAGTTATAAATAAAATACAACCGAATGGTTCAAATGCAGTGAAGTCTCCAATGCAACAGATGACTTCTCTGAACCAATCAACTGGATGAATGAAGGAATAGATAGCTGGATCTTCAAGCAAAGCTCCAACTTCGAAGGTGGGTCTCAAATGCTGTATCACTCAGTCTGACCCGAGCGTAAAGCAAAACACAAAACACTCGAGTCAGGATTAACATTCTTATATCAATAAATCCAACTCAAATGAAATATCAACTGAAATACAAGTAACTTAAAGGATGTTTGGGATAACCATCCTCTAAAGGTCCATGGAACTATCTACAAGGTAGAAATATACACTATACACCGTGGTCATTTCAGCTTAATTTATACTTCAAAACCAAATATCATTTCACTTCAAATATCTCTATATTTCCCAAAATAGTATTTACATATATTAAATAATTTATACAGTAAAGTATATTCAATTTTAATTCAACTCAATTCCAAAAATAACCACTTCAATTTTATCGATCTCAAATTCGGATTTGTAATCACAAAATACCCCTTTATAAAGTATTCAACGTTTCAAACTAAATTTTTATTCAATTTAGTTTTCTAAATAATAAATTCAAATTTAATTCAACCTAAATTTTCATTTTAATTCAATTTAGTTTCTAAATAACAAATTCAACTATATTGATTTCAAATACAGATCCGAATCTCAAAATAAACCATTTAAATTCCAATATAGTTCAAAGCTTTAGTATTTAAATGTTCAATTTAACAGTTTCATATAGATCTCGATTTAACCTCATTATTATTTAGTCTTGAAATACTCCCTCATTAGATACAATATCATTTAAGTAACCTTAAATTACATTTTACTCAATATTTTCTTTAATTTATTTAAACGTGAAATATTCATTAAATCACATAAATCAAAAATCCAGTTAGAAAATCATACCTTTAAATTTCCCATTCAAAAATTTCAAATTGATTTAATTAAATAAATCCTCATTTAAATACCATTTTTAATAAACCCAAATTTATCTCTCAAGCTTAATTATTTAATTTATTACAAGAAAATCTATTTGAAATATAGATTTACATAAATACTCAACCATATTATCCGTATTAAATTAATCTAATTTAAATCAAATATTATGACTAAATCTATATATAAAATTTCCATTTATATAATATCTTAAGAATCAATATTATTTAAACCATATATTTTTTTCCAAAATTATAAAAATTATTTTCAGAATATTTATATGGACCACGGTGTCTGTATATATTTCCTATCATATAGTCTAGTGCTACGGATATTTATCATTTCAATCCGTACACTAAATATATACGGGCGGATATCATTTCAACCCGTAATCCCAAATTCAATTAAATGAAAATCGCTTGGGTTTATCATTTCAACCCATAACAATTTTCTCCTATTCTAAAGTCCGTTCGGGCATGTATCATTTCAACCCATAGTGATTTCTAAACTACAGGGAACTTGCAGAGTGATAACAGATAATACAATAAAATAACAGGCATATATCATCAATAACAATATAATATAAACAACAGGATATGGTGTCATATCCCGCAGGTGAACAGTTACAGATAATAGCATATATAACAAATTTAAATAACTACAGCAGCATATTTCAATTGTCGTTTCAATTGAAATCAAATTTAATGAATAAAAGAATGTTAATCGTGAGTGATTGCTCACCTTTCGAGACTAGATAGATTGGACAAAGAATTGAGCTACGTTGGATCACGATCTAGACATCGAACAAATCCAAACAAAATTTTCAAAGCGAAGCAAGATTGGCACGAATACGATGGACAACTGATAAATAGAGATCGATGAAAATAGATAAGAAACTGCTTTATGTAGACCGAAATGAAATACAAATATTATTCTATTATATTACTCTCTTAACCAATATTAGTTTTGAAACGCATTAAAATTACATATACATACATACATTTTCAAACAAACGCAAATAATAGAAAACTTCAAAACTATATTTAAAACCAATATTAACATAATTTTTTTATAATCATATTTAAATCAACATTTAAGTCAACATTCCACATTATTATTGTTAAGACCAATATCGACTTTTCTTAATTTGTTGAAACACTACACACCTTATACTTGATATAAATTTACCTTTTGCAAAATATTTATAAGAAAGAGAAGGGCGAGAGCACAGCTCCAACTTAATTTAACAATTTAAATTCCAGTACTTTCTTTAATATTAAAACAGGCTTCAGGCATTTCTTACATGTTAACACTTACATTAAACTTTCTTTATCATCTTAGAAATATCAATGTCAAATTTTAACCCATATAATCACTAGTATAAACTTACATTTTAAAACAACGGATCTTAGATCTTATAAAACTGTATTTGTATAATAATTCATCTCTGGACAGACACACAAACTAACTTAAAATATATTATACTATATATTCTCCCCAAAATTTTATAACTCTACAACTATATTTCAAACAACAGAAGGAAATTTAAACCCATGCAAACTCTACCTATATATCAAACTTATGTTTTATAACTTACCGTATATTAATATGTTTATAAATGTATACTGTCCCACAATATATATATATTATAAAATTAACACCTTTTTATAAACAATACAATATAAAATTAACACCTTTTTTATTTGTAAAAATCTTACATGCTGTAACATATATGCAGACTGCTAAACATCTTATATTATATATAAACAGTGTGAAATAACCCAATGTATATTCAAAAGTCAGACTAAACAAATTTCAATAAATACTCATATAAAACTAACCATAAAACAAATGCAAATGTTTATAACTTTATATTTAATGTATACTTGCGCTGCACTATATAAACATACTTATAATGTAAAATATATACTTGAAGCATGTTATGCTTAAAATAAAGGAAAAACAAAAGCAATATAAACAATAAGAAAACAAAAGAAAAGGAGGGAAAAGAAGAAGAAAAAGAAAAGAAATAAGAAAAAAAAATTAGTGCAGCCATTTACCTACAGAAGAAGCTTCACACGCAAGAGAGGAGATGAAGGTCTATTGATATGGAGTAGGGTATGTACGAGTGATTTGTATTTATAAGAGAAGCCTCACATTGATAAAGTGGAAAGAAATTTTGTTTAAAGTGGCAAGAAATAAAGATAGTAATGGCTAGAGGAAATTTAGGAATTTATTCCTATAATTTAAGGAGAAGTAAAAAAAGAAAGAAAGAGGAAATAAACTAAGGCAAATATATAAAGATTAAATGCTGGTGAACAGAGAAAATAAAATGAAACAAATATGTATATAAACATTGAATGCTGGTGAAAAGAGAAAATAAATCAAAACAAATATGTATAAAGATTGAATGCACATGAATAGAGAAAATGAATTAAAACAAATATGTATAAAGATTGAGTGTGGGTGAAAAGAGGAAATAAATTAAAACAAATAAGAAGAGGAAATAAATTAAAACAAATAAGAAGAGAATGGATTGATTTAAAGGAAAGGCAATGAATGGTTTAGAAATAAATAAATGTAAAACGTATACGTTTTAATTTCAAAAAGGAAAGAAATAAATACGGGATGGCAACAGTCCAAATGCATGTTAGGCAAATAATAGAATAAATAGAAAATAAGGTTACGTGATTTCAGGCAATTAATAAAGTAACGGCTAGGTATAAAATCAAAAGTGCAAATGAATTGTTAAAAGAAACGGAAACAGTGAGCTGAAGGTGCGAATAAAATTTTCAAAGCAAATGAAACGTAAAATTGCCCATGATTTATCAAAACATGATTTAAGCAAAATAAAACGAAATGAAGAGTAACAGTGGGAATGTTTATAAGCACAGGGAGGCAGAGTAACAGTCAAGAATTTATACGCAGTAAATTAAATAGAAACTTTCCTTGAGATTCAGCTGACTTAATTAAAACAATTTATACATTTCATACGTGAGTGCGTTGGTTCAGGGAAAGAAAAAGGCAAGCACTAAATATTTAGATGGCGTTGATTTAAGTGGAATAAAACGTAACTAATTCATGGTTTGAACGTTTTTTAAACAATGCGTTTTATTTCTATTAGATAAAAGGAGGTAACGGAAAGGGAAAATTTATTTCTTTCCCTCTTAAAAGAATGCACGCCTACTTGTATATTTATTTATGTAGTTAAGGTAAAATTTTATTTCCTTTCGTAATATTTATCTTTTTCTTTAAAAAGTATATAACAAATATCAGTAGAACAACCGCAAAATAAGTATTGTTCATATATTTATTGCGGTGTGAATTTTAAAAATGCGTACAACCTATGCAATAATATACACCCAAAATTAATGCAAAAGTAACGCTTTTTAATTAATACGATTTTCTATTTTATACGTTATTTATTAAATATCGTACCCTTTAAATGCGTAATTTAACAGTTTCCTTGTACACTATAAATCTTCTTCAAATTTATTACTTGAATAAAAGATAGGATTATGGTTACCTTCTTCTATGATTACTATTACCATTTACAAAGCGATTTATTATTCAAATGGACAAAATATTACCAATTTTTTAAAGCAAGTAGATAATCCAATCCTTTTATTAAAATTCCAATTAGAGTTATCCTTTAAACAAAGTTAAAAAATTTCAGAACTTCCATTTTATACTTAGAATTTTGGGAAAATATTAAATCAAATTAAAAATACATATCAAAACAAATTTCAAGGTTTTATAAATAAAAGAATAAAGTGCTAGAAAAACTAGGGCTGTTACAGATACGAATCTCATTCGTATCGATCATGGATCGAGTCGAAACGACCAGGGATCGATCACATAGGCCCACCCACGTGAGAGAAGGAGTATACTGAGATCTGAGCGAGATATTTGCAGCCTACATATATAAATAGCAGTCCATGAGCTTAAGAAAATGGATCTTTTGGTTCTTTTATGTCGTTACTCTGCTGAACTCCATTGTAATTCGGATATTATCAATTGTACTCTTGTAAATCAGTTGAGAATCATCAATAAAATGGCAACTCTTCAAAGTGGATGCAGACTACAATGCCGAACCACTATAAATTGTGTGTTTCTACTGCTTTCCTTTTAAATTTTGAGTGTTCTTCACATTTTTATTCTCTACACACATGTTATCTGTGATTGTAAACGGGTGCTTTCATCGACAATTGGGTGTTTGTAACCATTTTTGGCACGAACATTTTGGTGCTTTCACTGAGAATTGAACTCAGGGATTCTACAACTTGGACTTTGAATCTGGTAGCTTAAAGACTTGGATCTGGAAAGCTATGATGAAGCAATCAAAAGGAGACAAAGAGCGGAGAGAAATCGTCATGAAGGAAGCTAGGAAGCATCCTCAGGAGCTAATCAGACTTCGGCCTTCACCACCAGAGATGAGATGGAGATGATGGTGGAAGCCATGGGGGAAGGAATGCTAAAAAGGCAAGAAGAAATGATGCAGAACCTACTCCAGCAAATTGGACGAGCTAGAGTGCAAAATCAAGAGAACGCCACTACAAGGCGTGCTAGAGATAAGGATCAAAAGCATGGAACAACCAGGATTCAAAATAGAGCAGGACCATCAGGAGCAGCCCATGAGCTGGAAGGCACTCCCTAGGGGAATGTGGATCCAACCTCAGGAAGGATACCAGGCGGAGCTATTCAACATGGCGTTGATAGAGGGATGGATGCTCGTCTAGGAAAGCTGATCCGAGGATTCCCTCGTGAACTAGAGGGGCAGATCAAAGGCAACAAACAGGGACTGCATCTTGAAGACAGTGACAGATTGATAGAGATGATTAGACGAGCAATAAAAGGTGGATTAGTGAATTAGAGATCTAGAAGATGTGAACAGGAGCCCCTTCGCCCCCGCAATTAGGCAGGCTAAGAATCCACCAGAATTCAAGCTACGAACATTGGAGATGTATGATGGAAGAACCGATCCTGTTGCTTATCTGACAAGGTATATGAGGCACATAGAGGTACTGCGGGCATCGGAAGAGGTCATAGCCCGGTGTTTCCCATTGTATTTGATAGATATAGCAGCACTATGGTCCAGGCAATAGGAGAGCGGCTCCATTGGAACACGAACCGAGTTGACTGAGAAGTTTATGAGGCAATTTAGAGTTCACATTTTGATACGCAAGAATGTGATGAGTTTAACAACATTAAAGCAAAGAACCACGGAATCTTTGAGGAGTTTCTGACATAATTCAATGCGGCGGCAACATCAGTGGATCGACCAGATCCATCCATGGTTTTGATGGCAGCTGCATATGGCATAGCTGATGGCACAGAATTCAAGAACTCGTTGATGAGGGATCTACCCATGGATCTAAAAGAGTTTTACCATGAGGCAGAAAGGTTTTTGCGACAAGAGGATGCAAATGCTGAGAGAGAGGAAGAAGAAGGAGTTGATGTTTATGCAGTCAAAAGCGGAGACCTTCCCAAAAAGGATTTCGGCAAAGATAAAGGGAGACGAAAGGTAGATAATGATGGTGATGAACCAAAGCGGCCGCGTAAGGAACCGAGATTCACCTCTTATATGGAGTTGAACGAGACTTTGGAACGAATTTACCAAGACATTAGGGGGCGGTTCCTTACAGAAGGCCAATGAGGAGGGATCCGACCAACAATGAGAGGAAACCAGACAAGTACTGCTTATTCTATGAACTAAGTGGCCATAGTACAAATGATCGCAAGCACTTGAGGGATGAGATAAAAGGGCATATTCGAAGTGGCATGCTATTACAATACGTGAGGAGGCGAGCAGCAATGATGGAGCAAGAACGACCACCATCTACATCAACTGGGGACGGCTCAGGATCAAGGCATTAGCTTGTCATCAACTAATTGAAATAATGACGAATAAGTCACAAACTCCACACAAATGTGGTTCAGTCGCTTACACATGTACACGATCATGAACGGTCCTTAGGCATGCTCTGAGACGACTATCAACCGCATCAGTGTAGGTATCTGCACTTTGACATCCCTATTTTGCTTTTGTTTTCCATTTTATGCATCTGGACAAGACTTGATTGAACATTTTGGTTGTAAGAATCGTTTTGAATGTAAATCTGGTATTTGTAATTCCATAACGGCTAAGTCACTTACACATGTACGGGATCGCGAACGGTTCTCAGGCATGCTTTGAGATGGCGATAAACCGCCATAACAAACAATTCGAAAACTCACTCGAATGTGAAATCTGACATTAATGATACAAAGTCCCCCTCGGGCATACACAATTCACCTCGAACGGCACCCGACCACGAACGATCATAATTCGCTTCGAACAGCACCCGATTGCGAACGGTCACAATCCGCCTTGAACGGCACTGGACCACGAATGGTAACTATTCGCCACGAACGGCGCCCAGACCATGAACGGCCACAACTCGCCTCGAACGGTATCCAACCTCGAACGGTCACAAACCACCCTGAACGGCATACAATCACAAACGATCATCATTCAAAGTCAGCTAAGATTATCAACCTCTTTACAAGACATTATCAAGATATTGACATCCAGCTTATCGAACTACAAAACACACCTTACTATCGCAAGGCATGTTTTTGGAGGCAAGTGTTATCCCGCCTTTTCGCAAGGCCATGACACCAAAGAATTCACTGAAAACATAAGATAATTAGTCCCGACGACTGATTACCTACAAAGTTCACTATGAATGCTGGTAAATTTTGTCCGGGTCTGGATCAAGCTAAAATTAACATGACACGACAATCAAAGCTTTGAAATCCAACGTTCCAAATTTCAAATCAATCAGAGTTCGTATGCTCAGGATATTGATCGATCAAAATCGAGTCACTTCAATTTTTTTGGGGTTTGCTTCAAGTTTTCCCTAGCTTTACTTCGGGTTTCCAAGCTAAATGCTTCAACTCAGAGAAGGGTGTTCTTTGGGCCTTAGACAGATTAGCATGTTTACAAGCTACTTTGAGTCACCACAACACCTGCTTCGAGTCACCAGAGGGTCTGCTTCGGGTCTAGGAGGCAGCTAATTCAAGTCAGAGCTATGAATCGATCAGCAATCTCGGTCCCCATCAATTTCATATCCATGCTATTTGTATCCATCAAGTTTGCACTCATTCCTTTCGTATCCATCGGACAAACGCATCTCCTGAGTCAATCTAGGTTGTTCACTTCATATCGATATATGTTTCGTATCGATCAACTAGATGATCGATACGAAACCCAACCCTTTCCATCGATACGAAGTAGCCCACATATTTCTACTTCGTATCGATCATGTTGATATACATTTCGTATCGATCAACCAGATGATTGATACGAAACTATCACTTTCCATCGATGCGAAGCCAATGCCAGGCGATTGATACGAAGAGTATGTGCCATGCATCGATACGAAAAGAGACAGGGATCGATACGAAGAGCATAGCACCCGATAGATACCAAGGAAGAAGTAGTCAACGCGGCATAAAAGATGTATCTACCCTAGCTTATCGCTCCATATCACCATCGTTTGAAAGATACAAACAAGATCGATACGAACGACATCAATACAAACTCGACAATGCCTTGCAAATGCAAACTTGCATCAATCATATCTCAATATCTACAAGTCCAAATGCTGCCAAATTTTCAGAGGAGCTTGCGTACAACCTGAGGAATGTTCATGATCGATCTCGGCTCAATTGGGAAAGATTTGGATCGATACAAATCTCATTCGTGTTGATCATGGATCGAGTCGAAACGACCAGGGATCGATCATGTTGGCCCAACCACGTGAGAGAAGGAGTCTATCGAGATCTGAGCGAGATATTTACAACCTACACCTATAAATAGAAGTCCAATAGCTTTAGAATAGGGATCTTTTAGCTCTTCTATGTCGTTACTCTGCTGAACTCCATTGTAATTCAAATATTATCAATTGTACTCTTGTAATTCAGTTGAGAATAATCAATAAAACGACAACTCTTCAAAGTGGACATAGGCTACAACGCCGAACCACTATAAATCGTGTGTTTCTACTGCTTTCCTTTTAAATTTTGAGTGTTCTTCACATTTATGTTCTATACATACTTGCTATATGTTATCTGTGATTGTAAACGTGTGCTTTCTTTGACATTGGGTGTTTGTGACCATTTTTGCGTGAAAAAGAATCATATCCAAATAAGAAATAAGAATGAACAATATAAACAATAATTTATATTCTACAATATTTTTTCAAATTTAAAACTATTTAAAGTGGGATGTCTCACTTTAAACAAGAACCAGCTCAAATCAATAGATACTATGACCACCCTCGGCCTAGAAACAACATAAGATGCTTTCTTTAGCTTCCAAGTCACTAGAACCCACCTCGCTAGATCACCTAGTGTTCACGAAAGTCCACTTCCTCCTGGAAGCTCACGGTCATGCTTGGGAATGGGTGTTTGGCTTCAAAGCTTCAAACTTCGGGGTGGTGGTAGTTGTTATGATATTCTAAGGCAATGTAAGAAGTTTAAGGAGAAAAGAAGTGCTTATAATGTGGTTTTGATTATGAATTAAGGAGGAAGACATGGAAAAGAAGATGAAGAAAGAGAGCAAAAGATGGATTGGAAAAGGAAGTAAAGAGGTTCTATTTATAGAATTTAAAAAAGGCAAACTACATCACACATCCTTAAGCCAAAATTACACAAGTATCGTCCCTTGCCCTTCCATACTAAGCTTCTTCCATATGCCTACGTACTTTCTATCACATCTCAAAAAGAAGCAGACAAATATATGTACTTAGCATTTAAAATAATAAAGAAAAGTCCACTCTTTTCTTTATTACTTTTTAATTATAATTTAAAAGCACTTAAGGATTCATAATTATAATTAATCCATATTTTTACTTTTTTACTTTTTATTAAATTCTTATGTATGTTACAAAAGTGTACATATGTGTGCAATGACGCTGCGACAACTTTCATTCCAAAAAAATTCGAAAATTTGAAAAACGATTTTCGATCATATTTTCAATTTTTCTCCGAATTATTTAATTTTGAAAAAAAACCTTTCAAAAAAAGTTTACTAAATAATAAAAATGAGTTATTTAGGCTTATAAAATCAATTATTTGATATCTAAAATTGATTACATATTCTCAATCAAAGTGATAAAATTCTGGGTTGTTACACCAGTACCATCGAATTTAATTAATTTGTAACTATTATAAATTAGTTAAATTATTTAATATTTATCAAAAACTAATTATAAAATTTTATTTGATGTATGTTAAACAATATTAAATAATGTATCTATAATAGTCATAAATACACCAATCGATCTACGATATCAATACGTGTTTAAATTGGATTAAAATGTGTCAAATATTGTTTGGGTTTGAAATGAGTTTGAGGCCTAAATAAGGCTTGTTATTTTTAGCAATTGATAGAGCTAAGGGAGACCAGCCATATGATGGTCAAGAAAGGGGTTGGAATTTGAATTAAAGTAAGAATCTTGGTCCTTATTTTACTCCTTAGAATCTCTTTATTTAAATATCTCTAACCCATACATTTGCACCACTTTTTGGATCCACCATTCCTCTCCTTTCCTGGATGAAGTTTAACATCCATCTCCTTAAATTTTTAGGCTTTAAAACATCCAAAAAATTCAATTCAACTTTCGATGGTGGTTGTGTTCGGGAGACTTGGAACTTCTGGATCCATGATTTAGTTCGAGTAGTTTCAAGGTGCGAATTCTAGGCATAGGAAAATGTAATTTTACTTCATTAAAATGGTATAAATGCTTATTTAATTTATCATATCATATATTAGTTAGATAGAATCATTTATCACTAATCCGTATCCTTGCATTGTCACATATTTGATGGTTATATATATATATATATATAACCATCAAATATATATATAATTTTATCTATGCATACATGCATAATAGCTCATGGCCATGATTTAAAAACTATATTTTCGAAAGAAAATAAACTAACAAACAATTTCATTTGAATAAAAAAACTAAATACGATACAAATAATAAGACTTAAACAATAGTACTTAAAGTAGGACGGTTAACTCTTATCGATGTTGTTATTTTTTCTATAATTGTTTACTGGTCTAAAACATTCATTCTACCAAACAAGCTGATTATGATGGTACATAGTGCAATGAATAGATTCTTTTGGCGTGTCATCATTCACTCAACAAAGTTAATTCCGTGCTCCTTTTCTAGACTGGATATGCTTAAGTCTAAGGGGGGTCTTGGAATTAAGAACATGCTAGTATGGAACAAAGTAGCATTTGACAAACATATTGATGACTTAATTTGTAGAAAGGATAACATATGGGTCGAATGGTCTCTTAAACACATGCTTAGCAACAAAAAATTCTGAAACATGTCTCCTCCCCGAAATTGTAGCTAGACATGGAGAAGCATCTTGAACATGAGAACTTGCATCCTACCACTTGTCAAGTATGACATAGCCTTTGGGGGTGAGGTGATCTTTTGGCATGAGCCTTGGATCAGAGAAGGAGTCATCTTGAGTCATGTTCTAACCCTCAGCAAAGTACTCAGACTGGTATTAGCATCAATGCAACAACTTACAGCTACATTTAACATGATAACATTAATCTCTCATACTCAAGCAACCAAGTAGTAAGATAATCGTGAGCTCAATTCTATGGCTTTAAATTCACTTTTATTCTTTGGATAGTGTTAAATGGTCCGCTAAAAGCAATAGTTTTTCAACTGACAGAGTTTACAAAAGATTAGCTAACTTTAATGTCGTGCTTGAATTTAGTTGGCATAAAAGAATCTGGTTGCAACACAATAGTGAGAAGGAAAATCTTATTTTATGGAAGATATTTAGAAATGCACTTTTAACCAAAGGAAAATTGCATTACAAGAGGCTAAACATTGATATGTCATGTTCTTTCTGCAATGTCGAAGTTGAAGACTGTAACGACCCAGAATTTTTATTAATAAAAATTTGAATATTTAATTAATTTTAAATATTAATAAGTGCAATTTATAAGTCGAATAAATTTTATTTTGAATAATTGGATTTAATTGAATAATTAAATCGATAATTTAATAGTGGAAATCCAGGAATAATTGAAATTGGGTTAAATATGATTAAAAATGATTTGTAAAATTTTATTGTATCATATTGAAGTTAGAATGATGTTATAGAACTTTTAAAATTTAATTTAGAGTTAATTTGTGAAAAATGAATATTTTAATATTTATTCGACTAGTGAAATTAGCCGTTTTTCGAACAGTCTCAGAATTGAACAAAACTAGTTTCATTGGATCCGTAATAGTTTGTTATTATCGTATTTCAATTTTCGTAGCAATCGGAGTTATCGTTTGATCGTGGCAGCTCGAAACGCATCGAAATCGTTTTAATATTAATTTGGCGAGTTAAAATAGTCATTTTTCAAACAGTCTCGGATTTCGACGAAACTAGTTTCATCGGATCCGTAATGTGATATTATTGTAAGATTTCAAATTTCATGTCAATTGGATTTACCGTTTGTCCGGTGCAAGCTAAAACGCCTAGAAAATCGTTTAATCGGTTTAATTTTAAATTGAACGTTTATTGCCATAACTCGCACAGATGACCGAATTAGCTCCCGAAACACATTCCATTGTGTTCAGAACGTGGGGTAAACCTTAGAAACTCCAACCGGCACACTTCGTTTGGAGTTCGGAAAATTCGGGGTGAATAGTGTTCGTGAAATTTTCTATAAAAGCCCCTAGAATCTTCATTTTTGCAAAAAATTAAAACCCTAGGGTTTCTTCAGGAGCCGCCGCCTCCAATAAAACGAATGGCCAGAAATCATCTCCTTTTCTTCCTCAATTACTTCCAACCCGTCGATAATTAGCCAATATCCTCAACTACAAAGTTGAAGAGCTCGATGAGAGCTTTGATTCTATACGGTGATGATCGGAATTGGAGTGACGGAGTGGGGGCTACATGCCCGCGTTCACCATCAGGTCGGCATGCAATTCGAGATGATGGGGGAGGCCGAGTTGCAGGGGGTGGTGGCCGAAGGTAGAGGAGGAGATGGCGGTCAAGATGGAAGCTTCTGATCGTGTTCATGTTCGTCGTGGAGGTCGCAAAATCAAACCCTAGTTTGCTTGGATGAGTTTCTTTGTTCGGCTATTTCCTGTAGAATAAACGTGAGGGGAGAGGAGAAGAGGGATGGCCAGGATTTGCAGGGGCTTGGATCAAGGGCTGAGATCAATTAGGTTAAGAAAATAATAAAAAAAATGTTGTAAATTTATGAATATAAATTCGTGTAACTTCTAAAATTCATACCTTTTTCATACGAGGTCGAAAACGCGCGAAACCAGTTGCGTTGGAATCGTATGGACGAGCACTATGCTATGGAAATGGATTGGAGTCGTTTGGAGTTAGTGAGAATTTCGGGTAAAATTAAACGTCCGTTTAATTTTATTCGAAATAAATCGCTAAAACGAAATTGAAATCAAGGTGAGAACTTCTCACTCAATCGAATCGGTTTCGATTTTTATTTTAAATAGTTAGATTTAAAATTCTTGAATTTATGTTTGAGTGATGATTGTTATCTATTGATTGTTAAAATAGACATTATACGTCGTTAGTAAGCGGAGGTTATTTATTAAAAACATATACCGCGAATATTTCACAGTACAGTGAAATTGGTATTATTTATGTACTTGGAATTGATTTCCCACAGTATATAGCGGATGAGACCCTATTGCGCTGCCTATTAAGTGGATAATATCTTAAATCCCATATACCGCGATAATTTCGTACTGGAACGGAATTGGTATTGTGCTAACATCTTTAGATGCAGGAAAATAGGTTGGAGGGATCCAACTGGATTCCTCAACAGTATTTATTTGATTATGGATATTTTGATATTCGTTGATTATCATATACGATATATGATGTCGTTGTTGTCGTGATTGACTATTTGGTGTGTAGCATCACTAGGCCAAATTTTGGAATTTTAAAAGGATTTTCAAAGTGATTTTTGAAAGTATACGTTTTATAAAATAATTTTGGAATTGATTAGTTTTAAATAAATAAACGTTATAATTTTAATGTTATAAAAATTATGATTTTTGAGAAAAATAGTTAAAAGTTGATTTTTGAAAATATGGGGTTAATGATTTTATAAAATGGTTTAAATCGGGATTTTTGAATTTATTGTGAAAAGTTTAAAAATAGGATTTATAAAATTTAATTATTTTATAAATCAAAATGATGAAATTATAAAGGACTTTGAAGACGTTTTGAAATAATAATATAAATTGATTTATATAAAAGATTTATAAATTGATAATTTATAAATTAAAATATTTGAATTATAAAATGAGTTTTTTAAGTGTTAGAATGAATTGTGAATGAATTTCATAAATGAATGAAATTTATAGAATTATAAACGGTGAAGTTATAAATGGAATTTTATAAGCAGTAGGTTTATAAAATTTGTAAAGTTATTTGAAGAATAGATTTGGGTAAATAAATGAATCTTATAAGTTATAAGATTTATAATTTGGGAAGTTTAAAGGAACGATTTTGCAAACAAATAAATTATAAGTGTTTAACTTATAATATGAACTTTTAGTATATCATTGAGGTATGAAATTGAATAGGTTAATAAAGGAGATTTATAAAAGGAAGTTGTTATAAAACAAATAGAAATGGAATTTATAAACATTGTTTTATAAATTCGCAAATGACTCATTTTGATAAGTAAATTGTTGTAACTTATTAATGGAGTTATATTCACGTTTTAGACAGTGAATAATCCTTTAAAATAAAATGAATAGAAAGGATGAAATTGGTTAACAAGGTATATTCACGTTTTTGAATAGTGAATAATATGTTAAAGAAAATGTTTTGGATGTGATGTTTTAAATAGAATTTAAACGATTTAACGATGTTTTTAAAATGTGTTAAGATTCGAAACCATAGATTTCAACATTTATTGTTGAAATAGACGTTTTCGAGAAACAGAAGGAAATGGTGTACTATAAACTGTTGTTATAGTAAATGATTTCCAAAAGGAAATGTTTTGTATAGTATTGGGATTTATATACCTATTTTAATTTTGAATCCCTATACTAGTGATTTTGGGTTGTCGTAACGATGTTTTACGTAACATTCGTTTTGTCCCAAATAAATTTGTTTAAGAGAATGATTTCCTTAAAGAATGAAATATATACTTAATTTCGATTTAAGTATATTGAATATTTTTCAAGTGTTGAAAATAAATGGATTTGTGAATTACTTAATAAGAAAGTATGGAAATGTTTTCCAATATAAAGTGAATATTTTGAGAATTTATCTTTTTGAAGATAAATTGGAAAAAATGAATAATTGAAATCGTATATTCGTAGATATTTTGGAATGTAAATTCACTATGGAATTTATAAAAGAAAGGGGAATTTGTTTAAAAATAAATATTGATTTATTTTTGAGGTATTGAAATTTTATATCTTGTAAAGATATTTTTGGGAAATAAATAATTTGAAAAATTATTTGGAATCTGGTGATGTTGTGCATATCCATTGATAGTTCAATAACCGACTATCAATATTTACCTTTGAATGGGTATTTGTTGTGATTTGTTCGAATTTGAATGCCACACTTATTTTTGAATAAGCGCTCACTATTCGGGTTAGCCGGGAAAGGACCTTGGGGTCGTATAACACATTTCGAATATGTGATACGTCGTTATGAATTGCATTTGAAGACCGGTGTTGAAGACCGGGTATTTGCGAGAGCGATAGGATGACCTGTCGATTGACTCTGCACCGAGTTGCTCCGGTATAGATGTCTCCATATGTGATGGGGAATCCGATCAGGATTGTGGATATCCGGATTGCAAGGACTTCTTTGTAAGTGCCTTCGGTTCTGTTCGAGCCCGGAACAGACTTGTATGGATTGTATGTCTGACATTACAAATTGAGATATAAAGCTGATTTCTTTCAAATATATTTCTGTTGGTGGCGGAGAATTTATTCTCTTAGCTTAACACCCTTCTCTGAGACGTACGAGCTCAGAGGTTATGTAGTTGAAGGTTATTAGCAATATATTCCCAATTTGGTAATGTGACATGCTGAGTGTTGATGTGAAATGATCATTGTTTGATCATTTGTGATATGATCATTTGTTTGATCGTTTATCTTTGTGATCATTTCTATGATCATTTGTTGACCCAAAGCACAGCTTTTGTATAAAGCGTGGCTTTATGGACGAGACTTCGTCGAGCCTCACATCCCGGAATGGTCAAAACAGGAAAGATGCGGCAAGGTTATGAGGGGTAGCTCCCTTTAGGGTATGTGCATTTCCTTCTGGAAAAGGGTGGTATCATGGTATGGAGCCCAGATACTTACTCATGTTGAAACACTTATTATTTTGGTGTGATGTTGATTACGAGCGCTCGGATAAAGGTCCCAAAGGACCGGGGGATGGCATACTCGTGTCAGTAGTTACCCAGTTTGGGGTAACCTGGCCTTGTGTTGGCAGAGATCCGGTTAGGTTCTCGGGGACGTCCTTCCAGAGGCGTTCTCATGTGGCAGTGGGAAGTTCCTTGGCCTGACCATTTGTTGGAAATTCAAAGAAACAATACGAGACTTGTACGATTTTAGTTGTAGAACCAGCCATATAATATGGTAGCTATAGTAGGCATAATATAATGGTACCTATGCTGGCTAAGATTTATATTCTACTTTCGAAATGATTTTTCCTACACTATGCACTAATAATAATATCACATGTTTCTTTTTAATGCGTATCAAGCATCTTTGACTATCATAAGGAGAAATCTCCTCCAAGTCTGCGTTTGCATTGTGTGTGTGGTGGGAGGTCTTATGGTAGTCTCATTTTTAAAAGCATTGCGAATTGACTTTAAAAATATTCCTCTATTTTGATTTTAAAGATAAATAAACTGTTTTGAGTTCTCACACCAGTCACATGACTGACTCGGAGTTTATTGTTTTCCTTCCTAAACTCTGGGTGCCCACTAATTTCCACACGGGCAGTCAAGAGTTAAGGTTTATCATGATATTCTGGAATTCTGGAGTTGCTGGAGGTAAGCTGGATGGCATGGCGTATTACTTGTACATAGTATTTCTTTTCCGCTGTTTGATGTTGTTTGTTGTTGTACACTCTGATGTAATGAAATGTAATGTGATGTAATGTAATAACTGATATAGTTCTTTGTTTAAAGACTATTCATTTATTTATTATGTGTTGTTCCGCTGCGCTTGTGAGATTCTGATGTTGTTCTGTTGTTTTCTTTCTGTTTCGTTCTATTTTCTTTCCTCTCTATTTTCTATCTTTTTCTCTCTTCTTCTACCTCTTTCTTCTTTTTAAACCCTAATTTTTCGTAATTCCGTTCATCTTGAGTTAATCTATGGAGATTAGTGTCTATTCAAGGAGTACGGATTTGCGGATTATTACATTTGGTATCAGAGCATATAGTTAAGCGACAACCATGGCTCTGTTGGGTATTATTGATTAGAGATAGAGTCAGTAGTACTCTAGAATGAGTTTGAGTGTAATAATAGCTATGAGAGCGTATTTGTTAGTGAATATAAAATTGTTTTATATTGTGATGATTGGTTTGTTGAGTGGTATATGGATTCTGGTTAATACGAGTAATTAACGTTGTTGATAGGGATCTCTAAACACTTGTACAGAACAATTCGACACAGTATTGTTTTAAATTGGGTAAATGGAATAATTTTACCTTGATTATATTTTATATATAAAGGAATAATTTTTCAGAATTATTAAAGTGTATATAAGTTGATTGTTTAGTTGTTTGAATAATCTAAATTGAAGAATAATTGTATAAGCAAATGAATTATAAGAATTGAATTATGATTAAAGTGATTTACAATTGTGAAAAAAAACATATATATAAGAAGTGAAACTATATGAATATATTTATGAATATGAGTTGTAAATAAAAAATGAATTTAAAGTTAAATGTCCAGTGGTTTCGACATAATGGATGTGGCTACATTGTGTTGTAGTGGCACCGGATCGATTCCCAACGGCCACAATAATGAGACATAAGTGGTATGGGCACTATAAAACCAGTCTAACCAAAGGTCAGGGCGACATAGTCTCCCTGTCCCCAAAGTTTAGAATGGGCTCCAGGCGACTCATGATTCTTGCGTTCCTTTCTACTTCGTCTCCGTAATTTTGCTCGCCTTTCTCCTCTTCTTCATTCCCCTTCATATCCTCATCCCCTCCCCCCAGATCTCAGCATATCCCCATCCCCTCATCTACGCGCTCTGGCGGTTGTTTTCGAACCATGGCTTCTGGTGTAGGCGCAAGACATGACCTACAATCGTCCCGAGAGTTTCCTCCTCTTCGTGCAATCGAACTGTCCCCCCAAGCACCTTCTACCCGCCTCTGCTCAAGTGATGCACCATTTTCTACAGTGAACTCGATAGCGTCTAAATTAGGTACACCACTGTCCCTCCCTTTGACCGGATCCAATATGAGTGCTGTAGATAAGTCGATTTGCGTTTTGGATCACCAAGATTCGGTTATGTTGGATGAGGACCGAGTATTAGAAAATAAGTCAGGCGATGTCATAAGCTTGGTCAAGTCAGTTGAGAATGAATGTTGCAGGTCAGGTGTTTGTATCATTGCAGCAGAGGGAATTGAACCTTTGAACAGTGCAAAATGTAAGGCTTGTAACTCTACTCATGTTCCATTTGTTGTACCAAGTCCTGAGCCTGCGGCTTTGCTTGCTTGCTCCAATTTGGGTACAGAGAGCAGCACTTCAACCGTTCGGCATAATGCTAATGCCAATGTAGTCCCTGTGCACAATAATTTAACTCCTGGTGACAACAGGCGCGCGGTCTCCTCTCCCACTGTTGTACAATGCCCCAACCCTGAGGCCCCATCTGTTCCCAGATCATGGTCTTCCTTATTTACATCCAAGCCCCGTAATGCGGGAGTTTATGAACCAGTTGATTTCAAAATTGTTGAGGGAAACGGAGTGAAGATCCCTCCCCCCTGTGTAATGCAAGCCGGTTTGGAATTCTGGTCAGGATATGTAGTTGGTTTCTTTTTGGACCCTAATTATCGACTTCACGATGCGGCCACTGTTTGTCGTAGGGCCTGGAAACTTCAAGGGGGTCTGAGAGTTAAGTTAGTTGATTCCTTGTACTACCTTTTGTTCTCCTCCCCTGAGGAACGTAGTCGTGTTCTTGAGTCTGAGCCTTCCTTCATTGATGGTCAGCCTTTCATTATTACCCTCTGGACTCCGACGGTTGCTAATGCTCGTGAACAGGTCCTTTCTATCCCTGTTTGGGTTTATTTCTCTCAAATCCCTTCTGCTCTACAACCGCTGCTTGGTTTGAATTGGCTAGCATGCAATGTTGGTAAATTGATTTGTTTTGACTCTAATACTGTTGCGCGTGATAAGCTTGTTTATGCCAAGGCGTTGATTGAGATTTCTCCCCTAAAGCCGCTACCAACCTCTATTCCTGTCCAGCTAGTTGTTGGTCACGTGGCGTGTATGTTATGGATGGGTCCCTGACATTTGTTCCTCCTGTCACTCTTTTGGCCATGTAGCCTCTGCTTGCAAGCACTCTCCTGTATCTGCTGCTGCGCCAAAGATCCCTCTGCCTCGGCCTCCGCTTAGGAAATGGGTCCCCAAAGTCTCTCTAGTTGATCCTAACCCTGGTCCTTCTCTTACCATAGTGCAGCCTGTGTCCCCAGTTCCCGCTGACGTTCCTCCTGTTCTGTCTGATGCACAGGATCCTGCTCCGCCTCTCGTTGTTTGGGCCGAGACTGAATATTGTTGGGTTGACCGTCATTTTGGTATGAGATTCAACCCTGCGGATGACACTTACCATAAATATATATCTGATGATCTATTGGACCTACGATGCCTTTATTATAGAATTTCTGGTGAATCCTTGGTTCTTGACATGGAGAGCTCGTATGCTATGAATAATTCTGTTATTCTAGCTGATACGGACTGGGATCGATCCTTTTTTTACTCCTCTGATGTTGACAGCTATGATCCTTCTCTTGCTATTCGTTTCCGCCCCTTTTTTGGTCTTCAAGGGGATGGTTCTCTGGTTTCTTCCAGGGACGTAGCGGATGTTGGTGATTCTTCCTCTACGGAGGAGAACTAGACCACGTATTTATTTCATGTAGCTGTGACATGTCTGTCACACTCCTGTGCTGCATTTTTTATTTCTTTCTATCATAGTAGCTAAGGTGTCTCTGCCTTTCTCCTGTACTTCAACTTTATTACGTTCGTAATAAAAGTGGTCGGTCCACTATAAAACCGTCGGCCTTGCCAAAAAAAAAATTACTTTAGAATTGGAATCTCAAATTGATTTATAAGTGGGAATTTAAGTTAAGTAAAACCAAGTGATGTTTATAAAATGAAGTATAACTTAAGTGATGTTGAATGAAGTTGATTTCGGTATCAAAGTAAATTAATAAAGTTAAGTGATAAATGTGAACTTGAGTTATATAAATGAAATTCAACTTTAGTAATGGATTAAATGTTAATCAATTGATTGTAAATTAAGTTGATATGAAATAATGAATGTAAGTGTTAATTCATTAAAATCTTATGTTATTGGAAAATTGAATAATTGAATGAAAATCAATTTAATTAAACCAATTGAAAGTAAAGGTATTAAACCAAATTGAATGAATATAAGCAAAGGAATTTGGTTGTAATTAATATACATTGGTTGTTATATGATTGTTAGTTGATTGTATATAATTCATTAAGAGTTAATGAAATTGGAAGCTAAAGTAATTGGAATTCAATTGGAAGTTAAGTGAATCTTAAATAGAAGTGAATTTGATTTGGAAGTGAACCAACATGAATATGAATTAGTGAATATAAACTAATTGAAAATGAATGTTAGTAAAAACATCCACTGTTAATGAATCAAATGTGATTAAATTGAAAACCATTTCATTGAAATTAATGAGAATATGAATGAATATTTATTGGTTATAGATGTTAGTTGAATGTTAGTTGGATGTTAGTTGGTTGATGGTTGAATTTATTGCTTTTAATGCATTGCTATGTTGGCATATATAGTTATTATGTTGTTATATGTTGTATATCGATACTATTGTCTATATACATGTTTCTCATGTTGTTTGTTGAGTGATTAGTAGGTGCGGATCGCGTTTGCTTCGCATTTGGAGCTCGCTTTCGCGCTATATTAGCCGTATATGCTTGCTAATAAAATATAAGGTACATATCTCGGATTAAATATCGTACTTTTACACTTTTTTCCCTGCGGGATGCCTCATTACTTGATTAGATGTATATTTGTGATATATATACTGTCATTTTTTTTCGGATCGAGCCGCGCAAAGAAGACTCTGGCGAATTTTTCCGGAAATTTAAGGCGTTAGAATATTTTTGAGAAAAATTGGAAAATTTTGAAAACTATAACTTTGATTTGGAATTGAAAGTTAAACGATAGTAGTTGTTTTTGAAAAGATAACTAAGTATGATTTGAAAACTTAGTAAAGTTATTGTAAGAAGTTTAACTATGGATTTATGGAAAGTTAATGGATTCTGTAACTTTTCTTACTTGGTAATTTCGAGGACGAAATTCTTTTAAGAGGGGAAGTCTGTAACGACCCAGAATTTTTATTAATAAAAATTTGAATATTTAATTAATTTTAAATATTAATAAGTGAAATTTATAAGTCGAATAAATTTTATTTTGAATAATTGGATTTAACTGAATAATTAAATCGATAATTTAATAGTGGAAATCCAGGAATAATTGAAATTGGGTTAAATATTATTAAAAATGATTTGTAAAATTTTATTATATCATATTGAAGTTAGAATGATGTTATAGAATTTTTAAAATTGAATTTAGAGTTAATTTGTGAAAATTGAATATTTTAATATTTAATCGACTAGTGAAATTAGCCGTTTTTCGAACAGTCTCAGAATTGGACGAAACTATTTTCATTGGATCCATAATAGTTTGTTATTATCGAATTTCAATTTTCGTAGCAATCGGAGTTATCGTTTGATCGTGGCAGCTCGAAACGCATCGAAATCGTTTTAATATTAATTTGGCGAGTTAAAATAGTCATTTTTCAAACAGTCTCGGATTTCGACGAAACTAGTTTCATCGGATCCGTAATGTGATATTATTGTAAGATTTCAAATTTCATGTCAATTGGATTTACCGTTTGTCCGGTGCAAACTAAAACGCCTAGAAAATCGTTTAATCGGTTTAATTTTAAATTGAATGTTTATTGTCATAACTCGCACAGATGACCGAATTAGCTCCCGAAACACGTTCCATTGTGTTCGGAACGCGGGGTAAACCTTAGAAACGCCAACCGGTATGCTTCGTTTGGAGTTCGGAAAATTCGGGGTGAATAGTGTTCGTGAAATTTTCTATAAAAGCCCCTAGAATCTTCATTTTTGAAAAAAATTAAAACCCTAGGGTTTCTTCAGGAGCCGCCGCCTCCAATAAAACGAATGGCCAGAAATCATCTCCTTTTCTTCCTCAATTACTTCCAATCCATCGATAATTAGCCAATATGCTCAACTACAAAGTCGAAGAGCTCGATGAGAGCTTTGATTCTATACGGTGATGATCGGAATTGGAGTGACGGAGTGGCGGCGACATGCCCACGTTCACCATCAGGTTGGCACACAATTCGAGACGATGGGGGAGGCCGAGTTGCAGGGGATGGTGGCCGAAGGTAGAGGAGGAGATGGCGGTCAAGATGGAAGCTTCTGATCGTGTTCATGTTCGTCGTGGAGGTCGCAAAATCAAACCCTAGTTTGCTTGGATGGGTTTCTTTGTTCGGCTATTTCCTGTAGAATGAACATAAGGGGAGAGGAGAAGAGGGATGGCCAGGATTTGCAGGGGCTTGGATCAAGGGCAGAGATCAATTAGGTTAAGAAAATAAAAAAAAAATGTTGTAAATTTATGAATATAAATTCGTGTAACTTCTAAAATTCATATCTTTTTCATACGAGGTCGAAAACGCGCGAAACCAGTTGCGTTGGAATCGTATGGACGAGCACTACGCTATGGAATTGGATTGGAGTCATTTGGAGTTAGTGAGAATTTCGGGTAAAATTAAACGTCCGTTTAATTTTATTCGAAATAAATCGCTAAAACGAAATTGAAATCAAGGTGAGAACTTCTCACTCAATCGAATCGGTTTCGATTTTTATTTTAAATAGTTAGATTTAAAATTCTTGAATTTATGTTTGAATGATGATTGTTATCTATTGATTGTTAAAATAGACATTATACGTCGTTAGTAAGCGGAGGTTATTTATTAAAAACATATACCGCGAATATTTCACAGTACAGTGAAATTGGTATTATTTATGTACTTGGAATTGATTTCCCACAGTATATAGCGGATGAGACCCTATTGCGCCGCCTATTAAGCGGATAATATTTTAAATCCCATATACCGCGATAATTTCGTACTGGAACGGAATTGGTATTGTGCTAACATCTTTGGATGCAGGAAAACAGGTTGGAGGGATGCAACTGGATTCCTCAACAGTTTTTATTTGATTATGGATATTTTGATATTCGTTGATTATCATATACGATATATGATGTCGTTGTTGTCGTGATTGACTATTTGGTGTGTAGCATCACTAGGCCAAATTTTGGAATTTTAAAAGGATTTTTAAAGTGATTTTTGAAAGTATACGTTTTATAAAATAATTTTGGAATTGATTAGTTTTAAATAAATAAACGTTATAATTTTAATGTTATAAAAATTATGATTTTTGAGAAAAATAGTTAAAAGTTGATTTTTGAAAATATGGGGTTAATGATTTTAAAAAATGGTTTAAATCGGAATTTTTGAATTTATTGTGAAAAGTTTAAAAATAGGATTTATAAAATTTAATTATTTTATAAATCAAAATGATGAAATTATAAAGGACTTTGAAGACGTTTTGAAATAATAATATAAATTGATTTATATAAAAGGTTTATAAATTGATAATTTATAAATTAAAATATTTGAATTATAAAACGAGTTTTATAAGTGTTAGAATGAATTGTGAATGAATTTCATAAATGAATGAAATTTACAGAATTATAAACGGTGAAGTTATAAATGGAATTTTATAAGCAGTAGGTTTATAAAATTTGTAAAGTTATTTGAAGAATAGATTTGGGTAAATAAATGAATCTTATAAGTTATAAGATTTATAATTTGGGAAGTTTAAAGGAACGATTTTGCAAACAAATAAATTATAAGTGTTTAACTTATAATATGAACTTTTAGTATATCATTGAGGTATGAAATTGAATAGGTTAATAAAGGAGATTTATAAAAGGAAGTTGTTATAAAACAAATAGAAATGGAATTTATAAACATTGTTTTATAAATTCGCAAACGACTTATTTTGATAAGTAAATTGTTGTAACTTATTAATGGAGTTATATTCACGTTTTAGACAGTGAATAATCCTTTAAAATAAAATGAATAGAAAGGATGAAATTGGTTAACAAGGTATATTCACGTTTTTGAATAGTGAATAATATGTTAAAGAAAATGTTTTGGATGTGATGTTTTAAATAGAATTTAAACGATTTAACGATGTTTTTAAAATGTGTTAAGATTCGAAACCATAGATTTCAACATTTATTGTTGAAATAGACGTTTTCGAGAAATAGAAGGAAATGGTGGACTATAACACTGTTGTTATAGTAAATGATTTCCGAAAGGAAATGTTTTGTATAGTATTGGGATTTATATACCTATTTTAATTTCGAATCCCTATACTAGTGATTTTGGGTTGTCTAACGATGTTTTACGTAACATACGTTTTGGCCCAAATAAATTTGTTTAAGAGAATGATTTCCTTAAAGAATGAAATATATACTTAATTTCGTTTTAAGTATATTGAATATTTTCCAAGTGTTGAAAATAAATGGATTTGTGAATTACTTAATAAGTAAGTATGGAAATGTTTTCCAATATAAAGTGAATATTTTGAGAATTTATCTTTTTGAAGATAAATTGGAAAAAATGAATAATTGAAATCGTATATTCGTAGATATTTTGGAATGTAAATTCACTATGGAATTTATAAAAGAAAGGGGAATTTGTTTAAAAATAAATATTGATTTATTTTTGAGGTATTGAAATTTTATATCTTGTAAAGATATTTTTGGAAAATAAATAATTTGGAAAATTATTTGGAATCTGGTGATGTTGTGCATATCCATTGATAGTTCAATAAACGACTATCAATATTTACCTTTGAATGGGTATTTGTTGTGATTTGTTTGAATTTGAATGCCACACTTATTTTTGAATAAGCGCTCACTATTCGGGTTAGCCGGGAAAGGACCTTGGGGTCGTATAACCCATTCCGAATATGTGATACGTCATTATGAATTGCATTTGAAGACCGGTGTTGAAGACCGGGTATTTGCGAGAGCGATAGGATGACCTGTCGATTGACTCTGCACCGAGTTGCTCCGGTATAGAGTTCTCCATATGTGATGGGGAATCCGATCAGGATTGTAGATATCCGGATTGCAAGGACTTCTTTGTAAGTGCCTTCGGTTCTGTTCGAGCCCGGAACAGACTTGTATGGATTGTATGTCTGACATTACAAATTGAGATATAAAGCTGATTTCTTTCAAATATATTTCTGTTGGTGGCGGAGAATTTATTCTCTTAGCTTAACACCCTTCTCTGAGACGTACGAGCTCAGAGGTTATGTAGTTGAAGGTTATTAGCAATATATTCCCAATTTGGTAATGTGACATGCTGAGTGTTGATGTGAAATGATCATTGTTTGATCATTTGTGATATGATCATTTGTTTGATCGTTTATCTTTGTGATCATTTCTATGATCATTTGTTGACCCAAAGCACAGCTTTTGTATAAAGCGTGGCTTTGTGGACGAGACTTCGTCGAGCCTCACATCCCGGAATGGTCAAAACAGGAAAGATGCGGCAAGGTTATGAGGGGTAGCTCCCTTTAGGGTATGTGCATTTCCTTATGGAAAAGGGTGGTATCATGGTATGGAGCCCAGATACTTACTCGTGTTGAAACACTTATTATTTTGGTGTGATGTTGATTACGAGCGCTCGGATAAAGGTCCCAAAGGACCGAGGGATGGCATACTCGTGTCAGTAGTTACCCAGTTAGGGGTAACCCGGCCTTGTGTTGGCAGAGATCCGGTTAGGTTCTCGGGGACGTCCTTCCAGAGGCGTTCTCATGTTCCAGAGGTGAGTATGAACGGATGGTTACTAATATACAAGTCTACCAGATGGAGACAAAAGACATATTGTGCTCTTCTACTCACTTTAAAGGTGCTTGTTCATGTAATGTGGTCAGAGAGGAATGCAATAATATCTCAAGGAAAGAGGAAAATGTTTGCCCAATTTCAGCACCTAATCATGCATGAAATAAGGAGTGGATGGACTGCTCGAAGTATGCTTTTGATCCATCTATTCGTGCTGCTTTTGGTTAACTGTTGTTTTATAAATTCTATGTTTTTCTTTTTTCTGTTTTTCACATTTTCTTTCAGTTTCCTTTATGATTGAGTTGCATGTTCTCTGTATTTCTCCTTTTCCATTTTTTTGCCAACCAAAGCATGTTTTAGTTGTGGCTTATCTTTTCTTGTTTGTCCTTTCTAAACAGCTCAATAAACTGGTAGGGGTATGGTCAGCCCCGTTGGCTTTGCCAATTTTTTTTATATACATTATGTATTTTTTTATTACATATATTTATTTACTTAATTCATAATTATTATATATATGTAAAACATTTTATTTAAAGTTAATTTATGCAAATTATAAATACATATACACAGTTCTATTATGTAAATTATAGGTACAAATTTACATTATGTTGTACGTGCATATACACACATATGTGTATATGATACACATACATATATATATTATATGATACAAACTATACAGAATAGAACATTATTTATGATATAAATAAACTATTGATTTTATACAAAAATAAGATATAGAAGAGTTCCAAATAAATTTGGGCTACATAAGACCGATAAAGATCTAAAAAGATATTTTTTTGGAGTCACCCAATTGCTTTGGTGCAGGTTGATCCAGTTCCAACAATATGGTATTGGGGTCTCATACCATTATTTAATCTGAACTAGCATGGGGCGGGTTAAATGAGTGAATTTCGGTTTTTTCCCCATTTTGAATCTATTGGGCTTATGAAGTCTATATTTATTTAGATCTAATCTAAATAAATTTTAGAATAAATCTTTTATTTAATTTAATTGATTAATATAAAGGCTTTATTTGTTTACATAAGTGATATATAATGGGTACATGCATATAAAATGCAAATCGATGTGTACATGCACATGTAACCGATAGTGTTAGGGGTATGCCCTAGGGGCAATTCTGTAATTTATTAACTCCGAAATCAATTCTTGTTTGAAATATAAGGTGTTTCTTCTTTTTGGTATAATGTGTTATAAATAATTGAATGTTTAACTAAAAATATATTTAACAGAAAATTCGTAAGTGACGTGTTTGTGATAGTAACTACAATTAGTTGTAATCATGAGTATTGGATCACATTGTTACAAAACACATCATTTTAGATGTTCCTAGTCAAGATGCATCGACACTGGATTTCGATGTATCCGTTGAGACTAAAGTATGTAATGCTCGCCAAATGTTGGGTAGTGTATTACTCATGACTGTTGGGGGGCATTTAGAGGTTATGTATTGATAGTTACTGGATAGCCATAGAAAACCTCACGCGGTAGTTTTCTATTGGTTAATACAACTAAGGTCAAACAGAAAATATCGATGTGACCAATTTACACAATTGTTTCGACTTGAGAATACCGTCAACCTTCAATATGAAAAACTTTGCTTTGATTATAGTCAAATCATGGAACGACGTCCATCAAGTGATTATAGTTGGGTCGAGTGGAAGTACTGGAAGGAAGACTATTCAAGAGAGGATTCATCACTTCAGTTATATGAGGTTAGTATCATGGTCAACTCATGTCAATCCAAAGTCAAAATCTCTGGCCAGAGTAGTACGGTTAATAATAACTATTATTATTAAACCGAGTATTTTGTGTTTGGACTATACAGTTGAATATGGACAATATTGGAAACCATTACCAAATTGCATAAATCCAAAGTGATACAGTTTTGACGAAGAGAATTGGTATATAAATGTCACTAACGGGTAACGCTTATTAATTTAAATAAGGTTTTACTGAAAATGAATAACTGATAAATTTGGCCATAATGTCACACCATTTGTTAAGTGACGTGTGAATGTTAACATTCGAATAGTTCTTTGTTAATTGCTAACCAAATTTACACCCAAGAGTCGCACATCTAAAATGATGAATTCCCTTCAGATCGAATGATTTAATTAGTTTATACTTGTTATAAATAAATTAAATTAATTAATATTTATGATTATTAAAATTTGAATATGGTTTGAGAAATAAAAATTGTTATATATTTATAATAGTGAAAAATGTACCAATCGATATACGATATCGATAAGCGATTAAATTAGATTTAATTGCATAGCATTTTGGCTTGGGATTAAATGGGTTTAAGGCTCATCATTAGAGCTGAAAATTTTGGTTTTGACAATTTATTGGAGGGGGATAATACTTAGGATTAGACCTAGAGATAGATGGCTAAGATTAAGGGAGAACAGGTGATGAGATTGTCCTAATACTCTCTTATACAATGCTATATATATGGATCTCTAAACCCTTAATCAAAAACAACTTTTGGCTGCCATAATTATAAAGTTTGTTGGCCAAAATTAATCCTCATATCAGTTCTAAGAATCTCAAATCAATTAAAACTAAGTAAAAGCACTATTTGATAGAAAATATCGACATTCCAAACATGCAATCTGACTGACCGGGCATAACTAGGGAAGGGAATTCATTGATTCAAGTGGACATAAAGGCATTGTCAATTGGTATTTTATTTATATATTACAGTAATCATATCATATTTTATGATTTAATATTGAATAATCCTAAATCTGTATATATATTAATGTTGTATATCTGGTTATGTGAGATTTTCGTAGGTATATGTAGTTATCACAAATTAGTTTGGTTATGTGCATGGTTATATTACTATGTGTTATAACTTATGTATAAAAAATCTAATTGGCTGAATTTTTTTTTGCCATTATTAATTATTTTATGTATATTTATATATTAAATATAAAATAATGTATATTTTAAACATATAATTACATATATGTATATTTATAATGTATAAACAGCTTGGAATATTTCCTTACACCTATTTATACACAATATGAATTATCAAATTCGAAAATAAATTTATTTATATAAAAATAATTTTAAATTATCTTTATTGATTATTGAATTGTTTATTATATCTAAAATAATTATTGCATTAAAAATTCGATTTTATATTTTTTAAATTACTACATCTATATAGTAACTCGTAGAAAAAATTTCAGAATTTTTTGTTATAATTTAATATTTTTAATAATTAAATTACTTTGGTTAAACATTTCTTTTATTTATTAAAAATAATATTATATTTCAAAAAATCATAAAAAATTCGAACCTTTATTTTATGATCCTAGAGTTTCCAAAATTTTCAAATTTTATTTTTAATATTTATTACAAATATTTTTAATTATTATGATCAAAACTATTTATTATATAATGTATAATAATGATAAAATTATAAAATTATTATTTTATGTTTTTCATGCTAATTTAGATCTGAAAATAATTTTAAAATATATTTATTTATTTATTAAGTATTTGAATGTAATTAATTATTCATATATATATATACATTTTATTTAACCTTATATATATAATTTTAATTATTATATTTATATGCATGTACAATTTTATGTGTTTAATTATGTGCATATATATTTATACAAATGTTTTAAATTATATATATATATATTTATTTATTTAATTTTAAGACTTTTAGTTATAAATATATTTTAAATATACGTATACATATTTATATAAAATTACTTTGCATTATAAATTTATGCACATATTTAGACAGCATGCAATACATATGAAATGAGCTAATGTGTCCGTTGCGATGTAAATTCCAACATCTGTATACTGGCATGTTATACCTTTCACAGATTATTATGTTACGCATGCGCACACATATGTATATTTATATGATACGTTTATATATATAAATTAAATCATTCAAATTAACTACATTACAAAATACTTAAATTTAAATAAAATACATGATTTTATTTAAAACAAATTTAGAATGGTTCTAAATGAATTAGACTTCATAGACCCAATAAAGATCCAATAGGATAAAAAATTAAAATACACTCATCGCTACCGCTGCGGGCAAGTCCAGTTCCAACAATGATATCAGAGCCCAATATCCTATGCGGTCTAAATTAGTCATGTTAGGGCTAACTTATTAAGATTGCCCACTCAGTGCGGTGTCTAGAAAAGTAATGTCTATGATCAGAATTAGGTAATCAAGTATCATGTCCTACCTGGTTACCGGCCTAACCTGAAAGGTGAAGTGAGCACAAAGGTAGCCCCTAATAGAAAAGGTCCAACTTAATTTGGGCCTTAGGTTAATTTTCAAAATTGTCTTGAAAAATAAAGTAAAAGATTTTAAATTTAATTATTCCATTTAAAATAAAATATATGTTTATTATACTAGTTATAATGTAAAATATTTTTCAAAATGTTTGAAAAAAATAACTTAATTTTCGAAAATTATGAATTTTATTAATAAGTTAATTTATAAAATATATATGCATATGGTGAATATATTATGAAATATGTTATGAAATTTTAAAACTTCTAAGATATTATAAATATGCATGCTTACATATGAATAATGATTTTCGAAATCAAGATAATTTAATTAATTTAAATAAAGGTCAATTAATTGAAATTATAATTACATATGTATATGATATATGTGTTATACTATAAAGGTTATTGTACATAATAAATGTAAATGTTATATCAATATAAAATTAATTAAAATGTTAGTTAATTAAAATTAACTAAGTATGGTTTAATTAATATAATATTATACACAAGACTATATAAGTAATGTGAAATATAAAATCTATATAAATACAACTTATATAATATGAATGTATAAAACCATAATAGACTTAAGAAATAAACACATACATAATCGTATGTATATCTTGATTTCTGATGTGTTCAACACTTGAATCACGAGGTTAGTTCATAAGAATTATATTATTTCATAAGTCGACATATCTCAATTTAATGTTGTCTTCTACCATATATACGTTAATAAATTGTTTGCATACTCCTTAGTTGTCGAGCAAACTCAAGCTAAGGATGTTATGTGTAGTATTATTAATTTATTGAATAAATGATGTAAGATAAGTATATGTATTTGTTGAGAAAACTCAAGATATATATACTATACTTGGGCCATCACTATATGGTAGGTAGGAGTGAATAATTTCATTTCGATTTGTTGACCAAACTCAAGGTCAATATGAAATTAGGACAAGATTCCAAGGGTTTGGAGTTGTATGTGATACAACCGATAAAAGGTTGTCCATTGTTCGTGGAGCTATGACTTGTTGAGCAAATCCAAGGTCAGAATTCCAAGATGGATAATTCATAGCACCTATTAGTGAAGTCATAAGACTTCTATGTTTTGACTTGGGGTTTGGCGAAACATAAAAGACTAGTGGAAGCTTATTAGTAAAATGAAACATAGTGTTTAACCTTCCTAATATTATAGAACATCTATTGTGTTTTGTCCTAGTAATCTACCATTCAAACTTGCAGAAAATGTCAACTCCAAAACTGTTTTCCGAAAGTGACAGTCTCACCGGACCTAACTATACCGACTGGCTAAGAGCAATTAAAATAGCATTGACTTAGGAGCACCTTTGGAATTTTGTTACATGTGAACCCAAAACAAAACCCGCTGATGGTGCGAACCCTGAAGAACGACTTGCTTATTTAAAATGGCAATTTGACTTAGAGATCACCCAAGTTTTTGTATTGTCTACCTTAAACAAACCGTTACAAAGGCAATAGAAGAAAATTTCTATCCATAATATTTTTAATAGTATTAAAGCTCTTTTTGGTGAACAGTCCCGTTCTGCAAGGTACGAGCTTTCGAAAAAACCGTTTAACACCAAAATGACCAAGGGACAGAAAGTGGGCGATTATGTTCTAATGATGAAAGGCTATATTGATAGACTTGCATAATTAGACATAGAGATAAGTAACGAAATGCAAGAAGACTTGGTCCTTGGTTCTCTCACTCTTTAGCATGAATCGTTCATACTGAATTACAACATGAACCAATTAAATGTGAATCTCATGGAGCTCCTCAATATGTCGAGGTCAATTGAGTCAACATCAAAAGGACAAGGTGCCTTACTTGCTATAAAGGGAAATGCATCATCGTTAAAAGGTTCAAAGAAGTAAAAAAGAGATAGTAAGAAAAGAAAAGTAAGAAGACTGACGATAAGGGTGAATGTCACAATTGCCATAAGAAAGATCACTAGAAGAGAAACTATCCCAGTTACTTAAAGATTGTCAAGGAAAGGAAGCATAATGGTTCTACAGCTCCATCAAGTATATTTATGATTCAAAAATGTTTTGTGATCAATAAAATGTCATGGGTTTTAGACACTGGATCTGGTACTCATATATGTAATTCATTGCAAGGTTTAGGAACTGGCATCACATGGCAAAAGAAGAAATGAAGCTCCAAGTTACTGATGGATCTATAGTAAATGCAACTGTTATAGAGACTATCATTTAAATTTGCCAAGTGAATTAGTATTAGTATTAAATAATTGCTATTATGTAAAAGACTTTATTTGTGGAATTATCTCTGTTTCTAGATTGTCTAAGACTGGACATATTTTTCATTGTGCAAATAATGTTATGAATATTAGTTTGGATGGAAATAAAATCTACAAAGGTGATCCTTGAAAATGAAATTTATGTGATTAATACTAATTATGTCTGTTCTGTGATTGAAGTTTCTAATAAATAAAACGACAATTATCTTCGGCATTGTAGGCTTGATCATATTAGTGAGAAACAACTACATAAATTGAAAACCGATGGATTTCCATCGTCGATTGATTTTGAATCACTTGAAACTTGTGAGGCGTGTCTTAAAGGTAAAATGATAAAAGCACCCCCTCAGTGGAGTAATGAAAGAGTTAATGAACTCTTAGGGTTAGTATATAGTGATGTATGTGGCTTAATGCCTATACTAACCAAAGATAATAGTTCTTACTTTATCACTTTCACTAATGATTTCTCAAGACTAGAATATGTATATCTTATGAAGAACAAATCCGACGTTTATGAGAAATTTGTTGAGTACAACATTGCAGTAGAAAATCAAACGGACCATAAAAATAAAATTCTTTGATCAGATCGAGGAGGTGAGTATGTTGGACAAGATTTCCAGCAATACTTAAAAGATGATAGGATTATTTCTCATGTTACTCCACTCTATACTCCACAACACAATGATGTGTCAGAGCGAAGGAATTGAACCCTATTAGTTATGGTTCGTTCCATGATGAGTAAGGCTGAATTACCTCTATCCAATTGGGGATATGCGCTAAAACTACAGCACATGTATTAAAGTTACCTACTAAACCTGTGCCCAAAACGCCATACGAAATGTGGTGTGGTAAGAAAAACCAACTCATATATTTGAAAGTATGGGGTTATCAGGCATACGTTAAGAACGTTGGCCTAAATAAACTAAAGGCAAGATCGGTACTATGTAAGTTTATAGGATATCCCAGAAAAACTCGATGAGATATATATTCTACGATGCCAAGGAATAAAATGTCAGTGTTTCTCAACACGTTGTCTTTTTAGAAAAGGAATTTCTGTTAAAAGAAATTAACAACAATGTTGTAGAATTGGATGAGATCCGAGAAACTAACACTGAAGCCGAAACAGTGAGGAAAACAAGGTTGTCCGTATACGAAAACATGCAACCTATTAAAAGGTTTAGTAGGGAGTCCCGTGCACCAGAGAGATACTACGGTTTTCTCGTGGATGGCGAAAATAAGGACCGTGTCTTAGATGGCAACATTCCTCTGTCTTTCCAACAAGCACTAAAAACTCTACACTCTGGCTTGAAGTTATGAAATCCGAGATGGACTTCATGTCCGAAAACAAAGTTTGGACTATGTCGGACGCACCTAAAGGGATAAAGCCCATTGGCTGCAAATGGATTTTTAAGAAAAAGCTAAATGCGGATGGAGAAGTGGAGACTTATAAGGCAAGGCTAGTTGCAAAAGGATTTCATCAAATTCAAGGTTTTGATTATGATGAGACCTTTTCGTCCGTAGCCATGCTTAAATCTATTCAGATTATGTTAGCCATTGTCGCATTCTATGACTACGAAATATGGCAAATGGATGTAAAGACGGCTTTTCTAAATGGTGATTTAGAAGAAGAAATCATTTATATGTCACAGTCAGAGGGTTTTGTAGTTAGTGGAAGTGAAGGCAGAACTTGCAAGTTGTTAAAGTCCATTTATGGACTCAAACAATCTTCAAGGAGCTGGAACAAGTGTTTTGATAAAAGCAATCGAAACAATTTGGTTTTTATTAGAACGTAGAGGAAGCGTGCATATATAGAATGGAACAAGGAAATGCTATTGTATACTTAGTACTCTATGTTGATGATCTATTATCGATTGACAATGACACTTCATTATTGCAATCAGTGAAAGGTTGGCTTTCCAAAAACTTGTCCATCAAGGATTTGGGAAAAACAGCATATCTACTTGGTATAAAGATCTATAGAGATGGGTCTAAGAGGCTGTTGATCCCTATATATATACTCTATACTAAAACGGTTTAGTATAGAGAATTCCAAGCATGGAAGTATTCCAACGTAATCTAGAATTGTCCTTTCTAAAAAGGACGCTCCTCATACCGATGATGAGAAAGAGCATATGAAGAGGATTCTCCATGCTTCAACCATAGGATCCATAATATGTGTTATGTTATGTACTAGACCGGATGCAGCATACGCATTAGGATATGTAAGCCAATGCTTGTCTAATCCCGAAGAAAACATTAGACGGCCGTAAAATGTATACTTAAGTATTTGAGAAATACTAAGGATCTATTCCTCGTTTTTTTGAAATAAAGACCTCCTTATGAAGGGTTATACAGATTTGATCTTTCAAAGTGGTATAGATGATAGTAAATCAGTGTTCGCCTGTATCTTTACACCAAATGGTGGAGCTGTTAGGTGAAAGCTCCAAGCAAGAAACAGTTGCTAATTCCACGATGGAGGCCGAGTATATCACCCTCAATGAAGCAGCAAAAGAGCAGTATGGATGCACAAGTTTTTGAGTGAGCTTGAAGTGATTGCGATACTAAGAATCTAATGACATTATTTTGTGACAACAGTGCAATGATACAGATCGCAAAGGAACCAAGAGCACATAAGAAGTCACGACGCATTCTTCGAAAGTTCACCTGATTAGAGAAATGGTTGAGAAGAAAGAAATTGTGATTCAAAGGGTAGATACCAAGGACAACATGATAGATTCATTCACTAAAGGTCTAACTCGGCCAGCTCTTGAGAAACCGATTAAAAGGATAGGATTAAGATTCTATAATTGGCTCCAAGTGCAAGTGGAAGATTATTAGTGTTAGAGGTATGCCCTAGGGTCAATTCTGTAAGTTATAACTGCGAAATCAATTCTTGTTCGAAATAAAGGTGTTTCTTCTTTCTGTTATATATTTGTTATAGTGTGTTATAAAAAATTAAATGTTTAATTAAAAATATATTTAATAGAAAATCGATAAATGACGTGTTTGTGATAGCAATTGCATATAGTTGTAATCATGAGTATTGGATCACATTGTTACAAAACACATCAATATAAATGTCCCTTGTCAAGATGCATCGACACTGAATATCGATGTATCCATTGAGACTAGAGTATATAATGCTCTTCAAATGTTCAGTAGTGTATTACACATGGCTGCTGCGAGAACCTAGAGGTTATGTGCTAATAGTTATTGGATAGCTACAGAACAACTCACTTGGTAGTTTTCTGCTGGTTAATATAACTAAGGTTAAACAGTAAATATCAATGTGACTGATTTACACAATTCTTTCAACTTGAGAATACTATCAACTTCAATATGAAAAACTCTGCTTTGGGTATAGTTAAACAATGGACGGCATCCATCAAGTGATTATAGTTGGGTTGAGTGTAAGCATTGGAAGGAAGACACTATTCAAGAGATGATTCATCACTTCAGTTATATGAGGTTAGTATCATGGTCAACTCAAGTCAACCCAAAGTCAAAATCTCTGCCCTGAGTAGTACAGTTAATAATAATTGTTATTATTGGATCAAGGATTTTGCATTTGGACTATAAAGTTGAATATGGACAATATTGGAATTTTGACCATTACCAAATTACATAAATCCAAAGTGATACAGTTTTGACGAAGAGAATTGGTGCATATATATGTCACTAACGTGTAACACTTATTAAATTAAATAAGATTTTGCTGAAAATGAATAAGTGATAAATTAGGCCATAATTCCACACCACTTGGTAAGTGACATGTGAACGTTAGCATTCGAATAGTTTGGTGTTAATTGCTGATCAAGTTTACACCAAAGAGTTACACAACTGAAATGATGAATTCCATTGAGATCGAATGATTTAATTAGTTTATAATTGTTATAAATAAATTAAATAAATTAATATTTATGAAATATAAATTATAAAAATTTGAATATGTTTTAAGAAATGAAATTGTTATACATTTACAATAGTTATAAATGTACCAATCAATATACAATATCGATAAGCGATTAAATTAGATTTAGTTGCATAACGTTTTGGCTTGGACTTAAATGGCTTTAAAGCCCATCATTAGGGCTGCAAATTTTGGTTTCGATAAGTTATTTGAGGCGCTAAAACTTACGATTAGACCTATAGATGGATGGCTAAGATTAAGGGAGAATATGTAATGAGATTGTCCTAATATCTCTCTTGTACAAGGCTATATATATGGATCTCTAAACCCTTAATAAAAAAACTTTTGTCTGCCATAATTATCAAGTTTGTTGGTGGAAATTAATCCCCATATCAGTTCTAAGAATCTCAAATCAGTTCAATTTAAGTAAAAACACTATTTGATAGAAAAGGTCAACGATTCCAGACTTGCAATCTTATGGATCGAGCGTAATTAGAGAACGGAATTAATTGATTTAAGTGGACTCAAAGGCATCATAAATTGATATTTTATTTACATATTACAGTAGTCATATCATATTTTATGATTTAATGTTTATTAATCCCAATTTGTATATATATTAATGTTGTATATCTAGTTAGGTGAGATTTTCGTAGGTATGTAGTTGCCACAAATTAGTTGTGTGCATGGTTATATTGTCATGTGTTATACTTTAAGTATAAACAAATATAATTTGCTAAAAAATTAAATTTTGTCATTATTAATTATTTTATGTATATTTATTTATATATTAATTTAAATATAGACTAATGTATATTTTAAACATACAGTTACATAAATGTATATTTATAATGTATACACAGCTTAGAATTTTTCCTTACACCTATTTATACATAATATGAATTATCAAAGTCGAAAATAAAACTATTTTGTATATAAATAATTTTAAATTATCTTTTATTGATTATTTGAATTGTTTATTATATCTAAAATAATTATTTCACTGAAAATTCGATTTTATATTATTTTTTCAAATTACTACATCTCTACAGTAACCCATGGAAAAATTTTAAGAATTTTTTATTAATTTTTAATAATTAAATTACTTTGGTTGAATATTTATTTTATTTATTAAAAATAATATTTTATTTCGAAAAATCACGAATTTTTTTTAAACCCGTATTTTATGATCCTAAATTTTTGTAAATTTTAAAATTTATTTTTTAATATTTATTACTAATGTTTTAATTATTATGATCAAAACTATTTATTGTATAAATAATAATCATAAAATTATAAAATTATTATCTTATGTTTGTTATAATAATTTCGATCTGGAAATAATTAATATATATATTAAGTATTTAAATGTAATTAATTATTCACATATATACATTTTATTTAACCTTATATATATAATGTTAATTATTATATATACATGTACGATTTTATATGTTTGATTATTTGTGTGTGTGTATATATATATATTTATAAAAATGTTTTAAATTATATATATTTATTTAATTTTGAGACTTTTAGTTGTAAAATATATTTTAAATATATGTATAAGTATTTATATAAATATACTTTGCATTATAATTTATGCACACTTTTAGAAAACATACAATGCATATGAAATGAGCTAATGTGTCCGTTGCTATGTAAATCCCAACATCTATATATGAGTATGTTATACCCTTCACGGATTATTATATTACACATGTATACATACATATATATTTATATCATACATGTATATATATAAATTAAATCATTCGTATTAACTTTACATTACAAAATACTTAAATTTAAATGAAATACATGATTTTATTTAAAACAAATTTAGAATTTTTCTAAACGAATTAGACTTCATAAGCGCAATAAATATCCAATAGTATAAAAGAATTTTGAAATACATCTACCACTACCGCTGCGGGCTGGCCCAGCTCCAACAGTAACAAATAATGTATATACGGTTTAACATGCCCGTATTTACCTGTTAGGATTTACACCGCAACAGACATATTATTCCCTTTATATACATGTTTGACGTTTAATATTATTTTAAAATCAAAATAATTTAAAATATACTTACACGTATACATTTAATATATGCATAAAGATGAATACACACACATAAATATATATTTACTAAAATAATTACATATAAAACATATTTTGAATGCAATACCAGTTCAAAATTCAATGTTAAAATTAGTTGAAATATTCAGATTTAAAATCATTTCTAGAATCAAAATAATATCTCACCGAAATTTCAAATTCAAATATTTATATGTTTAAAAGTAAAAATACATACACAGGAATTAAAAATAATTTTTTTATTTAGGAAATACATACAACATATTCACACGTGTTTGTGTGTGTGTATTAATTTTAATAAAATACTAATTTATAATATAAAATCATATAATTTAATAAAGGAGAAAATTCATCTTTAAATTTTTTTACTAGCAGCCCAATAATGTTCAACGAAGTCGAAAGTTTTATTTTTATAATTCGATGCAATTTTTTAAATTCATTTTCGTACAGAAGTGTAAGAAATTGTTTTTTTCCTAAAGTTGTTATGTAATATATAAAAAATACATATCCATATATTTATTATGTGTGTGTGTTTATCCAATTAATTACTTAAAATTTAGATGTATAAATATAAATACACACATATATAGTTTTTGGCTTTAACTTATAAAAAATAGTCTAGAATTTTATTTACAAACAACTATTTATTACTTAAGAAAGGAATTTCATAATTAAATTTGACAAAGCAAATGACTAAATAGCCTTATGATTTCAAATGGTTTACAAATGAAATACCATTATTTCAAATCCATCATAGTCCAACTATCTTTAACGAGTGTTATGGCAGGCACACGTTTGCACGTGAATTATTTTTTGTATAATTTGTATATATATTTAAATCAGTCAAAAAATGATTTTTTTTTTAGATTTTTTTTTCAAGTGATGTTAAAGATTTGTATATTTGTAACGACCCAGAATTTCTGTCATTTGAAATTCGTATATTTAATTGATTTTAATTATTAACAAGTAAAATTTGCAAGTCGAATAAATTTTATTTCGAATGTCTAGATTTAATTGGATAATTAAATCGATAATTTAATATTTGAAATTACAGAAATATTTGGAAATTGGGTTTAATGTGATTTAAATTGATTTGTAAAGTTGTATTAAATCATAATGGAGTTAGAATGATGTTATAGAACTTTTAAAATTGAATTGAAAGTTAATTTGTGGAAATTGAATATTTTAATATTTAATTGACGAGAAAAATAGTCATTTTTCAAACAGTCTCGGATTTCAACGAAACTAGTTTCATTAGATGTGTAATGTTATATTATTGTGAGATTTCAAATTTCGTATCAATCGGATTTATGGTTTGTCCGGGGCAAGCTAAAACACAATGAAATCGATTTAAGTGAACATTAAATGTAAATAGTCGATTTGAAAACCTATCTTCCAAATATGATTGAATTGGCTCCCGATATATATTCCACTGCGTTCAGAATAGGGGTAAAACATTATAAATGCCAGGCGACACGCTTCGTTTGGAGTTTGGAAAAATTTCGGATGAATAATGTCGCGTAATTTTCTATATAAGGCCACCATAATTCACAATTTTCACTAAAACCCTAATTTGTTTTCAGGCCACCACCTCTAAAAACAATGGCCGAAAATGATTCAATTCTTCTACCCTCAATCCCTCTCAATTCACTAACAATTTGAAGAAACGTTCAACTATAATGATGTAGGGGATGACGAGATCTATCGATCTATACGGTGATAATGGGATTTCGAGTGTTGTATGGGGAGATAATTGCTCCCGTTCATTCGTCATTTATGCACGGTTTTCGAGAGCAGGATGGGGTCGAGCGCTTCATGCATGCCAGAGGTAGAGCTCGCGAAGAGCTTCGACACGGTGGTACTCGATCGTCGTCTCGATCAATGGTTTGGTCGCGAGAATACAAAGTAGAAGGCGGCTATGGGTTTCGTGGTTGCGCTCGAAACTAGAGATGGAGAAGATGGAAGGTGCGACTGTGATTTTCTGTGAGGTATTGGACGGCCTGGATTGATTCTAGGTTAAGAAAATAATAAAATTTGTAAATTAATACATACATACATACATACATACATACATACATACATATATATATATATATATATATATATATATATATATATATATATATATATTAATTCGTGTTTGTTTAAAACGCTACAACTTTTTCATACGAAGTCCGATTCATACGAAACGAGTTGTGTCGGGTTCGTATTGACGAATACTATGTGATGGAGCTGGATTGGGATCGATTAGAGCTAGTAAAAATTTTGAGTAAAATTAAACGCGTGTTTAATTTTATTCGAAACAAACGCTGAAACCGCTATTGGAAACAAGGCGAGAACTTCTCACTCAATCGAATTGTGTTTCGATTTAAATTTTAAATAGTTAAATTAAATATTGCTTGATTGTGTGATTGAATGATGGTTGCTATTTGTTGTATTAAAATAGACCATATATGCCGCATATTTAGCGGAGGTTATTATATTAAACACATATACCGCGATATTCCACCTTAAAGTGGAATTGGTATCATATATGTACTTGGAGTTGATTTTCCCGCATTATATAGCGGACGAGACCCTATTGCGCCGCATAATAGCGGATAATATTTTATATAAACTTGTAACGACTCGAAATTTCGAAGCCGAAAATTCCAGATAGTTATGAAAAAGAAGAAAGAGATAGAGGAAGAAGAACAGGAACACCAAACCTCTCACAATCGCAGCGGATAAAATATGATAATAAATAATAATAACTTACAAAAGAATACTATATCTGTCGATTACATTTTAATACATCAGAGTTTCACATATATTCAAGTGCTGATCATATACAATCAATTTATCACAGAATTACAATAATATAATTACAGCGGAAATATTCTACGCATTCTTGCCGTCTAGTTCGCCTCCTGAGCTCCAGAACGTCCTACCTGAAAATCTGTAATACTCGGTCTGACCCGAGCATTACACCAAAGTAACACCCGGGTCAGGCTGGAAACCAGCGTGAGTAAACTCATCTAACATGGAATACAAATCATACATCTTATATAGAACCCGGGATAACTCAAACCAATTTTACAAATCCACAATATGTCATAGACATAATTTATTTCACATATAAGTTTCCTAAGTGCCAACAATTCGATCAAATAGTCTGATTCACTTAAAACGTTTCATTCCACTTGTTAATCTAACATATCAATTTATAAGAATTCGAAGTGGTTCCGGGTATTTTCCAATACCCGATCCCGGCCTCTTCGATTCTCATGTCGTCCAAACCCAAGTTATCCAAATGAAATACACAACAATTCATATCAGAGATAACAACTCATTCAAAGCATCCAATATCAATCAATCATTCATAAGCAAATTTTATAACTTCCAAATTTATTCAATCGGTTCTAATTGAATTTCTAATCTCAATCACTTAGATTCCTTCATTTACCATTAATTAATTCCAAATCAATTATTTAGTCAACCCTTCATTATTCATCTTAATTAATCATCCTGGATTAATTATTTTCAATTACATTCAAGTAATTATCTTATTTAATTTCATGATATTAATTATTCAATAAGAAATCTTAATTACTTCACAAATTAATTAACTATTTTAAATTACATTAATCCTTAATAAGTTATATTAGTTAATTTTTCATAAGTCATTATTCACGGGTTAATCAATCTTAATTAATCAATCCTTGATTACATCATTAATTATATAGATTAAGGATTTTCATTTATATTTTAACTTATCCTAATCTAAATTAATTACATTAAATAATTAGTCATTAATTAAATCATAAATATTTATCACTCTTAATTTATCTCAACCAGTAATTTACTATCTTTTTATGTTTACTTCATTAAATAACTTAATTACTCCTTTATTTACTATTTTAATTAATCTCTTGATTAATTTCTCAGAGTAATTATATTTTATTAATCACATTTGGTAATTGCTTATTAAACCACCCAATGATCATTCCAATTTAATATAAACTTAATTAATTAACCCAAATCATTAATTTAATTTAATTAATTAATTTTCCATTTAAATTATCCTACCTTTTTAATGAATCACCGATCATTAAACCTTATTTGATTTTAAACAGAATCACTTACTTATTTAGGATTCAAGTTCAAAACCCATTTAAAATTCAAACATCTCGAGTCAAACCACAATTAACTCGAGAAACAACCAAATCTAAAATCCCTAGATCATCGGTACACAGCCAAACTTTTCAATCATTCATCCAACTATTTAAATTTAACCATTTAAATTTAAATAAAATCCAGAGCATGAGATTACTCACCTTTGACTCCTAATTCGATTTTGTCTTCACAGTTGACCTTGTATAAATATCATATAAATTAATTACCACTTGAATTTTAAATCAACAATTTATTATCATTTACTTATTTAATTTAACTTATAAATGGACTTAAATTCTTAAACTGAAAATTTCCTTAAGCATATATTTTTAATCCAAAAAATTTAAATAAGTTAATGGAAACAATTTAGCCCACCACATCCATCATTTTTAAATTCAAATCCTTATATTTTTCAAAATCTATAGTAACTTCTGTTACTTAAATATGTATATACATTATATAAATTCATATAAATTCTATAGCATCTAAAATCTTATGTTTTTTTTAACATGTATTGCTTTCTTCTTACTTCAATAATAGCACAAGGATCTTGAAAAAAAAATTCCCATTGTTAAACATTTCAAATCTAAGAAGAAATAGAAATACGAATACTGCTCACCCCACAATGCTGTCGACGCCGTAACCATTCACAATCCAACTGCTTCTTCTCCTCTGACTTGCACGCACGAAGACGAGAACCCCAACTCGCGCGTGCGTACAAGAAACCATCAACGCGCCTGAAAGACTCGCGCTCGTCGACACACAGCGGTAGAAACCCAGATTCCATTTGATTTGAACATCCTTACGGTAGCATCCAACTCAGAGGCGTAGATTTGGGTAGCGTCGGTAGTTTGAATTTTCGTCTTGACGACGTCAATAGGAATCAGACAGAAGTAGGTGAAAGCACCGGCAAAGCCTCCAGCGGTGGCGTTGATGACAGCGCGATCGTGGAGGGCGATGGCTTGAAGAAGATTTTGGGGGTTTCGAGGAGGCCGGCTTCGGCCTTTTTTTTTTAATTTTTTTATGCTCGATTCTACTTCTTCATTTGTGAGGGAGACGGGGAAATAAAAATAAGTGGGTGAGAGGCTTCTCGAGTACGAGTTAAAGAAAATATCTCTGAACCCTTTGATTTTAAATTTTATTATATTATAAAATTTCAAAACGTCTCGTAAAATGCCAATAAGAATTTCGAACTCCTCTTAAGGAATGTCGCTTGACTATTATAAGGTTTTACCCATACTCCGAACACAATGGAATGTGTTTCGGAGGCTAATTTGATTGTATGTGCAAGTTGCAGAAGTAAATGATCAATTTTAAATTAAATCGATTAAAATCGTTCTAAGCGTTTCGAGCTGCCATGATCAAACGACAACTCCGATTGCTACGGAAATCGAAATTTGTTAATGACTAACTATTACGGATCCAATGGAACTGGTTCGTCAAATTCCGATACTGTGTCTCGGAAGGCTATTTTTAAATTCAATTTAAACGATATAATTTCAAAACTGAACAAATTACCTTTAAATTAAATTTCAATCATCCTATTATCTCCAGTATTATCATTATAGATTTTATAAGCCTTCAAATTATTTTAAACAGGCTTAGAAATTTCTGATTCAACAATTTACCCAATTTCAATTATTAAATGCAACATTTAACTATGTAATTCAATGATTTAATTATCAAGAAAATATTAATATTCGAAATTCATGTTTTAAAATCAACTTTTAAATATTTAAAATTAATCTATTATTCCAATTGGAATTGTTAAAAAAAAAATCTGGGTCGTCACATTCCTCCTCCCTTAAAAGAATTTCGTCCCCGAAATTACTAGTTAGGAAGAATGGTCCATTACCCATTTATTTTTTCCAAAACTCAAATTCAACATCCTACCAACTATCTTTTATTAAGACCCACTATCACCTTATCCAACTTCCCAAAACCTTCTATAGTCTTTAAACAATACCCTTTTGCTCAATCATCTAAATTTTAATTTAAAACCAAATTTTGAATTATCAAAATTTTTCTAACTCTCTAAATTTCCAAAAAAATTTGCCAACGTCTCCTTTGCGCGGCTAGCTCGGTACAACTACAAAAGGCTCTACGGGATCTCAAATTCCAAAAGAAAACAAAAGCCAAGTGGCTACATCAAAAACCCAATCCAATTCATACAGAATTTAAAATACATACCTTTTTGTCGGGCAATTCACGTTTATCTTTTGGAATCAAATCCAACTTTCTTTTCCCTTTTTTTAATACCTGCATATCTTGTTTAGCAACCACATTCAATCGTAACTTACAAATCGGTTTATACATTCTCTTATATAGGTTTCCATTTCTATTCAAACCAGTTTTTCCCACTTTTATACGAATTCAATTTATTTTAAATTTTGAATGTTGAATTTAATCTTTTATGTATATCTGATTCATATTAGTTTCATTTAATAGTTTACTTTAATTCCCAATTTGAAATTGTTTTGTCGTTAACCAATTTTATTTTATTTTCAAAAAAATTCTAACTCCTAAAATTTTCGAATTTTTTTGGCAGAGTCTCCCTTGTACGGAGGAGCTTTTGCAATTTGATAAGAGATATAAATATGTATACATCGACCTACCCGGTCGGGAAAAACAAAAACAGTTCATATTTCCTATTTGTATTGTGTAGGCATACCTTATTTAGCATTTTAAGCAAGCAGCTTATTAATTTAAGCAATTAGCACAATCCAAACCAGCCAAACGGCCTTCAGGTACCTGTACTTACTCGATTTAAATATGTAAGTGCCATATATAGAGAATTCATTAGCATTCCACTTACTTTCAATAGCTAAACATATACATTACTAACCATCAAGCACCAAACACTTCTTACAAACAATTTATATGCTTTAAAGCTAATTCATATGCCGTTTTATTTAAGTTTTAATGGTTCACAACTCAATTTCTGACATTCCATTGATTTATAATCCAAACAAGCTCATATTCACTTCAAATGATTCAGAATCAAATTTATTTAATCTATATTAACTCATAGAATTTAATTACTTTGGTTTACGCCAAACAACAATTATTGTTATGCAATCTCGACGATATTCGGTTATTAAAGTATCTATTTTAGTTTATAACTTTTTCAAATTAATTTCAACTCATCCTGCATTTAATTTCATTTCATTACTAATTTATTAACCAACCATTCATTGCATTTCATTTATTTCTGCATTAGATTTATGCCAAACAATTTATTAAGCTTGGCACATTCGAACTTATAAATTAATAATCATTTCCAAATTAATTCAATCTAAGCTTTTATTAATGGGCTTTTACTCTTATTTGAAGCCAAACTTTCATAAATTTTAAACTTAAGTGAATTTACTTTAATTTATTCCAACATCAAACTTATGTTTACTTCTGTTTGATCCTCATTTAATCAACTTCCAGTAAATTCAATTAGCCCATCCATTTTAACTTTTAATTTTAATTCATCTTCTCAATTTATCAAAATAATATCCAACTCATATTTAACTCATTTATACTTCAAATTAGTATACCACCAAATTTAAGTTCAGTCTGACAATCCAATTCCAATCACAACTTGATTTAGTTTTTATTCAACCAAACTTCATCCAATTATTATTTAATTCAATTTACTCATTTTAAATTTTTAATTTACTTACTTGCTTCATTTGCGAATTTATTTTATTAATACAAAGTCATTCTCAATTTATTTCTATTCATTTGGGTTTTGTTTGTAACTCAGACCATTTCTATCATAATCACTTCTCTTATATCCAATTTACTTGCAAATTTTATTAAATATTATTCAAATCACCCTTGAATTTTATTTGTAAGTCAACCATCTCATTTTCAATCCAACTCAATTTTATTTGCATTTTATAGCATTTTCACTAATTCAATTCATTATTAAATCCAAGTTGAATTCTTTTTACAATTCTAATTCATTACCAAATTCCATTATTAATTTACAACCATTTGTTTACACAAGTTAAATTTTATTAACATACTCAATCAAACAATTATTTAACCAATTAGCTTATTTCCAATTTCTAAATCAATATTCGATTTCAATTACAAAATCACTTCATTAAAATTCCAGTTTGGATTTCCTTTATTTTCCCAAAATTCCAACATCTTTATAAATTTTTTTATATTAGAAATGCCTTTTAAATTTACATCATACCATTAAAATAACTCTTTATAAAAATACTTTTTATAACTCGATGTCTCAACCAGTCCATCCTTGTTCTCACAGAAATTCAGTCATACGTTGATCAGGCGTAGTACTGAAAATCTATAAGTACTTGGTAAACCCGTTTTCAACACCCAGTGAAAATACTTGGAAAATAATTTTATTCAAAATATAGAAAGCAGTTTTTGAAATAGAGGAAATATCTTTGCTGAGGATGCTCTGGAAATCATCACCCCCATCCATGGTCGCAGCTAACCCGATGGTTACGTTGTCGTCCCGACAAAATCCACAGATAACTGTAGGCCTCCGCGCCCCTCGATTACACCATGGAACCCAGGACAGATCGCAGCTACAACTGGGGTTACGTAGCTATCACAGCAAAAACCCATATAACTGTAGGCATCAGCGCCAATGAATTTCGCTGCCAAAAATGAAACTTCTCCACTCCACTTGACCATGGATCGCAGTCTACCGATGTTGCGTTGCCTTTCCAGCAAAATCAAGTGTAGACCGTTGACACTCATCCTCCACACGATTTTCGCTATGGTCCCCACAGTAGATCGCAGCGACATCGAGTTACACTGTCGTCACAGCATAACCCAAATGCCTCTGTAGGCATCAACGCCATTGACTTACGCTACCCAATAATCCTCAGGAACTAGTTTTTATCCGGACTCCTCACAGGATCAACTTTAGAAACCCCCCTTGGGGCTTAAGGCAGCACCACCCGGTGGTACTCCTGAGAAGTTCATTTCAAGGGAGCGCCTTTTTCCCCAGAGCCATCATCAAAACATTTTATACTATACACATATAGTATCTTCAAATCATACACCTAGTATGATATCATACAAAGCTCCTTTATACAAAATTGATTATCCCAAAATCGATAATTCTCAAAATAAGCTTTCCAAATTCCAATATTGATTTTACCCAAAATCAAAAGCCTTTCCAAATCCAGAGGTTCCCAAAACCTTTTCCAAAATCCTCATAAGATCCTTTATATATATACCGATATATATATAAATTTTAAAACTTTGGACCCCTATAAACTTGTATAAAATTCCTTTTATACTTCAAACACTTCCAAAATCCTTTTTCTTCCAATAATAGATTCAACAAAGGGGTTTCATCTTAAATAAAACAAAGATATATAACCTTGTTTATTCAAAACCAAATATTCCAATTTGATTACTCTTTTCTATCAATTTCTTTTCCATTCACTTATCCACCTTTACGTTAATCCCCATTTGGATTATCACTTCAATTCCTATCTCAGTCGGATATTAAATCCATAACAGTTTGAACCCCGACCAGTTTATTTAGAAAATAGCTTGAAAAATTTAAAAACAAATAAATAGTTGGAAAATAATTACTAGTTTTGTAAAATAGTTAGAAAATAGTTAACTAATCGTAGAATAGTTGAAAATAGCTGAATAGTTTCAGAAATTTTAGATAATTGTAAAATAGTTGTAAAATAGTAATTAATTTGTAACATAGTTGAAAAATAGTAATTAGTTTAGAAAATAGTTGAAAAATGGTTAAATAGCTTCAAAAATAATCATAAAACAAGTATATAAAATAATTTGGCTTTAAGAAAGAAAGGTTGTATATATTTAATAGCTTAGAAAAATAAGTTTATATCAAAACAATTTATACTGAAAATAGCCAAGAGCCAACTGTTCACTTCCCGACAATTCAATTTAAATCTCCCTTTAAATTGATCCAATTCCAATTCAAATAACTCTAAATTCCATTGGACTTGATTAATTTCCAATTCAAGTTGAATCAATCTTGATACCTTCCCAAATTTAAATCAAATTCTAGTTGATTTTAATCCTGTTCAATTTTAATTATAATTTTCCATTATCCCAATCAATTTGAATTATTATAAATTTAATTTCAGAATCTAAATCACTTCAATTTACTCTAATCCAATTTCCCATTTAAATTTTAAACTTATACATCTTCAATCACCAATCCAATTACTTCAAACAAAATTCAATTTTGAACTAATTCAATTCAATCTTGAATTTAGACTACCTCGAATTATATAAATTCGAGTTAAATTCTCAAAGGTTGATTTAACTTTTTAAACCAAATTAACTTTTATTTAAAGTTTTTAAACCATCTTAAACTTCTGAGTCCAATTCTTCATTTCAATTTATCACTACTTATATTTTTCAGACTCAAATAAGAGCTCAATACAATTTTATTTGTTTTCAAAATTTAATTTAGTATTCAATTTTATCTTCCAGTTTGAAGCCAGTTGTTAAAAAAATTTAATTTACAAACCCAATTATTCAAATTTATTTTATTTATACAATACCATTCTCAATTTAAAGATTTTTATCAACAATAGGACGATATCATCCAATTTATTTTAAAACGTCCATCCATTTTAAATTTTTAGATCTCAAACCCTTTCGAGATCACACAAATTCCAATTCAAATCAACCATTTAACCTTCCAAGTTAAATTCCAATTTACTTAATCCAACCAACCATACTCAAATTCGAATTCCCACTTCAAATTTCAAAATTCTTTCCCTCTTATAAGTTCAAAATTTATATTGCTTTGGGTTTTTACATCACACTTCAGGGAAAAAAAATCAAAACTCAACCTCTTAGAGTTTATTTCAAATTGTCTTTGATATCATGTATATCCATACATATTTATTTCTTGGCCCTCCCAGACATGTTTTAAAATTGTAAACCACCTTTGGTTTAAATTCAAATCAAATTTCAAACAATCCATTGTTTGCAACAAGTCAATTTCAGTTTGAATCCCATTTCAAACTTACATTTATTCAAAGTTTTTAAATAATTTAATTCCTGAATCCTAATTTTAGAATTTCATTTTCAATTAGTTAAATTTCGATTGGGTTGTATTTTTATTTTATTTTTACTTAATTTAATTACAATTCTAGACTTCAGTTTGGTTGTATTATATTACTTCTTAATTTTAATCTCAATGATTAACAACCAATCACCTTAATATTTATTAGAAGGAAATATTGCTTTATATATATCAAAATATATTTTATATAAAATCATTTAAAATCTTTATATACGAAAATATCAAGTACGCGTTCATATATATACACTCAATTCATTCTAGAGTACTACTGACTCTCTTAAACGAATGATCCCCACCAGAGCCAAGGTTCTCGCATAACCTTTGTGCTCTGATACCAAATGTAACGACCTGAAATTTCGAAGCTGAAAATTCCAGATAGTTATGAAAAAGAAGAAAGAGATAGAGGAAGAAGAACAGAAACGCTAAATCTCTCACAATCGCAACGGATAAAATATGATAATAAATAATAATAGCTTACAAAAGAATACTATATCTGTCGATTACATTTTAATACATCAGAGTTTCACATATATTCAAGTGCTGATCATATACAATCAATTTATCACAGAATTACAATAATATAATTACAGCGGAAATATTCTATGCGTTCTTGCCGTCTAGCTCGCCTCCTGAGCTCCAGAACGTCCTACCTGAAAATCTGTAATACTCGGTCTGACCCGAGCATTACACCAAAGTAACACCCGGGTCAGGCTGGAAACCAGCGTGAGTAAACTCATCTAACATGGAATACAAATCATACATCTTATATAGAACCCGGGATAACTCAAACCAATTTTACAAATCCACAATATGTCATAGACATAATTTATTTCACATATAAGTTTCCTAAGTGCCAACAATTCGATCAAATAGTCCGATTCACTTAAAACGTTTCATTCCACTTGTTAATCTCACATATCAATTTATAAGAATTCGAAGTGGTTTCGAGTATTTCCCAATACCCGATCCCGGCCTCTTCGATTCTCATGTCATCCAAACCCAAGTTATCCAAATGAAATACACAACAATTCATATCAGAGATAACAACTCATTCAAAGCATCCAATATCAATCAATCATTCATAAGCAAATTTTATCACTTCCAAATTTATTCAGTCGGTTCTAATTGAATTTCTAATCTCAATCACTTAGATTCCTTCATTTACCATTAATTAATTCCAAATCAATTATTTAGTCAACCCTTCATTATTCATCTTAATTAATCATCCTGGATTAATTATTTTCAATTACATTCAAGTAATTATCTTATTTAATTTCATGATATTAATTATTCAATAAGAAGTCTTAATTACTTCACAAATTAATTAACTATTTTAAATTACATTAATCCTTAATAAGTTATATTAGTTAATTTTTCATAAGTCATTATTCACGGGTCAATCAATCTTAATTAATCAATCCTTGATTACATCATTAATTATATAGATTAAGGATTTCCATTTATATTTTAACTTATCCTAATCTAAATTAATTACATTAAATAATTAGTCATTAATTAAATCATAAATATTTATCACTCTTAATTTATCTCAACCAGTAATTTACAATCTTTTTATATTTACTTCATTAAATCACTTAATTACTCCTTTATTTACTATTTTAATTAATCTCCTGATTAATTTCTCAGAGTAATTATATTTTATTAATCACATTTAGTAATTGCTTATTAAACCACCCAATGATCATTCCAATTTAATATAAACTTAATTAATTAACCCAAATCATTAACTTAATTTAATTAATTAATTTTCCATTTAAATTATCCTACCTTTTTAATGAATCACCGATCATTAAACCCTATTTGATTTTAAACAGAACCACTTACTTATATAGGATTCAAGTTCAAAACCCATTTAAAATTCAAACATCTCGAGTCAAACCACAATTAACTCGAGAAACAACCAAATCTAAAATCCCTAGATCATCAGTACACATCCAAACTTATCCAACTATTTAAATTTAACCATTTAAATTTAAATAAAATCCAGAGCATGAGATTACTCACCTTTGACTCCTAATTCGATTTTGTCTTCACAGTTGACCTTGTATAAATATCATATAAATTAATTACCACTTGAATTTTAAATCAACAATTTATTATCATTTACTTATTTAATTTAACTTATAAATGGACTTAAATTCTTAAACTGAAAATTTCCTTAAGCACATATTTTTAATCCAAAAAATTTAAATAAGTTAATGGAAACAATTTAACCCACCACATCCATCATTTTTAAATTCAAATCCTTATATTTTTCAAAATCTATAGTAACTTCTGTTACTTAAATATGTATATACATTATATAAATTCATATAAATTCTATAGCATCTAAAATCTAATGTTTTTTTGAAACATGTATTGCTTTCTTCTTACTTCAATAATAGCACAAGGATCTTGAAAAAAAATCCCATAGTTAAACATTTCAAATCTAAGAAGAAATAGAAATACGAATACTGCTCACCCCATAATGTTGTCGACGCCGTAACCATTCATAATCCAACTGCTCCTTCTCCTCTGACTCTCACGCACGAAGACGAGAACCCCAACTCGCGCGTGCGTACAAGAAACCATCAACGCGCCCGAAAGACTCGCGCTCGTCGACACACAGCGGTAGAAACCCTGATTCCATCTGATTTGAACATCCTTACGGTAGCATCCAGCTCAGAGGCGTAGATTTGGGTAGCGTCGGTAGTTTGAAGCTTCGTCTTGACGACTTCAATAGGAATCAGACAGAAGTAGGTGAAATCACCGGCAAAGCCTCCAGCGGTGGCGTTGATGACAGCGCGATCGTGGAGGGCGATGGCTTGAAGAAGATTTTGGGGGTTTCGAGGAGGCCGGCTTCGGCATTTTTTTTTATGCTCGATTCTGCTTCTTCATTTGTGAGGGAGACGGAGAAATAAAAATAAGTGGGTGAGAGGCTTCTCGAGTACGAGTTAAAGAAAATATCTCTGAACCCTTTGATTTTAAATTTTATTATATTATAAAATTTCAAAACGTCTCGTAAAATGCCAATAAGAATTTCGAACTCCTCTTAAGGAATGTTGCTTGACTATTATAAGGTTTTACCCATATTTCGAACACAATGGAACGTGTTTCGGAGGCTAATTTGATTGTATGTGCAGGTTACAGAAGTAAACGATCAATTTTAAATTAAATCGATTAAAATCGTTCCAAGCGTTTCGAGCTACCATGATCAAACGACAACTCCGATTGCTACGGAAATCGAAATCTGATAATAACTAACTATTACGGATCCAATGTAACTGGTTTCGTCAAATTCTGAGACTGTGTCTCGGAAGGCTATTTTTAAATTCAATTTAAACGATATAATTTCAAAACTGAACAAATTACATTTAAATTAAATTTCAATCATCCTATTATCTCCAGTATTATCATTATAGATTTTATAAGCCTTCAAATTATTTTAAACAGGCTTAGAAATTTCTAATTCAACAATTTACCCAATTTCAATTATTAAATTCAACATTTAACTATGTAATTCGATGATTTAATTATCAAGAAAATATTAATATTCGAAATTCATGTTTTAAAATCAACTTTTAAATATTTAAAATTAATCTATTATTCCAATTTGAATTGTTAAAAAAAAATTCGGGTCATCACAAAACTCATGCACCGCGATATCCCGTCTTGAAACGGGATTGGTATTGTGCTAACATTTGTGGATGCAGGGAAATAGGTTGGAGAGATCCAACTGGATTCCTCAAATAATTGAATTTGTTCCAATGTTGTGTGTTGATAATTTATAATCTCTGTGCGATTATCTTTGTGATTGAAATCGTTGAAGGCTAAAATTTAGCCGAATATAATTTTGGTATCGTTAGATACCGGAAATAAATAAAAATTTGATTTTTGAAAATTCAGGTTGAAAGTTTATATTAAAATTATGATGTTTTGAGAAATATAGTTGAAAGGTGATTTTTGGAAATATGAAGTTGATTATTTTATAAAATAATTTAAATGGTGATTTTTGAATTTATTATAAAAGTTTTATATATAAGATTTAAAAAAATTGGATTTTTATAAATTAGAGTGATGGAGTTATAAAGGAGTTTTAACGATGTTTTAAAATGATGTTATAAATGGATTTTATAAAAGAATAGAATCTACGATTTGTGAAGTTATAAAATGAATGAATTTGTAAATAGAGAAGTATAAGTAATTTGCTTATAATTTGGATTTTGGCGTGTAAATGGGATATGGATAGAATTTGGTTAACGAAGTATATTCATGACTTGGACAATGAATAATATATTAAAGAAATGTTTTAGGGAAGTGATATTTTAAATAGAATTAAAACGATTTAAATGTGTTTTAAAATGTATTAAGTATCAAAACCATAGATTTCAACATTGTTGAGATAGACGTTTTCGAGAAATAAGGAAATGGTGGACTATAACACTATTGTTATAGTAAATGATTTTCGAAAGGAAATGTTTTATATAGTATTGGGATTTATATATCTATCTTAATTTCGAAACCCTATACTAGTGATTTTGGATTGTCGTAACGATGTTTTACGCAACATTCGTTTTGACTCAAATGAATGTGTTTAAGAGAATGTTTTCCTTAAAGAATAAAATATATACTTAATTGTGATTTAAGTATATTGAATATTTTTCAAATGTTGAAAATAAATAGATTTGTGAATTACTTATTATTTAAATAAGTATGGAAATGTTTTCCAATGTGAAGTGAAATGTTTTGAGATTATATCTTTTAAAGATAAGTTGAAAGTGAATATTTGAAATCGATTTGAAAATCATATATTAGTGGATATCTGGAAATTTAAATTCACCATGGAATTTATAAAGGAAAGGGAAATTTGTTTAAAAATAAACATTGATTTATTTTTATTTTTGAAGCGTGGAAGTAAATTTACCGATTTGGAACATAAAATTAAAGTAAATCGGTAAGGATTTATTTAACTGGTTTAAATGAACCATTTTAAAATGAAAGTGTATTCTCCCTGGAAAGCCGAATAAAATTTCTGAAGAGCTTTGAAAGATATATACATATACATACATATATATATATATATATATATATAATTCTAGAATTGGTTTTGAAAAGGATACTTTGGAGAAATTAACTTCTTAAATTGTTTTAAATCCTTTAAGTAAAGGTTTATTAAGTTTATTATAGAAATGATTATTTCTAAGATTTAAATCAATAATTGTTTTAGAAAATAGTTATTTAAATAGTTATACTCTATCTACTAATTTTATTTTTGAAAATTAGTTTGGACTTAAGTTATATGTAATATTGGTATAATATTTTTATAACTAAAATTTTAAGTGAAGTGTTTTAAAGAAAAATAGTCTTATTTCAAAGGGTTTTCCCGATATATTATGGATAAGTGTTATAAATTATTTTAAAGTATTTGAACTTGGCAGATTTCCAGTGAAAATGAATAAATATTTAGAAGTATTTCCGTGTAAGGAAAAATGATTTGAAATTTGTTTTCAAAAGTTGTAAAGGTGAAAAGTGATTTGAAATTTGTTTTCAAATGGTTGAAGTGTGAAAAAATATATCTTGTAAAGATATTTTTGGAAAATAAATAATTTGGGAAATTATATGGAATCTGGTGATGTTGTGCATATCTATTGATAGTTAAATAACCGACTATCAATATTTACCTTTAAATGGGTATTTGTTGTGATTTGCTTGAATTTGAATGCTACACTTATTTTAAAATAAGCGCTCGTTATTCGGTTTAGCAGGGAGAGGACCTTTGGGTCATGAATCCCATTCCGAATAGTGATACGTCGTAATGGATAGCATTTGAAGACCAGTGTTGAAGACCGGATATTTTCGGAAACGGAAGGATTACCATCGAATGTCTCTACATCGGCTGATCTCCGATATAGATATTTTATCACCCTTTGCGATGGGAATTCCGGACGTGATTAGTGAATATCCGGATTGCAAGGGCTTCTTTAAAAGTGCCTTCGGTTCCGTTCGATCCTCGGAACGGACTTGTATGGATGTGTGTCTGACGTTACAATTTGAGATGTAAAGCTGGTTTCTATCAAATACATTTATGTTGGTGGCGGAGAATTTATTCTCTTAGCTTAACACCCTTCTCTGAGACGTACGAGCTCAGAGGTTATGTAGTTGATGGTTACTAGTGTTACATTTCCAATTTGGTAACGTGGCATACGAAGTGCTGCTGATCATTTGTTGATCAAAGCATAGCTTTTGTGAAAAGCGTAGCTTTGTGGACGAGACTTCGTCGGACCTCGGTAATGGTCAAAACAGGAAAGATGCAGCAAGGTTATAGGGAGTAGCTACATTTCCTTCTTGATAGAAGTGGTATCATGGTATGGAGCTCAGATACTTAACCTATGTGGATATCGCAATTATATATGACTTTGTGATTCTTATTGGTTGAGGATCCTCGGATAAAGGTTGTTTACAACCGAGGGATGACATACTCGTGTCAGTAGTTACCTACTTTTGCAGAGGTAATCCGGCCTTTTGTTGGCAGAGATCGAGTTAGGTTCTCGTGGCGTCTTTCCAGAGGCGTACCCATGTGGCAATGGAAAGTTCCTTGGCCTGGCCATTTGTTGGAAAATCCAAAGAAACAATACGAGCCCTGTACGGTTTTAGTTGTATAACCAGCCATGGAATGTGGCGGTAACCTGCTATTGAATATGGTAGCTTTAGTAGGCATAAGTGCGGAATGTCTATGCTGGCTAAGATTTATATTATATTTTTGAAATGTTTTCCCACACTTTGCACTTATAGTACTAATATCAAAGAAATTTGCATATCAAGCATGTTTGACTATCATAAGGAGAAATCTCCTCCGCTTCTGCGTTTGCATTGTGTGTGTGCGGGAGGCCTTATGGTAGTTTCATTTTCCAAAAGCATTGCGGATCTATTTTAAAATATTTCTTTGTTTGGTTTTTTAAAAGATAAACTGTTTTAAGTTCTCACACCAGTCACATGACTGACCTGGAGTTTATTGTTCTTTTCCTAAACTCTGGGTGCCCACCAATTTCCACACGGGCAGTCTAGAGTCGGATTATCAGGTCATTCTCGAATTCAGGAGTTGCTGTGGAGATCAGGAGCAAGCTGGATGACATGGCGTATCAACTAGTATATAGTATTTATTTTCCGCTGTTTGTTGTTGTAAACTCTGATAATGTAATGTGATGTAATGTAATAACTGATACAGTTCTTTTGATTTAAAGATTATTCATTTATCTATTATATGTTGTTCCGCCGGATTGTGAGATTCTGATATTGTTTTTGTTGCTTCTTCTTTCTTTCTTCTTCTACCTCTTCTTCTTTAACCCTAACGGTTCGGTTTCCCGACACTCGATTGCTCGGCAGTTGATACAGTGGACGTATTGATGTCGATTTTTAGAAGTCGAAAATCCCGTTCCTGACATTTGGTATCAAAGCATTTGGTTAAGCGACAACCTTGGCTCTGTTGGGTGTTACTCATTAGAGATAGAGTCAGCAGTACTCTAGAATGAGTGTGAGTGTAATAATAGATATGAGTGCGTATTTGCTAGTGAATATAAAAATTGTTTTATATTGTGATGATTGATTTGTTGAGTGGTATATGGATTATGTTCAATACAAGTAATTAACATTATTGATAGGAATCTTTAAACACTTGTACAGAACAAATTCGACACGATATCGTTTTAAAATAGGGTAAATGAAATAATTTTACCTAAATTATTTTCGTATACAAAAGAGGAAAATTTTCTGTGAATTGTTATAATATATGATTGCTTGGTTGCTAGAAAGTGATGATATTAAATTATTATCATTAATGTTGAAAAAGAAATTGAAATCGTAACTCCAAAGTTAAGAAATAAATTCACATACAAATAGAATTGGAGAATATAAATTGTAAATGTGATTTGTAATTTGAAGTAAAATTCCAGAGGAATATTTGAAAATGTTTTGAAAGGGTTTGCAATTTGGAAAATATTAAATTCCTTTTTTAGTTTGAAAATGGTTTTCAAGGGTTTGAAAAAATGTTTTTGGAGGGATAAAAGCTCTAAACTCTTTTCGGTCGCTAGAAAATAACTTCGGTGATGGCTGCAGCATCATCGGTGTTCATTTTCGGGTTTCCAAAAGAGGGATTGCTGCCAAGTTGTTTTAAATGGAAGTTGTTGGAAAATTTGGGTTTGAGTTTTTAAATTCAAAGGATAATTTGAATTGGTTTCAAAAATGGTTTTGAAATGCTGGAAAGACTTTGGAATCTGATAAAAATAGTTATGGAATAAAATTTATTGAGTTGAAAATAAATTTGGGGTAGAAACAAATGAATTGAAATTGAGTTTGAATTATGGAAATAAATTTATGAATGAATGAATTTACAATTGCGAGTAAATGAAATTGGAAACTAAATGTTGAAATTCATCTTGAAATTGCAAGTAAATTGAAAATTTGTCAAGTTAGATCAAATGAAGCTAAGTATTAAAATAAAATTAGTAAGCAAAACTAATTGAAGAAATGACAAATTTAATATGGGTTGAAATGAATTTAATTCAACATTTATAAATAAAGCGTAAATTAAATTCATATGGAATTTGAATCCGGTTTAAATATAAGTGGTTATAAACCGAAATAGTGAATTGAATTGTGTTTGGAAACGAACAAAAGAATAAAAACTGAAATTGAAAACTGAATATCGAAAACAGATTTGAATTGTGCGAGATGAAATGAGTTAGAACTTGTAATGAATTAGTAAAAGAAACTAATTTAAAATAGCAGGATATACAGGTGGATTAAAGGAAATTGGGATTTTGATTTCGAAGATGAAAAAAAATTGAATTTCTCGACAAAAGGTATATATTTGAATTTCGGTATGAAATTTAACGATTTTCTTGTCCAGCCACTTGGCCTTTTTTTTTTCTTTTTGAAATCTGGGGGCCGTGGTGCTATTCTTGTAGTCGTACCGAGCTAGCCACGCAAAGGAGACGCTAGCAAAAAATTTCGAAAATTTAAGGCGTTAGAATATTTTTGAGAAAATTGAAATTTTTTGAAAACTATAACTTTGATTTTGGAGTGAAAAGTTAAACGATATAGTTAGTTTTGAAAAGATAACTAAGTATGATTTGAAAACTTAGTAAAGTTATTGTAAGAAGTTTAACTATGGATTTTGGAAAAGTTAAAATGTTTAAATGAATTTGCAATTTAATTCGAACAAATGGTTTTGAAAAGTTAATGGATTTCAAGACTTTTTCTTACTTGGCAATTTCGAGGACGAAATTCTTTTAAGGGGGGAAGTTTGTAACGACCTAGAATTTCTGTCATTTGAAATTCGTATATTTAACTGATTTTAATTATTAACAAGTAAAATTTGTAAGCCGAATATATTTTATTTCGAATATCTAGATTTGATTGGATAATTAAATTGATAATTTAATATTTGAAATTACAGAAATAATTGGAAATTGGGTTTAATGTGATTTAAATTGATTTGTAAAGTTGTATTAAATCATATTGGAGTTAGAATGATGTTATAGAACTTTTAAAATTGAATTGAAAGTTAATTTGTGGAAATTGAATATTTTAATATTTAATTGACGAGTAAAAAATAGTCATTTTTCAAACAGTCTCCGATTTTGACGAAACCAGTTTCATCGGATCCATAATGTTATATTATTGTAAGATTTCAAATTTTGTGGCAGTCGGATTTACGGTTTGTCTGGGGCAAGCTAAAACGCGTAGAAATCGGTTTAAGTGAATTTAAATTTAAATAGTCGATTTGAAAACCTATCTTCCAAATATGATCGAATTGGCTCCCGATATATATTGCGTTTAGAATAGGGGTAAAACATTATAAATACCAGGCGGCACGCTTCGTTTGGAGTTCGGAAAAATTTCGGATGAATAGTGTCGCGTAATTTTCTATATAAGGCCACCATAATTCACAATTTTCACTAAAACCCTAATTTGTTTTCAGGCCGCCACCTCTAAAAACAATGGCCGAAAATGATTCAATTCTTCTCCCCTCAATCCCTCTCAATTCACTAACAATTTGAAGAAACGATCAACTACAAAGATGTAGAGGATGACGAGATCTATCGATCTATATGGTGATGACGCGATTTCGAGTGTTGTACGGGGAGATAATTGCTCCCGTTCGTTCGTCGTTTATGCACGGTTTTCGAGAGCAGGATGGGGCCGAGCTTCGCTTCGTGCATGCCAAGGTAGAGCTCGCGAAGAGCTTCGACACGGTGGTACTCGATCGTCGTCTCGATCAATGGTTTAGTCGCGAAAATTCAACGTAGAAGGCGGCTATGGATTTCGTGGTTGCATTCGAAACTGGAGAGGGAGAAGATGGAAGGTGCGGCCATGATTTGCTGTGAGGTAGTGGACGGCCTGGATTGATTCTAGGTTAACAAAATAATAAAATTTGTAATTTAATATATATATTAATTCGTGAATGTTTAAAACGCTATAACTTTTTCATACGAGGACCGTTTCACACGAAACGAGTTGTGTTGGGTTCGTATCGATGAATACTACACGATGGAGTTAGATTGGGATCGATTGGAGCTAGTGATAATTTTGAATAAAATTAAACGCGTGTTTAATTTTATTCGAAATAAACGCTAAAACCGCTATTGGAAACAAGGTGAGAACTTCTCACTCAATCGAATTGTGTTTCAATTTAAATTTTAATTATTTAAACTTAAAATTGCTTGATTGTGTGATTGAATGATGGTTGTTATTTGTTGTATTAAAATAGACCCTATACGCCGCATATTAAGCGGAGGTTATTATATTAAACACATATACCGCGATATTCCACCTTGAAGTGGAATTGGTATTATATATGTACTTAGAGTTGATTTTCCCACATTATATAGCGGATGAGACCCTATTGCGCCACATAATAGCGGATAATATTTTATATAAACCCATGTACCGTGATATCCCGTCTTGAAACGAGATTGGTATTGTGCTAACATTTGTGGATGAAGGAAAATGGGTTGGAGGGATCCTACTGGATTCCTCAAATAATTGAATTTGTTTCAACGTTGTGTGTTGATTATTTATAATCTCTGTGTGATTATCTTTGTGATTGAAATCGTTGAAGGCTAAAATTTAGCCGAATATAATTTTGGTATCGTTGGATACCGAAAATAAAAAAAAATTGATTTTTGAAAATTCAGGTTGAAAGTTTATATTAAAAATTACGATGTTTTGAGAAATATAGTTGAAAGGTGATTTATGAAAATATGAAGTTGATTATTTTATAAAATAATTTAAATGGTGATTTTTGAATTTATCATAAAAGTTTTATATATAAGATTTAAAAAAATTGGATTTTTATAAATCAAAGTGATGGAATTATAAAGGAGTTTTAAAGACGTTCTAAAATGATGTTATAAATGGATTTTATAAAAGAATAGAATCTATGATTTGTGAAGTTATAAAATGAATGAATTTGTAAATAGAGAATTATAAGTAATTTGCTTATAATTTGGATTTTGGCGTGTAAATGAGATATGGATAGAATTTAGTTAACGAAATATATTCACGATTTGGACAATGAATAATATATTAAAGAAATGTTTTGGGGAAGTGATATTTTAAATAGAATCAAAACGATTTAAAGGTGTTTTAAAACGTATTAAGCATCGAAACCATAGATTTCAACATTCATTGTTGAGATAGACGTTTTCAAGAAATAAGGAAATGGTGGACTATAACACTGTTGTTATAGTAAATGATTTTCGAAAGGAAATGTTTTATATAGTATTGGATTTATATATCTATCTTAATTTCTAATCCCTATACTAGTAATTTTGGATTGTCGCAACGATGTTTTACACAACATTCGTTTTGACACAAATGAATGTGTCTAAGAGAATGTTTTCCTTAAAGAATAAAATATATACTTAATTGTGATTTAAGTATATTGAATATTTTTCAAATGTTGAAAATAAATAGATTTGTGAATTACTTATTATTTAAATAAGTATGGAAATGTTTTTCAATATGAAGTGAAATGTTTTGAGATTATATCTTTTAAAGATAAATTGAAAGTGAATATTTGAAATCGACTTGAAAATCGTATATTAGTGGAAATTTAAATTCACCATGAAATTTATAAAGGAAAGAGAAATTTGTTTAAAAATAAACATTGATTTATTTTTGAAGCGTGGAAGTAAATTTACGGATTTGGAACGTAAAATTAAAGTAAATCGGTAATGATTTATTTAATTGGTTTAAATGAACCATTTTGAAATGAAAGTGTATTCTCTCTGGAAAGCCGAATAAAATTTCTGAATAGCTTTGAAAGATACATACATACATACATATATATATATATAATTCTAGGATTGGTTTTGAAAAGGATACTTTGGAGAAATTAACTTCTTAAATTGTTTTTAATCCTTTAAGCAAAGGTTTATTAAGTTTATTATAGAAATGATTATTTCTAAGATTTAAATCAATAATTGTTTTAGAAAATAGTTATTTAAATAGTTATACTCTATCTACTAATTTTATTTTTGAAAATTAGTTTGGACTTAAGTTATATGTAATATTGGTATAATATTTTTATAACTAGTATTTTAAGTAAAGTGTTTTAAAGAAAAAAAGTTTTATTTCAAAGTGTTTTCCCGATATATTTTGGGTAAGTGTTATAAATTATTTTAAAGTATTTGAACTTGTCAGATTTCCAGTGAAAATGAATAAATATTTGGAAGTGTTTCCGCGTAAGGAAAAATGATTTGAAATTTGTTTTCAAAAGTTGTAAAGGCGAAAAGTGATTTGAAATTTGTTTTCAAATGGTTGAAGTGTGGAAAAATATATCTTGTAAAGATATTTTTGGAAAATAAATAATTTGGGAAATTATTTGGAATCTGGTGATGTTGTGCATATCTATTCATAGTTAAATAACCGACCATCAATATTTACCTTTAAATGGGTATTTGTTGTCATTTTCTTGAATTTGAATGCTACACTTATTTTAAAATAAGCGCTCGTTATTCAGTTTAGCCGGGAGAGGACCTTTGGGTCATGAATCCCATTCCAAATAGTGATACGTCGTAATGGATAGCATTTGAAGACCAGTGTTGAAGACCGGATATTTTCAGAAACGAAAGGATTACCATCGAATGTCTCTGCATCGGCTGATCTCCGATATAGAGATTTTATCACCCTTTGTGATGAGAATTCCGGACGTGATTAGTGAATATCGGGATTGCAAGGGCTTCTTTGGAAGTGCCTTCGGTTCCGTTCAATCCCGGAGCGGACTTGTATGGATGTGTGTCTGACGTTACAATTTAAGATGTAAAGCTGGTTTCTATCAAATACCTTTCTGTTGGTGGCAGAGAATTTATTCTCTTAGCTTAACACCCTTCTCTGAGACGTACGAGCTCAGAGGTTATGTAGTTGATGGTTATTAGTGATACATTTCCAATTTGGTAATGTGGCATATGAGGTGCTGCTGATCATTTGTTGATCAAAACATAGCTTTTGTGAAAAGCGTAGCTTTGTGGACGAGACTTCGTCGGGCCTCACAACCCGGTAATGGTCAAAACAGGAAAGATGCAGCAAGGTTATAGGGAGTAGCGCCCCTTAGGGTATGTGCATTTCCATTTGGATAGAAGTGGTATCGTGGTATGGAGCTCAGATACTTAACCTACGTGGATATCGCAATTATATATGACTTTGTGATTGTTATTGGTTGAGGATCCTCGGATAAAGGTTGTTTACAACCGGGGATTACATACTCGTGTCAGTAGTTACCTACCTTTGCAAGTAACCCAGCATTGTGTTGGCAGAGATCCGGTTAGGTTCTCGGAACGTCTTTCCAGAGGCGTACCCATGTGGCAATGGAAAGTTCTTTGGCCTGGCCATTTGTTGGAAAATCCAAAGAAACAATACGAGCCCTGTACGGTTTTAGTTGTATAACCTGCCATGGAATGTGGCGGTAACCTGCTATTGAACATGGTAGCTTTAGTAGGCATAAGTGCGGAATGTCTATGCTGGGTAAGATTTATATTATATTTTCGAAATGTTTTCCTACACTTTGCACTTATAGTAATAATATCAAAGAAATTTGCGTATCAAGCATGTTTGACTATCATAGGGAGAAATCTCCTCCGATTCTGCGTTGCATTGTGTGTTTGTGCGGGAGGCCTTATGGTAGTTTCATTTTCCAAAAACATCGCGGATCTATTTTAAAATATTTCTTTGTTTGCTTTTTTTATTAAGATAAACTGTTTTAAGTTCTTACACCAGTCACATGACTGGCCTGGAGTTTATTATTCCCTTCCTAAACTCTGGGTGCCCACCAATTTCCACACGGACAGTCTAGAGTCGGGTTATCAGGTCATTCTGGAATTCAGGAGTTGTTGTGGAGATCAGGAGCAAGCTGGATGGCATGGCGTATCAACTAGTATATAGTATTTCTTTTCCGCTGTTTGTTGTTGTAAACTTTGACAATGTAATGTGATGTGATGTAATAACTGATACAGTTCTTTTGATTTAAAGATTATCCATTTATCTATTATATGTTGTTCCGCCGGGATTATGAGATTCTGATATTGTTTCTGTTGCTTCTTCTTTCTTTCTTCTTCTACATCTTCTTCTTTAACCCCAACGGTTCGGTTTTCCGGCACTCGATTGCTCGGCAGTTGATACAGTGGACGTATTGATGTCGATTTTCGGATGTCGAAAATCCCGTTCCTGACAATATTTGTAAAGAAATATTTTGAATTTGTAAAGAAAGTTTAATTTAAATCAAATATTTAGAAACGTTTTGAATTTGTAAACCATGTTTAATTGTTAGACTCTACTTTTAAGGGCGTTTGAATTTGTAAATGACATTTAATATTAGATCCTATTTTTAACTAATTGAGATTTGATAATATTATAGGGATGTTTTTGGTAGTTCATGTTGATACCAAAAAAATGTGATACCAAAACTATTACAACTATTGTTGAAGACTTTAGTAGTAGTTGTAATAACTTTGGTATCATGTAAACTTTCAAAATGCCCTTTTAAATTCAAGTTATGTCTTAAATATATGTAAACGTACTACCACCATAATTAAATTAAATTTTATATTTTATTACTTGGTCAATCCCCCTTCTCTTTTAACTAAAACTTCTCCTACCTTAATTAAAACGTAAGTTTTTCGCTTACTAAAACTGAGTCAACTAGTACCTAAAATTGCTCATGCCTTAATTAAAATGCAAAATTTTCGTTAGTTAAAATGAAATTTCTCATATGCTATAATCGAGTGAATCAATTATATCTTAATTAAATTTAAATTATATCTTAATATCGTGCATGTGCACAAAAAAAATTCACGTGGAAAACATGTACCGTGATGTTCGTGTATAATGGACTGCTTATAAATCATTGAGTCTAACATCAAAATTAACTTATTTTAGCTTAATAACAAGAGTACATACATCGAAATACTTCTACTTTAAATGTTACTATTATAAACTACTTACAAGCTACTGTTTACGACGTGTTAGATTCAAAAAAAGTTGTTTAACAAATGATTTCTTAAAAAAAAAGACAATTCCACTTTTTTTTTGAAACATGTGTGTTAAAATGTGCAGTTAAGGGGGACATGAAGGTTTCATTAGAGAGAGAGTAGGGAAACCAAAATTTCATGATTTTATCCTAATATCATGCCATTTACCTTAGTGTTTAACGTTTTCCCCGGAAGAAATTAGCATCCACCCTTGTTTTTAAATTTAATACATGAAACCCTTTTAAAAAAATATATTAAAGTACAACTTAACATTTTTTTAACAGTAGTTGTAATATTTTTGGTGTCACACTTTTTTGGTGTTGACAAGAACTATCGAAAATGCCCTTTTAATATTACTTAAATGTAAGATCTAACAAATATTTTTTTTAATAAATTTAAACCATTATACTGATTATCAAATCTTAATATCACTTAAAAATTGAATCTAACAAATAAACTTCTAAATTCGTTCTTTATTAATTAATACAGGAAAATAGACAAAAGGAAGAAGTTGAAAAAAAAATTTAGTCCCAAGGACAACAAATTTGTTTTTTTAGTCTGAATGACACTTTTTAACGTGAACAGAAAATGATAGTTGCAACTATCATTCTGTGATTTACACTAAAAAGTGTCTTCAAGTCTGAAAAACAAATTTATTCTCTCTGAAACTAATTTTTTTTCCTACTTGTTTCCCTGGACCTAAAAAACCCTAATTAATAACAAAGAAAAAATTTAAAAACTAGTAAAAGATTAGATGTTGCAGCTTAGAAATAAAAATCCAAACTAACGATTTCAAACAACAAAATATTTATGCAAATCATATGCTTTGGGTCATGTACGCTGCTTGTGCGAAGGAATTGCGGTAACCCTTGTTCTAAATAACGCGTTCTGTGTAAATTGAAATTGAAAACAAAAGCGGTTTCTTCTTCTTTTCTTTTTTCGGTCATCACTGCAAAAACATGTACTGTGTTAATTAATAGCCCGGCAGGCCCAGTCCATTAATTGAAATCCGTCATAATTCTCCTTCCTCTCCCCGCCATACCCTAATTGAACTCTCTCCCCCAAACCCTTAGCCCTGGAAAATGAGTTACGCGGCTTTTAAAATGTTACATGCTCCTACTGGAGTCGAGCACTGCGCGTCCGGGTTTATAACCCACTCCTCCGCCGACCTTGCCGTCCCGATACCGGCGGTTCAGACCGACGATTTTGACTCGGAACTCGTCCCCAAGCGCCGTATCGGACCGTTGCCGAATCTTATTGTCTCAGCCGGCAATGTAATAGAAGTTTATATGGTCAGGGTTTTAGAAGATGGGGAGGCTGGTGGTAGTGTTATGGACGGGATTGCTGGCGCAAGGCTTGAACTTGTTTGCCATTACAGGTGATTCGTAATCATGCAATTTATTTGATTTGTAATTGATATGTTTAATTAAAGAAGGTATCTGATTTATGAAAAAAAATCATGCTGGCTTTTATAAAAATGTACATATTCGCAAGATTCTTTTTTCAATAGATATTATTGAGCACACTCTAAAAAATATGTAATAATTTACTAGTGCTTTAATAAAATTGTTCCTAGATTACTGTAACACTTCATATGCATGCTGAGACAGATAAGGGACAAAGATTATATTTGTTGATAGCGTATAACTATTACCCAAAACAATGGAAAAAGCAGTGAGCTTCTCTAATATTCAGTTTAACGTACTTGAAACATACGCAAACTCAAGTAAAAAGCCATTGAATAGGAATAAGGATCACCAAAAGTTTTTGAATTTTTTTTTTTTATAATAACTGCACTAGCATATTTAGCTGTAGGGACTGAAAATAGTTTATGAATATTCACTGACAGTATTATTTTTTATCCGCAATTACCTGCGACACGATCTGAAGAAAAAGAAACCTATATGTTTTTATTTGTGCATGATATTAAAATTAGAGAAGATTTTCTTATGGAGGGAAAAAAAGGCATGATTGTCTGTCTATTTTGTTTCTTTCTTAAAACACCGATTTTCATTTTAATCCAATTTGTATTTAGTTTTTAGAAAATTTGAATCTATTTATTATTATCATCGCTAATGTTATCATTGAAAATTTTCATTGTTGCTTGTAATTTTTTGACATCCTTAATTTATTTTATGCTCCAAAAATGGCATTTTTTTTGAAAATATCTGTCCCCCCCCCCCCCCCCCCCACACACACGTATGAAAAGCTGAACTTTTTTTTTTTTAAATTTTTATTCCGAATTTCTGGAAATCCCCCCACCCACCTCCCTTCACGAGTTTTAATTTATTCAATTTTTTAAATTTCTTGGAAATATGGACTTTCCCAATTCTTTTTGAATGTTTTTTAAGTTCTTCTGATTTTTTTTAATTCTTGAGAACTTTTAGATTAGTTGATTTATCAATATTCTTTCTTTTATGATTTTTTCTCGAATATCTAAAAAATTTCAAACATATTCAACAAAGTTGAATCAATATTAATTATTTGTTGAGTAAATATTTAATTATAAAAATTTATTCTCAAATCAGTTAAACTTTAGTATAGCATGATATTACGCTTTTTCCTAATTTTTGTGGTATGCAAGGCTAAATAGATAGAAGATGTAGCTTTGTGTAGATTAACATATATGGATCATTGATTGCTATTGTAAGCTTCGTTGAACATAGCGGTCAAATGGATAATTAAAAAAAAGCTTCAGTCGAAGTTTTGTTTCGCGTGGTTTTGTGTTGTAAGAACTTCCCTTCGGCTGGTTTGATAACTAATATATTATAGTGTTTCTGGTGAAATATAATTTTTGTCAAAAGCCTCAAGAAGGGTGAAGCTATACTACGATTATAAGATTTAGAGGATGTTTTAAGTTGAAGCTTATTCTCTGATGATTATTGGGTCCTACATATCCATGAATATCCTTATTTATTATCGATTTACTTACTCATATCAACTATCAAATACAATATTCATGAATTTATTTGCACATTGCTATCAACTTCACATATCAAGTATTTACCTTGTTTCTTTTATGCTTTTAGGTTGCATGGGAACATTGAATCTATGGCTATATTATCGTTTGGGGCAGAACATCGTAATAAAAGAGATTCAATTGTTTTAACATTCAAAGATGCAAAGATCACTGTAATGGAATTTGACGATTCTATCCATGGATTACGGACTAGGTAATACGGAAGTTGACTCTTGTGCAATGGAAGCTTGTGTACCCTAATCAACTAACACCCCTTCTCTTTTTGTTTCCTTATTTTTTTTAAAACATTTATGCGGTAGTTGTTCCATGCCAAGCTTGTTTGGCCAAATTTTTTGTATGCAATTCAAAAGTCTCTTGCTGCAAATTACGTTTAATCATGTGCTGTGCTATGATGGCCTTGTCATTCTCTCTTGACAAACTCAACGCTATTAGCATCCGCTTCATATCTGGAGACCAGCACTGTACAATTGATTTATATCTCCATTAGAAAACCACTCAAAAAAAGTTTGCATGCAAAGTGTTCATATTCAGTTAGTCAACAGGCCTCACAATTAAATCAGCCTTTATATTGAGTTCATTGACGAATTCATATCAGCGTGCATGCAAAATGTGCAGGAAGCGGTCATCATGGAATATTGGAAGGGATATAGTAAATTTTGTTTGATTAACGTTTCGTTGAAATTAAATAATGCCCTTTCAATGTTCATGTTTATACTTGCTACTAATAGGATCATAATCATGAATATTTAACCTTGGTGGTTTCATTTCGATCTGTTTCCTTTTGTTCTAATTAAATAGTGCTCAGATGTTCTCCTAATTCACTTTTATCTTCTTCCTGGTTGGTCGTTTTCAGTTCAATGCACTGTTTTGAAGGACCGGATTGGGTTTACTTAAAAAGAGGCAGAGAATCATTTTCAAGGGGTCCATATGTGAAGTCTGACCCCTTAGGTAGATGCGCTGGAGGACTTGTGTATGATCTTCAAATGATTATTCTGAAATCTGCTCAGGTTTTTTTTTCCCTTCAAGCCTGCACTCTTAAAGCTTGTTTTAAAAATATTTGCCAATATTCCATCCATCAATCTTCTCAATCGTGATCTGTTGATGCATCAGTCTGGAGCTGCCTTGTCTAAACTTAGTTTAAACAAGCATGGTCGTAATGTTGTGAAAAATATACAAACTACATCCATCTGCTTGATTGTTGATTTTAAGAGACCTATAGCCATTAACTGTCACCGACAAGCAAGCATAAGCACTATCTTCATTTTTCTTTGCTTTTTAGTTTTTCTGTAAACATATCGTACCTTGTATTTGTCTTCTTCTTAGTTTCATGTAAGTATAATATAGAGGGATAGTTCACGAGTTTATAATGAAAAGCATTTTCTTATCTTGCGGGTTATCAGTTGGCATATATTGACAGCAAATTCCCCTTATCTTTCTTTGATGCAGTTTATAGGTTTTTGTCTATTGTGATTTATGTATGGTCACTGTTTTTCTTAGTGGTATTATCCTAAGAAGATATTATCCTAAGATGGAACCAATACCTTAAACTACTAACTGGTTTGTGATATGAACTCCAAAGTTAAGCATCTTTGTGCTTGAGCAAAGAATATAAATGTAACAGTGACAACCTCCCAAGCCCTTGTTTTTCACCTAAAGTAAATAACATGTTGAAAAATAATCTTTTCCTTGTATATTTATTTTCGTTGATTCCATGATGTCATTAATTTACTTTATAGGTTGGACAAGGAATTGTTTCTGATGATGATCCTACTAGTATGGAAGGGCCCAATACAACCTCTGTTCGTGTAGAGTCATCATACGCTATCAACTTGCGTGATTTAGACACGAAGCATGTCAAAGATTTCACATTTGCACATGGTATTGCAATTTGTTTCTCGTTGAATTCACATATTCATTACATGAACATCTTGTAACAGTTATGTTACTTCAGAGAAGAAATAATTTCACAGTCAGTTATATTTAGACATTAACTTGAAATTCTTCCTATAGTGTATATATATCCACCTTTCGTTAGTAATAAGCAGTGTTGTTGAAATTGCATTGCCCTTGTAGTTGTATGTCTCCTGGTATTTGGACTCTCTTCATGGTAATCTAGATTCAAGACTATATGTTCCACTTTAATAATGACATAACCCCATTATCATATATATGCAGTACGCCAAACTATACAACTGTCTAATGTCCTCCCAACATCTGGCAGTTAGGACTTTTTCCTCTGTATCTCTTGAAATTTTCACTGGCATCACCATTATCTATCAGTCTCAGAAATTTCACATGACTGAACTGTTTAAGCTAAATTGTTTGCATGCATCTGATATGTTTCTCTGCTGATTTATCTGCTTATCACAAATGTTGCCTCTAACAAAATTCTCCTTCTTGTTTAATTTTTTATTTGTGTATTTATTGCCCTTTTTATCGATTGTACTTGCCGAACTCGACTTTTTGGCGCGATTGCTCGGGAATTGTGACAGTTGAATTTTACTGCCAGCTCTTTAGGTTGATCTATTCTACATCCATGAAAAGTATCCTTTTCATTTTTATATGGGCACGACGATTGATTCTAGAAGCCTGAATCGTATATGGTGCTGTGTTAATATCAAACTTATGCTAACTGGGCAGTGTTCTCATTGAATTTATGTAATGTTGTCATTTCAAATGTTTTGGGTCATCTTAGTAACCCTGACATTCGGACTAGTCTGGTTTATCTCTACCACTAATAAAGAAAATTCGGTGAGCTAATTTACTCAACGTCCTTTTGAAATTCCGAAAATGCCCTTACTTTCCGTTTAATAATATAAACAGCCCGTGTGCAAAGCACGGATCAGTTCTTGTTCTTCATAATGATAACAGTGTTAGAACTCACAACTAATCTTTTGCTGTTTTAGGTCATACTTATTCTATTTGTGTTTGCGTCTATTCTATATATTTCACAACCCCACTCTTACCCTTTTTTTCAGTATCCAAAACTATATAATCCTTTATAGTTTAAACTCTTGCATTCATTGTAGTTTGATCGCTTGCATTCCTGTAGCTCTATCGTCGATTAAACTGTTTACTTTAAATTTCAAGGGACCAAGTACTTTCAAAGTATGCCATGTTTGACTGTGGTGATTCTCCATTACCCTGTTATATAATATTGCAATGTTCAACTTTCTATTATAACTTCACTATTTCACAATTCAACTTTCTATTATAACTTCACTATCTCACAATGTTCCAACTTGTAATACAAACTTTGTAGGTTATATCGAACCTGTCATGGTTGTACTCCATGAAAAGGAGCCTACATGGGCTGGAAGGGTAGCATGGAAGCACCACACATGCATGGTTTCTGCTTTTAGTATCAGCACAACTCTGAAACAACATCCTCTTATTTGGTCACATAGTGTAAGTTGCATGCAATGATCCTCTTTGTTCTATCTATATACATACCTTCCTCCCCTATCATTTATCTTCTTGTTTTTGTATTTGGAGCAACAATCGATGTAACAGTAAAACTAGAGGTAGCTAGTAGGTTGACCTTAATAAAGCCAGTTAGCGAAGAATATAATATGTGCTTATAGCTGTTAGCAGGTAATAATCTGTAATAGATTCTAAAAGAGCTAACCTTGAAAAATGTTTTTTTTCTTCTCAAGATGAATTAAATAAGGTTACTTTTGTTCTTTCTGAAAATGTTAAAAGGATTTATGCATTAATTTGTTAGTAGTGAAGCGCTATGTTTAGTCGCGTAAGGGTCAAATCTCAAAACTCTCACCAGTCCAATCTTCAATGTTCCTTTTATCTCTGTGCATACACCAGCTTCTTTAAGATTTTCCGATTTCTGACGAGGTTTCCTTAAGATTGGATGTTAAAGGAATTTCCTATGTTAGATATTGGTTCTCCAATTAATTGTTTATGAGAAAGATTTCTTTATCTACTCTAATGTACTTGTATAGATTCTATTTTTCTATTAAAAGTCATGCAATATTGTGTTTTTATGTTAAATTCTAGTCACCTGATGTAATTCTGTACAACAGAATATTCCACATGATGCTTACCAGCTTCTTGCTGTCCCATCTCCTATTGGTGGAGTTATTGTGATCTGTGCCAATAGCATCCACTATTACAGTCAGGTAGTATCTTTGGCAGCAGTCGTTAGGCTAGATTTTACCGCCGATAACAATTTTTCCTTACTGTAGTGCTAGGTTTTGCTATCTTTTTCCCTTATATTTTTATATCGTTACTGTTGCAGTCTGGATTTTCCTCTCTTAGTGTTAACAATTTCTATGTCCGAGCTGAAAACAGGTGAATCACTGTTTTATTTTCACATTTTATGGTTTGCATAGTTCTTACTCTGTGTCTTGATTTGCGTCTGACATTCATCTTCATTATTGACATATCATATGTTAATACTTGCTCACATCATGAAAAGTGAAAAACAGAACACTTCAGATTGAATATCGATCAGGCATTCCGGTCGACTTTATTTGTATAACTTACCATGCGCTCAGCCAAGTTGGCATACAATCTGATATAGTTTAACCCTACATTTGACGTTGAGGTTCATTGCCGTTAACTTGTTAATATGACAATTAAGTAGAAGTAGGATATTCACTCGACAAAAGACACTCCCCAACTTTGTTCATAGACGCACTGACAGATTTTACTTGATTATGTAACTTTATTGGATATGGATTACACGTAATTGTGCCAAAAAAAAAAACCGCAAGGAACATGTTTGCAAATGCTGAAATGTTGGATGCATCAATATGCTCTGGATGTTCTCAAAGTTTAAGTGTTTATAATGTACCTGTAAAAGCACATTCTAATTGTAACATTGATTCTGGAGCTTCACAACCAAATTTAGGATAGGTGTGATTAAATGGTTTATTTCTTATGTTATTTCGTAGATTATTAGATGCTTGACATGACTAAGAGCGAATAATCAAAGTAGAGGTTTTTGAACAGAGCTGTTTTTGGACAATTTCTAGTCATAAACAATTAGCCGTGTTTTAATTTTCATGGGTTTCCATGCAAATTGAACTTATAATTACATGTGTTATGTACATTACAGCCCTGATATTCCAACAATCAACTTCAGTGTTGAGCTTGATGCAGCAAAAGCAACATGGCTATCCCAAGATGTTGCTATGATTTCAACCAAAAATGGAGAACTTCTCTTGCTTACATTGGTTTTCGATGGGAGGTAGGCATATCTTATTTGTTTAAATCAAGGTTCAAAATTCTGGATTGTGGTTCCGTTTTGGTTATTTAATTTTTGAAGTTCCGGTTCCATTTCAGAAATTCTGTTTTAAGTTTCGTTTCTGAGTTTTGTCAGTTTCAATATTCTTGGAACTCATTTGATGTATCTGGATGTGTATTTGCTGCAGTTTATGTAGATTACTTTGTAATTTAAGTTTTAATGTTTTTCTTTTTTGGTTATTCGTATTCCAGTTGATTTGAAAGCAGGCATGTGGTTAGGTTAGTCTTTTTGAACAAGATTTTAAAAAGTCCCAGATATAAACATCTGAAACATTAAAAGCCCAATTCCTTAACCCTAACCCAACATCTGAACGATAAAAAGCACTATTTTATATCCTCCTAAGTCATAACCCTATATTCCAAAGCCATTGATGTGTGCTAAATTATAAAACCTTAGAAACCCCTCTCATAAATATCGAGATGTAAAAATATGGCTTCTCGACAAAACGAAAAGAAACCTTATCTATTGTCGGCTCTCTCGTTTCCTTCATCAAACTTTTTGCTCAAATTTTTGTCTTCTCAGGTAATCATAGATAAAAATCAATTTTTCTCTCTTTTTTAGATGCCATTGTCCAAAACCAATTTTTTTGGGGGAAATTCTGGTCCGGTCAACGCTGAAACTGAATCGGAGTGGCCAATATTTTGGCATGTCGGCAAGAATTTTAGAATCATAGTTCAAATTATACACATATGTAGGGTAAGGGTATGCTGGTAACGGTATGCTAAAACATTTATTATGTTTCAACATGTTATATGAGATCATTTTGAAAACTTTTATTGTGTTCAGCATGTTAAATCAATATCAACCGCTAAAACATTTCTTTTACCGCCAAATTGAATTATTATTCTAAATATTTTAGAACTATCAAAATTTTGCGAACATGATTTTAAGCAGGTAGGAACATATCAGTAACTTTTTGTTTGATTTCAAGTTGTGTAGCTTTAAAAATTGAAAGGGTGTAGCGGAACCTTTCCCATACATGTACGCATGTCTGCATATGTACATACACACATACATATGTACATACACACATACATATGTACATGCACGCATACATATGCATTGACATTAAGCGATATCAGGGCCAAGTGGAATACAATAAAATATTTCGTTTTGAAGCTGCAATTTCTTGATCATGCAATGACTTTATATGTGAACACCATGTTTACAGAAATATTAAAATCTTATGATTTAAATTCCATTTCAAATCACATCTCTCTGATTACAATTAAATTTTAAAATTCCAATTCAAAACACAGTTTAAAGAAGGAACAAGAGATGAAGTTAAACTCAAGGTCTAGATGTAGAAATTCAACCATCAAATCGATACTTAACGTATAAATCATCGCTATGAAAATAATAGCCAGTGCTTTCACATATCTCGATGTCATTTAATTATCAACATAGCAGAAATTTTAATGTACAAGTATACGTACTCATCAAAATACGAATTGTTTGAATCTACGATTCACGATTTAAACCCAGATTTGATTTAAAATTTGAACTTTATGATTTATGGTTTGAATCGTTTTTTGAAAACGCTGCTGGAGACTGGTACTTTTTTGAAAACGCTGCTGGAGACTAGTACTTGTTAATCACGGTATCCTACCTACTTTTGTTTGCAGAACTGTCCAAAGACTCGAACTTATGAAATCTAAAGCATCTGTTTTGTCTTCGGTGAGCTTGTTGGATGGACATGTTTCATTATCTTGAAGTAACATGGAAACATGGTTCCATTTTCTTAAGTAGTTTGGTCTTGGATTGACCAGGGAATCACAACAATGGGGAGTTCCTTCTTTTTCTTGGGTAGCAGATTAGGAGATAGCCTTCTCGTACAATACAGTTCTGGGTCACCATCACCAAATTCTGAACATGAGAAAGATGAGGTGAAAATCGTAGATGCCGTGTTTCCTTATTTTTGAAGTTAAATGTTGCATCCATCTGTACTTTTAAACCACCAAGACTCAGTTAATAAGATGGTTCCTATTTTCCTCTCAACATGTTCAGCTACAGCCTATAGTGCTGATATGCATACATACATACATGTGTACACGTACATGTTATACAAGTTAATTATGTACTCATATTGCCTGATGTTTGTCGTTTGACAAAGACTAGCTGTCAGTTTTTTTATTTTCTTAGACCCTAACGCATTAGGCTTCTTTAATGACATTCCTTAACATTCACGTCTCACCAGTGTATATCCATTAAAACTGTGACCTGATTTTGAAGAGAGATCCATGACTACAGTTCAGTAATATTTACAAGTTAGTCTATTAGCAATGTCATTCTCAGTCTCAGCTTGGATGAATTTTGTGCATTTGATATAATACCTTCCATGAAGCTCGACTTGTGCATTGGAGTATTTAATGCATCTGCACATATCTACTTTTTATTGCAGAATGCTGATATTGGAAGTGATATTCACATGGCAAAGAAATTGAAGAGGACGCTATCTGATTCTTTCCAGGATGTTGCTAATGGCGAAGAGCTTTCTTTGTATGCAACTACTCCAAATAATCCAGAATCAGTTCAGGTGAATCTTGAACTGTGAATTTACAACCAGCTATCTTTTTCTTAATTTCTACAATTCATTACATGTTTATCTTTGTTTAATTTTTTTGTTGTTAACCTGTCCCATCCACTAATTCAACCAGGCCTTCTATATGACTGAACTTTTAATACCTATACCTGTGCTATTCTTCCTATTTGTTCATATCGCTTTAGTCTTTACCGAGCTTTATAAATAATTTTACTTCCACCCTGCATTAGTTATTACTTTCTTTTTATTTGAATTTGAATAAACTAGTTATTCTGTCATTGGTATGCAACTAATATGTGAATAGTTGACTTTATTAGTGGGATTCTTTGTGCATGTTTAGTGAAAATTTTCATACGAAATTCCAGTAAGCTATAGTTACTTACCGTATAATGTTGTATCACGATAAAATGAAATTTAAATGTAATGATCCATGATTTTTAATTTTATTTAGATTATTATAAGTGACAATTATGTTTTTGATATCTATTTCTTCATAGTTCAACTCAAAAGATTTGCCCGTTTTTCATAATATAAAGTGGGTTCTTATTTTTTATTTTATTTTTTAATTTTTGAAGACGCTTAAAAGTTCCAATTTTCTTCTTATTGTTTTGAACCAGATTTATTTTTTCATTTGTATTTCTTTTTTTTTTTAATTTTTTTTCATAGTTTTAATTGTTTAGAGAGCAGGAGAAATTCATGTTGATTTTGAGCTTACTGTTGTTATCCATTGTTTCAAGTGTCGTTTATCTCACTCAAGATCTCGTTTGAGATCTCAATTTCGAACTTGGATGAGACGTGATTTGGCAAAATGAGACATTATTGTGTTTGTATTTTATATCTTATTTGACACTCATCTCGTCCAAGGTATTGAGATCTCAAGCAAAATTTGAGTTAAGATATCAACAGAAGATCTCAAACAAAATTATGTTTTCTCATTTGCATATTTCTTTTAATTTTTATGTAGATCTAAGAGAAATTAACACTGTAATTATTTTTTACTAGTCCTATAATCTATTTTTATTTTTTAACGAGTGATGAATAACAAAAGGCTTCGTGTATATATTAAGACCAAATTAATCATGTTACTACTTTTCTCTAAGCAGAAAAATAAATACGGTCTTTATATGTAAATTATGTTTTTAAAAATAGATCTTGATAAAATTTATTATAAAAATCTTTAAACATATCAATTTTAAGCACTTAGTTACTTAAAGATAGTCTAGAGGGACTATAAAATATAAGATATCAATATGAGATATGCAACGAAGTTGCGCTCATCTCGCTCGAGATCTTGTCCGATATGAGATATTATGTGCGAAACTACCGAGACCAGACGGGACTGAAATCCTAGATTTAAATCCTTGATGTAATCGAAGTTTTAAATTAAATATTGTCTTGATGAGGATTGGATTATTGTTTTTGAGGATATGTGGCGATTGATTTGAAGATGTGCAGATGTTGATGATGCACAAAAAGTGGGATAAAATGCATGAAAGCGATGTAAATAAAAAATACACTTGTATTTTTTATTATTGAAACATGATCGTTATTAATGATTGTGTTGATCTTTGTTTAATTTTATGCATGGAAAAGTGATAATAATTACCTTCCATCGTGCAAAATGCGGTCACAACACATTTGAGTGAGTTGCATGGCATATGGTACAAACCACCAAAGTCTATTATGCAAAAGATTTTTGGTATTGTTTATTTTGCCAAATCGTTTTGTATGCATATTTATTATAGTGACATGCTATGTTAATTATTTGTCGTGTCAGCTTATGCAATTTTGATGGCTTTTTATCCTACCATGCACTGTTTATGATGCAAGGTACCTGGAAATTTTGGGTTTTTTTTTTTAAAGTTTTTTGTAATGTAATTAAAATGACATGTTTTATGTATATACATCAATACAGAACTATTAAACGTTCATATTCATGTTTGTTCGTGCAAGTTAGTTGGTTTTTTGGTGGTTGAAGATTTTGAATTTATTTTTGCAGAAATGCCTTGCATTATATTGTCCAAACCATATGTTTCATACAGATAAATGATATGACATGTTATATCTGAATGTTCAAACTAATGTTTATTTGTGCAATTTGGTAGCTTTCCTTGTGCCTTTCATTGTATACAATCCAAATTATCTGATATGTTTTAATCTTCATATTTGTCTTTGCTTTGATGGGTTGGATTTATAGTTTAGATTAATAATTTTTGACGGTGATGATTTTATATTGTGATTTTATTATTTGTTATAATTTGTGGACTATAATTACAGCATTAAAAACATGAGGTCCTTTACCTTTAATACTTTGTGGACTACACACTACACAGTAAGGGCCTTATAATTATTTCTCACTATATTTCTTATATACTGTTATGAATCACAGAGGGTCTTCACATTTGCAGTTCGTGATTCATTGATCAATGTTGGCCCACTCAAGGACTTCACCTATGGATTGAGGTTGAATGCCGATGGAGATGCAACGGGAATTTCGAAGCAGAGCAACTATGAATTGGTTAGTGAATCATGTTGTCATGTGCATATTGCATCTATTTGAATTAGTTTCTTAGCCTCTTTGTAGCTTTCACACTTCACTTTGATGCACACATTAGTCACATATGGTCTGATGCAGCTGCATTTAACAGTTTCCATCTAGTTATTTTTGTCTTAAAACTTAGAAGCCTTGCGTAGAACAAATTCAGAAACAGAAATGAGGAAACACAACCACTTGTTTGTTCAAAGCGAGGTGTAAACATTCTTTGACACAACAGTTATGTTTATTACTATTGTAATGATGAAATATTATAATTCTAAATAAATTTTAGAATGTGCAGTTCTGGTGTTATTTTTTTATATGTTAAAACTAAATGATATTCACGACCTTATTTAAGCATACTGTTCTTAATAAACTATCATAAGAACAGTACTTTCGGTAATAAATAAGTTGTAAAGTCTGAAAGGTAAAAGATAATATTAGAGTAAACATTCTAAACCAATTTTGAAAATTTCACACTTTGCTTTTCAGAGTTTCAATCATGTTATCAGAACCATTCCTGATATCTACTTAGAACTTTGTTTTAGTCAAGTTTCCAAGTAAGAAATATCGAAACACGGTTCTTAGGAACGCCAAATAATATTGTAAATAAAGCAACAAACTCTTTGTCAATAAGTATTTCGCACTAATGTGAACTAACATTAACTAGGAATATACATTTTGAAACATTATTCAGTTATGTTGTTTTATTGCCTTGGCTGGAATACTACATATTTCTAGCCAGCAATTGCTGTCATCATTTCTTTTGTATATGAATTTATATTTTGGCGAATTCTTGGTCACTGTACATGAAACCTTTCTTAATTTGTGATAACCTCAGGTTTGTTGCTCAGGACATGGAAAGAATGGGGCACTGAGTGTGCTTCAGCAGTCGATAAGACCTGATTTTATTACTGAGGTATATTATTGTTGACACTTTTCAATCAATTAATCAGGTCGTGTAGGAACAAGGTTCAAGTCTCTCGGTCTGTTAGGATGCAGAGAAGAAAACAATTTTAGTTTTTCATGACCATACATAATCTCCATGACCTGTCTCAACCGATATCCTTTCACATAACCAGTTTCAGTCAAAACACAACAATTTTAGTTTTTCACGACCATAGATAATCTCCATGACCTGTCTCAACCGATATCCTTTCACATAACCAATTTCAGTCAAAACACAACAATTTTAGTTTTTCACGACCATATATAATCTCCATGACCTGTCTCAACCGATATCCTTTCACATAACCAATTTCAGTCAAAACACAACACACTCAAATTTTCATAAATGGATAAATAAAACATTAACAATCTAATTACAATGTATTTAGAGTAATTTATAATCTAAAACCAAGAAGTTGACCTTTTTCTGAAATTCGATGGAGGATGAAAGTCTATTTTGATGTAACAAAACTAGTTTGATGTAAAATTGATGGAACAAATCTAGTTTGACATGTGAAGAAAATTTCCGGAACTTAGTTTGATGTATCACCTAAGTAGCAATTGTTTAACTTGGCGTGCTTTGGCTTTTTAGCCTTGAGCTTGCAACGCTGGTTTAAAAGTACATTACAAAATGTTTCACAGAAGTTACAACAAGAAATTGGTTTGGTTACACTCTGACATAAACAGTTGTATAAAACAATTTGAATCAGGAATTAGACTTTGATGTACACTCTATTAGCCTTATAAAAATATTGTTACAATTATATAACAGTTATAGCTCAAATCGTTTTGTTGACATAGTGTATTCTTTTTTCACCATCATTTGCTTATGCTATGCCGTGTAAATGGTATTTATAATAATTCATCATATATTTTATGATACCTTTCTCTATATCCTGTACCATTGTTGCACTTTGTTTGTTCATTTGGACAAAATGACTCATGGTTTTTGTTGTTGTTGCAGGTTGAGTTACCTGGCTGTAAAGGAATATGGACCGTGTACCATAAGAGTTCCCGAAGCCATGCAGTTGATTCATCAAAAGCCGCTGCAGAAGATAATGAATATCATGCGTATTTAATTATAAGTTTGGAGACTCGAACAATGGTATTATCACATGGTTACTGTTGCTAAGCTAAATATTGTTGTGATTTTTCCTCTTGTTGAAAAAAATTAGGATTCTTATTCAAATATTTAGCTTTTAGAACTGCCTATAGGGCGTAATTCTGCCAGATTCACTTGTCGAATTCATGTTAATATATTTTCCTATACCTGATTTAACGTGTCCATTAATATCTGGATTGGTTTTGTTCATATTAGACCTGAAATTCAAACAAGTCCTTGGTAAGGAAGAGAGCACCTATTATTCAAGTAAAATAATGGATAAATATATCAATATATGAATCCAAAATGGACCATTAGGTAGTTTACTGTCTAATATACTTGTTTGATTTGAATTAGATGGGTCTATGTGGAATGCTGGTTAAAGTTTTTTATCCATCAATCAAGTGTTTGTTGGTTAAAAGATTGCTATAATTTTATTTTTCATTATCTTATCTCTTTAACGCTGCCATATTGATAGCTTTTTGGTGTTAAACATGATCTCACCGAGTCATAGAAACATATACCAGAGTGCAAAATACATAGCTCTATTATAGAGTTAATTTCTTAGATAATTGCATGAGGAATGCATACTGATAAAAAGTTCTTATTATGTATACGTGTGTGCGCGGACATTCTTTGTGAAGTATTACAGTTTTGATCTAAACACGTCTTGAATGGTGACATGGTTTTATGGTATGTAAACTATAAGCTTTTGTTATTTTTTCATCCAATATGCAGTTAGCTTCCTAGGACCAAATTCTATTGCAATAGTTGAACTTGATTCCTGGACTTGGTAAAATACTCACATGTTTATGGGTGGCATCATATGATTACGATAATGATCCTCACAGTATATGCCCCTAACATCATAACATTGTACTTTCTTGGGGTTTTCATATAACTGTAGGTTCTTGAAACTGCTGATGACTTGGGAGAGGTAACAGAAAGCGTAGACTACTATGTCCAAGGCAGTACTATTGCTGCAGGGAACTTGTTCGGAAGGTAATCTTCTTGTGCATCAATTTCATTCCCATCTAGGATGCATAAGTATTTGATTACCAGTTCAATTTCATATGAGACTTGTCTTCTTTCTTGTTATTTTAAGTAAAATAAGCTGATATAAACCATTATGTGATTCCATAGACGCCGAGTTGTTCAGATATATGCACGTGGTGCTCGTATTCTTGATGGTTCTTATATGACCCAGGAGCTGAATTTTGCAGTACATAAGTCTGATTCGACTTCTAGTTCGGAATCTCCTATAGCATCATCTGTTTCTATAGCTGATCCTTACGTGCTGGTTAAAATGAGTGATGGAAGTATTCAACTGCTAGTTGGAGGTATAGTAACTTATAACCTTTTGTACCGTGAATAAATTTTATTGATTTTATCATGCTATCAAAGAATATGCTTATGCATTTTCGTATGTTCTTCATTCTTTTGATTTCTGAATTCATATGATTAGTTTGACATAAATATCGGTTTTCGTATACTTGTATACATGTTTATTTTACTCTTCTCCTATTTACCAGCATTTTGCTGCCGTTGGGGTCTATTATTATAACTTTTGACTAATTTTTTCAGATCTATCCACATGTACTGTCTCTATCAATGTTCCATCTAGATTTGCCAGCTTATCGGATAAAATATCTTCTTGTACTCTTTATCATGACAAAGGACCTGAGCCTTATCTTCGGAAAGCAAGCAGTGATGCATGGCTTTCTACTGGAATTTCTGAAGCAGTCGATGGAAGTGATGGATCATATCCTGATCAAGGCGATGTATATTGTCTAGTCTGCTACGAAAGTGGGACACTAGAAATATTTGATGTACCAAACTTCAAACCAGTTTATGCTGTGGACAAATTCACATCTGGAAAGTCACATATTATGGACAAACATACCGTCCCTTCGAGGACTGTAGACAAGAGTCTTGATGAGGTGGTAAAGAAGAAATCATCTCAGAATCTGAAGCTAGTAGAATTAGTAATGCATAGATGGTCCGGGCAATACACTAGACCGTTTTTATTTGGATTACTGAATGATGGGACCATGCTCTGTTATCACGCGTACTTATATGAAGGCTTGGAATATGTATCAAAAAGTGCCAATGGACTGTCTTCTGATGATGCAAATGGTATAGGTTCTTCAAGATTGAGAAATTTGAGGTTCCTTCGTGTTTCATTGGATGTTGATACTAGGGATGAATTATCAAATATTAATATGCGTCCAAGAATATCATTATTCAAAAATGTTGGTGGCTATCAAGGCTTATTTCTTTCTGGTTCAAGACCTGCTTGGTTTATGCTGTGTAGAGAACGATTTCGTATCCATCCTCAGGTATATACGTTTTTCTTTCAATATTTTAGCAGTAGATAAATGGTATTTGAAATGGAAACATATCCATTTGGCTTTGTTTTTATCTTGTTGAATGCTGATTGATGTGCATGCATTCCTCTGTGATGTTTTCTTTTTTATGCTAAAAAACCTTTGGCAGTATGTACTTGCTTGACATGTCTTTCCTTATGTCTAGAAGTTGCTGAAAGACAGTAGTTTAGCTCTAGTAGCCATGAATTTAATATTCTTACTGTTCAGTTGATTTGACATGTAAATCAATTAAGTGTACGTTGGAATACTACACAGTTTTATGTGAAGTTTGTTCCAAGGCAATGTTTTATGTCGATTTTTTCCCACCATATTAACTTTCCCTAAACAATCAATACTTTTATTTTGCATAACACCATGGGAAGAATAGTTACAGACCACGAAATTAACATTTGAGTAGCCAAGATACCAAGCCTTCATTTCAAACAACACAGAAGCTTTCTACGTAATGCATGCTCACATCTTGGCATCATTGATGAAGGTGATTAAGTTGGGCACAATGTCTATGTTTTTGCGGTCATGGATCATATCGGATAGCAGTGAACTATGTTTTTTATCGAAATTGTGGGTTGCAATAGGTTGGCAAATCATCGCATTTGGCAATTATAATGCATAGATGGAACATGTAATAGCTTACACCTTGCAAAAATTATACACATACACACACATTACCGAAACTTCATTTTAAACAACACCAATGTCTTTTGGCGCACAGAAGCTTACACCTTAGCTTGCCGCATTGGCCAGTTGGATATAATATCTACGTTGTTTGCGGTGCAAGTTGTTAAAATTAAACCTTGCAGGTTACTATATCATAGCTCATTTCCATCAAGAAACTGATTTATTTATTATTATTTTATTACTATATATTTTGCAAAAAGAATGATGTAACGAGTGCATTCCACTCTTTTGGAGACCAGATCCATGATTCACAGTTCTTGCGTTAGATGTTTGAGCAGTGGATACATATTATACAAATAACATGTACCATAAATCTTTAATATTAATTGAAATTTTACTCGACCATTAAAGTTCTTAACTGGGTCTGAATCCAGATTGAACATCCACTTCTTTGGATATAATTAACATTGTTCAAGGATATGAGGGTCTTTTGTTGATTGTTATCGTATGCAATTTGTTTTCTAATTATCAAATAACTTCTCAATGAATTGTTACATTGTTTCATCTGATAGCTTTTATTATGATACCCGATCTGCGAAGCATGGACTCCTCTTCAACTTAAACATGCCTATTCACAGAAAAGCTTTAATACTAAGCGTGACTAAACTTAAAGTAAGCAGGCTTTTAGTTGGCATAAGCTATTGGACTAAGTATAGATGCCCCTAAAAATTCAATTTTGAGACCATCATGCCAACTAATGAACTGCTTATTTAATTTTAGGCAGGTATAACATAAACAGTTTCCTCATAGAAATTTCATTAGTGTTATAGTCTGTTCAATTAAACAATAATATTAAATTTTTTCCACTATTCTGTTCAGAGTTTCAAACATATTATTCTAATTACTTATCTCCCAGTAATATTTTCAAATAATTAATAGGCCTAAAAATATAATTTTCTCAAAAGGGAAAATGATACGATCACTTGTATATCTTTAACATTCATATTGAAAAAGATGTACAACTTTGCCTCCATATATATATATATATATTTCTTTAAATTTTTGATCATTTGATTAGAGATGTAATTTTGATGAATGTTATTTAATCGTAAGAGAAAATGTTTTCATTTGCTTTGGAAAGTGTTTCAACTAAATTTCCAAATAAGAATTGTCGAACAATGGTTCTAAACTAAACGTCGACCATCTAGATGGTTTCCACCTCTGATTTTTGACTTGCTGTCTTCTTGTCGGGCATGGACTCAACTTGAGAAGAGTAAATATAAAAGAAAATGAACATGTAACGAGAATGAAAAATTTGAACTAATCTACATATGTTTTTATTGTATTAGTTCTTTTATTTTGTTGTGTATTTATCATATGAAGTTAAAACATGCATTTTTTCTACATAATATATTAAAAAGCTATGTGTATTTCCAAATCAACGCTGTTTTGAATTAAATAGCCGTTTTCCCTCTCTGTGATTGTATAATGATATTGTTGTGTTTTTGAATTTTGCAGCTTTGTGATGGCTCCATAGCTGCATTTACTGTCCTTCACAATGTTAATTGCAATCATGGATTAATCTATGTAACGTCAGAGGTATTTTTTTTTATTACTTTCTAAAGAGTATTACCATTGTCAACTCCTGTCATTTTTTTACCTCTTGGTATCTTGCTATTTATGTTGAAAGTTGAAACACATTTATTTTTACTGATTTAGGGTTTTCTGAAAATTTGCCAATTGCCACCTGCATATAACTATGATAACTACTGGCCAGTTCAGAAGGTGGGTTCACTTGTCTTGTTTGTACATTGAATTTATAACTGCTCACATAATTTATGTTATTTAATTTTGGTGCACACATAATTTTCTTGTCAAAGCAGATCCCTCTTAAGGCCACACCACATCAAGTGACATCCTTCCCAGAGAAGAATCTGTACCCACTCATAGTTTCTTTTCCCGTGAGTATTTCTTAACTTGATACAATCGAACTTATAGGATATCTTGTTTAATTCTTCATTACAAAGTTTGTATAAATATCGAGTGCAATTTCGTTCAATCTCAAAGTTGAGTCAAAATTAAATCAATTTATAATATTTTATTGATAGTTAATGGACTTTTCTGTCTGGTCATGTTTGTGTTCTGTTCATTTACTAGTCAAATTAAGTATTTTGTTCCCACTCACTACTTGAGTGTGATCAAAAATTTACTCATTGCATCTATGTGTTGTGGCATACAAGTATATAAATCATGGTATCAGTAAAGCTTTTTATGTCTTGGAAGGAGACGCTGTCAATAATTGAAGAATGTTGAACATTCCTCATCTTCACTGGTATCATTTCTTTGTGTGGTGTTTGACAATTGGATGGGCTGATAAGGAACTGTTACCATCGTGATAATAAAATCAATGAACTATATTTGTATTGGATCAACATTTTATTTCAGCAGCGCTTTCTGTATGATGCGAAATTAAAACATGTGGTTTCAGTCGCTTATCAGGTCACTGTACTCAAACAGCCTTTCATAATATTTGTATGATAAGAGGCCTTTCTAGTATGTCATGGATACTCTAGCTAGACACATGATACAGGTTTTTATTTCTTTCTAAAAAATAGCTATAACATGACGAATTGACGATGATATTATGACAATTCTAGCGAACCCCAAAAGGTTTGACTTCACATCCAAAGGCTCTACCACTAGGCTAGTGAATTTGTAATATAGTGGTCTTGTGGATGTTATGCTTGTGCTATCTTGGATATATTTTCACACCCCATAGGTTCTATACTACCATTTGTTAAAGCTTCCAGTAGTTACGTAAATAATGCAAGCTCAGGGGAACCAGGAAACGCGGGAACAACCCTAAAAGCAGCCATCTGCTGTGCACTTATATCCATCAATGCTAAAAACTACTTTATACCAAGGTATGAGGTATCGGTCGGTACGCCGAAATTTCGACAGTATTGTACCGGTTCCGTCACTGACCGCACCGGAACCGAGCATAAAATTCAGTTCCGGTTTGGGTTTAAAAAAAATCAAATCAAAAGAATACGAAAACAAAATCGAAGCTAAATTCGAAATTCAAAATTGATTAAACAACTTATCCGAGCAAAATCTTCCTTGCCCTAGCAGTCGACGGTCGACTCTGAGCTGCAGTCGACGGTCGACTTTGTGCTGCAAGCCCACAAAATCCTTTTTCAGTTGCGGCATCTTTGTTTTTTGGATCTGCGACATTTTTTAGCTGGACAACTTTTGTTTTTCTTTCCCTAGCAGCGGCAATCGACTTTGAAAAGAAGAGGGGTGGGAGAGGATGAGAATTTGGGTGCGGTTGGAATGTAGCTTAGGGCCTAAGACGTTTATTTTGGTTAGGCTGGGGGTTGGGCTAACAGATATTAACTTATTTAGTTAAGTAACGAATAATTTGAACTGATGATTAATCAGGGCTGAATTTTATGGCTTGAATCATTTATTTTTAGCTTGGGCTGGGTTGGGCTAACACAAATTTACCTATCAAATAGAATTGAATTTGATTGCGATTTATTAAGTTTACTTTTGTTTAACTACATTCTAATGATATTGTTCATAATTTCAGGTACACTATGGATTATGTTTCTCTATAGACTACATTTTATATTTTATTTACCATGATTACATTGCATTTTCATTAAAAACGATTAAATATCGGAACAGGGACTGAAACCGAGCCTTCCCAAATTTCTGAAATCATCCGAAACTAAGAAAATATCAAATGACCGAAACCGAGACCGAAATCGAGTTCTCGAACCTTGCTTTATACAATTGAGATAAGGCAATTTGAGGCATGATTTTAATGTTGTAGTACATAGTGACATGTATCTTGGATGTATTCTCATACCCCCATAAGTCCTATACTACCATTTGTTAAACCTTCCACTTGTTACACAAATACAGGCCATGCAAGTTGAGGGAATTTAGAAACTGCGAAACAACCCTAAAAGCAACACTCTGTTATGCACTTGTATCCGTCAATGCTAACAACTGCTTTAGACAATTGTGATTTGTGAAGGAAAGAAGGCATGATTTTAATGCTGTAGTACAAATGTATCATGTTATCATCTAATAAATAAAACAATAATGAAAATTCGTTATGATTTTTTCTTTTTACTAGTTTGTGTGGAAACAAATGAAGGAACAGATTATTGGTTTTTTAAGGGTATTGTTTGTGTATCAGTGTAATAAATTTTTTTTACTACCCCAGGTTGTTAAACCACTTAATCAAGTGCTCTCTTCTCTAGTAGTAGATCAAGATGCTAGCAATCAGATGGACCAAGACAATGCAAATCTTGATAATTCACAGACTACTTACACAGTTGATGAATTTGAGGTGCGTATTGTGGAGCATGAGAAATCAGGTGGGTGGGAAACAAAAGCCACTATCCCAATGCAGACGTCTGAAAATGCTCTCACCATCCGAGTTGTCAACCTGCAAGTAAGAACTCATCTGTATTTTGTTACATTATTGCATACCCTGCTGTGAAATATAATAATGGACATTGACCCCTCCTTCAGTTAGCATTTTCTACTCATTTAAACAATTAGTTCATGCTGTATACGTGGAAAAAAAAGTTAAACCTCATTTGGTTATAACATCTTTTATGTGTTAGATGGTACATATCCTTTTTTTACACATAGTTCCAATTGATTAGCTTCTTACAAAAGGCAAATATTTAGAATGCAACCACGGGCAATAATGATACTATTTTGGCGATTGGGACTGCTTATGTGCAAGGGGAGGATGTCGCAGCTAGAGGGCGAGTTCTGTTGTATTCTGTTAATGACAGTAATGAGAACCCTCAAAATCTGGTAAGACATTCATTGTATCCTTACCAGGGTAATTGTCATTTTCATGTATGTTTATCTTCCTTTGACAGATAACAGAGGTTTATTCTAAGGAATTAAAGGGTGCTATATCAGCTTTGGCATCTCTTCAAGGTCATTTATTGATTGCGTCAGGAACAAAAATAGTCCTGCACAAGTGGAATGGTTCTGAGTTGGTTGGTGTTGCATTTTATGATGCTCCTCTACATGTTGTGAGCATGAATATAGTGCGTATATTTCCTTGAACTAAAACCTAACTGTTATATTTCAAGCTAGTGTGGCGTCTTTTTCATATATTATAAATTGCTCTTGTGTTGTTAAATATTTCTTGAAGTTGAGATTGGCATAAAGAGTTTAAGCAATATCCCTTTACTGATATTGGTCTTGAACTATATAACCAGGTTAAAAACTTTGTTCTCTTGGGTGACATTCATAAAAGTATATACTTCCTCAGCTGGAAAGAACAAGGTGCTCAATTAAGTTTGTTGGCAAAAGATTTTGGCTCACTAGACTGCTACGCAACTGAGTTTTTGATTGATGGAGGAACCCTAAGCCTTGTAGTTTCAGATGATCAAAAGAATATCCAGGTAGCATTCTTTTTATGTAGCGCTTGCCATAACTTAGCTGTTTCTACTAATAAAGTTATGTTCTTTATCTTTTCTTTTTGCTCCTTGATAGTATTTTTTTTTTAATCTAATCGCAGATTAAACACAAGATCTGATCAGCAATATTTTTGGATCTGACGTAGATGCTAAATATAGGTTTTTTTTTTTCAAATTTACGATCCAATTTCTCAGTCTAGAAAGTCCACAATTACGAAACAAGCGTATAAACCAATGTGTAGTATGTATTCCCTCTGGTCCTTTTTTTCTCAGTTCTGATTAAGTAGCATGTTTTTGGAGCTTAACTTTGATACAGTTGTATCAAGCAAGGTTTGAGGTTTTGGCTGAAACATCAAGACTCCGGTCGTTCCATTTAGGTTTCAGCAGGGACTGAAACGAAATCAAACCGAAATCGTGTTTCAATAAAATAATAAATCACTAAACTTCAAATTTTATAGAAGAAACTGAAAGAAATAATTAATTTGAGTTTCAAACATATGAATATTCAAAATCTAAAACGAAAACATATAAAATCACAATATATATATATATATACATATACATATACATATACATATACATATACATATACATACATACATATATATATATATATATATACACACACACATATATATAATGTAACTAAAAAAGTTGAAAATGAAAAAATGAATAAATATTTATTAGTTTTATGAATATTTATAATTAGTCAATATTGTCCTTATTTTTGATTAAAGATCAATTATGCATTTTATTTTAGTAAATAAAAAAAAAGCGTAATTGTATGAAAAATGGACAACACAATCTGAAAGTGAAATTCCCGAAATTTACGAAGTAGATCAAAATTCCGAAAATTACGAAACACCGAAATCGAGATCTCGAACCTTGGTGTCAAGTTTTGATATAACCAATGTCAATATGCCTAACGCGTGTACTATAGGACAAAAATATTTGTAACAATTTTGTTTGATAAATTCGAATATTTATCATTTAGTACACATGAAGAAGTTTAAAGGGAGACGTTTCTAAATTTTGATACATCTTCTATATCATAGTTTTTTCCATGTTTTTTTTTACCATGGTGTATTAGGCTCCTCGTTAAACGAAAAGCGTCGCTTGATGGTGCTTAAGCAGTGTTTAAATTTTAGATATCGAAGCCCTGTTTTCGGGCATTAGCAGAAAGCCTAAAAACCTATATTTAGTTTTGGGACTAAAATTTACTTTTATAATACAATACAAACTTTTTATATTACTTCCATAACACAATGATGGGTCTGATCTTCTTCCTTGCTTTTTTTTAAGCCAACGGTTCTCCTATTAGTTTATTTTTGAAGCTGGATCGCTTAATTTCTTTTTTTAATTTTGGATGGGCATTAAGTATGGCCTTAGCATGCTTGATCGTATTTCACTTTAATGATACCAGATTTTGAAATAGTAAGCATAAAACAATCATTTTGCACATGAGTGTGCTTTTCATAAAATTGTTATTTTTATTGGTCGCTCTAGACCACATCCAGAATTTTAGAATGAGATGTATAGTGGATTTTCATAACGACTCAAGCTTGCAAATGATGCATCCAACTTACTCAACCTCGTCTTAGTGTCAAGTGTTGGCCTTTGTTTGTTAAGTTACTTTTGTGTTATTTGTATGTCAAATTTAAATGTACATTTCCATCATAGAGCTATTTTTTCAAGGCTCCATTCTAAAGTTTTTTTTTCCCCACCTATGTTGGTTCTAATTGCCTACTTAGTTTTTAGAGGTGTCGAAAAAACCCTTGCTGAGTTGCTCTTAAGTATTTTTATCCATTGGATAAGACTAGTTACAAGACCAGTCAAAACTGATGTATAATTTTGGATGTATTTGTTAACCACATGTTGGTGATGTTTGAGAGTTTCTAAATTTAATTTGGTCTGTCAATGGTCAGACAAAATATTGGTAGTATCATATTTACATTCGTATTTGAAATCCACATCAGATATCCGTATTCGTAGATATCAGGTACTTGTAACTGGGGATATTAGATGGATATAAGGTATAATCCTATTTATTAACAATTAATAAATCTAAATGCATATTACTACTACTAAGTCATTATTGCCAAACATGTTGGAGACGGTCGGAGATGGAATCCAAACTAAATGATTAAGTCAATTTAAAAATCATAACAACAACAATAATAATGATAATAATAAAAACCATGATAATAATAATTAACAAAGTCAAATAAGTAAACAAATAATAATAATAACAACCAAAACCGATGATGATGATAATGATACTAATAATAGTACTAATAGTAATATTGACCAAAAACAAAATACTACGTTTTAGGCTACTGTTCATTAGTTCTATAATCTAAAACTTATAACACTAGCCCTAAATCCACCCTAAGCAAAAAATAAACTCGTATATCAGGTTTGTGGTATGTGGATTGCTAATTTACACACGCTTCTGTCCGACACCAGCTCTTCAGCTATATTGTAATTCTTCAACATCTATTTTTACTACTTCCTTCAATGTCAACATTGGTTGACTTCTACTTTTTTTCTGAGCGTTTGACGCAGCCTATATTTCCAAGGCGCACAGGTGCCTTGAAAGGTCTCCGTTGGAGATGTCCAAACTATCTTAAGCAGCGTTCGACTAACTTCTCCTCAATTTGTGCTATTTCAAGTTTATCACGTGTATCGTCATTTTAGTTCAGTTCTTGTATGACTCCAGCTTTATCGCAGCATACGCATATCTGCTACACTTAATTTTTTGGACGTGTTGGCTTTTAGCAAGCCATAAATAGAAATATTTTAATGCTAATTCTTAAAAAAGCATAAGAAAAAAAAATATGATCATAAAAATTAGTTCTAGGCGAAGAATATTCATTTATATATATACTCATAATATAAATCGCTACCTCGATTAAAAATATATCAACCTATTTGTCTATTAGGATAAACATGGTATAAAGTATAAACCACTATTTTGATAAAAATATGACGAATAATTTTTCGATGTGGATACCATCGTATCCGCATTTGTTTATTTTCAATTTCGAATATTTTTCAGTTTTTAGATGCAAATGCAGATGAATTTTGGATTTTTCAGTTATCGAGTGTCCAGTGACAGACCTATAGGTAATCTAATGTGCTAGCTGTCACAAGAAACAAATAAAGCGCTTAAAGCACTATGGCGTACGAGGTGGAAAATTCGAAAAGTCTCATCTCAGTCAATTGTACAATAGAGATAAAATTGGACTTTTAATCCCAAAACCCCATCCAAATTTACTCGTCTCTTCAGTTTACCTGTCTATGACCCATTTTGTAGTAATTCTAAGGTTCTAACAAAAGAAGGCGACAACAAGAAAATTAGTACTTATCTTAGGTTGTGTTGAATTCATTATGTTATCAAGATTTCAAATCGCGGATTTCGGTCGCGCCTCGTCTTAATTTCATAGACAATATCTCATATCCAACACTACCTTAGGAGAGATGAGTGCATCTTGTGGTACGTCTCAGATTGACATATAGACCTTAAAGTCCATCTCGAGACTATCTCAGTATAAATAAGTGTCTAAAATTGATATTTATAATAAATTATATCTAATATATTTTTTGATATAATTTACATAGAAAGATAATATTTACTTTTTAAAGAAAGGTGATAACATGATTAATTTGATCTTAATTGAATGGATTCTACTCATTGACCAATAAAAATAGAAGTAAATATAAAAGCCTTTTGTTATAGATCACTCATTAAAAAAAGCAGAATTGTAAGGCTAGTAAAAAAAATCATTAAAGATAATTTCTTTTGGATCCACTTAAGTAAAATATGTAAATGAAAAATATAATTTCACACAAGATCTTCTGTTGAGATCTTGAATCAAAATTCGATTGAAATCTTGATATCTTAGATGAGTGTTAAATAATATACAAAACAAAATTTGATTTCTTCTTTCGTTAAATCTTGTCTCGTCTAAGTTTAAAAATGAGATATCGAGCGAGTTCTTGGATGAGGGAAACGAGATTTGAAAGTTATAGATCACTCATTAAAAAAAAGCAGAATTGTAAGGCTAGTAAAAAAAAAATCATTAAAGATAATTTCTTTTGGATCCACTTAAGTAAAATATGTAAATGAAAAATATAATTTCACACAAGATCTTCTGTTGAGATCTTGAATCAAAATTCGATTGAAATCTTGATATCTTAGATGAGTGTTAAATAATATACAAAACAAAATTTGATTTCTTCTTTCGTTAAATCTTGTCTCGTCTAAGTTTAAAAATGAGATATCGAGCGAGTTCTTGGATGAGGGAAACGAGATTTGAAACAGTGGAGGTCATATTCTCAAAATTGCATGTAAATGCATTTTTTTAAAGCTCAAAACTCGGGTTTACTAGTAGGTTTTAACCACGATTTTGTGCAGAAAATAAAGTGCAAGGTGGAAACTGTGGCTTTTTGCATCTTTTCGCCTTGACTACTTTGAATTAATGTAATTGCACAAGTTTTAACATGTGTGAATACATTATCTTTAATAATAGTTACAATACCTTTGGTGTCACGTTTTTTTGATATCGACGTGAGATACCAAAAATGCCATCTATCTTAACATCACTTAAAATTTGGATCCAACTTTTTTTACAACAACAACTGTGGAGCATGTTATTGGATGTACAACAACAATGAAGCTTATGTGCGGCAATCAAATAATCTATAATACTTTCTGTTGGGAAATCTCGGACTTTCCCGCTTCGTGAAGTTAAGATAGACACTTTAAAATTGAAAGTAGTAACGGAAACATAAGTGTTTATAATTCTTCAATGTGGAGATTTCTCCACTATACCAAAGAATATTAGGATTACAAGAATATTATTGCAAAAACAACTCACACTCGGTGGCTCACTCAAGCTTGAGGATAGAGACTTCCGCTATCTCTTTTCTCTCTCAAAGAGGCTCTCTTTTATAATTCTTGGATATTGATTAATTGATTAAGAATGAAGGCTCCTACATCTATTTATACTACTCAACCTCCACAATCAATAGTGGAGATTACTTGTATCCAATGGTGGAGATTGATTCTCTAAAATGCTCCACACTATTTAGGAATCTCTACACTCTTTCATTCTCTTATACATCTTTCCATACTCTTCCGTAAGGTTTCACACATTTCCAGAATATTGCAGAAGGTTCCACACTCATCCACAAGCTTGTAGAGAGTTCTCGAGGAGAGTTCTCGGGAACATTCTAGAAAATTCTATACTTCTCTAGAAAGATTTAGAATTTTCTAGAAACTCTCCAATTAAGGAGGATCCCAACAGTTTCAAATGTTGACTAAATGTGTAGAATAAGAAAACCATAATAAAAATATTCGTAATGATGATATATTACGACGTAAATTTGTTTTGGATCTATGATTCATAAGTTAAATCATATTTCAGTTCAAAAGTTTGAAGTTTACAATTTATGATTTGAATCTCATATTGACTAACATACACAATTCATTCAAATTTACTGTTAGTTACTTAATATCATACTTATCGATTCGGTCCCATATTAAACAAAGGCTATATGATTGTATATACAAAACTGTTATGAACAACATTAAATATTAATGTACTAATCCAAATAAATTTATATAACTGCAAAACTGTTAATTAATTTGTGCATGTAAATTATAATTACTTCGTTTACACCTCATAACATATGAAATGGTATTTTTTTTATCTGTATTATTTATTTTGCATCTTTTAGTAGAGAATTAGTTATTTTTTGTTTTGTTTTTGATTATGAATGAAGAATAAAAGGCAATGTTTTTCCTATTAATTTTATGATAATTTTGAATTTGAATGTCCGTAGAACCTTAAAAGGAATGGAAAAACCAATTAAATAATGTTTAAAAAAAGCCAAAATAACATGCATTTGTAAGTGTCATTTGATACACCTCTCATCTGTGCCGCAGCTTTAGCAGAATAGAATTAGCATAAGCAGCATCGTGTCTTTTACAACATTGCTTCGTATAACATCATTCTTGTAGTTCGTCAGCCAGTATATATACACTTTGCTACACTATGTTGTGATTCGTAATTCTGCTGGTAAACTATGTTATAATTCATGATTCAGCTGGTAGTGAACTTCGATGCTATCTGTAACTATCCACATTCCCAAGCAACCTGGATATTGTATGCAATTCGGTCACCGTCGCCTAAATCAATTAAACATTTGGTATTTTGTTTCTCACAAGGCTGCTACATTATTTGTAAGGGCTGACATTTTAGATGCCCAAATCAAGTGTACTTTTGTCGGAGTGAAATTATTTTATTAATTAATGGTGTTACACTGCTATTGGAAAAGCTTAAAACATATAATTTAATGGTGAAAATGTGTTTCCCAACTTCAAAGGTATTTCTTGTTTTACTTCAAAGTTCAAACTATTACATGTTGCATCATGTATGTTTCTGCCTGCGTGCACGCTTGCGCGTGTCTCTGTTTGGTTTTTTATTATGACTAAATATGAGCTGTAGGATTTATAAAGGAGTGATTGGATTGAATGTTGATTTTGATTAGCCCATTGGACATTAATTATTGCCTGTCAAATTATATTGACATGTTTATTTTTCTACCAGACATATACCATTAAAGAGTGATTGGAAGGTGAGGAGATAAATGAAGATTGTGATACAATTTATATATCTATGATGTGATGTCGTTATTTTATACTGCTCTATCTTAATAGGATGTGGAATATGATGATAATCCGGACTACATTTTACAATCTAAACATGGTTGTTTTATGGGAGTAAAATAGATGTATTGTAAGGGTGTAAACCAGAGAATAGTATAAGCAGGCATATGCTTGTACTAACTAGACACAGGATTGGTAAAATTTAATTTGTCAGTCTATGATATCTTTCTTCAAAATTTCAGATGATATGCTGATGGTCTTTTATTTCCAACAATACACAATTCCAATTATTTGACATTTTTGGTTTTATGACTACAGATATTCTATTATGCACCAAAAACATTAGAGAGCTGGAAAGGACAGAAGCTTCTATCAAGAGCGGAGTTTCATGCTGGATCACATATTACAAAATTTTTTAGGTTACAAATGCTACCCACGTCCACTGAACCCTCAAACACAGTACAAGCGTCAGACAAACCCCAACCAACGGAAAAAACTAATCGTTTTGCACTTATATTTAGTACACTGGATGGCAGTATAGGCTGCATTGCGCCCCTTGAAGAACTAGCATTTAGGAGACTTCATACGCTACAAAAGAGATTAGTTGATGCTGTTCCTCATGTGTGTGGGCTAAACCCTAAATCTTTTCGTCGTTTTCGGTCCAATGGAAAAGTACATCGCCCAGGGCCGGAAAACATGGTTGACTGTGAACTTCTCTCACAGTAAGCGAATCTTCCCATTTCTGTTCATTTATGTCTATATTTTTGTTTATTGGCTTATTGGGATACAGATAAAAATATTTGATTGAGTAGTCAAGATCAGCAATGACTTTTCATACCCAAATAATTTGATATGATGCTAGATTTCTTTTAATACGTTATTTTCGTTATTAAGATCATCTATAAAAGAATTTAAGTCAGTTAGAAATCTCTTACCCGACAGAGTGTGGTTTAATATGAATTGTAAAGTAAAGTTATATTAACATTTAATTTTATTCATCATTTTGAGGGCTTCGAAAATTTTGTTTTTTCCCCGTCTGAAATATCCAAATAATGATAGTAACAAATGTACAATAATTTGTTATTACTGTTATTTGCCGATGTAAATAACTATAGTAACAATGAAATGGAGGCAAATTAGTGCAATTCTGTATGATAGCAAAATAACAGAAAGTGAGATAGGGTAAACGTAGGAGTAGTGAGAATAGTAAGGGAAATGCTTGAAATTAAGAAAAAGGACAAATTAAAAAATGATAAAGTGAAAGAGAAGTTAAAAGTGACTTGTAAATTGAACACTTAGAAGTGACACATACAAAGGCGATCGAATGATGCATCGGTGGGGAAAGAAGATATCATACTTACAAAGAAAAACAAAAAAGAAGATCTAAAATAACATGGAAAGAAAGCTTTTTTTAATGATCTAAGAATGATAAATTTAACTGGAGATATAAGCCTAAGATAAAATTATGGAAGATGAGTGTTCTTGTGGCTGAACCCAATCATTTGGGAAAGACGTGGATGATGATGAAAAATAACTATAATAACAAATGTAAGAAAAGTTTAACGTTGCTGTTGGCAGTGGTAATATGACATTGATTGTAATCATTGATTATGAGTTCTTAAGAATCTTTACTGGTATGATATTTTTTAATGTGTAATCAAGGATTCTGTGAAAAAAGTTCTGTCACTAAGAACTTATGGTAGCCAAGTTTTAAAAAAATGTACGGAAATTTTAGCATATATAGAATAGCGTAGATGTAAAAATCAGTGTCTAGGAAGTTTGCTCGTTAAAGTGAAGGAGCAAATATCTTCCGATTTGAGAAGTCTGTTGGTGTATTCATTTTGTGAAATCATGTTGTAATAAATAAATCATACTTCTCCATCAAGAGTTTAGAAAATGAATTTAAGATTAAGAAAGATTAAGAAAGTACAGCCTTGAAGGTTTTTTGTTCTTTTTTTTCTTTTTTCTTTCCTCTTTCATTCTTGTGTTATTTTATACGAACTCTTTATTCCACTTTTTTCAGTTACAAAATGATGCCATTGGATGAACAAATGGAAATAGCAGCTAAAAATGGAAACACCCGTGCACAGCTTCTTTCCCACATTCATGATCTCGCTGTTGGTATAAGCTTCCTTTGACTAAAAAGTAGAACAACTTTCTCGTACAGCTTTCTGTCATACAATTGATAATGGCTTTCAGAAAGCAGTGTCCCTAGATGTGTACCATTGCAGCTATAGTTTACAGGTAATGCTGGCACTAGGCTTTTTGTTGTAAGATGCCCTTGTGTAGAAAAATTGACATGTTAACAATGTAGAATGGTTGTTTTTAAATCATTGTAATTTTATATAAACTTTGCTTAGTTTTATCAGAGCCGAAACATTTTTTGATTTTATTTGATTCATATTTGGTTCTTGTTGCCAATGTTGGGATTGTCCTGTGTTACTGTCACCCTATAGATTCATTAAATTTTGACCTCGCAACTTCTCAACTATTTAACTACTTCAGCGTTTCTATATTTCTGGGTATTTCTCATTATTATACCCGTTGACTTCAATTTGTATTGCGTCTTGTTACTAAACCATAAGGACTTGTTTCACTTTCAGAGTTGACCGGTTTTTAACCCATGCATTGCTTAAGGTAATGTTATAAAATATAATATTTATGCTTCTATTATTAAAATTATAACGTGTTGTGTGACGAACAGTAAATTCACTAAAATAAATGAATTAAAAATTAAAATTGTTATTATTGCTTATGCGTATAATTTACGTTGCGTAGTTTATATGTCTTAAGAAAGTATTTTTACTTTTTTTCTAATATATGTGTATGTATATGTGCGCATTCATGGATGCATGCATGCATATAGCTAAGATCAATAGCTTCCATTATTTAGCATCATTTATGGCCTTCACATATCAACCACAATTTTATATGTAAATAAATATTTGTTCCATGTGACTGGAATGAGAAAAAATAAATATTTAAACAGAAACCTTATATCAAGGGGTATGAAATGGTGATAACTTATAGACACACATATACATACATACCTACATGTACACACGTGTGTGTATGTTTGCATGTATGTATACACACACACATTTTTATAATGTATTAAAAGACTAGAGTAAGAGGGTATTTACATAATCTGAATTTGAGATTTCACAAGTCTTTAAATATATGGATTTGTAAAATATTAGGAAGAACCGTGGGGGTGAGCTGTAAATAACTATAGATATATTGAATTGTACGTATGTGAATCTAAAAATGGAATTTTACTATGTGATTTACAATAAAGATAAATGAATAATAAATTAAATTTCTTAATATTGTTTATGTGTGTTATGTAATTTATAAATCTTTACGTTTGAATGAAAAAACAATCTTCCCGCTTTTTTTGTTATGAATATACATATCGAAATGATCGTATTTTAGGATTTATCAGATGAATTAACAAAAATTTGTTAATTGAACTTATTCAAATGGTTTAAATTTAAGATTACATAGTTAATTATCATATAATGATTTAAATGTACAATATTAGGCGATATTGAGAAGGGTATTGCATAAACTATAGAAGTTTCAAAATATAGGTACTTCATGTTAGAAAAAGAATTTTACAATACAGTGGGTGGTAAATATATTGATATACATGAATTATAAATTAAATTCATAAATATTATCTATGTAAATAATTTTGTTATGCGATTGATGTATTTATTTATATATTTAAATGAATTTTATACCATTTCTGTTAATATGGACATGACATAAATGTTGAAATTTTCATATTTTTATGGTTTATTGACAAACCAACAAATAATAGTTTACTGAATTATTTAAACAGTTTCAGATTATTTGATTAATTCTAATGTATGGGTTAAATGTAAAATCTTCGAAGGGAACCAATGAGTGTTTTGTAAATAGTTGTAAAATGAAGGTATTTGAAGCAAAAAAGAAAAGAAAAAAACATAAACTTGTAATGTACCATACGATGAATTTATTGAGATAAATGAATTTTAAAGTGAATTTGTTATTATTGTTTGTGTATGTATTGCATGTGACTTATGTATCTTGATTTATGAAAATGTAATTTTTACTATTTTTGTTAATATGAGTATGGTGTACATATTAAAATTTCAGGTAAATAGGCACAGGAAGAAGTTGCAAAAAAAAATTAGTCTAAGGGACAACAAGTTTGTTTTTTAGTCGGAAGGACACTTTTTAGTGTAAACTGAAAATGATAGTTACAACTATCATTCTATGATTTACACTAAAAAGTGTCCTTCAGGCTAAAAAAACAAACTTCTTGTCCCTGAAACTACATTTTTTTCTAACTTTTTCCTTTAGCCTAAAAAACCCTTAAAATTTTTATATTGATATACGAACCGACAAATTTCATTGTATTTATATCCAATTATTTTTAATTTAAGATCGCATAACTAATTCAAATATATGAACCAAAACGTAAAAATGTGGTGAGTTTTGTAATAATCATGGTAATTTTAAATATAGCCATATCAACTTAATGGTAGAATATTACAATGCAATGTCCGATAAATCTATCGAGATAAATGAATTACAAATTAAATTTGTATTATTGAGTTATATATTGTAGTTGAAAAAAAAAATTAGTTTTACAATTTTGGTTGGTATAATAGTGGTACACATATTAAAATTGTCATTATTTAGTATATTTATTTGAAATATTAATAAATATTAGTTAACTGAATTTATTTAAATGGGTAAAATTCTCGATTACATAATTAACATGAATATATGACTTAAATATAAAATGTTAGGAGGTAATCGATGAATTATTTGTAAATAATTTTATAACTTTTTATATGTATATACCAAAATGTAAAATGATGGGAGAGATCTATTAAATAAATGGTATAATAGTGGTACACATATTAAAATTGTCATTATTTAGTATATTTATTTGAAACATTAATAAATATTAGTTAACTGAATTTATTTAAATAGGTAAAATTCTCGATTACATAATTAACATGAATATATGACTTAAATATAAAATGTTAGGAGGTAATCGATGAATTATTTGTAAATAATTTTATAACTTTTTATATGTATATACCAAAATGTAAAATGATGGGAGAGATCTATTACATAAATGTCAACTGATAAACTAAAAGATTTGAAAATAAAATATCAAGAGAGAATGAAGGAGAAGAGAGAAAACTTTCAGATCCAACGAGAGAGTTAGAAAATCTTTTGTTTTATTATTATTTAATAGATTTCCTTCAATTATTATAGTCTTATGTGGTTACGTTTACGTGTAAAAAGTTTGATACTCGATATTGCACCTTAAATTGTTCCTATCTACACCTGGTGTGATTAAATTGCTACAACATTGCAAAATCTGCTTGGGAAATAATTTTGTCAACCAAATATTCTTTTCTACCGATCTTGATATGCTAGAAATTATAGTTATTTTAAAGAAATTTAAATTTTAAAGCAAGGTAGATTAACAAATTTCCTAAACGAGGACACAAAAGATATTAATAAAAATGAATGTTTCACTTGATAAGATGCTAATGCCCATGAGTTGTGATGTTCCTCCACCTTTGGTATCATGCAAGTAACCATCTACGTTAAAGTAAAACCTAATAAATTCTTCAAATGCTTTGTATCGTACCCCACGATGTAAATTTTCATATATTTTGTACCATACCTCATAATGTAAATTTCACAAAGAAATAATGTTGTTAGGTTGTGTTAACCTTAATATCATTCTATATAAGGGCTAATTAAAACCAAGGATCGAGTATATGAAAGTTAATTGTAGTTTTGTCTAGCCTTTGATTAAAATTTACTGCGAGTTCAACCTATTCAATTTCAAATTTTAATAAATTAGAATATATGAAAAATTAAGGAAATAAGAATGGAAATAAAAGAAAGCACACAATTTTTTTTGTAGTCGTTCGGCCTTACCTACGTCCACTTCAGTATGCTTTTATTTCTTGTTTTCACTAATTTCGAGAGAAAATTACAATCAATAACTCAAATTCCAGATCAGTTCTGAGTTAGAAATCCGGCAAAGTCAACCCTTAGTGAAAAATATTCGATCCCTTTATTGGTTGATGTTTCCCAGTATTTATAGGCGTAGAGGAATGTTATAGGGTTTTGAAATCGTCATTGTTCGTGCAGAAAGTCAGCTAGGAAATATCTCCATCACATCCACCAAAATACAAGAAATATTATAGGATCCATTGACTCATCCATATCGATCGATGGCGTAATGGTCAATACTGGTCAATAAATTTAGGCAAAAATCCATTTTTGTCCCATTTGGTAATGTTTTTGTCTATTGAATCATCGATATTTCATGCCTTAGCTCCAAAAGATGCTTGAAGACTAGAATACATGAACATTGCACCAAGAATTGAGAATTCTATTGATCGATACTGATTTATTCTATCGATCAGCATCGATTGATGGTACATAGTTATTTTTCCTACTTCTTTCTCATGCTATCTTACGCTTGATCATTCATGAGCTTTGTATTCATTTCTTCAATCACTCTAAAATTCGATATAGTTAAATTGTCATGTGTGAAAATCATAGATAACACTTGCACTTCGAAGTACGCTTCTACATTTGTGAAATATGTTTTGTTTGATAGAGTTAGGGGTATGCATTAGGTGTAATTATATAATTTGTTACACATATCTAATTCGATAATCAATCCTATTCAAAATAAAAGGGGTTTTGTTTCTATTATATACTTATATATAATATGCTATATTAATTAATTAATTTAATTAAAAGTATATTTAATAGAAAATCCATAAATTGTATGTTTTGTGATAGTAGTTACAGTGCGTTGTAACAATGAGTGATTTATCACAATATAATAAAAACACCGTTTTAAATATTTCCAATCAAGACGTATCGAGACTGAATATCGATGCATCTGTTGAGTTTAGAGTACGTAACGCTCTCCAAACGTTGGGTGGTATATTACTCATGACTGGTGGGGGACACCAAGGGGTTACATACTAATAGTTATTGGATAACCATGGAATGACTCACTCGATAGTTTTTCGTTGGTTAATATAACTAAGGTCAAACAAAAAATATTGATGTGACAATTACATAATTCTCTTGACTTGAGAATATTGTTGATCCTCAATGTGGAAGCTTCGCTTTGAATATAGTTAAATAGTGGCATGATGTCCATCGAATGACTATAGTGGGGTATAGTGGAAGCATTGAAAATGAAACACTATTCAAAAGAGAATTCGTCTTCTTTGTTATATGAGCTTAGTATCACGGTCAATTAAAGTCTACTCAAAGTCTAAATCTTTGATCAGAGCATTTTTGTTAATAATAATATTAATTATTAAACCAAAGACTTTGTATTTGGATTATAGAGTTGAATATGGACGATACCGGGATTTTGACCATTACCAAATTCCATAAGTCTAAAGTGATATAGTTTTGACGAAGGTAATTTGTATAAATAATTATCACAATCGGGTAACGCTTAATAAAGTAAAATTGGATTTTACAGAAATCAAATAAATGATAAAGTAATTCATAATCTCACACCACTTACAAAGTGACGTGTGAACGCTAATATTCGAATTGTTTGGTATTAATCACCGACCAATTTTATATATAAGAGTCAAACAACTGAAATGATGAACACTTCTTTTATCTCCCGATTTTATTAATTTGCAATTGGTAAATGTTAATTACAAAATTTATATTTGATATGCCGAACAATGTTAAACAACGTATTTATAATATTTATAAATATATTGATTGATATACGATATCGGTACACGTTTAAATTTATGTTTAAATGCAGTGGACATTGTTCAGGCTGAAATTAGCTTTGCGGTTCATATGGTGTATGCAAATTTCGATCAAAATAGCTTGGATAGGCCAGCCAAATGTTGGCAAAAGAGGGAGATTTTGAATGATTTAAAAGAGTGGAATTACTAAGGGAGAGATAATGATAAGATTCATTTTTCTCTCCATTTGACTTTCTATTTATATGCCACTATATACACACCATTCCTTTTGATATATTTTCTCTCTTCTCCCTCTGAAAATTTCTACTAGCAAGCATCATTATTTTTGATTTAAGGAGTCATTTCATCATTTCAAAATGGAATCTCAAAGCTTTGGTGAAAGGTATTCAACATATTTATTAATTCATTTAATCATTATACATTATTGTAGGTTAGTAGATTATATTACGAATCTAATGCATGGGTTTTCCATCACATATCAGATGGTTGAATGCTTTAGTGAATCTACATATATGTTAGTTATTATTTTTACACATACCAGCATTAAAATCACGGCCTAAAATTAAAAAGATAATCATTTTTTCAGCTAAATAACATTATATATATGATTTTATCATCTAGTATATTATATCTTAAAGATAAAAGTCATATAAGAAACATTTTAAAATTTATAAAAATTTATTTTTGTAGAATATTAATTCGACAGCAATGAATAATGAGTGTTCAATTTTAATATTTCTTATATTTATTTTATATTTAATTAATGATATAACTATTTATTTAACTAAAAATTGATTATATATTTAATACAGTTTGAAATTAACCATAAAATTTGACATAAACTTTGTACATAATTTTTAGATCCTAGAAATTATTTTTTTAATAATTTTAATTAATTTAATTTAATAGGTTTGAAAACTATTTTATAGTTGTTTAATTAAAATATAGTTTTAAAATCCTAAAAAAATTGAAAAAAATTTAAAATTTTCTATTCTGAACTTAAATGTCAGGAACTATTAAAAACAATCATCTATATTTATTTATTTATTTATTTATTTATTTATGTATGTATGTGCAGATATGTTTGTGTATGTATATTTAAAATTAAATATGCATTTATGTACACAACTTTACAAAAGCAATTTGAATAAAACAAAAAAAATTAAATTATTTCATATTAGTTATTGAACGATTTCACTACACAAAAAGGGCTTTTCGGAGCGTTGAAAAAACACTACCAAAACTTCTAGTAGCGTATCGATAAATGCTACTATACGACATGCAACTAAATGTCGAATTTTTTGTTGTAGCGTTGTAGAAAACGCTAGCAAAAACTGACATATGGCAGGGTTTTAGAAACGCTACAAAAAGTTTTGGATTTTTAGTTGTATAGTAGTATTTATCGAAACGCTACTAGAAGTTTTGGTAGCGTTTTTTCAAAACTGTGAAAGTCGTATCACACATATTCACATTTATTTAGGTAACTATTTTGAAACACTACTAAAAGTTATTACCTGCTATACAACATACTTTACATGCTATTGTTTCTTGTTAATGACTTGTATCATTTTCAGCCATCACTCGTGTAATAGTCTTATTCAAACCAGTAATCAATCACATAATCATTGTACTCAAACCAACAATCAATCAATCACACGATCATCATATTCAAACAATTGAAAAAACATATTAATCACATAATCTAATATGATATCCAAAACCATTTTGATAATACTTTTGACAAAATGAGCAGATTCACATAAAATTTATAACCATTCCTAAACAAGTTTACACAACAAGTACTAACAAAATATTATAATATATATAACAATTAAAACCGTGTTCATTACGTGGTTACCAACAATTCTTTGCTGCAGCTAGTCTTTACTTCTAAAAAGCTAATTACCTATAGACAAGTTTAACAATCAATAAATAATTATGAAACCGTTTTCCATATTTAAAGTATATCAAACATCCTTAGTTAAACTTCTATTTAATATATATAATTTTTTTAAACTTAGTTAATTCAGTTAAATTTTTATAAAACTTTTTTAATTTTTAAAATAAACATACTTAATTTTTAAAACCTATTAACTTATTTAAATTCTACTAAAATATGATTAACTTTTATAAATTTATTTAATTTTTATAAAACTTATTATTATTGTTATAAATTTGTTAATTTTATAATACTTAGTCAATTATTATAAACATATTTATGTTTTACAAGATTAGTTAATTTATCCAAACTTTTGTTCATTATTATTATTGTTGTTAAATTTATAAATACCTCAATTGCTAAAACTTAAAATGTCATACTTATATTTTAATTAACTTAAACTTATAAATTATCTCAAACTTAAACTATATAATTTAGTTAATTTTCATAAATTATCTCAAACTTATAATTTAGTATTGTTATTAATTATAAAACTTAGTTGACATGGTTAATTTATTATTATTGTTGTTGTCGTCGTCGTCGGCATCGTTGTTATTGTAAATGCATATAACAAAATTTACAAATTTAACAAAACAATAAGTATATATCTTTTGTTATACTAAAATACACATGATATAAACTATAATTTTGATAAAAACCGGATCGATAATTTCGGATGCACGGATGCCTTCATATCCGTATCGGTTTCTTTAGATGTCGAATATTTATTTGCTTTTTGGATACAGATGCGGATATAAAAATGGAAATTAGATTGCACTAACAAGTTAAAATGATATCTTAAACTCATAAAAATGAAAAGAAAAATAGTTTTGTAGGAGCTTATCTGTGGAGCAGTAGTTCGTATTAGGAATATGAATGAAAGAATCAATTCTACAACTATACATTAAAGCAATTTAATAAGAAAACATTGTAACTTGAAATACCATTTCGAACTTTGTATATCTGTTGTAGACGGACAAACAATCTTTAGTGAACTATCATATTAAATTTGAAAATAAATGAACTATCATGTTAGATACTACTTTGAAATAGTAAAGAAAACTATACCTCGGTACTTGGTTCTCCCTTTCAAATATGCATCTTTGATCTAAATCAAGATTGAATTACTCGTTCTGTGCACTCTAAAACCATGAAGAATGTGTGTTTCAGCATTGACACTTCTAACATCCTCTACATAGTTCATCGACCTTTTTCCCGATTATAGGCTTGTGAATAACAACTTGCACAGAATCTGAGTTCAATATGCCCTCCTTTTTGGTAGGCATTAGATTTCTGATTCCCATGACAGTAATTGGCACCACTGACACACCGGTTCACAGCAACATTCAATGCTCCTTTCTACATAAAAGAAAAGGGCGAAACATTTCTCATAATAATTGTGGTAAGAACCAACTAGGAGGGGATATAAAGAGAAATCTATTAACAAACAACTAGGACCAAATATTAAAGCAAGCTATCATGTTTTTGAAGACAACAATAAATATCACTTGACCTTGTAACGATGAATAAATTAGAAACGATACGTATGATATAACCTGAAAACATACTAAGAGAAGTTCCAACAAAAGAGTGGGTTAGTTAACAAATTATTAATTTATTTATACCAACCCACTTATAACCACACCCAACAAGTTTACAAGGCATTTATAATATCATAATGTTTTTTATATTATTCCAGACATTCAAATTGAAATGATAACTAATCATAGCATAAATTGCATGCATGGGAGATGCATGAACATGCATGTGTGGACAGGAAATTGCACGTACATAAAATGCATGGACTAGGCATTGAACAGGAAATGCATGGATAGGCATAAATTTTCAGTGAACATAAAATGAATTGATGATGCATGGGTAGGCATGTGAGGATAGACATCTTTGGATGGGCAATAATCTATGAGAACTAAGAAAATATCGATGGAGCAAAGCAAAGCTACTGTGTGACAACTTCGTTGGACCATCAACAACAAGGTCATGACCACTAATGTACACAGACCGATCAGATACAAAAATCAAAGCAGCTTCGGCAACATTATATGTCTTACTTCACACCTTTTAAAGTGGTTACAGATTCCATGATTGCTTCAATCATATCTGGGCTAACACCATCTAGCCCACAACATAATGGCGTTTCCACTCTAGAAGGAGAGATACAATTAACCTGTATCCCATAAGGCCTATACACACCAGCTGGTGCTCAAACAAGGCTAACATGGCATGTTTTGAGCTTATATAGGCCACGAAGTCAAGTCTGGCCTGTTGGGCTGCCATGCTAGCTGTACGTTATATGGATCACATATGCCTTTGGCGATCATTCCATGTGCATGCTTAGCGTGTAAAAAGACAGAATAAATATAAAATGCATAACACCTAAAATATCTGCAGTACCATTTCTATTTAGACTTTTTACAGTGCACAAACTAATAGTACAGTAAGTACCATAGGTTGGATATGTCAGTCATGTTGGGCTTCCTTTATTCCGTTGATTCATCACTTGGAGAGTTAGATTCAGTTCCAATTGTTAGAGATTTCCCAGATGCTTTTGAGGAGGTTAGGGGGCTACTCCCTAAGAGAGAGATCGACTTAAGGATATATCTGAATGACAACACTAAGCCAGTGGCTTTGCCCGTGAGATATATGGTTACTAGGAAAATGAAGGAGTTAAGTAAGCAGATCGGTGAGCTACTAGAGAAAGGCTTCATTTGATGGAGCATATCTGAATGGGGGTCGCCGTCATCTTTGCTACAAAGGCGGATGGTTCCCTTCGACTTTGCATAGACTATAGAGAGTTGAATAAGCTTACAAAGAAGAATCATTACCCACTTCTTAGGATAGACGATCTTTTCAATCAACTGGTTGGCTCTTTAGTATTTTCTCACTTGACTTAGCTATAAGATTTCATTAGCTTAGGGTTGCTGACGATAGTGTCGATAAGACAACATTTTGGACACCCGATGGATTCTTTGATTAGTTGGTTTTGCCATTTGGACTGACCAATGCCCTAGCCTATTTTGTAGATCCGATGAGCCGTGTTTATCGAGATGTCCTAAATAAGTTCGTTGTAGTGTTTGTGGGAAACATTCTGATGTTTTCCAAGAGTATGGAAGATCATGCTATTCATTCTGAGGAGGTTCTTAGCGCACTTCATACTCATCAGTTGAAAGCAAAGTTTTCGAAGTGTCAATTTTGGCATGAGGAGGTGCATTTCTTGAGGCATGTAGTCTCAAGAGAAGGTCTAGCTATGGATCCCACTAGGGTAGTAGCGGTACAGGATTGGAAGGCTCTCAAGAACGCTACCGAAGTTAGAAACTTCCTAGGTTTGGCTGGTTATTATAGAAAGTTTATTAGAGATTTGCTAAGATTTCAGCATTTGAGGTTAAGCCCAACCTTATAGTTCAGATTGGCTCAAGGCAGCGAGAGGATTTAGAGCTTGTGAATATTCTGGGTACGATTATCAGAGGAGAGGTCTCTAGACACCTTCAACGCTATTTCATCTATAATGAAGGGTGGCTAAGGAGAGATGGAACACTTTGTGTCCCCTGCAGCGGCGATTTGATGTGAGCTGTTCTAGAAGAAGCACATCATTCTTAGATGACTATTCATTCCGGTGGTGATTAGATGTTTAGGGACATGAAGAGAGTGTTTTGTTGGAGTGACATAAAGAAGGATGTAGTAGAGTTTGTGGCTAAGTGTCTTGTGTGCCTAAGAGTTAAGGCGGAGCAGTAGAGGCCAGGCGGATTGCTTCAACCATTGGATATACCCAAATGGGCATGGGATAGTGTTTCGATGGACTTCATAGATGGTTTACCTCGATCTAGGAAGGGTAATACCAGTATTTGGGTGATTCTAGGTCGTTTGACTGAGAGCGCCCACTACATTCTGGTAAGAGTAAGAGACAACACCTTATTTGGCATCCATATATGTTCATGAGATAGTCCGACTTCATGGAGTTCCCTCTTTCATAGTGAGCGACGGAGACCCTATCTTTACTAGTGAGCTTTGGATGAGCTTGCAAGAGGCTTTACAGACATAGCTTAGATTGAGTATGGCCTATCACTCTCAAACGGGCGGCCAAATGGAGAGAGTTAATAGAGTTTTTGGGGATGTATTGAGAATGTGCATTCTTAATTTTGGAGGGACTTGGGAGGGTCACCTTCCTTTAGTGGAATTACTTATAAAAATAGTTTTCGGGCTAGCATTAGGATGGCTCCTTTTGAAGCCCTTTATGGAAGACCTTGCAAGTCGACTTCAAGTTGGTAGAGTCTACAGAAAGAATGCTACTTGGTCCAGACATGGTTAGGGAGAGTTCAGAAAAGATTTATTTGATTAGAAGAAGAATGAAGATGGCCCAATATAGATAGAAATCCTATGCAGATAGGCAAGAAGGAATATTGAGTTCGAGGAAGGAGATTCGGTTTTCATTAAAGTGTCTCCACTTAGAAAGGTAGTGAGTTTGGATCAAGTGGGAAACTTGCTTCCATATTCGTAGGACGTTTCCCATTGTGGAAAGGGTAGGGAAGGTTGCATAACGGATAAAGCTACCGGAGAGGCCGCGGGAGTTCATGTCAGTAACTAATAAGGCTAGCTATTACTTAGGATCGTGTGATAAGGAATATAATTAAATCTAAATGCAGAAACAGTTGATAATAGCAAAGTAAATGAAAAATGAGTAAAATAAAACAAGCACACTAGGAATTTTTATACTGGTTCGAACTTTCTGTTTTACGTCCAGTCCCAGATTCCTTCTGGAATTTCAACTACAACAACCCTCACTTAACCCGAAAGAACAGGTTTACACTGCCTGAGCAACCGAACATGACTTCACCTGCCTAAGCAACCGAATAGGACTTCAAATAACAAATATATCTGACTGTAGTGTGTTCTTAAATAACACTGATAAGTCAATTGAGTACAGTGTTCCTATAATCTTCTCCTTTATGATACATAGTGATGTGATTTGAGAATTGTGGAAGATAAAGTAATCATTGATCAAAGTATGTAAGCAATTTAAGTGCAATTTGAAAGTTTGAGAATAGATGAGAATTCAAGAATGCTAAAAGTATATTCGGTTTCAGTTAATTGTTTGTTGAATTCTGTAATCTATTTATAGTGTATAAAGAGTTGCAACCATATATGAAAAGTTATATTGAAAAGAACACGTGCAACCATTGATTTTGAAGATGTTTCTCTTCGGCGAAGAGAAGTGACTTTTCAAGAAAATAGCAGTTAGAAATATTCAGATGTCTGAATAAAAAAATTCAGACTTCTGAATTGGATTAATACGCAAACAGCAAGGAAATATGCTATTTTTGACCTTATTCAGATGTTTGAATATTTTCATTCAGACGTCTGAATATAGTGGAACCACAATTTTGTTTCAGCATTCAGATGTCTGAATGAAGTATTTCAGACGTCTGAATTTAGCCTGTAACAAAATGTACCATAGCTCATTTGGTTAGAGCACTTGCCTTCTAAACTAGAGACCCGAGTTTGAGTCCCACTCCATGCAATTTTTGAAAACTTGATTTTTCATTTAAAATATGAATGTATATGTGTGTATACCATTTGGAGAAGATTTTAACATTTGTAAACTCTAGACACGACACTATATGACTAATAATACTTTGTTTGTCACCTTCGTCATGTCTCTATCGTGTATATCTTTTCTTGTATATCTATATACATTCTTTCATCCTTTTGTGCTGTGTATCTTCATGTTGAACGTATTTGATTATCACTTTTTGATGCTCATCTACCTGCAAATTAGCTTAGAGATTCTTTGACATAATTGTCTTGTTGTCGTCATTAAAATCAACAATTGAGATTCTAACAGTTCATGATGTTTTTCATGTTTCACAATTGAGAAAGTGCTTACATGATTCAGCAAAGGTAGTGGAACCTAGCCTACTTGAGGAAGTTAAAGTGGAGAGAGGTCGCTATGAATGAGTAATTAGCATATGATTGTTGCATTTGGACGATGATTGTAGCACGCATGTAGAACTATCAATTATCATTTGGAAATTTTCAATCATTTGGATACATGGCACAGACATGATTGCATAAAAAGGAGGTTGACTGAATAAGTAGACCACCTAATCTTTTGCATTAATTAGGGATATTGACACTACACTATTGCATATATCATAAATTTCATTGATGATTTATTTCTTTCTTCTGTCCTTCGAGATTTTAGGGACGAAATCCTTTAATTAGGGGAGAATGTAACAACCCAAAATTTGAGCTATAATAATTAATTAACGAATTAATTAAAAAGTAAAATAAGTTTGCAAAATCGTCAGAATCAAGCTACGGAAGTTGCACCACCGGGTCCACGGTAATTTTTTGAGCAACTTCCATATATAACTTGTCGAAATCCAAGTCAATATGGAGAAGTTAGGATGGAAACAAGAAATCAAAATTTAATAAACAAGAACGAAAAAAAAGACCCCATAAGGGTCGACCCTTGTATTGGTCAGGTTAACTTATAGGTCGACCCTCAATATGCATGGTCAACCCACCATTTTGCCTGGACGCTATTTCGTCCAGGTACGAGCCGAAGACCCTATAATCCGATTTTCGTGAAATCCTGTGCATTCATGCTTGCATCCGATGGTTCCTAGTGCGCACATGACACGGTTGCATCAGATTTAATCTTCAAATCCGATAGCCTAAGATCCCTAAGCTGCACTATAAATAGAACCCTAGGCCTAGCTATTTTTCCCATTCAGGTTTTCTTCCAATTTGGTTCATTGACTGAGGCTGGACTCTAAATACAATTTCTTTTGGAGAGGAAATCTTTTAATAAAAATACTCTACGCCCTAGAGGTGGATCCAGAAAGGCCCAGGACTAAAACTAAGGATCACGAATGAGTGTTTTGTTATTATTTTAGATTTGTAAGCAATTTAAAATAATAGGGTTCTCAATAGTTTTAGTTTTTCTACAATTTTGAGACAGTTTTTATGTAAGTTTATTTACAGTCAGTTTTTAAGTAAATTTCAGAAGTTCTTTTCAGTCTATTTTTATTCAGCTATTTTATTCAGTTATTTATATCTGTTTTAAGTTGGAATTTAGCTTGTAAATGTCAGTTTCTTTTTAAAGAGATTAAATCTTTTTTGACGCGAATAAAATATTAAAAAGAGAAGAATTTACAAATATGGATTAAAATAGAATAATGTAAATTTACAAAAATCAGATGTAAAATGAGAAAAACAGAAATAAAAACAGAGATGGACTGAAATAGGAAAATTTAAGATATTTGCAAGCATAATAGTAACAAGTGGTTATACCTAAAAAGAGAAAATAGAGGAGTAATAGTTGCAGGAACAATTATAACACGTATGTTATAATTAGAAAGAAGAGATAACAGAAGAGGCTTATTTTAAAACTTGGATCTTGGATTAAATTAATAAGCAAATACAGTAGTAGAGCTCGTATCAACAGCATTCCCTTTCAGGTCAAGGACTGGTGGTTTCACGCATTGGTGAGGTTAGGACACGCTTATGCTGATTAGGATAAATCAGTGGCCAGTATATAGGGGCTCAAATTTGGGGATTTGGGCAAGCAGTGCAAAGTTAGAAGATTTGTTTATTAGGACCTGTGATATCATGGAAATTTCAAGCAAATATATATGATAATCTTCTTTTATATATTATTTAAAATTGGCAAATTATTCTTTTAAAACAAATAACAATGGGTTGTTTATATGTATATATATAAGTAGATTTTAAATGGAATTATTATTTTTCAAACAAATAAACTGTGTGTTGTGTATTTATGGATATATGTGAGTTGATTTTTAAATTGAATTAGAATTAGAATTTGAAATTCAAAAGATGGATATCTTAAAATAAATTGGATTTAAAAATATATGTATATGATTTTTACTAGTATATAATTAGTTTTATATTATTTTCTTTATAGGATTTTATAAATATAAGTTAAGAAAATATATTAATTGAATAGAAATTAAATATAAGGTTTTATAAAAACATTTATAAAAAATTAATTAACACATGCATAATTACAAATGTAAGTTAATTAACATGAAAATGACAAATGTAAGCTATTTTTAACAAGTGTCACAATAATTTATTTTCTTTTTGTTTTTAGAAATCATAAATTAAGGCTATAAATATACTTATACTCTTCTCTTCTCAATTCTTTTCTATCTTCATTTTCAAACAAGAAAACTAAAAGCCTGTAAACATCTTCAAACTAGAAAATTTATTCAAACAATAATCTTTTCAAAGCTTCCAACTTCAAACTAAATCAAGCCATATCATTTCAATATCTAAGCTTCAGATCATCAAGCATTTTCCAGTTTCATAAGATTTCAAGCATTCTAAGTTTCCAGTTCAAAATCTAAAGCAAAACTGCTTCAAAGCTCTATTCAAACATCTTATAACTGTGAGTAGAAAAACAAATGCTTGTTTAATTTGTTGCATGTGATGGTTATATAAAATAATGTGTGATAATTGTTTACATGAGTGAAAATTAGGCTTGCATGTTTATATATACGAAGTTGTTAAGTTGTGCATGTCTGTATACATATATCTCTCTGTTTTATATTTACAGGTTAAAATCTAGATAAAAATTCAAATCTCTTCTTTTAATCTCTTACAGGCTATGAAATTCAAACAAGTTATGTTTGATTAAACATAAATTAAGGTTTAAAAATATATTTAAGTATAATAAATTTGAATATCATCTGGAAAATAGGAAAGACAGTGGGGAACTTAAGATATGTTAAAATCAAACATCATGATTTGCTGATTCATGTATATAACCTATATCGTATTTGGAAACTAGGAGTTTTAAAAGAAAATTCTCGATTTTTAATTTAGTATTTTGTGAGAATTCGAGGGTTGAACGCGTATTGGGTTTTGGGCAATTGCTGGTGATCGGAGGGTGGTAAGGCTTTAAGTTCATGGTTGGTGGTAGCTGGGAAGATGGAGAATTTAGGAAAAATGGTGGGTGGTATTTTAGTTCGCCGTGGCGGCGGCTAGGAGTCGTAATAGGGTTTAGGTCAGGGTCGGGGCTAGAAATTGGATAGATGTGTCGTCTCTGGAGCATCGGTCATGGGGGAAAAGAAGCCTGATGGGTCGGCGAACCTTTGGACATAGATTCGTGGCTGCTGGTAGTAGGAGTCGTCTGGACGAGGAGGATCTTGGTCAATGTTTTGATGTCCCAGTTCGATATGTCTGTTCGATTTTGATTTTGGGTTTGTGTTGAAGATTTGGTGGTCGGGATCGAAGGTGTAAGTGAACGTCGATGTGATGGAGGTGTCCGTGGTGGTTGGAGTTGCCTCGATCAACGGTGCACGTGCACGTGGGGTCTGGTGTCAGAGGGTTTAAGGAAGGAAGTGTGAGTCGGAGGAATACTCGAGGAAAGGAAGCTGTGGCCCGGGTTTGGCTTTGAGTTGACGCGTGTGGTTTTGCATGCAACACTTTTAAAGCTTAAACCTTAACCAGTTTTTTTTTAAAAAAAAAGAAGTTTTCTCGGGTGTGACTCAGGATAGATATCGGGTTGAACCCGAAGTAAGTGTTCTAATAGTTTTTAAAATATAAAAAAAAAGAAAGTTTTAAAATTTAAAATGAATTTAGTTGAAACTGTTTCTTAATTCTAATTCTTTATACAATACTTGTTTTTAAATAATTGATTTAAGAAAGTTATATGATTTATTCTACTTAAATTAATTTAGTTAAATTCTTAAGTTATTTTAAACTTAAATTAAATGGTTTAATTAAATAGTTAATTAAAGGATAAAATGTTTTACATTTATATGTTAATGATAATTAAGTAATTAATAAAGAGAAATGGGTTATCTTAAAGTTAATTAATGTCTTGAATAATTTAAGATTAATTAAATTAATGACGTAATCGAACAGTAATTAATTAGTGATTAAGGATTAATTAATTTAATTAATTAACGTTTAAGGATTAATTAATTAATAATTAAGGGTTATAAATTAATTAATTAGAGATTAATTAATTTGTAATTAAGGATTAATTAATTAAGCAATTAGAGATTAATTAATTTGTAATTAAGAAATTAATTAATTAATTAGAGATTAATTTAGTAATTAGAGATTAATTAATTTGTAATTAAGGATTAGTTAATTGGTAATTAAGGATTAGTTAATTTGTAATTAAGGATTAATTAACTAATTAATTAGAGATTAATTAATTTGTAAGTAAGGATTAATAAATTAATAATTATGGATTTATTAAATTAATAATAAGGGTTAATTAATTATTGATTAAGGATTAATTAATTAACTAATAATTAAAAGATAATTAATCAGTAATTAAAGTTTTATTAATTAATTTATAAAGTAATAAAGGAATTATTAATTAATAAAATGGTTTGTAATTAATTAACGATTAATTAAGTAGGGTTAGTGATTAATTCTTAAGTAATTAATTTAATTTTAATCAAATTAATTATAGCATGGATTAATAAGTCCTGCTTATGGATGATTGATTGTGTAGAATGTCTAGATTGATTGATATTTATAGTATGATAATCTGTGATATTCTATGATGTGATATGCTTTGGATATAGCTATGATAAATATGTGTTATTTATCTACGATGAATGCTGTGTGTATACAAAGTTCTAGATTTAATTAAATTGTTTAAACTTTAAACGAATTGACCTTTAAGATGACGTTTGGATATTTATGAGACTGGGATCAGATATCAAATTTGATTATCCGAAAACTACATCGATCCAAGTTAAACGATATGTCATGAAATCTCAAGTGAAGATCGAGATGAATTTCAGAGTGCAGGGGCTATTGTCGTTAACTTTGAGGGTGATCCCAAAAAGAATGTAGCAAGATAGTGCCTTTGGTTTCGTTCGAACCCGGAATGAACTTGTATGGATAAGTGCTATCAAACCATCTTCAATGGAGGACGATGAGCATTGCAAGATAAATGTTCTAAAAAGGTAATCATAGCCCCAAGACTCATCAACCGGGAATGGCTAAAACAGGGGAGGTGCATGCAAGACTAAGTGGGTAGCACCCAAGTAGGATAGGATTTTCCCATGTCTAGAGGTTCCTTTTATTCGGTTGTGTGGGCAGTTGTTTGGCCACAACCGTGGGGTTGTCTTATTCGGACTATCCAATATGGGGTGGCTCCGGCTTTGTGATGTAGGGGATCATGGTGGATCCTCAGTACGGTGATTTAGGCTTCGTATTGTGATGCGCGGTGCCCCAGTAGCCCTGCCATTGTATGGAATCCAATCTCCAATAAGTGCCTGTACGGTTTTGATTGTGCCCAACTATGTTGGAACGTGAGATGTAAGCATTCCAGCTATTTCTGTATTTTATATTGAAAACCCTAGACACTATTATAGTATAACTGGATTTCCTATCAAATGTTTTGGTTATAGTAAGAGAAAAACTTGTCAGTGCTTATTTACGGAGAGTTTTACGAGATACCTTTTATTTTAAAGGTTTTTCAAGTTAAACAACTTAACCGTTTACTCGCACCAGACCCATGTCTGAGCTGGAGTTTATTTCTGTTTTCTTAAACTCTTGGGTACTCAAATTTTTATGAGTATCCAAGTGATTAGGTTCGGATGGACGAATTTTGGGAATCTTGGAGCAAGATTCTTGGCATATCTATCTATCTATTTCCGCTATGTGTTGTCATATGTCAGTTGTATTTTGGAATGTAATGGATAGACAGATCTTCACAATCGTCTAATGTGATAATGTTGTGTAACTGTGTAACTCTGATATATGTTGACTATGTAATAGTTAAAGTGATATATTATATTTTTTTCCATTTTCGCCGTGAGATTCGGATATTGTTGTTCTTTCTTCTACCTATTCTCTTTTCTACCTATTTCTTTCTTAATGATGATACGTCTTTCTGTGGAATGAAAGGCGGGCTGTCACAGGACCTATTAGAGCACTAGGTTGAGATAATACCTAGGCTTTGGAGTTGTATGTATCTTGAGAGCGCGTATTTGTAATTTTTATATAACTTTATATCTATCTAAATTGTCGGGTTACCTGTCCAGGTTGCCAACATGAATTCTAGAGGAAGGAGAGGCAGAGTTGTGGGCAGCACGACGACCACTAATGGAAGAGGTCCTACTGCTAGCAAGGGTGTAAATCCAAAGCCGCCTCGAGTGAGTATTGCTGCTTTGTGCAAGGATTTCATCAATCTGGAAGGATGATCTTCTAAAGTATCGGAGTCCATCATTGAAGTTCAGGCTTGATTACGCTCGTGTGAGCGAATTTTTAAGAGTTTGGATCTGTCAGATGAGCAAAAGAGCGTGATGGCATCGTGACAACTTCAAGAAGGTGCTGTAGCTTGGTGGGATGCAGTTACAGTGAATATTTCAAAGGATGATATTTCTTGGAGTAAGTTTAAGCAACTATTCAAGGAACAATTCATGTCTACAGTTGGGAGAACTTGTCTGTATAGAGATTTTCTAGATCTGAAGCAGGGGAGTATGTTGGTATCTGAATATGAGACTAAGTTTAATGAGTTATCTCGCTATGGACCTGGAGTTATCGGCACACCCCTCAAGAAGAATGAGATGTTTGTGCTTGGAATGAGGCCCGAGTACCATGAGAAGATGACGACTCATCTAAAGGAATCTTTCATGGAATTGATCGACATGGCATTGAGGTATGAGGAGCTTATGAACAAGAAACCTTTGGCATCTGCAGCAGCATCGAGTGGAACTTATTCCAATCCAAACACAAGGAAATTCAACCCAAATTGGAAGAAGTAAGGCAAAGGGAAATAAGGAGGCAACAACGGAGCTCGTAAGTGTTATGTGTGTCTGCAAGAGGGTCATTTGGCTAAGCAGTGTCCCAGAGGTAGATCTCAGCAGCAGCAGCAACGTCATAGTGGACTCGGTTCAGCATTGGTTCAGAAGTCTTTGTGTTTCAACTATCATCAGCCGGGCATATGGTAAAGGCTTGTCCTCTTCTTCAGAAGGCCCAGCAGAACAAGGTATTTGCTCTTGAAGGTGGATCATCAACTTCTTCTTCTAAAGGTAAACGCGTTTTAGAAGGCACTTTGCTTTTTGATGGCAAAATTTGTTAGAGTTCTGTTTGATTCTGGTGCATCTCTTAGTTTTATTTCTTTGGATACGGTAGAGAAGTTTCATCTGACCCCTAGTGAGGTTGACCATCCTATTTTTGTATCTAATCCTATAGGCGGGGTAACCAAGTTAGATAAGATCTATAAAGGCCTAAGGATTTCTTACCTATCTCATAGTTTCTCTTGCGACCCATTTGTATTGGATTTCAAAGGGTTTGACCTTATTCTGGGAATGGAATGGTTGGATAAGCATAAGGCTGTTTTGATTTGTAAAGAAAGAATTGTGTCTTTGGAAACTGAGTTGGGAAGGATCGCAAAAGTGACTTGCGATAGTTCTGGAGTCAACTTGAGTAATCTTTTGCATGGAATCGAGGCATCTCCAGAAGGCGTAGAATCCATCGAGGCGGTCAAAGATTTTTCGGATGTCTTCAAGGAAGTGAAAGGTTTGCCCCCGCATCGGGAGATAGACTTTCGGATCAACGTAGTTCCAGGAGCAATACTTATTGTTCAACCAGTAGAAGGATGGCGCTAAGAGAGAGAAAAGAGTTGGTGAAGCAGACCTAAGTTTTCTTAGAGAAAGGTTTGATCCAGCCCAGTTTTTCCAGTTGGGGTTCCGCTGCAGTCTTTGTGACCAAGTCGAATGGGTCATTGAGATTCTGTGTGGATTACTGGGAGTTGAATAAGGTTACGATTAGGAATAAATATCCATTTCCCCATATAGACGATCTTTTTGACCAACTCCATGAAGCTTCTGTTTTCTCCCAGTTGGATTTAGCTTCGGTTTCTACCAGTTAAGGGTAGCTGAGGACAATACATCCTTGGCTGCATTCAGGGACCCAATTGTTTTTATGAGTGGCCGGTTATGCCTTTTGGGCTAACCAACGCTCTTGTCTATTTTATGGATTTGATGAACCGAGTTTTTCGAGATATGCTAAATAAGTTCGTGCTCGTGTTCATCGATGACATTCTCGTCTACTCCAAGTTTGAAGTGGAGCATAAGCGACATTTGGAGATAGTGTTGGAGACTTTGAGGAGGCATGTTCTGAAGGCTAAGTTTTCGTAGTGCCATTTTTGGAAGTCGAAAGTCATATTTTTGGTGCGTATTGTATCTGGTGAGGCTATTTCTGTAGATCCAGCCAAGATAGCAACTATTTAAGAGTGGAAGCAATCGCAGACTCCTATGGAAATCCGTAGTTTTCTGGGTTTGGCAGGGTACTATAGAAAATTTATTAGGGACTATTCTAAGATTTCTTCGCACTTTACCAAGTTGACTAGAAAGGGAACTAAGTTTAAGTGGACCCTCAAGTGTGAATAAGCTTTCTTGGATTTGAAGGCAAGGCTGACTAGTGCACCTGTTCTAGCTACTCCTGATGGTAAGAGTAAGTTCGAAGTCTACACGGATGCTTGTGGAGTTGGGTTGGGTGCAGTGCTAATGCAGAATGGGAAAGTGATTGCATATGCGAGCAGGCTATTGAAGCCTCATGAAAAGAATTACGCTATGCACGATCTGGAATTGTTGGCCATCGTCTTTGCTAAGAAGATCTGGAAGCACTATCTGTTGGGAGAGAAGTTTGAGCTTTTCACGGATCATAAACCTTTGAAGTACCTTTTCTCATAGAAGGATTTGAATATGAGGCAGTAGAGATGGGCAGTAGCATCTTATGATTTAGATATCCTGTATACTCCAGGGAAAGCGAATGTTGTGGCGGATGCTCTGAGTAGGAATGTAGTTTTGGCTATTTTGGAAGTTGTTCCATCTCTACAGGAAAGGATCATAAGCAGTCAGATGATGGATAGAGCTTTTGAGGAATTGACTCTTGGAGCTAAGAATGGTCGATATTTGGATTTCAAGATAGACGATCAAGGAACTTTGAGGATAAATGGACGTTTGTGTGTTCTAAATGTGGATGGTTTGAGGCAGGAAGACCAAAAATCAAGGTTGAGTATCCATCTGAGGATCTCAAAGATGTATAAGAATATGAAGAGATTTTTCCGGTGGCCAGGCATGAAGAAGGATGTTGCTACTTTCATGAATGGATGTGCAATCTGTCAATAGGTAAAAGGTGATCAATAGAAGACCGTAGGATTTTTGCAGCATATGAAAATCCCTAAGTGGAAGTGGGAAATGATAGCTATGGATTTTGTCGACGGTTTTCCAAGGACCAGAAAGAGAAATGAAGGAATATGAGTAATCGTAGACTGGCTGACCAAGAGCGGCCCTTTTTTTCCGGTTAAGGCAACTAGATATGCAGCATCTTTAGTGGAGATTTTCTTGAAGGAGATCGTCTGGTTGCATAGTGCTCCTGTCAGGATAGTAAGTGACCATGATCCAATCATTACCTGTAAATTTTGGGAGGCTTTGCAAATAGCTTTGGGTACGAGATTGAATTTGAGTATAGCCTATCATCCCCAGACCGACAGACAAACGGAAAGGCTGAATTGAATTCTTGAGGATATGTCGAGGGATTGAGTTTTGGATTTCGGTGGGTCTTGGGAGGACCATATGCATTTAGTGGAATTCTCGTACAATAATAGTTATCAGGCGACTATTAAGATGGCACCATATGAAGCTTTGTATGGAAGACCTTGTAGATCACCATCTTGTTAGGTAGAGTTGGGAGATCATCTTGTTCTTGGTCCAGATTTGATCCGAAAGGCATCTACAAAGGTGGAGCTTATCAAGAAGAGAATGAAAGCAGCCCAGGATTGCCAGAAGAGTTATGCGGACAAGAGGCGAAGGCAGTTGGAATTCGAAGTCGAAGATTTGGTTTTTGTCAAGGTTTCCCTGATTAAAGGAGTGATCAGATTGGGAAAAACGGGAAAGCTTTTCCAAGGTATATTGGACCGTTCCAAGTGCTTGAGAGAATTGGTGCTTTGGCCTACAGGATTGAATTGCCAGTCCGGATGGCTGGAATTCAAAATGTTTTTAACGTATCTCATCTAAGGAAATACGTTTACGACCCATCTCTAGTTGTAGAACTTGCAGTGCAGGAAGATTTAGAGATCGAACCGGACTTAACGGTAGTCAGGCGTCCAGTCCAGATAGTTGATCAAGATGAGAAGCATCTCAGAAACAAAGTGGTGAAGCTGGTCAAGGTTCAGTGGAGTGAGGATCTGAGATACTATTCCTGGGAAACTCCAGATAGTTTTAGGAAAGCCAATCCGGAATTATGTCCGGATAGCTAGTAATGCTTGTTTGAATGAATTGTTTGTTTGGATGTTAGTGTATGACTGATATGTATGCTTGGATTGTTTGAAATAAAAGCTTTTGGATTATCTTTTGCTTTTAAATTTCGGAGACGAAATTCTCTTAAGGGGGGAGGAATATGAATTTCAAGCAAATAAATATATAATAATCTTCTTTTATAAATTATTTAAAATTGGCAAATTATTTTTTGAAAACAAATAATAATGGGTTGTTTATATTTATATATATAAGTAGATTTTAAATGGAATTATTATTTTTCAAACAAATGAATTATGTGTCGTATATATATATATATATATATATATATATGTGAGTTGATTTTTAAATGAATTTGAATTTGAAATATTAAATTCAAAAGAAGAATATTTTAAAATAAATTAGATTAAAAATATATGTATGTGATTTTTACTAGTATATAATTACTTTTATATTATTTTCTTTAAAGGATTTTATAAATATAAATTAAGAAAATATATTAATTAAATAGAAATTAAATATAAGGTTTTATAAAAACATTTGTAAAAAATTAATTAACACATGCATAATTACAAATATAAGTTAATTAACATGCAAATGACAAATGTAAGCTATTTTTAACAAGTGTCACAATAATTTATTTTCTTTTCATTTTTAAAAATCATAAATTAAGGCTATAAATATACTTATACTCTTCTCTTCTCAATTCTTTTCTATCTTCGTTTGCAAACAAGAAAACCAAAAGCCTGTAAACATCTTCAAACTAGAAAATTTATTCAAACAATAATCTTTTCAATGCTTCCAACTTTAAACCAAATAAAGCAAGATCATTCAACATCTAAGCTTCAGATCATAAAGCATTTTCCAGTTTCATAAGATTTCAAGCATTTCAAGTTTCCAGTTCAAAATCTAAAGCAAAACTGTTTTAAAGCTTTATTCAAACATCTTATAACTGTGATTTGTTTTAATTTGTTGCATGTGATGATTATATGAAATAATGATGTGATAATTGTTTGCATGAGTGAAAATTAGGCTTGCATGTTTATAAAAATGAAGTTGTTAAGTTGTGCGTGTCTGTATACATATATATATCTCTCTGTTTTATATTTACAGGTTTAAAATCTTGATAAAAATTCAAATCTCCTCTTTTAGTCTCTTATAGGCTATGTAATTCAAACAAGTTATGTTTGATTACACATAAATTAAGGTTTAAAAATATATTTAAGTATAATAAGTTTGAATATCATCTGGAAAACAGGAAAGACAGCGGGGAACTTAAAATATGTTAAAATCAAACATCATGATTTGCTAATTCATGTATATAACCTAGATCGTCTTTGGGAACTAGTATTTTTGAAAGAAAAATCTCGATTTTAAAGTTAGTATTTTGCAAAAATTCGAGGGTTGAACGCAAATTGGGTTTTGGACAATTCCTGGTGATTAGAGGGTGGTGAGGCTTTGAGTTCGCGGTTGAGGTAGCTGGGAAGATGGCGAGTTTGGGAAAAATGGTAGGTGGCTTTTTAGTTCACCATGGCGGCGGCTAGGAGTCGGAATAGGGTTTAGGTCAATCTTTTGGTCGAGGCTAGAAATTGGATTGGTGTGTCGTCTCTAGAGCATCGGAGAGATCGGTCATGGGGGAAAAGAAGCGTGATGGATCGACGAACCTTTGGATAGAGATTCGTGGCTGCTGGTGGTCGGACGTCGGGGCGAGGAGGATCATGGTCGATGTTTTGATGTTCCAGTTCGATCTGTCTATTCGATTTTGATTTTGGGTTTGTGTTGAAGATTTAGTGGTCGGGATCGAAGGTGTAGGTGAACGTCGATGTGATGGAGGTTTTGGAGGTGGTCGGAGTCGCCTCAATAAACTGTGCACGTGGGGTTTAGTGTCAGTGGGTTTAGGGAAGGAATTGTGACTCGGAGAAATACTCGAGGAAAGGAAGTTGTAGCTCGGGTTTGGCTTTGAGTTGACGCGTGTGGTTTTGCATGCAACGGTTTCAAAGTTTAAACCTTAACAAGGTTTTTTTAAAAAAGAAGTTTTCTCGGGTGTGACTCAGGGTAGATACCGTGTTGAACCCCAAGTAAGTACTTTAATAGTTTTTAAAATATAATAAAAGTAAGTTTTCAAATTTAAAATGAATCTAGTTTAAACTATTTCTTAAATCTAATTCTTTATATAATAAATGTTTTTAAATAATTGATTTAAGAAAGTTATATGATTTATTCTACTTAAATTAATTTAGTAAAATTCTTAAGTTATTTTAAACTTAAATTAAATGGTTTAATTAAATAGTTAATTAAAGGATAAAATGTTTTAAATTTATATGTTAATGATAATTAAGTAATTAATAAAGAGAAACGGGTTATCTTTAAGTTAATTAAGGTCTTGAATAATTTAAGATTAATTAAATTAATGAAGTAACAAAAGAGTAATTAATTAATTTAATTAATTAATGATTAAGGATTAATTAATTAATAATTAAGGGTTATAAATTAATTAATTAGAGATTAATTAATTTATAATTATGGATTAATTAATTAAGTAATTAGAGATTAATTAATTTGTAGTTAGGAAACAAATTAATTAATTAGTGATTAATTAATTTAGTAATAAGAGATCGATTAATTTGTAATTAAGGATTAGTTAACTGGTAATTAAGGATTAATTAATTTATAATTAAGGATTAATTAATTACTTAGAGATTAATTAATTTGTAATTAAGGATTAATAAATTAATAATTAAGGATTTATTAAATTAATAATTAGGGTTAATTAATTATTGATTAAGGATTAGTTAATTAATTAATAATTAAAAGATAATTAATCAGTAATTAAAGATTAGTTAACTAAATTAATAAAGTAATAAAGGAATGATTAATTAATAAAATGGTTTGTAATTAATTATTGATTAATTAAGCAGGGTTAGGTGATTAATTCTTAAGTAATTAATTTAATTTGAGTTAATTAAATTAATTATAGTATGGATTAATAAGTCTTCCTTATGGATGATTGATTGTGTGGAATGTCTGGATTGATTGATATTTATAGTATGATAATCTGTGATATTCCATGAGGTGATATGCTTTGGATATAGTTGTGATAAATGCGTGTTATTTAGCTATGATGAATGCTGTATGTATACGAAGTTCTATATTGAATTAAATTGTTTAAACTTTAAACAATTTGACCTTTAAGACGACTTTTGGATTTCGGTGAGACCGGGATCGGATATCAAATTTGATTATCCGAAAACCACATCGATCCAAGTTAAACGATAGGTCATGAAATCTCAAGTGGAGATCGAGATGAAGTTTCAAAGTGAAAGGGCTACTGTCGTTAACTCTGAGGGTGATTCCAAAATGAGTGTAGCGAGATAGTGCCTTCGGTTTCGTTTGAACCCGGAACGAACTTGTATGGATGAATGCTATCAGACCATCGTCAATGGAGGACGATGAGCATTCCAAGGTAAATGTTCTGAAAAGGTAATCGTAGCCTCAAGCCTCATAAATCGAGAATGGCTAAAACAGGGGAGGTGCATGCAAGGCTAAGTGGGTAGCACCCAAGTAGGATAAGATTTTCCCCTGTCTAGAGGTCCATTTTATTCGACTGTGTGGGCGGTTATTTGGCCACAACTATAGGGTTGTCTTATTCGGACTATCCAATAAATGGTAGCTCCGGCTCTGTGATGCAGGCGATCTGGGTGGATCCTCGGTACGGTGATCTAGGCCACGTATTATGACGGACGGTACCCTAGTAGCCCTGCCATTGTATGGAATCCAATCTCCAATAAGTGCATGTACGGTTTTGATTGTGCCCTACTATGTTGTTCGTGAGATGTAAGCATTCCAGCTATTTCTGTATTTTATATTGAAAACCTTAGGCACTATTATAATATAACTGGATTTCCTATCAAATGTTTTGGTTATCATAAGGGAAAAAATTGTCCGTGTTTATTTGCGGAGAGTCTTACATGATACCTTTTATTTCAAAGGTTTTTCAAGTTAAACAACTTAACCGTTTACTCACACCAGATCCTTGTCTGACCCGGAGTTTATTTCCGTTTTCTTAAACTCTTGGGTACTCAAATTTTTATGAGTAGCCAAGTGATTAGGTTTGGCTGGACGAATTTTGGGAAGCTTGAAGCAGGAGACTTGGCGTATCTATCTACCTATTTCTGCTGTGTTGGTGTCTTATGTCAGTTGCATTTTGGAATGTAATGGATAGACAGGTCTTCACGACCGTCTAATGTGATTATGTTGTGTAACTATATAACACTGATATATATTGACTATGTAATAGTTATGTGATATATTATATTTTTTTCCGTTTCCGCTGTGAGATTATGATATTGTTGTTCTTTCTTCTATCTATTCTCTTTTCTACCTATATCTTTCTTAATGATGATTCGTCTTTCAATGGAATGAAAGGCGGGTCGTCACAGGACCAGTACCAGCAGCATTCTCTTTTAGGTCGAAGACTGATGGTCTCACATTTAGGTGAGTATGGGCACGCTTATGCTGATTAGTGTGACTAAAGGGTCAAATAGGGGGCAACAGTTAATGTGTACCAACGATGACCGAGTGTGCGACATCGATTAGGGTAAATAATTCACTACTGTGTCCTAAGCGCTAAAGAATTGCTTTTGCTGTGAGCAACATGATTAGTTCATAGTGGTACAACAGAGATAAGAATGGCCGATCAATGTGTATGATTAGGATTTCAGCCTAATCAAGTTAGCAGTTGAGATAGGATTAGGATTTCAGCTAATCACAGTAGTTTAAGACAAGTGCAAACAATCAAAGAAAATAGTCAAACAGAACCAGAAACAATATTTTATCCAAGTTTTATCTTTTCTATATTTTCCTTTCAAACTAGAACTATTGTTTAGTCTATTATCTTTATCTTGCCTAGAAATGCTAATAATTACTTCCACTCACAGGACTTATTGTCTAACCCACTCCTCTATCTTTCATTTTCCCTTAATAGGCCAGTAGAGTTAAGGATAGTTGATTTAGATTGCTTGAAGATTCATTTTTAGAGTTTTCTCATTTTCAACGTATTCTTATGCTTTTCATCTTTTTCATTTGGTTTACGATGGACTGGCATCTGTGAGAGAGATTATTGTTGTTATTTTTATACTTTGATTTTATGAGACTGTGATGTATTTTCATGAGACATGAGACATTTTGATTTTTTGAAATTGGTTATGTTTTTATGACTTATTTTGAAATGAAGTTTAATGTAAATGATTTCGCTGTTTTTTTACTTATTTTTCTAGTGAATCTTAGTCTCAGTGATGCTTTAGTTATACCTATAACGCACCACATATTTTGATGAGCCTTTTTGGGAATACTAAGGGATTTGGGGTGTTTCATATCTCTTTGCCTTAAAATCGAGACCGTATTATAGTTTGCTTGCTATCTGTTCAAGTTAGGCGATTGAAAATATATCCATACAAGAAGCTGTATAGGAGTGCATGTAGAAGAAATCCGAACTAGTATAAAACTCTTGGTGCCATCTCTCCGACTCATTTCTTTACTTTACCGCTTGTATATATTTCTATGATTGGCTACGAGTATAGATATATCTGTGATTGATTATCTGTTTTTTGATTCAAATATTAAAATAAGTTAAAAGGTCTCATAAAATTTATAAAACACTATTTGCCCCCCTTTAATTTTCAAATAGCCTTAAGACCAGTTCATATATCACTACACCTTACCCTACATTTGGTAACAAAGCGGGTTGATGCATGATAGAAAGTTCTCATTATGTGATCTTTGGTGAAGAAACGACTCATACTTCTACACATCCTGTGCAAATGGTTGCTTCGGGTCGAGAGGTCGGTCATAAAACACAAATCTGAGGGACCAAGATGTGGCCACCTATTAGGATCTGAGAAAGACACATTTGGTATCAGAGCTTTAGGTTTTCTAAAACTCGTTATTTGATTTTTCAAAAATATTATTGGCTAACAACACTAGAAGTACAATTTAACATTTTTGTTGGAGGACAATCAACTACTAGACCTCCACTATTTAATGGTATTAATTATACTTACTGGTCATGTAGAATGAAAATTTATTTACAATATAATGGTTTAGGTATTTGGAACATTAAATAGAGTGAGTACAATGAACCCAAAACTGAATGCTCAATAAGGACTCCAGGCCAAAAGACATAAGCACTTAATAATTCTAAGGCTATGAATATTTTATTTTGCTCATTAAATAAAATTGAGTTTAATCGAGTTTCTATTTGTAAGTATGCATATAAAATTTGGAGAATATTGCAAGTTACACATGAGAGCACTAATAAAGTAAAATGAACTATGATTTCTATACTAACTGAACAATTTCAACTGTTTAAAATGAAATCAAATTAGTCTATCTCTGATATATATTCCAGATATCAAGATATAGTCTATTCATTAATATAATTAAGTAAAAATTTCTCAAAAGAGGATTAAGTTAGAAAAATTCTTAATTCACTGTATTTTGAATAGGATCAAATACATTAGCAATAGAAGAAGATGATGATATTAGTTTATTAAAAATTGAAGCGTTAATTGGTAATCTAGTGTCCTATGAAGCACAGTTGTAGGGAAGAAATGTAAGCAAGGCAACCAAAAAGAATTCAATTGCATTTAACGCAACAACTATGATCAAGATTTAGATAAGGACGATAATGATGAGGAGATTGCTCTTATGACTCAAAATTTTAAAAAATCCCTTAAGTATAGAAAGACGAACAACTTTCGTAAAATTGAAAATAAAAACTCTAGAAACAAAATGTTTACAAATGTTGTGATTGTGGTGAATCTGGCCATTTAAGAAGAGACCTCCCACAGTAAAAGAAAACACCAAACATCGATTCATTCAAAAAGAGAAAAAGAGCATATAATGCAATTTTGGACGATTCTGATACCACATCAAGTGACAATGAACTAGATATATAAAATATCAATATGTGTTTTACAGTGATGGAAGATTAATCAGAAAAGACAAAGGTAATGACAAAATTGGTACATTTTACATTTTATATTTATTGTTTTTACTTTGGAAATATATAGGAATATATTAATAATAAGTATATATAAATATAAATATTAATATGTATATATACATATATAGGAGTAAATATGTATGAATATATATATATATATATATATATATATATATATATGTATGTATACATGACATTTCTCTATTTTGAATTTTGAAAAGTTCATCTTATATGTCGACATATGTCACATGTGTCGATATACCTGGCAGATTTAAGAATCTTTTCAAATTTTGAACTTTGAAATTTCCTCTCTTTTGCATTAAATTCAAAATTTGAAAGGCCAACATTTCACTTGTCAAACGATAGTTCAATTCTTGTTTATCCACTGCTTCTCATCTCATCTTCTACACACTTTCTTTCAAAAATCAAACTTATTTTTCACTCTTTTTCATCCAAAATAATTCAATAATGTCCTCCTTAAACCAATCCTCTTCATCCAAAGTCAATAGGCTTACTAAAAAGATTAAATATCAATTCATAATGATTAAGAGTCCATTAAAACTAATATTAAGTATGCTACTTATGGAAAAGTATTTTCATGAAGATTTGCAAATTTTAATGATTTTTATTGTTATGGTTTACAAGATCTTGCTTCAGAAAGTGGTATTTTTGGTTTAACTGATTTATCTCAAAATAATTTTAATTGCTATCCGATTTGGCTAAAATGTTTTATGCTAATTTGAATGGAAAGTTTTTCCAAAGAAACAGTCAAATTTGGAGTAGTCTAAGTGACACCACTACTATTTTAGATTGTGAAATTTTTATGAAATTTTTTATTGTAAAAGTAGTTGGAATGAACTCTCTGCTTTTGAAATTGATTATAATAATGGAGAAGTTATGCACGATTTATTTCCTAACGATGAAGAGCATGGTTTTAAAGGAAAAAAATCTTAGGCCTAAAGCAAGACTAGTAAGTTTTATTTTACAACAAAGTATTACACAGGCGATGGAGAATTAACAGCCCCACTTAAAAGATTTTCAAATCTCCTTTTGCTATTTTTGGAAAATACGATAAAACTGGCTCAAGTGATTTTGGATGACTTTGTTCAAAAGAAAATCTCTAGCATGAGGACATATTTTACCATGATGTGTATCTTACTAGGATTTTTAATTATTTTGATATCGATCTAAGAGGTGAAAACATCTTGCCTCACAAAGTTTTCCACAAACCCAACTTCTCTCTTAAGCACATTTCTCTTGAATTCGAATTTTGTGAATCTCTTCTCGATAAGAAAGAGAGATTGGCAAGAGAAGAAGAGCAAGAGATTCTAGAAAAAGAAGAAGAAAGTGATGGGATGGAAATCGAAGAGGTGGAAGAAAAAGAAGTAGAAGAGGAGGAAATGGATACTTCCCTAGAAAGCTTTGGAAATCACCATCCTATTCTAATAAAGAAAGTCTCAAAAACCAAGAAAAATTTCTCAACAACCAAAAGAAGCTTAAACATTCATTTAGTAATAAGTTCATTTCTCTCTCAAATAATGTGGACAAATACTTTGGGAAGATCATTAGAAAACATGGTGGGAAATCTTCTTCTTCATCATCATTTTTTAGATCTTTTATCTACCATTGTATCTCTTAGTTATATGTTTTTCTAGTTTTATTTCACATTATTTTCATGTAATTTTCTATTATATCAATGTAATTTTCTCTTATATTAATGAAAATTACTTGGAAATTTAATTTTGCTGTTCGATAGTGTTCTTATATTCCATGGAGTTCAAAATTTGAGATAGTATAAAATATAAACAACAATTAAAAAAATGTAAAATTTTGCATATATGTTGGCATATAATACATAGGTACGTCGACATATAACCGTCAGTTTTTTTGATTTTTCAAAATTCAAAAATTTAGTGATTTTTTTAGGGAATAACTGTCAATTCGACTTTTCACTTCTATAAAAGTCCACTTCTTCTGGAAAAACTCAAAAATTAATTCATCTTCTTATTCTATTCCTCTCTGCTCATCTCTTTTTATAAAAAGGGATTCAAGCATATAATTTTCAAGTCAAAAGCTTCATGAAAATCTAGAGGAGACTTTTTAATTATTCAAAATTGCTCTTGCTTCATTCTATACAATCAGCGAAACTTGGATTTGAGTCAAATGCAAATGATCAAAGAATGGGTAAAGCAATTCGATTCTCTTCATCATTTGATTTCTATTTTCGCCAAACTAGTTCATAGCAACGCTCTTAAATGCTTGAACTCTAAAGCGAAAGTGGATAATGAAGGTTGGGAAGTTACCAACACTAATCCTATCTTTGAATCAGAAATATGGGCTGGAGTTCCTAAGAAAATATGAATGTTTTTAGTTTATTTTAAAAAAACTTGTAAGTTTAGTTTATTTAATTTGTACGTTTATTATGCATAAAACATATATATGTAATAAAATAGTGTGGTTTGTCTATAGAAAATTATTTGGTATGAATAATATGTCTTGAATATATGTGGTTAAAACAAATATTATTATTTATGTGTGTACACACACATACATAGTTATTTCTCTAAAATATTGTTGTTTAGTTATTATTGGTTTTGATTCCATATACAACATTATCATATATATCACATTTTGGGAGAGTTTGTCTTTTTCACCCATTTCATTGATGACAATGGAGGACAAATATATAAAATATAACATATATTCATACTAAGGGGGAGTTATACGAAATAGGGGGAGTTAACCAATTTAGGGGGAGTTACATTATATTTACAATAAATATATTTACATGGTTGTCATCATCAAAAATGGAAGATTTCCAATACAATAGATATTGATTTTGATGACAACAACCATATAAATGTAGGTACTAATATTTTTCCAATTGTATAGAATATTTTGCAGGATAGTATACAGATTTATACAAGTATAGGATAATAAAGTTTGAAGATTGATCAGTAAAAAGACAGTCTATTAAGATTCAGAGATGATCAAATTATTTGAAGGCTCATGAGTTTAGAGACAAAGACAAGGGATTATAGTTTATAGTAAATAAACATTATAGTTTATAGTAAATAAACATTAAAATAATTTATTAAAGTCCTTAAATGGCAACCGTTTGATCCTTTGAATACTTTCTTATTAGATATTTTTTTATTATTTTTTATAAAAATATTTTATTTTTGTATTTTTACAAATTTTTTATAAAGGTTTTTATATTGATATATTTTAGAAACTATGCTTAAATAATTCTACAAGAGTTCAAGAATTTTGCAACATCTTGAAAGGGTATTATTTTTCAAAACATTTATATGTATGTCGACATATGCTACATAGATATATAGACCGTTAAAGAGATGAATTTTACATTTTGAAAAGTTATGATTTTTGGTCACATCTCTTAATGAATTAACACAACCTTTTAAACACTATTTAAACTAGTTAAAAGATGCCTTTTTACTTTTAGAAAGTTTTGATTATTTCTTACATCTTTTCACAAATTGACACTTCTTTTCGAACAACATATAAAGGGCTAGGAAATGAATTTTTCAACTAACTTTTCCATCTTCTTCTCACTATAAGTCTCACAACATATTCCCTCAAATTCTAACTGTAATTTCCTTTCTACAAACTACCCACTTATCTGCACGTTTTCTCTCATCAATTAAATAATCAAAGTGTTACCAAAAGGGCTATATGATGTCTTGTATCCAAAGTACAACTGTTGTATTTGAAAATCAACAACTCTCTACTACTATCTTCTTTGGTGTGCTTGTAGCCTGTTCAAATCAAGTGGGTGTGCTTGTAGCCTGTTCAAATAAAGTGGGTGATCTGTTGCCTGATTAAATCAAGAGAGTCTACCCTAAACTCAAAAATCATAAGGGTGTATCTCATTGCCTTAAAATCAAGACTGTATTCTAGTTTTCTTGCTACCTATTCAAAGTAGATAATTGAAAAGAAATCTGTATAGGACTGGATGTAGGAGAAATTTAAACCAGTATAAAACTCCTGGAGTCATCTCTGTAACTCGTTACTTTACTTTACAACTTATATTTCTTCTATGATTACTTGCTAGTATAGATATATCTATGATTGATTATCTCTGTTCTAATTCAAATACTAAAATAAGTTAAAAAGTTTCATAACAATTATAAGACACTATTCACCCATCATATATAATATCAGTACGCGTTTAAATTTAGATTTAAATGCAACAGACATTATTCAAGATTGAATTGGCTTTGAGGCCCACAAAGGCATGCAAATTTAAACCAAAATAGCTTGGATAGACCGGTCAAATGTTGGCAAAAGAGGGAGGTATTTGAATGGTTTAGAAGAGAGAATTAGTGAGAGAGAGGTAAAGATAAAATCCATTTTTTTCTCCGTTTAACTTCCTATTTTTGTGACACTTTCTACATCGTTCTATTTGATACTTTTTCTCTCTTCTCCTTTTGAAATTTTGACTAGTAAACCCCATTTAACCCAAAGGAAATCCAAGCTCAGATCACATCAAAATTCTTTGGTTTGATCATTGTTGGTAAACCGGTTTGGGAGCCAGCAACTCTAGAACTTAGAATTTGATTCAAAGTGCCATTTCATCATTTTAAAATGAAAACTTTAAGCGTTAGTGAAAGCAATTCAACATGTTTACTAATTCTTTTATTATTATATATTATTGTAATATATTGTCGGTGGTAAACCGTTACGTCTCACAATAGTTCGACTATTTATACGTGCTCATAGCCAGATCAGCTAGGCAGGCTTACTCTACAAAATTAAGGCTAACCAAGCATCCACCATTGGTACTTATTATAGCCGATATCCCACATCAATTGCAAGTACAATGCTGGTAGCTAGATTAACTGGGCAGACTTCTATGTACTTTTAACTGACCTTGCTTCCTTATAACTTAGCCACATTTTCACTCCCTAACTTTTAATGTTGACCTAAGCTAATATATATATCTATGTGTGTGTGTATTCGTCACATGTTTTTATGCACTAACGGTCGTACAAGGGAAACTCCCTATTTTTCCTTAAGTTGGGATTAAATTCCATAATTGTCCTTAACCCCTTTTTCTTGTGTGGTTTGCTGTTATTTGTTAATGGTCATTCAATCGGTAGTTTATTTATTTATTACCCTGTTTATTTTGTACGTTACGGCTTATACATTATTATAATATTTATTCTTAATGTTAATTTTTGGCTAATTATATTTTTATTAAATATTTTCGGTGTGTGTAAAAGCGTTTCTATATAAAGATTTTCACTTCTTATGTAGGTTGTATAATTAAATTGTCATAATTTCTATATCTATACAAGTCCCAGTCGAATACAATAGTTTACGTAATAGACAAACAAAACAAATAGCATATACAAGAATGGAATCAAAACACCCAAATTATTTTACATCAATATAGTAGAATTAATGCCTTTATTTTAAATGAGAAAAACTTTACAATTTTAATCCTTTACATTCTATTCAACTTTTAAATGTATAATATTGAAGTGACAAAGGATTGATATTTATTTTAATTACTGAGCTAGGCAGTGCAAATCATGGACAGGAGAAAAATCCATACCTTGCACCCATTTTCTAATTTTTTTGAACCCTTTGTCATAACAAACCCAAATTGAGAAGTGGAAATTGAATATTTTATTCATATTAAAAATAATAACATACTAAATTCTATCATATTAACATAAATCAAATAATATTCCAACCAATTCAAAAATTTACATTTTTTGAGGGAAATTAGACTTTTAGATTTAAAGTTTTCACTTGCAGACTTCCCTAAGGCATAAAGAAAATCCAAACATAAATTGCTCAAATAATTATGAAGAGAAAAACTAAGATTTTCACTCACATAAAGTTTTCCTTGAATTCCCTTAGATTTGTTTTCTCATTAATGCCAATTTGTTTCTCTAGTTATCTTCTTTTTAATTGTATATTCTGTAACAGTTCACTTGTATATAAATTTAGATTCAAAATTCAAAGATTTAGAAAAAATTGATAGAAATATACATATATGTAAATTTATCATCTCTTCCTTTAACTTGATTAATCTCTTCCCTAATGCTTGGGTCTTCAATGTATATACGTATCTTTGTTTTTGAATTTAGTAAGTTTATAATGGAGGAAGAAAACTAGCAAAGTTTCACTAACATGTTTTTTTTTTTCTAAATAAAAATGAGAGATCTAGCCTTATATTTATAGTTGCTCAGATGCGCCAAAAGGGTTGTTAAGGCCAAGCCAAACCCTAGCCGACAAGGTTTGATCGGCCGACTGGTTTCTCCTAGGTGATCGACCGGTGTAGTCCAGACACCGTTAATTTTTCGTTATCATTAATTCTAATGTTATTATATTTATTAATTTATTCTGTTTGAATTATTTTCGTTCCAAAGTCTTCAAACATTAATAACTTCTTTGTTTAAACTTTGATCACGGAGCTTTATATATGAAAGTTGCTTAGAAGATCGGTACAAACACAATGATGCAAGTTTCGTGGCCAAACTTTGACGTTTTCCCAATTTCCACTTTAACCCTTATTATTAATTAATCAATTTTTTAAAAATAATATCCTATTCATTTTATGGGATGTTAAAGTGGTCTTCACCCAAGTTATTCAAGTGGTACAAGATTGATTTATATCTCAATGTATACATCAACTCGACTTCGGCACCCCTCCAAATACAAGCAACCAAATCAATGCTATGAGCATTCCATATTAGCAAGGCGGTTGGGGAAACCAAATGCGGATAATTTTTGTAGCAGAAATTGGCAAGCAATGGATATAAAGAACAAGAAGTGCATGAATCCAAATTTGAGGATACTGTATTAGTTTATGGTGAAGGCGAAATTTTAAAAGAAAAAAGAATTTTTTGCTTGGATCTGAATTTTTGCTGTGAAGAATAGGAGTTAGATTAAAAAATTTACCAATCAAAGATTAACAAAAGGGAAAAGTTCACTATTTTTTATATAAGTCCCTTATTAATGTTATTTAGCATTTGAATATCTTTGTGCTTATTATCGTGACATTTTTTGGTTTTGTATTCTCATTTAAACTTTGAATTATAGAAATCTTTCTAGTACTAAGTTACAAGGATAGTAGTTCGAGGATTCTCGGCTTGAGATAAAGTCGAGGTAGTGTTACTAGGCACGAGATTAGTATATTCAGGTAGCATCGATTGTAAGTTTACAGCTATTGTAAACATCAAATATTTAATTGTAGTAGTAACCTTGGGGATAGTAGTAGAGTTAATGAAAAAAACTGGATATATCTGTGTATTCTTTAATTTGAACATTTATGTTTCTGCATTATCCACTAAATTTTTTAGTACTCTATTCACCCTCCGCTATGGTATATTGCATGATCTTAACAAAAATTCTATCCATCAATAGGTAGACATTATCCACAATCCACCAAAGTCTAGTTGTAAATATCACTAGATGAAATTACTTAAAGAAAATCGAAGATTCTATGACTTTGACCGATTGGTACTAATCATAGGGCATTGGTCAACACAAATTGATGGTCCATAATATAAATATGACACTTGGCCAAATTTCAAGTCACTTGTCTCTTCCGCCATCGACTTCTACCCGCTATTAACTACCATATGCCCTAAATCGATCCAAATCACTTCAAATAAATCCAAATCACTCAATTTTAATACAATAAGTAACATTCATCCATTACCACCCTAATCCATACCAATATCTCTTTACCTCCATGCAAAATCTACTATGCCTTATCCTATCGACCGATGGGAATTGTCTTAAATTATTGATATGAAAGTGTTGACGAAAGAGTTAGTCATCCTTAAATTTAGACTAAGACATTATATTAGCAAAGGTTACTTACTAATACTAGGCTTAAAATGTAAAATGAAGATAAGAAAAGCAAATAATGTAAATGACACAAGATGTAGAGTGGTTCAACATTGATTTTTCTACGCCCACCATAAAGATCTCTTACTAAGTTTACCTCTTACAATTACAATGAAATATTAGAGAATAATACAGAAATTAGCAGTTAGTTTTAGGCTGTCAGCGGATGCTTTCGGATGCGAATAGTGCCATATTCGCATTTGGCCCGAAATCATTTCGGATATTGGATATCCGCATCCATGGATACGGACGGTTATCAGATAATTATCCTATCCACTAACGACCGATAAATTAATAATTATAAAAAGAAAATTTTAGTTTAACATAAACCTTTTTAATCCCATCGATTATAAAAGTGTTAAAAATTAACAGATATGATGATAATAAATAATTTCAAGTAGTTAAAAAGCATTAAGTGCATATAATATAAACTACTGACTTAATAAAATAATAAACAAATATCTTTCACTACACTAAAGTACACATAATTTGAACTATAATCTTGACAAAAACAGGATGGATAATTTTCGGATGCGGTTGTCTTAGTATCTATATCCACATCCGCATCCATTTTTCCGAATATCGGATATTTATCCACTTTTTGGATGCGACTGCGAACATATTTTAGATTTTTCGGGTTTCCATTGACAATCCTAGTTAGTTTACAATGATTTTAAACTTAAGATATTTGAGAGGATTTGCTTGGTGGAAATAGGTATTCAGAGCATAAAATCCGTTTCATCTAGAGTGCAACTCCTTGGATAAAGTAAGGCATAGAGTACTTATAGTAGCTAAGATGGCTGATGGATGGATGAGTTTGCACAGTAAAGTAGGCGGTAAGCATGACTGGTCATTGATCCGGTCGCATGGGTTGATGGCAGTCAGATGTAAAGGTAGGAGGGAACATGTAGCTAAGAATCCTGCAAGTTGTCCCTCCATACCAAGCGCATACTTTGCATTTAATGTGCATTTAATGTTGGCGGTGTTCTAAAGGAGTAGGTATGTTTTTGGTAGATCCATTACAGTACCCAGTATAACCGACTGTTATGACTTATCATTCATGTTGCATGTCTTTGTGGCAAGGCGGATGAGTAGCTTCTTATAGGCTGTGTTGGGTCACTTGCTACAGAAGCTTGCTGAAGAAAGCCAAACGTTGCCAAGGACGAAGTTACAACAGATGTGCCAAGCCGGTTGAGGGATGATAAGACGGGTTGCCTAGGACCGATCGAAGGTGGGCTATGAAGCCGGGTCAAAGACTGCTTGCATTTGAGTCAGGCCTTGTTGATGATTTGCTCATGATAGATTTAAGGATATGCCCTAGGGGTAATTCTATAATTTACTGTAAATTGTTAACCTTATAATAAAATTTTGTTCAAAGTAATAGGTATTTTTCTTTCTATTATATACTTGATATAATGTCTTTTATTAATCATTTATTTACTTTGGGTATATTTAATAGAAAATTTATAAATGGTATGTTTTTTGATAGTAATTATAATGTGTTGTAATCATGAGTAACTTATCACAATAAAAATAAACATATCATTCTAAATATTCCTACTCAAGATATATTGATACTAAATATCGATACATCCGTATATACTAGAGTATGGGACACTCTTCAAATGTCGAGTAGTGTATTACTCATTAATGCTGAAGGCAACATAGGATTATGTACCAATAGTTATTAGATAACTATGGAATGACTCACTCGATATTTTCTGTTGATTAATTTAACTAGTCAAACAGATAATATCAAGTGACAATATTATATAGTTTTCTCTTGAGAACATTATTGGACTTCAACATGGACGCTGCACTTTGATTATAGTCAAATCATGCTATGACGTCCATCAAATGACTATAGTTAGGTCTAAGTTGAAGCACTGGAAGTGAAACATCGTTCAATAGAGAATTCACCTCCTTAGTTATATTAGGTTAGTATCATGGTCAACTATAATCAACTCAATGTCAAAGTCTCTAACCAATGCAATTCGGTTAAAAATAATTGCTATTATTGAACCAAGGACTTTGCAATTGGATTTTACAAGCAGAATGTTGACATAAGTCCTGAAGTGATATAATTTTGGTGAAGGAAATTGGTATAAATTATGTCACTACCGAGGACCGATCAAAAATAGTAAAATTGGATTTTACTAAAACCGTGTAAGCAATAAATTCATCCAAACTGTTATACCACCATGTAAGGTAATGTTTAAACGTTAATATTAAAATTTCTCGACATTAATAACTGACTGAATTTACATCTTTGAGTCGCACAACCGCAATGTTGAATACTCTAAAATATCACATGATTTAATTAATTTATTATTTTTGTAAATTGATTAAATTAATTACTATTTATGAAATATTGATTAGTAAATTAATTGTCAAACCTTTTATTTTGATTTTGGTGCAATAGTAATTAATTGGGTGCATATATAAAAGTTATTCATATCAATATATGATACAAATAAATATTTAAATTGAATTTAAATGAATTAATTACAAAATAAATATGGACATTTAATTGGCCCATTTAGGTTCCTGTTTGGCCGGTCATTATGGGGTGTTAGGAGAGGCTTTTATGTGTTTAAATACAGATTTTAATAGGCATAAGAGATTGAGTAAACAAAGGAGATTTAATCTTCACCTTTTACTCCATCTAGATGCTTATAAAATGACTCTCTTCTCTCATTTTATTAAGACTTTTTGCCCCTTATCTCAGCTGAAAATCAAAGGAGACCATGAACAAAATTTCTAAATCAAAACAAAACCAAAATCATATTAAAATAAGGCATGGTATTCATCGCTGAATCATTGCAACTTCTAGAGACGTATTGAACATACATTAGGAGCCATATTCAATATTCGAGGTGCATTTCATTGGATACTATTATTGGTAACATCCATTATTTTACACTATTCACATATGATGTTTAATTCCATAATCATGTGTAACCACCTACACTTTTCCACCCCCAATCCAACGCCCAAACTGAGCCGACACTGATATTCGAAAGGATAAGTCATTATGATTAAGAAAAATAAGTATGTATAGACACAGATTGATATCAGATATAGTTCTAGCTAATACTTTCTAATAACTAGTTTTAACATCTCCCACCGAAAGGAAATAAAATATAATACAATCAATACTATAGTCACATCATGATAACATATCTAAAATGTTAAATACATATGTCTGATAAATACAAGTACAATCCAAACACACACCCATAAAGTCAAATCCAGGTACAATACCGATCAACACCATACATACAATATATCACTGAATCTCCATATCTAATACCATCTTATCTCCAAACTCCAACAATCTAGACACACACACACATGTGTGTGTATATGTATGCTATGACCCTAATTTGAGTAACATTATTTAGAATATTTAATTAGATAAATTAGATGAAATGATGTAAATGGTTTAGAGATTGATATTTGTTGGTTAATAAGGGGTCATGCCTTAGTAAATATAAGCAAAAAAGAATTAAATGGAGTAAGAAGGAGGAAATGATAAGGTTAAAATAGGAATAGTCTTTAATCTTATACCCTAAACCCTTCTTACCTTCATTCCTTACTTATTTTAACATCTGCAAACAAACTAAAACCCTTGTAAGCTCGATTGATCACAATTAAGAGACTCAAGACGAAGAAAAGTTAAGGTTTAAGTAGGAAGCTTAAGAAAATCAATCAAAGGAAAAATCTCAACCCCTAAACAAAAAGCCAAGGTGACTAATAATCTTACATCTCATTTTTATTAATTTCGACTTCCAGTTAGATCCGAATCGATTTTGCAAATAATATGCCATGGTATGATTGTTTAAATGGATATATGTGCTTGTTGAATATTTTTGTTACTTCATATAGATTTTATGATAAGTTTAGATTTGAAAAACATATTAAATGACATCCAAATGACTTGCATTTTTAATATATGTGAAAACATTATTTATGAAGTGGGTTTTAAGTTTCATAATTTTCTATGTTACTGTGGATTTATTATGAATTTTTTTGAAAGAAAACAGTTAAAATTGGGTTTAAAATTATTTTCGGCAATTATATATTAATTTTGGATCTGAAATTTTAATATGTTAGAAAACATATTAAGAGGGAATTTTAACGCTTTTTCGGGAATTTTCCTAAGTATTTTACTATGATAATAAAATTATTTAAGTTAAGGGACTTAAATGTTTTATAGGTTTTTACCAAGGAGAAAAGCTTATTTATTAAACATTTTTAAGACAATTTCTAAAATCGGTAGCAATTGTAGAAAAATATTTTTATAAAGTAATGGCAACCAATTATGTTTGGACAAATAGGGCAGATTAGGTGATAAGAAATTACCTTTAAAGGCTAAAAATTAGTTTTTGTTTGGATTAACTGCTTTGCCGCTTCCATTTAGTGCTTTCGACACCCTACCTCTGCTAGAGCCTATTTGAAACCAAAGCATATGGTACCAAGCAATTGATACATAGTGCATTAAAGAAAGGCGAAAGGTGCGACGTCGAAACCTAGCTTTCGAAGGGGTAGATGCCACCTTTATTAACTTTGAATTACTTCTGTTTACAAAGGATGCTTTCGAAGGGGTTATATTAGCTTTCGAGTTAATCAACTTGCCGTTGTTTATATAAAAGAGCTTTCGAATGAGTTGCCACCTTTATGTCATAAAAGAAGCTTTTGAAATTATAAAACATTGCTATCACATTCTACCATTCGAACTAGTTAAGGCCTCTTCCATACAGCCTTAAAACAATGGTTTTGAGAGGGTGCTTTCGCCTCCTTGCTTTGAAGCTGCCTTCTCAATGCTTTAGAAAGGGTTGGTTTCGAAGCCATCCTCTTTCTTTTACTTAAGACCAATGCTTTTGAAAGCAATGCTTTCACCCTAGTTCTTTATGACTCTTAGTTGTATTAAATGTTAAATCCAAAGGTTTCAAAAGGAATGATTTTAAATGGTTTTGAAGCAATTCTCAAACTTTTACTTGAACCCAATTGTAAAGGCCCGAATTCCTATATCCTTTGAGCCGACAATAAACCACACATGTCCAACTCAAATTGCACGAATAAGCAGATCTTTAAGGGGTGAATAACAAAATAAAGACATAACAAAATCTTATACGAATGGAATAATATATATAATATTGGACAATATCTTTATAGCAGAAATTTTTTAAAGATACATATATCAGAGTCTAACATAAATTCAGCTTGGACAGTTATAAACGTCTGTCCTTACAAATGCTGACAAACACCAAACAACTACAGCGACACCCTATCATGTACGAACCTCACTAAGCAAAGAGGATAATAGAATACGTCTATACATAAATGAATATCTCCAGCTCTCCTATGGAAACTCCAACCATCTTCACTAAACCTGAAACTACTCGGATTTAACCCAAGTATTGAAAATACCCAGATCATCTTGATAAACCAGTGTGAGAAACTCAAAATATAAATGACAGTGCCATATATTTGCCTTTGAATAACATCCTTTGAAAATAAAGAGTATCTCATAAGACCATGCCCACACATAAACATAGACGGGTTTTTACCTTATGATAACTAAAACTCTTTTATATATCAAAACATTTGGTATTATTTATAATGACATATCTATCAAAACATTACAAATAAACTTATTAATCTTAGCCGAAATTGTTACCATTATTAAATTTGGGGATAACGCCAATATAGACAAAACTGTAGGTTCTCATTGGAGAATGGATTTCTATACAAATGACAAGGTAAGGAACTACCTTATGATAGTACACCTCTAGAGGGATGCACCTAGGGTCCAGATACTGAATGTCTAAACCAACACAAGATCGGCCTACCTCTCATGCTAGATAGTATTGAATATGTCATCACTACGGTCATTACCGACCATTAACGGGTACCCAATTCATACATTCACCACATATTTAGACATGTACAGAGTAAATCTAGAAGGATGATGAAATCTCCTAATTGGGAACGACTCACTTAGCCTTGCTACTTCTACCCTGTTTTTGTCATTTTCGGGTGATGAGGCCTAAGGCTATGATTATCTTTTCACATATCACATCATCTTTGAATGCCACATTGCCATTTCCATTAACTACTAATTGCCTTCCATAAAAATACAACCCTTGAGTTCGTACGTCTCTAGAAGGGTGTTAAGCTAAGATAAGTTGCCTTCCCCACCGCCGCAGATGTATGTTTGTAAAAACCAATGTACATAATCTCTGAAAATGCACTGTTAGACATCCATCCATACAAGTTCGTTCTTGGACTTGAACGAAACTGAAGGTACTTTCCTCGGCCGTTACTAGGCGAGAAGCCTTTGCTTTTCTGAGTTTTTCATAACAAAGAGACCATTGCTACAAAACGTAAATCGGGATTTCATCTTCAATTAATCAATAAGTAGTCCCTCGTTATTATTCGTCTCAATATCTCCATCTTTAAGCATCTTCAATCTTCGAACACATAAATTGGTTCGAAGTGGTTTTCAGATAGGAATCACCCAAATCCGACCCGGTTTCCTTCACAGCAATCGTCTCTTTAAAAGATGTTAAGTTTATATGCGGATATCAATCATCAATAAATTACTTCATCTTTTATTTAAATCAAATATCTTTCTTAGATATATTCTTCAATTTTATTCCATTTTCCTTTCATGGGTATATGGAATTATTAATCCTTACTTATTAAATCATTTGATTTATTTAAACTTCTTAAATCCTGTAATAATTCCAAATCATTTCTCTTTTATTTAGGAAAACCTTTCCAAATCATTCACTAAATCTTAATCAAAGATTTCTCATATTCAAGCTATAACTTTTAACTTAGGGAAAATATTCACAAATCATTCATTAAATCTAAATCAAAGATTTCTTTCTTAACTTCATATCATATTCTTGCAAATCAAAGATTTTCATAACAGAGCACTACTGCCACCTTAAATATGGTAAATTTCACCTCCTGGGACTATTGATAAGTAATCATACATCTTTCTTTTATCATGGAAAAACATTAAATATGATCTTTTAGAGCATCCGGGCTTTCCTTTCGATCTGCTCCACCCCTCATCTAAAAGATAAAGCAAAGGCTAGGTAAATTCAGGACACTGGTTGCTCCAATCCTAACCTTAGTTACACACCTTGTTTTACTGTTTAGCTATCACAAGCGGGACAAATGTTCAGGTCATTTCCGCATACTCAAATTTTATTATATTCAATAATCTTTAATTATTGTTTAAGTTTTATAAACAATTCCTCTTAACCATTTATTCAAACTCTTATTAAAACTTCCAAATCATCTTTAAATGACTTAACTATTCTTTTAAAATCATTCACAATAGATTCTAGGCAAGAATTGTTAAATTTAAAACTACATTTCAAAAGTTCTAAAATTCGCATCATAAAAGTGCTATGGAAAGTGCTGTATAAGCTTATTCGATTTAAACAACGTTTTAATATTTGAAAATCCATATGTTTCGCTTCAAATCTCTTTTAAAATATTTAAATAGATTTATCAACTTTATTCCATATTTTTCTATAATTAAAACGTTCATTCAAAATGATTTCCTGTTATGGTCACTTAACTACACTAGCGTGATTTTTCTAGGAAATTGATTTGGACATATTTTGAAACATACAAGATGAAATCTTAATTTTCTATCTTTATTTCTTTAAACATATTTAAATGTTTATAAACATTTTTAAATCATTTTAAAACTATTTTCAAAAGGTTTAAGCATTCCATATACACCATTTCATTTTCAAAAGGAAAGTGATTTCCTTTGTGCTTATTGGCGTGTTTTAACGTGACTTGTTAAAAATTTTAACAATCATATCAAACAATCAATAATTGATGATCAAAGCATATATAAGCATCCATAGAAATCATAACACAATAACAAACATGTACATATATATGTGTGTGTGTGTATATTTATTTTATTTTTATATAAATATAGATGTTAAATTGAGTTTCCCACCATAAACCAAAGCGATGAACTTCATAGCAACATTCTAATCAACCAATACTTCACTAATTAATCCATACATAATTAAACAGTAGCAAAAAACACTCTCCCTTCCAATAGCTTGGTCGAGGCTTGAGATGGAGGTTGGCCGAAAGTATAAAGAAGAAGCAATAGAGCTTTGAACTTGAATTCCCAAGATTTTGATCCAAAAAATGGGTTATCTTGTTTCTGATTTTAAGCCCTCTAAATCTCCAATTTTTGAAAAGTTGTTAAATAAATAATTGTTGAAAATTATTTCTCTTGAATTTGGAAAAAATAATCATTTGAATCCAGGTAGTTTAAAGGGAGATATGATAGAATTAAGAAGAGGTACTGTCGGATTGACAAAAATGAAGGCCGAAAATGAACATCAAAGAATTGAATTTCAGGTATAGCAGACCTCAAAACTGGAAAAAGTGAACAACATAAAAGCTGCAGTCACTGGAATTTTATACGATATAAAAAATGGATTTCATAATTTGGATCCGTTATGATCAAGCTATGATCAAAACAAAATGAGATATTTTCTAGCTTAAAAACTAGGTCAAAGAATGCCCTAGAAAGAAGTGGATTTTTGACATGGTTATGTTTTAGAATGAGACAATGTAGTCAACATAAAAGTTATAGCCACTGGAATAATACATGATTTGAAAAAACTAATTTTGTATTTTGGTCTGGTATTGAAGAAGTTATGGTCGAGTGAATAAGAGTAAAATATGGACAAAAGAGGAGTTTGATTTGAAGAGAATGAACATTGATTTCTTTTGAATATTTTGTAAATATTTGACATTATTTGTTTCTAATTTTTTCCAATATCTTGGAAGCCATTAAAAAGGAAAGAAAGAAGGTTAAGAAGCTTGAGAAAATAAGAAGAAAAAATGTGAATGAAAGTGAAGAAGGAGGTGGGTATTTATAGAAAAATATAGAAGTGCTAATTTACCAAAATAACCTCTTACCAAATTACAAAACCAACTTTACTTCAACCTGAAGCAATCTCTACTTTTTCCATACTTAAAATCATCTTTTACATCCTTACTTTATGTCTAATTCACTTAAAGATTAAGTAAAGAAAATTAATTATTTTGTTGGATTTTGATGTGATTTGGATTTGATGTTTACTTTTGACTTTTCTTAAACTTACTTACTTTTCTAAATGATATCCTAGAAGTTTTCTAACTGTATTTAGTATAAATAAACAAATTTAGTTATTAAAATGTATAATATATGTGTTAAAACATGTTAACAAAGGCGCGATAACGTTGCGGCAACTTATTTTAAGCAAAACGATGATTTTCGACAGAATATTTTCGGTCACATTTTGACGTTATTTTTAAATTATTTATTCATGTAAACCAAGCTTCAAAATAAATTTTTTATTATCCTTAAATAACTAAAACAAGTATATTTGGCTTATAAAATAGTATCTAAATCTATTTGTAAAAATACGACATCGATTTATCGGTATGCGACGAAATTTGTCAACTTTTATAGAACGGATTTTATATATTTATCAAACCGTTATAAATTAGATTACTATTATTTTCAAATGAGCTTGATATGGATTATATATTTTTAGAAAGAATTATTTGTCCTCTAAACAAATTTCTCAAATATTTATCCTATTTATCGGAATCCGATTTTTGTCAATTTTACAATGGAAATCCAAGATCTTTATTCAATATAAAAAATAAGTTTACCATTCTTATTTATCATATAAACATGATTTTTTAAGTTTGAAAATTATACGTTTGAATATTTAAATAAATCAAATATTTCATTTTCAAAGTAGAAAAATTACGGGTCGTTGCTTTCTTCTCTACTTTAAAGAATTTCATCCCCGAAATTACCCTGAGCCTAAACCACAATTTTTTGCCTGAATCACTATTACACAAACTTAAACACATAAGATGTATCCAAATCATCTATATGAAATATCTGATTTGGTCTTCTATTCGAATCCACAACTTCATTTCCGAACTATCATCGATCCTCCGATCCTCTAGTGCAAACTCTGATCAGGCTTCTAGATCAGATACATTTGCTTTCTTTACAAAGTTCTCGACTATGATTAAAAACTCGAGCAACTAACCACAAAACATCATCAATTCTTGCCATCAAGAAATCAAATGATAAATTATTTTCCGGATTGGGGTAAACAGCTCAAAGTTTCATACTCGGATATTAGATCAAAATTTGTGTAACAAAATGACTTACGTATAAATTACATATTTATTCCAATTGGTTCTTCTCGGTTATACCAATTTTCTTTATTCACATCCTTTATTTTTTACATTCATTTTTTGGTATTATTTTCTTTTATACTAATATTTTTTATGAATCTTTTCATTAAAGTATTCTTTAAGTTTATTATATCTTATGAACACAACTATCTAAATCCATCACTTTTAAAAACATAAGTCCAAATCCTTAATTAATGCTAGAATTCATTAATAAAACATTTTTCACGTTATAATTTCCTTTTTAAAGAGTCATTATTTTACTTAACTGTATAAATAGTTCATGACTTAAATCTATTTGTATAATACCCTTTACATCCTAACAATATATATACACATCCCAAATTTCCGATCGGTTTTATATCCGGCTGAATTACAGTTTGTTGTAGGTTGTTATAATTTCAAATTCATAATTACAAAATTTATTTTTGATTTAATGCTATTATAAATTTCTCCACTTTTAAATCCTTTTTATTTATAATCACATCTATAAATTATACTTATCCAATTTCATTTACGTAAAACATTTCGCAATTGTTTATCCTTTACAATTTTTTTCATAAGTTCCTTTGCTTTGAGTTTGGTGTGATTCAGAAACTTTCGACTGTCCAAAATCGTCGACAATCCCGCTTTATATTACCAATTCCAAATTTATCTTTGGTTTAAGAATTGTTATAAATATTACTAATCAATTTATCAATTAATGATTCGCATTATCTCTTTAACTTAAGAAAATTATATAGATTAAGTAACTCCAAAACAATACCAAAGAACTGGGTACTACTAATAGTATTATATATCTTCTTCATAAGAAGAGTAATACTTAAGAGAAGTGTTTACCATCTGAGCACATCTCCTTCCCATTTTTGATTTATTTTTGAGCCATTCGAACTGGTTATCATAAAATTTCTCTTTTTAAAATCGGCTTTTAAAGCTTAATTTTGTTTATGAAACCTATTTTATAAATTCATCTTATATTAATCTTCATTTAAATTACCACAATTCTTTTAAATTACTCGAATTTGAATTCTCATTCCTTTTATATTTACCTTTCCAATAATCTTTTTCTATTTGTTAAATACATTTTTATCTTATATGTTCATTTCATAAACCAATCTTAATATCAAGTACCTTATAGTCAAATTATGAAATTCTAATCACAAGATTTTCATATTTAATTTCACTAATCTTGATTTTTAATTATATAAATTTTCAAAATATATACTTTGTAATCAAAATATAATCTTAGTTAAAATTATTTCATTTACCAATTTTTCAAAACAAAACCTTTATACATAACATTAACAAATAAGCGCTCATATGTAATACTCATAACTCATTCTAGGGTGTTATTAACCTGATCTATAGTCAGTTACTCATCCTTGGGTATTTCTATCCCTATCTCTGATGAGTCTTTGCCCTATCAAAGCCAAGGTTCTTGCTTAACCTTCAGCTCTGATACCAAATGCAAAGGCCCGAATTTCCATACCCTTTAAGCCGACAAAAAACCACACATGTTCAACTCAAATTGCACGAATAAGCGGAACTTTAACGGGTGAGAAAGAGAATAAAGACAGAAAAGAATCTCACACGAATGGAATAATATATATAATATTGAACAATATCTTTACAGTGAATTTTTTTTAAAGATATATATTTTAGAGTCTAACCTAAATTTAGCTTGGACAGTTATAAACATTTGTCCTTACAAATGCTGACAAACATCAAACAACTGCAGCTGTCCCCTATCATGTACGAACCTCACTAAGCAAAGCGGATAATAGAATACGTCCATACATAAATGAATATCTCCCGCTCTCCTCTGGAAAATCCAACCGTCTTCACTAAATCTAAAACTACTCGAATCTGACTTGAGTAGCGAAAATACCCGGATCAGGCTTGATAAACCAGCGTGAGATACTCAAAATATAAATGACAGTGTCATATATCACCATTGGAATAAAATCCTTTGAAAATAAAGAGTATCTCATTAGACCACGTTCACACATAAACACGGACGGGTTTTTACCCTATGATAACTAAAACTCTTTTATATATTAAAACATTTGATATTATTTCTAATGACATATCTTTGAAAATATTGCAAATAAACTTATTAATCTTAGCCGAAATTGTTATCATTATTGAATTCCATGGGTATTCATTACGCCAATACAAAAAAAACCGTAGGTTCTTAATGGAGAATGGATTTTCATAAAAATGACAAGGTAAGGGACTACCTTCCGACAGTGCACCTCTAGAGGGATGCACCTAGGGTCCAGATACCGAATGCCTAAACCAACACAAGACCAGCCAAACCCTCACGCTGGATAGTACCGAATATTTCATCACCCCGGTCATTACCGACCTTTAACGGGTTCCGGATTCATACATCCACCACATACTTAGACATGTGCAGAGTAAATCTAGAAGGATGATGACATCTCCTAACTGGGAGCGACCCACTTAGCCTTGCTGCTTCTACCCTGTTTCTGTCATTTTCGGGTGATGAGGCTTAAGGGTACGATTATCTTTTCACATATCACATCATCTTTGAATGCCACATTGCCATATCAGTTGAATACTAATTGCCTTCCAGAAAAAACAACCCTTGAGCTCGTACGTCTCTAGGAGGGTGTTAAGCTAAGAGAAGTTTCCTTCTCCACCACCATAGATATATGTTTGTAAAAACTAATGTACGTAATATCTGAAAATGCACTGTCAGACACCCATCCATAAAAGTTCGTTCTGGGGCTTCAACGAAACCAAAAGTACTTTCCTCGGCCGTTACTAGGCGAGAAGCCCTTGCTTTTTTGAGTTTTTCATAACAACCACTGCTACAAAAAGTTAATCGAGATTTTATTCCCAACTAATCAATAGGTAGTCCCTCATTATTTTTGTCCCAATATCTCCATCTTCAAACATCTTCAATCTTCGAACATGTAAATTGGTTCGAAGTGGTTTTTAGATAGGAATCACCCAAATCCGACCCTAGATCCTTCGAAGCCAACCATCGCTTTAAAAGTTGTTAAGTTGATATGTGGATATCAATCATCAATCAATTACTTCATCTTTTATTTAAATCAAATATCTTTCTTAGATATATTCTCTTTAATTTATTCCATTTTCTTTTCAAAAGTATATGGAATTATTAAGCCTTATTTATTAAATCATTTGAACTATTTAAACCTTTGTTAAATCTTGTAACAATTCCAAATCATTTTCTCTTTTACTTACGAAAACTTTTTCGAATCAAATCATTCATTAAATCTTAATCAAAGATTTCTCATACCGATGATATAAATTTTAACTTAGGGTAAGTATGAAAAAATAATCCAAATCAAATATTTTTTTTCTTAACTTTAAATCATATTCGTGCAAATCGAAGATTTTCATAAAATATTACTACTGCCACCATAAATATGGTAAATTTCTCCTTCAGGGGCTAGTGGCAAGTCATTCTATATCATGAAGATCTTTTCTTTTAAAATCTTTCAAAATAGATTCTAGGAAATTATTGTTAAGTTTAAAACTACGTTTAAAAATTTATAAAATTCGCAGCATAAAAGTGTCGCGAAAGTGCTTCATAAGCTTATTTGATTTAAACAACTTTTTAATATTTGAAAATTCATATATTTCTCTTCAAATATCTTCTAAAACTATTTAAATAGATTTATCAATATTATTTCTTATTTTTCCATAATTAAAACGTTCATTTAAAAGGATTTCTCGTTATGGTTACTTATGTGCACTAGCGCGATTTTTCTAGGAAATTGATGTGGAAATTTTTTAAAATATACAAGATAAAATCTTGATTTTCTTTCTTTTTTTATTTAAACATGTTTAAATGTTTATAAAACATTTCTAACTCATTTTAAAACTATTTCCAAAAGGTTTAAGCATGCCATATACACCATTTCATTTTCAAAAGGAAAGGGTGCTTATCGACGTATATTAACGTGACTTGGTAAAACAATTTAACAATCGTATCGAACAACCAATAATTGATGATCAAAGCATGTATAAACATCCATAGCAATCATAACACAATATCAAACATGTATATATATATTTATATAAATAAAGATGTTAAATAGAGTTTCTCACCATAAACCAAAGCGATAAACTTCCTACCAACATTCTAATCAACCAATACATCACTAATTAATCCATACTCCATTTAAAAACTAGCAAAAAACACCCTCTCCCTTCCAGTAGCTTGGTCGAGGCTTGAGATGGAGGTTGGTCGAAAGTATAGAGAATAAGCGTTAGAGCTTTGAACTTGAATTTCCAAGATTTTGATCCAAAAAATAGGTTATCTTGTTTCTGATTTTAAGACCTCTAAATATCAAATTATGGAAAATTTATTAACTAAAAAGTTGTTGAAAATTATTTTATCTTAGATTTGAAGAAAAGAATCATTTGAATCCAAATAGTTTTGGGGGAGATATGATAGAATGAAGTAGAGGCGTTGTCGGATTAACAAAAATGAAGCCCGAAAATGCACTTCAAAGAATTGAGTTTCAAATATAGAAAACCTAAAAATTGGAAAAAGTGATCAACATAAAACTTGTATCCACTAGAATTTTAAATTTTTTTTTAAAATAATTTCTTAATTTGGATCAGTTATCATCAAGATATGATAAAAACAAAATAGGCTATTTTCTGGCTTAAAAACTGGGCCAGAGAATGCATCGGAAAAAGTGGATTTTTGACATGGTTATGTCAAGAATAAGACAACGTAGTCAACATTAAAGTTGTAGCCACTAGAAAAATGAATGATTTGGAGAAAATAATTTTTAAATTTGGTTTGGTATTGAAGAAATTATTGCCGAGAGAAGAAAAGGTAAAATATGGAGAAAAGAGGAGTTTTATTTAAAGAAAACGAACATTGATTTCTTTTGAATATTTTGTAAATATTTGACATTATTTCTTTCTATTTTTTCTTATGGCTTGGAAGCTATTAAAGAGGAAAGGAAGAAGATGAAGAAGCTTGAGAAAAGAAGAAGAAATGTGAATGAAAGTGAAGAAGGAGGTGGATATTTATAGAAAAAGAAAAAGTGGTAACTTACCAAAATAACCTCTTACCAAATTACCAAACTAACCTTAATTCAACCTAAAGAAATCTCCACTTTTTCCATACTTAACACCATCTTTCACTTCCTTACTTTATGTTTATTCACTTAAAGATTAAGTAAAGAAAGTAATCATTTTGTTGGATTTTGATGTGATTTAGATTTGATGTTTACTTTTGACTTTTCTTGAACTAAACTATTTTGGAAACTATAAGTTACGACAGCACTTTTAAATGCTGTCATTGTTATAATTTGACAATATTTCGTAATGTTATAGATTTTAACACTGTTGAGTTATGTTTTACAAAGTTAAATGATTTAATTTTGGAATTGATTATTTGTGAAATTTAAGGACTTTTGAATATAATTTAATATATAATTTGAATTTTAAGGAATTTAAATTGAATTTGAATTTAAATAAGGTTTACTTGGTTATGTGTTAAATGGAATGAAATGTAATGAGATAAATGAATTTTTGAATGGAATTTTGAAATGTATTTTGTAATGATATTTGAAATAATAATTGAATGACATATTTGATTTTTTAAATGATATTTAAATTTCAATGTTTGAAATTGAATTCAAATAATGATTTGATATTGAGGCTTTGAATGATATAATCTTTATTTGATAAAGAATGTGAATCAGGAATGATAATTGATTTTGATAAATGAAATTTAAAATTTATATTTGTATGAAAGGATATTTGGTTTACTTGTAATTTGAGTTTAAATAAAAATGATGGATTTATGAAATGAATATTTCAAAACTAAGTAATAATGAAGTAAAATTCGAGATAAATGAAATTATAAAAATTTAGTTTTGGAATATGGTATATTTAAGCCTTGAAATATATTTAAGACTGAAAAGTTTATTTTGTGGATCAAATCTATATTGAAATTTTATAATATTTGAAATGGTTTTGTTGTAAAACTAATTTGAATTGAAATTGATGGTTTGAATTGAATAAAAGCTGGAACTTATTAACTTGGGTTTAAATTGAATAAATTTGCGAAATGTAAAGAATTAAAGGGATGTTTTATGATTTCAAATGTATGATTTAGAAATTTCAAAGTGTAATGATTTCAAGTATTTTGGTTTCGAAAGATTTATAACTTTGAAAGTATTATGATTTTTGAAAGTGAATATATGTTTGAAATGGAAATGAATTTGTTTGACCTAAATTTTTGTTGATTTGGAAATTTGGATTATTTTCTAAATCTATTGTTTTAAGAAACTTTTAAACTGAGTATATGTAATTTGTAAGAAATGATTTGGCGAAATTATATATGATTTTGAAACTGAAATGTTATTGAAACAAATTAAAATTGAGAACCTTGTTTTACTAAACACTTGATTTGGGAGTAATCGAACTTATATAAAATGGATTTGTATAAGTATGAAGTTGATTTGAAAATGTTGAATTGAAAAGGAACTCAATTTGTAAATTAAAATCTTATATAATCGAAGTTTATATAAATATGATTTGATATACTATTGATTTTGGAAAGTATTCGATTTGAAAATGAAATCTTATATATAATGGAATTATATAAGTGCGAAATTTGAAGCTATGATTTTGAAGGGCTACTATATATGGTATATTATATTTTGATGTAAGAGGTATGGGAAGTACCCTCCGGAAGAAGTATAGTGATATGTTTCGACCCAGATGGACTTGGGGAATCCAGGAATGGATTCGACCGATAAACCCTAATGGACTTGGGTAAATTCAGAAATGGATTCGAACTGATATGGTTGTCCGGACTTAAACTCATGAGTTCCTCGATTTTTTTTCAGGGTAGATAGTTCTTTAGTTTACCCTATGGAGGCGCTTTCGATCCTGGGATCTGTTGTTTATGGATCTTCCGGGAAGGAAGTGCATCCATTGCGTAAATCATTGAATCAACAGCGTACCACTGCAGCAGGGGTCGATGGTCCCTTGTTTACGAATTGGCTACGATATTTTTCTGGAATCCGAAAGGTAGAAGGATCTTCTGGAAAGTGTTGTGTCCATTTCGTAAATACTGGATCAGCAGCGGGCCACTGCTATCGTATCATCATCATTTGACATTGGATTTTGAGCGGAACTTCTCATACCTATTTTTTATAGTATTTTCACTGGGTGTTGAGACAGGTCTACTAAGTACTTGGAGAGTTCTAGCTTTGCGCCTGATCAACGCATAGCCAGAGTCTGCAGGAACGAAAGTAAACTTGTTAAGACATCGAGTTATAAAATTATTTTGATAAAGAATTATATAAAGGATATTTTGATCATCTATTATTACTTTTTTCTTCTTCTTTTCTAAATATTTTAAAATGTTATATATATTGTTTACTTCGAACTAACAAATTTGAATCAAATGACCATTCATCATATTATAAAATGTTTAAAATGTTGTAAATTTAAAATTTTAAATTGAAATGTATAATGGTCCATCCTTGTGGTCCATCCTATTTTCCTCCTAATTTTCCTACCGTCTTCTTCTTTAAAAGTTCTTTCTGCATTATGGAAAGAGTTGGTTCTTTGGCTTATCATTTAGATCTACCCAAAAACTTTCTGGAGTGCATGATGTATTCCATGTCTCGCACCTTCGTCGTCATCTTCATGATCCTTCTCTTATTGCCCAGCCTTCTGCTCTTGATTGTTTGGATATTGAGCCTAATCTGACTGTCGAGAGGAAGCTACTTCGTATTGTTGACAGAGGTACGAAGCAGCTCAAAAAGGAAATGTGACGACCCGCCCTTCTACTACCAGAAAGACGTATCATCATTAAGAAAGAGAAAGGAAGAACAACAACATCAGAATCTCACAGCGGAAAGGAACAAATATAATATATCATATAACTGTTACATAGTTTTTACATATATCAGGGTTATACAATATCAATACATATGTCAATCATACATACATCTATCACTACATACATCAGAGGTACAATACATATCAACTACTGACACAGCGGAACTAGATAGATAGCTACATACGTCTGGAAACTCCTGCTCCAAGCTCCTCCAGAAATCAAAGTCCGAAACCTATCACTTGGCTACTCATAAAAATTTGAGTACCCAAGAGTTTATGAAAAACAAAATATAAACTCCGGGTCAGACATGGGTCTAGTATGAGTAAACTGTTTAAGGTTGTTTAACTTTGAAAAACATTTGATAAATAAAGGTATCACGTAAGACTCCCCACAAATAAATACGGGTAAGTTTTTACCTTACGCTAACCAAAACATTTCATAGGAAATCCAGTGATATTATAATAGTGTCTAGGGTTTTCAAGTAAATAGAAAATAGCCGAAATTGTTACATGATTAAATTCCAGCTACTAGCCACAAAAGTGGGTAATACAAATCAAAACCGTAGGGTCTCGTAGGGAAAATGGATTTCCAAAAATGGCAGGGCTACTGGGGTACCGCCCGTCACAGTACGGGGCCTAGATCACCGTACCGAGGATCACTCCCGACCCCCTACAACACAAGGCCAGAACCATTTCTTACTGAACAGTCCCGAACAAGATAAACCCCGCGGTTCTAGCTAGCAACCGCCCACACAACCGAAATAAAAAGGGATATCTAGACGGGTAATATCTTGTCCTGCTTGGGCATGACCCACCTAACCTTGCTGCATCTCCCCTGTTTTAGCCATTCCCGGTTGATGAGGCTTGAGGCTACGTTTACCTTTATTGAACATATCACTTAGAATGCTCATCGTCCGCCTGACGATGTGCTGAAAGCATTCATTCCATACAAGTTCGTTCCTGGTTCGAACGAAACCGAAGGCATTATCTCGTTACACTCGTTTTGGAATCACCCTCAGAGTCAACGACGATAACCCTTCCATTCTGGAAACACCATCTCAATCTTCATTTGATAAGTCACGATCTATCGTTTAATTTGGATCGATGTGGTTTTCGGAGAATCAAAATAGATTCTTCCAATCCCGGTCTCATCGAAATCCAAACGCCATTTTAAGGGCCAAGTTGTCTATTTAACTTAACAATTTAAATAATTTAAATTCATCAATGGAATTAACATAGGATTTATCACAGATAAAACATATATAAGCATCATAGGTATAACATAACATGTCACAAAGAATCATAGGATATCATTAAATAAATATCACAAGCAGATATTCAACATGACAATCCACAAGCGGTCATCTTTTAAGTCTTATTTGTAATTAGTTCAATTTAGAATTAGTTACCCGAGAGTTAATCACTTAACTCTATTTAATTAATCATTAACTAACAATTTATTACCCATTTCATTTCGAATTTTTTAATTAATGATTTCTTTATCAATCCTTAAGTCTTAATTACATAATTGTTTTATTTCACACTATCAATTACTTAATTACTTCCTAACTCAGTTATTTACTTTAATTAACCATTCATTAATAATCTTTATTATACATCAACTTAGTTACCCATTTATTAACTGCTAATTACTTCCTTAACCCTTTCTTAATTAAACTACATGATTAATTAGCTATTAATTAGTCATAAATTAACTTAAGTAGTTAATTACAATTTTATCACTTATTAATAATCTATTACTAATTACAATTTTAAGAGAAATTTTTCTTAATTTTTCTTAATTTATATATATATATTAAATGTTTAACTTAAATAAACATTCAAAAGTCTTCCTCTAAATTTTTGAAAACCAATTATAATATTAACTCCAAACTTAACTATTAGATACCTTATACCTAATTTTAATTACTTAATAAAATAGACGCTAAGAGGTTGAAACATTATAAAACAGTAATTTCATAATTAAACTTGCATTAATGTTTAACCAAAGTCGCTAAGGTTTTGACTACAATAATTAAAACTTGACAAAATCTTAACTTAATCCTTTAAACATTCTCTAAGCTCAAACTGTTTTAATCAAATTTGTGGAACAACCCCACTACAAAACTGCAGTTTTACCCAAACCCCGAGGTAAACCCGAGACCCCCTCTACATTTTGCTCGAGAATTACTGCAAACTTCCCGAGCCCCCCCGAACAACTTCTTCCTCTTTCTTATTTTATTCTTTCAGTAATATGTTATAGTTTGAGGTAAATTAAATTAGCATCAGGTCCTTTCACTCGAACGCGAACCCGGAGTAAACCCAACAACTACACGAGCACGACTCGGGTGAGTGATCACGCGACCGTTATGGCCACTGCAACCGGACATCCATCACCACCGTGCACGTGCACGGTGGTTCGCCTTGCCTCTGGCGACCCACGACAGTCCCCACAAACTCCAATTCGTCCACACACTCCAATTCAAAAGCTAATTCGATACGAAAAATTCAAAGTCAAAAAAAAATTCCTCTGGGCGAACTGTAACTCGAACAGCAGAGGTGAAAACCCCTCTTCCTCCTAGCGCCGACCTCCGTTTGAGTCGCGACCCCTGCCACCTGTCGCCGACGTCGTCCCCTTTCATCCCTCAAAAGCACCCCAAGCTCGGTCCTTCCATGAAGAAGAAACCATCGAGCAAAACATACCCATCAAAAATGTAAACTAAACCCTACCTTTGATTTGAACTAACAATCTATACATTCGAAATTTATTTTGACATTTTTCTTGTGTCAATACAACTTCATTCTTGATTCATACTAAATTTCAGGATTCAAAATTAATTCAATCAGTGGATATTGACAAAAATCAATTTCGAAATGCTTTAAAAATTTCTCTTATTATCTTTGCTTAAAAATCATAATTATTATGTTAAAAATCCTAACTATGTATATTAAATCAGAATATGTTATTGAATTTACAAACTTAAACATTCAAATTTTGACCTTTTTAATTCTTTTGCCTGTAACTGAAAATAACAGTATTTATAAAATACTGTGAAACTCTAAACAAGTTTGCAAGCCTAAATTTTAAGATAAACAACATGGATTAGCAACAACACCACAGTTCAAACAATTTTATGAAGAAGTGTTCATGAATTTCTTTGCTTACTTTGTTCAGATACTTACATATTTCTGAAGAACAATTATAAATGCTATCAGAGCAATAGAAGTACTCAGGGATTCTTATTCAAACAGATATCAAAACACATACAAATTGTAAGCTAAAGATACAAATTTAAATTGAAAATAATTAAGTTTACTCACTCGAATCATGCCTGAACAAAGAATAGCTTGATGTTGAACATCTGAACCCTGAACTGTCCTAAATCCTTGACTGTATTTATTGAATTGAAATAGAGTTTGCTTCTTTCTTGCTCTCTGGTTTCTCAGGTATTACAAAGTTTTATTATGTGTTTTTGTTGAACGACCAAAACTAAAAGCAACTGCACGTATATATATTTGAGATAACAGTAGTATAGGGAGGTATTATCAGGACAAGCTTTTATTTGTTTTTGACCAAATATGACTTTAAATTAACCTACTACAATATGACATTTCGGCTACATGTACTTTACTTAAACAAGATGTTGGGCTAATTAATGCTTTAGCTTCATTTATGCTAACAAGTAATTAATGTTTACTGATTCTTGTTTATTTTTGTACAAGACAATGATCTGTTTTTATTAATTTGAAGTGAAATCTTTTGTTTCTTATGCCTATAAAAATCTTTACTGTAGCATATATGTTTAATTTGTTTTTAGTTAGTTTACATGATTATCATTGCGTTTCGGCTGTGTATACATATAGTTGTATGAAGATATGCACTATCTTGCAGGTACATATTTGACTTATGTATAAAGCTTTGAATAAAGACTTTTGTTTTGTTATTATGTTACTTGTTTTATATTATCACACTCATCTTTATATATTTTTCCTAGTTTGTTCAATTTGATTTTTAAAAGCATATCTAGCTTTATATTACTTTGTCTTGGCTGAAGCTTATTCATTTATATGTATATGTGTTTAAAGAGTGCAGCCTGTTTTTGATTTTTTTTTGTGAGCATAACTATACATATAACTTGTATTATTTCACAAGCCTTACTAGTACATTGCTTACCCTATTTTTAAGGCAGAGATGTTTTAAACCTGAAATGAATATTTGAACTTCGGCTGGAAGATCTCTTCCTGACAAGTAGTTGTGCTAATAAATGCATGTGTCCAGATTTGTTTACATATATTAAATGTTTTGCTGATTCTTGCAATTAGTACAAAACACAGATTTTGTTTTATTATATTGAAGTGAAGACTTGTGTTTTCCTATGCATATACACTGTATAACAGCACATAAGCTTTGTGCAGGAACATGTTACAAGTTATCCTCTTTAACTTACGCATTTGAACATGTTCACATGATATACTATAATGTAAATGGCCTTTGTTAAAAAAATTATGTTGTACAAATGTATTTTAAAGGTTGTTATTTTGACTATATTAATTTTGTTCTATTTGTACTTCAGATTTCAAGGCATTTGATTCATAATATTGCATTTTTATTTTAATACTTCAAGTTATAACTTATATTTGAACATTTATCTCTTTAGTTATATTTTATAATTTTAATTATGTTTTTATACTGGTTTTGTATGTTTATGTTATAATTATCCATATTGTTTTATACTTCCATGTTTATGTTCAATATTACTATGTTTGTTTATTTTTAAACTTATTATTTCAATTTCATTTTATTAGATTAAATATCAACAATATACAATCTTTGATTTTAGTGTATAGGATAGATTTTGCTTTAAATGGTTTTGAAGCATTCTATTTTAAAATTTTCAAATCAAAACTTTCTTTTATAAAACATATAACTGTTAAATATCAAAGATCTCATCAGTTTAAAAATTGAAAAGCTTGTATTTATTTTAAATTAGATTAAATTTTTATTAAAATATGTTGTCAAAAATTCCGAGTTGTTACATTCCTCCCCCCTTAAAAGAATTTCGTCCCCGAAATTCAAAACGACAGTTAATTCAAAAGCTTTTATATTCACAATCCAAACATACACAATCAAACAGTCTATTCTAACAAACAACGCTAGCTATCTGAACACAAGTTCGGATAAGTTTCCCTAAAATTTATCGAGAGTTTGTCTCTCGATGATCAACAATCCAAATTTGATTCAATTTCCAAATTTCTGAATCACTAGTTTAACAACTAATGATGAATCTTGAACAAATTTCCTGGAATACACAATAAATTCCAGATATCCACTCTAGCCATTCAATACTGAAATCTACAGTATTAACTCTGTCCAAATTTTATTGACTTCTTTACAGAATTTCAATATTTATTAAATCAAGCCCGTACGATGTACATATATCACTCGTACGCAATATCAAATCCGATCGCTCGCTCGATCACACAGTTTCACTTTCGAACTGGCATTGTCCACCCGACTTTCTAGTACGGACTTAGAACTGGTTTCTAGATCAGAGACTGTCATTCTCCTTGCATAGCCATAACTATGATAGAGAATTTCTAGAATCAATCAAAATCCAAATCCATGGTTCGTCGTCGAAAATCGAGTGAAAAATCCTAACTCGGATCGATATAACTATCTCGAAATTCTGTGCTCGAATCTGGATCAAATCGTTATGCGAATAAAATTATATACGTACATCCTACGTATTTATATCCATTGATTATCAACCATATCAATTTTCTTTTATTCACATTATTCTGATTCTATCCACTTGGAATAAATATTCCCAATATCAAATTTTACTTAAGAGTTTCACCATCCATTTCTTAAGTTTTAATATAAGCATTATATATTCCCTTATATTATTACTCTACCACTTATAGCCTTTATATTCTCTTATATTCACTTATTTCCAATTTGAATTTCTAATTTCATGTGAATTCAAATTTATCTTTAACTCTAAATAATGAATTTTATTGACTATCTTTCACTTATAACCGATTCCTATCATTATGTTAAATTAGTTTCATCCATTAATTTACCTTCAATTTCCTAATTTGAATTTTTTTTGTTGCTAATAATTAATTAATTTTTTTTAGTTTCCAAAATTTTGAAAAGTTTTGGCAGAGTCTCCATTACATATTTTCATAAGCACATATGTAAGGTTTCAATCCTTATCACAATTAATTCCAATCAATTCTCAAATCATTCCCTTTAGTTAAAGTGATTTACAACTTACTTGCTTAAGCAAAACAAACTCATATTCAAAATCATCCTATTGCTTCCAATAATTCATAAATTTTTATCTAATTTCATTTACTTCAAACAACCTATTTTCTTATGCAATTTGACAATACTATTGTGAATAAATAATTATTTAAGCTTTATAACAAATCTTAAATTGATTCCAACTCAATTTACACTTTACTCCACCACATTTAATTTATTCACAATCTTTTCCTTGCATTTTCTTTTATTTCAACAGGTGTAACAACCCTGGTTTTGAAGATTACCTATAAATACTAGATTATAACGATAGTTACGATTTAATATTGTGAATTAAAAATAAAATTTTAAATTTTAAATTGTTTATTCAGGATAAACAATGAATTTTTAGGAATAAAATGATAAAATAAAGTTTGAAACTTTATTTTATTTTGTTTGAGTTAATAATGAATGGAAAATGGTTGTAATTTGGAGAAAATGCAATAATTTTATTAATTATTGCTAATTACTTCTTTTAATAATTATTAAAGAAGTATTTGATTTTTAAGATTGTTTATTCAAACAAAAGGATGGAATTTGATTTAAAAAGGAGTTTTGGTTATGAAATTAAGTTTAAAATGCTTTGTCATATTTTTCTAAACAAGAAAAATATTTTAGTAGAATTTTTGAAGTTAAAATATGGAGTAATTCATTTATTAGTGTAAAATTGTGTAACTATGTAAAATAAGGGTTTTAATAATTAAAAAAAAAAATTAAAATTAAAATTAAACTTTTTACATGATGTAGAATATTTTTTTTATGTATAAAATATTACATATTTTGTTTGTGTAGAAACTTGAAAGAAAATGCATTGTTTTATTATAACATAGTGTAAAAATGTACATATTGATTTAGTTATGAATTAAAACCTTAGGCTAATTAATTTATTCTCTATTTGAGTCCAAAAGCCCATTAGCCTACCAACAGAAGACAAAGAAAAGAGAAAATATTTCCTGTACGTACAAAAACGATTCTCATCTTCCTCCTCTAGCCCTAAACAAAAGATAGAAACCCTATTCGATCTTTGGCCTTCAATCCCTTAATTTCTTCATGTATTTGATGTTTCAATCAATTAAAAGCTAATTTCAAACAGGTAATCTACTTCAAATCAGAGAGAATTCATCAAATTTCAATTTTGTTTTTGGGTTATCTGTTAATTACTTGTTCTTCTTCTTTGCATGTTCTGTTTCTAAGTTTCTACAGGTAGCTGAAGCTTTCTATTACCAAAAGTCTTCATCTTGCTTCAGTTTTGGCTAAATTTATTTATGTTAATCTCCATGAATTGCAAGGTGAGTATTCAAAACTCACATATTCTAGTTTTGATTGAGATTTTAAGATAAGAAATCTCAATTTTTGTTATTGTTGCATGTTCGATTGAAAATCGCTGTCAGTAAATTATGTATATCTCTTTCGTTTTACATCGGATTTCAATTATTTTTAAAGTTCTGGAAAGCTTGAAAAGAATGTGACAACTTTCCTGTTGATCACTTTCGAAAATTTTGAGCGTAGATGGTTGAAAAACCCAATACAAACTCGCTGCTCTGTCACTGTAAATTTGTGACTTTCTGTACTAAGCGTTGTTGGTAATTTAAGCATATCTTTATCGTTTGATGTCCGAATTTGACGAATCTCGATGTTCCAGAAAGCTTAGATTATATGCTACGATTTTATTGTTTTGTGTTTTGTCAAATTTTGAAGTTTACATGGTCGAAAATTCATTCTAGTATCGCTGTCCCGAAACTAAAAAGACAGTTGTAGTGAACTTCATATCAGAAATTTGTTTTGGTCGTATCTTTCACGTTTATTATCTAAATTCAATAATTTTAGATGTTCCGGAAAGCTTAGACTTTATTCTAGAGGTTTCATGTTTTGCGTTTTCCGAAATTTCAATGTTAGCTTGGTCAAAACTGTATTTGTTTGTTGCTGTCTCGAGAGCAAAACGACAGCAATAACAATCATTGAACTGAGAATTGTATTGGCTTATTTTTGCTCCCATTTTTGTTCGATTTTGATGTTGTTTTTGAGATGTTTTGAGAGCTATGATGCCTGTTAATAGGCTAGCTATATTTAGAGAATTTAAAATCCAAATTTAAATAGAATTTGAATTGACTTTGGGTTAAATTTGAATTGAATTCGTATTGAATTCAAGTTATCGGTCTTGAGTAATCTTTCTTGTTTTTCATTGTTTTCGAGCACGATTTTCACTAAACCATTTTGAAGTGTTTTTTTTGAAATAAATGGACATTTCAAATTATTATTACGTAGTATTTTAAAATTATTTTTCTAATATAAAATTCTATTTATTTCCTGTAATAAAGGAATTTTAAATATTGGTTTTATTAATCTTTTCGGAAAAAAGTTTTAAAAGCTTGTTTTCTCCACTAAACTATTTTAAATATCAAAAGCACACTTTTGCAATATTCGAATGTATGAGAAAGAGAATTAAACGATTTAGTTAAACTCGTGGTATGGGACATGTGCGTTTACTATTTCGGTTAATTCCGGACTTATACGATCGAAACTATCTGGATTATTGATTCTGAGTTAGTTTGCCAATTTATGGCGAGATTTTGAGATTATAATTCCTATCTTTAGGAATTATCTCGGAAGGCCAATATTTGGCTAGTTTTATGGTTTGAGATTTATGGTTTATGAGGAACCATCACGATATTTTCACTTGTCGATGAGATGAGACAAGTTATGATGCCATTTAATACTTGTCGATGAGACGAGACGAGTATAGTGCCTTTTTATCACTCGCCAATGAGACGGGAGAGATATGATTTTTTGATTTTTATGTGGCATCGACTAGCGGCTAGTAAACCACTAAGTGTGAACGTGTGGTATGGGACACACGTTAACACTTTTTGGGTTCCTATTCGTGAGTTTGTGACACATTCACGATGTTTACCTAACAGGACTGCTTTGAGAGGTGTTAGCGACCTAGTCATGAGGACAAACTGCTTTGGGAGGTGTTAGCGACCTTGTTAGGGCTGACAAAATAGCTTGGAGAGGTGTCAGCGACCTAGTCATGAGGACAAACTGCTTTGGGAGGTGTTAGCGACCTTGTTAGGGCTGACAAAATAGCTTGGAGAGGTGTCAGCGACCTAGTCATGTGGACAAACTGCTTTGGGAGGTGTCAGTGACCTTGTCCGAGGCTTCGGCCGTTTGAGTTTAGCACGTGCAGCATTGCTTCGACATTGCAATTGGGGATTTGGCCAATCCGGGGTTTTTGAGTTTTCTGTTTTATTATGATTTCACCATTGTAAGATGTTTTATTACATCGATAGCCTAGTGCTATATGTGATGTTATATAAATGGTGATTTCATTTATGATGTTTTGAACTCTTATCGAGTCCCTTGAGTTGTGAGTTTGGATGATTTCATGATTTAAAGAATATTCTGGGTTTTGCCATTTTGGCGAGTTGATATTGAAATTTATATACATTTATACCGATGAGATGAGGTATAATTTAATTTGGAGATTCTTTTATACCTGAGTTTTGGATCATCCTATTGAGAATGTTTTATGTTTGCCATTTCGGCGAGAGTTTGTATTGATGTTTCTTCTTTTGAGGAGATAAGGTTCATGGAAACCATGTAGACACTTTAGGGTGTCGCCGATGATATGAGGCTAATGTTTGTATTATTTTAGTATTAATATTGAATTTACCTCTTTTGAGGTCTTTGTATAATTAAGTGACATTAGTTCACTTAAGTCATGGGTTGTAATTCTTTCTGTTGTCTCTTCTCATTCAAAAAGAATTATCATCTTGTATCTTATGCTTCATATTATCATCTATCCTTGTTAACTGATTGTTTTAGCTAGACTGACCCATGTATTTTATACTCGGGTCAGACCGAGTTGTTTCAGGTATCATCTATTGAGCTTAGCTTGAAGTTGATGTTGGTCATTAGCTTATCTATCGCTTGAGTAGTTTATTTCTTCCGCATACTCTGACGTATTTACATTTGATTCGATGTATATGGTGTGGTCGTGTACCACCTTTATTGTATTCATATTGTACTGTACTAAATATGTATCAATTTATACGTATATATATGATGTTGTTACTGTTCTGTGATGTGATTCACATTCAGTTATTGTATTTTGTTTTGATAGATCCGCTAGCCACCTATAATTTTGGATTAAGCATTTACTGGGTATGTCGATCCACTTCAGTTGAGAAGAAAAATTATATTGCATTTATCGACGCATTCAGTAGATGTTTAAGACAAAATTATAGATGGTCGCCCTTAACCAGCCCTATTCTCCACTTTAGTAGACGGAATTACTTGTTAATTCTCTTTACTAAGATGGGTCTTGGGGTGGGGCGTCACAGCTTGGTATCAGAGCGAGGTTCAGAACAAAATATGACTAACACAGAACGGAAGCATATATGACGATACATTCAAGTATAGTACAAGTGTATCAAATTTCGTAATTTCTGGTCCTTAGCTTTTTTTTGTATCTTTTGAATTAGATAATTGGGATATGCCTAGGAATATATTTTATTCCGTAGTATTCCCAAATTGAATTGATGATACCTTATCTTAGGAGTAATCCATTGGGATTATTCTATTTGAGTCCTCTTCGCTATGGGTGCTTGACACTCATCTGTATCAGAGGAGTTTGTTGATGCTTTTCGTTGGTTCTTGTCTTGTTCTTCTTTGAAGATTGCAAATCCAATTGAGGGAATGCGCAATATTTGGATGAAATGTTTGGGAATTTTGTGATTATTCCTTGTAGCTTATTTACATTTTTTTCGTGCGTATTGGCATGCTATTTTCTATCTAGATTTTCTATATTGAGTTTGGAATGATTTGAGATGGAGTGACTTGCATATTATCAAGCCACATTCTAAGATTTAGGGGATACTATATTTTAGTATCCTAATTTAGTCGATTTGTTTCTCTTGTTCTTTGGAATGCTAGTAATCATTCCGAAGTATTTGTATTCACTCTTGAGTTTTGAGATATTAATGATTTATATCGAATTTCAGTCATTCTGACTTTGTTGGTTTCTGTGAGTCTGTTTTGGGTAGACACCCAATCGGGCAATTGAATATTGTGTTGACTTCATTATCGGTTTTTGGCCTTTCGGTCATCCTCTCACATGGATGTCCACTAGGGAAGTGAGGTGATTCATTGAATTTATTTGATATTGTCATTCTTGACTCCTTTTGTGATATCCTCTTTGGATGCTCAATTTTTATTATACTTTGTGAAATTACTTCACTCGAAGTAATGATATGTTTTTAGTGTTCTTCTGCTCATTCGAGAAGATATCTTAACCTTACTCTTATATCTCGTTGATCTCTTTTTTTAATCCATTAAGTGGAGAGTAGATTAAAATGGTTTGAAAATTAATTTTATTTGGATGATATATGTAGCTCTGGATCCATAGCGGGTTGGATGAGTGGCGAGGCAGTTATGATCATTTGGTCAACTCTGCAGCCAATCGATTGGATTATTTATTACAAAAATATGGCGAGGCATTGCAATTATGATAACTGAAATTTTACAAAATGGTATATAGTTATGTTTTGTGATTGAAATGATGTACTTGAGATGAGATAATACTTTGTTTGAAAAGTAAATTCTTTTATTGAATATTTTTAAAATGATTTACACATGTTGAAGATGGAGTTTGTTTTGAGAAATTGGGTATATGAAAATAAAGAGTAGCAAAATTGGAATTTTTTTTAATCTTAAGGATTGTTGAAATGAAATTGTTAAATTCTTTTGAAAACAAGTTTGAGTTAATTATCAACTCTAATTAATTTTATATTGTTTAAAATATGGAAATTTAATTCTGTGACAAAAGGAAATATTAATTTGAATGGTTCATTTATTTTAAAATGCTATATTAACAGATGCAAGTTTTAATAAATGAATAAGTCATGAGATGTAATCATTTTAAATTGTGAGAACAATTTAAAATTTAACAAGTAAATTCAAAATTTATTTTGGAAGGATAATTATCTATTGATAATGAAAGAGAATAGTTATCTCTTTCAAAATGACTCTTCAAAGTTAGTTGTTTGAGGGAAAAATAAAGGTATCACGTAAGACTCCCCACAAATAAATACGGGTAAGTTTAGTGATTCTTGTTTATTTTTGTACAAGGCAATGATATGTTTTTATTAATTTGAAGTGAAATCTTTTGTTTCTTATGCCTATAAAAATCTTTACTGTAGCATATATGTTTAATTTGTTTCTTAGTTAGTTTACATGATTATCATTGCGTTACGGCTGTGTATACATATAGTTGTATGAAGATATGTACTATCTTGTAGGTACATATTTGACTTATGTATGAAGCTTTGAATAAAGACTTTTGTTTTGTTATTATGTTACTTGTTTTATATTATCACACTCATCTTTATATATTTTTCCCAGTTTGTTCAATTTGATTTTTAAAAGCATATCTAGCTTTATATTACTTTGTCTTGGCTGAAGCTTATTCATTTATACGTATATGTGTTTAAAAGAGTGCAGCCTGATTTTTTTTTTTTTTGTGAGCATAACTATACATATAACTTGTCTGGTTTCACAAGCCTTACTAGTACATTGCTTACCCTGTTTTTAAGGCAGAGATGTTTTAAACCTGAAATGAATATTTGAACTTCGGCTGGAAGATCTCTTCCTGACAAGTAGTTGTGCTAATAAATGCATGTGTCAAGATTCGTTTACATATATTAAATGTTTTTCTGATTCTTGCAATTTGTACAAAACACAGATTTTGTTTTATTATATTGAAGTGAAGACTTGTGTTTTCTTATGCATATACACTGTATAACAACACATAAGCTTTGTGCAGGAACATGTTACAAGTTATCCTCTTTAACTTACGCATTTGAACATGTTCACATGATATACTATAATGTAAATGGCCTTTGCTAAAAAAATTATGTTGTACAAATGTATTTTAAAGGTTGTTATTTTGACTATATTAATTTTGTTCTATTTGTACTTCAGATTTTCAGGCATTTGATTCATAATATTGCATTTGTATTTTAATACTTCAAGTTATAACTTATATTTGAACATTTATCTCTTTAGTTATATTTTATAATTTTAATTATGTTTTTATACTGGCTTTGTATGTTTATGTTATAATTATCCATATTGTTTTATACTTCCATGTTTATGTTCAATATTACTATGTTTGTTTATTTTTAAACTTATTATTTCAATTTCATTTTATTAGATTAAATATCAACAATATACAATCTTTGATTTTAGTGTATAGGACAGATTTTGCTTTAAATGGTTTTGAAGCATTCTATTTTAAAATTTTCAAATCAAAACTTTCTTTTATAAAACATATAACTGTTAAATATCAAAGATCTCATCAGTTTAAAAATTGAAAAGCTTGTATTTAATTTAAATTAGATCAATTTTTTTTATATGCTGTCAAAAATTCCGGGTTGTTACATTCCTCCCCCCTTAAAAGAATTTCGTCCCCGAAATTCAAAACAACAGTTAATTCAAAAGCTTTTATATTCACAATCCAAACATACACAATCAAACAGTCTATTCTAACAAACAATGCTAGCTATCTGAACACAAGTTCGGATAAGTTTCCCTAAAATTTATCGAGAGTTTGTCTCTCGATGATCAACAATCCAAACTGGATTCCTGACCACAGTTAAATTTGATTCAATTTCCAAATTTCTGAATTACTAGTTTAACAACTAATGATGAATCTTGAACAAATTTCCTGGAATACACAATAAATTCCAGATATCCACTCTGGCCATTCAATACTGAAATCTACAGTATTAACTCTATCCAAATTTTATTGACTTCTTTACAGAATTTCAATATTTATTAAATCAAGCCCGTACGATGTACATATATCATTCGTACGCAATATCAAATCCGATCGCTCGCTCGATCACACAGTTTCACTTCCGAACTAGTATTGTCCACCCGACTTCCTAGTACGGACTTAGAACTGGTTTCTAGATTAGAGACTGTCATTCTCCTTGCATAGCCATAACTATGATAGAGAATTTCTAGAATCAATCAAAATCCAAATCCATGGTTCTCGTCGAAAATCGAGTGAAAAATCCTAACTCGGATCGATATAACTATCTCGAAATTCTGTGCTCGAATCTGGATCAAATCGTTATGCGAATAAAATTATATACGTACATCCTACGTATTTATATCCATTGATTATCAACCATATCAATTTTCTTTTATTCACATTATTCTGATTCTATCCACTTGGAATAAATTTTCCCAATATCAAATTTTACTTAAGAGTTTCACCATCCATTTCTTAAGTTTTAATATAAGCATTATATATTCCCTTATATTATTACTCTACCACTTATAGCCTTTATATTCTCTTATATTCACTTATTTCCAATTTGAATTTCTAATTTCATGTGAATTCAAATTTATCTTTAACTTTGAATAATGAATTTTATTGACTATCTTTCACTTATAACTGATTCCTATCATTATGTTAAATTAGTTTCATCCATTAATTTACCTTCAATTTCCTAATTTGAATTTTTTTTTTTGTTGCTAATAATTTTTTTTTTTTAGTTTCCAAAATTTTGAAAAGTTTTGGCAGAGTCTCCATTACATATTTTCATAAGCACATATGTAAGGTTTCAATCCTTATCACAATTAATTCCAATCAATTCTCAAATCATTCCCTTTAGTTAAAGTGATTTACAACTTACTTGCTTAAGCAAAACAAACTCATATTCAAAATCATCCTTTTGCTTCCAATAATTCATAAAATTTTATCTAATTTCATTTACTTCAAACAACCTATTTTCTTATGCAATTTGACAATACTATTGTGAATAAATAATTATTTAAGCTTTATAACAAATCTTAATTGATTCCGACTCAATTTACACTTGACCCCACCAGAGAAGGCCGTGCCCATATGGCCTTGACCGTGACCTATTTGAGTCTTGCTTTGCATTGAAAACCATGTATGTTGTTGTTTAGTGTTGTTTCATGCATGCTCACCTTTGCACCATCTCCATCCATGTTTGGCCGACCCTTAGGAAACCAAAACCTGATCCAAACCCTTGCTTTAGCCTTTTATTTCACTTGTGGCTGAATCTAATGAAAGTTGGAAGCAAGTGCAAAGCATTTCAGCTTTGTTTTATGCAGTTATTTCTAACATAGTTTAATCGTTTTGAGTTGAAAGCTTATGTGTATTGTATTGTTTTTGTTTAATTTGTTTCCAAGGGAATTGATACTTTGGCTATCTCACTCATATCTTTTCGTGCTATCATGCTTGTGTGGATCTCTTTTGTGTATTCGTAGTTGTCATCTCCAGCTAAACCAGTGAGTTATTCTCACCAGACATCGTATACTTATATAACTAGTAAATTGACCACTTTTGAATCTGTAAAATGCGTAACCATATTATATCTACTATGCTATGATTATATGATGTTCACCCATGCTTAAACACATGTTATATCATATATTATTGTTATATTATGCTGTTCTGTTATTTATATCAGTTTATCACACTGCAAGTTCCCTTTAGATTAGAATCACAATGGGTTGAAATGATACATACCCGAACGGACTTTAGAATAAGGGAAAATCATTATGGGATGAAATGATAGGCCTGAACGATTTTCAAATTTTTTCATTTACTTGGGATTGCGGGTTTGAAATGATCAAACACGGGTTTTCTTTGTAAATTACAGGTTGAAATGATATATTACACGTATCACTTTACCTAGGCTAGAAAATGAAATACAGACCCGTTGTTAAAATATGTTTTTCTTAAAATTTTAAAATATTTTAGGAATGTAAATATTATAATATTTTGATTTAAAGTTGAACTAAAATGATTTTTGTAAAGCATTATTGACTCTCTGAGAATTTATAAGTGAAATAAATTAATGGTAAAGTTAGAAAATCTAAAATGTAAGTTTTTTTTTTGGAAATTATAATTTGGTGATAAATGGAATTTTAATTAAATATGAGAATATGATAAATTTATGATATTTTGAACTAAAAGAATTTAAAATAATTTTATAATATACTAATGATTTTTGAATTAAGTTAAAATGTGAAATGAATGAATATTTAAGTTGAAATTTTGAAATATAACAAAACTGGAAATTTGTGAATTTGGCTTAAAAGTGAATTTTAAGTTAAGTAAATAAAAATGAAATTAAGTTATACTTGAAAATTTAAACTTAATTGTTAAGTTAAATTTAATTTAATGAATTTAAAATTTAATGTTGGAATTTTAAAGGCTAATTACTATTAAATTTTGATTTTTGAATAGAGATTTAACTTTATAATATCATGAATATAAGGGTATTTGAATGACTGTTTTAAAAGTGAAATTATATGATTTTATAAGTTAAAAATGGTTTAAATAAAAATATAATTGTTTGTGAAATTGTACTGAATATTTGAAGTTAATTTACTGCATTTCTAAAATGCTATTAATTCTAATGTAAAGGATAATACAGCATTTGTAAATGCTGTAGTTGATAATAATGAACCAAATGGCTCAATTTAATTAAAGGCTATTATAGCATTTTTTGTGAATGTTATATTGGTTGAATTTAACTAAGTTTATTTGAAACTAATGGAACCCTATTACAGCATTTTAAATGTTGTCTTGTTAAATTGAACTGTTTTAAGTGTGACTTTCCGTAGCATTTTCTAAATGCTACGAAAGTTGAATTTTCATTGTTTTAATAAATTTAAGTGAATGAATGTACATTGAAAGATTAAAATTTTGGAAATTTAATAATTTCATTATTAAATATAATATCTTCATTTTAATGATTTAAATGAAGCAATTTGTTTCGAAATATAAACTATTTTGAAATGTGTTTGAAATGGTATTTAATGAATGTGGTTTGGAAGATATGATATTTTGATATTTTGAAATGGATTTTGAATGATATTGAATTTTTAAATGATATTTGATTTCGACGTATAAATACTATTTTGTAATTTTAACCACGGGATGTATTTAATTTATGGTTTAACTGATCTTTAGAGGATGGGCGATCCCAAGCATCCTTTAAGTCATGGTGCATTTCTACTACAGTTCACTTGAGTTGATTTACATTATATAAGTATATATTGTCCTGACTCGAGTGTTTTGTGTTTTTTACTTTACGCTCGGGTCAGCCTGAGTATTCACAGCTTTGGATTCTCTTTCAGGAGCTGGTCTTTGCTGGAGTTTCTGCTTATCTACATTTATATCTACTTTCTGTTTCAGCCATTCTAGTTTGTCTCATGTGTTAGTGAACTTCTATGTATTTGGGATTTCTATTATGTTGTTTTCAGACTGTATTATGTTTTTGGTTTGAGACTCTGCCGTAGTAGCTTCATGAACTACTATGTATTTTATATTCCGCTGCGAGGTATTCTGTTTGTTCTGTGTCTGTGATTCTATGATTTGTATTTCATTTGCTCTAAATTTATTTACAATGCGGTATTTTGAGCAATTCAAGTCCGACATGTGCGGCTGCTAATGGCTGAAAATACCGGGTTGTTACAGTAGAAATCATTGCCTTCTGTGTAGGGAGCTTTGTATTGTCTAGTCCACAGTGGGTGCTTTGTGTATCTTTCGTAGTTACCATTAGTCGCTATGTAGGGAGTTATATAGCGTCTAGTCCGTAGTAAGGTCTATGGAGTAGCAGGTCGATCAAATGGTAGAATTAGGATTTCAGCCTAATTGTAGGATTATAAATTTAGCCTAATCAAGAAGCTGTCAAAGATAAGTGCAAACAATCAAAGTTAACATATCTTATCAATTGTAATAGTTTAATCGTATTTTTCAGTTTATCTCTTTCCTATTTACTTTGTTTCCTTTTGTATATACTAGAACTATTGAAGTGTCTATTACTTTTACTTTACTTTAAGATTCTAGTAGTTACTATCACTCACCAGACTTTTAATCCGACCCGCTCCTTTATTTTCCCTTTCCTTCCCATAGGAAATCACGGGAGAGGGCATTAGATTTCAGTGCTCGAAGGATTCTTGAAGAAGATTTCTACCATGTATTTCTTTTATTCTGGCTTTAGCTTTTTCTATGTACTGGCTTATTATGAGGGATATTATGTACTCTGATTTTTGATACTATGAGTTTTTATTAGACATCTTGGGTTTTGAGACATATATGTGTATTTGGTATTTGACTTATTTGATTTATGAAACAATCATGAAGTCTTGTTTTAAATAAGTTATTATCTTAGTTTCCGCCGTTTTTACCTATTTCTATCTTGTTAACCTTAATCTCCGTTAGTTTTATTTATACCTATAAAGCATCACTCCTTTTATTGTGTCCTTTTGGGTATCTTAAGAGGTATGGAGGTTTTTCACTTGGTATCAGAGTCTAAGGTTGTAGGATTCCTAAAAAATTATTTTAAAAGTAAAAGTATTTTCCAAAATAACTTCTTTTTTAAAAAAGTAATTTTTAGAAAAGAACTCCTATAAATAGATTTTAAGTATAAAAGAGTTTTTATAAAAATCTCCTCTAAGTCTAGTGCAATCTTCTTTCGATTCTTTCTAGCCTAAATTATCTTTTCTTTGCATAGAATGGCTTCCGTAGAGTTACGGTACCAGAGGTGCAAGGGAAGGTGCCCAATACAACTTCAGTAGGTGGAAATCCCTTTAATCCACAACATCGGCCCCCTTTTCTAAGCTACGCAAGGACTTCGCTAGTATAAGAGGCACAACATTTTTTGGTAGGAGGATTCCAAGGAGACGCGGGTTAGTTTTGCGAATTTGGAGAAAAGGTTTAGGAGGTTAGGTTGGAGGACTGACAAAGTGTTCAACCTATATTGGCAGTTGGAAGAAGAGCTTAAGGGGGTTCCTACAAGCTCTAAGAAGCCATGGTGGAAGGTCAAGAAGGATAAGAAGAAAAGGGAAGGCCCTCAGAAACGAATCAAGAAAAAAGTGAAGCGCCATAGTTGCAGATTGGTCATTATGCAAGAGACCGCAAGAAAGAGAAGATGAGGGGAAGGTGTTGTAGTTGCGGGTAATTTGGTCAACGAAGTAGGAGCTTACCCTAGTAGAAGGGGCAGGGTGCGAGTATACCAGTAGCACAGATCTAGACTTTGGATACAATGCCTTCCAGCAGCAGATCATGTCTAGGCAGGAAATTTTGATTTCTATTTCTGATTTTCCAATTGAGGCACTTTTCGATTTTGAAGCATCACACTCTTTTATCTTTAGTTATCGTATGGATTGTCTGCACTTAGATATTTCTTTAGTAGTAGCCCCCATCTTTGTTTCAAAGCCCATGGGAAGATCAACACCCATGTCTATGGTTGGTAGGGGTTTGAAAATTTATATCCTAGGCATAGAATTCTACTACAACGCCTATGTTTTGGGATTCTCGGTTTATGGCTATCTACATATGGAGCTATATTAGACTGCGAGAGGAGAGTCGTTAGATTAGAAACATGCATCAGTAGGACTCTCGAGATTTCTTGCGACCCACAATGGTCAGTTATGCTAAGCTTCCTTTATTCCCTCGATTCATCATCATTAGTGTTAGATTCAGTTTCGGTCGTCAGAGATTTTCCAAACATCTTGAGTAATTTAAGGGACTACCTTCTAAGAGAGATATTGACTTCAGGATTTTTTTGCTAGCCAGCAGCATTACCCGTAGGGGATATGGCTCCTAGGGAAAGGAAGGGATTGATCAAGCAGATCCGTGAGCTTTTGAGAAAGGTTTAATAAGAAGAAACATATTGGAACAGGGAGCGCTAGTCGTCTTCGCTACCAAAGCATGTGGTTCTCTTCGCTTTGCATTGACCATAGAGAATTGAATAAGCTCACAAAGAAGAACCATTATCCACTCCCTAAGATAGATGATCTTTTCGACCAATTAGTTGGCTCTTCGGTATTTTCTTAGCTTGGTCTAGACATTGGATTTCATTAGCTTAGTGTAGTTGATGACAACATTGCTAAGACCGCATTAAGGACACCTGACGGATTCTTTAAGTGGTTGGTTGTGTTTTTTGGGATAACGAATGTCCCAGCTTATTTTATAGATTTGATGAACCACGTTTTTGGAGAAGTCCTAAAATAAAGTTTGTGGTGGTATTCATGGTCGACATTTTGGTATTTTCCAAGAAGTATGGAAGAGCAAGTTATTCATCTAAAGGAGGTTCTTCCTACGCTTCGTGTTCATCAGCTGAAGACAGAGTTCATGAAGTATCACTTTTGAAGTGCATTTATTGAGGCACAGGGAATGTCTACACATGGTAGAGATTTAAAATGGTTTTGTACATTGAGGATTGGACTGTGGAAATCCAAAGAGAGGTAGGCAAAGATTGGGGGATGTACAATAGGTTTAGTTGATAAGAAAAGATGAAAAGCCATGTGTAGATAATTACAGAAACTATAATTGTTTCATATAAGTGGATTTAACGGTAGTATTTTGGAATAAATCTAACGAAAGACTTTAGTAAGGAAATGAGATTTCCAAGGTTTAAGAAAAGTACTCCTAGGTTAGTAAGGACAAAATCCATTTTATGCCATGCCTAATAAAGTGAAAATTTCGAAATTTAAAACAAAAGTGGAAAAAAATGTAATTGCTAGAATTGAAAATTTTCATTGTTAATATTTTCTTTTAGAAAATAAATATGGTGTTTTTGAAGAATGGTATGAAATTTAAGTTGGTTTTTATATAATGAAAAATTGGAATTCTTTTTGAAGAATTATGGAGTGTGTGTGTGTGTGTGTGTGTGTGTGTGTGTGTGTATAACTCATAGTTTCATTGTAAGTAAACAAAGATTTTAAACATAAAATCCTAAAGTGTGTCAAGTATCGAAAACGTAGATTATAACTTTTATTGTTTTAATAAATGTTTTCATGAAAAATAAAGAGAGCATAGAATATAACACTATTATTATAGTAAATGACTTCTAAGAGAAATATTTCTACGTAGGTATATGAGATTTATTGGTATTTATTTAATTGAATCCATACATTAGTATTTTTGTGGGTTATAGCAATGGTGTTTTACACAACATCCATTTTAACCCAAATAAAAATATATTTAAAAGGTAGTTTCTAAGTATAGAAACAAAATGGTTTGTAAAGTACATTTTTTATAGGTATAAGGAAGTATTTTTGCAGTTATGGAAATAATAAAACAGTTTCGAAGATGAGTTTTTGTAAAAGGAAAATGTATAAGTTAGATATTAGAAAATATTTATCATGGAAGAATATGAATTAAACACACTTTAATCTATTGGAATGAAAAGAATAATAGTATGATTTTCTATGAAATTGATAAAAATGTTATGTGCAAGTTACAAGAAATACATGAAAGTGATATACAAGGTATGAAAAACAACATATTTTGTATAGCCTATTTCGAAAAATATAATATAAGTTCCTTGAAATTTCACATAAACATGAAGTTCTCTTTTAAAAGGTTCATATAAGATTTTATCTTTAATAATTTCTTATTTGCGAAAGTAGTTCCAATATATTAAGGTATGAGACCATAAGGTATAATAAGAAGATATTTTGGAAACAGATAAAAATAGTTTAAAGATATTTTAGAAGAAAATGATTTGGTGAAAAAGTAAATAAGTTTTTGGAAATGAAAAACTTAATAAAAGTAGAATTTTAATTTTTTTTTTATAGAAAACTGAAAAGGACTTTAAAAGAAAACGAAGAATATGTTTTGGGCATAGAATTTGAAACTTTTGCCCTCTAAGTTGGAAAATAATGTTAAGTAACCAAGTATTTTTGAATTTAATAGAAACTCGAAAATAACACTTTTTAAAGACAAAGATTCGTGGATTATATGTTTTAAAAATTTAGAAACCTTAATTTTTAAAATGGAACTATAAACACCGAACCAAACTCCTAAATGTGAAGTAGATAGAAATCATTTCCTAGGTGTAATGGAAAAGGGATAAGGCTATAAAGGAGACGGCAGTAATTACTTTGGAAGCAATAATAGATTTTCCATAGAGTGTATAGGACCATAGTGAGTACCTAAAGAATGTTGATTCATATGAGCATACTAAAGAGGAATAGTAAAATGAGTTAGTAAAATTGTAAGACACGCATTGTTGAGAATGGATATTCATGATTTTGGAAGGACTTGGGTAAAGCATCTTCCTTTAGTGGAATTCGAATAAGATAGTAGTTCTCAAGCTAGCATTGGAATGGAACCTTCCAATGCTCTTTGCAGAAGACCACGCAAGTTGCTTTCGTGTTGGATAGAGTCAACAGAGGTTAAAAAGACTTTGAAGAAGATTAAATCGATTAGGAGAAAATGCGTACTTCTTATCCACATCTCTCTTTGATAGTAAATTTCAAATTTCATGTTTCCGTCTTTATTTTTGAATAGGTTCTTTCCTTTATTATCTTTTAGGATGGTAGAACTTAGGATTTAACCTATGGATGGTAGGATTTGATGTAAGCATGTTAATAGAACATGTTATGAATGATGTATGCTAGTGATTGTAAGTGTTTGCTAGTGGATGTTAATGGACGCATATAGATACGCTTGGCACTATTATTCTTTAGGGATCGGCCTAACTAGGACACTAGAGCATATGCATATGGATGTGTGTGCATTTTATTCTATTTCCCGTGGTTGCTATAAATGGATGATTTTTACATGGTTATTGCATTTGGATGATGTTTGTAGTACACATATAGATTATCAGTTATCGTGAGGAAATTTTTGCATTCATTTGGATATATGGCACAGACTGATTGCATAAAAGGAGGTCAACTGAATCAATGGATCGCCTAATCTTTTGCATTAGTTAGGTATATTTACACTGCACTAATTGCATAAGTATCATAAATTGCATTAGAAAAAAAAACTTAAGGACAATAGATGAATGGTTGATGATTGAGTAGGTGGTTGTAAAATTGGATGAAAACATTTAGTACATTTATTTATCCTTAGAGATTTCGGGGACGAAATCCCTTAAGGGAGGGGGAGGGAGAATGTAACAACCCGAAATTTAACCCGTAATAATTAATTCATTAATTAATTAAATAATAAAATAAATTTGTGATATTATCAGAATTGAGCTGCAGAAGTTGCACCATTGTATCCGTGGTAATTTTTTGGTCAATTTCCATATATAGAACGTCAGAATCCAAGCTAAAATGAACGAGATATGAATTAAACAAAATAAACAGAAGGAAAAAAATATAAGCCAGATCGACCGATCGGTCGACCTGGACACAAGGGCGGTCGACCGCCTGGTCGACCCACCTTGTTTTTTTAGCGAAGAACAAACGTTCATTCGAACGTTAGTGACGTATTTTGCATCCTTCAACTTGATCTGGTCCTTCCATTTCTGCATCTGATTGCCCCAATTCAACCTATGACGTGGTTGCATCCCATTCAATCCCCAAATCAAACGGCCTGAGATCCACTTCTATCTCTATAAATAGAACCCTAGGCCTAATATGTTTTCTCATTCTAAGATTTTCTCCACTGGGGTTCACTTATTCAAGAAGGACCCTCAGCGGAATAAGTTTCCAAGGAGGAAATCGTTTTAAACAAAAATATTTAACAGCCCCAAGTGGATCCGTGAAGGACTAAAAGGAAGAGCTAAGACCAGATGCGAGTGATTGTAATTATTTTAAATTTCTTTAAGTAATTTAAAATAGTAGGGTTTCCAATAGTTGTAGTTTTACTATATTTTTGGAGTAATCTTTTCATTAATTTATTTACAGTTTTTAAAATTATTTTCAATCAATTTCTTCTAGCTATTCTTTTCAGTTAATTTTAGCTTATTTCTAGCTTTTCCATTTATTTATAGTTTATTTATAATATTTTAGTTTATTTATTGTTATTTATGCATTATTTACATCTTCTTCTTATGCCTTGGATTTCCTTCTATTTTTAGTTTTTCTTTTATTCCTCCTTCTTCTTCACGTATGGATTAGAATAGAATTAGCGTGAAATTGGATTAAATTATAAGAAATCTGAAATAATGGAGTATAAGATGTAAATTATAAAGACTTTAATATGAATGTAATTGGATTTAAATTATGCCTAATTATGATATTAATTGGACTGAACTAAAGAGATTATAACTTAAATTATAACTAAAAAGAATAAAAGAAGAAAAAAAAGCTTATTTTCACATTTAGACATTAGGTTAAGTAATAAGAATGATTATTACGTAGGTTATAATGAGAAATAAAATAGAATAAGGCTTATTTTATGACTTATGATAAATTAACATGCACAGATAGCAAGAACAAGAGTAAAGGCTTATTTAATAATTTATCTAAGTTAGTAAGCAAATAATTAAAGTAGGACCTGCACCAAATAACATTCTCCTATTATTTTCTATGGGTGCCATGTTTCACATAAACATGAAGTGAGACAAGGGGCACGCTTGTGCTAGTAGTGGTAGTAATTGGTCAATATAGAGATGTTTAAATTACGGTAAATTTGGACTATGCGCTATTAGATATTGTTTGTATGACAGACCAGTACTGACATCATTCCTCTATATATTTTGTGGACACAGTGTTTCACATAACCCTGTAGTGAGATGAGGGGCATGCTTATGTGGAGTCGAGGTAATAATACGACCCAATAGGTAGAGCAATAGGTAGCATGAGCATGGTGGCAGTTACACGTGCGACTTCCATGTCGGTACTCAGTAATCGCTATGAGTTTCAAGCACTTAGTATGTGTGTCTTTCATAGACACCATTGCCTTCTGTGTATAGAGATATGTATCGTCTAGACCACAGTGGGTGCTTTGTGTATATTTCATAGTTACCATTGGATGCTATGTAGGGAGTTATATAGAGTCTAGTCCGCAGTAAGGTCTATGAAGTAGCAGGCCGATCAAATGATAGAATTAGGATTTCAGCCTAATTATAAGATTAGGAATTCAGCCTAATTATAAGATTAGGATCAAAAACAAGTGCAAATAATCAAAGTTGACCCATCTTATTAATTGTAATAGTTTAATCATATTTTCCGATTTATCTCTTTCCTATTTCCTTTGTTTCCTTTTGTATATAACTATTAAAGAGTCTATTACTTTTACTTTGCTTAAAGATTATAGTAGCTACTATTATTCACCAGACTTATTGATCGACCTACTCCTTTATTTTCCCTTTTCCACCCATAGGAAATCACGGGAGAGGGCAGTAGATTTCAGTGCTCGGAGGATTCTTGGAGAAGATTTCTACCATGTATTTCTTTTATTCTAGCTTTAGCCTTTTCTATATACTGGATTATTATGAGAGATATTATGTACTCTGATTTTTGAGACTATGAGTTTTTATGAGACATCTTGGTTTTTGAGACATATACATGTGTTTAGTATTTGACTTATTTGATTTATGAAACAATTATGAAGTCTTTTTTTAAATAATTTATTATCATAGTTTCTGTTGTTTTTACCTATTTTTGTCTTGTGAATCTTAGTCTCTGTTAGTTTCAGTTATACCAACAACGCACCACACCCTTTAATGTGTCCTTTTGGGCATATTAAGTGGTGTAGGGGTGTTTCAAGTAAAGCAAAGAGTATATTCACCTTGTATGTGTATGATTTAAAGTTTTAAATCATTTTGAAAATGTTGTCAAGGAATTTTTTAGAGGATTGTTAACTCTAAGAAAATGACTCAGATTAGAAGATCAAATGTGACCGGTGTAGGGTCACGCCCTACTGAGAACAATAGAATTTATTTATAAATAAATTGGAAAAAAAAATTAATTCAAATAAGTATAGATGAAATAAGAAGAAAACATTATAAATAGGAAGGATATGATTTACAGAAAAATACAATGTCTTATAAATAGAAAGAGTCTAAAATATGATTTTTCTTATATATGTGTATGTACACACACACATTAGTTAAGAAGAGTGTGAAATATATATATGCTAAATAAATATAGTTATTAAGAACAACATATATATACACACACACATATGCATATATTGGAAAAATGGAAAGAAATGATATATATGAAAATATATGATAGAAATGAGAAGATATATAAAATCATTTTAAAATAAGAAATCCTTTACATAACATATAATATGAAAATATATGATTGGGATTTCCACTTGTTTTGAGTTGTTCTTTTTTAAATATAATAATAAGATATGTAAAACATAAATGATATTTTATTCAAATGAAATCTTTTGAATGCCTTGGGTTTTCAAGATCAAAAGGAAGCTTAGTAAAGTAAATAAAAAAAAGCTTTTCTAAAATCAAGTAAAAAGGTAAATAAAAAAGGGTAAATCATGTAAAACTAAAAAAAATTTACAACTCAAATAGTAAAGGCCTTTACTGGGAAGGAGCATACAGCCTAAGGTAAGTAAGCAAATGGTTAAAATAAAAACATATATGGCTGCCTGGTCAAAAAGAGAAGAGATTAAAATCTTTAATTTCATATCATCTCAGACCTTAGACTTCAATTTCAATTCATATGTCAACCACCAAAACTCCTTTTAATACATCACAAATGAACACTGTACAAATCTTTGTACAGGCTGGAAAACTTTGAGCCAAAATATTATACGAAATACATCAGTTCATTCTTGCATAAACATGCGCGCGCGCGCGCACACACACACACACACATATATATTGGTATGGATTTGAGAATTTATGCTTGAGTTTCAAAAGCCTGTAAACAAATAAACTCTATAACGAAACACAGTAAAAATAAAGAAGAAGCATATTGTTCAAATCAAAAGCAAGGAAAGATTTCAAGATTTCAAGTTATAAACTGGATTAAACTTTAAGTTTTGAAGGCAGTAAAACACGTTCAAGGCGAGAATTTAAAAAATTTGAAACCTGGAGGTGTTTGACATTGCTCTGTTATATCTAACAGTACGTACGTACGTACATATATATATATATATATATATATATATATATATAATCGAAACGTTTTCTGGTTTTAAAAAATCTAATTCACCTCGCCCACCACGCTTTCGAGCAAGCTCTGAGGAATAATTATTATAATTAGTAGGTAATGTATAATTATGTTTACTAAAGGTAATGCTATTTTTACTAATGGTGATCGCACCTCTGTAATTTAATATGAAGTTTAGACCTAATAAAAATTCTGTTGATTTAATATCTTTTGGAGCAATAGTACAGTGGCCAAGTTCATATTTATTGCTGTAATTATTGCTGAAATCCTTAAATTGTATTGTAGCATTATCAGGTATTTTATGTGTCATTTTCATAAAACTTTGATTAGCTGTTTTACTTGTAATAATATAACTTAATGGTACATGATGTTGTAAAGGAACTAAAGAGTGTCCAATGAGACTCTTTGTACTTCCTGTATCTATAATTGCTATAGTTTCTATAAAACTTTTTTCATCAAACCAGATTTTACAAGTTAAAGTAAGTAGATTTGTGTTATACTTATTTATATTGGCTGTAAACAAATCTGTTTGTATTTCATTATTCATGGTTTGAATAACTTCTGTGTTTAATTCTGTATTACTTTGTTCAGCTATATCTGGTGGTTTATTTAACGAATAATTCTTTATCTGTTGTAGTTCTTGTTTTATATGCGTTAATTCTAGTTGTAATAACTGGATCTGTGCATCATGTTTATCTAGTGTTTCTTGAAAAACACTTTTTTCAATAACATTTTGTTTTCTAGTTGTTAGTTCTAATTTAAAATTCTCTTTGGCGCATAGAAAACATATTTCGATAAAACATAAGTCACATTGAAATCGTTTTGAGATTTCTGGATATCTATTACAGAAATCACATGGAACATGATCGTTTCCACGACCTTGAATCCAACTATGAGTACATTCTACGAATTTTCCTGTGTTCATTAAGGTATATGTAATTGGGGTTGAAGAACTAGCTTCTTCATGATCTGAAATTATACTATAAATTGAGTCTGTGTCATTAAAATCATTTTCATGAACTGATTCTAAGTCATATTATCCAATTTCATCTACTAAATTAGAGCGCTGTTTATTATTATGTCTATTGGGACATTTATCTGCAAAGTGATTAGGATCACCACAGATAAAACAATGACATTTCTTATTAGGACGTCTTCGTCTAACGTATCTGTCTTTTTTATATTCATTATATTTTCTCGATTTCCGTAAGTATTTTTTAGGTTTATGATATCCATATGCCTGAGGAGTATAAATGGCTGTTCGGCAAAATGCCCAAGCTTGACGCTTAATCTGTTCTTGTAAGGTAGCCTCCCTACAGCGTTTTTCTAATTCGTCAAAAACAAACATGATTCTTGGTCCAATACCGAGTTTTGGTATATCTCCATACCTTTCATTCCAAGTTTCATGCAACTGTCTACCTAAGTCTCCTGGTAGTTTAGTAAAATATCTATTACAAAGTTCTTCATCTCGAGCTTTGCCTGTTTGTGCAATCATTGTTGCAAAATCTTGTGAAAATTCTTTTATATATTTAAAGTCTTTTATTGTTAATTGTTCTAGATTTCTAAATGCAATTTCTTGTAAAATAGTTCCTTTTTTAGCTGGATCTGTTCCTAAAATTAGCTGTCTTACAAAACTGGTAAAATTATAGGCATTGCTTCCTAACGTTTTTTGTTCTGTAATTAGTTTTGGAACTTCTTTTTTTAGTAGACATATAAATTCCTAAGGCTAATGGTCCTAGGGTTGTTTCTAAAACTCCCCACATATCCATATCTGCTTTTTTATTTATTTCCCAAAATCTGACTACATTCTGTTCCCAAACCAAGATTTCTTCTGGCCATAGTTGGGGGGACTGGTTTTCTAATAATAACATATCTCGACTATAGAGTTTTCCTACTGGTTTTCTATTTCCTTTTCCTATAAAAGGACTTTCTTGGTATTGCCACTCTATTGGTTCCCAAGTTTCTCTTTCTAATGGACCTGTTCTATACTCTGATCCACTAGGTTCAGCATCCCATTTACCTCTTTTTTTACTAGGTATCATGGCTTGATCCATAAAACTGGTGTCTAAGAAAAAATCGCTTAAAGGAATTTTTTGACTTGCTATATCATTTATAAGAGGCATATTGTAATACTTATTAAGAGTATTAAATGATTCTTCATAAGTCATTTAAATCTGACATGCATGATATAATCATATCATCAGATTCTTGTGTAATGTTTTCTACAGTTATCTTTCTATTTATTATATCCTGTAAACTTTTTTTCGTTTCTGTTTCAAAATTATTTTGTTCGTCTGACTGTTCAATGTCTTCATATTCTTCGTTATCTATCAAATAACCAAGAATGTCTTCTTCTTCGATATTTAATTTTACTAATTCTTCTTCTAATTCTGACTCACTATCATATATAGGACCATTATCCCAATTCATGTGGTTGGATTGTTCTAATGGTTCCTCTAAAATTATTTCATTCAGACTATTTCTAATTGATCCATCTATTTCGGATTCTGTATCTGTTTCTTCTTCATTTTGCTTAGATCTATAATTGCCAAAACGAAGACTAGGTTCTCCAAATTGATTATTGTATATTACATGACTTTCTGGTATTAAAATACATTTTTCATTTTTTACAAAATTTTTAAGATCCCATTCAAGTCCAGCTAAATCGTTTGGATCAAATCTTCTGGGTTCTATCATCTTAATTCCCTTAGATGATATGTTTTGTACGATTCCTGCTAAATTAATTTTAAATTTCATTCCCGAACGATTAGAAGCTTTTCCTAGGATTCCAATACTAATAATTAAATTGTTTCCAATATAGTCATCAAATCCAGCTGTTGAGAATCCCAGTTTTAAATTTTTTAAATCTTTAATGGATTTAAGAATGTCTGGAACACAATATACTAATGCAGCTTTATCATTAAGATCAATCTCCATTCCGGATAATAAGGCTTTTTCTATATTGGCTGTCCAACTTTGGTCTAATACTAAGGTTAAAAGTTTGGTTCCGGTTCCTTTTCTGGTAAGTACTTTTATTCCTATTATTATTAATCCTAAATGAAAAAATCTTTTCCCTGTGCTCTTTAGTTTTAAAATAGTCTCTGGTGATAAAATATCTACAGTAATGCTATTGTTTATAACTCTAATTTCTTCTTCTCTAATACTTCTGATTAGAGTAGTGTTGATGTTTGTTATACCAGTTTGGTATAGCATTCTAGGATTTAAAACATCTAACTGGTTTGTATTATACAATTCTAGATTTCGATCGAGATCAATCTCCTCATCTAACTGTATAATCTGTTTATCTTTTCTGGATTTAAATTTTGATAATATACTAGATATCTCATCTTTTGGTTTTCCTTTAGAGGAACTGGATTCAGCTATGGTCCTACTTGGACCAGAAAATGAACTTCTAGGTTGTAGGAACATGATTAACCTATTTTCTTGGTATCCAGAATTTATATAATTCTGGCGTTTTATTAACAGCTTCTACTGGTTTTCCTAATGACAGGTTTATTAACTGTTCAGAAAGTTTATCAAGTTCTTTTTCAAACTTCTATTTTGTTTCTAATTCTTCAAGTTTTTCTAGTATCTGTAAATTAAGATGTATCAACGTGTTTAATAAAAAAGGATAAACTTTATCTGATCTACCTGTTCCTATGTAATCTGTAAAGCCTGTTGGTTCAATATTTTGCTTTCCAACCTCTGTGGCTTTATCAACCGCTTTCTTTAAATAAGGGTTCATAAAAAGTTAATTTAACACTATGTGCCTAACTTCTTCGACTAATTGCTCTATTTGTTTGATTTTATTATCAAAATCAACAGCTCTGTGATTTAAAGCTTCAATTAACCTTTTCGTTTCTAATTCAATAGCTTTTGGCTTGTTTGTTTCAAGCAAAAACTTTAGTTCTGTAATTAAAGATTTACTTGGAATAACTGTTTTTAATTGTGAAATAGACTGTAGTAAATTTTCGTTTTGATTTTTTAGAAAATCAAAATTATCTGTTAACTGTTTTAGCAGTCTGTTCTTTTCTCCTATAGATCTAGCAATTACTTCTATGGATTTTTTGATGGAATTATCACACTGTTCTAGATTGAAGGCAAGATTTATAAGTAAGTCTGTTAAACTATTTAACTGTTGGTCTTCTCCGTGTAATATATGTTTAAACTGTTTATCAAATCTACAAATAAATTTGTAGTTATCTAAGGAAATTATGCTTCTCGATTTAAAATTATAATCTAAATTTAAGAAGTCTAGCCTTTTGAGATCTGAATTCGCAATTGTTGAAAGCTTTTTCTTTCTGATTTTGAGAATATCATTTGTCAAATAGTATTCCTTCTTCTATTAAAATATTTTATTTTGAGAGATAAGTTAATTAACATAAATTTTCATAGAAAAACAACTCATTTATCAATATCGTATTGGTATAGTTACTTGATTAATTCTCTGGTTATCGCTACAAATGGATTGAACATGTTTAGCTACAAACAGGATTTACGCACACCTAGGCAACCTAAAGCTAACTCAGCGGTCTCCTACCACGAATACTGATAACTTACTAGAATCAACCATGCTCCGATACCATTTTTTTTTTAACCTTTATCATACAAACAGAACATATCTTCTACCATATTTATAAACAATCCTAGAACATACCCTGCTAGATTAAAAATTACCATTCTTAAAATAGAAATTAGAAAAAAGACTAAATCGAAGATATTCATACCAGAGGTATTTGGGAAACAGATTCGACAGTACTGCGGAGCGTAGAACAAAGTGGACAATATACTATCTCTCAAAATAATAGTGTAATCTGAAGAAGAGGACGTACTACTGACAAATGATGAGAAAATTTAGGCAGCCATTAGAGCACAATATAAACTGGCGGGCGAGGTGAATTAGATTTTTTAAAACTAGAAAACGTTTCGATTACTTCAGAATATAAGAATGCTTTAAGCATTTTAGCATTTGAAAATAGCAGAGACTTAGAGAAAGGAAAGGAAACAAAATTTATACCTTATCAAATAATTTCTAAACTAGAAAAACTTGGTTTCATTGGAGACGATGTAACCAAAAATAAAGTTAATTATACATGTAAGATCAAAATAATAAATACTGATCTTACAATTAAAACAGCTAATATTGATTACTCTCCAGCTGATATTAAAGAATTTAAGATTCAAATATCAGAAATGCTAAAACAAAACCTTATTAGAAGATCAGACTCAAAACACAGATCAGCTACTTTCCTTGTACAAAATCATTCTGAACAAAAAAGAGGAAAACCCAGAATTGTCTATAACTATAAAAGGTTAAATGACAATACAGAGGATGATGGTTATAACATTCCTAATAAGGATACATTGATTAACCTAATCCAAGATAAAAAATTCTTTAGTAAATTTGATTTAAAAAGTGGATATAACCAGTTAAAACTAGAAGAAGATTTTAAGCCTTGGACAGCTTTTATGTGTTCAGAAGGACATTTCGAATGGAATGTTCTTAGTTTTGGACTCAAAACAGACCCTTCAATATTTCAGAGGTTTATGGATAACATATTCAAAAAATATGAATTTTGTTTAGTATACATAGACGATATTCTTGTAGCATCAGATAATTTAAAACAACATGAACAACATTTAAAAATAGTCTTTTCAGAAATCGAAAAGAATGGTTTAGTAGTTAGTAAAAGAAAAATGGAACTTTTTAAGTTAAAAATTTCATTTTTAGGGCTTGAAATTGGGAATGGAAAAATAGAACTCCAACCCCACATTTCGCACAAGATTAGTGATTTTCCAGACAAGCTTGATAATAAAAAGAAAATTCAAGCCTTTTTAGGATTAGTAAACTATGCCAGAAAATTTATTCCAAACCTGGCCAAATTAGTTGGTTCGTTATATGGAAAACTATCAAAAAACGGCGAAGCTTGATTTAATTCCGAAGATATCAAGTTAGTACAAAAAATAAAAGAAGAAGTTAAGCGAATTAAACCACTTGAATTGCCTCTAAAGACAGAATACATCATTATAGAATGTGATGGATGCAAGAATGGATGGGGAGCCGTCCTAAAATGTAAACCATCCAAATATGCAGATAAAAATACAGAAAAAATTGTTGCCTATGCTAGTGGTAACTTTAACTCAGTCAACTCATGGACATCTATTGACTATGAGATTCAAGCATTAATTAACAGTCTAGATAAATTTAAAATCTTCCTTAATAAAGACTTTACTGTCAGAACAGATTGCGAAGCAATTGTTAAATTCGTTTCCAATGAAAACAGTAAGAAGATAAATAAAACTAGATGGTTAAATTTGCAGAATCTAATTCAAGGAAATGGTTATTATATATGTTTCGAACACATCAAAGGAAAAAATAATCATTTAGCAGATATTTTAAGTAGAAAATTACTATCAGTTTTTGATTCTACTAATATTTGTTTTATGAATCAGGAAATGACAGAAAGAATAGAGCCTGTAAAAGCAGAAGTAGAATCTCCAGAAATTTCTTTACAAAGGGTGGATGTTATCAAAAAAGAAACACCATCCCAAGAAAAGACAGCAAGTAAAAACAGTATGGGTGGTAATTCCCAAGTAGCTCAAAGGCTATTACTCCAGTTAAAAAGACAGCAAGTAAAAACAGTATGGGTGGTAATTCCCCAAGTAGCTCAAAGGCTATTACTCCAGTTAGAAAAGAAAATAGTAAACAGACCAATATTCCTTGTATGTCTTTTGGACAACAAGAATTGGTGATTTACAGATCAGATGACCCAAGGAGGTTTAAACCCCTAGTTCGTCTTGATGCTTCACAACAATGCTTGCTAGATCATCTATGGAACTTGAAAACCATAGAACAAGAAAAGCGAAACAAACAGAAATTAAGTAATTGTTTTGCCCATTATTTTTCAAAAATACAGCAAAAACCGCTTTCAAAGAATTTTTCTTGTTACGTGGTTTTTAAAGGAAATTTTACAGGGGTCTTCAAACATTATTCTCAAGTTCAGCTTGCAACCCAAATTTTTTATAATCCAGTGTTTAGAGGATACTATCAGCTTAGTGAAGCCTTAGAAGAAGCAAGAAAAGCATTTGGACCCAACTATTTTGTGGAGGAAGATTGCTATAAAACCTATTCACAAATGGCCACTTCCACTCCTCAAACTCCTGACAGAATCATAAATGACCAGACAGTACAAATTAATGATCTACAAAATCTTTATCAGAAGTCTCAGTCTCAATTAGGAATCCTTCTTAATGAAAATCAGCAGTTAAAACAACAAATTAGCCAGATTCATTATGATCAACAAACAGCAAGGCTTTTAGAACAAAGAATAACACATCTAGTAGAAGAAAGAGATCAGCTTAAACGAAATCTGCCAAAATATCCAAAAACTCTAAGCTTTCAACAACTTTCAAACCACTTAAAGCTAAAACCAATGCCGATCTTAGAAGAGTTTTACAAGAAGTCGGGCATAGACATCAAACTAAAGATTGAGAAGTTAGTTCATGAAAGCTGGAATGCTCATCAGAAGAACCTTCAAGAAATTCTTAAAGGTTATTATAGAGACAAAGTACAGGGTATTCAATTTAAAGTTGTACAAGACAGAAGGTCAAACATGTTAAGACTTCAAACCGACATTAACCTGCTTCCAAAGGATGTCGATGAGCTGGTGGATATGTTTGATCATGGTATGGTCTCTAGAATTACATTTTACAATACTACTCCAACTTCAGTCCTTAAGCGTTTTGGTGAAAGGTTTTACTTTATAGCGTCTCAATATTTAAGACAGTTTTCAAGTATTATAGTATGTATTTGTTCCACTACCCCACTAATACTTCCAGGACCAAATTATTACTACAAACCAGCTACTCATCGTATGGCAATATTTTGGCATAAAGGCTATACGAGATTACATGCTAGCCGTAGTCTTCCCAGTTATTATCAATTATATGAAGGAACTCCAATTTGGTTCGAAGCTCATATGCCATGGCAATATCATCAACACCCAACAACGCTAAGTCCTCCCCCAAGTTGGAAAGAAAAATTAGTTCTACAGGCAGAAACTTCACGTTATCAGATTTGGGGTGAAATGGAACTAAAAGTTCTGTTACCTCTTCCAGCAGCAATTGATATGTTTAATCCTAATCAAGATGTACTTATATATGATAGAATTAGTTCAGAAGATGAAGGTGAAAGTAGTCTTGAATCCACCAGGAGAGAATTAGAAGCCTATGAACCAGATGATATGAACCAGTCCGATTGACAACTAATGAATATAGTAGAAGAGCAAATTAAACACAGATTTTTACTTTGGCACGATTATCTAGAAATAAAGTCAGAATCTTCTCAACATTATTAAAGGACAGTCCACTTTCCAACTCATCGATTATTAGCGCAAAGGCATCTACTTTAGTCACAACAGAAGTAAAGTGAGACTCTAATTATTAGTACTTTAGTCACATCAGAAGATAAGTGGGAATCTAATTATTATTATCTTTGTTTTGCATCAGTGAGCTGTATATTATTTTAAGTGTGTTGATGTATGATAAGTTATATTGTGTTGCGAGGTTTTGTATCCTAGACTCAGCTATATAAGAGTCATCTGCTAGTCTGTAAGATATATGAAAAACTTATATAAAAAAAGAGAGTTTATATTGTGCTCTAATGGCTGCCTAAATTTTCTTATCATTTGTCAGTAGTACGTCCTCTTCTTCAGATTACACTATTATTTTGAGAGATAGTATATTGTCCACTTTGTTCTACGCTCCGCAGTACTATCGAATCTGTTTCCCAAATACCTCTAGTATGAATATCTTCGATTTAGTCTTTTTTCTAATTTCTATTTTAAGAGTGGTAATTTTTAATCTAGCAGGGTATGTTCTAGGATTATTTATAAATATGGTAGAAGATATGTTCTGTTTGTATGATAAAGGTTAAAAAAAAAAAATACTTGTCTCCAAATCTATTCCAAATCTGCTAATCGGGTAAACTAGACAAATGTTTGGTTTCAAATATAGTTTTCACTAAAAATAGTTTGAAGCTCGACCGTTTTATTTGTTGTGAAAAAATCTCAAGAATACAGTAGATAACTTGGTTTTCATCGGAAATGGATATGTTTAAAACATCGAATCGTGTATCGTCGTAAGAAGATATGGTTTTTAGCACCGGAATCACATATTTTAAAAATCTTGATTGCGAGAAATTTATAGATGATCAAAATCCATTCAAAAATTAACTGCCGGCTGGGTGGTCGATGAGAGGTCATGCGGTCGGCTCGAGGAGGAGTAGGGGATCGTGGAGTAGGGTTTAACCATGGCCAAATATTGAGTTTGTGTTTGATTTGGGGTAGCAAGGGGTTTTTAGGGTTTTAGGTTGATTTTCACGTGCGCTCGAATACAGGATTGCTGGCGGCCGTACAAAGCATCGGAGGGGATGCGGTTTGGCATGGAGATGTTTCAAGCAATTGAGGTACTAGCGTCAAGACGGAGTTTGCCGTAGTCAAGCGGGGTGGCAGAAATAGGGTGAAATGTGAGCCTGGAAATGGTTCAACTTCGGCTTCATAGTCGAAAAGAATAGGGGATGGACTGAGCATCGTGAAGCCGGTTAATTGTGTAGTGTGGGATGAGATGGACTTGGGGAGGCTATCCAATTGTTCGATCTGTAGCTCCGTGACACTTGCACGTGTACACGTGCATTTGCATGCACATTTGGCTTCATCCAGGTTAAAATAAAGAGGAAGAAGGTGAGTACTGTAGGGCTTTGGGTTTGATTGTCTCGGTCTGTATGGGTTGGGTGCAACCATTGTTTGATTCGTATAAGAAGGAGAAAAAAAGAGAAGTAGAAGAAGAAAAATGGAAAAAGAAGAGGGAAGGAGTTATGAACTGGAACGAAAGAAAAAGTGGAGGGAAGATGAAGTTCACTGTGCATTGACGACGGGATGGTTTGTCCTGGGCTCGGCCCATTGGAATGTGTGGTTGATAAATTTCTTGATTGATTATGTAGTTAAGTTTATTATTAATATGCTCAATCTTTAAAAGGTCATAACACGGGCATCCCAAATTCGATTGACATTGGATTTTTGCATCGTGCTCGTATGACGAGTACAACACGGTAATGTGGTTTATTGTCAGATTTGGATAAGACAAAAATTTCTAAGAAATTTTAAATGGACAGATTTTTTTTTTTTATATATAAAAAAGATCAACTTAAAACAAGTAACATCATTTAAATTATATTACCCATCTATTGAAGTGATTTTTCCCAATTAAAAATAGTGACAGATTAATTTAATTTAATTACGATGTTTGACATCTACTTAATGGAATAAAACACCATTTCGTTAATTGTATTAAAATGGACCCCTGTTGGTAGAATAAATCATCGTTCTACCATTATTACCGAATGTATCTATTGTGGACATTTATTAGCACAAATAAAACCCTGATCTGCTATTATATTTGTATGAACATCTATTTATTTTTTCTTTATAATTTTATTGGCAAATCGATGTTGAAATAATTTTTTTTAGAGACTGGTTGAAGTGAACATCTGTATCTGTTATTCTGGATTGTTACGAAATTGAATGGTAGTCTGGTTAAGTACCATTGGAATTGTTAAGTCTTCTTTTCCAATTTGGGGTTGATTTTGAACCAAAATTGTTTAAAAATGGTTATTATTTATTTTGATATTTTTAAGGTTAATGGGTAGATATTTGATAATGATATAAGTAATTATTTTGCTCTTAAAATTTATTTTAAATATTTATTTTTGTTTTAAAGTTATTAATTATCTAAATTGTTAAGGAATATTAATTATTAATTAAAGTTATTTTGTAGTGATTGTTAAAAGTTAATTAGTACTTAGGGGATAAATTATTATTAAAGTATATTTATTCCAAAGATAAATTTATAAAATGTTAATAATGTTTTGAAAATAATATATATTATGTAGTAGACTCTTGTAAATAAGGATTTTACTTAAATTAGAAATTAGAAAAATTATATTGAAAATTTATAAGTAATATTTTAGAAAAAATTTAAATAAATTTTTCGAAAAGTAAATGGTATACTCGCGTGGCATAAATCGGAGGCAGTGAGTGACTGCAGTTAAGTTTTGGATTTCTCTAGGATAGAGACGTAACCATTGAGCTGTGATCAATGGTTTGATATTGCAGTGATACTTTCCACATTATTTTAAAAAGGATTTTCTCATATTTTTGAAAGATAGCTTGTAAAATTTACTAAATTCGGTAAAATAGGTATTTATAACTTGGATAAAGAGATTAATGTATTTAAAATTTAATTAAAAAGGGACTTAATGTTTTCAGTGGAAAAATTAAGTAATTGGTTGAATGATTGTTATTTGATAGTATTATAACCGACTATCAAATCTGGACACAAGTATAACTTTGGGAATATCTAGAGGAAACTTGGGAATTATATGGTACAGTTACCGTACGAGGTGCTATACTGTACGTATAATTGTTCTTCTACAACGATTATAAGGAAATCCGTTTACAAAATGGTAAGGAGGTGATCTCCGATCTTATTTTCATCTGTTTATTTCCTAAAGAACATGCATTGAGTTCACTTGAAAATAGCGAACGTTGTTTCGAAGAGACCGGGATCGGATAAGTTATCCGAAAACCACTTCGATCCAACGAGTACGTTTTTGAACGAAGACAAGAGCATGGAGTCGAAGATGGAGCAGTGAAGTGCAAGGGCTAATCGCTACTAATACTAAGGGTGATTGCAAAATGGATGTAATTGGAATAGTGCCTTCGGTTCCATTCGATCACGGAACAGACTTGTATGGATGAATGCTATCAGTACATTGCCATTAGAGGACAATGAGCATTCTAAGTGAAATTTCCTTGAAAAAATATATCGTAGCCTCTAGCCTCATCAACCGAGAATGACTGAAAAGCAAGTGAGATGCAGCAAGGCTAAGGGGTAGCATCCAATTAGGGTATGTTTATCATCTTTCTAGATAACCTAGGATATTATGCTACGGTATATCGAAGGAGCTCGAAAGAGGGTAGGAACACCCGGGGTGATAGCATATTCAGCCTATCCAGGTCAGGGATAGTCCGGTCTTGTGTAGCAGGGGATCCTGGCATGGTTGTCGGTACGTTGTTCTAGACGTGTACAGTGATAGGTGGTACACCTATGCCTAGTCATTCAGATGGAATCCATTCTCCAATAAGCACCGTACGGTTTTGATTGTGCCTAACTACGCTGAAACGTCAGATGCAAGCATTTCAGCTATTTGAATAAGTATTTGTACATAGACACAATCATAATATCATTTGATCTTCTATAAAATGCTATGGTCACCGTAAGGGAAAAACCTGTCATGTTTATGGGTGACGTGTTCTTACGAGATACCTTTGATTTAAAATGGATTTTTAAAGCTAACAAATAAAATTCCTTGCGATTTAACTTCTCACGTTGGTTTTACCAGAGACCCGAGCATGGTTTTTCCTATATGGTTGGGTCAGACCGAGCATATTTTCAGGTTTAGATGAATAATGGAAGCTTCGGGAGAGGAGCTGGAGGCTAGAGTCGTGTTCACGTAGATGATCATATTCCATTGCATTTGGTTGTGTTTATCAGCAAATTGTAAGGATGGGTTGTTATAACTATCCGTGATGAATAGGCTGTACACTCTGATTGATGTCTTTATATGTTAAAGTTACTGATTTTGTTTTATGTAAAGACTTGTTCTATATTATAGGTAATACGTTCCACTGTGAGATTCTGTGTTGTTCTATTTTATTTCTATCTTCTTTGTACTTTCTTTCTTCTACTATCTGCCTTCCCGTGAAATTTGCGTTCACAAGTGTAGTTAAAAGTCATTTTAAATCTGTACGGAAAAGTGGGTCGTGACATCGTGGTATCAGAGCTTAGGTTGAGCGAATACCTAGGCTTTGGTGGGGTTACTCATTAGAGATAGGGTCAGTAGTACCCTTGAATGAGTTTGAGTGTATATACGAGAGCGCATATTTGTTAGTGATATAAAAATGTTTTTAAATTGTGCACATTGATCTGTTGAGTGGCATATAGATTCTGGTCGATACGAGTAGCTAACATTATTGATAGGGATCTCTAAACACTTGAACAAGGCTAATGGACACAATATTGTTTTAAGTGGGCAAACGAAATAATTTTACCCAAAATATATTTTATACATTAAAGGTAATGATTTTCAAGAATATATGGTATTTTGTGGTGTTTTTTGATAAGAGATGATAATATTTTATCAACCAAGATTTAAGTGGTCATAGCCATTAGCTTTGAGTATCCTCTAGTGTCGGTCCCTTTGACTTGAGTATTCCCTTAGTGATCTGAGTCCTGTAAGGTAGTAACTTTGAGAAATTTGGATTTTTACTAAATTTTGTTTACTAAAGGAATTTGGAATATTTTTAAATAAATATTTTGGGAACATTTTTCATAAGATAAAAGCAAATTTTATAATACTTGATTTATAAAAAGGGATATTTGAGAATTAAAACCCTGGTGATTTCAAAAAATTTGTCTAAAATAATTTTTTGGGGGAAAGTGATTTTGTAAAGTTTTGAATAATAGCAATTAAAAAACGGAAAGATATTTAAAGTGTGAAACTATATATGTACTCTTTAGCATATATGAACTCCTGAAACCTTAGGATCTCATTCTTGGCTCTTGTTAGTTGATTATAGAGAACCTGTAGTATCGATCGAGGAGGAGTACTTTTGAAGGCTAGGAGAGATGGCAATCATGACTTGGTTAGAAGGATTCAGAAGGATCTTAACGTGCAATCGATATATGAGGAAGAGCTAGAGGAGGAAATAGAGCATGTCGAGCAGCCATGGCATCAAGAAGAAGAGCCCAAAGAAAAAGCAGAAAAAGAGCCCGAGGAAGAATTCGAAGAAAAGGAGGAATTCGATGATGAGGAAGAATTCGAGGATGAGGAGGAATTTGAGGATGAAAAGGAATTTGAAGCAGAGGGAGAACCTGAAGCGGAGAATAATGACGCTACCGTCTAGGAAATGGATGAAGTCGAAGATGAGCTAGTTGCAGATGGAGATTATCGCCATTTGGGAAATGGGTGAAGTCGAAGATGACCCAGTTACAGATGGATATTATCGTCAGAGGGAACCAAGTCTAGATTTTTCATGGGTTCCAGATAACGATGTGGAATCTATGGAGTTGAAAGGACCCAAAGTGGAGGACTCGGATGGAGAAATTCCACAGTGAGTGTGAGTTTGGGTTTAGTGGTCTCTTAGTAGTGTATGCCTTATTAGTATGTGTTAGTAGCCTATAGACGTCATGTTTGTTGGATTGTAATTCAGTCAGGTATCTCAGTAGATGTTGGTATGACTATATGTATATATATATATGTATGTGTATATGATGACAGTAACCGTGGAAGCATTCTAGTTGACATTTGATGTAACAGATATTTGGAATATATATATATATATATATATATATATATATATATATATATAGACTAGTATGATATGGGTGTTTATTAATCTGTTAATAAGTTAATATTTGGTTAGTTTTGTTTATTAGTCTGGCTATGGAAATTTTGAGGATGAAATTCTTTTAAGGGAGAAGAAATGTAACGACCCGAGATTTCTGACGTCTTGAATTTGAATATTGATTTTTAATATTCAATAAAGCAGTATTTTAAATCAATAAAAATCTCCATTAAATAATAGTGATAATAATACACGGTTTTTAAAATAAATAATATTGTGAATTTCTAGGTTTTTATTTATAAAATAGGAAATTGGTTTAATTGGAAATTTCTTATATACGCATACATATATATTCAAAATGATAGAATTTATTTATATATAAACTGGGAAAAAATTCAATTCAAATAAGTACAAACGAAATAAGAAGAAGAATACATTATAAATAGAAAGGATATGATTTACAAAAAAAATACAATGTATTATAAATAGATAGTGTTTAAAATCCGATTTTTCTTATATATATGTATGTATTTATATACACGTTAGTTAAGAAGAGTGTGAAATCTACATATGAACTAAATAAATATAGTTATTAAAAACTATATATATATATATATATATATATTGGAAAAATGGGAAGAAATGATATATATTTGAAAATATATGATAGAAATGAGGAGATTTATAAAATCATTTTTAAATAAGAAATCCTTTACATAGCATATAGTATGAAAATATATGATTGGAATTTCCATTTGTTTTGAGCTGTTCATTTTTAAATATAATAACAAGAAATGTAAAACATAAATGTTATTTAAATGAAATCTTTTGAATTCCTTGAGTTTTCAAGATCAAAAGGAAGCTTAGCAAAGTAAATATTAAAAAAATCTGTCCAAAATCAAGTAAAAAGGTAAATAGAAAAAAGGGTAAATCATGTACAAGTGAACAAAATTTATAAATCAAATAGTAAAGGCATTTACTGGAAAGGAGAATACAACCTAGGGTAAGTAAGCAAATGGGTAAAATAAAAACATATACGGCTGCTTGGTCAAAAAGAGAAAAGATTAAAATCTTTAACTTAACTTCATATCATCCTAGACCTTAGACTTCAATTTTGATTCATATGTCAGCCACCAGTACTCCTTTCAATCCATCACAAAATAACACTTCATAAATCTTTGTACACGCTGGAAAACTTTAAGCCAAAATATTATACGAAACACATCAGTTCATTCTTGCATAAACATGTATATACATACATACATACATATATATATATATATATATATATATATATATATATATGGATTTGAGAATTTATGCTTGAGTTTCATAAGCCTATAAATAAACAAACTCTGTAACAAAACACAACAAAAAGAAAGAAGAAACATACGGTTCAAATCAAAAGCAAGGCAACATTTTAAGATTTCAAGTTGTAAACTGGATTAAATTTGATGTTTTGAAGGCAATAAAACATGTTCAAGGTGAGAATATTAAAAATTTGAAGTTTTAAAGACAATAAAACATGTTCACCAGAAAATAACAAACGTTGTTTCAAAGAGACCGGGATCTGGTAAGTTATCCGAAAACCACTTCGATCCAATGAGTACGTTTTCGAATGAAGACAAGAACATGGAGTCAAAGATGGAGCAGTGAAGTGCAAGGGCTAATCGCTACTAATCCTGAGGTTGATTCCAAAATAGATGTAGTACGAATAATGCCTTCGGTTCCGTTCAGATCCAAAACGAACTTGTATGGATGAATGCTACCGTACATTGTCATTGGAGGACAATGGGCATTATAAGTGAAATTTCCTTGAAAAAATAAATTGTAGCCTCTAGCCACATCAACCGAGAATGACTAAAAAGAAAGAGAGATGCAGCAAGGCTAAGTGGATAGCACCCAGTTAGGGTATGTTTATCACCTTTCTAGATAACCTCGGATATTATACTACGGTATATGGAAGGAGCTCAAAAGAGGGTGGGAACACCCGAGTGATAGCATATTTGGCCTATTCAGGTCAGGGATAGTCCGGTCTTGTGTAGTAGGGGATCCCGGCATGGTCCTCGGTATGCTGTTCTAGACGTGTACTGTGACGGGTGGTACTCCAGTGCCTAGTCATTCAGATGGAATCTATTCTCCAGTAAGCACTGTACGGTTTTGATTGTGTCCAACTATGCTAAAATGTGCGATGCAAGCATTTATGCTATTTGAATAGTTATTTGTACATAGACACTATCATAGTATCATTGGATTTTCTATAAAAGTGTTTAAGTTACCATAAGGGAAAAACCCATCGTGTTTATACGCGACGTGGTCTTACGGGATACCTTTCATTTAAAAAAGGGTTTCGAAAGCTAACAAATAAAATTCCTTGTGATTTAAATTCTCACGCTGGTTTTATCAGAGTGTCCCGGGCATGGTTTTTCCTGTATGGTCGGTCAAAACGAGCATATTTTTAGGTTTGGATGAATATGGAAGCTTCAGAAAAGGAGCTAGAGGCCAGAGTTGTATTCATGTAGATGATTATATTCCATTGCATTTGGTTGTGTTTATCAGCAAATTGTAAGGACGGGTAGTTATAACTGTCCATGTTGAATAGGCTGCATACTCTGATCGATGTCTGCATATGTTCAAGTTATCGATTTTGTTTTATGTGAAGACTTGGTTTGTGTCGTAGATTATTCGTTTCGCTGTGAGATTCTGTATTGTTCTATTTTCTTTCTATCTTTTTTCTACTTTATTTCTTTTAATATCCGCATTCCCGTGCAATTTGGGCTAACAAGTGAAAGCCAGTTTAAATCTATACGTAAAAGTGGGTTGTGACACTCTTGGCCAACACTGTCACATCATCTTTTACCTCATAACATAATATAAAAGACCTGAACAGTTTAAATGTAAAGAAACAAACACGTTAGCTTATATAATACAGAATAATAAACCACATAATAGAGAACGCAATCATATATCGCGACATGAATTTATTACAGAACAAATATAATACATAGAATGAGTCTATGAAAGAGAACACTAGACCTACACATATACATATACATATAAACTATGATAGGTCTAAAAAATATACATGACATCATGAGTCAACATTACATTCAAAATATAAAACATGCATATATGTGTGGCATCTAATGACACATACAATATATGTATAACATAACATATAACTCCTCAAGCTAGCCCATATCCAAAGCCATTGAGTCCATGCAGCTGTTGACGTGAGTATTTTTCGAATAAATGGATCAGACTATCTCTAAGTAAAACTGGATGAGATCACATAATATGCATGCATAGGACAAGATTGTTGAATATGCGCTTATATGATTTTTGTTTGATGATAATAAACATATATACATTCGTTTAAATGTATTTGTTAATATACTATTTTATTTTTCACAGATTAAATAAATATTTGCTGAATAAAATAAATAACATGGAATTTGAATTCAAACGAATATTTTATTCAAACAAATATTTATTACAATTTTGAATAGTACAATTTCAAGCTCTCACTATAACTATACAACTTTGATTACAATTACATCACATTTCATATTTACAACTCATTACATCACATTTCATATTTACAATTCACCTCATTACATATCACTCACACTCATATTTCTACCTTCAACTGCATTCCAGTTTGAATCCAGCATCTGAGCAATCTGCAAAAATATTCACTAACGCAGTAAAATTGAAAAAGAAATATTATTGCGATATAAAATGAAATATGATTTTTGAAAATATTATTTGCCTCAGTTATTTGGGTTGTTCGTCATCATTTAAATTTGAATTCATCATACACGAACAGCTTATGACATACACAGTGTATCACTGTATATGCCACAAGGCCGTGCACACCGATATATACACTTGATTGATTTACAGGGACATGTGAGCACAGGTCAAACCCAAATGAAAAGCCGGGTTCAACTCACGTGCAATAACATAAACGTCAGAACTCACAGCACAAGGTCAAACCCGAGCCTCAATCTGGATTCAACACAGGTGAAAAATCAAATGAAATGGTCGAGATACATAATTCATAGGGTCAGCCAAAATTCAAATGTACAAATACACACAACACAGTGGTGCTGCATATAATGTACAGTAAAGCCAAAGTAGTACACAAACAACATAGCAGTATGGAAGAATGCAAACCAGAGAACATCTACAAAGTAATGAAGGAAAACAAACCAAGCATACAAGCTCAAAAATTTCAACCACTGCAACAAAAGTGTACAAACTCAAGTGAATACAAAAATAACAGCACCAAGTGAATAAGCATGATGAACACATATGGAATGCAACTTGATCATTAGTATATTTCAAGTTCATTTCAAGTTCATTAGTATATGACAGCAACCAGAGGCAACACCACATAATCAAACTACAACAAGATCACGGCTACAATATGCAGTGCACCAATGAAACATACAGCAGTCATGTATGCAACAGGTTCAAGGCCAGAATGACTATAAGATAATGCAATCTGAACAACAGATCAGCCATGACCAAAGCAAAGACCAAAGTGCATGAACACAGCGAAGACCACAAAGGCAGTGCATCAGTGTGCAAAGAACTCGAGCTAGCATATATATAACAAGCTCCAGATTGTACACAAGTGGTGCACGCATCAATCCAATACAAACTACATAAAGTCAATGCAACACTGAAGCATAAATGACAACCAGGCTACAGAAATAAACCAAATAAGGAGCAAGATTTCAAGTTCACATATGTGACTACAATTCAATGCAAAATAGTTCAATCTAACAGTAACGGTGTAGTTTTCAACAAAAACAAATGTGTACAGTGGAGTGAATACAAATCACCTCATATACAAAATATACAGTAGTTCGATATGCTATGCTACATGAACCAGTTCATATATGCAACCAGATTTCAAAATCACGTCAGGTAACAATGAACAACAGAGTCAAGGCAGAAAATCAACAAATGGTGATGACCGAAGTTAATACAGAGTCATGGAGTTGCATACACAATATCCAGTGCCAAAGTCAACCAAAAATCATCACAGTCTATGATGAATGAGTCAATCTTCATCACAAAGTCAAAAATCGAAGCCGTGGCCAACAAAGGATACCGAAGTCAAAGAAAATTGATGCTGTGAAAATCAAGTAAGCAAGCATCACAGAATATATACGAAGTGACAAAGTAAGAGAGATCATAAACATTCAAGCAACATCGAACGGCCAGAGATAAAATAATTGAAAAATTCAAATCATCAGAACGAACGAGAATATAGGAATTCGATTCCTATTTAAACACAATCATCATCGGCAATTTAAAATCCATAGAGTTCAAGCATCAACCAGTAAAGCAAAAGGGATAAATTACGTACCGAAATTGCAAAACGAACTCGATCCAAATTGAAGAGCCGTGAGCAAATCAAAGAGCATCAATCCTACTATCGAATGAGATCGAGCGGCACTTCAATTTGCATAACCCTAGTTTGAATCGCAAGGAGCAAAAGCAAATTTGCAGAAGCCCTAATTCGCAAAGAGGAACGAAAGAGGATAGGCCATATTTTCACAAGTCAAAAGAAAAAGGAACGGGTTGAAGAAGAGAATAGGGCCGGCCTTGTTATTAAAGAGCTTTAAATTTTATATTAGGGTTTTTGTTTTTATTTTTAAATTTCTGTTTAAATTTGTTTTTTAAACTTTAAATCGTTGTTATTTCTAGTCGTGTGACTAGGGGACAAGCTACGTGGCGTAGCTTGAGAATTCGCAACTCGGTGGTTGAGTTGTGGCAAGGTTTTGAGCGTAGAGTTAGATTAGTCAATAGCGGGTATAGCGAGTTTACGTGTGTAAGAGAGAGACTATCTAATTTCTAGTAGAAACCTTGGGGGCAGCACGTAGGCAGGGTTTTGCCGAAGTTGGGTAAATTCTGTGTTGTTCTGTTCTGCATTTTATTATTATGCTATTTATTTCTGTGCTGGTAATATTCTATGATCTGTGTTAATATTAGTTTATAAGCTTCCACAATTAATTTTTATAATTAACACTATCACCCTATTCACCTCCCCCTCTAGGGTGAAATCGATCCTACAAGTGGTATCGGAGCTAGGAATAGAAGTCAACATCTGTTTTAAAAAAAAATTCGATTTTTTTTTGAAAAAATCAATTTTTGTTTTAAAAAATTTGAATTTTTAAAATGGCTTCTTTTAATACTGCTTTTGCTGAGGGTCAATCCATAGTTAGACCGCCAAATGTTCAATGGTGAATATGCTTATTGGAAAAATAGGATGAAAATCTTTCTGAAAACCATTGACGCTGGAATATTGTTGAGACAGGTTATAGATTACCAACTATAACTGTAGATAATCAGGAAATAGAGAAACCAAAGGAACAATGGACAAAACTAGAAAATAAATTACAGAATACTAATGCCAAAGCTATGAATTCTATTATCTGTTCATTAGATCAATTTGAATTTAATCGTGTCTCACATTGTCTAACTGCGCAGGAAATATGGCACATACTAGAAGTGACTCACGAAGGAACATCTCAAGTCAAAGAATCTCGCCTTGCCATGCTAAGCAGCGAATACGAGAACTTCACAATGGCGAAGGAAGAAAATGTCAAAGAGATGCATGGACAACTTTCCAATATCGTTTACAAATCAAAAGCTCTTGGAAAATCATACACAGAGTTGGAGATAGTCCGAAAAATCCTTACAGTCCTTCCACGAAAATTTGAAGCAAAAGTGACTGCCATTCAAGAATCAAAAGATTTGAAACAAATGAAAGTTGAAGAACTCATCGGAAATCTCACCACTTATGAGCTAGAAATGAAATTCAAGGAAGAGCGTGAAGGAGGAGATACTCGAAAGAAATCAATAGCGCTCAAAGGAACAACCGAAAGTGATGATGATAATGATGATGATGATGATGGAGCAGCAGAGCTGGCGCTACTAATAAAGAAATTCAAAAGGTGGAATCACAAATACGGAAATCCAGCTCGAAATCAGGAATTGAAAAGCAGAATAGACAAAGCACTTGACTACTCAAAAGAATAGGAAATCATCTGTCATAAGTGCAACCAACCCGGACACATCAAACCCAATTGTCCTCGAAATCGACGCGACTTTGAAAAGAAACAGAAAAAGAAAAGTTTTGCAGCCACTTGGGATGAAATGGATGAGAATGAGAAAAGTGCTAGTAGTGAGAGTGAGAAAGCAGATATGTGCCTTCAAGGAAATATAACTGATAGCGACGATGACGAGCCAAGCGAGGTATCAAAACTTACTCACTCTGAATTGCTTATATATTTTCATGAAGTAAACGGTTGTTTTGAACGACTTAGGGAAAAATACGCTAAATTTGAATCACAAAAAGACACTTTGATAGATTTAAATAAACAACTTAACCAACTAGTTAAAACCTATCAAAGTAGGATCCCTAAGTGTGATAAGTGTCCAACATTCGAAGAGGAAATTAAAAAATCAGAAATCAATATAAAATCACTTGAAAATGAAATTCTGATTTTAAAAGAGAATGAAAATACTAGGAGAGAGAATTCTATTAAAAAGTGCACACAATTGTTAAACAAAAATGAATCTCTTAAAACACAAGTCCAACAATTGTCAACGACTTTGGATAAATTTTCAAAAAGTGAAAAATCGTTGAATATGCTATTAGGAAAGCAAACTGTTAATTCGGTTAGACAAGGACTTGGATATAATAGTTCGAAAATTGTTGAAAGCAATATTAGTCAAGTTAATTCCATGTGCACGATTTGTAGAAAATATGGACACAGTCATAATAATTGTTGGTATAGACCCAAACATGTGAAAACTATACCGATTTGGGTTCCAAAAGGCATAAATATAAAATCTCTCAAAGTTAAACAAATTTGGGTGCCGAAGGGAACAATTATAAATGGTTTTGGGTCTTTACAAAATTATTTTTCAAAATATTCTGCCACTAACAACCATGGACCTATAAAAACAAATAGGTCACATAAATCTTTTCCCGCGTAGGTGTGGTGGCAGGCTAAGGAACAACAATAGTGTTCTCTGGATTTTTTGGCTGTTCCAGAAACACAACGGGCGACAAAACAAAGTTCCTTAGCCTAGTATAAAGGTGACAGAATCACAATGGACAACAATGAAAAATTATCGTAAAGGTAAAACAGGTAAAATTGTTTTTAACGATATATTAAATGTGATTATCTGCACCATACCCTAAATTAAAGTCAGCCAATATTGAGATGAACAAAAGATGATGATTTTGATTCTATGACTTTTTCAAAATATTGACCAACCATCTTTAAATAGAATTACTTGGAGTAATATGATGGTTGACTGATTCGGACTTAATTGATATGATTTTTTGACTTGTTCTTATTTATGACATTGAATTGTGCTTAATTGATGACCAATCAGATTTTCAATTTTGAACTAATTTATATAAATTTGTTCGGTCAATTGATTACTGTTTACTCATGCTATAAAAAGGATTTTAAGAAATTTTTGAAATTGTTGAAACTTCAAGAAATTGTTTTGAAATAATAATAAAGTTTTAATGACTGTTGATAGTTGTTCATCCTATGGCTTCAAAGATTGACACTATGATATGTTTTTGATTGTTAACACTGCTTCAATTCAAATTCAAAAGAATGTCATTTAAATTGATGTTAAGTTTGAAATTCTTGGTGCACACTACATGGTTTGGTCAATCACATCCAACGAGTGAATATTGAGTGAAATTTAAATTCAGATGCAGATTACATTGGTAATATAGTTGATAGAAAAATTACTAGGGTAACGTGATTAATTTTTTTGAAACATTCATTTGCTGCATCGTTTTTCAAAGAAAATATTTGCATATTTTTCACTTGAAATAATTTTTTCAAATGGCAGAATTTTTATTTTCTCATATATCCCCCTCGAGAAAATCATGTTTGACCATATTTACAGATTAGTCATTTTTGAAAAATTGATTTTATAATTTTTGAATTTGATTTTAAATGACTATTTTGACTAATCTGACTCCCTTTGATTATTGAAAAGATGAATAGTGATTGAAAAAGTGATGAGTGTTGATATTTATCATATATTATAACTCGAGAAAGTATAATTAGAAAATTTCTTTAGAATTTCATAACAAGAGTTATAAAAACTTATTGTTGGGTAAAAGTTCCATGATCATTTCTATTTCTACCTTCTTTCTATCGATCATCACTCATCAAAATCATATATAGTATGTAAATTTGTGGTAGTTTACAAAGGAAATTATTCGTTCTTCAATTTATTATTATAAAGGAAATTATCTGTGCTTCAATTTATTATATTCTTCAATAAAAATAAATATCCAAAGTACTCACTCTCATTTAAAAGTCCTCACGGTTATGCATGGGTGAATTACTTGGATTTTTGATTATGTGCTTCCATGCTCATTTAAAAGTCCTCACGGTTATGCATGTATGGAACGCATATCAAAATTAATTGATTAAATAGACAAGTTGATTCTAATCCCATTTAAAAGTCCTCACGGTCATGCGTGGTTAGAAGATACTTGGTTTCATTTTTTAAATAAACATTGTGAATACTACTAATCTCATCTAAAAGTCCTAACGGTTATGCATGGTTAGTAGATATTCAAATTTCCCGAAATAAATATACCACAAATAGACAGAACTGTATGATTTTTTGATGAATTTATCCCCATCACTTCTGAAAGTGGAATATGCGCCTGACAAGGGTAATTATGATTTTTGTTTGAGTTTTATTGAAATTTGATATTTATATTCAATTGAGTTAAATGTTTGATTCATGTCTGTCACTTCATCCCTATTTCTATAACACTGTTATTCTTTTGCTGATAACAAAAGGGGGAGAGAAAAGTTAAGATTTTGTCAAATAGAATCAAGCAAAGGTCAAATAATTTTCCATTTGCATATAGGCTCATTTACATATTTTTATTTGTATGCATATATGTAGGGGGAGTATTGTGTAGAGAGGGAGCATTCAAATAGGGGGAGCAAATTGAATGATCAAATACATTTAACATATTCAAAATCTTAAATATATGTTTCTTATCATCAAAAGGGGGAGATTGTTGAATATGCGCTTATATGATTTTTGTTTGATGATAATAAACATATATACATTCGTTTAAATGTATTTGTTAATATACTATTTTATTTTTCACAGATTAAATAAATATTTGCTGAATAAAATAAATAACACGGAATTTGAATTCAAACGAATATTTTATTCAAACAAATATTTATTACAATTTTAAATAGTACAATTTCAAGCTCTCACTATAACTATACAACTTTGATTACAATTACATCACATTTCATATTTACAATTCATTACATCACATTTCATATTTACAATTCACCTCACTACATATCACTCACACTCATATTTCTATCTTCAACTGCATTCCAGTTTGAATCCAGCATCTGAGCAATCTGCAAAAATATTCACTAACGCAGTAAAATTGAAAAAGAAATATTTTTGCGATATAAAATGAAATATGATTTTTGAAAATATTATTTGCCTCAGTTATTTGGGTTGTTCGTCATCATTTAAATTTGAATTCATTATACACGAACAGCTTGTGACATACACAGTGTATCACTGTATATGCCACAAGGCCGTGCCCACCGATATATACACTTGATTGATTTACAGGGACAGGTGAGCACAGGTCAAACCCAAATGAAAAGCCGGGTTCAACTCACGTGCAATAACATAAACGTCACAACTCACAGCACAAGGTCAAACCCGAGCCTCAAGCTGGATTCAACACAGGTGAAAAATCAAATGAAATGGTCGAGATACATAATTCATAGGGTCAGCCAAAATTCAAATGTACAAATACACACAACACAGTGGTGCTGCATATAATGTACAGTGAAGCCAAAGTAGTACACAAACAACATAGCAGTATGGAAGAATGCAAACCAGAGAACATCTACAAAGTAATGAAGGAAAACAAACCAAGCATACAAGCTCAAAAATTTCAACCACTGCAACAAAAGTGTACAAACTCAAGTGAATACAAAAATAACAGCACCAAGTGAATATGCATGATGAACACATATGGAATGCAACTTGATCATTAGTATATTTCAAGTTCATTAGTATATGACAACAACCAGAGGCAACACCACACAATCAAACTACAACAAGATCACGGCTACAATATGCAGTGCACCAATGAAACATACAGCAGTCATGTATGCAACAGGTTCAAGGCCAGAATGACTATAAGATAATGCAATCTGAACAACAGATCAGCCATGACCAAAGTAAAAACCAAAGTGCATAAACACAGTGAAGACCACAAAGGCAGTGCATCAGTGTGCAAAGAACTCGAGCTAGCATATATATAACAAGCTCCAGATTGTACACAAGTGGTGCACGCATCAATCCAATACAAACTACATAAAGTCAATGCAACACTGAAGCATAAATGACAACCAGGCTACAGAAATAAACCAAATAAGGCACAAGATTTCAAGTTCACATATGTGACTACAATTCAATGCAAAATAGCTCAATCTAACAGTAACGATGTAGTTTTCAACAAAAACAAATGTGTACAGTGGAGTGAATACAAATCACCTCATATACAAAGTATACAGCAGTTCGATATGCTATGCTACATGAACCAATTCATATATGCAACCAGATTTCAAAATTACGTCAGGTAACAATGAACAACAGAGTCGAGGCAGAAAATCAACAAATGGTGATGACCGAAGTTAATACAGAGTCATGGAGTTGCATACACAATATCCAGTGCCAAAGTCAACCAAAAATCGTCACAGTCAATGATGAATGAGTCAATCTTCATCACAAAGTCAAAAATCAAAGTCGTGGCCAACAAAGGATACCGAAGTCAAAGAAAATTGATGCCGTGAAAATCAAGTAAGCAAGCATCACAGAATATATACGAAGTGACAAAGTCAGAGAGATCATAAACATTCAAGCAACATCGAACGGCCAGAGATAAAATAATTGACAAATTCAAATCATCAGAACGAACGAGAATATAGGAATTCGATTCCTATTTAAACACAATCATCATCGGCAATTTAAAATCCATGGAGTTCAAGCATCAACCAGTAAAGCAAAAGGGATAAATTACGTACCGAAATTGCAAAACGAACTCGATCCAAATTGAAGAGCCGTGAGCAAATCAAAGAGCATCAATCCTACTATCGAACGAGATCGAGCGGCACTTCAATTTGCATAACCCTAGTTTGAATCGCAAGGAGCAAAAGCAAATTTGCAGAAGCCCTAATTCGCAAAGAGGAACGAAAGAGGATCGGCCATATTTTCACAAGTCAAAAGAAAAAGGAACGGGTTGAAGAAGAGAATATGGCCGTCCTTGTTATTAAAGGGCTTTTAATTTTATATTAGGGTTTTTGTTTTTATTTTTAAATTTCTGTTTAAATTTATTTTCTAAACTTTAAATCGTTGTTATTTCTAGTTGTGTGACTAGGGGACAGGCTACGTGGCGTAGCTTGAGAATTCGCAACTCTGTGGTTGAGTTGTGGCAAGGTTTTGAGCGTAGAGTTAGATTAGCCAATAGCGGGTATAGCGAGTTTACGTGTGTAAGAGAGGGACTATCTAATTTCTAGTAGAAACCTTGGGGGCAGCACGTAGGCAGGGTTTTGCCGAAGCTGGGTAAATTCTGTGTTGTTCTGTTCTGCATTTTATTATTCTGCTATTTATTTCTGTGCTGGTAATATTCTGTGATCTGTGTTAATATTAGTTTATAAGCTTCCGCAATTAATTTTTATAATTAACACTATCACCCTATTCACCCCCCCCCCCTCTAGGGTGAAATCGATCCTACAAAGATGATATAGTAAGCATTATAAAGTATGCAAAAGATCTCCTTAGTTGATATATCATAAATAATCACCATGTCATAAAGTCATCTCATGCCAATATCGATAATCATTTCAAATATGGTGAATGTATATCAGATCAAATCAAAAGATCGCATGACATTAGGTCATCAGGTTGGACAACATATATCGCATAACAGCGAGTTAATCCTCAAAAGCATAAGACCTAATGATAGAAAGTAGAAATCCAATACATAAGACTACATAACAACAAATCAATATGAAAAGACAAGCACAAAGCAAAACGGGATAAAATAACCGATCCTATAGATATCTTAACTATAAGGGAATTCTTAGTACGATTGCTTTATCCCAATAGGGGACTTATAAGACATGCTCCAGGAGTTTAACAAGGACCGACACCGATAAAACTCTACTGGCATAATATACGCGATCCTAACATAAGGTGTGCACTAGTTTTGTACAATCTCACATATAGCCTCAAGCTGTAATGAATATGAGGAGGATAGAAGCCCATAATGGACAAGAAAATGGACTACGATGGAACTGACAACCTTAGAAATAATAGTTCTTGTTATGAATAATGATTTTCTATAATGGTGAATGGTGAGTTCAAAGTAAAATAATTAACAAATGAATTGAAGTACATACTAATGTTAGGAATACCACATCCACTATATCTTTTCTACTTTCTTGGGTTTTAGAGCATAGAAGAAGTGAATTGATCATTTAACTATTTAAAATATTTTATATAGATTAAAAATAAAATATCCCCTTTTAATGACATATCAACGACTTGAGGAAAAGAATTAAATATCCCCATTTTAATGGTACATCACTGACTTGAGAAATGAATATTAATAAATAGTGTTTGTCGTGTCATATCGTGGAGTGTAACCATGAAAAGGTGTGGAACTTATGGAGCAGTTTTGCATAACATGTTATTTAAGTCATGAAATTTTAGGTTTTTACCTATTAAAATCGGTAATGTTTCATTGATAGTGTGATATATGGATGTAAAACACAAACATACGGTAAATATTAGTAAATGACTTTGCATTAATAGTTCAATGTAATCGAGGAAACTTTTAAATGATGAACTGGCTAGGTAGTCATGACTTTTTATTTTGATTTAGAAATATTTGTACCTATATATGGATCATACAGTACTACTACTATAATTCTTTCAAATGAAAAAGTGTTGGACCAAAGCAAGTTAAAACATATACAAATCTCGTTCAAATACTCACAAGGTAAGGAACTGGAAATGATTTAAATTGAACCACTCAAATAATCAAGCATCCTTCTTTCCCTCTAGACAAAGTCCAAATAAAACCAAATAAAACAATTTAGTAGAAATAGAAAACTCAATTCTAATCGACACAATCCAAAATCCTTTCCAAAAGCCATCATTCATATCAAAACTAACCAACATCCCATTTCACTAAAGCGCACTCTCAGTTAACGTAAAGTTCAATATTTCAGAACTTTTGAGTAGTAGAGGCCTATGCAATAGTGACGTAGGCGTGGAACAAGAACTCAAAAAACCAATCGAAGGAGATGGACACTAGTTAACACAAACTATAATTAATAAATGAAAATGTAAAGATTGAGGATGGAAAAAATGCAAAACAGCGATTACCAATTTAGCGCAGCAGGTAATAAAAAGCAAAAGAATGATAGCTAATAAAGAGCACTACACATGCATCGACCAACGACTAGGTGATGAAATACATTAACTATGCGGCGACGTTGATCAGAAGTTGGGGATGGAAGGAGATCAGATCGGTGAAGAAGAGGGAGGAAAAGGGAAATAGGGTTAGGTTATTTTCTCAAACTTAAAAATTGCAAGGAAGCGTCGTTTGGACATATTTGTCAATTTTTAATTTTTGGGCTTGGCCCAATAAAATAGATAAGAGATAAAAAATTAGAAAGGAAAGGAATCATTGCGGAAATCATAGAAATTTCCACATGTTTCGTTATGGGTAGGAAGGAATTCCTTTGGATAGTTTATTTCAAAAAAAATTGAAAATTGAAAAATTTTCAAATATTCAGAAGGAAATTAGCGGGAAATGAGAAACAAGAAAACCAGTCCTAAAAGCAACACCACGAGTCCCATACCACTTGTGGTTGCTAGAGTATTTACTATAAGCTAGTAAATTCTCTTAACCAAGTATTCTACATTATAAATTGCACATTTAAACAATGGAGCGATACCGAATGTCCTATACCACTCGGTACTAAAAAATTGTTTAATTATATTTCTCATTTCATAAAGGCTAATTTAATAAAAATATTTTAAGAATAAATAATTATTTTGAAGATATAAACTTGCCTCTAAAAGTTTCTAAATCAATTTTCTAAGCTAATATATATAATACTTCAAATCACTTCAAACATGACTTGATTACATATAATTATATCGTATAGAGTTTTAAGTATTGCACATTAAAATAACATCCCTTCCAAATTCCTAATTCTTTACTATATATACAACCATAATTATACATCTCCAAAATTATATAATTGAAATCTAGATTGAAATCTTGATAAATATTGTATTAACTGAAATCACTAAAGAATGTGTTCAAATCATTTTCAAAGGAATAAACGCAAAACTAGTTTATATTTAATTATAAATATATTCTAAATGAAACTTATTTAAAATCATTTGAAATATAGATTTATCAAAACAATTAATGTAATTCAAATTATGGAATTAAAAATGCAATAAAATGTTAAGAAATAAATAATGAAAGTGCAAACAACAATTTTCTAGCCTCGGTTCTGGAGTTGAAATACTCCAAGAATTTCTTTCACGGGTCTATTGGTAGTCGTGACTTCGTGGAGCTTTTCAGCTCTAGGAATCCCATTTCTAATCAATTTTTGTCGATTTCGAAGAGGCTTTGACGTCTCCAGGGATTAAACCCCCTAACCAAACATGCATACACATATAGCAATCAGGCAATCTCATTTTCTGATCAAACAAAGGGAATTCCACTCGCAATTTTACACCCAATTCAGATTTCAACAATTATACCATTCGACAACAAGCAAATTCATACATCATAGATAACCTTAAATTAATTTATGAAATACTACCACAGCATGAATGGATTAGAGATCCATGTGTTAGTGAATAACTCACCTTAACCATTCGCTCCTACCACCCTAGTCACTGCCTACGCCATCATCACCAGCAACTATCATCTTCAGCCATGCTTGGAGCATGCCTACGCCTTGACCACATCGCCTAAAGTCACTGTTGAAGGTTTCACACCTTCATGCTTGCGTCAATCACCTCCACCCTTCAACAACCGCACGGCCAGCCTCCAGCGCATGCCACCACCCCCTTGATCATGTCGGCCTTATCCTTGATATTCTTTTTTTGCTATTCGTTATTTGATTTTTTTCTTTTCCATTCGGTTTTTGATTTGGGGATCTAGGCTAGTAGATGGGTAAATAGGAAAGGGTATTGGTGGGTTTGGGAATGATGTAAAGGAGGGAAAAAGGGAATGGGCTTGGTTAGTTTGGGCTTTTAAATTTAAGTTCAGTTTTGTTTTAATCAATTCCTTAACATTTAATTTTAAACATTAATCCATGTTATTTATTTATAAATATATTTCAATCTAATTTAAATTGATTAAACTTCATTCCAGAAATACATTTCGACATCTGCAATTCCATTCCATCCAATTTTCTTCATTTTTATTCAATTATTCATTATATTACTATAACGACCAGAAATTTTTGAGCCTAAAAATTCGACATTAGTACGTTCACTGTAGAAGTGCCGAGCAATCGAATGCTGGAAATTCCATATTGTTAGGGTAAGAATAAAATGAGGTAGAAGAAGAAACAGAAAACAACAGCATAGAAACTCACAATCGCAGCAGAACAAAATATAATATACAAATAACATCATTTACACAATGAAAGCTGTAAATGTCAATTTACATACAATAAAGTAACACCCGAGTCAGACTCGAAACCAACGTGAGTAAACCCATCTAATATGAAATAATTAAGTTATATAGTTTCATTGAAAAATAGGGTAACTCGTACATCACTATAAGTTTTGATCTTGTTATAGCCAAACACTTACTACACAAGTCCACTGATATTTAAAATAATATCTAAGTATCTTTACTTATTTTCAATAGTCAGTTTGCTTCTATTTATTCAATTCCAGACTATTTGACTCTATAATCAAATCCATAAAGATTTGTGGTACTTATTAAATCGAAGTGGTTCTGGACATTGTTGATATCTGATCCCGGTTTCTTTGAATCCAACGCCATTTTTAAGCCAATTTGTTTTTAACAAAACAATTAAATTTTAGAATGTCATGTTCACATAGTAATTCCATCACAAATATTTATTTCAAATAACATTTCACGTTTATCAACAGTTTAACCAAGGGTATTTCATATCACAAAATAACTGGGATTAAAATACTAGAGAAACCAAGCAATCCAAAATATTTATCCAGTTTACTATTCATGGACTAAATTAACTAATTACAAAATCATCTAATTAATTTAAGACAAATTAATTATTTACAAAATCTTGTTTAATTATTATCAAACTATTTACAAGCCCCTTAATTATATTTTAATTAAATATCTGAAATTAATTAATAATTAGCATGCATGGTTAACTTAAGACTTTTTAAATTAATTAAAAACCCTAAACATTTTATTTTTCCTTAACTATTTACTAGTTACAACCACTTGCTTTACTTTACTAAACTTAAGAAATTAATCAAATAATTAGCATACATACAATTACCTTAACTTAATTAATTTAATATTAAATTATTTTATTTATCCTAGTCATTACGAATCCTAAGGTTTAAATTAACTTAAGGTTTTAAACTACTTAATTCATACAACCATAAACTAATTATTTTGAAATCATTTCTTTCATTTTAAAGTTTTTATATTTTCCTTTCCTTTTATATATATTTTCTTTTCTCTTTTCTTATTCTTTTATTTCCTTTCCTATTCTCATTTCCTTTTATTTTATTCCTTTACTTTTTGAAATTTTACTTTCTTTTACATTGTTATTTACATAGCCCACTATTGTTTTCTTTCGGCCCAACTTCCACCCCCCTTTTCTTTTGCGATTCCAGTTCTTTCCTTCTACGCTTCACCACGCTTTTGCACGAATGTGCACGAAAGCGCGCACCTGAATCCACGCCCCGACCACCGAAACTCGCCGACGATCATCATCCCCTATCGCACAAGACCTCCACCTCTCACTTGACCACCTAGAACACACCACAACTCCTTCACTAAAAAACTAATTGACGCAGTGGATAACAATAAGTTGTTACCAAATGATGCACAACGAACAAACGACGATGGAACGATACAAAGATGAATCGACGGATTGATAATACCCAAGATAAATGCCTAAATCCGTTGATCTCACGAGATACCGGATTCTATCTATCTTTAACACGTTGGTCGCGCATAACACCGTGTTAGAAGATCTACGATTCTTTGACGTTGATCTCGCGCACGAGATTCCGTGAACCGGCTTCAAAATAGTTGATTCGAGCACACTCGAATAACTGAAGATGGAGAAAGGAGATAACACTCAACTTCCAATTTTAAAGAGGCACAAAGCACTCAAACAAAAGTTTATTCAAAATCAACCACCTTCTACAATGACATCACATACGTATTTATAGAAGATTACAACTCACACAACACAGCACAGCCGACCTAACTCACGGCCGACCTAAGAACAAACGACTTAACCCATACAACATGATTTACGACCTAACAGTTACAACACACGCGACCTACGATTTAACAAAAACAACACACGACCTATGTACAACACATAAGCGACTTAAGAAAAATTACAACACAGCTCGGCTTCTGGTACTTGAGCGACCTAACATCAGGAACGACCTTGGATGCATGAACGACTTAAGGAAGGATGACAGCGACCTAGGGAAGCTCGCGACTTAAACTAGTGGAGCGACCTACTGGAGATGCTCGCGACTTAAGGAATATCGCGACATGTGAAGTTCCTGACCTACTGGAATTCACGAATTCTGGAGCGGCTTCGATCTTGTGACCTGAGGTATGTTGCGCTGCATCCTTTATCTTGGTAGGCCGTGAATCCCTAGGTCGTTCGCGACTCAATGAACCCGAGCGACCTAAAACCACCGAGCTATCTTCCAAGCGACTTAACGCGTAATCTGCTTTCATTGAGTTAGGTCATAATTCGTTAGGTCGGAACTCTGTTGCGCTGCATCATCCTCCCCTGGTTGACAGAAATTCGACCCGAATTCACACTTTCCTCTTCTTCGACACACTTATCCCCATGATATGGAATCAAGTGTTTGACGTTGAAAACGTCGGCAGTATGGACATGATCCGGCAATCTTAACCGATAAGCATTATCAGTAATCTTCTTCAAGATTTCTACTGGACCAATCTTTCGAGCTTTCAATTTGTTGTAATTTCCAACTAGAAAACGATCTTTTGTTAATACTGCGTAAAAAAAATCACCCTCTTTGAAGTCCACACTCCTTCGTTTCTTATCTTCCAGTTGCTTATACTTCTCATTTGACTCAAGTAATTGTTCATGAGCAATCCTGTGACATTCCTGCAACTCATTCACGAAATCACAAGCTCATTTAGTAACCCCTTTCTGACGTGGAACTATCGACAAATCCAACGGTCCTTTCGGAATTGCTGAATATACTACTTGAAATGGACTGAATCCAGTACTTCGACTAACAACAAGATTATGTGCGAATTCTGCCTGACATAACTTCAAATCCCAACTCTTCAAATTATCCTTCACAAGACATCTCAACAAGTTTCCCAAAGATCTGTTCACCACTTCCGTTTGCCCATCCTTTTGTGGATGATAGGGGCTACTAAAATTCAGCTTAGTCTCAACCATCTTCCACAGACTTAACCAGAAATGACTTAGAAATCGAGTATCCCGGTCAGAAACAATGGTATCAGGTAGCCTATGTAGTCGATAAACCTCTTTAAAGAACAATTGAGCAACACGGACTGCATCAGCGGTCTTTTTACAAGCTATGAAATGTGCCATCTTCGAAAATCTATCCACCACAACATATATAGAATCGTTCCCTCGTTGAGTTCTTGGCAAACCCAAAACAAAGTCCATGCTAATATCAACCCATGGTCTAGTAGACACGGGCAATGGCATATACAATCCTGCATTCGTAGCCGTCCCTTTGGAAACTTGACATATGTGACATCTCTGCACAAATCTTTCAACTTCTTTCCTCATGGAAGGCCAAAAATATGATTGAGAGATCAACTGCAAGGTACGATCTCTTCCCACATGACCTTCTTCATGCAATTCCTTCACAATCTTCATTCGCATACTGCACTCTGGTATACATAATCGATTTCCTTTGAATAGAAAACTATCTACCAACACATACTCATCCGTCTTCCCTTTCTCGACTTCATCTACAATATTAGCAAAGTAAGGATCCTCAACAAACAATTCTGGAAATACATCAAACCCTGTCACTTCAACTTTCATCGTAGTCAACAAATGATTTCTTCTACACAATGCATCTGCCATCCGATTTGTAACTCCCAACTTATGCTTTACAACAAATGTAAACTGTTGCAAGTATGCGATCCATGAAGCATGCCTGGCTGCAATCTTATCCTATCCCTGCAAATGCTTCAACGCTTCGTGGTCCATATATAACACAAACTCATTATGAAACAAATAGTGTCTCCAATGTTTTATGGCTTGGACAATAGCATAGAACTCCAAGTCATAGGTACTGTATCTTGTCTTAGCTCCAGAAAGTTTCTCGCTAAAATATGCAACTGGACGTCCCTTCTGACTTAATACTCCACAAATTCCAACCTTATACGCATCAGTATCTAGCTCAAAGAGCAACTGAAAATCCGGGTATCTAAGAATCGGTGTTGTAGTCAAGAGTGTCTTGATCTGTTGGAAAGCAGAATCAGCCTCTTCAGTCCACACAAACTGCTTTCCTTTCATACAATCTATCACTGGTGCCATTACGCTACTGAAATGTAGAATAAACCTTCGGTAGAATGATGCTAACCCATGGAAACTTCTCACTTCAGTTACAGTCCTGGGTTGTGGCCAATCTTTGATTGCTTCAACTTTACCTTGATCCACATCGCTTCCTTCCTTGGACAACACATGCTCCAAAAACAAAACACTGTGTGTCATGAACATGCACTTCTTTATTGCAGCGTAAAATTTCTCCTGACGAAGTATCATCAACACTTCCCGCGAGTGTTGTAGATGTTCTTCTGTGCTTCCACTATATATCAATATATCATCAAAGCATATCAACACGAACTTTCCAATAAACGGTCGAAAAATCTGATTCATCACTCGCATAAAAGTACCAGGTGCATTCGAAAGACCAAATGGCATGACCAGCCATTCATACAACCCTTCCCGCGTCTTGAATGCGGTCTTCCATTCATCCCTTGGTCGAATTCGAATCTGATGGTACCCACTCTTCATATCAATCTTTGAAAAGATAGCAGCTCCGCTCAACCGATCTAACAAGTCATCCAATCTTGGCATTGAAAATCTGTACCTTACTGTAATCTTGTTTAGTGCTCGACTATCTGTACACATTCTCCAAGTTCCATCCTTCTTTGGCACTAACAAGGCTGGTACTGCACAAGGACTTAAACTTTCTTGTACGCGCCCTTGTTCAAGTAACTCCTCTACCTGTCTTCTCAACTCTTCGTGCTCCTTTGGACTCATTCTATAATGTGGTCTATGTGGTAACACAGCTCCCGGAACAAAATCAATGTGATGTTGTATGTCTCTCAATGGTGGTAATTCTTTTGGTAATTCTTCAGGAAATACATCTTCAAATTCCTTTAACACTGGCTTAACTTCCTCAGGAATTTCAACCACTTCACTACTTTCACGTCCAATCAACAGAAATACTTCAGGCCCATCCTCTACTTCTTTGACAAACTCCTTCAAAGATAACAGATTCTGTAGCTCCTCGATTTCCTCCAACTTGCTTTCACTTTGTTGTCTCTTTTTAGGAACTAAAGTGATTAGTGCCATCGAACATGAAACTATAGTAGTTAGTCCTACCATCGTGTTGCATGGCTCTATCAAATTGCCACGGTCTTCCCAACAACAAATGACATACATCCATATCTACCACGTCACACCAAATTTCATCCTTATACTTCTTTCCGATGGAAAAAGTTACACAAGCTCTTTGACTAACCTTCACTTCTCCACCTTTCCTCAACCAAGCTAATTTGTAGGGTTTGGGATGCTTCTCTGTCTTTAACGCTAACTTCTTTACAGCTTCTGTAGAGATGATGTTATCACAAATTCCTGCATCGATAACAAACTTACAAACCCATCTCAAAATAGTGCACGTCGACTGAAAAATATTACTCCTCAAACAACTAGTCTCCTCTTCCTACTTTGGCGTCAAGCAAGATCTTCTCATCATTAAAGAATATCCCTCGTCTCCCGCCAATAATTCTTCTTCCTCCTCAACTTGTGGTGATTTGGAACATTCTATTTCTGCATCCTCATCCTCAACCTCAGCAACCATCGCTCGCTTCTTAGGCTTCGGGCATTCATTGCTCTTATGACCAAACTCCTGACAGTTATAACACTTGAAATTGTTGTTGACCTTGGTCTTAGCAACTTCATTGACAACCGGTTTACTAACAGCCTTGGAGACATTAGTATTGTTACTAGCCCCTTTCACTTGATTAATCGAACTTGTAAATGCACCACCTCCTCTTCTGCCTTGCTTCTCCCAAGCTAGAACCTTCTGGTGTGCTTCAGCAACGGATCTTGGATCAAACATATTTACCATATCCTGAATTTGCATTCTCAATCCTCCAACAAATCTAGATGTCAATTGTTCCTCCGTCTCCATGATATCGTTTCTAGCAATCAGTTGATAAAACTCATCTCCATAATCATTTACCGACTTTGTCCCTTGTCTCAAATTCTGTAAGCGCTGATACATAAGAGACTGATAATTATATGGCAAGAAAGTAGCCTTCATCAACTTCTTCATTTTTCCATGAAACAATCTTCGACTTTCCCATTCTTTCCCGTGTAAGTTTAGTTTGTTGCCACCATGCCATAGCTCTTCCCCTCAATCGTGTAGCAACCAACTTAACTCTACGATGCTCGGGTACTTCCTTGAAGTCAAAAATTTCCTCAACATTTTATAACCAGTCCAGAAACTCTTCCGCTATCATTCCCCCTTTGAATTCTGGAATCTCTGTTTTCATCCCCGACTCCCATTTACGATCATTCTCTGAATCAATATATCAATTACGTACTTGGCCTCGATCTCGATCATGAATACTTCCTCTATCACCATATTCCTAAAAATCATATGTATATCGATATCGATCTCGTCCATCTACATCTCTATGACTATGCATGTCCTTTTTATCATGTCTTTTGGCATCACGATACGGATCATCTTCAAATCCACGATGAGTTCTTCTCTCTTCACCTCGATACTCATGATGTTCTTGCCTCATAGAAACTGATGATTCTCTCCGATCTTAATAGGATTGGGGTGACATTCTTCTTTCTCCCGCAACTGAAGGTGAAACTCTGTTTCCACTATGGTGCGAAACTGGTGAAGTTATCCTTTGACTTTGATTCATGTCTCTCATCAACTTCTCTAACTTTCCAATACCTTCATCAAACTTTTCATTGATACGCTGCCCCATCTTCTCAGCTTCTTGATTTCTACGCACATCTTCAAGATTTTGAAATCGATTAACACGTCTCGGAGGCATGATCAAACTTATCAACAAACAATCTCCAAACTATCTTTAACTCGGATTCAACTTATCTCGGCTCGGCTGAAACTGTAACTCTCGGCCTTGATCAAACTTTGCACAAATCAACACTCTGATTCGGCTCCTACACTTCCTCTTAACTCCAACAGGTTCGGCTTAGCTATGATTAGCTAAGTTTAGGCTTTGATACCAAATTTGATGCAGTGGATAACAATAAGTTGTCACCAAATGATGCACAACGAACAAACGACGATGGAACGATACAAAGATGAATCGATGGATTGATAATACCCAAGATAAATGCCCAAATCCGTTGATCTCGTGAGATACCGGATTCTAGCTATCTTTAACACGTTGGTCGCGCACGATACCGTGTTAGAAGATCTACGATTCTTTGACGTTGATCTCGCGCACGAGATTCTGTGAACCGGCTTCAAAATCGTTGATTCGAGCGCACGCGAATAACCGAAGATGGAGAAAGGAGATAACACTCAACTTTCAATTTTAAAGAGGCACAAAGCACTCAAACAGAAGTTTATTCAAAATCAACCACCTTTTACAATGACATCACACACGTATTATAGAAGATTACAACTCACACAACACAACACAGCCGACCTAACTCACGGCCGACCTAAGAACAAACGACTTAACCCATACAACACGATCTACGACCTAACAGTTACAACACACGCGACCTACGATTCAACAAACAACACATGACCTATGTACAACACATAAGCGACTTAAGAAAAATTACAACATAGCTCGGCTTCTGGTACTTGAGCGACCTAACATCAGGAATGACCTTGGATGCATGAACGACTTAAGAAAGCACGACAGCGACCTAGGGAAGCTCGCGACTTAAACTGGTGGAGCGACCTACTGGAGATTCTTGCAACTTAAGGAATATCGCGACATATGAAGTTCGCGACCTACTGGAATTCACGAATTCTAGAGCGGCTTCGATCTTGCGACCTGAGGTATGTTGCGCTGCATCCCTTATCTTGGTAGGTCGTGAATCCCTAGGTCGTTCGCGACTCAAAGAACCCGAGCGACCTAAAACCACCGAGCTATCTTCCGAGCGACTTAACGCATAATCTGCTTTCATTGAGTTAGGTCGTAATTCGTTAGGTCGGAACTCCTGTTGCGCTGCATCACTAATCCTCCGGCCCAAACCCGATCAGGGTCATCCCCTTTCCAACCACCTCGCCCCACCACCAATGTTGAACATCCTTGCCCAAATTTCGCCTAAAGCCTCGCCAGAACCTCCTTCATCCAATCCTATTGGACCGCACTTCCCTCATTGCCCTGATCAGCCACCATCTCATCAGAAATGCGCCGACAGAAACGCCTTCCTAAACCCTAATCTCGATTCGCTTGTCCACCTCCCTCTCCTAAAAATTACTGTGCTATTTTATTCAATTCCCCTTTCCTCGATGCTATTCCACGCCGAGTTGCTGGACACGAAAATAGTCACCATACCCAAAAAAAATTCTTCGCCCAAATACGATCATCCTTCCTTATCTCATTGATTCCACCACTAAAAATCATAAAACAATCACTAAAATTCCTCATTCCACCTAGTGATCACCCCTATGTAAGAAAAAGATCATAATATGCTATTCCAAATTTTACACTTTGGCTTAACTTACTGTAAACACACCCTTCCCAATACGTATATTTGATAATATTCTGTGAAATCATTTTTAAACCTAAGTACTCGAATACACTCAAGAACCCTTCAAACATCATGAGCTAAAAGTGTCTAGATGAGAAGACATGGATTTTCTTTTGAAGAGTTGAATATGCCAGGAAACAAAGACAGATGAAAAATATGCGTACAGGCATTTCATATCCCTACTTACAGGCACATACACATCCATCTCTAAGCAATAGTATAACAACATACTATTATTTCTATTTTATCTTTAACTACTCCTAGATTTATTAAAAGAATTTAATTTTTAAAAGATGAAGTTTACTCACCTTCTCCTTTGAAACAGAGTACTGTTTTGCAAAGGAGTTTTACTGTTAGCTTTGCTCAGGTTTGCTTCTGTCTTGATCTGTTATGATTTATGGTGGTTCTTTGTTTCTCTGATCTTGATCTTATTTTTTTAGTTCAGTTGAGTTTTGTGTTACAGTTGTAAGATGGTAGTGTTTGTTTTTCTTCTTCTTTTTGATATTTCTTAGTTGAGTGAACTAAATGGGATAAGAAGATACACATATGAAGAGTAAGCTGCCTGTACACCGCACCTTGTTTTGTTTCTCATTTTTTACTTTTATTTTTATTTTTATTTGATATCTTTGGGTTAGAGATTTTCTTTTACTTGTCATTATTTCTATTTTTATTTTTTAAGATTAAAAAGAAGAAATGACTTCTTGTATGCTTGATGGATAGGTAATTAATGTGTCCCTCTTTTAGTTTACATGCAAATCACATTACATAAGCACATATTCTTGTGTTTTTAAAATGTAGAGTTGAAATTTAAATCATCATTTAAAAAAAAAAGAAGTCTATTGACATTTGTATGCTTGATGAGAATTTACTACGATGATGTCTCCTAAAATGTTTACAGGTATATACATATAAATTGACATATAAATCGATATATGTACTTTAGTGTATATATTTCTTTTATTTCCATAAAAACATATATACATAAATATACATCTAAATCTTTACATATATACACCCTTGTTTTCACATGTAATTACATTCTTTATGTATGCTATTATATTTACATATACATATACCTATGTATAGATGTATATATAGCGGTGCATATGAAATTTTGCCACATTTCACTTGCATAGGTACATATTATCATTTCTTATAAATGGTTATATGTACACATGTTTACATTTTACTATTTAACAATATATACATTTGTTTTGTATTTTCCAACATATATATATATATATATATATATTTCCACTTATACATATCTTCCTATACTTGTGTGTGTGTATATATATATCTTTATTCAAACTTTCATATATAGCACTTGTGTATATGACACTTTTAGATATTGGTAATTTATTTGTTTGGCTAATTAAAATTAATATTCCAATAGTTAAAACCAGTTAATTAACCGATTGCAGATGTCAGGAAACCAGTGTGAGTATGCCCATCTAATATGAAATACTTAAGTTATAAAGTTTCATTTAAAACCAGGGTAACTCGTACATCACTACGAGTTTTGATATTGTTATAGCCAAACACTTATTACACAAATCCATTGATATTTAAACTAATATTTAAGTACCTTTGCTTATTTTCAATAGTCAGTTTGCTTATATTTATTCAATTCCAGACTATTTGACTCTATAATCAAATCCATAAGATTTGTGGTACCTATTGAATCGAAGTGGTTCCGGACATTGCTGATATCCGATCCCGGTTTCTTCGAATCCAACGCCATTTTTAAGTCAAGTTGCTTTTAACAAAACAATTAAATTTCAAAATGTCATGTTCACATAGCAATTCCATCACAAATATTTATTTCAAATAACGTTTCATGTTTATCAACAGTTCAACCCAGGTATCTCATATCACAGAATAACTGGGGTTAACGTACTAGAGAAACCAAGCAATCCAAAATATATAATCCAGTTTACTATTCAAGGACTAGATTAACTAATTATAAAATCATCTAATTAATTTAAACCAAATAATTACTTACAAAATCCTGTTTAATTATTATCAAACTAATTACAACCCCTTTAATTCTATTTTAATTAAATATCTAAAATTAGTTAACAATTAACATGCATGGTTAACTTAAGACTTTTTAAATTAATTAAAAACCCTAAACATTTTATTTTTCCTTAACTATTTACAAATTACAACCACTTACTTTCTTTACTAAAATTAAGGAATTAATTAAATAATTAACATATATAGAATTACCTTAACTTAATTAATTTAAAGTTAAATTATTTTATTTATCCTAGTCATTAACAATCCTAAGGTATAAATTAACTCAAGGTTTTAAACTACTTAATTTATACAACCATAATCTAATTACTGTGAAATCATTTCTTTCATTTTAAAGTTTTTACATTTTCCTTTCCTTTTATATATATATATATATTTCCTTTTCCCTTTTCTTATTTCTTTTATTTCCTTTTCTATTCTCATTTCCGTTTATTTTTATATTCCTTTACTTTTTAAATTTTTACTTTCTTTTTACATTTCCTTTTCTTTGTTATTTACATGGTCCACTATTATTTTCTTTCGGCCCAACTTTCACCCCCTTTTCTTTTCTGCTTCCAGTTCTTCCCTTCTACCCTTCAGCACGCATGTGCACGAATGTGCACGAAAGCATGCACCTGAATCCACGCCCTAACCATCGAAACTCACAGACGATCATTATCCCCTATCGCACACGACCTCCACCTCTCACCTGACCACCTGGAACACACCACAACTCCTTCAATCGAAAACTAATCCTCCAGCCCAAACCCGATCAGGTTCACCCCTTTCCAACCACCCCGCTCCACCACCAACGCCGGACGTCCTTACCCAAGCTTCGCCTAAAGCCTCGCCAGAACCTCCTCCATCCAATTCCCTGGGACTGAACTTCCCTTATTGCCCCGATCAGCCACCATCTCATTAGAAACGAGCTGACAAAAATGTCTTCCTAAACCCAAATCTCGATTCGCTCATCCACCTCCCTCTCCTAAAAATTGTTGCGCTATTTTACTCAATTCCCCTTTCCCCGATGCTCTTCCACGTCGAGTTGCTGGACACGAAAATAGTCACCACGCCAAAAATTTGTTCTTTGCCCAAATACGGTCATCTTTCCTTATCTCATTCATTCCACCACTAAAAATCATAAAACAACCATTAAAATTCCTCATTCCACCTAGCGATCACCACTACACAAGAAAGAGATATCATAGTACGCTATTCCAAATTTTATACTTTGGCTTAACTTACTGTAAACACACCCTTCCCAATACATATACTTGATAATATTCCATGAAATCATTTTTAAACTTAATTATACTTGAATACACTCAAGAACCCTTCAAACATCATGAGATAAAAGCGTCTAGATGAGGAGATATGGATTTTTTTTGAAGAGTTCGACATGTCTGGAAACAAGGGACAAAGGAAAAATATGTGTACAAGAATTTCATATCCCGACCAACAGGCACATATAAAAAGGAGGCCGATATTTGTTTTTTCTCGGTTACTCTTTTTTTCCTTTTTTTAAAGAATTTTGTTGGTCGTACAGCGTTAATAATTCTTCATCATATTTACAATAGACCAAAAGCATACCTAGATAGATAAAATATTATTATTTGAACTACAGAAATAAAGAAATATACCAAGTCAATGAGATCCATACCTGGTGTTTTCCTTGTTTGAACAGATTAGAGAAAGCCTTGGCTTCTATGCGGTGGAGCGGAGTAGCATTGAAGACGCGTGGTGGATGCGGAAGCACTAGAATTTTTTTTGTCGGAGGAACAAGTTTTTAATTTAGAGGAAGTATGGAAGATGAACAGAAGGTGTTTAAGCTAACATTGATTGCAGAGAGCTTATAGATTTTATTAAACTAAGTTTCGATGATTACAACTGAGTTACATAATTGCCTTATATATGCTATTAGCCGATAGATCCGGTTATTTGATTACTTACACATACCAAATTTTACAAGACACAAAATTTATATAAAAGTACAAAGCTGGCAGAAAAATATAAAGCTGGCCCGACAAGTGTTAGAGCTAGTTCAGTGCTGGCATTTTCTTTTGGTGGCATACATATGCTGGACTTTATGTAGAGACTTCCAATGCTTTATGTGGCTCTGTGAGTAGAAGGTACTGACAAGTCATCAGATTCGTCATCCGTGACGTCGCTTATATCTTCCATAGCTTCTAGATCACTATCTTCTGCAAACCTAATTACATGCTGTGTGGATCAAAGCTGTCTATAGGATAGAATGGTAGTAAGTATTTGAACCCTGTAGAGCGCCACATCCGCTTTGTAGTGGTTTCTGCATAGAAGTAAAGTTCACGCCAATGGGGTGGTGGTGATAATAATTCTTCTCTTTGGTGAAACTCCCATGGTCTATGGCTTTGAAACCAAATTGGCTTTCGCTTATATATTTGTGCTCCTTGTGCAACTGCAAAGGGCTGCGAATTTTTGTTAACAAAAATAGAAATCTTGTGTTTAGCTAGTCGTTTAGTATTTTTGCTATCGAAAAAGAATTTTGGGCAAGTGGAATTAGTACATAATGTGACTGGATACCCGAATGTGAGCATACTATAGAGAATTAAGCTTAGCTTCCATCCAAACTTGTCTAAGTACTCTATTTTACAATCTATGCTTAGTTTGACTCGTGAAAGCATACTATGGTCAAATAACTTGATTATCTGTCAAAATCTACTGGAGTTAAGTCGAAGTCTATTTTGGCTCTAAGCATATTAGATCTACAATCTTGTACAATTTTGCATCCTCCTGGTGAATTTTCTGCCCATTCTTTTAGTTTCTCCTACAAATTCTGCATTTGATTTTCCCATCCTTGTGCTACTAATTCATTAATCTTGATTTCTAAATCAGGACATTTGTCGTATAGTGGTTTTAGTTCCTTTATGGGTTTAAGTTTAAGCATAGCTCGGAGCTATTGATATGATAGAGTTGTACTAGGAATGATGGTGTCCTGCTTTAATTCCTTTACTTCTTTAGCTAAGGCAAAGATCCTGGTTTCATAATGCTGATTCGTTTGTTGTATATAGGCCAATTCTCTTTTACAGTTCTCTAACTCTTTTATTTTTTCTTGGAGTAGGAACGACCGCCGTTGACTCTGATTTAACAGGGTTTGCAAGGCATAAATCTATGCCGCTTGGTCATTCATTATATGTTCTGGAGATTGCGGCATTGAAGTTGTAATTTGGGAATATGATTGCTGACATTGTGGATCGGTGTAGAAGTTGAGACCCAGTTGTTGTCTAGCTGCTTCTATGGCTTCGCTCAAAGAATAAAATCCCCTAAATCTTGGGTTAGGATAATTTTGAATCGAATTCTGGATCTGACTAAAGTGTTTAAAAATTCCAACATATAGTCCTTCAAAAACTACATAGCAGGAATATTTTTTTGATAATGGTTTCTGTTGTATTTTTGAAAAATAGTTTGTAAAACAGTTTGCCAAAATCATTTTGTGTTGACGGTCTGTATCGACTATTTTTAGATTCCATAAATGATCTAACAAGCACTGCTGCGATTTGTCTGTGACTCTGACCATAGGCCTAAATTTTCTTGGGTCATTATCTTGAAAAATAGCTATATTATACTAACCAAAGGTCATTGTTGGAATTTTGAAAGTATTTGCTGGTGCTGTATTTGTTTATGAACTACTTGGCACTGTAGGGGTTTTAACCTCCTTTTCTGTCTTTTGAATAGCTGGAGAGGTGTTAGCCTCCTTAATTTCTATTTTTACTTCTGCATTCATCATAACTACCTAGAAATAATACAAAAAACATTTGGCTAATTGCTTGGAAAGTAAATCAACTAAATGGTTGCCTTTACCCTTTATATGTTCAAAAACGATTTTATAACCACATCCTTGGATTAAATTCTGTAAATTTAACCATCTAGTTTTATTTATATTTTTGAAGTTTTCATTATTGATAAATTTGACAATGGCTTCACAATCTGTTCTAACAGTAAATTCTTTAGTTAGGTGTATCTTAAATTTGTCTAATGCGTTAATAAGGGCTTGTATTTCAAAGTCTATAATAGTCCACTTTTGCCCAAGTTTGTTAAACGTACCATTAGCATATGACGCTATTTTTTCTTGTGATTTACCTACAAATTTATTTCGTTTACAATAAGGATGGCCCCCATCCTTCCTTGCATCCATCGCATTCGACTATAATATAGTCTGTGGTTAATGAGAGTTCTAATGGCTTAATTCGTTTAACTTCTTCTTTGATTGCTTTTATTAACTTAATGTCTTCATTATTAAATCATCTTTCTCCATTTTTAGATATTTTACTGTATAATGGTCCTACTAGTTTGGCAATATTTGGGATAAATTTTCTGTCGTAATTTACGAGTCCTGGAAATGCTTGAATCTTTTTTACACTATCTAGTTTGTCTGGAAACTCTAAAGTTTTGTAGGAAATATGTGGTTGTAGTTTTATTTTACCATTTCCAATTTCTAGTCCTAAAAAAGAAAATTTTCTTTTAAATAATCCCATTTTCTTTTTTGAAATAACTATTCTATTTTTTAAAATTTAATCAAGGATTAACTTTAAATGAGATTCATGTTCTTTGATTGTATTACTGGCTATTAGGATGTCGTCAATATAAACTAAACAAAATTCATATTTTTTAAATATACTATCCGTAAATCTTTGGAAAACTGTCGGGGCTGTCTTCAATCCGAAACTCAGAACATTCCATTCGAAATGTTCTTCTGAACATGTAAATGCAGTCCATGGTTTAAAGGTTTCTTCTAACTGTAGCTCGTTATATCCTGATTTTAAATCAAATTTGCTAAAGATCTTCTTATTTTGAATTAGATTTATCAATGTATCTTTATTTGGGATATTGTAGCCATCATCTTCTGCATTATCATTAAGACTTTTATAATTATATACTATTAGGGGTTTTTCTCTACTAACTTCAACATGATTTCTAACCAAAAAAGCGGCTGATCTATGGGGACTTTTTGATTTTCTGATTAAGTTCTGTTTCAAAATTTCTTGTATTTGGAGTTTGAATTCTACAACGTCTGCAGGTGAATATTCTATATTTGCTATTATTATGTTATCTATGGGTTTTTTGTTTTTATTTTCGCTATGTATTGTACTTTGATTTTGGTATTGTCATCGCCTATAAGGCCTATTTTTTTCTAATTTTTGAATTAAGGGGTAATTAATCGAGTCAAAAATATATGGCCCTTTTTCTAATGTTTGTGCTTTATCTTGTGCTAAAAGACTAAACGCTTCTAGTTTTTCGTCTGGTAATAATTTTTTTTGGTGTTTAGGTTGTTTGAAAAAATCTAACTCAAGGGCCACCACGCTTCTGCAGCAACTTTGATTTTGTTTGGTAAAAGTTGGTAGGTAAGGTGTATGTATTTTTTTAAAGGTAATGCTATTTTTACTAGAGGAAATACTGCCATTAAGATTTAATATGAAATTTAGACCCCGTAAAAACTCAGAACTATTAATTTTAGGTGGTGTAATATTTGTTTGTCCTAAATCATATTTACTACTATAATTACCAGAAAAGTCTTTAAATTGAATTTATTTGAAAAAACAGAGTAACCGAGCTCAAAAAATATCGGCCTCCTTTTTGTTTTAGTATCGGAGTAAGGTTTTATCCTTGAGCAGTAAAACAAGTTTTGTATTGCTAACAGTCTTACTCATGTAGCTAGGAAAAGTGTAAAACCTAATTACGTCAGATAAAAGCTAATATAAGACTTTCGCTTACTCAAAAGGAAAAAATCAAGCCCACAAGCAAAACATAGCTAGCTGCTTATTTAAAATATGTTAATTAGCTTTTAACGTTTTAATTTGTTTTAAATATTGAGGAACGAGTAATTAATTTAAGAAGTAAAGAAGGTGATATTTTCAAAATAGATTTTCAACACTCATTTAAATGCTTGCAATATTTAAATTTAGAATACTCCTTCAAAGAATGAAATATTGTCAGTCTAGACAAATATAAGTTTCCTTGTTACTTTGAACAGCAATTTAGTCATCAGTTGCACGGTAATAATACTCAAATAAATAGTGTTGTAGACTTTTTAATCAGTCAAGCAAGTAATCTCGAGGCCCTAATAACACAATAACCAAGGCAATAAATAACTTAACAGAGCTACTAAAGAGAAAAACAAAATTTTAAAGTAGATTAGTTCCAATCTAGATTTTCTTAAAGATCAAAACAATACTATTCAAAACCAGTTTATTCATATTAAAAAGAATATACTTACTAGAGAAGAATTAACCCAACTTAAATTCTTGCTAGAAACTAATAAACCTAAATATCTAGAAACAGAATCAAAACAAATATTAGAAGACTTACAAAAATAAACAGTCAAGTTTGATCATAAAATTAAGAAAGTAGAACAAGTAATCGAAGTAATAAAAAAGGTAGTAGCAAGTTAATGAATAAAGAACTGATAGAAGCAAAAAAGAAAGCGGACGATTAAAGCAGAAAATAATTTATGACCAGTTCTCGATCAAGGCTTTTCTAGGTATTCCGATATAGTCAATCAGATCAAGAACATCAACATTTATTAAATATTTTAATAAGCTTAAATCTTCGGTTAATTGAAAAGGTTAATCAACTAACAGAAAAGGTAAATAGTCTATCAGTGGGAAAGGATTGTCAGCATCTACAAATAATAACAAAAAAGCAAGAACAACTTTACAAATTTTGAAAACCAAGACAATGAATTTACAACCGGAATCAGGATCCAGTAGAGCCTTAACAAGGCGTAATTCTACTACTATGACTAAAGATGAAATATCAAATATCATTTCATTATTTAATAAAAGGAAAGACAAACAAATGATACAACTTGATGAAGAAATAGATGTGGATAAAAATCTAGAAATATATAATAACCATCAACTAGATGTATTAAATCCAAAAGTTTTATATCAAGCAGGAGTGATGAACTTAAACATTACTTTAATACGAAGCACTCGTGAAAAAGAACTTAAGATAGTAGATAACAGTGAAATGATTAATATAATTTCTCTAGAAACAATAGAAAAGTTAGAGAATACAGGAAAAAGATTTTTCCATTTAGGTCTAATTGTAATAGGAATAAAAGCATTAACTAGAAAAGGCTTAGGAATAAAGCTGTTAACATTAATCCTAGATAAATCAGGGACCTTCGATATTGAAAAGGCATTAACATCAGGAATGGAAGTAGATTTAAACAATAATTCTGCTCTTATATATTGTGTACCAAAATTATTAAAAGTATAGATAATTTAGAAAATCTAAAAATAGGATTTCAAGCGAAAGGATTTGAAGGATATAGTGGAAAAAAAATTATTATCAGTATAGGATTACTAGGAAAAGCGTCAAATAGATCAGGTATGAAATTTAAGCTAAATTTAATGGGAATAGTACAAAACATAGCAAGTAAAGGCATTCAGATGATAGAACATAGAAGAATTTATCCAGAAGATTTAGCAGGACTCGAATGGTCCTTAAAAGATTTTGTCACTAATGATAAAACACTATTAGTTCCAGAATCACATATCATATATACAAATCAATATAATGAACCAAGTATTAGGTTTAATAATTACAAAGCAAAACAATTTGAAATAGAACAACATAGTGATGAAGAGACAGAATATAATAACTTAAATTCGGAGGAAGGACCAATTTACGATGAATATGATAGTGACATATAATAAGAATATGCTGAACTAGAAGACGTAATCAGATACTTACCAATCGACGAAGAGATAATACAACAAATAGATGAAATCCAAATCGAAGACGATTTTATTAAAGAAATTGAAAATTTAGAAACATGATTCAAAACTGAAACAAAAACATCCTTAGTAGAAATAATGAATAAAATATTAATAGCCGAAAATGTAAGAGAAGAAATTGATAATATGATTGTACAATGTATGATGAATCTCCAAATGAATTATCAAACAGCATTCAACACATTAAGTGAATATTATAACTTAGCATTAGTAGATGATATAAGCAAAGGAAAAATTCCTTTAAGTGACATATACACTCAAAAAAATGAAACAAATTATCAATATTTAATGATTACAGAAGCCTCATCAAGTAAACGACCAAGAAGTGAATTTACAAGACCAGGAGTAGGATACGATGAAAAACATTTGAAAGAGAACCATGGAATCCTCCTAGTATTAGTTTTACAGAAGGAAATACCAAAATAGGAAAAGGAAGTCGGAAATCATATACAAAAATTCATAGTTCTAATATGTTACTATTAGAAAATCAATGCCCTCAATTATGGCCAGATGAAATAGTAATCTGGGAACAAAATGTCATACGCTATTGGGAAGTTAATAAATGAGGAGATATGGATATGTTTGCAGTACTAGAAACTACTTTAGGAACAATGGAATTAGGAATATATCAGATTTTTAAAGTAGTAAATCCACACAAAATAGTTGGACAAAATCGTTAGGAGACAATCCATATACTTTTACATCAACGATCCGAACGATAACAATTGGTATGGATCCAGCTAAAGGAAATACAACATTATAAGATACAACTATAAGAAATATAGAATAATCAAGTATTAGTGATTTTAAATACATTAAAGAATTTAGCCAAGATTTTGCAACAATGATAGCACAAATCGATAAAGCTTTTGATGAAGAATTATGTGATAGATACTTTACAAAATTACCAGAAGATTTAGGACGGAATATACATAAAGAATGGAGAGATAGCCATGAAACAAAACAAGGGTTAGGTATAGGGACTAGAATTACTTTTGTTTTCCGAAAATTAGAGGAATTATGTAAAGAAGACACTATGCAAGAACAAATTAAAAGGCAAGCATGGGCATTTTGTAAAACAGTAATATATACACCTCAAGCCTATGGATACAAAAAGAGAAAGTTTTTAAGAAAATCGGTAAAATATGACAAGCGTAAACACAGTAGATATGTTAAAAAACAAAGACCATATAATAAAAAATGTACCTACTATATATGTGGCGACCCGAATCATTTAGCTAATAAATGTCCTAATCGTGAAAATAATCAGTATAGAGCCAATCTAGCAGGCAAATTAGGAGAATACGATTTACAAAGTGTAAATGATAATTCCGATAACGAATCTACTATAGTATAGTTTCTGATAATGATCTCTTGATTCATTAGGGTATAAGTTATAAGATTAGGATGATCATTATCTTCTTCAGAAAAAGGGCTAGACATTTTTGACTCAATTAATTACCCCTTAATTCAAAAATTAGAAAAAATAGGCCTTATAGGCGATGACATTTCCAAAAGCAAAGTACAGTACATAGCGAAAATAAAAAACCCAAAGATAACAATAAGAACGGGAAATATAGAATATTCACCTGTAGATGTTGCAGAATTCAAACTCCAAATACAAGAAATGTTGAAATTGACCTTAATCAGAAAATCGAAAAGTCCCTACAGATCAGCCGCTTTTATTGTCAGAAATCATGCTGAAGTTAGTAGAGGAAAACCCCGAATAGTATATAATTATAAAAGACTTAATGATAATACAGAAGATGATGGCTACAATATCCCAAATAAAGATACATTAATAAATCTAATTCAAAATAAGAAGATCTTTATCAAATTTGATTTAAAATCAGGATACAACCAGCTGCAGTTAGAAGAAACCTTTGAACCATCGACTACATGTTCAGAAGGACATTTCAAATGGAATGTTCTGAGTTTCGGATTAAAGACATCCCTAGCAGTTTTCCAAATATTTATGGATAGTATATTTAAAAAATATGACTTTTGTCTAGTTTATATTGATGACATCTAAATAGCCAGTAATATAATCCAAGAACATGAATCTCATTCAAAGTTAGTCCTTGATGAAATATAAAAAAATAGAATAGTTATTTCAAAAAAGAAAATGGAACTATTTAAAAGAAAATTTTCTTTTTTAGGACTAGAAATTGGAAATGGTAAAATAGAACTACAAGCATATATTTCCCACAAAATTTTAGATTTTCCAAACAAACAAGATAGTGTAAAAAAGATTCAAGCATTTCTAGGACTCGTAAATTATGCCAGAAAATTTATCTCAAATCTTGCCAAATTAGTAGGACCATTATACGGTAAAATATCTAAAAATGGTGAAAGATGATTTAATAATGAAGACATTAAGTTAATAAAAACAATCAAAGAAGAAGTTAAACGAATTAAGCCATTAGAACTCCCATTAACCACAGACTATATTATGTTCGAATGCGATGGATGCAAGGAAGGATGGGGAGCCATCCTTATTTGTAAACCAAATAAATTTGCAGATAAATCACAAGAAAAAATAGCGTCATATGCTAGTGGTACGTTTAGCAAACTTAGGCAAAACTGGACTAGTATAGACTTTGAAATACAAGCCCTTATTAACACAATAACTAGGGAAATTAGGTTTGCAGAAGATAGTGATCTAGAAGCTATGGAAGATATGAGCGACATCATGGATGACAAATCTAATGACTTGTCAGTACCTTCTACTCTCAGAGCTGCATAAAGCATTAGAAGTCTCTACATAAAGTCCATCACATGGATAGCACCAAAAGAAAATGCCAGCACTAAACTAGCTTTAACACCTGTTGGGCCAGTTTTATATTTTTCTGCTAGCTTTATACTTTTATATAAATTAGGTGTCCTGTAAAATTTGGTATGTGTAAGTAATCAAATGACCGGATCTACGGGCTAATAGCCTATATAAGGCAATTGTAACTCAGTTGTAATCATCGTAACTTAGTTTAATAAAATCTATAAGCTCTCTGCAATCAATGGCAGCTTAAACACATTCTGTTCATCTTCTATACTTCCTCTAAATTAAAAACTTGTTCCTCCAACAATTTTTTTTCTAGTGCTTCCGCATCCACTGCTCGTCTTCAATGCTACTTCGCTCCGCCGCATAGAAGCCAAGGCTTTCTCTAATCTATTCAAACAAGGAAAACACCAGGTATGAATCTCGTTGACTTGGTAGATTTCTTGATTTCTATAGTTCGAATGATAATATTTTATCTAGCTGGGTATGCTTTTGGTCTATTTGTAAATATGATTGAAGAACTATTATGTTGTACACCAACAAAAATCTTAAAAAAAAAGAGAGTAACCGAGCTCAAAAAATATCGGCCTCCTTTTCTTTATAATAATATAACAACATACTATTATTTCTATTTTATCTTTAACTATTCCTATATATTTATAAAAATAATTTGATTTTTAAAAGATGAAATTTACTTACCTTCTCCTTTGAAACAGAGTACTGTTTTGCAAAAGAATTTTGTTAGCTTTGCTTCAGGTTTGCTTCTGTCTTGATCTGTTATGAATTATGGTGGTTCTTTGTTTCTCTGATCTTGATCTTCTTCTTTTTTTAGTTGATTTGAGTTTTGTGTTTCAGTTGTAAGATGGTAGTGTTTTTTTTCTTTCTTCGTTTTGGTATTTCTTAGTTGAGTGAACTAAATGGGAAAAGAAGATACATATATGAAGAGTAAGCTACCTGTACACCACACCTTGTTTTGTTTCTCATTTATTATTATTATTATTATTATTTAATTTTATTTGATATCTTTGGGTCAGAGATTTTCTTTTACTTGTCATTATTTCTATTTTTATTTTTGAAGATGAAGTAATATATTAAAAAGAAGAAATGACCTCTTGTGCGCTTGATGGATAGGCAATTAATGTGTCTCTCTTTTAGTTTACATGCAAATCACGTTACATAAGAATATATATATATATATATATATATATATATATATATTCTTGTGTTTTTAAAATGTAGAGTTTGAATTTAAATCATCATTTAAAAAAGAGAGTTCTATTGACATTTGTATGCTTGATGAGAATTTACTATGATGATGTCTCCTAAAATGTTTACATGTATATACATATAATTGACATGTAAATATATGTATATACTTAATGTATATATTTCTTTTATTTCCATAAAAATGTATATACATAAATATACATCTAAATCTTTACATATATACACCCTTGTTTTCACATGTAATTACATTCTTTATGTATACTATTATATTTACTTATACATATACCTATGTATATGTACATATAGCGGCGCATATGAAATTTTATCACATTTTACTTGCATTTGTACATACTGTCATTTCTTATAAATGGTTGTATATACACATGATTACATTTTACTATTTAATAATATATACATTTGTTTTGTATTTTCCATCATACATATACATTTACACTTATACATATCTTCCTATACTTGTGTATATATATATTTACCTTTATTCAAACTTCCACATATATTATTTGTGTATCTGACACTTTTAGATATCGGGGATTTATTTTTTGGCTAATTAAAATTAATATTCCAATAGTTTAAACTAGTTAATTAACCAATTACAGATGTCAAGAAACCCTGGTCGTCACAATTACCATAATGTAAATTTATTTTTTTATCAATAATTTCAGTGATATAAAAAAACTTATTCATGCTTTAAAAATATTTCATATTTATTAAAACATTTTATTTGAATTTTAACATTTATCTAAAAGCAATTTTTATTAACTAGTTCAATTTATTTTAACAAATCCTTTTATTAAATTGAATTTAATTAAACAAGAATTCTTAGTCGCTATGCACGAAATCAAAAATGGCTGATAGTGGTAAATAATGTAAATGTAGCAGAATAGTATGGTAGATCACACAGTCGATTTTATACTGGTTCGGACATCCTGTCCAACATTCAATCCCGAAGCTCCCCTTCATTATTTCACTATCAGTACCCTCACTTCACCCGGAGAAATAGATTTACAGACTCTTCCTGAACAACCGAACATGACTTCAATGATAATTATAAGTAATGTAACAAAAATGTTACTCTCTGACACAGCATATCTTGATATACAGATTGTTAGTTTGATGTACAATAACTCTTACAACCAAAGAAATTGATATTGAATGAAGGCATAGATGTGACATCCTGGAATTTCAAGGAATTTAAAATGTGATAATCTCTTAATTAATCAATTAAAATTGGTAAAAATTATTATTTTAAACAATAATAAATATGATGATTAGTTTTTAAATATAGTTATAAATAGATTTTTAAATGGAATAATTATTTACAAATTTAAATTGTGTTATTTTATAAGTAGATTTTAGATAGACTTATTATTTTCAAATTTAATAAGTGTGTTTAAATATATATATATATATATGTATGTATGTATTTAAATTATTTTTAAATATAATAATTATTTAAAAATTTAATAATGTGTTTGTTTAAAAATTGATATTGATATTCGTTTGAATTGATTTTAAATTGGATTTTAAATTTGAATTTGAATTTGGATTTAAAATTTGAATTTAAAGGAATATATATTTTAAAATAAAAATAGTAATATAGTTTGGATTTAAAAATATGGATAAGGTTTTAAGGTAAGATTGTTTTATATTATTTTCTTTAAAAGAAATTTATTTATAGAAATTTGAAAAAGTATTTATTTAATAGGAATAAATACAAAAGCTTTTGAATTAGCATTTGTAAAATTATAAATATATTTGTTTATTAGGAGATTTAATAAGAAAAGCTTTTAAAATCCTTTTAAAAATAGATATAAATAAATAATGACAAGTGTAGTTAAATAAAGAGATAAGTAACATGTATTAGCATATTAATAATGTAATAGAAAAGTGTCATATTTACTTGAATTTTCTTTTAATTTTAATAAAATCTAAATTTACTTATATAAATTTCAACTTTCCCCTTCATTCTTTTTTTTTCTATCTCAGTTCAAAATCAAAGAAAAACCGAATTCATTCCTAAAACCAGAAATATTCATGCAATCCAAAACTCTTCAAACTAGAAATGCAAGAATCAAAACCTTGTAATCCTCTTCTATCAATCCTGAAACCTCTTTTATCAAAGCCTGAAAATTCATTTCCTCAAACCAAAATCATAATCCTGTAAACTGCTTTATACTCAAACCCTGGAACATTTCTCAAATCTCAAATCAAAACCAATATCTGTAATCTTTTCAAACCTGTAGTTCATTCCTCAAAACAATTTAAACCCTATAATCATTTTCTCAAGCCTGAACACATCTCCTCGAAAACAAATGCAATCTAGAAATGAATTAAAAGCCTGTAACCTCCACAACTACTTTGTTTTCAATCCTGTAACCATTATGCTTAAGCCTGCAACATCATGTTTTCAAAAGTTCAAGCAAGAAAACCAAATACTTCCAGTTTTAAAAGAAATCAAGGCATTTACTTCTGCAAATCCAAGTTTTCAAGTGATCTGGTTGCAAGCTTTCCTGTTTTCAAAATATAAACTATCTGCATTTTCTAAGGTGGGTAAACTTTTGAAATTAAAACTTAAGTTGCTAATTATCTGTTGCATGTGAGTTCAGTGAAGATGTCTATTTTATATATATGTATATAAGTATGCCTCTGTTTATATATGAATGTGTACATATCTATTGAATTTAACTCCCCTGTTCTTAGTTCAGAGTTTATGATTTTGAGTAAAATTCAAAATCTTTGCATGTGTTCTCTGTTAGACTTTGAAACTTAAATCAAATAGTTTAGTTTAAACATGATCTAGGATTTAAAAGTATATTCAAGTATATTAAGGTTGAAACTATGCTAAATTTGGAAATTACAGTAGGAATCTTAATTATATGATAAAATTACATGTTGAAATTTATCGATTCAAGTTTATATCTTGAATCACCCTTGAAAGATAGGATTTTTAAAATCAAAGTCACAATTTTAAATGAAGTGTAGAATGTGAATTTTTGGGATGTCTGGAAATTGGTTATGGGGAAATTTCTAGTTATCTTTAGGTAACGAGGCTTCGGGGTTTCGTCTGAAGCAAGGCTGGAGATCAGGGATGTTGGGAAAAATGTTAGGTGGGGTCCCTGATCACTGTGGCGTCGGCGGCGTGGCGATTTAGATTCTAAACCTAGTTTTGGGTCAAGCAGGAATTTTGGTCAGTGCTTCTCCTCTGGTTGATCGAGTGTCGTGAAACTCGGGGAAATGGTGGCGTGGATTGTCGGCAGTGTGTGGACAGAGTCTCTCGACCTCTGGTGGTCGGTAGCATGGTTGCATGGTAGATTTGCTGGTGAGGTTCTGATTCTAGCTTCAACTGTAATACTCGATTTTGATTCGAGGCTAGTGATGGTGTTTTGACGATCAGGGAAGGTTGCAGTGATGATGGTCGGCGTGCCGGAGAGTTCGTCAGTGGTCGGAGTTGGCTCCGGTGCTGGTGCATGTGCACAAGGAAGGTTCTGGTGTCAGTGGTTTTGAGTGTGGGTTTTGCTGTGGTTTGCTCGAAGGAGGTGCCATGTATTTGAGTGGGTGACTCGAGTTGAGAATCGATGTAGATGGTGATGTTTTAAACCTGTAACAGTTTTGTTGTTCCAGGTTTTTAAAATTTAAATTTTAAACTAAACTTTTGAATTTAAGGAAAAGAGATGAAACTTGGAATGGCTTGAGTGATTCTCAGGTTTAAACTGAAGTAGTTTTATTTAAAATAAATTTTCAAAAGTTTTTTTAAAGGTTTTATAAAACAAGTTTTTAATTTAAATAAAGAAGTTTAAACTTTGAAATGAATTTTGTTTTTGATTTCTATTCTTTCTAAACATAAATGTTTTCTTTAACATTTCATTAAGAAGTTTGAAATTTGTTTAATTTAAAACTTTGTTAAATAAAGTTAAAGTTATTGTTTTAAACTTACGTAAAAATGGAATTTTAAAGACAAGTTTAAAATCTAAATTTAATTTAGTTTAAACCATCTTTTGATAAATGTTTAAGGTTACATAATGGAAGTTATGTTTTATTTAGCAAGAAATGATTATTTTATTTTAAAACTTAATTATTGATTTAATTAAGTATAGTTAATTATATAGTTATAATGGTTTACAAATGAAAATGTTAAATGTTTTATCTTAAGGTTAATTAAGGTTTTTAATATCTTGATATTAATTAAATTAATTAAGGAAATTATATATGATTAATTAATTTAATTAATAATGATTAAGGATTAATTAAGGAATTTAATTAAGAATAATTAATTGATTTAATCAATTCATTTAAAATTAATAATTAAGGGTTACAAGTTAATTAATTAGAGGTTAATTAATTTATAATTAAGTATTTTTAATTTTATAATTAGAGATTATTAATTAATGATTAAAGATTAATTAATTAAGTAATTAAGGTTAATTAATTGGTAATTAAAAGGTACTTAATTTCTAATTAATTTTTATTAATTAATAATTAAGATTTATTAATTAATAATTAAGAAATTATTAATCTAAAATTAAAGTTGATTAAGAATTAATTAACTGTTATTTAGGGTTAATTTATTGTTATTAAGGATTGATTAACTAAGTAATTAAGGATTAATTAATTGGTTATTAAGTTTTGTTAATTGATAATTAAGGTTTATTAATTAATAATTATGGATTAATTACTCTGTAATTAAGATTAATTTATTATTTAAAAGAGGTAACTAAGGGTTGGATTATCTAATTGTAATTAATCAAGTGAATGTAATTAATTAATTGGTTGATTAATTAAGATAATCTTGATGATTGATTAAGTATGAATACTTAATGAGATTAAGTAGTGTAATTACTTAGTGAAGTAATTAATGTATAATTACCGGGATGTAATTAAAAAGGGGAATTGCTTAATGAGAAGTAATTAAAGGATAATTACTTAGTAGAAGTAAGTAAGGATTGATTACTTGGTGTAATTAATCAAAGGATTAATATAATTAATTAAGGAGTTAATTAATTAATATAAGTAATTACAGGAATTACTGTTTATGATTAATTAAAGTTGATTAATGGAAGTAATTAATCAGGGATCATTAATTAATGTAATTAATGAAAGTAATTAAGGATTGATTAATTAAGAGTAACTAATCAATAATAAGTGATTATAAGGTAATTAATTAATTGTAATTAATTAAGAATTAATGTAATTAATTGTAGTTAATGAAGTAATTAAAGGTTAATTACTATAAATGGTTAAGAATAATTAATTTGTGTAATTAATTAAGGGTTAATTACTTAATGTTATTAAGGGTTAATTACTTAAGGATTATTAATCAAGGGTGATTAATTAAGATGATGATTAATTAATTGGGTTATAATTAATTAATGGTTATGTAAGCAAGATTTTGTGATAAAAGTAATTAATTTAATTTATTTTAAATTAATTAGAGATGAAGTAATTAATTTAATTCATTTTAAATTAATTATGGATGCGTGATTAATCATTGCTTATGTATGGCCGGTTGATATTGAATGCCTTATTGATTAATAACTCTGATGAGATATGTGTGATATGTGAAATGAGATGATTTGGTTGAATGGTGGCGATATGAATTATCTATCTGTGTATATGTTTATCTATCTGTGTGAATATAGATAATGATTTGAATTGAATTGTTTTAACTTTAAAACAACTTGGGCCTAAAAGATGGCATTTTGGATTTCGATGAGACCAGGATCGGGTTTTCAGATTTGGATATCCAAAAGCCACATCGATCCAAATTAACGTTAGGCTATGAATCTCAAGTGAAGATGAAGATTCAGAGTGCAAGGGTTATTGTCGTTAATTTTGAGAGTGATTCTAAAATGAGTGTAATGAGATAATGCCTTCGGTTTCGTTCGAACCCGGAACGAACTTGTATGGATTGAATGTTTTCAGAACATCGTCAGGTGGACGATGAGCATTCTAAGAGATGTGTTCTCTAAAGCTAATCATAGCCTTAAGCCTAATCAACCAGGAATGGCTAAAACAAGGGAGGTGCAACAAGGCTAAGTGGGTCATGCCCAAGTAGGATGAGATTTGCCTATGTCTAGATGTCCCTTTTTTTCGGCTGTGTGGGTGGTTGCTAGCTACAACCGTGGGGTTGTCTCGTTCGAAACTGTTCTGTAAGGAATGGTTTCGGCTTTGTGTTGCAGGGGATTGGAAGTAATCCTCGGTACGGTGATCTAGGCCCCGTACTGTGACGGGCGGTACCCCAGTAGCCCTGCCATTGATGGAAACCCATTCTTCCTACGCGCCCTTACAGTTTTGATTGTATTACCCACTTTTGTGGCCAGTAGCTGGAATTTAATGAATGTAACAATTTTTACTATTTTCTAATTAATTTGAAAACCCTAGACCCTATTATAATATTACTGGATTTCCTATCAAATGTTTCGGTTAGCGTAAGGTAAAAACTACCCATGTTTGTTTGTGGGAAGTATACGTGATACCTTTTCTTTCAAAAGGTTTTTAAAGTTAAGCAAATTTAACCCGTTTACTCACAGCAGACCCATGTCTGACCCGGAGTTTATTCTGTTTTTCTTAAACTCTTGGGTACTCAAATTTTTACGAGTAGCCAAGGGATTCAGTTTAGTTTTGATGAATTCTGGACGAGCAATGGAGCAGAAGGCTTCAGCATTGTAGATATATATAGATGGTTCCACTGTGTTGGTCTCTGAGTCATTGTTTGAGTTGTATCTTGAGTTGTATAACTAGACAGGTGTTTATAACTGTCTAGTATGTGTTGCATAAGCTGTGTAACTCTGATGTATATAATACTATGTAATATTTATGTGATTAATATAATTTATTCGTTCCGCTGTTGAGATTCTGATGTTGTTTCTTTCTTTCTTTCTTCTCTATCTTTTCTCTTTTCTACTTTCTTTCTTAAAAACGATGCCTCTTATTGCGGAGAATAAGATGGGTCATTTCAATAAAGGCTCAGGAGTTTATTCAACTATAGCATGAGATGTGGAGATGAGGCATTAGTTGAAATCTCTAAATCAGAAGAATTTCTTGGAACTCAGAGAATTGCTTTAGGAATTAAGAGTTTAAGAGTGAAAATAAAAGTATATAGTTATATTTTGATTCAGAGATGGTTAGCCGTTTATATAGATGTTGTAGGGATGGTAACTTAGGGGTGCAACCTTCTAATTTTTCCATTGATGAAGTGAAATTGCTGCATGATCGAAGATGCAACTTCGGAAGTGAAGAGACACAAAGGTATCACTTAAAAAACTAGTCATTTTATACTAGATCAGTCGACCGAAAGAAGGCTTTAGTGGACTAGCTTAGAATGAAAATTGAGCTTGAGAGCATTGCCAAAAATAGTAGATAAGTTGTTCATATTTAGTTGATTGGTTTAGTCAACTAGACATGGTTTCAGTCAACTGAATCATAGTATTTTCCAAAAGCTTGTGTTATGCAGTGGTAAGAACATGTGCTCATCTCTCGGTGCATCTAGGTTTGAATCCCGGCTTTGGATATTTTTAGCCATTTTATTTTACACCTTTTCCTTCATCATTTTGACCTGAAACAACTTAATCAATATATTAGTAGCATTGTTGTGTTGTTGTTATCATCAAAACACACTATATATATAGTTCTTTCATCCCCCCTTTTTGACGATGATAACCACACAACTTTAATATAAAATAATAGCCCCTTAGATATATGTTATATAAGTTTAATATAAATGGCAATATAAAATATGTAAAACACATGTTCTTCTCCTCCTTTTCCATCTACAAAAAGGGATAAAAACATTAGCGTACTATATGATAGATAATCCCCCTAGGTATAATGTTTCTCTTTAACTTTTAACTATTCACTTCCCCAATCAATATGCTCATTATTTCTCCACCTTTTGTAATTAAAAAAAGTATGAGAAAATTAAAAATAAATGGAGAATATCATAGATAAGCCAAAAATAATTAATTTTAGCATTAATGCAAAGCGATGAGTATCCAATAGATGTGTCAAATGTAAGCAAGATGGTAATTATTTTACAACTGATGTAAGGTTTATGACTTAGGAAGCCATATCCAATTGCATATGGTTGATCTCTTAAAAATATAATTTCCACTATTAATCACAGTGTCGCAATACTTGCTAACGTATGATTGTTTATCATGATTAATTAAATAAGAAGTACCCCATATATCAACATTAATTGTCATTGATTTAGTATTCAAAGATTTTTCCTATTTTTAAGCATAATAATATTATGATATGGATTCATTTTAGAACTGTCTCTACTTTTAGTACTAGCATTGAAATATATATATATATATATATATATATATATATAAGAATGCATATCTAGTACTTTTTCTACAATGATCTTGTTTATAGTCTAAGCCAGTTCTATTATTTTGGGCTTTGCTATTAGTAGTTAAGAAAGATAAATCATCTTTTTCTCTATTAAAATTTATGATTATTTCATTTAATTTATCAAAATAGCTTTGGAATTATATTTTTTTGCAACATAATATTATTATCTTTTAAAAATTCACATTCTTTAATTAATTTGAAATTCTTATCATTTAAAGCCCTATTCTCTTTTTCGGGAGAGAAAAGTTTAGAACTAGAATCGTTTAAAAAAATTTTAAAAATTTTTTTTTATTTGCAAAATTTCGATTTCCTTTAAAAGTTTAGTGTTTTTATCGTTTAGTTTCTCATTATCTTTTAATTGAAAATCTTTTTGTAAAATAAGTTCCTCCAATATATTTTCAATAATTTTAGTTTGTTTTACTAAAAACTTAATTTCTTCTGTTAAACTACTAATTTTACACTCATAATCGTCTAATTTAGCTAAAGAAATAGAATTTACCTTTTTTGATGCTTTAAAATCTTTTAATAACTTCTCATGAGTTTGTAAAAGATCGCCATACATAGAATCTGAGCGTACTGATTTTGATCTGAGATTAGACACATAACACATGTACTGTAATTCTATAGACCGTTGCTCATGCTTTTTCTCGGCTATCTTTGAGCTCTGACTGGAATCTTCTCTTTTTGACCGTTATTCTATGATGTTGTGACAATCAATAAAATTCCATGCTCTGATGCTACTTGTTGGTGGCTATCCACCGGACCGAAAATGGCCAATAGTGGTAAACGATGTAAATGTAGCGAAATAGTTGGTAGATCACACAGTCGATTTTATATCGTTTCAGACCTCCCGTCCTATGCCCAGTCCCGAGCTCCCCTTGGGTATTGCACAATCAACACCCTCACTACATTTGAAGGAACAGGTTTATAGAATCTGCCTGAACAACTGAACAGGACTTCAACAACAATTACAAGTAGTGTAACAAAAACGTTACTCTCTCACAATGTGTATGTTAATATACAAAATGTTAGTTTGATGTGTAATGATTCCTATGACCAAATCAAATGATATTGAGTGGAGGTATAGAGGCTAAAAAATTTATTCGACTAGAGTATGAGATGTGGAGATGAAGCAAACTAGCCGAAATTTATGAATCAGATGAGTTTCTTGGAACTCAGAGAATTACTTTAGGAATTGAGAGTTTAGAAGTGGAAATCAAAGCATAGAGTTCTATTTTGGTTCAGTGATGGTTAGGGATTTATATAGATGCTGTAGGGATGGTAATGTATGCAACCTTCTAATTTCTCCATTGATGAAGAGAAGTGGCTGCATGAGCGGAGAAATGCAACTTCAGGAGCGAAGAGGGACATAAATAACTAACAATTTTATACTAGGCCAGTCGACTAAAAAAGGCTTCAGTTGATTGGCTTGGTGTGAAAATCGAGCCGGAGTACATTGCCAAAAAGAAACAAGTTGTTCATATTTGGTCGACAAGTTTAGTCAACTGAATCATAATATTTTCCAAAAGCTTGTGTGGTGTAGTAGAAGGGTATCTCTCAGCCCATATTGGTTTGTATCCTAGATTTGCATATTTTTAGCCATTTATTTTGCACCTTTTCCATCATTATTTTGACCTAAAATAACTCAATAAATAGATTAGTAGCATTTTTGTATGGTTGTTATCATCGAAATACCCCATATATATATATATATATATATATGATTCTTTCAAGAATTTATTTTCAAAATAATAGTTATGAAAAATCTCATTCAAACCCTTCTATTTTAAATAAATCGATTTAGTATTATGGCTTCGAAAACATGGTTGTTACAGACATCTTTAAGAGGAGTGTAACGACCCAAAATTTTATCGTTTTAATTTATTATAATTTAAAATATTCAGCTAATGGTTTTCGTTAATTAAATAGCCCTCTTTTAATTTAAGTAAATTTAATTTTTAATTTAGTTTACATAAATAAATATTTTGACGGAAAACTGTAAATGTGGCCGGAAAGTATTTTCAAAGTATTTTCAACTTTTATCGAATGATAAGTTATTTTGAGTTGTAATATTTTAATTTGCTTTCAAACAACACTTTAAAAATGGTAATATATTTTCTTCAAAATGAGCATAACAATGTTAAGTATTTTAAAATGTAAATCATATTTAAAAAATCAAATGAAGTGACATAAAGTGAAACTTAATGGTTAAGAAAATGGGATAAGTACATACAAAGCATTCTTTTACCCAGTGTATAAACAAAGATACCTAAACACATCTTATTATCCAACATACACTTATATGTATATACTATGTAGGTTAGGAGCAAATGATATTGAGTTAAAAAGCATCTTTTAAGTTTCTTTATTTCTTTTAAAACCTCTTTACATAATCATATCCCCTTTTGCCTTATCATTTTAATTTTTTTTTTCAAAAGCTTCATTTTTTTTCAAAAAAAAATTCAAATTTTTTGCATTTTTTTAAACTTAAAAATTTTATCTTTTTGTTTCAAAAACTTCATCTATTCAAGAACCAAACTTTAGAGAAGCTTAAGGATGGATCTAGCAAAACAAAAACATGAAAAATAATGACGGTGAGAACACTTAACTATAAGCTTGTTTTATGCTTTCGGAAAATAAACTGGGTTAAAAAATCAAATAAATACTGCTGTTAAATAATAAGTTTGTATATATTTATTAATAAATTGTTTATTTGAAAGTTTGTTATATAAATTAAATTGTGGTTAATCTTGAATTGAAAATAGGCTAAATAGCTTACTGTAAACAAAACAAACTATATTTCCCATTCACTGTGTTCATGAAAATAAAGTTTCCCTTGTCTTCAAAATCTTATATCTCACAAACTAAGTTGAATTTGCTTATGGCGTTAACAAGTAAGTTGTTTATTTCGACCCATAATATATTTTAAAAATAGTTATGGTTTTTTAGTTATATATATTTATAGAAATTAGAATAATGTAGTGAGAAAATTAAAAGGCAAGATTTTTAGCAATCATAATTCGGAGAACGATTTATACTATCTTTTTCATCTCATCAATTTACAATTTTTATTAGTATCCGGGTGATTTTTAAACTTGGGGTTTGGCGAGAGGGTGAGATGAATAGATTTGGGTTAAAATCCGAATTTCGATGATCTGTTTGGTATGGGGCTGAATGGTTGAAGGTGGAGCTACCTGGGGACGTGGTGGTGCTAGGGTAGTGGTTGCAGGGGAGGCGATGGCCTATGTTGCTCAGTCAAGCTCATTCTAGGGTTTAAGTAATTTCATTTAGTAGCTTCGGTCTTGGATTTTCTTGGATGGGTAGAGGCATTGGGTGGGGCCAGTTTTTGGCTTGAAGTAGAGGGGACGGTGGTGTTGTTAGTGATTGGAGGTGGTGTAGTCGACAATCAATGGTAGTGGAGGCAGTAGGTGATTCATTGGTCGCGATATGGATGTTGGTTCATGCCTTGCTCTCGGGATGGGTCGTGTTGGGTTGAGGGGGTCTGCGGTGTCATCGTGGGGGCCTGGAGGGTTGCGTAGGGGTAGGCGAATGTATGAGGCAGGTAGCGACAGCTGCCGGTGTAGTGTGAGGGGCATGCATGTGCACATGTGCACGTTCGCGTGCGATTACGTTCATTCCAACTTTTACCTAGAAATGCTTTTATTTGAACTTGACACCTAGGAAGGAGGAGGAGGTGTGTTAGTTCTTGGGTTTGGGCTAGGTATGGGCTGGTTGTAGGGTGGGTTTAGGATATTTAAAATTAGTTTTGATTTATTCAAGGTGAATTACATTTAGTTAAGCTAGGAAATATGTATCTTACTAGTTTGGAATCCATTCGACACGCGGTTTCCGGTGTTGGGTTGGAGTTAACTTGTAAAACACATTCATAAAATCATATGACTCATATGTTGAATTTTAATAGTAAATTAATACGGTTCTGTTTAATTACCTTGCCAATAGTTATATTTTATCGCCAGCACCCAATTAGCAGAATAAAACACCATTATACTATATTTAAACGAAATTGATTTTATTGGTCGTCTATTTAGTAGAATTAATCACAGTTCGACTATTATGTTAATATGAACATTTATTTACATGCAAATTGATTCATAATGATTGTTATGCATCGATTGATCGTATGGGATTTATTTGCATAGCTAATGTTTTATGTAATATCCGCCTTGCAACTTGAATGTCGTTTTGAGTATATTGGTAGCTTGCTTAACTACCATTGAAATTTGTCGAGCCTCTTTCCAAATTTGATAAGTTATGGGTTTGAAATTAATTTTTAGTTTTGTAACAATTTAAAGTAAATTGTTAAATTAATTGATAATGTTAAATTGTTGATTTCATTAATATTGTTGATGTTTATTGAATTAAAAAAGGTTTAAGTTAATTATTTATTTAATTAAAAGGGTTTAATTTAATTAAAGGATTTAAATTAATTACTTAATTAAAATGGTTAAAGTTAATTATAAAGGGTTTAAGTTAGTTATTTCTTTAATCAAAGGGTTTAACAATTTATTTACTTAATTAAAATGGTTTAAGTTAATTATAAATGGTTAAAGTTAATTAAATATGTTTTAAGTTTAATAATTAATTTTAATTAAAAATATTTAAGTTAATAATTAATTTAATTTAATAATGATTTATCTAGTTATCCTTTCATTTAATGATTTGTCTTACGTTAATTAATCTAATAATTAATGATGATGTTTATAAGTTAATTATTTTAAATAAGGCGATTAAACTTAATTACAAGGTTTGCTTTAATTACTTTTTTCGTTAAATGGTAATTTAAAAAAGATTAATTATTTAATAACAAGGATGAAATTCATTAATCATTTATTTAAATTGCTTAATTAATTTAATGATGGTATTTTGAGTAAATAAATTTATTCATAAATGATTTTTAAGTTAATGTAATTAACTTAAGAATCGGCTTTTAAATAATGACATTTTTTATAAAGGGTTTGAAGGCTTATAGGTTTTTTTTATTAAAGGGATGTTTACTTAGTAAAATGAAATAAGTAAAGAGTTATATTTTGGAATGGAATCTTGGATTTTGGAAAGAAAGTTTGGGTTTATAGGCTTTGATTTAATCATTTATTTTAATCAAGTTATGAATCAAATTGATATGTAGTTACTCTTAATTTTGGTGGTAGGGAAGTATTTCCCTACTTAACACCGAAAGATTAATTGTTTGGGATTCACAATGAACTATATTTCTAAAAGACATATGTTTGGTCTGTTAAAGTGAATTTGAAATAAGAAATCTTTCTCAATTGGTTTGTGAAGATATTTATACCAGTGAAATAAGTATATGAATTATATCGGCAAAATATTAAAGAGATTTAATCAATAAGAGGTTAATAATGAGGCTTAGTGGTTTCCAGGAAAATAAGATGTATATTTGGACTGTTTGTTTAATAGTTAAATAACCGACTATCAAATCTTGACTTGTTTTAACTCAAGAAATATCTGGTGAAGGCATGAGAATTATAGGGTACTACTGTACATATAAACTCGTTGTGTTCTTCAAGGACAAAGGATAAGGAGATCTGTCCACTTAAATGGTCAAGGGGTGATCCCCGCTCTTATCTTTTCTGCTTATTTAGAGTTGAGTTTATAGAAAATTATCGAATGTTGGTTCGAAGAGATCGAGACCGGATAAGTACAAATTATCTGAAACCCATTTTGATCCACTCAAGCATTTAATAAGAAGACATCTTAAAGAATATGGAATCCAAGACGGATTTTTTGAAGTGCAAGGGCTATTCGCTACTCATTCTAAAGGTGATTCCAAAATGGATGTAGTAGAAATAGTGCATTCGATTTGTTCTTATCCTGAACAAATTGTATGGACGAATGCTGGCACTGCATTTCTTACTCGAGAATAGTGTTATAATTCCAATTGGGATATCCATTCAAGTGGGTTGCACCCGTTAGGGTATGTCATCACACTTCTAGAAAAAAATATACATATTTATGGATTTGGTAATGCTTGAGAGCCCTCAGGAAAAAGTTGCAAAGAAACCGAGGTGGTGATATATTCGGTACTATCCAGTAAGGGGTAGGTTGGTCCTGTATTGGCGGGGGTCTAGGCGAGGCCCTCGGCACATTTTCTAGAGGAGTACTACGGTAGGTTGGTCCTATATTGGCGAGGGTCTAGGCGAGGCTCTCGGTACATTTTCTAGAGGTGCACGATGCTAGGTGGTGCCCCGGTGCCTTGTCATTATATGAAATCCATTTTCCAATAAGCGCCCTATGGGCTTAGTTGTGCCCAACTATATTGTAATGTGAGATGCAAGCATCCCAGCTATTTTATATATTTACTTTCAACCCCAGACATTATAATAATATCACTAGATTTCCTATAGAAAGGTTTTGGTTATCGTAAGTCAAACACTCATCCATGTTTATTTGTGGTGTGGTCTTACGAGATATCTTTGTTTTCAAAGGTTTTCATAACATTAGTAATCCATATGATTATATTTCTCATGTTGGTTTTACTAGTCTGATCCAAGCGTTGATTTCTTATAGTACTCGAGTCAACTAAGCATGTTTTCAAATTTAGCTTGGTTGTTTTGGAGCTTAAGAGACGAACTAGATGCCTAAAACGTATTTACATATGTTCTTTTATTTCTGCTGCATTTTTTATTGGTTGTATTTATCAACATTTGTAAGGACAAGCTGTTATAACTATTCAGGCTAATTATAAGTTAGTACTCTGACTTTGTCTGTGTATAAAAGTTTTTTGTAAAGATCATTGTTATATTATTGATTACTCATTATGATGTCAGACTCTATGCTGTTTAGTTTTTTTTCTTGTCTTCTTTCTTCTTCTCCCCCCTAATTATCTATCTTTTCGACACTTGGTTGCTCGGCACATGAATATGGTGGATGTATTAGTATCAACTTCTGAAGGTCAAAAAGGGTGGGTCGTTACAACGTGGTATCAAAATTTAGGTTGAGCAAATACCTAGGCTTTGGTGAGGTTGACTCATTTGAGATAATGTAAGTGAGACCCTATGATGAGTTTGAGTGTATTATGAGAGGACATAATCATTAGTGCTATAAAAATGTTTTATGTTGAGTGAGTGGTTTATGAATTTAGGCCGAGATGTGGGAGGCCAATGTGTCGATAGGGATTTCTAAACACTTAAACCAAGCAAATCGACATGGTATGGTTTTGAAAATTGGTAAATGAAATAATTATACTTAATTATATTTTACACATAAAGGAATAACTTTTAAATAATTATTATAGTTATTTGTGTCGTGATTATTTTTTAGGGAATGTTGATATTTATCATCATTTGTTTGCTTGCTTGTGCTAGATTAGTTATGAGAAATTATTTGGTTGATTTTTGTTAAAAAGCTAGATAAAAACACCTTATAAATTTAGTTTCACGATTTGACTGTAAGGCGTCTAATGTTAATGTTGGGTTAAAACTTTAATTTGAATAACAGCTGTTTATTATAATAACAAGGATATACATTTATGAAATGAAATTTTATAAGTATAGTTTGTAGATATGGTAAATGAAAATGGATTTAAACTGAGAATTTGAGAATTTAAATCCAGGTGCTTTGAAAAATGATTTACAAGGTTTTGAGATAATAATAATGGTATTATTTGACAGATTTATGATTAAAATTATTTTAAAGGATTTTAAAGGAATAGAAAGCACTGTACTCACTTCGGTCATTGAAAAATAATTCTGATAATGACTACAACATCAACTGTGTTTGTTCTTGAGTTTCTAAGTAAGGGAATGTTATCATAGTAGTTTATTTCAAATGTTTGGTAAAAGAAAATCTCGATTTAAAATCCCAAAGGTATGTTTTGATATACTAAATGTATGAGAATATACATACGTACGTACATACATACATACACACACAAATATATATAAATATTTCAAATTGATTTGAAATAAACCCAGGCTTTTATCTCTTAAGTTTCCCTTAAGAAAAGATTGAATCAGATAATGTTGTTTTTATGAAATGTTTTCATAAATAATCTAAACAAAAAAGATTGGTATTAGTGCAAACTAAAAAGATAAGCACGTAAGTTGCGTGTAGATCGTTTCTCCTTTTCACATAGTTTAGATCCAAGATTCGAGTACATGACTTTGAGGTATTTCACGCCAATCCAAAATAGGGTCTATCACTCAATGCTTGATGATGAACACTCGGTGAGGGTTCTTGATGTGGAACCGAAGTTTCTATCATAGTATACAGCTATGTAAGGAGAACAGATATTCCTCATCAAGGAGTCTGATCGGAGTCTGCACTAAAGAATTGGGTAAGTGATACTATTTCGAAGGTGAAGTTATGTATTCGAATAGAGATCGAATTAGATTTGGCACATAGATGATCTATGAACATCCTACGGGAATACGGATAATACTGGGTATTTGAATCTTGAATTTAAATAAGAGAAATAAATTCAATAAAAAGGATTTAATTTGATGATTGTATACATTCTTAGGATATAATAGGGTATTATGAGAGTAAAACTTAAGCAAAGCTTTATGAAGATGTTTTCATAAATAATATAGTTAAATTTGTGTGAACTGGTCTCTTCCCTTGCTTGTTTGAGATAAATCTTATGGATGAAATTCTTATAAAGAGGAAAGAATGTAATAATCCAGAATTTTATTGTTTTAATTTGTGAATATTCAATTTAATGTAAATATTCAGTCCACGGTTTTTATTAATTAAATAGCACTCTTTCAATTTATAACTTAATAGAAAATTTATTTGTTAATTTGGTTTACATGGATAAATAGTTTGACGGAAAACTAAAAATGCGGCCGAAACGTAATTTTTGGATTTTGATCTTTTTTCGAATACCAATTTATTTTGAGTTGTAATATGTTGATTTTCTTTAAAACAACACTTTAAAAATGGTAACATATTTTCTACAAATGAATACAACAATATTAAGTATTTTAAGACGTAAATCTTACATAAATTCAAATAAAAAAATGAAGTGACAAAAAAGTAAAAAACTTAAGGGTTAAGTAAATGAGATAAGTACATACAAAGCACTCTTTCACCCAATGTATAAACAAAGATACCTAAACATATCTTATTATCCAACATGCACTTGCATGTATGTACTATGCAGGTTAGGAGGATATTATGGTTGAGTTGAAAAGCAACTTTTAGTTTTCTTTGTTTCTTTTAAAACATCTTTATATAATCATACTCCCATTTGCCTTATCATTTTCATTTTTTTTCAAAAGCTTCATTTTTCCTGATCTTTTTCAAAAAATTCCTCCATTATTTTAAACTTAAAACTCTCAATCTTTTGGTTCAAAAACTTCATTTATTCAAGAATCAAATTTTAGAGAAGCGTAAGGATAGATCTAGCAAAAAAAAACAAAAATGGCGAGAACACTAAACTATAATCTGTTTTATACCTTTGGAAAATAAAACTGTGTTAGTAAATCAAATGAATATTGTTGTTAAATAATAAATTTCTATATATTTGTCAATAAAATTGTTTTTTGAAAGTTTGTTAAAAAAATTAAAATTTTGGCTAATCTTCAATTGAAAGTAGGCTAAATGGCTTACTGTAAACAAAACAAACTATATTTCGTGTTCATTATATTCATGAAAACAATGTTTTCCTTATCTTCAAAATTAGATATCTCACAAACTAAGTTGAATTGCTTATGGCCCAACTAGCAAGTTTTTTATTTCAACCCATAGTATATTTTTTTAACAAGTTTTGGTATTTTTAGTTATATGTTTAAAGAAATTGGAATAATACAGTAAGCAAATTAAAAAGCGGGATTTTTAAAATCCTAGTTCAAAGAACGAGTTATACTCTCTTGTTCATCCTATCGATTTGTGATTTTTAGGTGTATCTGGGTGATTTTTAAGCTCGGGGTATGGCTGGGAGATTGAGATGAACAGATTTGGGTTAAAAATCCAAATTCCAACAATCTATTTAATGTGGAGCTCAGTGGTTGGAGGAGGAGCTACCTGAGGATATGGTAGTGCTAGGGTAGTTGTCGTGGGGGAGGGGTGGCCTGTGGTGCTCAGTCGAGCTCATTCTAGGCACAGGTGGAGGCTACGGGTAGGGTCGGTTTTTTGGGGGGGGGGGGTAGATGTAACGATTCGAATTTTTCGCGTTCGAAAATCGACATCCATACTTTACATTGTACTCGAATGCCGCAGATTCGACCGTTCAAATTCGAGTCGCCGGAGCTTATAACACCATTAAGTAAATAACACAGCGGAAGAAATGAATAGCATATATCGATATACAACATTTGATACAATAACTGATACAACATGAATGATACAACAGAATGGTACAATAGATATCAACATTATCAGAGATACAAAGAATAGCAGCGGAAAAATAATAATAACACTAGCAGCGGAACAAAATCTCCAATATGGTCTTCAAGAAAGAACTCCAGTATCAGAAATCTCCATCTTCAAAGCACCAATCCAGAAATAGCTCGAACTCCAAAACAAGATGAAGAGAAGCAACTCGATCCAAAATGCGATTGCCAATCCTAAGGCTGAAAGCTATCGAATCTACACCTACTACTGATTATCTGAAAACCCCAACTCTAGACTGCCCGTGTGGGAAAATAGTGGGCACCCAGAGTTTAGGAAAGGAACAATAAACTCCAGGTCAGTCATGGGACTGGTGTGAGCAAATAAAAGCATTTGGTCTTTTAAAACAAACAACAGAATTTAAATTTGAAATCCGCAATGCTTTTGGAAAATGAAACTACCATAAGGCCTCCCGCCACACACACAATGCGAACGCAGAATTGGAGGAGATTTCTCCTTATGATAGTCAAATATGCTTGATACGTGAAAATCATTGATATTATTATTATAGGTGCACAGTGTGGAAAACAATTTCGAAAGTAGAATATAAATCCTAGCCAGCATAGACATTCCGAACTATGCCTACTATAGCTACCATCCAAACAGTGGTGACCACCATAAGTGAATGGCAGGTAATACAACTAAAACCGTACAAGGCACGTATTGGATGAATGGATTTCCAACAAATGGTCAGGCTAAGGAACTTCCTACTGCCACATGGGATCGCCTCTGGTGGGACGTCCCGAGAAACTAACGTTACGGTTAGATCTCTGCCAACACAAGGCCGGGTTACCTCTGTAACTAGGTAACTACTACACGAATATGCCATCCCCCGGTCCTTTGGGACCTTTATCCGAGGCGCCTCAAAGCAACAACCACACAGTAAATGAGATTGGAGCAACCACATAGGTTAAATACCAGGGCTCCATACCTGATACCACCCTTTACCAGAAGGGAATGACACACCCTAAAGGGAGCGACCCTCATAACCTTGCCGCATCTTTCCTGTTTCGACCATTTCCGGGAGTGAGGTCCTGATGCAGTCTCGTCCACAAAGCTACGCTTTGGCACAAAGCCATGCTTTGGGTCAACAGATGACCAAAGCAATGATCACAAAGATAAATGATCAAACAAATGATCATATCACAAATGATCAACCAATGATCATCACACAGCAGCACTCAGCATGCCACATTACCAAATTTGGGATATATCACTGATAAATATCAACTACATAACCTCTGAGCTCGTACGTCTCAGAGAAGGGTGTTAAGCTAAGAGAATAAATTCTCCGCCACCAGGCAGAAATGTATTTGATAGAAATCAGTTAACATCTCAAAGTGTAATGTCGGACATACAACCATACAAGTCTGTCCCGGGTTCGAACAGAACCGAAGGCACTTCCGAAGAAGCCCTTGCAAATCCGGATAATCCCTAATCACGTCCGGACTTCCCATCACATATGAAGATCTCTATACCGGGGATCAGCCAGTGCAGAGACAATCGATGAGTTACCCTTTTATTTTCGGAAATATCCGATCTTCACCACCGGTCTTCAATTGCTATCCACAACGTCGTATCACTATTCGGAATGGGCTATATGACACTAGGTCCTCTCCCGGCTAAACCGAATAATGAGCGCCATATTTTAAAACATACGGATATGTGATTTTAGTTAAGTCACAACTTATAAAATCCAAAACTTTTCTTTCAAATGGTTAAACAAATTACCATTTTAAATCTTTAAACCAAAAGATTTATTTCACAAAGTTTCACCTAGTTTCACAAAGATCTATTCATAGATTCAAAACAACTTCCATTCCAATTGGATTAACTCAATAAATCTTTAAATTAAAGATTTAATTTATAGCTTTCAAAACACGTTCCAAAGATTTATTTATAACTTGGAAAACCATTTTCATTTCAAAACTTGAATTCCTTTTAACATACATTGGAAATCCATTTCTTATATGAAAGCTTCTATTATTTGAAAACAACAGTTTTCGTTTCAGAAAAGTCCGATTTATACAAGTTGAAAATCTTGGGTTAAATTTAAATTTCAAACATCACTTTTTAAAATGGTTTAAAACCCCATATAAATCCATTTATAAGTTGAATACCCTAGTTCCCAAATTATAGAATTAAACTTCAAATATTGAATTCAAATTTAAATCAAATTATTTAAATTTCAAAACTCAATCAAGTTATTCAAATAACTTTTATTTTTGAAATTCATTTTTTTCAAATGCTTAAATTCTAATTCCAAAACTATTTTGGATTCAAAAATTCAAATTTTAAAATAATTTCAAAATCTGTGACTTAACTCATTTCCACGTGCAATCCATATTTGTGTGTGTATAAGTGTGGTCTAGGGGTTCAACACAATAGTGCACAACATCATCATCACAGATTCAATCATAAAGATAAGCGGTATAACCCATAACGCTTATCTATATTCATAGATTCATAGATAAGGTAAATTATCAATCACAAAAATTCACTAATATGATTCGATGTGGGTTTCGGATAACCAACTGGAATCCGACTCCCTGTCGCATCGAAACTCAAATGTCGTTTTACGGGTCAAAGGGTTTCATATTCATACAACAGTATGTTCATCACAAATATAGCAGATCAGCACAAAGTATCACATAGCATCACATCCCATATCAAATATATCAATCCATCACACAACATTCAATAACAATCAGCATCTACAATTAAGATGAATAAACTGGGTGGTTTTAAATTTATTACCTACATGATTACTTTCATTTATTATTTCTAATTAATTAACTATCCATATTTATTCAATTAATAAATCTTCAATTATTAATTTAAAATCTAATATCATTCAATTAATGATTTCTTAATTACCAATTAATTATTCTAAGAAAAATTAATCTTAAACTTAAATTAATCAAATTAAAACCCTTAATTACTTTAACTAATTTTCCATTTCTTAATTAATTAATTATATTAATTATCCATTTGTACTACCTTACTAATTAAATGAATTACAAATCATTATACTTTTCTTTATCTTTAGATAAACATTCCTTATTTAAATTATGCATTTAAAAACAAAAATGTTTTTAAATTTACATTAAATTCCATTTAACATTTTCTTTTTAAACTTAAGATCCAAATTTATTTAAAATAAGATTTTAAACAATACAACTTAATCTTATATGTTTACAAGAAACATATACTTAATTAATAAGTTGAAAAGAATTTAAATTTCAATTCAAATCAAATCCAAATCAATTTTAAAAATTACTTTAAAACTTCAAAATTGAAATACAACTTTCATTCTCATTTTAGTTTTAAATTCTTTAAAACTCTTTCTATAATTTACACCTTTAATTCAAATGAAAATCATTTGAAAGCAATTTAAATTTAAATCTTATTTAAAACTGAAGTTTAAATTTAAAATCCAGATTTTAAAACTTCAGATTTGAATTCATTTGATTTCCTAAATTAAATACTTAACCTTTTACTTCAAATGCAAAACAACAATGCATTTTATACTTGAGAGTTAAAATCAAATTTGAATTTAAAAACATAAATGGTTTCAAATTCTCAGACAAATCAAAATTTGAATTCACATTCAAATTCAAACTAAAACTCAGTTTTAAACCTACACCTGCAAAATTTAAATTTACCTTTATACTTAAAACAGAAAACAGTTTCTGTTTATATAAAAAAAAAAAACATTGAATTTCCTGAAATTATTTCAACAGAATTCATACTTATTTGAATTCATATTCAAATTCAGGTTATTAAAAATCTAAGTCCAAATTACATTTTAAACTTACACTTTCAAATTTTAAAAACTGCAAACAGTTTTCCTGTTTCTTCTCTCTTTTTTTTTTTTATTTTAAAACCAAATTTGAATCCTGCAGTTAAATTATTTCAACATCTGAATTCTAATATTGAATTCATCTTCAGATTCAAATTTAAATCCTAAGCTAACATTTAGTTTAAATTTAAACTTAACTCTCAAATTTACTCAAAACAGAACAGTTCTGTTTGTTACAACCTGGAAATGTAACTCGAGCAAGCAAAATTCTACTTCGGGTCAATACAACATTGACTTCGAGTTTCCTCTCAAAAATCCCGAGTCCATCCCGAGCTAAAATTCTCTGCAACCCACCACAACTCAAACCTGCACAACAGACCAAACCCCACCCTTCAAACCTGTCAACTCCAATTTCTCTCAACTCCGACCAACATCATCGACCAAACTCCGGTGATAGCTTCTTCACCTCACCATCCACCATCACCCCCCATAGCTTCAAACTCGATGCACTGAGTAGCTCAAAATCGACCAAAACTGTAACCCACCTAGACTAGGGTTCAACACCATTAAATCCCAAATCTAAATTCCAAATTTGAATTGCAAATCAATTCAAAAATTTTCTTGTGATCAATGATATATAAACTACTTCCAGAAACAATTTCAATCCAATAAAATGCAAGGATCCTCTGATTCTTGATCAAAAGTAAAATACAGTAAACTGAAACTGCATTTTTATTCTTAACACTATAAATTTCAATCCCTGATTTAAAACTCTTGCATTCACTTGATGTTTTGAGTTCTACTCCTAATACATTGATTTGTAATGTTTTATATATTTACTTATAAAATTTCCTATGCTCTGGTATTTATTCCAGTAAGTAAAATTTGAATTTTACCTTAATAAAATTGTAGAATCCAAACTATGAAACTAGCCTACCATCTTATATAAATTCTCAAAATTTAACACAGACAAATTTAAGATATAGAATTTAAATAATAACCTGAACTAGGAAACAAAACAGGACATAAGTGATTTAAGCATGCATAAATCAGACAGTAAGTATATAACACATGAACACTAATTTATTTTAGCATGCAATAAACTGTAACCTTAAGTTTTTAAAGAAAAGTTACTCACAGAAACAAATGAGAACAGAGCCTTCCTATTTAAATACTGACTTTGATTTCTTTGCTTTGATTGAGTTTGTTTGTGATCTACAATCTCAGTTTGAAGATTTTGAGTTCAAGTTTTAAAATTGTCTGTAGGTGGTGTTTTTGAAATTTTAAGTCAGGTTTTAAAACCTGTAGGGCATGAACAGGGGTGATTTTCTTCCTATACATATAAACATGCACATGAATATCTTCAACATGCAGTCAACATCCACACAACCATTCTACTTTATTCACACCATAGCTCCAAATATAAATTCAAACATCAAGATAACAGCAAGTCAAAAAAGTTAGCTCACCTTAAAGTTTGTGAAAACAAAGAGGCCTGGGTTTTAAATTTGCTCTAGACATTGATATCCCAAAATTGATCTGAGCATTTGATATTGATCTTGAATCTGAAGCCAAATCCTTGCATTGCCTTAAACTTACATGCATTCAGATTTCCCAGACTAGTTGACTATATATAACAGAGAAGCCTTTTTATCCTCTCTGCAACTTGAAAACTAGAGATAGATAAAACCTCTGAGCTTGATTTCTTCTGCAATTTATTAAATTTATTGATCATATCCTTATTTTACTACTGATTAACAACATAAAATTCAAATCTTTTTTAAAGAATTTTACTTAACTTCATTTATTTCCAAAGAATCTTGCTTTGCTTCTGATTTGCATTTCAGTTTTGCTTTGCTTCCAGGTTGAAGAATTCGAATTTCCAGGCTTGAAATGTTTGCAAATTTGTTTCCAGACTTTAAAACTTGCCTCTGATTTTCCCAGATTTGAAATTGGTTTATTTTAAGATGTTTTTCAGATTCAAATTTTTGGATTGAAGAAAGAAAGATTGGCAGCTTCCTTTCTTTTTACCTTTGCCTTGATATTTTTTTTCTTTTGGTTTCTGAGTTGTTTCCTTTTTGATATATGTGCTTTGAACAGCTTTATGTATTGAAATAGGTGAGGCCAAATCTCCTTTTTACTGTTTGTTTCAGATTTTGTGAGATATGGTTTGATTGCATTCTTAACTTGATTATTTAAAATAAAGGGTGATGATGCTATTGGATATATATGCATATAGGTAAGATCCTTTAAAGTATGTATTTGTTTATACTTTGTAAATAAATGTATTTGTTTATTCATTTGTATGTAATATGTACATGTTCAATGTTAAAAGAATTAAATCAATATTTATGTATGTATATATATACATATATTGTATCTTAACAAATTTTTAAATGCTACTCATTTTTTTTAAAACACTCATTTTAAACTTGAGATACTAACATATGTATTTATTTTACTTTTACAAATTTTTTAAAAAGAAAGGAATTTAAAACAATTTGTACACTCACAAACAAATCACACACATATATATACATTTCTTAGTTTATTTTATTTTTGAATTAAGACTAGTATACCATTTAAATAAATAATTATCTATGTTTATATTATTTCAGATTTTGATTTCTTATTTTATAACCATTTTGTCCATTATTCCTACTTATTCTAATTTAAAGAAAGGAAATGAATTTTAAACTAATTATGTTTTTAATAAATAAACCCATATAAAATAGTATTTAGTTTTAAACAATTGTTTTGAAAATCATTTGTATCCAATTCAAAATACAACTTTTAAATCCAACTAATTTGATAAAAATATAAATTATTGAATTTTCAATTAAAAGTTCCATTTTAAAAATACCTAAATTTCACCTTAATGATTTTAAAGGCCAAATGTTTATTTTAAAAACATTTATCTCAAATGTAGGTTCAAATCCCCAATTTACTTGAATTAAATTTATTTATATCTATTTATATACATATATTCATACATTTTCCTTCTATTTATTTATTTATTCATTCTAGAAAATTTTCTAATTAAATCACAATTTATTTCAAAAAAATAATTTAATGGCCAATTTAAACTTAATGAATTTTAGGAATGTTACAGATTTCCCCCCTTAAAAGAATTTCGTCCTCGAAATTGCAAGGACGAGAAAGAAAAGATGAAAGATAGAGAAATTCCTTTCCAAATCGAACTGGATATAAATTCTGTATTTGGCTTACCAAATAAGAATATCAACAATAGATATGAGAACAGTCTCATATAATATTACACAAGATATTTGGGTCCATCGGTCTACGAATATGCAAAGGCATTGACTAGTTCGAAGAGATAACTAATCGTTCGTAGAATAGATCGGATCCCAGAGAATAGATAGATGGATCAAATCTTCATATTAGTTAACCAATTTACTAAATTAAAATTTCCAATTTATTTAATATTTTCAACTTCAAATTCATTAGAATTTAGATCGAAAAGCTGATAAGAAACCGATGAAAATACGAAGTAAGAATTTCCTACAACAATACGTATGGCCATCATCACACCGAAACTTCTTTCTGGAGCAGTCACGAAGCAATCAAAAGAATTCGAAATCGAATCAAAGGAGATTGATAGAGAAAAGATATTCCCACTGTTGCAGGGTATTGACCATTTGTAGTGGTACTCCCCTGTCCCCTATCTCGTTCTCTTCTCGCACTCATACTCACTATCAGTGGATAGTAAGAGAATTTACTGAGGCATTCGAACGGGTATCTCAGGGATATACTCATTCTAGGGTTTACTTCACCCTATCTCTAATGAGTTACTTAATGTGTTATACTCCTGAGCTAAAGTTTTAACCTTCAGCTCTGATACCAAATGTAACGATTCGAATTTTTCGCGTTCGAAAATCGACATCCATACTTTACATTGTACTCGAATGCCGCAGATTCGACCGTTCAAATTCGAGTCGCCGGAGCTTATAACACCATTAAGTAAATAACACAGCGGAAGAAATGAATAGCATATATCGATATACAACATTTGATACAATAACTGATACAACATGAATGATACAACAGAATGGTACAATAGATATCAACATTATCAGAGATACAAAGAATAGCAGCGGAAAAATAATAATAACACTAGCAGCGGAACAAAATCTCCAATATGGTCTTCAAGAAAGAACTCCAGTATCAGAAATCTCCATCTTCAAAGCACCAATCCAGAAATAGCTCGAACTCCAAAACAAGATGAAGAGAAGCAACTCGATCCAAAATGCGATTGCCAATCCTAAGGCTGAAAGCTATCGAATCTACACCTACTACTGATTATCTGAAAACCCCAACTCTAGACTGCCCGTGTGGGAAAATAGTGGGCACCCAGAGTTTAGGAAAGGAACAATAAACTCCAGGTCAGTCATGGGACTGGTGTGAGCAAATAAAAGCATTTGGTCTTTTAAAACAAACAACAGAATTTAAATTTGAAATCCGCAATGCTTTTGGAAAATGAAACTACCATAAGGCCTCCCGCCACACACACAATGCGAACGCAGAATTGGAGGAGATTTCTCCTTATGATAGTCAAATATGCTTGATACGTGAAAATCATTGATATTATTATTATAGGTGCACAGTGTGGAAAACAATTTCGAAAGTAGAATATAAATCCTAGCCAGCATAGACATTCCGAACTATGCCTACTATAGCTACCATCCAAACAGTGGTGACCACCATAAGTGAATGGCAGGTAATACAACTAAAACCGTACAAGGCACGTATTGGATGAATGGATTTCCAACAAATGGTCAGGCTAAGGAACTTCCTACTGCCACATGGGATCGCCTCTGGTGGGACGTCCCGAGAAACTAACGTTACGGTTAGATCTCTGCCAACACAAGGCCGGGTTACCTCTGTAACTAGGTAACTACTACACGAATATGCCATCCCCCGGTCCTTTGGGACCTTTATCCGAGGCGCCTCAAAGCAACAACCACACAGTAAATGAGATTGGAGCAACCACATAGGTTAAATACCAGGGCTCCATACCTGATACCACCCTTTACCAGAAGGGAATGACACACCCTAAAGGGAGCGACCCTCATAACCTTGCCGCATCTTTCCTGTTTCGACCATTTCCGGGAGTGAGGTCCTGATGCAGTCTCGTCCACAAAGCTACGCTTTGGCACAAAGCCATGCTTTGGGTCAACAGATGACCAAAGCAATGATCACAAAGATAAATGATCAAACAAATGATCATATCACAAATGATCAACCAATGATCATCACACAGCAGCACTCAGCATGCCACATTACCAAATTTGGGATATATCACTGATAAATATCAACTACATAACCTCTGAGCTCGTACGTCTCAGAGAAGGGTGTTAAGCTAAGAGAATAAATTCTCCGCCACCAGGCAGAAATGTATTTGATAGAAATCAGTTAACATCTCAAAGTGTAATGTCGGACATACAACCATACAAGTCTGTCCCGGGTTCGAACAGAACCGAAGGCACTTCCGAAGAAGCCCTTGCAAATCCGGATAATCCCTAATCACGTCCGGACTTCCCATCACATATGAAGATCTCTATACCGGGGATCAGCCAGTGCAGAGACAATCGATGAGTTACCCTTTTATTTTCGGAAATATCCGGTCTTCACCACCGGTCTTCAATTGCTATCCACAACGTCGTATCACTATTCGGAATGGGCTATATGACACTAGGTCCTCTCCCGGCTAAACCGAATAATGAGCGCCATATTTTAAAACATACGGATATGTGATTTTAGTTAAGTCACAACTTATAAAATCCAAAACTTTTCTTTCAAATGGTTAAACAAATTACCATTTTAAATCTTTAAACCAAAAGATTTATTTCACAAAGTTTCACCTAGTTTCACAAAGATCTATTCATAGATTCAAAACAACTTCCATTCCAATTGGATTAACTCAATAAATCTTTAAATTAAAGATTTAATTTATAGCTTTCAAAACACGTTCCAAAGATTTATTTATAACTTGGAAAACCATTTTCATTTCAAAACTTGAATTCCTTTTAACATACATTGGAAATCCATTTCTTATATGAAAGCTTCTATTATTTGAAAACAACAGTTTTCGTTTCAGAAAAGTCCGATTTATACAAGTTGAAAATCTTGGGTTAAATTTAAATTTCAAACATCACTTTTTAAAATGGTTTAAAACCCCATATAAATCCATTTATAAGTTGAATACCCTAGTTCCCAAATTATAGAATTAAACTTCAAATATTGAATTCAAATTTAAATCAAATTATTTAAATTTCAAAACTCAATCAAGTTATTCAAATAACTTTTATTTTTGAAATTCATTTTTTTCAAATGCTTAAATTCTAATTCCAAAACTATTTTGGATTCAAAAATTCAAATTTTAAAATAATTTCAAAATCTGTGACTTAACTCATTTCCACGTGCAATCCATATTTGTGTGTGTATAAGTGTGGTCTAGGGGTTCAACACAATAGTGCACAACATCATCATCACAGATTCAATCATAAAGATAAGCGGTATAACCCATAACGCTTATCTATATTCATAGATTCATAGATAAGGTAAATTATCAATCACAAAAATTCACTAATATGATTCGATGTGGGTTTCGGATAACCAACTGGAATCCGACTCCCTGTCGCATCGAAACTCAAATGTCGTTTTACGGGTCAAAGGGTTTCATATTCATACAACAGTATGTTCATCACAAATATAGCAGATCAGCACAAAGTATCACATAGCATCACATCCCATATCAAATATATCAATCCATCACACAACATTCAATAACAATCAGCATCTACAATTAAGATGAATAAACTGGGTGGTTTTAAATTTATTACCTACATGATTACTTTCATTTATTATTTCTAATTAATTAACTATCCATATTTATTCAATTAATAAATCTTCAATTATTAATTTAAAATCTAATATCATTCAATTAATGATTTCTTAATTACCAATTAATTATTCTAAGAAAAATTAATCTTAAACTTAAATTAATCAAATTAAAACCCTTAATTACTTTAACTAATTTTCCATTTCTTAATTAATTAATTATATTAATTATCCATTTGTACTACCTTACTAATTAAATGAATTACAAATCATTATACTTTTCTTTATCTTTAGATAAACATTCCTTATTTAAATTATGCATTTAAAAACAAAAATGTTTTTAAATTTACATTAAATTCCATTTAACATTTTCTTTTTAAACTTAAGATCCAAATTTATTTAAAATAAGATTTTAAACAATACAACTTAATCTTATATGTTTACAAGAAACATATACTTAATTAATAAGTTGAAAAGAATTTAAATTTCAATTCAAATCAAATCCAAATCAATTTTAAAAATTACTTTAAAACTTCAAAATTGAAATACAACTTTCATTCTCATTTTAGTTTTAAATTCTTTAAAACTCTTTCTATAATTTACACCTTTAATTCAAATGAAAATCATTTGAAAGCAATTTAAATTTAAATCTTATTTAAAACTGAAGTTTAAATTTAAAATCCAGATTTTAAAACTTCAGATTTGAATTCATTTGATTTCCTAAATTAAATACTTAACCTTTTACTTCAAATGCAAAACAACAATGCATTTTATACTTGAGAGTTAAAATCAAATTTGAATTTAAAAACATAAATGGTTTCAAATTCTCAGACAAATCAAAATTTGAATTCACATTCAAATTCAAACTAAAACTCAGTTTTAAACCTACACCTGCAAAATTTAAATTTACCTTTATACTTAAAACAGAAAACAGTTTCTGTTTATATAAAAAAAAAAACATTGAATTTCCTGAAATTATTTCAACAGAATTCATACTTATTTGAATTCATATTCAAATTCAGGTTATTAAAAATCTAAGTCCAAATTACATTTTAAACTTACACTTTCAAATTTTAAAAACTGCAAACAGTTTTCCTGTTTCTTCTCTCTTTTTTTTTTTTATTTTAAAACCAAATTTGAATCCTGCAGTTAAATTATTTCAACATCTGAATTCTAATATTGAATTCATCTTCAGATTCAAATTTAAATCCTAAGCTAACATTTAGTTTAAATTTAAACTTAACTCTCAAATTTACTCAAAACAGAACAGTTCTGTTTGTTACAACCTGGAAATGTAACTCGAGCAAGCAAAATTCTACTTCGGGTCAATACAACATTGACTTCGAGTTTCCTCTCAAAAATCCCGAGTCCATCCCGAGCTAAAATTCTCTGCAACCCACCACAACTCAAACCTGCACAACAGACCAAACCCCACCCTTCAAACCTGTCAACTCCAATTTCTCTCAACTCCGACCAACATCATCGACCAAACTCCGGTGATAGCTTCTTCACCTCACCATCCACCATCACCCCCCATAGCTTCAAACTCGATGCACTGAGTAGCTCAAAATCGACCAAAACTGTAACCCACCTAGACTAGGGTTCAACACCATTAAATCCCAAATCTAAATTCCAAATTTGAATTGCAAATCAATTCAAAAATTTTCTTGTGATCAATGATATATAAACTACTTCCAGAAACAATTTCAATCCAATAAAATGCAAGGATCCTCTGATTCTTGATCAAAAGTAAAATACAGTAAACTGAAACTGCATTTTTATTCTTAACACTATAAATTTCAATCCCTGATTTAAAACTCTTGCATTCACTTGATGTTTTGAGTTCTACTCCTAATACATTGATTTGTAATGTTTTATATATTTACTTATAAAATTTCCTATGCTCTGGTATTTATTCCAGTAAGTAAAATTTGAATTTTACCTTAATAAAATTGTAGAATCCAAACTATGAAACTAGCCTACCATCTTATATAAATTCTCAAAATTTAACACAGACAAATTTAAGATATAGAATTTAAATAATAACCTGAACTAGGAAACAAAACAGGACATAAGTGATTTAAGCATGCATAAATCAGACAGTAAGTATATAACACATGAACACTAATTTATTTTAGCATGCAATAAACTGTAACCTTAAGTTTTTAAAGAAAAGTTACTCACAGAAACAAATGAGAACAGAGCCTTCCTATTTAAATACTGACTTTGATTTCTTTGCTTTGATTGAGTTTGTTTGTGATCTACAATCTCAGTTTGAAGATTTTGAGTTCAAGTTTTAAAATTGTCTGTAGGTGGTGTTTTTGAAATTTTAAGTCAGGTTTTAAAACCTGTAGGGCATGAACAGGGGTGATTTTCTTCCTATACATATAAACATGCACATGAATATCTTCAACATGCAGTCAACATCCACACAACCATTCTACTTTATTCACACCATAGCTCCAAATATAAATTCAAACATCAAGATAACAGCAAGTCAAAAAAGTTAGCTCACCTTAAAGTTTGTGAAAACAAAGAGGCCTGGGTTTTAAATTTGCTCTAGACATTGATATCCCAAAATTGATCTGAGCATTTGATATTGATCTTGAATCTGAAGCCAAATCCTTGCATTGCCTTAAACTTACATGCATTCAGATTTCCCAGACTAGTTGACTATATATAACAGAGAAGCCTTTTTATCCTCTCTGCAACTTGAAAACTAGAGATAGATAAAACCTCTGAGCTTGATTTCTTCTGCAATTTATTAAATTTATTGATCATATCCTTATTTTACTACTGATTAACAACATAAAATTCAAATCTTTTTTAAAGAATTTTACTTAACTTCATTTATTTCCAAAGAATCTTGCTTTGCTTCTGATTTGCATTTCAGTTTTGCTTTGCTTCCAGGTTGAAGAATTCGAATTTCCAGGCTTGAAATGTTTGCAAATTTGTTTCCAGACTTTAAAACTTGCCTCTGATTTTCCCAGATTTGAAATTGGTTTATTTTAAGATGTTTTTCAGATTCAAATTTTTGGATTGAAGAAAGAAAGATTGGCAGCTTCCTTTCTTTTTACCTTTGCCTTGATATTTTTTTTCTTTTGGTTTCTGAGTTGTTTCCTTTTTGATATATGTGCTTTGAACAGCTTTATGTATTGAAATAGGTGAGGCCAAATCTCCTTTTTACTGTTTGTTTCAGATTTTGTGAGATATGGTTTGATTGCATTCTTAACTTGATTATTTAAAATAAAGGGTGATGATGCTATTGGATATATATGCATATAGGTAAGATCCTTTAAAGTATGTATTTGTTTATACTTTGTAAATAAATGTATTTGTTTATTCATTTGTATGTAATATGTACATGTTCAATGTTAAAAGAATTAAATCAATATTTATGTATGTATATATATACATATATTGTATCTTAACAAATTTTTAAATGCTACTCATTTTTTTTAAAACACTCATTTTAAACTTGAGATACTAACATATGTATTTATTTTACTTTTACAAATTTTTTAAAAAGAAAGGAATTTAAAACAATTTGTACACTCACAAACAAATCACACACATATATATACATTTCTTAGTTTATTTTATTTTTGAATTAAGACTAGTATACCATTTAAATAAATAATTATCTATGTTTATATT